>OW569411.2:106331703-108731703 GCA_937662695.2 Halyzia sedecimguttata
AACATAGTTTCGCCAATTCGGTGCCAATATTGGCGGTAACAACAAGTTGGATTATTGGCTAGATCATGAAACTGTAATATTGGGCCAATGTTGGAGGCAATACTTATTCACAATATTGGCCCAATATGGCAATGTCAATATTCGACCAATATTGGATGCAGCATTAATTCATAATGTTGGTCGGATATAGAAATCCCAATATTGGTATAATATTGGAGGCAGTACCCACATTCAATATTGGCCAATATAGTTTCGCCAATTCGGTGCCAATATTGGCAGTAACAACAAGATAAAATATTGGCTAGATCTTGAAACTGTAATGTTGGGCCAATGTTGGAGGCTATACTAATTCACATTATTGGCTCAATATAGAAATCTCAATATTCAACCAATATTGGATGCAGCATTAATTCATAATATCGGCCGGATATAGACATCCCAATATTGGGGTATTATTGGAGGCAGTATCCACATTCAATATTGGCCAATACAGTTATGCCAATTTGGTGCCAATATTGGCGGTAACAACAAGTAACAATATTGGCTAGATCATGAAACTGTAATATTGGGCCAATGTTGGAGGCAATACTAATTCACATTATTGGCCCAATATAAAAATCTCAATATCGGACCAATATTGGATGCAGCATTAATTCATAATATTGGCCCGATATAGAAATCCCAATATCGGGGTAATATTGGAGGCAGTACCCACATTCAATATTGGCCAATAAAGTTTTGCCAATTCGGTGCCAATATTGGCGGTAACAACAAGTTACAATATTGGCTAGATCATGAAACTGTAATATTGGGCCAATGTTGGAGGCAATACTAATTCACATTATTGGCCCAATATAGAAATCTCAATATTCGACCAATATTGGATGCAGCATTAATTCATAATATTGGCCGGATATAGAAATCCCAATATTGGGGTAATATTGGAGGCAGTACCCACATTCAATATTGGCCAATATAGTTTTGCCAATTCGGTGCCAATATTGGCGGTAACAACAAGTTACAATATTGGCTAGATCATGAAACTGTAATGATGGGCCAATGTTGGAGGCAATACTAATTCACAATATTGGCCCAATATGGAAATCTCAATATTCGACCAATATTGGATGCAGAATGAATTCATAATATTGGCCGGATATAGAAATCTCAATATTGGGGTAATATTTGGGCAGTACTCATATTCAATATGGACCAATATAGTTTTGCCAATTCGGGGCCAATATTGGCGGTAGGACGAAGTCACAATATTGGCTAGATCTTGAAACTGTAATATTGGGCCAATATTGGAGGCAATACTAATTCACAATATCGGCCCAATATGTAAATCACAATATTCGACCAATATTGGATGCAGCATTAATTCATAATATTGGCCGGATATAGAAATCCCTATATTGGGGTAATATTGGAGGCAGTATCCACATTCAATATTGGCCAATATAGTTATGCCAATTCGGTGCCAATATTGGCGGTAACGAAAAGCTACAATATTGGCTAGATCATGAAACTGTAATATTGGACCAATGTTGGAGGCAATTCTAATTCACATTATTGGCCCAATATAGAAATCTCAATATTCGACCAATATTGGATGCAGCAATAATTCATAATACTGGCCGGATATAGAAATCTCAATATTGGGGCAATATTGGAGGCAATACCCACATTCACTATTGGCCAATATAGTTTTGCCAATTCGGTGCCAATATTGGCGGTAACAACAAGTTACAATATTGGCTAGATCTTGAAACTGTAATATTGGGCCAATATTGGAGGCAATACTAATTCACATTATTGGCCCAATATAGAAATCTCAATATTGGACCAATATTGGATGAGCATCAATTCATAATATTGGCCCGATATAGAAATCCCAATATTGGGGTAATATTGGAGGCAGTACCCACATTCATTATTGGCCAATATAGTTTTGCCAATTCGTTGCCAATATTGGCGGTAACAACAAGTTACAATATTGGCTAGATCATGAAACTGTAATATTGGGCCAATGTTGGAGCCAATACTAATTCACATTATTGGCCCAATATAGAAATCTCAATATTCGACCAATATTGGATGCTGCATTAATTCATAATATTGGCCGGATATAGAAATCCCAATATTGGGGTAATATTGGAGGCAGTACCCACATTCAATATTGGCCAATATAGTTTTGCCAATTCGGTGCCAATATTGGCGGTAACAACAAGTTGGATTATTGGCTAGATCATGAAACTGTAATATTGGGCCAATGTTGGAGGCAATACTAATTCACATTATTGGCCCAATATAGAAATCTCAATATTCGACCAATATTGGATGCAGCATTAATTCATAATATTGGCCGGATATAGAAATCCCAATATTGGGGTAATATTGGAGGCAGTACCTACATTCAATATTGGCCAATATAGTTTTGCCAATTCGGTGCCAATATTGGCGGTAACAACAAGTTACAATATTGGCTAGATCTTGAAACTGTAATATTGGGCCAATATTGGAGGCAATACTTATTCACATTATTGGCCCAATATAGAAATCTCAATATTGGACCAATATTGGATGAGCATCAATTCATAATATTGGCCCGATATAGAAATCCCAATATTGGGGTAATATTGGAGGCAGTACCCACATTCATTATTGGCCAATATAGTTTTGCCAATTCGTTGCCAATATTGGCGGTAACAACAAGTTACAATATTGGCTAGATCATGAAACTGTAATATTGGGCCAATGTTGGAGCCAATACTAATTCACATTATTGGCCCAATATAGAAATCTCAATATTCGACCAATATTGGATGCTGCATTAATTCATAATATTGGCCGGATATAGAAATCCCAATATTGGGGTAATATTGGAGGCAGTACCCACATTCAATATTGGCCAATATAGTTTTGCCAATTCGGTGCCAATATTGGCGGTAACAACAAGTTACAATATTGGCTAGATCATGAAACTGTAATATTGGGCCAATGTTGGAGGCAATACTAATTCACAATAATGGCCCAATATGGAAATCTCAATATTTGACCAATATTGGATGCAGAATTAATTCATAATATTGGCCGGATATAGAAATCTCAATATTGGGGTAATATTGGGGCAGTACTCATCTTCAATATTAACCAATATAGTTTTGCCAATTCGGGGCCAATATTGGCGGTAGGATGAAGTCACAATATTGGCTAGATCTTGAAACTGAAATATTGGGCCAATATTGGGGGCAATACTAATTCACAATATTGGCCCAATATGTAAATCACAATATTCGACCAATATTGGATGCAGCACTAATTCATAATATTGGCTAGATCTTGAAACTGTAATATAGGGCCAATATTGTAGGCACTACTAATTCTCAATATTGGCCCAATATAGATATACCAATATTTGACCAATATTGGAAGCAGCCCTAATTCATAATATTGGCCAGATATAGAAATCCCAATATTTGGCCAATATTGGAGGTAGTCCTCATTTACAATATTGACAAATAAAGTTTTGCCAATATAGGGCCAATATTGGCGGTAGCAAAAAGTCACAATATTGGATATATATTGAAATTCCAATATAGGGCCAATATTGGGGATATATAGATTTACTATGAATCTATGTATCTATATTGGGCCAATATAGAATCGATACTCCGCCAATATAGTGTGCTACCTGGGTTGGACATCACATTTCGTCGCAAATCTATAGAGTTGAAACTGGTAGTCTCTCAGAGTAACTTCGTCGATTGATATCTTTTAGTGGCAAATAACATTAATATTATGAGATCTTCAGAACAACCATTTAATTTATCTCAACTATTGAGAACAAAGGAATCTTAAGAGAAACGATTAGAGAAGTATCTCCCTTGAGCGCTAAGATCGTAAAGAGAATGAATCCCAGAAACTTAGTACCATCGTATCACCGCAGAAAATTCTGCTGGCCCACAGAATCGAAACGATAAATTGAATGTACTGAACAAAAAATTATACTGAAATAATTTCTATGATATATTGAAATATTAACTTTTGAATATCAATAGGGACTCATGAGACAACATTCCTAATTTAGATTGAAAATAAATAAGCGAATTCAAATCATTAGGTGACCATTAAAATGGAATTAAGGTTTTACGGGTTGCGGGGTTTTGTGAAACAAGGGATATGTTAAACTATGAAGCTAGAGACAAGAAATAAATTCTGCATATAATTATCCTATCTGTATGATTGAAATAAACGAAAAGGCAATGTTAGAAAGAATAGAACCCAGCGTGACGGGATATTAATTATACCGTTACAATATCTATCCTGACGTAAAATCAAGTTTCCTTATCGGTTATAAATTATATTCATCACATAATTGCAGAGCGACTTCCACCAGACATCTCATCAATTAGACCTCAGCACCTCCTCGTAGAAATTAATGGAGAAACCCAACATTTCCAAAGTCCTCATTTTTCATCTCCCCAAGTGATGAGTCATAATGAAAGTTTGGCACGAGAATGGTCTAGTACCCGGTACACAGGTGAATATCTTCCATCAACGTCCACGCCGGACGAAGGAGTCATTTGTTTCGGGCTTTATTAAACAGGTGAAACTGCCGGCCTGACTGACAAATTTGGCGTTGAAGTGGAATTAACCCCAAAGTTTGTCGGAATTAATTGAAACTTCATCAAGGAGCACCGCCGCTGAGTTTGCACCCTCCTGGTGGATTACTCGGTTCAAGGCTGCACTCAGTCGAATTGAGATGAGATACGTCAACAACTAAGGTTTCTGGTGGAGACTTCTCGAGGCGGGAGTTCCCGGGAAATCTGGCTGTACTCGGAGACGAGAAAAAAGTGTCGGAAATAGAGAAATTGGTCTCGATTCTGCTTGTGTATTATCCTTGCGCATGACGTGTTCCAATAATCTAGAATCTGTAGAAAACTATTTGGTCACAACATCATTGGATCATCTTATGAAAATTTGTGGAAGGGTGGAGGTTGTTATTAATATATTTATTTTGTAGGAATTATAATATTTCCACTGTTTTAAATAATAAGGTAAGGCTACATTTCCCGGGAAATCTGGCTGTACTCCAGAAGAGAAAAGAGTGTCGAAATCGAGAAATTGGATTCGATTCTGCTTTTGTCCTGTCCGCATGACGCGTTCAAATAATCTAGAATCTGTGGATAACTATTTGGCCAAAACATTATTGGATCATACTAAAAAAATTTATGAGTGGTTAGAGGCTGTCATTGAGAAATTTATAGGAATTATAATATCTCCACCCTTGTAAATAATACAGTAAGGATTAGTTTTAATTGTGCAGATGCCGTTTAACGACTTTCGTACCGAATGTTCATACGTATTTCTGGATTATAGCCCTGTCTGAAGAAAACCTTAATCATCCCCGTGACATTGAATATCAACTCTAGAGACGCATTGAAGCCAAGTGAGCCGTCTAGAGTACAGAATACTTTTATCTGAACAGGAAACCGCTAAGACCTTATTGGTGTTAGTTGTCTCGTGATTTTTGGATCTGGCTTCGTGGGAGAGCAAGTTCTTGGAACTACAGTACCTCTTCCGGGATCGTTCTCATGAAACCCAATCAGCTTTGTCCACTTCCTTTGTAGTACAGCCCTAGCTCAGGGAGAGTGATAAGAAGAATTTACCAAGGGTTGACCTGAGTGGAAGTCAGAGGAAAGATCGAGGAGGTGTAGCCGATCACGATTGACGTTAGTTTGAAGGGGATTCCGTAGAGTCGTTAAGGAAGTTGATTCCTTCTTAAATTAAAGTTTTTAATTTTTTTTTCTAGTGATACGGTATTTCGCAAAAATTAGTGCACTGGTTTTAATTTAATGGGATTTGTATATTTTGATAATTGAGGAAATAACAACAACATTATGCCCAACAACGGACTTAACTGTCCCACTTGAATGCGCAACCTACTCGGAAAATTTTAAGTCGCTATGTCTTTCCTTTCAGCTACTGAACTCACCCAAGGCTGCTCGGATCACCAACAATATGGACCTGATCTTGTTCAAATTTGAAACTTGGCTGTAAAGTTAGGTTATAAAGGCTCTTGTGAAATTTCAGCTACATCGGACGGATACCTTCTGAGATTTTTTCAATGTTTTTTTTTTAATTTTCTACGATCCTCACGAAATCTCGCAAAAAATTGCGCGTCGGAATTCCACATCTAGTTACAATGTTTGAATCTGTATTGTTTGAAAACATATTTAGTACTCGGAAACCGTTGGGCCGATTATTCCCATTAACGGACTTGAAAGTCGCATGTGGATACGCCACCTACCCTGAATATTTCAAGTCACTATCTCTTTCCGTTCGAAAGTTATCGTGGCAATAGCTGACCGGACAAAATCAAATTTTGCCTCGAATTCTTCATCAGTAAGTCAAACCAAATCGTTTGAGACCATTTTTGGCCAAAGATTCTACACAGATAGTGTACAGACTACAGATATATGGTCAAAATGATAGCACGCTGTTCTCCAGAACATGCACGCAAAAAGAATATGGGTGTGTATAAAAAAACCATTAAATATTCAATAGGTTCAGAGCGTTCTGCCAATAGAGTCTCAAAATGGGTTCGTATAATAATTTTACTTATGCATAGAGTTCACAAATCAGCTATCCAGGGGATGTTATTGATTTGCCGCAACTCAAGAACAATCCCGTTTCAGACTTCTTCGTCTTCATCAGTGTTCAATAGCTGTCGACGAATTCAACCAAACTGAGCCGTGCTTAGCTTCCCATAGCCGTCTTAAGAGGATATATCGTGATGGAGTAGACATTAAAATCCGTTTACGTTGACAAAAATCAATGTCCACTTCTAATAATTCGTAATAATGAAGAGAATTTGAAGAGATAGCATCCAAATTGAGATTCAATTGAGACTCATGAATCTCAAAATGATTAAAATATAATTTCGAGAAATTATTGCAGTGTAGAAATTGCTAAACATGATAAAAGTTTTGAAATTTCAAACAAATCTTCATTTTCATTTACTATTAGTAGTTTGGAATATTTTGGATACTTTGAATTCAATTAAATTCATCTTCGACTATGCGGGAAAAACTGGAAGATAGATATTCGAAGAAACCAATGTCTGCCACTATAACTTTCGAATGGAGAGAGATAGCGACTTGCAGTTTATAGGGTAGGTTGCGCATCCGAATAGGAGAGTTAAGTTCGTTGCTGGACATAATCGGCCAGACGGTTTTGGAGTTATACACATCTTTCATTTTTTATTATTATTTCCTCAGTAGCATAAAATATACAAATCCAATCCAATTTAAACTTGTTAATTACTTGTAGCATGCTGACGCGGTAATTTTCGCGAAAATTCGTTAATTATATCGTGTCACTAGAAATGGAATAACATTTTTTTTTCGTAAAAAATTTTATATTTCAGAAACTATTCATCAGAATTTGCTGAAATTCTGTACATTCCTTCGAACCACCATCTTAGAATCGAGTACCGAATTTCAGCTGACTTCGTATGGGGCAGGAATAGACAATGTCGGAAAGAAAATAATAGTTCTTTATTCAATATACGCTGATCGCAATTCCAACTTAAATCCAACAAAAACACATTTTTTGTCATCATATTTTCAATATTATCTATCTTCAGATTGAACTAATGCAATTAATTAGAGTATCAAAGTGTTTCACTGAGTAATTTGGTTTTCTTATTACTGCAATGAAGTGCAACTCTTGGCACACAGGATTGTGGAAAGAAAAAACGAAGAATATTAGCATGACCATGAAAAAATTACATTTTAATAAATGCCCTGCATTCTAAATATAACAGAGTACGGTCAAAATGGACATAATAAATATTCATGTCGATGAACATAAAAACCCATACTTCAAAATGAAATAACAATCAGCTTTGTATACTATTGCATAAAAAATAATTGTTTCATCTATTTAATTTAAACAGATATTTCGCTTTCAGTTAATTAAGGCAAAAGATCAGATTCGTTAAAAATTTCATATGGTCATAGACATAATATATCGGTGACAAATTGCCAACCAAAATTCTACCTATGCCCGCTTGTCTCATCTATATGTAAACTGTAAGTTAGCTTCGAAATCAGAATAAAAAGAAAAATAAATATGATGTTATCCGCAATATTCACAAAATAATTTTTAACGGCCCGTGAACTAACTGCTCGTTAACTGGTTTGTTACGCTAAAAAGAATTTAAAATTCACAAACTGTAGTTAGGTTGAATTAAAATCTCAGTTATCTAACTGAGGATTCACAATGGCACGATTAGCTAAGGTTTGTTAATACAAAATCCTCAGTTAGGATATTTCAACAGTGAACTGCGCTGTCTCCTTCAGGATTTTACGTTGGTTTAAACACGCTTTGTTAATGCGGCACACTATCATAACATAGTATAAAACAAAGTCGCTTCCCGCTGTCTGTCTGTCCCTATGTATGCTTAGATCTTTGAAACTACGCAAAGGATTTTGATGAGATTTTTTTCAGTTGATAGAGTGATTCAATAGGAAGGTTTGCATGTATAATACATGCGTAATATATTAGAGAAACACTGATAATTTTAGAGGTTTCTAATGTGATGTCGTAAATAAACACATTTTTTTGCGCTTAATTGCAAACGCTGACTGAACCCTACGAGATAGATCAAAATGATGTACTACAGTATGGTACACCTTAGAAAGGTCTACAAAAAAGTCCACGATGGTATATGTCTATCTCTTAAGGATAACCCACAATAAACATTTTTATCCTTTACATTCTACGAGAAATAATGGCGTAATTACGAAGCTATTTTAATCAATACAGCATTGAACCTTATCCAATTGAGTATCTTAAATGCATTGTGCATTCAATATTGATCAATATGGCCGTTTACAGAATGTAATTTATACTAATATATTCGAAGATATTGCAAATTTAAAATGCAGAGACATAGCAGTTGCGGTGGTACTGACATGCGCTATAAATAGCGCAACTGAGTAAATTTTGAACAGAAATTATAAAGTCATGTCTGGAAGACGTCGTTGTTCGAACATAGGTCGTAGTACAGTGAATGCCAGAAGAGCACGTTCAGCAAGGGATGAAGAATCCTCTACAGAACGTGAAGCTCGCCTCAGCCAGCTGCGGGATAGATATAAAGCTGCGAGAGAAAGAGAATCCTCAGTAGAGCGTGAGCTCACCACAGACAGGTTCGGGATAGACTTAGACTATAGAAAGAGGAGACACAGTATCTCATTCATAAATTCTCCAATAAATGAGGCCAACATGTCCTATGGGTGGGAAAGAGATAGCACAAGGAGAGCGATATAATTTACATTTGTATTGGCAACACCGGAGAAACTAACTCCACCCAATTTGAACAGGCACCAGTGGCGTAGCTTCCGTTATTAAATCAATGAAAATTAAATAACAATGAGTGAATTATCTGTCGATATCTGTAAGCACGATAATTCTCGAACGAAAGAAGCTAGAGTGCTGAAATTTGCAGGGTGGATTTGTGGTCCAAATGCACTGGTTATGTTCGGTAATGAGTTAAATAAGCGGAAGGGTTTCGGTGTCATGGACGTTTAAGATTATTTTCCGAGTAGTTTGGAAACTACGCATCCTATGTAACGAATAATTAGCGTAGGCGTGTGTAAAATTCAATATGACCACTATATACAGACAAAAAAAATAAATTAAAAATTCGATAGCATTTTCATAATATTCAACATCAATTGTGGAATGTGTGTAAACTTTATTATGAACACTATACAGACTAAAAAAATAAATTAAAAATTCGATAGAATTTTTATTATTATTATATAACACCAAGTGTGTTATTAATCAATCGAACAATGTTGCATAACAAACAACAACGAAGAAAGAACTAATAATGATTATACCTCCCACAGTGTCCTTTAATGATTACTTACTCCAAAATAAATCAATACTATTTATATTTCGAGTATATTAAGTAGCTGGCCATTAAAATCGTCAAGTCTTCATTTAACTATTCCTAATTATTGGAAAGTGTTTCTGACACAGGCATCGTTACAGCCATAAATATTTTTGAAAAATTGCATTAATTCAGTTGTTTTGCAACACTATCTTGAATATTATAAAAAGGATATTGAACCAAACACTATATTAAATAAAAAACACAAATAATATTAAAGTCTTTTTATTAAACTCACTTAGCTTCAAGAAATCCGCAGTTTCGATTACAACACGTAAGAAGAAACTACAAGAAACTTACGTGTGATATTTATTAGACATGCATACTTTATTGTTATTCATACCAAGATCAATTCAAAGTTATTATAAAGAAAAGTTAAAATACAATAATTATTAGCTTACAAACAAATCATGCATTATGTACAAATGTTTCTATATACATATCAAAATTTTTATACTACTACAAGATAATATACTACTAAAACCTTTATTTAGCCTTGGGCTATTGAGAATCAAGTGTTTACATCCACAATTCTGAAAAGGAATATTATTAACAATTTATTGAATTTTTTATATCATTCACAATATTTCAAAGTAATTGGCAAGTCATTGTACATAAAGCTCTCTTGCTGAATGTGGACTAATTCTAAAAAGTAGTGTTGAATTTCTCAACATGAGAATCATTCAGACGTTTTGTATCATAATCATGAATCTCATTAACTAATTGGATATTCTCGATCAAATAATACGGTAACATATTATATCTCAATTTGTATATCAAATCCAAAGTATTGAAAGCAATTTGTTGCTGATAATCGTTAATCTGTAGCGTCATAATCACAGACATTCTTCTATTACATTTTCGAACTATTCGCATACCTCTATTCTGAATCTTCATAAGTTTTCAATATGACCTTTTCCCAAGTTGAACATTACAAAAGAAAAATACTCAACATACAGTGGACATTGGTCAACAATAATATTGCTGTATATTAATATACCTTATTTCTCTATATGACAAAAAATGTTACCGTTTTAGACATCTTATTAGCAATATAATTCACATGCGTTTCAAATTTGCATCTATTATTAGGCCTAAATAGTCATACATCTCATGAACTTGTTCGATATGTTGTTCTTAAATTTTCACAGATAAATTATTCAAATCTTTAACTAATAATCTTTGCTTACTGGGTTACTGGGAATTTACTTTCTCTGACTTCTTTATGTTAACTTTAAGATTATTATCACAAAGCCACCTAAAGTCTAACTAAATAATCATTGATTAATTTAAACATAATTTCTATATCCTCTACAGGTACAAACCATTTTATCACCAGCAAACAACGTTATTTGACAATTCAATACATATCAATATATACTTCACTTCTGGTTTGTGCTGTGTTCCATTGATACAATGTATAGTTCTACAGAAATCCTTCAGTTTAAGTTCCACTCATAAATCCAATACAAAAAACTTCTGCCCCCAGTACTGGGTACTCACCTGAGAAAAAAAAACATAAAGCATTATTATTACTTATAAATATTGTTACTCAAATTAGATACGAACAAAAAATACACAAAAAAACATACAACTCTTCTATGAATGTTTTTCGATATAAGCTCTAATTGGAGAGGAAGTAAATTATCATAAAAGGATACTGTGGGAGGTATATTCATCATTGAATGGTTTCTTTCTGGGTTTTCTCTCCCAAACTATGAAAAATATCTATTAAATAAAGATGTATTATTTTGTGAATTGCTTCTGCGTAAGAAACACAGTGTTTGTCAGTAGCAATAAAACGAACAATGTTGCCTAACAAACAATAACGAAACAACTTCAATGAGGAAACAATGTAACGTTTTGGAGTCTAAATCAGACTCCTTCTTCAGACACTAACAAAAATCTATAGCTATTCTAAAATTCGAGAATAGCTATATCAACAAAAAATAATTCTGAAGATTTTCGTTAGTGTCTGGAGGAGTCTGATTTAGACTCCAAAACGTTACGAAATAGTTGTTTCATCGTTGATGTTGTTTCGTTATTGTTTGTTAGGAAACATTGTTCGATTTATTGCTTCTGACAAATATTGTGTTTGTTAAGCATAAGCAATTCACAAAATAATGAATTTTTATTTAATAGATATTTTTCAGAGTTTGGGGGAGAAAACCCAGAAAGAAACCATTTAATACAGAGGAAGTGATGGGTTTCATTGAATTTATTCCTAATAAATAGTTCAACATACCTTGTTTCTTGAAAAAAAAATAGCTCTTTCCATTGTCATTCCATCCTTTACTAACTTTCAGGAACAATGTCACAATCCAAATTGGTACCAATATCGCCATAACCTGTGACTTTAGTACCTGTCCACTCAACTGGACGCCTGATAGACATTTCACCAAGACACGATTACATAATAAAGGATATGCAGCTTCTTTTTGTCTTAAAGTCAAAGCAGTAAATACTTCTTTTGAAAACCCTGGATTTGCGTGCACAGATCTGTACCACATCGAGCTTGTTTCTAGATGAGGAAGGTTGTTGTTCTTACAAAATGGTAGCCTTTTGGTGAATAAAAGGCCAATTGAATGTCGATGCAAATGCTCTCAAAGTTGGTTTATCTGCTTACTCAGTTTTTTCAACATTCTCTCAAATAAACTACTCACAGCTTCAGGTTCAACAGATGGCTGAAAAAAAAATATTCATTGGTCTGATGTCTATATTCAAGTTTTTAAACGATAAACAGAAAAAACGTACAAATAAATGCTTCTGAACCTTTCGAGACATTGTACTAACAGACTGCTGTAGATTACGTATCTTACTCTTCTGATTCCGTTCCTGTTCTAATGACATACATAGTTGTTCTCATTAGTATGTAAGTATATCACCTGTCTGAGACCTCTTTCTGTAAAGAATCAGCATAATTAGTCCTTAAAATACAAATTGATGTAAATTTTTAATAACAATATTCACCTTATTCTTCAGTTTTTTATAGAAGTTGGTGCCTCAGTAAAAGTGGAAGGAGTTGAATACAGTTTCTCTACTGTTTGCTCAGATTTTCCAACGGTACTTTCCATTTTCTCTCCTGTGTGAAACAGATCAAACCAGATATAATTAATCGCCAATGTGGTAATAATTACAAAAGTTTTACCTGCCACTTGTTGGAGAACAGGTGATAAGTGATTCAGTTCTCTGGTAAGTTCCAATAGTTGATTTGCAAGAATATGATTAGCATCACTTTGAAGAAACTTTTTACCACCCCCCTCGGATAACAAAATCTTTGGGCTCAATATGTTGGGAACATAAGAACAGATTCTGTGGTAAGTTACTGGCGTCAAATAAATTCAGAATAGAGAACCATATATCCCTTAGCTCAGTATCAGAAGGAAACCTGAAATTAAACATGGAACAATCTACGCCACTGATAATCAGAATTCTACTTACTTGTGAAAACTCAAATTAAGGTTCAAATCAGTTCAAATGGTCCAATTTTTCACACATTTGACACTTACGAACCATTATTTAAACGTATTTTTCACAAAATATCCTCAAATCACTCAAAATGTCACGTTTTACACACAAAATATGATTCGGCAACGTTGGTACCAGCTGATAACTTGGAAATGGCGACTTCAAATCATGAATGAAATCGTCATCTAGTAGCAGAACGGTGTTGCCATATATATTATAAAGCTGAAACTGAAGGGCCGTTTCGCGAATAATTGATGAGATTATGAAAGAAATCCAAAGACGTCATATCAATTGATGTAATAAATTCTCATTTCCATCATTTACCCAAGACTTATTGAAAGAATTCATCTTTAAATGACCATTATAAAATGATTGATTCTTTATTTATCAAAAAACTGAGACAACGTGACAACGTTGCACAATTATTATCGATTTCCTCATTCTGTAGTACTATAATTGGATAGGTCAGTTCTGAACCTTCTGGATGTAGGCTTCATCTTTCTATACTACATGCTGTGTCTCTATTTCTATAGTCTAAGGGGATAGACATAGAGTTCAGAGAGCCAGAGAATCGTCTGTACAGCTTGAGCCTCGCTACAGTCAGGATAGGGATATAAATCGAATACAAAGAGCTAGAGAATCATCTGTAGAGCCGGAGGCTCGCCTCAGCCAGGATAGATGTATTGATTACCCGAATTCCTCTGATACCATCGGATTTACTGATCCAATTTAAACGCCTATAATTTCCGGTAAAGATATCTTTTGCAATGACCATAAATAAATCGCAGGGTCCAACTTTCAACGCTACCGGCTAATATTTGAGCGTTGAGTGTTTTTCACATGGCCAATTATATGTCGCTCTTTCAGGAGTAACCTCTAAAGAAAACAGGTTTGTATTGTCTAACAACAAAATGCTATGAACGTTGTATATAAAGAAATTCTGTAGTATATTTAGTATCAGCAATTTCAACCGTGCGAAACCGAGGCGGGCAGCTAGTCATATGATAATCGAAATAAATTGTTTTTTTGCTTCAATAATACTCGTAAATAGTGATTTGCGAGAACTCGATAAAAATTATAGTTTCAGGTGATACATCAAACATCTCATTCATGTGACTTTTACATTTCCTTCAGCTCCTTAAAACGACGATATAACCTGTTTCAGCAAGTTGCGGTTTTCCAAATCCCAATAATTAATCAACGTCGCCTCACGGAGTCTACACTATGTGCCGGGCCTAGAGGAAGGAGGCAAACCATCCACGCTAAATGGTGGACAACAAACCTTTTGTAACTGTAAGAAACCGGGCTGTCGCTGTAATAAAGCCGAGCTGACACCCTTTCCTATAAATAATCCCAACACGAGCCGACTTTGGATGGTCTACAATCGATTATTCAATTTTGCCCCAGAAACGACCGGAAGTCTTATGAATTTTAATTACTGAGAAAAACCAGATGTTGATAATATTTTTTTATGTTACGACTCACTTTTCTTCGGACAGGCAAAATGGAATGGAGAAATTGAAGGAGAATGCACGCAATTAGAAGATTATTGGAATTTAGAAACATAAAAAAAATTGGAAAAGAACTGACATGGAGTCGGCTCGCTTGTTCATGTGCTTGCTGCCAAGCTTATGCTCCCGAAAACTATGAAAATAATTTAACGCTGATTAAAAAACATATATCTTAGATAACCCAACTATTTCAGGTTTATGCGAGGCTCTCAGGTGGTGAATTGTGTAAAACCGACTAATAAACAAATATCTTTTCATACTGATCTTTTCATACTGATCATAGTGATGTAAACCATAAAGTCACCACCTTAATACGAAATTTTAATTCGGCTCGATCAGATCTGTAGTTTTGGACATATGGAGAAAGTGAAATTTTAAACAGAAATAACTCCGGAGCTATTGGGCGAACATTGCTCATTTACGAACATAACATGCGACATCTAATACAAACTGCACATTACGAATAATGAAAGCACAGATATTAATTTTCAAACTACATTATTCCTCTGAACGAATCTGGGGATATAACTTAACAATATAATTACGTGAAATCGCAGATTTCGCGAATCTTGAACTCGGGCGAGAGCAACATCCTTTCTAAGTGACACTGTATCGTTTGTTATCTTATTATTAAGTTACCGAATACCCCTGAATGATATAACTTGAAACTGTACAGGATGTGCGGTAGTCCCATTTCTTCTCGTCTTCCCACACTTTTCATGAGAAACATATTGTGGTATTTTTCCTGAGAGGATGCTGTGCCATTAAAAATGAATAAAGTAACAATTTGGAGTTTCTGATGGCTAGAGAGAGCCAGTTATGTATGCGACTTTGTAGAAGTCACTCGAAATAAACGAATTGATTTTCAAAGTGTTTCAATTGCTTAAAAACGAAATTATATACAGACATTTAGTCATTGGAACTTATCAAACAAAAAAGAACACGAGGCAAATAACCCTTCGGAAATTGAAGAATCTCTTCCCTGATTCGTTCAGAACAACATCAATATTAAATTCACATATACCAGAAAAATTACTACGGAATCGAAATAATCAAACATCAAATACTCAATATGATTTTCTAACGAAAATGGCGTGCAAAACTTTATCAGCTAACATCAATCTGAAACAATCACGTGAATCAATTTACAAAACCAATTTTAATAACTCAAAAAAATATTTAAATGTTACTCACTGTAAAACTTTGACGTATATTTTAGCAAATAAACAAACAAACTGATTTATGAGATGTCTAGAATTCCATTTGTTTCATCTCAACTATTAGGAGTTACTCTCAGTTAATTGAGGATTATTTCAATTTTCATTTCAGAAATACTTTGACTTTTTTTTATTCGTATTAGTCCTACTAACAACAAGCAACTAATAATCGTATTAATCATAAGTAAATGAGAAGATAAGGGGGATAAGTAAGTATCGGAAATGTGTGTCACTTGCTCGGATTTCAGGCTATAATTTTTTATCTCGTGGAAAAATTTACTACATATGTACCTTCATGGAAAGTTCATTAACCAAAGAAATTTTTTCACTCATTTGTACGCAAAGTTAATTATAATTTATTAGAGAAATACGCAATTGTTTCATGAAAATTTAATGAGAAGGACAATTGATGCCACTTCAGACTATTATTTTTCAGGTTATTAAAATTTTTGGTGAATGATTTTTCTGGAGATGATCCTATATCTTCAGCTTTCAAATGAATCTCACTTCTATGCAGTATTGATTAGTCACAAAATTAATTGTTTTCGATGGTAAGTCTAAAAACTTTCAAGAAGTCGAAATATCAATATATCTCAGTAACCTTAGACTTTTACACCATGGTTCACTGATTGAATGGTTTCTTTCTGGGTTTTCTCTCCCAAACTCTGAAGAATATCTATAAAATAAGAAATTTATTTTATTGTGATTTGCTTCTGCGTAAGAAACACAAGATATTTGTCAGAAGCAATAAATCGAACAATGTTTCAAAACAAATAACAACGAAACAACATCAACGAAGAAACAACTATATCGTAACGTTTCGGAGTCTATATCAGACTCCTTCGTTAGACGCTTAACGAAAAAATCTTCCGAATTATTTTGTTCATTGTTATTCTAAGATTCGAGAATTGTCACATTGATGTCTAGTATAACCCAGTTGGAGGATCATTTCGAATGACCAAACACCCTGTATATGACAACAGAAGAAGTCCCAGAATACTTCCCTGAGGTCCACTCATATGATCAATATCATCTTCGGATATGTGAATGCTGTCGCCAGTGTTCTTGAGGTGACTACGTATGAATTCAAGTGTCACGAATGACAGCCACGAATAGCATATCAATATACTTTGCGCTGCAGCCTTGCATGGTTAAAGGCCGGTCCATACGCTACGTTTTGCGCTACCTTTTGCATGCACAGTTCAACAGGTTGCAGGTAAAACGTTGCGTGTAGATAGGAAATTGGCGCAGTTTTGAAAACGTCGCAGAGACTTTGCAATTGCAGTGATAACTGAGCTACAGAGTATAGATATCCGTGATCTGCGCGGATTTGTCGCTGCATGTAGATGGTAACTGTGGTAACAGGATGCCAACATTGACAAGAGTAGTACCTCCTCCATGACGATATCGCTTAAACTGTGCGAAATATACAGATTTCTCTGTATCGTGTGGACGCACTAAAAATTGCTACGTTTTCATTCCGTCTTGAGACTGCCCAGACAAAAGTTTGTGCAAAACGTAGCATATGGACCGGCCTTTAGGATTTCAAAGGCCTCAGAAAGAGTCACTTTCAAGCGCCTCGATGATCCCAAATGTCAACTCATAAAGAGCAGTGGTTGTGCTTTTGCAGGTAACCATGTTGATTGAAACAAGACACACGGTGAAATATTTATGGATTTTAACCATCAACATATATTCTGCGTGGCCGGGCTAGATCACCTCATCGCGCAGTGTTCCCCAAAGAGGAAAGCGTCATTCAATGGCAGACACTAACCCGGGTTTGATGGTTATTACCAATCATAATGTGTGACTTAGCCAGCACTGAATGACAACCGAAGCAATTCTAGGAATTGACCCAGGTATTACAGACCCAGGTGAGGTGTCTAGCCTGGCCACGCGGCATATTTGTTGATGGTTAAAATCAATAAATATTTCACCGTGTGTCTTGTTCTAGTTATTGGCAATTAGCCACAGTACACCTCATTTAATGTTCACTGGTTTTTGGATTATCTAACCAAACTGACCGGGCGTTTTCATTTCGTAAAGGTCGCTTTATGATAGATGGCTTCGCCATTTCTTGACCCTCTTACGGCAAAAGAATGAACGTCGCTGAACATCGCTCAAGGTTTCTTCATCGCAGAGGGTCGGAGTTCGTATGGATTCTCCATAGGTGGTGCTGGTGAGGTTCTTTCTCCTACCAGTTCTCGACCGATGGAAATAAGTTTCCTAGAACGTCCGTCAGTTTCATTCAGTGTCTGGCTAAGTTACACTGATGATTGTTAATAACCATGAAACCCTGGGGTCTGTGTCTGCTCTTGAATGATACTTTCCTCTTTGGGGAGTACTGAGCGATGAGGTGATCTAGCCCGGCCATGCGGAATATTTGTTGATGGTTAAAATCAATAAATATTTCACCGTGTGTCTTGTTTTAGTTATTGGCAATTAGCCACAGTACACCTCATTTAATAACCATGTTGGTTCATCAAAAATATTCCAACTTCATGGAATATAATGTACGTATAGAAGACAAATTCCTTGTACACCTTCCCCAGGGGGACCTTCGCATGTCATCACCTTAACAAAATTAGGTTACCGCCATCAGAATAGAACACCGTAAACCTCTTCGGAACGTGTCACGCCCATGACAATTTTATCGAAACACCCTTCCGACGCCTTAGGCCGCTCATCTGGGGCGCACCCGAATCGAATCATTTACCTACGTCCTCTGGTGATTGCCGACTTGACCCCTGTCAGTGTAATAATGGCCGGGAAGTTATGCCGATGACCGTTTCGCCGAAGGCCGTGATCTTCACGATGTCGAGGGAATTGGGATTGCTTACAATTTGGAAGTTGGCGAATAACAAACAACAATCCGGTCGGGGTTGATTTTGTTAGGGGATTAATGGGATGGAAAGTGATATTAGACTGTGAGGTTGCTCTGGAATCTGAAGTTGAGATCTTGATTTTCACTTGTTCTTTACAATAACTTACATAGAAGTATAGTATTTACCCAATGAACATTAATTAGGCGTACTCTAAATGTCGTTTGAGTTCTACGGTCAGTTAGCTAAATTGTAGGCGTTTAAATTGCATCAGTAAATCTGATGGTATCAGAGGAATTCGGAAAATCAATACATCTATCCTGGCTGAGGCAAGCCTCACGCTCTACAGATGATTCTCTGGCTCTCTGTATTTGATTTCTATCCCTATCCTGGCTGTGCCGGTCCCCCGGTCGGTACCACCTTAACCGCGTTGTCCCTGCATTTTAAATCTGCAATATCTTCGAAAATATTCATTTAAATTACATGCTGTAAATAGTCATATTGATCAATATTAAATGCAAAATGCATTTAAGGTTCTTAATTGGATAAGGATCAATGCTGTGTTGCTCAAAATTGCTTCGTAATACAGCCATTATTTCTCGTAGAATGTAAAGGATAAAAAATGGTTATTGTGGGTTATCCTTAAGAGATAGACATATACCATCGCGGACTTTTTCGTATACCTTTTTAAGGTGTACCATTATTATTATTAAAGAAAAAGGGCACTGCCCGAAACGTCGCCAATTACAATTGTATTTTGAATAATATTAAACGCTGAATATCAAATACTATTAGTCTTTCATAAATCACACAGGGTAAATACTTTCCATTCGATTATTATCATTATTATTATTGATAAGGGGGTTACGTTGCACCGCGACCTTGAGATCTATTGTGCCCCCCATCAGAGCTGTTCTCACCATTACGCCATCTACAGCTCGCCCTCCAGTTCCAGAGTATAAATGAACCAAGGTGTACCATACTGCACTACATTATTTTGATCTATCTCGTAGGGTTCAGCCAGCGTTTGCAATGTAAGCGCAAAAAAATGTGTTTATTTACGACATCACATTATATACCTCTAAAATTATCAGTGTTTCTCTAATATATTATGCATGTTTTATTAAAAAAAACGCATCAAAATCCTTCACGTAGTTTTAAAGATCTAAGCATACCTACATAGGAACAGACAAACAGCGGGAAGCGACTTTATATTATACTATGTAATGATTATAAAAAAATCAAAAATGGCGAGCTGATGTTGCTTAAACTGATATATTAATAATGAACACACGGCTGGAATTTTGCAGTATTTAATAATTCACGGCATGAGATCGACAGAGAATTCGACTGCTCTTTTCACAATGAGTGTATATTGTTTTGAACGGTTATTTTGAGTACAAAAAGGGTATGCATACATGAAAATATGAGTTTCAGAGATATTTTCGCGCAAAAATAGCAGGAAGGTATTTCGTCGAAATCATATCAAGGCCTACTGTGCAGCAGGAGGACGATGACGATAGGTCGTTATTTTCATGCTATTCCACATCGATACGTGCATTATTGAAATTTTAAACAGGTTCAGAGGCTGTTCGATTCTGGTGTTTTATTACTTGCAAATATTAAACCGGTATCGAAAATCAATAAACTTGCGTGGCGCCCTTTTATAGTTATGCAGCTACTCTTCGAACGGCAGCCTTAGCCTTGGTTTTTTCTGCCGCTGAATATTGTTGCCCCGTCTGGTTTAATAGTGCTCATACTCAAAAAATTGATGCACTGCTGAATTCATCTATGTGGATTTTCACTGGAACTATTAGATCTACACCTATTCATTGGTTGCCAGTTCTTTCAAACATTGTCCCGCCCCACATTCATAGGCAGACTGCTGTTTTAAATTCTTGGAATAAATTTCATTCTTTTCCGAATTCATTTCCGATTCTCTCCTACATTCCAGACAATATGATTCCCAGATTGAAGTCACGAAACCCTTTATGGTCCAACTGTTTACTTAATTCGAATATTATAATATTCGAATTAAGACGATTCAGACCTAGACGATTCAGAATAGACCATATTTTCCTTGGAAGATCAAACCCCGGAACTCTATTTGAAGCATCAGAAATTAGATCTTTGTTGAATAAATTGCAAGAAATCCATTCAGATCGCCAAACTTCCTTGTCACTATAGTGACAAGGAAGTTTGGCGGTTTGATTTTCCAAGGAAAATATGGTCTATTCTGAATCGTCTAAGAACCGGTCATGGTCGTTGCAACATCATGCTTTTCAGGTGGAACAAGAGTAACCTCTAAAGAAAACATGTTTGTATTGTCTGACGACAAAATGCTGTGAAGGTTGTATATAAGGAAATTCTGTAGTATATTTAGTATCAGCATTTCAACCGTGCGAAGCCGGGGCGGGCAGCTAGTAAAGTATAAATATCAAAACCTGTGTTTTAAAGCCAAATACGACTTGTTATTAGTGTTATTCAATCAACCTAGGCGATTGATAGAAAAATCTTACATTATTATTAATTTTAAAATTAAAGCAAAACTTGAAGAGTCACGCTTATTACCATGAATAATTTTTACCGGAAGGTATATGATATTCATCGTTCTCCCCCTCTCATTATCCATCGACATCCATCTGGTGAATCTCGGAGCCGAAACATAGATTTCGCATCCTCGCGAACCATGAAAACTAATCGTCTGTAATTCCCATCTTTCGAATCGGTTCACACTCGAACGGCCACCCTCCCCCCCCCCTGACCGGAGACGCAGCGGCAGCCCTTCGTCCAAGTTGCCGATATGGAATTCAAGTCATCCCGCTCTCGGCCGGCCGCAAACCTTTCATCTCGCCGCGGTATAAATCACGCGGGGTGGGTGATGCATCAAGGGACGACGTTCCGCAATAAATAAATACGCATTTGACCCGAAACATGAACAATAAGTCATCGAGAAACCGTTCTCGCGATGACGGCGACAGGGCAGGTCGGATGCCGCGCAACGACGTCTGCGTTATTTATCGCGGCGAAGGTGTTGACGGGAAATTTGAGCGGGCTGGAGGTGAGTTTCGTGCGGTTTTCGGGTCGGGGGGCGCGATTTCGGCCTATCGGACTTTTTACTGCCTGTAAGGGTCGGTTCGTGCTCGGGTTGGGGATCTCGTGTCGGGTATGATGTGGGATATCGCATCGAATCGATTGAGAAGTATCTAGTACATGCGAAGGGTTAGAATGCTCTTTGACATATAATCGAACGAAATTCGGTCCGAATAATGTCAAAATACAAGAAGGTAGGAATTATGATATTTCTCTCTTGTAAATATTAGACTTAAGATTAGTTTTACTGGTGCAGATGAGGGAGGTGCCTCGAGGCCAATTAAGCCGTCTAGAGTCACATAATACTTTTCTATGAACAGGTAATCACTAAAACCATATTGGTGTTAGTTGTCCCATAGATTTTGGAGGTGCCTTCGTGGGTGAACAAGTTCTTGGAAGTTCAGTACCACTCCCGGGATAATTATCATGGAACCCCATTAGATCCGGCGAAGTATCGGCAGCAGGGGATCTACCAATCAACATTAACTTCCTTGGTAGCACAGCCCTAGCTCAGGGAGAGGGGTAAGAACGTACTAAGGATTGAGCGGAGTGGGTCAGAAAGTCGTTTGGGGACACAGTCAAGTGCGATTGACGTGTGTTTTCTTAAGTTCGAGGGAATCCGTAGTTAAGGAAGTTGATTACTTCTTAGACAGGAGAGACTGAGTGTGAGTGTCGTAAAACCTTATTAGACGTGCGAAAAATACTGTTAGCCGGTAGAGACGTGCAACGTACAAGTATGTAGTATCGAGATTGTTAGAAATTTCAATAATCGACTATATTTTGATGTATATTTCATTACGACAGTGAAGTTGAAGATTGTAGAGTTATGTAAATACACCTGTACTTATTAGCACACTAAGTTCTATTTAATCCCAAAATTGTAACTGTAGAATCCTTATCCCCTAGAAAACGATAAAAATCCTAGAAGAATATTGTTCTATTTCAGTTTTCGCTGATAGATGCCAGCACTAGAACATTTACCGATATTTCAAACTAATTTCGAAGCTTTGCTTATTCATGTTCCTTGTTGAATGTCATATAATTCGCTGAAATTTTGTATTTGGAGCATTGTAATTGTCTAGTGTATTGGACACTCTCTCACGATAACTCGAGAACGAACGGAGATAGTGACTTGGAATTTTTAGGGTAGCTAGCGTATCCAAATGCGACATATCAGTTTGTTAACAGGCCTAACCGTGTAAATGGTTTTGGAGTTAACCCATCTGGAATTTTGTTGTTATTTCTTCAATAACTCGAAAAGTGCGCATGTTATCTAACTCAAACATAGATATTAGTTGAAAATATCGACGTAAAAATTTTGGCGATATTCCGTGGATATCGTATCGCAGGAAATTTAAAAAAATATATCCAAAAAAAAATTCTGTATCTCAGAAACTATCCGTCCAGTATCCCTGAAATTTGTCAAGATCCTTCTGAACCTAATTCTACAACCAAGTTCCAGATTCGAACACGATCGGATCTATATTAATATTCAAAAAACCCCTGTGGACAGGAGCTTTGGCGCTCTTGTCCAAACTTTGAAAAATCATATCTCCGAAAGTATTGTTTTCTCAGAGTTGGGAATTATATCAATGGATTCTTATGATAGAGCTGCACCATAAAAGGAAATAGATTCAAATAATAGTTCATTTATCAAGATTAAATGAGTAATCTGCAATAATTTAACCTCGTGGAATGGGTTGTTACAACTTACCCGCAGTGCATAGTTTCCACAACTCGAAATACCTAAGGAAAGTATCATCGAAATGTCTAGAGCAACGCTGAAGACAATCACAATAAAATACTGTATATAGAAACATGTCTCCCTACTTAAAGTATCAAGCTCGGTGTTCAACGAACAGTAATTTCTTTCGATGATTCCATTATGTTCTTCTTTCCTATTGCCTTATTAAACTACATCATTAAAATGTTCTGAAACATCATCCCCAGTATTTATACATAAATTATTCAATATCAAGTCAATATTATTTTTGGTATCAAAACTTGTATATATTCACAAATTCAAGATTCGGAACATTGTTTTCCAACACAAAGTATTTTCAAAGTACGAATTATACAGTGCTTCCCAGCAACCCCGCGCCGGAAGAGAATGTCCTTTTCTATTAATATTTCAGAATTTAATTTGTCACAAATAATAAATGACTCGACCAATTGCAACTTCCGGTAAGAGCGGAAATCGTTTTAAACAAAAATGTCGGTTATCTCGAAGAATTCTCGAACTTCTTGTATGTGACTCTCTGAGTGAACTTGTTTGAAAATGAATTTTAGGTCAATATGCAAAAATTCAGGTCGGAACACCATGAGAAGTTTTGTCTTCTTTTTCCTATAAATCTGCTTAAAATTGAATAATTTCATGACAGAATTTTTTTTGACTCCTAGACAATATTAGTAATATCAGTTTGGATATGTTTGTAACTGGAAAATTTTAGTTAAACTTTTGTTTTCGACAACTATTCTAATTTTCGCTCAAAAGTCGTGTCATTCTGGTGCAAAGTTGTTGGGATGCACTGTATAAACAAACTAGAACCGAAATAAATTTGACATGAATCATATAGGTAGATAAGGCGACATGAATGAACAGTGAACACAGACAGATTTAAATTACATTCTGTGAAAACATAGAAGTAGAAGTTAGAGTTGAAAAAGACATCAACGGATTCTTATGATGGAACTGCAACTCAAAAAAAAATTGAATTTAATTTTTTTTCTCGTTACTCCGAAACCTTCAATCCGATTTAGCCCAATAACGAACTTAACCGAGATATTTATCTCCCAAACCTACTCTGAAAATTTCAACTGTCTAGCTCATCCGTTCGAGAGTTATCGTGCCTACGGCCGGACCGGCCAGACAGAATCGATTTTGACCACGGATTCTTGATCAGTGAGTCGAACCAAATCGTTTAAGACAATTTTCATCCAAAAATTCGCCAATTGCAGATATTTGGGAAAATTGGTAAGCACTCTTATCCGAGGAACAAGAGCGCCAAAAATATTGGAGTTCACCGTTACCATGACAAATTTCGAACAGATTGAGATAGCGACTTTTCAGTGTAGGTTACGTATCCGAATGCGACATTTGATTTCGTTATAAGGCATAATCCACCAAATGGTTTTGGAGTTATACGCATCTAAAATGTTGTTGTTATTTGCTCGTTACCTCAAAATATACAAATCCTATCCAAATGAAACGTGATGAATAGACAATGGAACATGCGCGCAAGAGCTCCTGAATTCACGTCAGTGCTTTTTTCGAAGTTTCTACCAAGTTTCATCAATTTCTGTTCAGATATTTATGAGGTAGAGTGTGGTGGACGCACTAAAGATTTTTTCGGGTTTTTGGCGCTCTAGTTCCTCGGAACTGAGTGCTTATCAATTTGCCAAACTGTCTGTAATTTTCTAATTTTTCGATGTATATGGTCTTAAACGATTTGGTTCGACTCGCTGATCAAGAATCCGTGGTCGAAATTCATCATGTCCGGACAGTCCGGCCGGCCGGCCGGCCGTAGGCACGATTACTCTCGAACGGAATGAGCTAGACAGTTGAAATTTTCAGAGTAGGTTTGGGAGATACATATCTCAGCTAAGTTCATTATTGGGCGAAATCGGACAGATGGTTTCGGAGTAACAAAAAAAATTTAACATAAAAAATTCCAAATTTAATTTTTTTCAATATGCAGTTTTACCATAAGAATCCACTGATATCATTTTTAACTCTAACAAGCTAATACTTTCGGAGATAAAATTTCAATATAAATCGTATTTCTATGTTTTCACAGAATGATATAATTATTCTGGGGGTATTCTATGAATTGTTATAATGTCAACTTATTAACTTATGGGACATGACGTTGTCTAATTCATTAATTCCAGCAATCGTAAAAATATGAGAATTTTAATATAATATCATACTTTTTGTTGGTTGATAGTTGATATTTTCATGCCGATGGTCAATCCATATGATGATGGAAATGGTAATGATAAGTTAATAATATTGTGTTCAGAATATCTCCACTAAAAACAAAACTGGAGTATTGGTTAATTGGAGTGGATTAGAGGAAAGATATATATTATCGTTCATCATATAATTGAGGAATGAATATCTCGGATGAGTTCGTTGTTGGGTAGAATTCGTCTATTGGTTTTGGATTGATAATTTTTGGCACTCTTATTGAATTTAAATTCTTCTATGATTTTTTAATTCAATTTCTGCTAAGATGAAGTTCTTTCATAAGAATCCATTGATATAATTCCCAACTCTGAGACCCAATACTGTCGGAGATATAATTTGTCTGTTTTTAACTCCAACAAGCTTATACTTTCGGAGATAATATATATATATAATAAATTCAATAATGAATCGTACTTCTATGTTGTCACAGAATGCTATAATTATTTTATCTAAGCTTTATTATATGCTCTGTGTTCATACTCGTACATGTCATCCTGTTTCATAAGAGAGAGTCAGATTCATTTCAGCTATTTTAATTTGATTTCTTCCATGGTGCAGTTCTCATTTTCAGATTGCTCATTTAATCTTGATAAATAAACTAATATTTTATTTGAATTTCCTTTATGATGCAGTTCTATCATAAGAATGCATTGATATAATTCTCAACTCTGAGAAACCAATACTTTCGGAGATATAATTTGTCTGTTTGAACTAGAGCACCAGAAAGCTCCTATCCACAGGGCTTGAACCAATTTTAAATTATAAGTATACTCCGAAACGTACCCTGGGAAAAGTTACAGCTGGTGCTGCAATTTTATTTTCGCCGGAAGATTCCAAAGATTTATTATCTGGTAAGATATTGAACTAAAAGATACTTCCAACTTAGCCGTTAAATTGACCAACATATCACGACGTGAGTATATTTACTTTCGAATCTAGTGAACCTCAGGAAAGTCAAATAAGACATTCCCGAAGCAGAGCTCGCGCTGGCAGTCGGCGTGCAGTCTCAAAAGTTCATCCGGTAGGTAGAAAATGAATGTTCCCCGTGTAAGCTACTTACCGAAGTTCATTTTATGGCCGAAGTTATAATTCCGTTCCACCTTACAAGAAAAACTATCCAACTTTTCCTCTTCCGCGGGGCGGATTCGAATATTTTTCCACTTTTCGAATGTTTAATGAAGCGGAACATGAGGGCTATCATCAAGTCGCCCGATCGTGTAATTTCCCGAGCATTTGTGTCTTCAGCTGAATTAGGGGTCGTACGAAACCGAAAGGAACGGAAAACGCGAGCTGAATTCCGTATTGAAATAATGTCGGCTGGGACACGAAGCTCGTAGAATTTCCCCTCGAAATTGTGCTTTTATTTTATAGCGGGTACTCCGAGTCTACGATTACTATTGATTTCTTGGGTTCGGGGAATACTGTAGACTGGATATGGAGAGGACTTCATTCAGATTGTTGTACATATATTGGGTGAGTCTTTAAATTGTACATTCATTTCATCCTAGATTCCTCTCATCAAATGGAACAGTTTTTTTGCGCGTATGTTCTGGTGAACATCGCGTTATAATTTTTGCCGAAAATGTCTCAAACGATTGGGTTCGACTCCCTGATGAAGAATTCGAGGTCAAATTTGATTCTGTCCAGGCCGTTGCCACGATGACTTGAGAACGGAAAGAGATAGCGACCTGAAATTTTCAGGGCAGGTGGCGCATCCCGATACGACGGACAAGTTCGTTAATGGGCAAAATCAGCCCAATGGTTTCCGAGTGATAATTTTTTTTTCAACCAATACGAATCCGACCGAATTAAAACTTGCTGAGTGGTTGTAGAATAAAAACCTTAGGATGTTTGTGAAATTTTATGACAATCGTATCTCTAGAAAATTTTAAAAAAACATTATTTATGTCACGATAGCCTGAGAACGGAAAGAGATCGCTACTTGAAATTTTCAGGTTAGGTTGTGCATCTGAATGCGACATTTTAGTTTGTATTAGGGCATAATCGACCAGATGGTTTTGGAGTTATTCCAATCTGAAATTTGTTTGAGATTTCCTCAATAACTCGAAAAATACAAAACCGATCCAATTTAGACATGGCTATTAGTTGTAGAATGCCAACGCGAAACTTCTTGCCAAATTTCGTGAGGATCACATGACTAGAAAAATTTCAAAAAATCATAGAAAATCATTGAAAAAAAAATCTATATATCTAGAACTATTCGTCCAACATCGCTGAAATTTTGCTTCAGCCTCCAGAACCAAACTCTACCACCAAGTACAAAGTTTGAACACGATCGGATCTATATTGTTGAAGATCCGAGCAGCCTTGAGTGAGTTCAGTAGCTGGATGGGTGACCGTTGCCTCGATATCTTTCGAAGGAAAGGAGATAGAGACTTGCAATTTTCAGGGTAGCTGGCGCATCTAAATAGGAGGATTAGGTTTTTGAGCATAATCGGTCTAAAGGTTTCGGAGTTATACGAATATTATTTCCTCGATAACTAAAAAAATATACACTCGATCAAATTGAAGCTTGGTAACTAGTTGTAGAATATCGACATAAAGGCGTATGTAGAATTTTGTGAGAACCGTACCCCTAAACATTCAAAAAAGATTACGAAAAAAAAAGTGGTTCAAGCTCTGTAGTGAAGTCAGGAGCTTTTGCGCGTATGTTCTATTGTCCATTCTCCTGTATTGGACACTCTTAATCGAATTTACCATGGTGAATTCTATTAAGAAATTCCAATGCAGGATAATAGACAATAGAATTCACCATGGTAAATTCGATTAAGAGTGTCCAATACAGGAGAATGAATAATAGAACATACGCGCAAAAGCTCCTGACTTCACGTCAATGCTGTTGAAATTGCAGAAAGAGACAGTTTTAGGCGCGCTGTTCAGATGAACAGAGTTAGTTATTTTATATATTATTTACAGTGTGAGAAAGTCAAATGGAATAAATTCTTCTGAATCTATTCCACCAAGATACTTCTTGGTTACTGTGAATATTTATCGAAAATCCCAAAAAACATCTAATTTAAATTTTAAATTATCATTCTTCTTCCTAAGAATGTAAACCCTACCTTCAACCCCCTTCGAAATACAGGTACAACCCCCAATTTTTCTAATAGGAAAGATGGGCTTGTGATACATCGTTTGCAAAGTCTCGTCATTTTCTATTCTGAAAAATTATCACTTTCATGTTCATCGCGAAAGTCAAATTAGAAAAAAATTAAATCAAGGGATTATTTGGTACAATATTGAAAACTTAAATGTAATACAAAATGTAGTAAAAAATATTACGGATTTTAATGAAGTAAATGTTCAAAGTATTCATCGCCAACGCCTTCGCAGCATCCTAACTCAAATAAAAATGTGTTCCAACAATATTCAACATCTGAGGAGTGGTCGACCTAATCGCAAGCGTTATTCGATCTTTTAGGTCATTCAAATCAATAATGGGTTAAGATCAGGGGATCACGCTGGCCATTCGATCGTTCCTCGCCTTCCTATCCACCGATTTGTAGTGTTTGCGTCGAGGTACTGCTGGACATTGAGTTGGTAATGTGGTGGTGCCCCATCCTGTTGGAACCATATCATATTTATTCCGTGGAACTTGAGGATTTCTTTGATTTCTTTATCAATGTTGGGATGACATAATTCTGAAGTAGTGCTAAATAATTATCGCCATTCAAATTGTCCTCAAGAAAAAGGTTCCCATAATATCGTTTCTAACATTTTCTGGCCATTGAGACGAAAAGTGCACTCATCAGAAACAAAACGTCTACTAATTGGATAATATTGTTATCCAACATGTAAATAGTTTGTTCATAAAAATAATTTCTCCTACTGTAATCGCCTTCCAGAAGCTCTTCGGTAGTTATCATAGGGATGCATTTTATTTTGTTTTAATATATCTAGAATCAATCTATCATCTCTTCTCGATTTATATGGATTTTCTTCAAAGTCAAGCATCACATCCAATTTCACTTCCCCACACGGTGTATTATCTTTCAATCTGCCTTGCATGCCAAAACTTGCGAAACTGTTTCTCCATTGGGTTATAGGATGCAAATTTGGAAATTTCTCATGAAATAAGCGACTTACTTCTTTTGGTGTTCGGGTGTTATCTCCGTAACCAATCATTTGTAAAATTGTTATTTTGTGCATTTCCGTCTATCGAACCATTATTGAGAATTGGAGTTAATTGAAATTCAAACACAAAGTAGACAAAATGGAAAAGTATAACGGGTAATTCCGCAAAAGGAGCAGAGATAATCATTCTGCTGGTACCTGCCGACACGTGTTTCTGCTAGTTGGCTTCTTCAGGACAGGGCAACCAAGAAACCAAGAAAAGGTGGAAAGATAACTGAAAAACAGGCGACACCACAACAGGAGCGAGCAACCAATTTGTGCCTTCAGCTCTAGGACCTCCAATTCGGAGGTAAACTATGGCATCGGCACGAAGGAAGCATAAGCCACCTGTGCGATGCGACCCAAACCCGAGGATATGTAATAAGAAAATAGGATAACGCGGATAAGTTTATTAAAATGGAAAAGTATAACGGGTAATTCCGCAAAAGGAGCAGAGATAATCATTCTGCTGGTACCTGCCGACACGTGTTTCTGCTAGTTGGCTTCTTCAGGACAGGGCAACCAAGAAACCAAGAAAAGGTGGAAAGATAACTGAAAAACAGGCGACACCACAACAGGAGCGAGCAACCAATTTGTGCCTTCAGCTCTAGGACCTCCAATTCATATCCTCGGGTTTGGGTCGCATCGCACAGGTGGCTTATGCTTCCTTCGTGCCGATGCCATAGTTTACCTCCGAATTGGAGGTCCTAGAGCTGAAGGCACAAATTGGTTGCTCGCTCCTGTTGTGGTGTCGCCTGTTTTTCAGTTATCTTTCCACCTTTTCTTGGTTTCTTGGTTGCCCTGTCCTGAAGAAGCCAACTAGCAGAAACACGTGTCGGCAGGTACCAGCAGAATGATTATCTCTGCTCCTTTTGCGGAATTACCCGTTATACTTTTCCATTTTAATAAACTTATCCGCGTTATCCTATTTTCTTATTACAAAGTAGACAGTTTATAAAATACAACTTATTTGCACAAAAAAATTGTAAAGTCTTTCTAAAGAAACTAACATTGCCACAGAAAGTGTTTTCCGTAGTTGTCTTTCGAAGAGGGTTGAAGGTAGGTTTCGCAATTTTACGAAGAAGAATGACAATTTAAATTTAAAATTTAACGTGTACGTGTAAGTGTACGTGCACATAAATTTGTGCAGTAACCAAGACAAAGAATTTATTCCATTTGGCTTTCCACAATAGTTCCACAATAGTATAATAGTTTGATCGTTTGTACTATTAGAGCCAAGCTGATGTTATTTTTGCGACCACCAAGATCTAAAAGACATCGTATAAATCAATTATAGGGATGTTTGCGTATCGGTCGTCGTTCTACGATAAAACCAATCAACATGAAAGCACCGTATTATGAAACTCCTGTGTAACAAAATATCGAGCAAGCCGGAAACCGCAAGCACAAACAAAAATTGTTGTATTATCATCAGACCGTCATTCCAGCGCTTGTTCTCTGAAGGATCACATTGACGTTACACCTAATGGAATTTTACGTACTCCGTATGAGCCGAGGGCCCTTTTGTATTTGCCTCTTGACGCCGGAGGATCACCAGATTGCCATTTTATTATTTCATGGACCGTGACTACCTCTGGCATCGTTGGAGACATAATATGTCCGTTTCGAAGGTTTATGCACAAGCCATCAAAATTGCACGGCCTATACTAAGCTACCGTCGTTCGATAGAATACGGTGAACTGTAGATAATTCATGATAACTACATGAAGAAGAATATTCGTTGATTTTTACCATCAACAAATATTCCCTCGTTATCTGGGCCTGCTACCTCCTCGTTCAGTGTTCCCCCGAAGAGGAAGATGTCATTCAGGACTATAGGTTATATTGTTGCGAACTACTGGAAATAAAATCTTTCCAGCACCACCTAGGAACGCACGTTATGACCTATGCAGATGACCTTAAAGGTGGCGCACAGACAATTACGCCATCTAACAGGGAGAAAAGAGAAGTGGCTAAGGAATAAGTAATTCCCTAAAATACTCCACTGCTAGTGACGAAGTCAGGATACGAATCGAGATCGCTGTTATGAAGGTGGAAAATGGCTATGATGTACAACTATACATCTGGGACCATGCCAGGTCGCCGTGTGTGGGAGCCCTGGATATCGTGAGAGCTGATAATTTGAAACACCAAAGGGGACCGTCCAACAAGTTAAAAAAAAAACTTAGTAACTAGTTGTAGAATATCAACATTAAGATGTATATGAAGTTTTGTGAGGACCGTACAACTAGAAAATTCTAAAAAATTGTGAAAAAATATTATGTTTCTCACGATAACTTGAAAATTGAAAGAGGTCTTTCAGGGTAGGTTGCGCATCCGAGTGCAACATTTGCGTTTGTTAATGGGCATAATCGTCTTAACGGTTTTGGAGTTATACTCATCTGAAGTATTGTTGTTGTTAAGGTTTAAAAGCTCAATATATATAAAAAAGGAATACAGGATGTTTTTCTATTAACGTCAATGGCAACTTGCTCTTTTTCACGTCATAGTCGTACAATTTCATTCAATTGCGTTAAAAAATATACTTTCGAGGCATACATCATTAAAAATGAACCATTACTATACAGAGTGTTTTTTTCTCACGGCACAATTATACGCGATTGAAATGATTTGTGCCACCAACAAAGCATTAACTAAATAGGTACCTTGGATGGATTCTCATAATGTATTTGTCCGAGATTTTCATACAGAGTGTTTTTCTTTTAACGTCAATTGCAACTTGCTGTTTTTCACGCCAGTCGTACAATTTCATTCAATTGAGTTAAAAAATATACTTTCGAGGCATACATCATTGAAAATGAACCATTACTATAAAGGCTGTTCTTTTCTCACGGCACAATTGTACGCGATTGAAGTGGTTTGTACCACGAACAAAGCATTAACTAAATAGGCACCTTGGATGGATTCTCATAATGTGTTTGTCCGAAATTGTCATACAGGGTGATTTTCATTTAACGTCAATTGAAACTTGCTGTTTTTCATGGCAATCGTACAATTCCATTCAATTGTGTTAAAAATTATACTTTTGAGGCATACATCAATGAAAATAAACCATTACTATACAGGGTGTTCTTTATATCACCACACAATTGTAGGCGATTGAAGTGATTCATGCCACAAACAAAGCGTTAACTAAATAGGTAGGTACCTTGGTTTGATTCTCATATCGTAATAATTTTGGTTTTCCTTTGATGTGTGGACATGGCGCATGGACAATTATACGTCACGTGTTCGCGCGTCGGAAAACCGTCATCTTTGTTTATTTACGCACCACAAAACAAAACAAAAATAGAGTTGATCAGAAAGCTTTAAATTGATTAAGAGTCTGTATCATAACTGTGTGTGTTTGTCAATATCAAATTGAAACCTTATAAATAGCCAGAATTTCAGGAAAACTCTGTTTTGTAAGTAAGCAACATCATGTGCAATCAATCGAAAATAATAATAAAACTTCATTCATAGGTACCATGCTTTTTTTTTATAAGTTAGGAGGTACGATGTTCGCCGGGCCAGCTAGTATCTTATAAAATCTGAGGTAAACGGCCAATAGAACAAGCGCGCAAATGCTACTCGCTTCACGTCAATGCTTCAAACAATTTTAATGTTTATTGACACCAGTGTTGACTAAGAACATCCGAACCAAATACATATTATAAAAATGGGTTCAAGCCCTGTGGACAGGAGCTTTCTGGCGCTCTAGTTCAAACAGACAAATTATATCTCCGAAAGTATCGGTTTCTCAGAGTTGGGAATTATATCAATGTATTCATATGATAGAACTGCATCCTAAAGGAAATTCAATTCAAATAATAGTTTATTTATCAAGATTAAATGAGCAATCATGAGAATGAGAAAAGCACCATTGAAGAAATCAAATTAAATCTGGCCAATTTTGCCCAATAACGAACTTAACCGAGATATTCATCTCCCTAAACTACTCTGAAAATTTCAACTACCTACCTCATTCCGTTCGAGAGTTATATCTATGTCTATGGATGAAAAGCAGTCTCACTACTCTCAGATCTCTTACTTCATGTTCAGTTCCGAAATGTAAGAATTTTCTGAGAAAAACTAATTTCGGAGCAAACAACTGAGATTTTTCTCACTTCGCTCACAATTCTTCGATTGATTAGATAATCTGTCAGGAACATCATTTGACATTATGACAATTCATATTCATACATAGAATAATATCATTCTGTGACAACGTTGAAATACGATTTATTATTGAAATTTTGAAAAATCATATCTCTGAAAGTATTAGCTTGTTAGAGTTAAAAATGATATGAATGGATTCTTATGATAAATCCTCTCATTAAAAAAAATTTAATTTGGAATTTGTTTCGTAAAAAAAAAAATTTTTTTTTGTTACTCCGAAACCATCTGTCCGATTTTGCCCAATAACGAACTTAGCCGAGATATTTATCCCCCAAACCTACTCTGAAAATTTCAACTCTCTAGCTCATTCCGTTCGAGAGTTATCGTGCCTACGGCCGGCCGGACCGGCCTGACCGGCCGGACAGAATGAATTTCGACCACGAATTCTTGATCAGTGAGTCGAACCAAATCGTTTAAGACCATTTTCATCGAAATATTCGAAAATTACAGACATTTGGGCAAATTGATAAGCACTCAGTTCCGAGGAACTAGAGCGCCAAAAATGTATAGAGTCATTCATATGTTATGATTAATCGTGAAACGTAAAATTTTCCGCGCATTTTTTTATACAATAAAAAATTGGTTCAAGCCCTGTGGATAGGAGCTTTTGGCGCTCTTGTTCTAACAGACAAATTATATCTCCGAAAGTATTGGTTCCTCAGAGTTAGGAATTATATCAATAGATACCTATGATAGAACTGCATCATGAAAGAAATTGAATTAAAAAAAATGTCGTTTAAAAAAAAATTTTCAAAATTTATCTTTAAATAAAAGAGCAATCTACAATGCTTCAAAAATTGTCATTAAATTTATTTATCAAGATTAAAGGAGCAATCTGCAAATGATTCAATCTCGTGTAATGGGTTGCTGCAACTTACACTCGGTGCATAGTTTTCACAACTCGAAATACCTAAGGAAAGTATCATCGGAATGTCTAGAGCAAGGCTGGAGACAATCATAGCAGATTGTCCATTTATTCCTGGTATTTCAGTAGGTAGTGGATCACGAACAAATTATTTTAATAGTTCAAAATATATTAATAAAATACTACCCTCTTTTCATAATTTGAAACTTAATAGTTCATACCACTAACACATTCTTTTCTGTATTATGAACCTTAACTCAAGAAAAAATGATTGATACGTAAATGTAGATCCATATTCCAGAATTTTTTTGCTAGCAACATTATGAAAATACTGTATATAGGAACATGTCTCACTACCACTACTTAAGGAAGTAAAAGGTAATATTAACCTCAGTGGTCAACGAACACTAATTTCTTTTGATGATTCCATTATGTTCTTCTTTCCTATTGCCTCCATAAACTACATCAGAAAAGTCTTGTATATATTCACAAATTCAAGCATCGAATACTTGCTTTCCAAGAGAAAATATACGAACTGACAATCTCTAATAGCTAGAAAAGATGACTTTTATGAATAGTCACACAGACAGATTCTGTGTTCACATTCTGTGAATAAATAGAACTTAAGATGTATTATTGTAACTTTGAAACATCATATCTCTGAAAGTATTAGCTTGTTAGAGTTGAAAATGATAACAATGGATTATTATGATGAAACTGCATCTTAGTAAGCTTTGAATTCAAAAGTTATATTGTAAAAAAAATTTTTTTTTCATTACTCCGAAACTATGAGACCGATTTTGCCCAATAACGAAATTAACCAAGATATTTATCCCTCAAACCTACTCTGAAAATTTCAACTGTCTAGCTCATTCCGTTTGAGAGTTATCATGTTAACGGCCGGCCGGACAGAATCGATTTCGACCACGGATTCTTGATCAGTAAGTCAAACCAAATTGTTCAAGACCATTTTCAGCCAAAAATTCGAAAATTACAGACATTAGGCAAATTGATAAGCACTCTGTTCCGAGGAACAAGAGCGCCAAAAAGTAAAACATGTATCTATGGGAGATGATATCCCTATATTAGGGTCCTGTAGTGGTCATTGAACATGTGAAGTTCTGAATAATCTTCGCTTGGATTGGCCAGACCTGGTTTTGAAAGAGACCCTCCTGGCCAAACGAGCAATGACATTTCCTTTCTTGAATTCAAATATAGAAGGGATTTCTAAGAGCAAGAGTGAATATCTTTGAAAACTAGCGGGGGCGGTTCTTCTTTGAGAGATTCATGCTTCTAGAGAGGAGTGATTTGCGAGAAGAGACTTTTGAAAGGTTATGTATTATTTTTGATTTGTTCCTTTTTCTCCTCTCGTCTATTCATTTTTCAGGTTGACTTTCGGGTACCTTGGAGAAACTTTTCTGTTTTTTGACGATGAATCCGTATTGAAGAAAGAAATGCCTATCAATATTTTAAAATTTGATTAAATTTTGTAAATAATAGTTACAAATCATAACACTCACGGGGAGACAGGGTTTTTCCCTAAGCTCTTGTATCATACGTCGAATTGTATGGCACCTCGTTATACCAACCTCTGCTTACACATATAAAGCATATAAAGCATATAAAGCAAAAGAGTATACAAATATAAGTAATCATTAAAGGATACTGTGGGAGGTACACTCATTATTGAAAATAACCTTTCAATATACAAATATAATCAAAAAATGGGTAAAATTAATAACTCACCCTGCATCTTGGTTATAAAGAACGATAGACCCATAGAATATGGGTTATTTAGAAGCACCTCGGTCTCCTCTATCTACCCTTAGGTCACGTCCGCACAGACAAGCGACTTGCTTAGCGCCTAGAGCCTAGCGAGTCACCTAGCGAGTAACTTACAAAAACGAACGTACTAGAAATTTCGCGACCGGCCGCACTGCACGCGCAGCGCATAGCTAGTCACTTAGCGTGTATCGATGTAAACAAACGTGTTGGTTTTTTGACACTAGGTGCGAGGCATTTTAGATGTCAAAAATGGATGACATATTGATTGCATCAGATTTCAAAAGAGAACCTCTGAGGAATCCAGCGAACAAACTCCATAAAAATGCAGTGGCATTAACGAAACTACGGGAAGAGGTAGCAGTCGAAGGAGAAACAGATTTTATGTACTAAAAAGTGATTTATTTTTTTTATAATGATACGTTAATGCTGTGAATGTATATTATGGCGTAAGATTTTGTTTTCAGACAATGTGTTATTCTGCCAGGTAATCGATCCAATTCCGTTGAAATTTTTCAACAAAATGTCTCTAGTTTGTAATGAGCTGTAGTGAGGAGTAGATCAAATGTTTTTCTGGTCATACACAAATATTCTTAAAATCGTCAAAATTAAGTAATTGTTTATACAGAACATTAAATTGCCCATGATTTGAGCGTGACTTATTTATGTCATGAACCAAACATGATGGATGAGGCCGTGAAATGGTATATTTTAAAGATGAATTTTCAGTAATTAACAATTTTAGACCAATTTATGTGACATCTCGTCAACGTGCCGACAAGCAAATCACCAAGCCACCTAGCGACCCACCACGCAAACCACCTTCAGTGCGGCCACCGTGTATCCTAGCAAGTAACCGGAAGGCTCTAGGCGCTAAGCAAGCCACCTGCCCGTCCGGACGTGGCCTTACTGTTTGCGCATTGGGCCCTTGGTCACCTAGCTACGCCTTTGGCCAAATTACTGATATAAAATACAGCCACCGGACACCCTGTAGATAGAGTACGCGTAAACGAAAGGAGAAGAGTCATTCTCTCAGAGAGTGCTTGAGTGGTTTAGGGTAAGGGACCCATACGCACGCATATTACCCCCTACACTAATGAAAATTTGTTCTAAAGGAGTATTCTTGAAATTTCGTATGGCCATTTCCATTCGTTTTCAAGCTGAATTATTACTAGACGTGGCGTCATTGTCCTGGTCGTTTCAGTCTGTTCGGACGATGTTGGCAAACATCACTCCAATTTGTCCGTTGTTGTTTGGATGTTTTTGTTTCCCCCGTCGTTAAAAACGTGTGGCGTTTCGAGTGCGTAACGATGCCATGACGGGAGTAGTTAGTTACCTATCACGAGGTAATTAGGACTGATTGTTGCAGGGACAGCACTGGCTTCAATTGTAAGTTATCCAACTGAAACGAGGGATACTCTGGAAAGCTTCGGTGGCGACATTACGTTCTGGGAACTTCAGCTCGTTCAGCAGCTCGGGATGTAACAATGAATAATCTTTATACAGCGTGCCAAAAAAGTAACGTTACGCGTCAATAATTCTTGTACGAAGAATTATTAAGGAATATCTATATACAGGGTGAGTCTTTGACCACTGCATTAATTTTAACCAAAGATTCCTCTCATCAAATGAAACACTTTTTTCATTTACCATTTTTCCAGATTCGGCTCAGGTAAAAAGTTACAAGCGTTTAAAGATTTCACAATGTGCTAATACACTCCCGCATATAAATAATCTATGACATTGTTGGCGGACGAGAATAAGGCATGGTAACGTGGTTTACAGCTTGATTCGGGAATCCAACGCTCAGGGACGGATCCAATCTTTGGTTAAAATTAATGTAGTGGTCAAACACTCACCCTGTATATACAGTGCGCGTCAAAATTATGGAACAAATTCATTTTCTCAGGAAAAATATTTGGCAACAAAATCCTGAAACTGGACAATTTTTGTTTCTATTATACCAAATTGTTATGCATTTCCGAAGAATTTTTGTTGCACCCTGTGCCATCCACATCAACCCTATACATTTTTTGAATGGGGAAAGTGGGACATGTGATTCTTTTTTGGCAAGGTCTTTGTATCTTCACACAGGCGTGCAGAAAAAATCCTTCTTTTTTGAAAAATAGTTAGTTCAAAGAGATTTTCAGTATATGCACTTTGTCATGGCTCATTTACTTTGAGACGATGGTACCTGATGAAATTTGTCACCGAATGAAAGTCGACCATTACAGTTTTGTTCATGTACAACTTTCCACCCCTATGCACCCTTCAATGGAGAAAAAAAATGGGGGGGCCCACGTGAGGGGGTTGAAAGTTGTGCATGAACAAAACTGTAATGGTCGACTTTCATTCGCTGACAAATTTTTCTTTATTTTAATTTACTATGGTAAATTCGATTAAGAGTGTCCAATACAGGAGGATTGTCGATAGAGCATACGCGAAAAAGCTCCTGACTTCACATCAGTGCTTGAACCAATTTTTCTTTCCTAATTTTAAAGAAGAATTCTAGTGGTACGATTCTAACAAAATTCCACACACGCCTTAATGTTGATATTCTACAAATAGTTAGCAAGCTTCAATTCTATCGAGTCTATATTTATTGAGTTATCGAGGAAATAATATTCCAAGTGGGTAAAACTCCGAAACCGAAGGACCGATAATGCGCAAAAACAAACTTAACTCTCCAATTGGGATGTGCAAACTACCCTGAAAATGTAAAGTCCCTATCTCCTTTCGTTCGAAAGTTATCTAGCCAACGGTCACCCATCCAGCTACTGAACTCACACAAGGCTTCTCGGATCTCCAACAATATAGTACCGATCTTGTTCAAACTTGGAACCAGGCAGTACAGTTAGGTTTTGATGAAATAAAATACATAAAAATTAATACATAACCTTTCGTACTCCTCTGGAGCCGCATGGATATCTTGAAGAAGAATCTCATCCGCTAGTTATCAAAGATATTCACTCTGGTTCTTAGAAATGGCTTCAATATTTGATTTCAAAATAAAAATGTCGTAGCTCATAAGGCCAGGAAGGTCACCTTCAAAACCAGGTGTGGCCAATCCAAACGATGATTGTTCAGAACTTCAGATGCTCGGATACCGCTACAGGACCCTAATACAGGGCTATCATTGCCCTTAGATGCATGCTTCACTTTCTATTGTGAGTTTACCCGAAAATGTATGTTATAATTTGATATGTCATCATGACATTCATGGTTTTGAAGGTTCTCGCAAAATTTCACCGATGTCGGACAAATGCTTTCTGATATGTACATTTTTTCTCAATGGTTTTTTTTTAACTTTCTAGTAAAACGATCTTCACGAACTTTTTAAAAAATTTTTGCCAAGGTATTTTAGGACTAATTACCATGTTTGAATTGAATCAGCATCGTATTTTTTGGGTTATTGAAGAAAGAATAACCAAATTTAAGATTGATATAACTTCAAAACCATTTGGCCGATTATGCTTATTAACGAACTCAAATGTCGCATTATAATTATGATTGGGGTGTCAACCCCAATCATAATTATCGGAGATCAAGCAAAAATATGCTGACCTAAAAAGCACTTCTTGACTAGACTATTGATGAGATAATCTATGATTAAAATTAATGTACAACGGTAGCGGTACTCTGGCAGATTAACTGTTTTCCCGGAAATGTATCGTGCTTACAAACAGACGGAAGGATGGAAAGCAAAAGCCAGATATAATTGAATTCCATCTGGAATGCTCTACCCTTGAATCCAGTCTAATCGATCGAGACCATTCACGGTTCAAAATACGCGGAAAGCGCGTGAAAAAGGTTAAACTGAAAAATCCCCACGAAATTTAATGGAAGCCACTCGTTTGCTGAACATCTACGACGTGATATTTCGCGTTTGCTTCCCCGATCCTAAGCCCATACACCGACTGCACTTAGTCCGACACGATTCAGTCTACCGGATCTAAAACGGATCCCGGAAAACAACACATGCAACACATTAAGGTCTCATCCTGCTACGTCTAGCTGGCTGTCGAGTCTGCCTGTACCTCCGTCTGCCGACAAGGTGGCCTCTCTTTCCGAATCGACCACAGAGGAAGTCGGACATAAATCTTGGAGGATGGCGAAGTAATATGGTCGGTTTCATGCGGCGCCGCAGCCAGGAGGTTGGATGGAGCTGGTCTGAATTTTTTTTTCGTGCTTATCTATAGTAAATGGTGAAATTCATCAAACTGGAAATTCATCGATGAAATTTCTTCCGATTCATAAAAACGATACATAATTCCAGAAAAGAAATGCAAGGATTAGTACATTGGAATTGAAAAAATTTGTTCAAGCAAAAGCTTCTGACTTCACGTCAGTGCTTGAACCAATTTTTTTTTCGTGGTTTTTTTTAAATTTTCTTGAGGCACGGTTCTTAGAATTTTTCTTTTCGACATTTTTTTCAAATTTTCTAGAGGTACGGTTCTTACAAAATTTTAAACCTGTCTTTATGTTGATTTTCTACTACTAGTTACCAAGCTTCAATTCGATCGATTATTTATTTTTTGAGTAATCAAGGAAATAATATTTAAGGTGGGTATAACTCGGAAACCGTTAGACCGATTATGCCCAAGAATTAACTCAACTCTACCATTCGGATACGCAACCTACCCTGAAAATTGCAAGTCTCTATCTCCTTTCGTTCGAAAGTTATCGAGGCAACGGTCACCCATCTACTGATCTCATACAAGAATGCTCGAATCTCCAACAATATTTAACCGATCGTGTTAAAACTTGAAACTTGGTAGTAGAGTCAGGATATGAAGGCTCTTGCAAAATTTGAGCAATTTCAGACGAATAGTTACTGATATATAGAATTTTCGGGGATTTTTTAAAAATTTTCTACAAATACTATCCTCACGGAATTTTGCAAGAATTTTCGCGTTGGCATTCTACAACTAATAACCATGTTTGAATTCAATCGGTTTAGTAATTTTCGAGTTAATGAGGAACAAAAAACAATCAAATTTCAGATGGCTATAACTCTAAAACCGTTTGGCCGATTATGCTCATAAGCAAACTCAAATGTCGTGTTCTGATGCACATCCCAACCTGAAAACTTCAAACTGATTTCTCTTTCCGTTCTCGAGTTATCGTGACAACAAAAATATTTTTTAATAATTTTCTAGCCATAAGATTCGCACCAAATTTCACAAACGTGCTTAGGTTCATATTCTACAACTACTCATCAAGTTTCAATTCGATCGGATTTATATTGGTTGAAAACAAAAATATTACTCGGAAACCACTGGGCCGATTATGCCCATTAACGAACTTGTCCGTCGTATTGAGATGCGCCACCTACCCTGAACATTTCAAGTCGCTATCTCTTTTCGTTCTCAAGTTATCGTGGCAACGGCCGGCCGGACAGAATGAGATTTGACCTCGAATTCTTCATTGGGGAGTCGAACTAAATCGTTTGAGACCATTTTCGTCAAAAATTTCTAAAGTTACAGACATTTGGGCAAAATGATAACGTGATGTTTCCCAGAACATACGCGCAAAAATTGGTTCAAGCCCTATGGACAGGAGCTTTGGCACTCTTGTTCAAACTCTGACACATCATATCTCCAAAAGTATTGGTTAGTTAGGAATTATATCAATGGTTTCTTGATGATAGAACTTCATCATAAAATAAATTAAATTCAAACATTATAAAAGAATTTAAATTCAACAAGAGTGCCAGAAATCATTAATCCAAAACCAACTGACCAATTTTACCCAATAACGAACTTATCCGAGATATTCATTCCTCAAATCTACTATGTAAACATGTAAACTATATACATACAATATATACATCAATTGAAACTTAGCCAATATTCCAGTTTTGTTCATACTGGAAATACTCTGAACAAAATTTACCTACCAAAGTATAAATTTCCATCATTATGTGGATTATCCACGGCATTATATTGTCATAATTCTACTAGGTGAGGTTATTTCATTGCTCATTTTGGATTCAATCATACTTTGTGTTCTATAACAGGAAGAGTATTTTATATCGAGAATAACGAACCAGAAAGAAGATTTGGAATATCACTTGAAGCAAAGTGAGATGACATGAATGAACTCAGATCATACAATAATTCATAGATAGAATAATTAAGTACTGCCAATGAACTCTATACTAACGTAGTATAGAGTACAGCATTCTGTGAAAACATAGAAGTACGATTTATGTTTCAAATTTGAAAAATCATATCTCCGAAAGTATTAGCTTGTTTGAGTTGAAAATGATATCGATGTATTCTTATGGTGGAAACATCTTGAAAAAAATTAATTTGAAATTTGTAATGTAAAAAATTTATGTTTTTCGTTACTCCGAAACCATCAAACCGATTCTACCCCATAACGAACTTAACCGAGATATTTATCTCTCAAACGTACTCTGAAAATTTCATATGTCTAGCTTAATCCGTTCGAGAGTTATCGTGTTAAAGGAGGACCGGCCGGCCGGATGGAATCGATTTTAACCACGAATTCTTGATCAGTGAGTCAAACCAAATCGTTCAAGACCATTTCCATCAAAAAATTCGAAAATTAAAGACATTTGGGCAAATTGATAAGTACTCCGAGGAACAAGAGCGCCAAAGAATAGGCCCTGTAGATAGGAGCTTTGGCGCTCTTGTTCAAATTTTGACAAATCATATCTCCGAAAGTATTAGTTTCTCAGAGTTTGGTATTATATCAATGGATTCTCATGATAGAACTGCATCACAAATAAAATGAATCAAAAAAGTGTCTTTAAAAAAAGAGAAGAGTGTCAAAAATTTTTCATCTGAAACCACCAGACTGATTCTAACCAAAACGAACTTATCCGGGATGTGCAGTCCTCAAATCTAGTCTGAAAATTATATTAAACAATTGAAACCAATTTGTTTTCACTGGAGATATTCTGAACCCAATTTGATTAAGTTACCAAATTATATATTTCCATCATCATCTGGATTATCCAAGGGCATTATATAATTACCCAAAAATTATAATATCCTATAATCCTCATAATTCTACGATAGCTGAGGTTATTTCATTTGTCATTTTGCATTAAATCATACTTTTTTTCTAGAACAGGAGGTATTTTATATCATGAGTTATAACGAATTTTGAATGGGAGCAGGAACAAATATGACATGTCCCTTATCAGTTAATTTTCGATTACAGCATTCTGTGATATCATAGAATTAAGATTTATTATTGAATCTTTCAAAAATCATATCTCCGAAAGTATGAGCTTATTAGAGTAGAAAATGTTATCAATAGGTTCTTATGATGAAACTGCATTTTAAAACAAGCCCTGTGGACAGGAGCTTTTGGGCGCATGTTCATCTTCCTTGTGGCCCGTACTGACCAGTAAAGAAAAAAAGCAGTATCATGTTGAATACCTTAATATTATTCTGGAACACAAATTTTCCATTACAATAATCTTCATCTAGCTTCTATTTAGTATCAATTCCTGTAGAACGTGATCATAATAAGTGTTTTCCATATATTAAAATGTGTTTGAACTTGGTATGTAGGAAATCTGACATCAATTATTGGAATTAATTGATTTGACAAACAGCCGTCAAATGAGGTAAATAGATTTTTTTGACGATTTTCTGTGACCATAGAACGTCAAAACACGCTGGAATGTGAATTTTAAGCAATATCTTCTGGAATTGAGATCGTATCGAACTGAAATTTTGCACACTCGTGTAGAATGCTTGATTTAACGTCGGTACAAATTTTTTTATTAAAAAATTTTCCAACTGCCCGATCCCAACAATACTTAGATAATATTATATCCATAAATTAAGCATTTCATTATTGCATTTCTTGAAATAGGTACCTTTTCAAGTCGATCAACATCGTCCTTCTTTCGACGTCTAAACTATGACTTGATTCTTTATGTTTATGTCTTTGAATTTGTTTTCGGTGAAATTCAAAGAGTTCATAGAATAATCGATAAAATACTGAGAGAGACCCAGGAAATTTGACACATTTTGTCTTATATCTCCAGAAATTGAAATCGTATAGAGCCAAAATTTTGCACAATGTTGCAAAATACTATAATTGACGTTAGTACAAGTTTTTGTTGCAATCTGATGAATAGTTCACGAAAAAAAAATTTTTTTTTCGAAAAAATTAAAAGAAATTTTTTTTTAAAAATTACCAACATTTCGATCATAACAGAATTTTGCCAAAAGTTGCGCGTTTATATCCTCGAACTGACTACCAAGTTTCGATTTAACATCTTCTTTAGTTCCTGAAATATCAGGGAAATAACCTCAAAATTTTAAATGTCTATAACTCCTAAACCGTCCGGCCGATTTTGCCCGTTAACGAACTTAACCGTCGCATTTTGATCAGAAACCTACCCTGAAAGTTTGAAGTCGATAGGACCTTCGGTGCTCCTGTTATCGTGCCTACGGCCGGCCGGCCGGCCGGACGGCACCCTAAAATCTGACACCGGATTCGTGATCAGGGAGTCCGAATTAGTCTATTAGCCAATTTTCAGCTCGAAATTCGAAAATTACAGACATTTGGACGAAATGATAGGACGATGTTCCCCTAGAACATGCGCCCAAAAAAAATATTAATTTGACATTTTTAATGTGAAAATGAGCTGTCTTTTCGTTACTTAACCGAGTTATTTATCTCCCAAACATACTCTAAAAATTTCAACTGCATAGCTCAGTGATTCCCAAAGTGGCCGCCGTGGAGTTCTATAGGGGGGCGGTGATGGCCACAGGTGCATTTGGCGGGGATGAACTGTAAGATCTCGTATTCAAATTTTAGCTATTAGGAGAGCGATCTTCAGCTTCAAGGTGATGAACTGAATTTAATAAAAACAAAATCTGTTATTACTGCATTTGTGACAAACCTTCTTCTGTACAAAGGAAATTTTGGACGAGGGGAATTCAGCCAGTTTCCAAATATATCAGGAGCAGAAAAAAAAAACTATTATGAGCACTTGGGTGCTCTTCATTCAGAATTTATGCAACGATTCGATGATATTTTGGAAATGAACATACCTGACTGTATTTTGGATGCAAACACAGAAGAATCTCCAAAGATACAAGAAGAACTTACGGAAGTTATAACAAATGATGAATTGAAATTTAAATTCAAAAGCAGTTACCAACATTTCTGGCAAAATGAGATCCCTAGGGCTTATCCTGAAATATGGGCAGTAATTCAGAAATTCCTCATTGCATTCCCGTCATCATATTTAGTGGAACGTGGATTCAGTGCGGTCAACAATTTAATAACAAAAAAACGGAACCGATTGCAAGAAGTTAATCGCAGTGATTTAAGAATATTGTTGACAAAAATTGAACCAAATATTAAAAAATTGGTAGCAATCCACCAGGCTCACAGTTCACGTTAAGAATTTGATCTTTTTAGTTTTTTTTCTATTCAATAAATGGTTCATGAATTTTAAATTTCAAATGCTTCTGATTCACACCTTTCTTCACTATACTTAAGAAAAAGGTAGAAATGAGGAGTAACTTTTCAAAACGCATTATGTCCAATTTGGACGAAATTGAGTTTGAAGTGGATTCAGAAATGATTTATATTGATCTATAGCCCTATGTAAACAAAATCTTCCAAATGGCATTATGTACCTGTGTAATTCAAATCCAAAGTATGTAAGCCGCATCGCCATGAATTTTGTTTGCGTTTGTATTTTTAAAACAAATTAAATATAACAAAAAAATGTTTTTATCGATTTGCTCGTGTTAATTAGGATACAGGCCAACACTACTGTGCAGACAGTTTTCTCCAAATTTATAATAAATCGCAACAAATAGCATTATGTTCAATTTCAACAGAACAAAACCCATTATATACAATGGGATGAATCGAAAACGCATTAAGTCCAAACGTTTTTTACATTTTCTGTGTATATATGATCAATATTGATTCAAACGAGATTAGTTATAAACTTTAGATGTGTATTTCTATCAAACAAACTCGTTGATTCCCAATAAAATGGTTTTTGGACTAAATGCGTTTTGAAAAGTTGCTCCTCAAATATTAAGGCATATAACTTTCTGTCCCATTGATATTGAGGGGGCACTGAGTAATATTTTTTTTTTTGAAGAGGGTGGTGGGTCGACCAAATCGTTTAAGACCATTCCATCCAAAAATTCGAAAATTACATATAAATAACATATAATTGATAAGCACTCTATTCCGAGGAACAAGAGCGCCAAAAATCAAGAGCACTTACGTCAAGTACATTTGATGATAAATATATTTTCGGGGTAAAACTCGAAACTTAGGTATAGTTATATACCACATAGCATTATATCAACAACATAGCTTTATATTTCAAAACTTAAGTATGTAACTATTTTCTTCACTTTATTAATTTTTTAAAATGTTCCTCCAAGTCTAGATACAGTGAGCGTCAAAAGTATGAAATAATGAATAATTTATCTTCTCCCCTTTCAGGAATAGCGAAAATTGTTTGATAGGTCTAATAAATTAACATTTTCCGTAATTCTTATTGTTCTGCAATTTCCCGTGGCGTCATCAGTATTGTTTTTAGATTGTAAGCCACTTGTTTTCATATTGCCATGGATAGACCATAAAATTCTGAATTCAGTAATGATTCGATAATTCTGGAGACATTAATTTTTTAAATTTGAAAAACATGTAAAATCTTCACCAAATAATGCATTTATTTGGCATTGCATTATGCATTATTGCAAAAACGATACTTGAAGGTATCATAACAAATATTATCAAAGTAAGTATTCAATCGAGCTTGAAACTCGGAATATACATTTTGACGAGTTTCAGTCTTTATTGTTCTTAATCAATTCCGAATCCTACGTTCCAGCTACTCCATGTTGTTTGGCCGATTGAGTTAAACTTTACTGTTGATATAACCCAAAAAAAAAAACTCTTTCCTGGTCAGATCTGGATATCGAGCCGGACATTCAATAAAACCACGCCACCCGATCCACCTGATTGAGAACACAATTTTGGACCTGTTAACGGTCCTCCTATAATCCTGTTCCTTACAGTTCCAGCCCATATATTCACTTTTTCAGGAAATCGTGTATGTGGCTCCATCATAAAGATTGTATTGTGATTTGAATAAAAGCGACAGATTTGTCTGTGGACAGCTCCATTTAACTAAAATGTCGCTTCCTCGCTAAATCAAAATCGAGCTGGAAACCCCTTAACGGCATTGAAAAGGTCCATAATTTGTTCGCAGAACTGAGTCCTGCGGTCCAAAAGTCATCTCTATTCAGTTCGTACACTAAATTAATCTTGAATGGGTGCCATTTATAGCCTTTATATTTTCTCTTAAATGATTTTTGGCATATATTATTATTTGCTGACAAATGAGGATTTACCTCAAACTCTAATAAAATGTTCAATTCAACCTCCTCTGGAATTACGGGTCGATCACTTTTTTGATGATTTACGTATCCGAACTCCTCATACCTCCTGATTAGGTTACTTACAGCACCCTGAGATACAGCTCTAGCATTAGGATATTTTTCGTTGGAATAATCGCAAACTTCTTGATGGGTCTGATTCTGATAAACGCCGAACCATTTTTGCGCGTATGTTCTTGGGAACATCGCGTTATCATTTTGCCCAAATGTGAAATTTAATTCTGTGGGGCCTTTCCGGCCGTTGCCACGATAACTTTAGAAAGGAAAGAGCTAGTGACTTGAAATTTTCAGGCTAGGTGGCGTATCCCAATACGTCGAACATGTTCGTTGATGGACATAATCGACCCAATGGTTTCCGAGTATTAATTTTGTTTTCAACTAATATAAATCCGATAGAATTGAAACTTGGTGAATAGTTGTAGAATATAAACCTAGGCACGTTTGTGAAATTTTGTGAGAATCGTATCTCTAGAAAATAAAAAAAAAAATTATTGAAAAATATTATTTATGACACGATATCCTGAGAACGGAAAGAGATAATGGCTTGAAATTTTCAGGTTAGGTTTTGCATCAGAATGCGACATTTGAATTTGTCTATAGGTTTAATCAGCCCAACGGTTTTGGAGTTATACCTATCTGAAATTTGGTAGTTATTTCCTCAATAACTCGAAAAATACAAAACCGATATAATTCAAACGTGGTTATTAGTTGTAGAATGCCAAAGCGAAAATTCTTGCAGAATTTCGTGAGGATGGTATAACTAGAAAATATCAAAAAAATTATTGAAAATAATTGAAAACAATTCTATATATCATAAACTATTCGTCCGGCATAGCTGAAATTTTGGAAGAGCCTTCAGAACATATCTCTTCTGAAGAGTTACAAGTTTGAACACGATCGGATCCATATTGTTGGAGAACCGAGCAGCCTTTTGTGAGTTCGGTAGCTGGATGCGAAACGTCGTATGATATGTTGTCTATGGTCGTATTTTTGCGAGAACCTTCAAAGATATGAATGTCATGAAAACATATTTTTGCGCGTATGTTCTTGGGAAAATCGTATTATTTCATCACAAATCTATGGGAGATGATAGCCCTACATTAGCGGTCAGACCTGGTTTTAAAAGAGATCCTCCTTACTTAGGAGGAGGCAAATAAATATTGAAGGGATATCTATGAACAAGAGTGAATATCTTTGAGAAATAGAGAAGGCGATTCTTCTTCAAGAGATCCATGTGCCTTCAGAGGAGTATATTTGTGAGAGGGGACTTTTGAAAGGTTATGTATTATTTTTAATATGATATCGCTGAAATTTTTCTGAAGGCTTCAAAACTTAAATTTAGATTAACCACACTTTCTGATCTTGTAAGGTGAGAGGCTCATTTGTGGATATTAAATCTCGTGATGGGTAGAGAGGAATTTTAGGCCAGTTTTTCTATCACTAATGAGAATATGTCTTTATGTTGAACCTCATCACCTTTAGATCTATCAATGGACATTTACTGGTTAATAATAAGTAATTGAATATTACTGGAATTCAATTGAATTTCATTCAATATGTAAGTAACTAATTTATAATTTTCTTTACTTTGATTATTCAAATATGACATTAATTCCAGTAATGTTAATCCAGAATAATTATGTATTCTCCTCCTGAAGAAGAATTGAAGGTAGACAATACTGCGTTAATTTTTTCAACATTGCTTTCTATCCTGACTTCACGAAAAAAAAAATTGGTTCAAGCACTGACGTGAAGTCAGGAGCTTTTGCGCGTATGTTCTATTGTCCATTCTCTTGTATTGGACACTTTTAATCGAATTTACCATTGTGAATTCTATTGTCTATTATCCTGTATTGGACAGCCTTAATCGAATTCACCATGGTAAATTCGATTAAGAGTGTCCAATACAGGAGAACACACAATAGAATTCACCATGGTAAATTCGATTAACAGTGTTCAATACAGGAGAATGAACAATAGAACATGCGCGCAAAAGCTCCTGACTTCACGAAAAAAAAAATTGGTTCAAGCACAGACGTGAAGTCAGGAGCTTTTGCGCGTGTGTTTTATTGTCCATTCTCCTGTATTGAACACGCTTAATCGAATTTACCATGGTGAATTATATTGTCTGTTCTCCTGTATTGGACACTCTTAATCGAATTTACCATGGTGAATTCGATTAAGGAATTGAAATGAATTTGAGTTATAATTATTATTTTACTTCCATCCTCATTTTCCGTCCCTATAGATACATTGAACTGAAAAGCTAGTAAATCAACTCTTGGATGCTATTACATTGTTTCACTATGTTCCATAAATTTATCTACTATAGTTTGGATGAAATCTCCTAGGTGTTACGTACGGTATGCAGTATTAAATATTGCAAAATATCACATCTCGTACCATATCATAAGCATTTTTTCATATTTCTCCACAGAGAAGATATTAGATACTGCACGCACCGAAGACAAATTGGTCATATTCTGTCATAAATCTAGGACTGGGAAATTCGTAAATGGATCCAGAAAAGTACAATGCTTTACCAAACTGGAGCATATTTTTCATGTGCGCTTGATTCATCTCATACCTTTACTCGGGTGAGAATCTAGGCTTACATTTTTGTTATTTAAAAGCTCTGAGAGATTCTCTGGGGGAAATAGGAGTAATGAAAGCAAATAGGAGTGGTTACTGCTATGAATTTCCATACATTCATTCTTGAGAAGCGTGGGACGAGGAAGAAGCCTTTGATTGACGAAAATATTAAAATTATATTTTCAAAATTCAATTGGGCATCATATGTCAAGAAATGTATTCCATATCTGAGTTCGTTTCTGCTCCCTAAAAGGAAGGAACTTTGAAAATCTCAAAAAAAGGGATTCAGAAATTTACTTTTGCAATAGAGAGACATAATTTCGTTGAGTAAAAAACAATTTTATAAGAAAGTTGGAAAAGCACTGTGGCCAGAAGATTTGGCGCGCTTGTTCAAATTTTAGAGCCAGATACTGGTCTCAAACTACAAATTTCGATTCAAATATATACATTCGTTGTTGGTTCAAGAATGAACAGTGCTGTGTCTTCGGTGGCCGTTTCCTTGGAGTTATTATTGCAATAGAAATGAAAACAAAAACAAACTGTTCGATTAAGATAAGAATTGATAATAGAACATGCGCACAAAAGCTCCTGACTTCACGTCAGTGCTTGAACCAATTTTTTCGTAACTTAAAAAAATATTCTGTGTAATGGTTCTCTCAAAATTTTACCCAGCCCGGAGTTTCCGGGAAAATAATATACCAGAAGGGTATAATTCCGAAACCGTTGGGCCGATTATGCCCAACAACGAACTTCACTTTCCCATTCGGACGCGCAACTACCCTGAAAATCGCCAATCACTATCTCCTTTCGTTCAAAAGCTATCGAGGCAACGGTCACCCATCCAGCTACTGAACTCACACAAGGCTGCTCGAATCTCCAACAATATAGAGCCGATCGTGTTCAAACTTGAAACTGGCAGTATAATTAGGTTTTGAAGGCTCTCGCAAAATTTCCGCGATGTCGGAAGAATAGTCCCTGATGTTTATCAGGGAATTGTTTTCAATGATTCTCAATGAATTTTGAAATAATAATAAAATAACAATCGAATTTCAGATGGGTATAACTCCAAAACCGGTTGGTCGATTATGCCTGTTAATGAAATCAAATCGTGACTTACATAATATTTTTTAGTACTTTCTTTTAAAATTTCTAGTGTACGATTCTGATACCAGCGTCTTAAAGTATGTATTCTACAACTATTCACTAAGTTTCAGTTCGATCGGATTTGCATTGTCTGAAAACAAAATTATTACTGAGAAACCATTGAGCCGATTATGCCCACTAACGAGCTTGTCTGTCGTATTGAGACACGCCACCCTAGCTTCCTGAAAATTTCAAGTCGCTATACTTTCCGTTCCCAAGTTATCGTGGCAACGGATGACCGGCTGGCGCCAGCCAGAATCAAATTTGCCCTCGACTTCATCATCAAGGAGTCTAACTCAATCATGTACCTATATCATTATGTCTTAATAATCAACATTCACGTGGAGATACATGTATCGCTACATGTATAGTTACATAAAAATTGGTTTAAGCGCTGACGTGAAATCAGGAGCTTTTGCGCGTATGTTCTTCTATTGTCCATTTTCCTGTATTGGAGACTCTTAATCAAATTTACCATGGTGAATTCGATTAAGAGTGTCCAATACAGGAGAATAGACAATAGAACGCGCAAAAGCTCTTGACTTCACGTCAGTGCTTTTTAACCAATTTTTTTTTCGTGAAGTCAGGATAGAATGCAATGATGGAAAAATTAACACATTGTCTACCTTCAATTCTTCTTTGGGAGATGAATACATAATTAGAAAAATATTAATGGAATTAATGTCATATTTAAATAATCAAAGTAAAGAAAATTATAAGTTTAGTTAATAACATATTGAATGAAATTCAATTGAATTCCAGTAATATTCAATTACTTATTATTAACCATTAAATGCCCATTGATAGATCTAAAGGTGTTGAGGTGAAACATAAAGATATATTCTCATTAGTGTTAGAAAAACTGGCCTGAAATGCCTCTCTACCCATCACGAGATTTAATATCGGCAAATGAGCCTCTCACCTCACAAGATCAGAAAGTGGGGTTAATTTGAAGTTAAGTTTTGAAGCCTTCAGCAAAATTTCAGCGATATCATATTAAAAATAATACATAACCTTTCAAAAGTCCCCTCTCACAAATATACTCCTCTGCAGGCGCATGGATCTCTTGAAGAAGAATCGCTTTCTCTATTTCTCACTCTTGTTCATAGAAATTCCTTCAATATTTAGGTGCTAACCCTAATGTAGGGCTATCATCTCCTATATATTTGTGATGAAAAAATAACTCATCATCACATTCATCGTTTTGAAGGTTCTCGCAAAAATACAACGATTCGCATCCAGCTACCGAAATCACAAACGGCTGCTCGGTTCTCCAACAATATGGATCCGATCGTGTTCAAACTTGGAACTTTGCAGTAGAGTTAGGTTTTGAATGCGCTTGCAAAATTTCAGCGATGCCAGACGAATATTTTATGATATATAGATAATTTTTTTGAAATTTTCTAGTTATACCATCCTCACGAAATTCCGCAAGAATTTTTGCGTTGGCATTCCACAACTAATAACCACGTTTGAATTATATCGGTTTTGTATTTTTCGAGTTATTGAGGAGATAACTACAAAATTTCAGATAGGTATAACTCCAAAACCGTTTGGCTGATTATAAGTATAGACAAGTTCAAATGTCGCATTCTGATGCACAACCTAACCTGAAAATTTCAAGCCATTATCTCTTTCCGTTCTCAGGTTATCGTGTCATAAATAATGTAATAATTTTTTTTAAATTTTCTAGAGTTACAATTCTCACAAAATTTCACAAACGTGCCTAGGTTTATATTCTACAACTATTCACCTAGTTTCAATTCCATCAGATTTATATTCTTCTTCTTCAAGTGCCCACTTCGTTTCGAAGGTTGGCAATCATCACGGCTATTCGAACCCTAGATATAGCGGATCTGAAGAGTTGACTTGAAGTGCAACTGAACCAATCCCTCAGGTTTCGCAGCCAGGAGTGACGTCTTCTTCCTAATCTTCTTCTTCCGTGGATCTTTCCCTGCATTATCAGCCGCAGTATCTCATATTTATGCCCTCGCATAATATGGCCCAGATACTGTAGTTTACGCCTTTTCACCGTCAACACCACTTCTCTCCCTTCCTCATTCTCTGCATAACATTCTCGTTTGTAACTCTGTCCATCCAACTTATTCTATGAATCCTTCGGTACACTCACATCTCAAACGCTTGCAGTCTTCGAATTCCTGTCTTCCGAAGTGTCCAGCATTCCATCCCATAAAAAAGCACCGAGAACACATAGCACCGCAACAATCTCACCTTCAAGTCCAGTGTGAGGTCTCTGCTGCAAAATGCTCGTCTCATCTTCAAGAAGGTGGCCCTGGCCTGCTCTATTCTTGTTCTTATTTCTTCCGAGCAGTCAATATCCTGATTTATCAGGGTGCCAAGGTATTTATACTTTTCCACTCTCTCGATGGTTTGATCTTCCAGAACAAGGTTCACACCGGCCGGAGGGTTCTTTGATATAATCATGAACTTGGTCTTTTTGGCATTCAAAGTTAGTCCATAATCCTCACCAGTTCTGGCCAACTTTGTCAGAAGAAACTCTAAATCACCTAATGAGGTCGCTATTAAGACAGTGTCGTCAGCATATCTTATATTGTTTATGACCTTTCCGTTCACTATTACACCCCTGCTTTCGTTCTCCAAAACGATCCTGATAACTTCCTCAGAGTAAACGTTAAACAAAAGCGGCGACAACACACATCCCTGTCTGACCCCACGTTTTATTTCGATCTCGGTGGATTGCTGGTTTTCCACTTTGACAACTGCTTTTTGGTTGAAATATAGCCTTGAGATGATTCTGATGTCCTTATCGTCTAGGTTTTTTTCTCGAAGGATAGTCATGAGTTTGCCGTGTCTTACTTTGTCGAAAGCCTTGTTATAATCTATGAAACACACATAAAGTGGTTGATTCATGTCCATGCAGCGCTGACCCAACACGTTAACCGCAAACAACGCTTCCCTCGTACCTAGGCCGTCTCTGAAGCCAAACTGAGTTTCACTTATATCCTGCTCCAGTGTATTATATATCCTACGATGAATTATCTTGAGAAAGGTTTTCAACATATGACTCATCAAACTTATTGTTCGATAGTCACAGCATTTCTTAGCGCCAGCTTTTTTTGGAAGAGTGACAAAGGTTGAAACAAGCCACTCCTCAGGAATGTGCCCTGAGTCGTAAACTGCATTAAACAGGTTGACCAGAATGTCGATATGATCCTCATCGATGAGTTTCAGAACCTCGCTTGGAATTTCATCTGGCCCTGGAGCTCTGGCATTTTTCAGATGTTTAAGGGCATATATAACTTCCTGTTTGGTTATTTCTGGTCCATTGTTCTGGGATAATAATTCTTCTTCTTGTCCTGCTCTACTATCCTCAAACAGGCCCTTAATGTAGTTTGTCCAAGTTCTAATCTTCTCGTCTACATCTGTAATAAGCTTTCCATTTTAATCTATTAAAACAGATGTGTGCCTTCTTTTTTGAGTTCCAGTAAATTCCTTCACCTGCCTATGAAGTCCAAAATTGTCATGTATTCTTTGCAACGCTTCAATTTCTTCGCATTTTTCCCTGTAATATCCCTCCTTTGCCTGCCTTATCTTATTTATATTGGTTGAAAACAAAATTAATACTCGGAAACCATTGGGCTGATTATGCCCAACAACGAACATGTCCGTCGTATTGAGATGCGCCACCTGCCCTGAAAATTTCTAGTCGCTAGCTCTTTCCGTTCTCAAGCTATCGTGGCAACGGCCGGCCGGCTTGCCGGCCGGACGGACAGAAGCAAATTTGCCATCGAATTCTTCATCAGGGAGTCAAACCCAATCGTTTGAGACCATATTCGGTGAAAAATTCGAATTAACAGACATTTGGGCAAAATGATAACGATGTTCCCCAGAACATACGCGCAAAAATGTTACAAATTCTTGATATCCTACAATCCTGTCCATACCGCGAAAATTTTTATTGTACTTATTATTTCTGGACCAACTGAGCTGATTTTTATCATTCCCGAACTTGTTCTTAGCATTCGAGCTATTCCACTCTGCAAATTTCAATTACTCGAAATATTTCTGTCGGAAATGATCGTGCTGGATGGACGAACGTAGCTAAAATTTACCACGAATAATCCATCAGTGAGTCCAATGTAATCGTTCGTGACTATTTTCACAAAACCGCAGCAAATTTTCCACAAAGGTTCATCATTTCCTCATAAAAATTCATCAATCTTTCATTGGATGTGAAACACAAGCGGTAGGATATTGCGATATAAAAATTGGATTGAGCAGGAAAATAGAGATTTTCATTCCGAATTCCATATCACGTTGATTAGATCTCGAATATTCTGTTTCAAATTTCCACCCCCATTTTTTATTTACTCCATAGAATGAACCAATTCGAATGGAAAGCTTGATGATTTTCGATTTGACATTCAACTTTCATCTCAAATGATTTATTTTTCTTTTCAAACCTACAATAACAATGTCATATTTTGATTGACAGGATGAAAGGAATGTTCAATTCCTTCGCTGTGGCAGTTTTAATTTTCCTTTTTCCTCCCCTGGAGGTAGGAGCGAAAATCGTTAGTTACTATCGATCGAAAATACTAACCTTCACCCCTCTAGAACATTCCTTCGAATGTACTGGATATAAATTAATGAAGTTTGGTGAAATAATCTATGAATTTTCATTTCAGTCTAGGAAAAAATGTATTGTCCATTTTCTCATAAGCGGATTGAAATTAATTTCGTTATATGTATAATTTTTATTTTGTTTCGTGGGTTCTTGCGCGCATGTTCTAGGGAACAGTGTGCTAAAATTATGACCAAAAATACCAAACTCAATTCTATCCATCCAGCCGGCCTTTCCCACGATAACTTTCGAACGGAAAGATATAGCCACTTGCAATTTTCAGGGTATATTGTGCATCCGATTGCGAAGGTTGATTTTGGCATAATCGACTAAACGGTTTTGGAGTTATACCCATCCAAAGTATTGTTTCCTCAATAAATCAAAAATTACAAATCTGATTGAATTGAAACTTGCTAAATAACGTTTGATTTTTTAAGAGCTTTTGGATTTGATTTTTGAAAAAATATATAAAATTGAGAAAAATGTAGGACTTCTCTTATTTGAGTCGATAGAATAAAAAGTCACTATCGATATAAAATGTCACTATCGGTATAAAATGTTACGATCGGTATAAAATGGCGCGTTTGGTATAATAAAGGTCACAGTCGGTATAATAAAGGTCACAGTCGGTATAGAAGAAAAAGGCAAAATCGGGACAAATCAACGAAGAGATCACGAACTATCCAGGTTAATAATTTTGAATTTTCTCCTTTTCCGTATTTAGTATCCACTGTTTTGCCTCTCTCTTAAACCTTACATAATTGTTTGTCATCATGAGTTCTCCAGGAATAATATCCATCAATCTTGGGACAATATATGAGCATAGTATCGCTGCCCAATCTACTCCTAGGACGGATGTATTTATTTTCTCCTGTTGTATTGTACTGGTGCTGTACGGTAGTCATGCGGAGTTTTTTCTTATGAATATCACACAAAATCCTGATAGCATTGGTCGGATCTCCAAAACCTTTGACATTTCATACACCAAGTGACTGGGGTAAGTCATTTCTTTTCGATACATAATTTTCAGAATGTGATTTTGTAACGTATTTTTTAGTTGTAAATCATAGAGCCCACCCCATCCCAAAATTTCGTATGAAATCTGTGAACTCACCAGACCATCGTACAATATAATATATGTAAGTTTTTCCTCTCTATTACATATTTTGTTATATATTTGAATCTATGCAACAATTCTCTCAGTTTTCTACTCACATATTTGACGTGCTCATCCCATTTTAAGTGTCGGTCAATAAATATGCCGAGATATTTCAGGGAGGTTGCTTCTGGAATTAATACTTTAGATGAAATGTTCAGTACCTTGAAATTCGGTCATCCTGAGCTGTATGAAGTGAAGGGCAGGTATCTTGTTTTTTCCACATTTAATGTTAGTAGATTATATTGGAACCACTCCATCATCTCTGAAAAATTTAATTCACTTTTGTATTTAGTTCCTCCCAAGTACTACCTCGATACAGCAGAGCAATGTCGTCAGCCTACCCAGTCAATTCTCCTCTAGTCCGTATCTCAAATAGGCTATTCACATATATCAAAAAAAGTAGGGGCCCAAGAACAGTTCCTTGAGGAACTCCATAGGTAACTACACGTTCTCCGCTCCCATACCGATTCACTTCCACTAACTGTTTGCGGTTAGATAGGTAACTCTCCATTAAATTATATGCAACGCCACGAAATCCACATCAATAGAGTTTATCTAAGAGTTTCTCATGGGATACCGTATCAAATGCCTTTGAAAGGTCTATAAACATGGCCAAGCATGGTTGTTGTTCATCTACACATTTGTATACCTTCCCTTACAGATTTTTCAATGCATCTTCTGTCCGTGGATTTTCCCTCTCGAAAGCCAAATTGACTGTGTGGAAGAACTTAATATTTATCGAGAAAGTTCATTATCTTCACCTTTAATATTTTTTCAGCTATCTTAGCTAAAGTTCTCAGGAGTATTTTAGGTCTATAGTTGCTTATTTTGCATTTATCTCCATTTTTATATATTGGTCTTATTATGCCAATCTTCAGTTTATCAGGAAAGGTTTTCTCTGTAATATACAAATTTATCAGGTGAGACAGAGGCTGAGCTATTTTCTTGCGTATCTGCTTCAAAGTTTCCGGCCGCAAAACCATCAAATCCAACCGCCTTCGTTGATTTCAACCCAGCAATCATCTTTTCCACCTCAGCAGAATCAGTTGGGGAAATGAAAAAGGAATGCGACAAAAACGGTGAAACTGCTGGGTTATTCTTTGGGGATTTAATTTTCTTAGCGTAATACTCGCCCAGAGAACCATACTATTCATTGAATTTTTCGGCAACGTTAGTACTCTCAGAGATTTCCTCGTCAATTAACCGAACATATGGTTCGGTTTTCGAATCGTTACACAGTTCCCTTACTTGAGACCAAAGTGCCCTCGAGTCCGACTGCTCATTATGTATATATTTTCGTAAGTATTCTTGGTCAGTTATGATCGATTATTTCCATTCACGAAATTAACTGGTTGCATTCAGATGCGCAACCTATCCTAAAAATTGCAATTCGCTATCATGTTAATGGATGGCCGGCCCGACATAATTGAATTTGACATCGAAACCTTCATAAGATAGTCAGCTAATAGTTTGAGACCACTTTTTACAAAAAATTCGAGAATTACAGACATTTGGCTGAAATGATAGCACGTTGTTCCATAGAACATGCATACATAAAGAGATATCGTTAAAAAAATAATAAACCATAGACACTAGCTGTCTACATGTGTGCTCAAGAGTCTCTGAAAGGAACATCAAGAGTGCGCACTTATATATTATAACGTACAGCCAGGCCACACTGAGAGACCTGGAATTACACATCCAAGGTTCCTTACTACCCTGGGAATATCGGAGAACCATAATGAAACTGACAGCAGGCAATAAGGTGACTTTTCTATGGGTACCAGCGCACTGTGGTATTGAAAGAAATGTGAAGGCTGATAAACTTGCGAAAAGAGCCTCCAGAGTAACATCTGCTGCAACAGAACCTTTCTATGGGCTTAGAAACGACTGCTAGAGGTCAGCCGTCCACCAATGGGAGCTGAATAGCAGAATGGCTCTCTGGAGAAATACTCCAGAACTCGCACAGGCAAAAATATTCATGCATTTATCACCATGCTTTACCAGGAAGCTCCTGCAGCTGCCACGAGCTGAGGTTCGGGTAATAGTGGGACTGCTGACAGGACACTGTAGGTACAAATACCAATTGTACCACATGGGAAAATCAATAGACGAAACAAGCTCTATGAATTAGAAAAAGTAACTGCCAAACACATAGTTTGCTCAAAGCTGGCCAGCCTAAGAATTGTAAATATGGGTTCTAAAACCTCTAAACTCTCTGAACGCGATAGCCAAGGCTCCTAAGGACGTAATCGGGTATGTTAAAACAATTGACAATATGAATATTGAATGAGTAGGGTAATATAACCGAATATCGTATCGGTCGCAATTCTGAAGAGCTGGACCAAACCTCACTCCCTCGTTCTAATAACAATGAACCTCCGCAAAGAATATCATTTTCCTCGGAAACTGATTGAAGTGTGGTTTCGCACATTAGTAGAAGTGCCAATTGACCGCTAATAATCTACATTCAAACAAAAAAATTGAGCCTTTGTCAAAGTAAGGTTGATCTCACTTTTACCTATGGCACGAGCCGTCTCTGGTCGGGATATCGGAAAATGAAAGGGTTGACAATAAAAACAACGTGAAGGGAAGAATAATTCTCTACTCACGCTTATCTTCTACTCCCTAATAAAGATGATCGTTGCTACGCTTGGTTGAATTTATTATGATGACAAAATGTTACGAGCGGAAGGAGATCTAGGATAGGAAAATTGGTTCGGGATCTCGGAAGTAAGGTTGGAAGGACAAAAGAAAACAATATTATATCTTTCAATCTTCATTTCAGCTGTTTCTTCGCATCATCCTTCCTAATGTAGCGTAATGGTTTGATATACATATAAAACAACCGAAGATATTTTTATTTATCCACTGTTTTTGGGCAATGCACTGAACTGCTTCACGTTGCTCAATGAATATAGGTAGGTACTTGAGCAAATTATAAATCAACATAGTAAGCATCATCAAACGAATTGCTTTGAATTTCATCAAAAACACATTTTAAATGAGCAATGGAATTAGATTTGATCCACAAAATATCGAAAGAATAAATATAAATAAAATATAATATTTGATATACATTGGCACACCAATCCAAAATCTCATTATTTTCTCCAATGCAAACATTCTAATTTTGAATGCTTAATTTGTTTTATTATTGAGACTATTAAGTATAAACTTAATGAAGAGAACATTACACAAGTTCTTCAAGTTGAATTATGGAAGTTGTGAAGAGTTATACCTGAGAAAATGTAAGAAATGTTGGTGCTAGAACCAAAGAACAGAGACATAGTTTTCGTAAATAATACATTGAATTGCAAATAACTCAAAGCACCTTCAATTACTAGAACATATGTGTAGGAATTATAATATTCGCCCTTGTAAATAATAGACTTAAAATAAGTTTTACTGGTGCAGATGAAGTTGAACGACATTTGACCTTGAGGTCAATAAAGCAGTCTGGGTCTCCGAGTACTTTTCTCTGAAGTACCTATTACCTAATACCATTTCCATGTTTAGATGTCACCTACATCTTGGAAGTGTCTTCGTGGTTGACCGAGTTCTTGGAAGTCAATAACGCTGCAGATATCGTTCTCATGGAACCTCATTGGTTCCAGCGAAGTATCGCTAGGTAGATGATCTACCAATCAGCTTTGACCACTGCCGAGGTAGTACAGCCCTAGCTCATGGAAGAGGTGGGGAGGTACTAAGGATTAATCGGTAGTAGAATTGCAGGATGGTCTATTTTGTGCAGCTGATAAAACTGATAAGACATTCGAGTGTTGTAAAAGCTTATTACACGTGAGAGAAAAGACTATTGAATGTACAACGTACAAGTATAATAATATGGTATCGAGACTGTTAGGACCCTCAGTAATCGACGGTATTAGATGTGACGGCGAAGACGAAGTTTGTAGAAGTTGTGTAAATAAACCTGTACATACTAGCATGCAGTGTTCTATTTATTCAAAAGTGTAAATGTAGAATCACTACCCCTAGACAACGATAAAAATCCTACATGTGTTTAACGCATATTTCGGGATGATGCATGATATGGATAGAGGTGAGAAACTAAGTTCTTGGGAAATTTTAGAGATCAATTTAACAAGGCATATGGAAAACCTGCTGAACGAACAATAAGATCGGAACTAGTGCGGGGGCCCCATCAGGCATAAACCACATTGTTCTTCGAACTCGCCAAGGAATGTTTCGAAGAAGTACAGGAAGTTCTTCTTGTAGAAATTGAACGCATGCATTTCCATTCAATCTAGGTGGTAGAAATTTTGGACCAATCAACTGATCCCCAACATACTCATGCCAGACATTCAGAGAAAATTGTTCTTGGTCTTGAGCTACAGTGATAGCGTGAGGATTCTCTTCGACCCATATGTGGTTAATACGAAAATGAGTTATTGGATCTCTAGAAAAATTTACCTCGTCTGTGAATAAGAGCTTTTTCAAAAATTGAGGATATTGTTCATCATTCCCAACATCGAAGTGGAGAATTGGGGACAATTCGGAAAATCCCGTGGTAAGAGATACTGTACACATTGAATGTGATATGGATATAAAAGATGTTCCTTCAAGATCGCAAACCGTGTTATGGTGAATTTGTAATTGCTGAGCTATTTTCCTAGTACTGATATTAGGTTGCTCGTCCACAAGATTTATTACTGCTTCTTCTATTACTGCAATTATAATCTCGCGCTGGCGACCACAAATATTTTTATATATTTTAAATGTACCACTTTCTCGTTGTTGTTGGTGAATTGGTGTAAATAGACTGTGATGTGGAGCCACACTTTCAGGGAAAATTTCTGCAATTTTTTCGCAACTATTCATATACACCCTGTATACAGAGTGAATCTTTAAGTTATAAATTAATTTTAACCTTGTATTCCTCCCATCAAATGGAACAACTTTTTCTTTTACCATTTTTCCAGATTCGCCTCAGGTAAAAAGTTATAAGCGTTGAAAGATTTTACACTGTGCTTATCCATCCCTGAATGATCTTTAACTGTTGAACACAGAAACACTGGGATTCAATATCGCATAATTGTATGAAAGCCTTATTATCTGCTGCTCGAAATTCAATTAAATTGTTTGAGTTAACTTATTTACTCACTCAAGACTAACGAAATGGTTTTAAATAATCTTTATGCTGCATTTTTGGAAAAAAATCTTCTTTGATATTAAAACACAGACTCCAACTTAGTTTTCATGGAATATCCAAAGTACACATAGTTTAATAATATTTTTTATACTATGACAGAAGCAGGCACAGAAATGTTATACATCATGTTAGCCACAGAATATATTGTTCGGTCCTAACCTAACCTTTTCGTTTATTATTTACATATACTATAAATTCAGATCAACAATTTCTCCTCAATAATAATTGAGATGGTTATGTGGAATGATGACTCATAATTGTTATTAAACATGTTTAACACTATGAATAAATTCGTTTTATATTCACTTGGGGATAAATAGAGAGAAATTCCAAGACTAATAGAGAAAATGGAAAGCGTATTGATTTATATCCCAAAAGATAACCCTGCGATTCAAATTGTTTGAATAATTATTGGCTATTGTTTATGGTTTATGTTTTTATTATGATTGAATGGTAATGTATAAACATATTATGCGAGTTATAGAGGTTATACTAACTATACCTCTATCTATAAGTGTCAGCTTTGAGATCAGTACTCAGTCTATATCCGCCGTATTCACGAAGTATTCAATCTCCGTCAAGTCCTAACTGAGGTCCTCAGTTAAGGATAAATAAGAATCGCAACCTCAGTTAACGTATGTTACGGTGCTGCAACAGGCCTGTTTCACGTTAATTTTCACTTAAACTGAGGTTGCGATTCTTATTTATCCTTAACTGACGACCTCAGTTTGGACTTAACGGAGGTTGAAAGCTTTGTGAATACGGCGGTATGTATTTAATCGAGCACAGATCATCTGTTATCCTATTCCAGGTCCGGGTAGATAAAAGCAGTTAAATTTCTGGAATCATATTTTATGTCATTCAATATTAAATATCTCGAAATATTGAATATCTCGAAAAGGGGCGTTTAAGGAAAATTGATGAAAAATAATTTAATTTTCTATAATGATTGAATAATAATTATTTCCCATAGTTTTATGAATTCGCGAGTCTATAACGAGGAAATCAGTAGAAATAGGATAAAACGGTTAATTGGAGATTATGTGTTATAGTTATGGAAAAATGGTAAAGAAAAATTGGTTCAAGCACTGACGTGAAGTCAGAAGCTTTTGCGCGTATGTTCTATTGTCCATTCTTCTGTATTGGACAATTTACCATGGTAAATTCGATTAAGGGTGTCCAATACAGAAGAATGGACAATAGAACATACGCGCAAAAGCTTCTGACTTCACGTCAGTGCTTGAACCAATTTTTTTTTTCGTGATTAGGTTGAAATTTTCTAGGGTTACGGTTATTAAAATTTTTTTTTTCGTCATTTTTTTCGAATTTTCTAGTGGTACGGTTCTTACAAAATTTTGAACACGTCTTTATGTTGATTTTCTACTACTAGTTACCAAGCTTCAATTCGATCGAATATTTATTTTTTCAGTTATCAAGAAAATAATATTCCAGGTGGGTATAACTCGAAAACCGTTAGACCGATTATGCCCAAAAACGAACTCAACTCTCCCTTTCGGATACGCAACCTACCCTGAAAATTGCAAGCCCCTATCTCCTTTCGTTCGAAAGTTATCGAGGCAACGGTCACCCATCTACTGAATTCACACAAGAATGCTCCAATCTCCAACAATATTTAACCGATCGTATTAAAACTTGAAACTTAGCGGTAGAGTTAGGTTATGAAGGCTCTTGCAAAATTTCATCAATTTCTAACGATTAGTTACTGATATATAGAATATTTTTTTTTTTTCAATGATTTATTAAAAATTTTCGACAGATGCTATCCTCACCAAATTTTGCAACCATTTCCGCGTTGGCATTCTACAACTAATAACCATGTTAGAATTCAATCGGTTCAGTACTTTTTGAGTTAATGAGGAACAAAAACCATGAAATTTCAGAAAATTTCAGATGGCTATAACTCTAAAACCGTTTGGCCGATTATGCTCATAAACAAACTGAAATGTCGCGTTCTGGTGCTCATCCTAACCTGAAAATTTAAAGACGCGATCTCATTCCGTTCTCAAGTTATCGTGACCACAAAAATATTTTTTAATAATTTTTTTAAAATTTTCTAGCCATATGATTCACACAAAATTTCACAAACGTGCTTAGTTTCATATTCTACAACTACTCACCAAGTTTCAATTCGATCGGATTCATATTGGTTTGAAACAAAATTATTACTCGGAAACCGCTGGACCGATTATGCCCATTAACGAACTTGTCCGTCGTATTGGGATGCGCCACCTACCCTGAAAATTTCAAGTCGCTAGCTCTTTTCGTTCTCAAGTTATCGTGGCAACGGCCGGACGGCCGGCCGGACAGAATCAAATTTGACCTCGAATTCTTCATTGGGGAGTGGAACTTAATCGTTTGAGACCATTTTTTTCAAAAAATTCGAAAGTTACAGACATTTGGGCAAAACTATAACGCGATGTTCCCCAGAACATACGCGCAAAAAGTGTTTTATTTGATGAGAGGAATCTATGGTTAAAATTAATGTACAACTCAAAGACTCGCCCTGTATATGAACGCATTCTCCATTTACTCAAACGGATCCACTCTTTGACGGATAATATGAATCATCCCTAAAAAATCTGAAATTAGAGATATTAGAGAAAATTGATAGTTACCTCGTACGAGCGCGCAAAAACAAGATTTGAGGATTGTTTCTATACTGAAAACCCCAGACATGCTTGCTTCCGATAAGGCGAAGGTCGTATTTCACGCCGGGCTCAGGAGTTTATTATGTGGCCATGTATTCAGGCCGATTTATTTAGTGTTTTACTTAATTCCGGAGGATTTGAACAGTTGAAGGCGGTCCCTGGTTGTTCACCATCCTCCCCGGGGCCATCAATTAATGCTTCTTCGCTGAATTGCTACGTCGCTAAATTGAACAATATATTATGGTGGATTTTCAAGACCAGCAGATCAGTATCCTGTGTCGACTCGTTTCATTTAGGGGATAACGTATTGGCTCTGGGGAGGTTTGGAGGGCTAATGGAATTATTGAGCCCTAAAAATACTTTAATTAATTGTTTTTATACTTGTATTATTTGGCAATAACTTTTTCCATATTTCTTTTGGAAGGAAATAAAGGAAATAAAACAATTTACCAGGTTGGAGAATACAGGGGTGATGTTCCGTGGTGATGTGAATTCGGCTATTAGGAATAATTTGATCGGAGTGCCGCAAGGTTCAGTTTGGGGTAATGTATTATTCGTTCTTTACATCAATGACATTGGTAGGATATACAGGAATTGGACAACAATGCTTATCCTTATGCGGAACAAAACTGTCGTCGTTTCAGCTGAGGAAAATGGCATTTTTGCGCGTATGTTCATGGGGAACATCGCGTTATCATTTTGCCCAAATGTCTGTAACTTTCGAATTTTTCGATGAAAATGGTCTCAAACGATTTAGTTTGACTCCCCAATGAAGAATTCGAGGTCAAATTTGATTCTTTCCGGCCGGCCGTCCGGCCGTTGCCACGATAACTTGAGAACGGAAAGAGCTAGTGACTTGAAATTTTCAGGGTAGGTGGTGCATCTCGATACGACGGACAAGTTCGTTAATGGGCATAATCGGCCAAATGGTTTCCGAGTAATAATTTTGTTTTCAACCGATATGAATCCGATCGAATTGAAACTTGGTGAGTAGTTGTAGAATATGAACCTAAGCACGTTTGTGAAATTTTGTGTGAATCGTATGGCTAAAAAATTATTAAAAAGTATTTTTGTTGTCACGATAACTTGGAAACGGAAAGAGATAGCGGCTTAAAGTTTTCAGGTTAGGATGTGCATCAGAACGCGACATTTGAGTTTGTTTATAAGCATAATCGGCCAAACGGTTTTAGAGTTATAGCCATATGAAATTTAGTTGTTTTTTTCTCCTCATTAACTCGAAAAATACTAAACCGATTGAATTGAAACATCGTTATTAGTTTTAGAATGCCAACGCGAAACTCTTGCAAAATTTTGTGAGGATAGTATTTGTAGAACATTTTCAAGAAATCATTGAAAATTAAAGAAAAAAATCTATATATCAGTAACTATTCGTCTGAAATTGCTGAAATTTTGCAAGAGACTTTAGAACCCAACTCTACTGCCAACTTTTAAGTTTAAACACGATCGGTTAAATATTTTTGGAGATTCGAGCAGACTTGTGTGAGTTCAGTAGATGGGTGACCGTTGCCTCGATCACTTTCGAACAAAAGGAGATAGAGACTTGCAATTTTCAAGGTATGTTGCGTATTCAGCTTGGACACTTAATTCGAATTGTCCAATACTGTCCAATACAGGAGAATGGACAACATAATTTACCACTGTAAATTCGATTAAGTGTGTCCAATACAGGAGAATGGACAATAGAACATACGCGCAAAAGCTCCTGACTTCACGTCAGTGCTTGAACCAATTCTTTGATAGTTATATCCAGACAGATCTGAATAATTCGTATAAATCTATTGATATCAATCTTCCATATACAGTGCTTCCCAACAACTCCGCACCAAGAGGGACTTTTCTTCCCTACTAATATTTCAGAATTTTATTAGTTACAAAAAATTGGTGCATGAAAAATTGATAAAAATGATATAAGACTCGGCAAACTGAGACCTTCGGTTCGAGCGGAAATCGACATTTTCAAACAGAAATGTCCATTTCCTGGAAAAAACTTTTTCTGTGAACTTCTTCAAGTAAACATGTTTGAAATTAGAATTTAGATACATGTGCCAAAGTTCAGGTCGGAAAAGCATGTAAAATTTTTTTTCTTCGATCGTGGGAAAAGTGTCACTATTTTGACCTGTTTTCTATGCGCAAAGCTCAACATTCCAGAATAGTGGGCAGTTGCTAAGCAATTAGAAAATAACAGTGCGGTAATATTCTTACCGCACTACTGTAGCGTGCGGTAATGTCACAAAATTATTATCACAATGAAATGAAACAAAGTATGGTTTTAATTTTTATATTGAAAAAAGATACGCACTTTCTATGAACATTTAAATAGGTTTCGTTAATGATAAATAACCTAGGTTTATTTGTTTTTGTTTCTGGTATTTTTACCAGTATTTTTGAACCGAAATCTTCTATATCCTGAACTTTCATTCGAACAAGCTCACCTCGACAGGCTCCTGCTATTCCAAATATTAGAGCTACCTAAAAGGTAATCAAAAATTGTTTATTTCGTATTTTATGTATTTTGAGTAATACTATTTTATCTATATTTACTTACTTTCGTCGATAAAAATATGTCATCTGAGGCCTCTAAAATGAATTTCTCAACTTGTTCCCGGGTTAAAATTTTGGATTTTTTCGGTTTTTGGTACTGGGTAATATTAATATTATTTTTAACAGACAAAGTTGATCGAAGCATATAATAATGTGCCCACAAGGTCGAAGATTTCATTGTTTTAGCCAATTCAGCAACATACGCCATCAGTATATTCTCAGAAAAAGATACACGGTTGTTTTTCCTGTAAAAATCCATGAAGCGTTGGTACGCAAGTTCATACTTCTCTCTGGATTTCGCCGGATGTAAATTAAGTGGAGCCGCGTTCGCGGCTTCTACTAGTTCAGGAGGCGTGCAAGGTAACAAATAATCACTATCAATGTTCATGTTTATTAATTCTTTTTTAATTCCTTATAAAATACAACGAATCAAACGAAACCAGCTTGAAAATTATTTTACTTTTGTCATAACAGAGTAATTTTCATGATTACCACTTTTAAATTTCAATATGAACATAGAGAAACTTGTTTAAACTCACTTGATTACATCTTGAATGAAATATTTTTTATTTAATTTTTTAAATGTAAATCAACGATCGAAGGAAAAATAGTATGTATAATTCGTGGGAAAAGCATATTCCCAAAGTCCTGTGTAATTATGACAGTCGTTTGGGAATATTATGCTTTTTCCACCAATTATACAATATACATTTTTTTTTGCCCATAACTCTTCTGAAAATTGAATAATTACCTAGCGGATTTTTTTTTCGGTGACTAGACGACAGTAGTGTCAGCATGAAAATAATTGTAACTAGTAAATTTGGTTGGAACTTGGTTTTTCGACATTTGTTCGAATTTTCCCTCAAAAGTACTTTCATTCTGGTGCAAAGTTGTTCCTATTCGTATTTCAATTTCACATTTAATTCACATCCGAAAATCCCAAGAATACAAATCTTGCCGCAAATTGCCAATTTGTAACTAGATTTTTTATTGAAATAGTGATATTTCATTAGACTATTTCACCAACAAAATGACGTCTGTAATTTATATTTATCATTTGTCAAACAGTCCGTTTCCAGGGTTGAGTAGTTGAAAACAGCAAAGTTGTAAGACCAATCATAATTCAAAGACAGTTGATGTTTTAGCGATAAAACGAGCTGTATTTGGCCTGTGGTTGGTACGATTTTGATAGGAGTAAAATAGTCGCGACAATTCTTTCACTTGTGATATTGCTAGTGAAAACAAAACACATTCATTGAAAATCCTCCATGAATTCGCAGAAAACGCGATATTACCAGAACGCAAAAAATTTTTTAAGAATCAACTTCTTTGAGATTACTCAAACTGCACATAATACTCTGATCCAAATTCGCAATGCACCTAGACATTCGAACAAAATTATTGCGGAATGGTTCTTTCGAATGGTTCCATCTAAAACGCAAAAAAACGCCATCATCGTTCCTGAAACGAAACGGAAAATTGAAATAAAGAACATCGAATTCCCCGATCGTTCTCTAAACTTTTCCGACCAATTAGGGGGCCAATTCGGCATGAAAACCGGCGAAAGTGTCGGCAAGAATCGCCCCCCGGGGAATGGTTCATTAAAATAAAGTAACGGCATATTGAAAATCGCACGAATTCTGCCGAGCTTTTCCGCGGAAATTGTACGACTTTTCGGCTTTCCCGCCCTCTTTCTCTCATCTCGTTGACCATGCTGAATAACTTAATACCAGTGAGAGGGTTTTCAACTCCGTTGGGAGGAAAGACTCAGTTGATATCTCGTATACCTAATCACCGAACTACGGTCAAAACAAGTAGTTTTCAATAATTTTTATACGGCAATATTGCTAAACAAAATAATAAAAAATAATTGGTTCAAACCCTGTGGAAAGGAGCTCTTTGGCGCCCTAGTTCAAACAGACAAATTATATCTCCGAAAGTATTGGTTTCTCAGAGTTGGGAATTATATCAATGGATTCCTATGATAGAACTGCATCATGATAGAAATTAAATTTTAAAAAAAGCGTCGTTTAAAAAAAATGCTTCAAAAATTATCTTTCTAAAAAAGAGCAATCTACAATGCTTCAATGCTTTACTGCTTCAAAAATTGTCATTAAATTTATTTATCAAGATTAAATGAGCAATCTGCAATGAAGCTCGTGGAATGGGTTGTTGCAACTTACACTCGGTGCATAGTTTTCACAACTCGAAATACGTAAGGAAAGAATCATCGAAATGGCTGGAGACAATCATAGCAGATTATCCATTTATTCCTGATATTTGAGTAGGAAGTGGAATACGAACAAATTATCTTAATAGTTCAGAATAAATTAATAAAATATTATCCTCTTTTCATTTCATAATTTAAAATTTAATAGTTCATACCACTAACACATTCTTTTCTGTATTATGAACCTCAACTCAAGAAAAAATGTTTCACACACAAATGTAGATCCATATATCAGTATTTTTTGCTAGCAACATTATGAAAATACTGTATATAGGAACATGTCACACTGCTTAAGGAAGTAAAAGGTAATATTGACCTCAGTGGTCAACCAACAGTAATTTCTTTTGATGATTCCATTATGTTCTTCTTTCCTATGGCCTCCATAAACTACATCATTAAAATGATCCTATTCTAAATCTTCTGAAACATCGTCCCCGATATTTATACATAAATTATTCAATATGTAATCAGTCAATATTATTTGCGGTTTCAAAACAGTCTTGTATATTCACAAATTGAAGAATCGGATACTTATTTTCCAAGAGAAAGTATTTTCAACATACGAATTGACAATTTCTAATAGCTAGAAAAGTTGACATTTATGAACAGTGAGCACAGACAGATTCTGTGTTCACATACTGTGAATACATAGAACTTCAGATGTATTATTGAAACTTCATATCTCGGAAAGTATTAGCTTGTCAGAGTTGAAAGTGGTAACAATGGATTCTTATGATGAAACTGCATCTTAAAATAATTTGAATTCAAAAGTTGTAATGTAAAAAAAAATATTTTTTTTCGTTACTCCGAAACTATTAGACCGATTTTGCCCAATAACGAACTTAACCGAGATATTTATCCCTCAAACCTATCCTGAAAATGTCAACTGTCTAGCTCATTCCGTTCGAGAGCCAGATAGAATCGATTTCGACCACGGATTCTTGATCAATGAGTCAAACCAAGAGAAAAATTCGAAAATTACAGACATTTGGGCTAATTGATAAGCACCCTGTTCCGAGGAACAAGAGCGCCAAAAATTGGTTAGGATACTATTTTTTCTTTTTTTGGAAGATTCAAAAGACAAAACTTGACAAAAATATTCAGAGAACAGAATATTAAGAACCTAGTTGGAAAAGCCATGAGTCCAGGGACTTTGGTGCGCTGTTCTTCTTTATAGCCAGTGCGGTCACTCATCCAGGTACTGAACTCGCCCAAGGCTGCTCAGCTCTAGGAAAAAACATTCTTACTCCATTTTTCCCAGAATTTAAACCCAACTTTAAGAACAAGCGTCCAAAAAAAATTTGGTACACTTTTGGCCAAGAATGGTCTCAACCGATTAGTTTCCACTCAAATACATACACTCACAGTTGGTTTGAAAATGAACAGTGCTGTGTTTGCGGTGGCGTAAGATCCCATTCGAATACATACATTCTCTGCTGGGTTGAAAACAAACAGTGCTGTGTATGTGATGGCGTATGACCCATTCGAATACATGCATTTGCTGTTGTGTCGAAATTAAGCAGTGGTTTGTTTGTGGTGGCGTAAGGGCACAAATCAATGCAATCATGCAATTGTACCATGAAATGAAAAACACCATGTAAAGCGGTGGTTTATTTTCAATAATGAGTTCCGACAGTAATTTCTATGAAACAAATCAGTTCAATCGTACGGTTGCGCCATGAGGAACTATGACTTGACAATTCACAAAAAACATTCTGTACAGCAGTAATTTTAATATCTAATAATCACGTTTCACGTAGTTTTAAGAAAAAAATTGTTCGATAACCGTTTCGTCAGAGTTATTTCGATAGAAATGAAAATAACCATAAAAGGATAATGTGACATAATGAACTGGAAATCGACATAGAATCATCCTGATTTGGCAGAAAGCTGTCAAAGCTTTGTGAACCCCTTGAATTTATTGATAGTCTTATATCATTCTAGACATATAATTCAATACATATGGTGCCTTACATATAACTGCGTACTACGTTAGAAACACAAGATATCTTTTTCAGTAAAAAAAAATGGGTTCAAGCCCTGTGGACAGGAGCTTTCTGGCGCTCTAGTTCAAGCAGAAGAATTATATCTCCGAAAGTATTGGTTTCTCAGAGTTGGGAATTATGTCAATGTATTCTTACGATAGAACTGCATCACAAAGGAAATTCAATTCAAATAATAGTTTATTTATCAAGATTAAATGAGCAATCTGAGAATGAGAACTGCACCATGGAAGAAATCGAATTAAATCTGGCCAATTTTGCCCAATAACGAACTTAACCGAGATATTAATCTCCCCAACCTACTCTGAAAATTTCAACTACCTAGCTCATTCCGTTCGAGAGTTATTGTAGAAAAACTTTTTTTAAATTTTGAAATTTTTTTTTGACACTTTGCGGTAATCTTGTCAATAAAAAACTTCACATGCGTATAAAGGTCATGATTCAACAATTTGATGCTAAATTTCAGATAGATCGAGTGATCGGTTTCGGAAATATTCATAAAAAATATTTTTACTAAAATCGGCCAACTCCGAAACCGCTTGATGGATTTCTCCCATTAACGAGCTCGTCTGAGATATTCACGCTCCAAACCCACCTTGCAAATTTCAATCCGCTAACTCCTTTCGTTCGAGAGTCATCATGCCTATGGCCGGCCGGCCGGACAGAATCGATTTGGACCTCGGATTCCTGATCAGTGAGTCGAACCAAATCGTTTAAGACCATTTTCATCGAAAAATTCAAAAATTACAGACATTTGGGCAAATTGATAAGCACTCAGTTCCGAGGAACTAGAGCGCCAACAAGTTTCGTATGACAATTGCCCAAAACAGGTTTAAAGTACCTACAAGTAGTAGATTTTTCATAAAACATGTATCAAAGAAGAGTAATAATGAAAAATTACCTTGTAATCGATCAAAAATTTCCTGATCTACGTTCACCAAATTTTCTCCTCTCTCGAACTGCAGAATTATGCTTTCAATATTTACATTCTATTTGCATTCTATATCTATGGATGAAAAGCAGTCTCTCTACTCTCAGATCTCTTACTTCATGTTCCGTTCCGAAATGTAAGACTTTTCTGAGAAAAACTAATTTCGGAGCAAACAACTGAGATTTTCCTCACTTCGCTCACATTTCGGAATACACTTTATTCTCATGATTCTTCGATTGATTAGATAATGTCATGTCTCAGGATAATAAGTTGACATTATGACAATTCATACATAGATTAATTATATCACTCTGTGAAATACGATTTATCATTGGTATTTTGAAAAATCATATCTCCGAAAGAATTAGCTTGTTAGAGTTAAAAATGATATCATTGGATTCTTATGGTAAAACTGCTTATTGAAAAAAATTTAATTTGGAATTTCTTCTGTAAAAAAAAATTTTTTTTTGTTACTCCGAAGCCATCTGTCTGATTTTGCCCAGTAACGAACTTAGCTGAGATATTTATCCCTCAAACCTACTCTGAAAATTTCAACTGTCTAGCTCATGCCGTTCGAGAGTTATCGTGCCTACGGCCGGCCGGACAGAATTAATTTCGACCACGGATTCTTGATCAGTGAGTCGAACCAAATCGTTTAAGAGCATTTTCATCGAAATATTGGAAAATTACAGACATTTGGGCAAATTTATAAGCACTCAGTTCCGAGGAACTAGAGCGCCAAAAATGATATCATTGGATTCTTATGGTAAAATTGCTTATTGAAAAAAATTTAATTTGGAATTTGTTCTGTACAAATAAAAATTTTTTTTTGTTACTCCGAAACCATCTGTCCGATTTTGCCCAGTAAGAAACTTAGCCGAGATATTTATCCCTCAAACCTACTCTGAAAATTTCAACTGTCTAGCTCATTCCGTTCGAGAGTTATCGTGCCTACGGCCGGCCGGCCGGACCGCCGGACAGAATGAATTTCGACCACGGATTCTTGATCAGTGAGTCGAACCAAATCGTTTAAGACCATTTTCATCAAAATATTCGAAAATTACAGACATTTGAGCAAATTGATAAGCATACAGTTCCGAGGAACTAGAGCGCCAAAAAGGCTTCTATAAGCTCCCTATGACCAAATACTTGCACTTGTCAAATCGCTGAAGTTTTCTTCGGATATTTTCACTTGAACGCGGTTTCATGATTGTTACCAATCATCAGCGTGACTTATCACCCTGAATGAACAACCGAAGGAGTTCTAGGAAACTTAACTCCATCGCTCAAGGTTTCTTCATCGCAGAGGATCGGAGTTCCATAGGTGCCGCAGGTGGGATTTTCTCCCTACCTGTTCGCAACTGTTGTAAATAAGATTCCTAGAACTCCTTGGGTTGTTCATTCACGGTGCTAAGTCACGCTGATGATTAGTAACAACCATGAAACCGCGTTTCGTGTCTGCCCTTGAATAACACTTTCCTCTTTGGAGGAACACTGAGGGATGGGGTGACCTAGCTTTGCTCACGCGGAATATTTGTTGGTGTTTAAAATCAATGAATATTTCACCGTGTATCCTCATTATTTATTGGCAATTAGCGACAGTTCACCTCATTGAACTATTATTGTTATTTCAGAATTTTCTGCTGGAACAAATCCATACAACGCTCATATTGGAGAGTATTAAATTAAATTGGATCAGGGACATTTGAAGAAACCACTTTTCTTCAAGGTTCTAAAAACATGTTCGTAAATCAGAAGCACAGAAACAGATATAAAATTGAAACAGATGGAACGTGAAATAACGATCACTCAAAACCAAAGCTGCACTACAACAATCAAAATACTTGAAAATGTAGGAAACAATCAGTTTTCTTTATAATGAAGAGTTGATTGATTGATTACTGACCACTTCTGTCAAAGCCACTCGTGTAATACCTCAAGGAGGAGTAAGGTTTTCCCCTTCTGTGGAGCCTAGTAGTAGACGAGCCCCTCCAAAGGCTAACGGAGCTCGGCTTCAGGTGTATGGGCTATGCCGAACAGTTGAATATCTAGGGGTAGAACTAGATAATAAACTTCTGTGGAATAGGCATGTTGAAATCACTGCTAGCAAATCAACGAAGACTTGAATGTCGTGCAGGAATCTAGCCGGTAAGACTTGGGGCTGCAAACCTAAGATAGCTGTAGTCTGATACTCAAGAAGAAGACAGAATAGTTCGAGGAAAACTCTCGACAGAGTACAAAGGCTGGCCTGTGTGTGTATCACTGGAGCTATGGGAACCTGTTATCTGTTCATCTAGGGATAGAGAAAATGTCCCATGAAGCGATTCTCAGTATATCTAGGAAAGGAACAGGTAATGAGAGCATTAAAAACCAGAAAGCCTTACCCTTTCTTATCAGGTATATTTCATCACCCAATATTCCTACTGACGAAAGGATCATGAAAGACTAGGGCAGGGAATCCACCACCCAAGTTATTAAAAGAAATGCCAATAAATGGTACATAGACGGTTCAAAAACAACTACAGGAGCTGGCGCTGGAGTATATGGGCCAGGCACCAAATGCTCGCTATCGCTATGCTCCTATCCGAGGAGAAGTACTTGCAATAGAAAGATGCGTGGAAATTTACCTAGAAAGAAACTATCAGAGATGTGATATAGTAATCCACTTTGACAGTCAAGCTGCTATTTAATGCTCCCGTGTTATCGAGTTCAAGCTAATATGGGAGTGCCGAAGAAAACTCAATGAAGTAGGCAAGAACAACAGGGTCTCCTTGGTCTGAGTTCCTGGTCACGCGGGAATCATAGGAAATGAGGAGGGTAACACACTTGCCAAAAAAAGAGCACAACCCCCCTTTATTGGCCCAGAATCCTACGGTGGGGTTCGTAGATACACCTACAAAAGTGAATTTCAGATGAAAGAAGAATCTGAAAGAAGTATTTGCTGAAGATCTCTCCTCGGAATGTATCACTCCAAGAAATTCCTCGGGAACTTTGAAACTGTCAGATCCAAGAAATACTTGAACCTCAGTAAAGAACACGCTGCACCTCCTCACTGGTTTCCTCATAGGGCACTACGGCCTTAAGAAGCATATGATGAGATTAGGGCTAGCAGAAACTGACAAGTGCAGATTCTGTTGGGAGGAGGATGAAACTCCTGATCACCTGATAACGGAATGCTTTTGCAAGAAATCTGCAGGAGCGAAGACGTAGCCTCCTTGAAGCCATCCCAGATACTGGAGTACATCAGAACTCTGGAACTGGAAGGCGAGCTGTAGATGGTAATGACATTGACAGCTCTGGCGGGGGAGCACAATAGACCGTAAGGTCGCAGTGCAACGTAAACCCCTACAACAATATACAATATATACAGGGTGAAACTAAATAAGTGTAAAATATTTAAGAGGGTGATTCCTCATCGAAATAAAGATAGGATCTTTCATATAAAGAAACTTCATTGGAGCATCCCATGTTAAGATACAGCTCCTTAAAGGGGGTACAGAAAATTTTTATTTCCAATGTAACTTTTTGTCTTATTATTTGTTTACCATTTTAAAATTTATTTCCGATAACCTGTTTCATTCTAAACAAAAAATGTTTCTTGTATTTTTTCCCCATAATAAACCAGATCGGAGCAAAACATTATTTTACGAACAAGATACATATCCTCATAAAATGAAACTAATTTATCTAGGTAGGCCGCTATTAGCGACAGTGACAATCAAATTGGTATGACGCTCTCAGTTTGTAAATTTTTGAAATTGAATTAATACTAATTGTGTGTCGTTGATCTGTTCTTAATTTGTTACTTTAATTCACTTGTTATTAAAACGGCATACACAAATGAGGAAATGGCTGATATGCATTACGTTTACGGTCTGTCGCAGGGGAATGGGTAAGAAGCTTCTAGAAGATATGCTGAATTGTATCCTCAACGGCAGCATCCTTCACATAGAATATTTGCCCGACTTCATCAACGATTAAAAGAATATGGTTCATTCGAAAAAAGAACGCAGGCTTGTGTGGTCGCCATCGAGAAGTTAGAATACCACAGCTTGAGGAAGCAGTACTTAATTTGATTGAAGAACGACCTACTACCAGTACTAGAAAAATTGCTTTCCAGCTAAAAGTTGATCATATGACGGTATTTCGAATTTTAAAGAAACAACTCTTATACCCTTACCATCTGCAAGGAGTACAGGCACTGTTACCGCGAGACTTTCCGAAACGACTTGAATTTTGCAATTGGATGCTGGAAATGATTAGAAGAAATCCTGACTTTCTGAAGACGATCGAATTCTCAGACGAATGTAGTTTTTCTAGGGACAAGATTATTAATTTTCATAATTATCACATATGGACTGATGAAAACCCTCACGCTATTGTCGAAACTAACCATCAAAAACAGTTTTCTCTTAACGTGTGGCTCGGAGTTATTGGGGATTATTTAATTGGGCCTCATTTTCTACCTCCTCGGTTAGATGGTGAGGCATAGTTTCAATTTTTAAGAGAAGAGCATCCAGGTACTGATGGAGGAAGTTCCTTTGGGCGTCAGAATGGATATGTTTTTCATGCATGATGGGGCTCCCGTCCATTTTAGTGCAGTAGCACGTCAGCATTTAGCTGAAAAATATGCAAATCAGTGGATAGGTCGAGGAGGACCACAGAATTGGCACGCTCGATCCCCGGATATCAATCCTCTCGATTTCTCTATTTGGGGCCATTTAGAGCATTTGGTTTATCCTACTCCTGTTCGCGATGTAGAGGACTTAAGAAACCGCATCATCGATGCGTGCAGGGTAATTAGAGAGACTCCAGGAATATTTGAGCGAATACGTGGCTCAATGCGCCGACGTCTAGACGCTTGCGTAATGTCATAAGGTAGACATACTGAACATTTAATATGATTCTTATTAATTACTGTGAGTAATTACTATGAGTGTTATTAATAAATTAGTTTTGTTTATTCCCCTTCAATCATTTAATGCAGGTAGTAACTACAAAATAACAATAAATCCAGATCGCATTTATGACGATGTATCTCTGTAGTTGTTCGTAAAATAATGTTTTGCTGCGATCTGGTTTATTCTGGGCACAAAATTCAAGAAACATTTTTTGTTTAGAATGAAACAGGTTATCGGAAATAAATTTTAAAATGGTAAACAATTAATAAGACAAAAAGTTACATTGGAAATAAATTTTAGGGGTTGCGTTTTCCACCCCTTACAACCATGGGATAAACCAAATAAATTACTGGCTAAGTGTCTTTTTGGTGTTAGAAAATACCAGGTTAATTTCAATATTGTGACTTTTTTAGTGGTTGTGAAAAAAATTATTAAACAAATTTTATGTACCCCCTTTAAGGGGCTGTATCTTAACAAGGGATGCTCCAATAAAGTTTCTTTATATGAAAGATCCTATCTTTTTTGGCGCTCTAGTTCCTCGGAACTGAGTGCTTATCAATTTGCCCAAATGTCTGTAATTTTCGAATATTTCGATGAAAATGGTCTTAAACGATTTGGTTCGACTCACTGATCAAGAATCCGTGGTCGAAATTCATTCTGTCCGGCCGGTCCGGCCGGCCGGTCCGGCCGGCCGTAGGCACGATAACTCTCGAACGGAATGAGCTAGAGAGTTGAAATTTTCAGAGTAGGTTTGGGGGATAAATATCTCGGCTAAGTTCGTTATTGGGCAAAATCGGACAAATGGTTTCGGAGTAACAAAAAAAAAATTTTTTTTTTACGGAACAAATTCCAAATTAAATTTTTTTTAATAAAAAGTTTTATCATGAGAATCCAATCATATCATTTTTAACTCTAACAAGCTAATATTTTCGGAGATATGATTTTTCAAAATTTCAATAATAAATCGTATTTCAACGTTGTCACAGAATAATATTATTCTATGTATGAATGAATTGTCATAATGTCAAATGATGTTCCTGAGACTAATCAATCGAAGAATTGTGAGCGAAGTGAGAAAAATCTCAGATATGATTTTTCAAAATTTCAATAATAAATCGTATTTCAACGTTGTCACAGAATGATATTATTCTATGTATGAATATGAATTGTCATAATGTCAAATGATGTTCCTGAGACTAATCAATCGAAGAATTGTGAGCGAAGTGAGTTAAATCTCAGTTGTTTGCTCCGATATTAGTTTTTCTCAGAAAATTCTTACATTTCGGAACTGAACATGAAGTAAGAGATCTGAGAGTAGTGAGACTGCTTTTCATCCATAGACATAGATATAACTCTCAAACGGAATGAGGTAGGTAGTTGAAATTTTCAGAGTAGTTTAGGGAGATGAATATCTCGGTTAAGTTCGTTATTGGGCAAAATTGGCCAGATTTAATTTGATTTCTTCCATGGTGCTTTTCTCATTCTCATGATTGCTCATTTAATCTTGATAAATAAACTATTATTTGAATTGAATTTCCTTTAGGATGCAGTTCTATTATATGAATACATTGATATAATTCCCAACTCTGAGAAACCAATACTTTCGGAGATATAATTTGTCTGTTTGAACTAGAGCGCCAGAAAGCTCCTGTCCACAGGGCTTGAACCCATTTTTTCGATGAGGAATCACCCCCTTAAATATTTTAAACTTATTTAGTTGCACCCTGTATATACAAGGTTACCAACCACATTTTCGAGTGAAGTCCTGCACAAGCGTAGCAAGCTTATGTCTCCAGAATTTCCGTTGAAAGTATAGGTAATATGGTTTCTGAGATACGTCCGGTTGCCACCCTTATTGAATAACCCTTTATAGGTATACACAGATAATAAAAGTGCAAATAGAGAATTGACACACCAATATGACCGAAACAAGTTTGTTTACGTTACAATTTCCGATCTTCATGCCCCCACCACCTCCCTTCCAAACTCCATGGTCGAATCCAACGTTGTGAACAAAATCATAATTGACGTGCGCCACGAGGCAACACATCGGTAAAGTAGACGTGATCAATTATGTAAATTGCAGTCATTCCATTATGAGTCGGAACTGAATTAGCATTTTTCAGATGTTCCAGATTATGTGACAGCATTAACATGCAGGAAGAGAACTATTGATAAAACATAATTTAATGAAACAAGGCATCGAATCTATTCGGTATTGCGGGATCACGTGCATGATGAATAGGTTATGTGGAATAACATAAAACCGTTACGACGGAGGCTTTACGTTCTGCCATCGCTCATCTGGAGGTATTACGGCTTTTCCGCCCGACGATCATAATTATATTCATATTTTCGTGAATCGTAATGTTTTTAGTGCCGGCTGTTAATTCCGCGATAGGGCTATTTCAGCCTCGATGGGGCTTCTGTTCGATATTAAGTTTTGATTCATGAACGCTGAAGGTGTATTATGACAGAATAATGGATGCCACTATTCTCTTTCGAGCGCATGACTGATGGACCTCTTCATTTGGTTTCCGGGTCGTAAAATATGTGGCTGCCTTGCGCGGATTTCTTCGTCATCTATTACCTGCGCCATATGTGCACTCAGACTTCTAAATCGGTTGATGATTATGGAATTCATCATTAATAATCTGTCTGCATTTAGACTAATTCAATCCGTTATCATCTTCTTATGGACTGGGATGAAAGAAAAAGTATGTTTCATTTGGAGATAGGAAGAGGAAAAACATGTAAAAAGATACAAGAAGCATTCTTAGATTTCAAATTAACCAGAGAAAACTCAAATGTAATTAGTTGACATTTTCAGAAAACCTACCATGTCTGATATTTACATTTCGTCTGATTCGGTAGCTCCCTGATGGTCCCATAAAGCAGCCAGCTTGCATTTCCTCGTTAACCGGAAATTTAACATTTCGCCAAGCAATGCAAACATCAAGAAGGAAAGAAAAATGATTTTCCGAATTGTCGAAGGATACGGGTATAGTCATCAACTAGTTCAGAAAATTATCAACAAACAGAAATATAGAAGTCTCTTCAGTAACATAACCCTAACGGAAGTACAAAAGGGGAAAAGCCCTGTGGCAAGAGCTTAGGCGCTCAATTTTTGACATACTATCGTTGGGTTTCACGAAGCTTTGACAGCTCTTAATTGCCAAATTAGTGCGATTCTATGACGATTTTCGGTTAATTTTTGATACAAACATCGAAATAAATCCACGATTAAACTAATCGAAGCTTCTTGAATCCCAACATCGATCTCCGAAAGTATTGGGTTCTCAGAGTTGGGACTGATATCAATGGATTCTTATAATAAAACTGCACCAACAAATGAATTAAATTGAAATAATAGATTATTTATCTAGATTAAATGAGCAATCTGCAATGATTTAACCTCGTGGAATGGGTTGTTGCAACCTACACTCGGTGCATAGTTTTCACAACTCGAAATACCTAAGGAAAATATAATCGAAATGTCTAGATTGAGGCTGGAGACAATCATAGCAGATTTTCCATTTATTCCTGATATTTAAATAGGTATAAGCTGGCGAACAAATTATTTCAATAGTCCAAAAAATATATTAATTAAATACAATCCTCCTTTCATAATTTCTTACCACTAACACATTCATTCTGTATTATGAACCTGAACTCAAGAAAAAATATTTTATACACTAATGTAGATCCATATTTTAGCATTTTTGCGCGTATGTTCTGGGGAACATCGCGTTATCATTTTGCCCAAATGTCTGTAACTTTCGAATTTTTTGACGAAAATGGTCTCAAAGGATTTGGTTCTACTCCCCAATGAAGAATTTGAGGTCAAATTTGATTCTATCCGGCCGGCCATCCGGCCGTTGCCACGATAACTTGAGAACGGAAAGAGCTAGCGACTTGAAATTTTCAGGGTAGGTGGCGATCCCAATACAACGGACAACTTTGTTAATAGGCATAATCGGCCATATGGTTTCCGAGTAATAATTTTGTTTTCAACCAATATAAATCCGATCGAATTGAAACTTGGTGAATAATTGAAGGATATAAACTTAAGCACGTTTGTGAAATTTTGTGAGAATCGTACTTCTAGAAAATTAAAAAAAATATATTAAAAAATATTATTTACGTCACGATAACCTAAGAACGGAAAGGGATAGTGACTTGAAATTTTCAGGTAAGGTTGAGAATCTGAATGCGCCATTTGAGTTCGTTTATAGGTATAATTGGCGAAACCGTTTTGGAGTTATACCCATCTGAAATGTTGTTGTTATTTCCTCAATAACTCGAAAAATACATAACAAATATAATTCAATCATGGTTATTAGTTGTAGAATGGCAACGCGAAAATTCTCGCAAAATTTCGGATGGATCATATAACTCCAAAATTTTTAACAAATCATTGAAAATAATTGAAAAATGGCAGTAAGACTTCGGTCGTTAGCCAATTGATCATGTATCAATAAAGTTTTTTTTTTTTTTTTGTCGTGTAAGAGGAAAAACCTTTTATAGGCGCCGCAAGCGGCAGTGTGAGACTCCAGATGTTATTTGGTTACTCACTAAAAAACCTCTCACTCTTCTTGGACTGTTCTTCGTCCTGCCCTTACAGCGTCCCTTAACAAAAGAGATGAGCTGCAAGTGGCCTTCATAGTTGATGGGACCTCATCACTCGTAGTGACCCGAGCAACACTGCTTTCTGCATTTTGTTCGCCAAAACCTCGGCCAAGGATGTACAGGCCGGAATAATCTTCAATTCTGTCACATAGTTCGCTCTCATTCCGCCAAGGCATCCTATGATCAGAACGACCATTTTTACTTTATACCCTGGATATAGGGTTCCCAGCTCAAACAGCAAATCCTTGTATTTCTCCCTCTTCTGTTGTTCTTTCATCACCACATTATTTTCAGCGGGGGAGGAAAATTCGACAACAAACAATTCCCTGAGATATTTGTCCACCAGTACTATATCTGGCTTTATGGCATGGATCTGCCGAGTTGTTGGAAAAGCATAGTTCCAGTAGATTCGAGTTCTATCATTTTCGATGACTGATTCAATTTCCAGAGGCACAAATGGTAGCACTGGCTCCTTATCTATACCATAAACTTCTCTCAGATGGAAGTAGAGAATCCGAAGTGCCGCATTGTGTCTTTCTGTGTATCCTGATGGAGCGTGGACTCTGCAAGCAGACAGGATGTGCATGACAGTTTCCTGCTGACTGTGGCATGCTCTGCAAGTTGTTGGGGTGTCCACTTTCATAATGTTCTTCTTATACCATCTTGTATTTATCACTCCATCTTGACAAGCCATAACGAATCCCTCCGTTTCCGACTTTAGAAAAGCTGACTTTAAAAACGCAAAGGATAGTTCCTCCGATAGGCCCTGATCTTTCAAACTCCTGAAATATATAGAGTGCAGACTTTTACTCATGTGGTCTTCGAGTAACGTCTTCAGTTGTGCCTGTCTGATCTCTCTGCCTACTCTTCTCTGGTCTGTTGGCGTGATAGGTGTTCCCACTAGCTCATAGTCGATGGATACTCCAGTTATGCTGAGTTTTTCCAAGGCTCTCCATCCAGCTCTAAATAGGAAAGCTCCTTGGTTCCTAATTTCATGATGAGCTACCATTTTCAGAAGCGGGTCTTCACTTCTCAATATCCTTATTGCCATTTCCAACGTTTGTTGATGGTGTTGGTATTCCAAACTCTGTAAACCTCTGCCACCCTGCGTTCGTGGGAGATATATTCTTTGTACCGAGCAGTTGGGATGAAGGCTCCGATTCATGTTCATCACTTTACGTGTGGCCCTGTCTAGTTCGAGAATCTCATTAACTGTCCAGTTGATTACTCCGAAAGAGTATGTGACTATCGGAATTGCCAAGATGTTGGTAGCTGACACCTTGTTTTTACCAGACAGCTGTGATTTCCATATATCTCGGATCTTCTTTTTGTAGCTGGCTGTTAAGGCATCCCTGATTCGAGTTGACTCCAGTGCGCCTCTTTGTTGCATTCCAAGGAATTTGTAAGTTTCCTCTTCATCGAGGTGCCGAATGATTATTCCTCCTTCCAGTTCGATCTCTTCTCCTACTTCTTCAGTTCTTCTTCTGCTCAGATGGAAAACAGCACATTTTTCCAAACCGAATGACATTCCTATTGCTGTGGTGTATTCCGCAACGATGTTAAGAAGTTGTTGTAGCGCTGCCTTGGAGGGAGCGTACAGTTTTAAGTCGTCCATGTACAGGAGATGTGAAACCAGATGTTCTCTTCTGCCTGGTGGCCCGGCCTTGTACCCTATTCTGCTTTCCCTCAACTCCGTTGTTAATGGTAGGAGTGTTATGCAGAACAGTAACGGGCTTAGCGAGTCTCCTTGAAATACGACTCGCCTGTATTTCACCCATCCCGTATACGTGGTTCGACCTTCCGATCGAACGGCGAACTTAGTCTTCCATAGCGCCATGATGTTTTTCATCACATGGACGATGTTAGTGTGGACTTGGAGCATCTCAAGCAGCTGTAATATCAAGTTAAAATAAAGTTTATTATTATTATTATTATTAATTGAAAAAAAAAACTCTATATATCAGAGACTATTCGTCTGGCATCGCTAATTTGCAAGAGCCTTCAGAACCTAACTCTACTGTGAAGTTCCAAGTTTGAACACGATCGGATCCATATTGTTGGAGAACAGAACAGCCTTTTGTGAGTTCGGTAGCTGGATGGGAATCGCTGAAAATATGGGAGAACCTTCAAAACCATGAATTTCATGATGAAACATTAAAATATATCATCCATTTTCGGGATGATTTTTTCATCACAAATCTATGGGAGATGATAGCCCTACATAAGGGTCCTGTGGCGGTCAAACCTGGATTTGAAAGAGATCCCCCTTAGGTGGAAGCAACTAAATATTGAAGGGATATCTATGAACAAGGGTGAATATCTTTGAAAAATAGCGAAGGCGATTCTTCTTCAAGAGATCCATGCGCCTACAGAGGAGTATATTTGTGAGAAGGGACTTTTGAAAGGTTATGTATTATTTTTAATATGATATCGCTGAAATTTTGCTGAAGGCTTCAAAACTTAACTTTAAATTAACCACACTTTCTGATCTTGTGAGGTGAGAGGCTCATTTGTCGATATTAAATCTCTTGATGGGTAGAGAGGCATCTTAGGCTAGTTTTTTTATCACTAATGAGAATATATCTTTATGTTTCACATCAACACCTTCAGATCTATCAATGGGCATTTATGGGTTAAGAATAAGTAATTGAATATTACTGGAATTCAATTGACTTTCATTCAATATGTTAGTAACTAAACTTATAATTTTCTTTACTTTGATAATTTAAATATGACATTGATTCAAGCAATATTTTTATAGAATTAACATTCTTCTCCCAAAGAAGAATTGAAGATAGACAATGTGATAATTTTTTCATCATTGCATTCTATCCTGTCTTCACGAAAAAGGTTCAAGGAAATTGGTTCAAGCACTGACGTGAAACTTTTGCGAGTATATTCTATTGTCCATTCGCCTGTATTGGACACTCTTAATCGAATTAACCATGGTGAATTATATTGTCTGTTCTCCTGTGTTTGACACTCTTAATCGAATTCACCATGGTGAATTCGATTAAGAGTGCCCAATACAGGATAATGGACAATAGAACATACGCGCAAACGCTCCTGACTTCACGTCAGTGCTTGAACCAATTTTTGTTGCTAGCAACGTTATGAAAATACTGTATACAGGAACACCACTCACTGCTTAAGGAAGTCAAAGGTAATATTCTCAGTGGTCAACGAATAGTAATTTCTTTTGATGATTCCATTATGTTGTTCTTTCCTATTGCCTTCATTAACTATATCATTGAAATTATCCAATTCTAAATCCATTGAAACATCATCCCCAATATTTATAAATAAATTATTCAATACGCAACAAGTGAATATTATTTTCGGTATCAAAACAGTATTGTATATATTCACAAATTCAAGATTGGGATACTTGTTTTACAACAGAAAATATTTTCAAAGTACAAATTATAAACAAACTAAAGAAGAAATAAATTTGACACGTCTCTAATAGCTAGATAAGATGTCATTTATGATCAGTGAACTGTTCCGAGGAACAAGAGTACCAAAAAGACGGCTTAAAGGTTCATGCAGTATTTAATTTTTTTCCAAATTCATTTCCAATTCTCTCCTATATTTCAGACAATAAGATTCCCAGATTAGTTATGGTCCAACTCAATTTATATAGAGACGACAAGGAATTTTGGTAGACAGAAAGGATTTCTTCCGATATATTCAACAAAGATTTAACTTCTGATCCTTCGAATTGAGTTCCGGAGTTTGATCTTTACAGGAAAATATCGTTTATTCTGAATCGTTTAAAAATAGGTCATGGCCGTTGCAACAGCATGTTTTCAGAGGGAACTTCTGTTGTTATTACCTGAATTAACTCAAAAAATCCTAGGCCGATTCAATTCAAACATGGTAATTAGTTCTAAAATGCCAACGCAATTTTTTTTTGTGAAATTTCTTGCAGATAGTATAACTATAAAATTTAAAAAAATCATTGAAGAAAATTCTATAAATCAGGAACTATTCACCGGACACCGCTGATTTTGATGAATTTTCCGAGAACCTTCAAAATCTAACTCTAAAACCAAGTTTGAACACGATCGGATCTCTATTGTTGGAGATCCGAGCAGAATTGGGTGCGTTCCGATATTTTAAAAAGAATTTAAATCTAATACTCAATGGAATTAATACGGCAAGGTGATTCATGCAGCATTATTTTTTCGTATATTACCAGATATTTAATGAATTTCAATTCTGACAGAATACATTTGTTAGAATTAAAAATTCTTCGATCTTAGTAGATTCTCTCATTACTCAAGTAGTTAAAAGAGTACGAAATGTATTCATATCTTATAAAAGTTCAGAAAACTGTCTGTATCGATGGTAAATTCGATTAAGAGTGTCCAATAGAGGTGAATGGACAATAGAACATGGGCGCAAAAGCTCCTGACTTCACTTCAGTGCTCGAACCAAATTTTAATTTTTTCGTTTTCTCTTATTTCTTCAACAATTTCAATTTCAACAAATCGCTGCTGAACCTTATTGCTTAAATGATAGCTTGTTTCCAAACTGATCTTTGATTAATTATCCATTCGTTGTATGCACACTTTTCTTTATTCGTTTTGCGTTCAAAGGTAATGTCAAATATCGCTTGTTGAAAAGACAAAGAAAAAGGAATTTGATCCCTCGCTGTTCCAGGCGACAAGATATAAAGAGCGCAATTTCCACTTTCGGAAATCCCAACAGGAACTGGAGAAACGACAATATACATAATTGGAGAGCTTCAATGAAACATTCCCGAATATTACCCTCAGGATCACCTTAGCCAGAAAGCAAGGTTGGAATTAAGAAATCCACTTGCCAACTCGACAATTTCATTTGTTACTCGAGGAGACACTGATGTTTATTGAATTTCTGTTTCCAATTTTATTGGAGTCGGTGAAAGCTTTCCGGGAAAAGTGTCCTGGGCATATTCTGTTCCTTGCTTCTATCGTACGATTTCCAATAACTCGAGAGTCTCGAGAAAAGCAGTTTTCCATAAGAGTTTACATTTATATTCGATGGTTCCATGCGTTAACATATTCGGAATGCATTCTGCCATAGAAAACGTTATTCGAATTTCAAGCTACTCCGAATCCTGGTTATACAACGAGGAGAAAATATATTCAACATATTATTCAGAAAACCTTTGACTCAGTTCTGACATATATACATTTTTTTTAAATTTTCTACTCGACAATATCCAATTTTGATCATGCTCATCGAAATGAGTGATCGGTATATAAGCCATAGGTTTGTCGTTATATTCTTGCAATAGGGGACTTGAAGTGGTTCATGAGTTATGTTTCTTTTTGCCATTTCACAATAAAATTTGGACGAAAAACATCAAAATTTACTGTGTATTGATTGTACTGTTATCGATATATACTGATATAACATTTTATTATTTCAATATTTCCAAAACTGAAGAATCGATCGGGATTAAATTAAGTATTTAGTTGCGAAACGCGTAATTCAAGGTTCATGTAGAATTTCATGGAAATTGTGTCACTAGAAGCGGAACTTTTTCTTAAGAAAAAATGTGTATTTTGGAAGCGTATCTCCAGAATTAGTTGAAATTCATGCATGTGTATTCAGGGTTACGTTAAAATAAGTTATCTAAAAGATTAGCTCGAAAAGAATGATTTGGAATGGCAGTAGGGTCAAAACAAAGTGTAGTCACTCCTGAAGAAGGGAAAATATATTCTCGAAAACTTGAGCTACATAATTATTTTTATATTATGACTAGTCAGTCATCTAACTTTTACCCTGATGTCATTGTTTTTGAGACATAGAATTTTTCTCAAAGATTTTTTAAAATTTTTTAGTCATACGATCCTCACAAAACTTTGTAAAGATTTGCGCGTCAGCATTCTGCATCTAATTACTATGTTTCAATTATATTGGTTCCATATTTTTTGAGTTAAGAAGGAAATAAAAACAAAATTTCAGAAAGGTATAACTCCCTAACTGTTATGCGATTATGCCTATTAACGAATTCAAATGTTGCATTGGGATGCTCAACCTACCCTGAAAATTGCAAGTCGGTATCTCTTTCCGTTCTCAACTTATCGTGTGATGAATAATATTTTTTAATAATTTTTTTTTAATTTTCTAGAGATACGATTCTCATAAATTTACACATACGTCTTTATGTCTGTATTCTACAACCACTCACCAAGTTTCAATCAGATCGGATTGGTATTGGTTGAAAATAAAATTAGCACTTGGAAACCTTTGTGCTAATTATTTATTTATTTATTTATTTATTTTATCAAACAGGAATCCCAACAGGAGAACCCAATTACAGGAATTCACTAAATAATACGTAAAAAAAAAATGATGTGAAATTAATCCTAACAAACCCATGTGAACTTAATCCTAGCAATTACATGTTTACAAAATCTCGACAAAAACGAAAAAATCAGAGTTACATTCAATAATTCCTACATAAATATTCATACAATTTCCTCCTAAAAACGGACAATGATGAACTGAATATATCAATGTTTCGAATGTTTTGAAGGTGCCAGTTATAAAATCGCATCAACCTCAAAAAAACCGATTGGTAAAACAAAGATGTACGGGATCTAGGCAGAAAAAACAGGTTTCTACGACGACCAGAAAAAACGCAGACATTAAATAAAATCTCACTGATCAGTGGAAAATCGAAGTGGCCATTTACAATTCGGTATAACAGAGTTTGGTCAAAAATTATCCTCCTATTCTCTAAGCTGATCATTTTATACAATCTGAGTCTAGCGCCGTAAGGGCACTCAATTTGACGACCACCAAATCTGTAATACAAGGTCTTGGTGAACTTTCTTTGCACTCTCTCTATCCGATCAATATGTTTATGATAAAAAGGAGTCCAAATCGGTGTTGCGTACTCCAGAGTACTGCGCACCAACGAAAAAAACAGAGTCTTCAAGGTCTCAGAGTTGCTGAACGGCCGTGAAATTCTCAAAATAAATCCGAGCATTTTAAAGCCTCTGGAAACAACATCATCTATGTGATGTTGAAATGATAGCTTCGAAACGAGTAAAATTCCGAGGTCCTTAATGGTACTTACTTCCTCGATAATAAAACCGTTCAGCGAGAGTGGATTCCTCAGAATATTGAGATTCTTGGTAAATATAATATGTTTACACTTGCTGACATTCAGAGATAGGTACCGGTTTTCACAAAAATTAGAAAGTCTATCAAGATCATCCTGAAACTTCCGCGCGTCCTCCACACTCTTCACCGCCAGGTACACCTTAAGGTCGTCCGCATAAAGTTCGAAAAATACATGCTTAAAACACTTAAAGATATCGTTTATGTACAACAAGAAGAGGATCGGACCCAAGTGTGAACCCTGAGGTACCCCAGACGTAATGACATGAAGAGGAGAACGGGCATCGCCCACAATCACATACTGACGCCGATCAGATAAATAAGACCCAATCCACGCCAACAGATTACCCACCACACCGTACTCGGACAGTACCTTCAGAAGAGTCGCGTGATGAACCTTGTCGAAAGCCTTCGAAAAATCCGTGTAAACGGCATCCACCTGAGTACCCTCATCTAGATGTTGAGATACGAAATTTATGTAGGGTGACAAATTCGTTAGGACAGATCTACCCTTGAAGAAACCATGCTGTCTAACACATATCGTGGATTTCAACGACCTAAATATAAAGTCGGTTATAATTGACTCAAACAATTTTCCGAAATGGCTCAGAATAGAAACTGGTCGGTAATTTGATACGTCGTTGTTTCTTCATTATGCCCATTAACGTACTTGTCCACCAGATTGGGACGGGCCACCTACACTGAAAATTTTAAGTCGCTATCTCTTTCCCCTCTCAACATATCGTGGCAACGGCCGGCCGGACAAAATAAAATTTGACCTCGAATTCTTCATCAGTTGAACCTAATCGTCTGAGACCATTTTCGACAAAATATTCTTAAATTACGGACATTTGGGAGAAATGATTTCGCGATGTTCCCAAGAACACGCGTGCAAAAATGAATTGGACATCTATCAAATCAAGTACAGTGTAAACTCTTTAATCCGGACAATTGATGGCAAGGTAGTTGTCCGTATTTTTGATTTGTCCGGATTATAGAAAAACGAAATTATTCTTATAGGTTGTTTATTGAATAAAAAGATTCATTCATAAAAGTAACAGAAAACATTGAATTAATTTAAATTCTGAACTTCAAGAGAAATAGAAGTCATCTATTTATTATTATTGTCATTTCTTTATTAAAAATTTGTTTATTGAAATTGTCTTCAACGATTTGGTTCGACTCACTGGTCAAGAATCCGTGGTCGAAATTTTCGAAATATTCTGTCCGGCCCTTCCGGGCAGCCGTAAGCACGATAACTCTCGAACGGAATTAGCTAGACAGTTGCAATTTTCATAGTAGGTTTGGGACGTAAATATCTCGGCTAACTTCGGCATCTTCGAGTGATGTGTGCTTTCTATTCTGTATTTTTGGACAACAATCGTTGTGAAATTCACGCGAAACAACAAACTATACGTAGCTACGCTTATAGGTACACTAGCGCACCCCAAGAATCTTCTGAATCGTTTCTCAACTCGTAAATTTCAGACGCGGTGGCTCTTGTGCATCCGGATTATAGAGATGTGGCCGGACTATGGGTATTGAAATCAGGTGTACCGGAGTACTGGATGTCCGGATTTAAATGTGTCCAAATTAGAGACCTTATGCTGTTATTCAATATAATTTATTTTGAAGTATAGGTACCCGTTTTGATAGATGTTCAATTCGTTTTCAAATAAAACAGTTATTTGAGCTTTTCTCAAGATATGGATTTTTGGACATCTTAGGTTTCTGAAATAACCGAGTCAATTGGTTTGACACCCATATTTTATATTTTATCCTACTTTTCATCCGATAAGTATGAAACCTCAGATCAAAGCGATTCTATCAGCAAAATTTTCCAATTAGGGCTTCACACGAGACGAGAGTAGGCGATAATATGAAAAATCACGTCTCGGTCTCGCCAGTTCCCAAAATTTTAAGTCTCGGTCTCGTCTCGATATCAGTTGTCTCGTCTCCTCTCGCTTAATTCTGAATAACGATTATAAATATTATATAAACGAAATGGCAGATAACAATGAATCATTTTGTGAAGGTATATTTATTACGCTTTTATGTATTTTGCATCACATCATCTTTCAATGATGTACGTGATTTTGCCATGATCATACCTGCTGTGGAAAATAATCCTTTAACGGATGTAGCCAATAATAAATCATCGGCCATCTCGGAAAGTGCAGGAACCTTTTCATGCACTTTCCACCACTCAAAAATACAATTTTGATTCCTATTTGCTCTTTCCAACAGCAAATGGGCTTCAAACTCAGCTCAGGTCTTCAAAAAATCATGTATTTCTAGAACGATCGGTGTATAATATAGACAAAATATATTGGTAATTATAGTGGAAACACTTCATATTCAATTGTTTACTGTTTTCTGTGCGTGTAGAAAAATGTCGAGCAGTATATATGAAAAGTTTATTGTATGTATCTGTAATAAATAAGACTTTCTTCCAGGTAGAAATTTTCGAGCCAAAGAAACCCTTTCAATAGTATACACGTTTATTACTCAGTAGTTTGTATGCACATAAACTCAACCGAGAGTAAAAAATTGATCTTGAGAAAAACACATTTAAAACTAATATATTAAAATCTGCAAGGATAGATATCTATGATGAGAGAGACGTTAACGGTTAAAAAGTTTAAAAATTATTTTAAATTAAAATAAAATACTTCACTAATAGTCACAACAGTTGATATTTTGTTAAATATATTGATCTTTATGTAGACCTTTTCTAATTTTTCGAATAAAAACTTCTTAAAAAAACTTAACGAGACTCTCGGGTTGCGCTGTGTGTGGTCTCGGTATCGCCTATAATATTTTTCAAAACGTGTCGTCTCGCTTTTTCGAGACGAGAACGAGACGAGACGAGAAAAATCTCGCTGTCGTGTGAAGCCCTATTTGCAATATCAATTTTCCCAAATGTCTGTAATTTTCGAATTTTTGGCTGAAAATGGTCTCAAACGATTTGGTTGGACTCACTGATCAAGAATCCGAGTTCGAAATCGTTTCTGTCCGGCCGGCCGTAGGCACGATAACTCTCGAACGAAAGAAGTTAGAGGATTAAAATTTGCAAGGTGGGTTTGGAGCCTAAATATCTCGGACAGACTCGTTAATGGGCGAAAGCCATCAAGCGACTTCGGAGTTATGGCCGATTTTAGTAAAAACATTTTTTATGAATATTTCTGAAACCGATCACTCGATCTTTCTGAAATACATCATCAAATTGTAGAATCATGACCTTCATACGCATGTGGAGTTTTGTATTGACCAGGTTACCGCAAAGTGTCAAAAAAAAAATTAAAAAATTTTAAAAAAAAATTTCTCCAATAACTCTCGAACGGAATGAGCTAGGTAGTTAAAATTTTCACAGTAGGTTAGGGAGAGGAATATCTCGAATAAATTCGTTATTGGGCAAAATAGGCCACATGGTTTCGGAGTAACGAAAACAAATTTTTTTTTTGAGGAACAAATTTCAAATTCAATTTCTATTTAAGATGCAGTTTCATCATAAAAATCCATTGATATCATTTTTAACTCCAACAAGCTAATACTTTCGGAGATATGAATTTAGGAAATTTCAATAATGAATCGTACTTCTATGTTTTCACAGAATGCTATAATTATTCTATCTAAGCTTTATTATATGTTCTGTGTTCATACCTGTACATGTCATCCTGTTCTATAAGAGAGAGTCAGATTCATTTCAGGTATTTTAATTTGAGTTCTTCCATGGTGCAGTTCTCATTCTCAGATTGCTCATTCAATCTTGATAAATAAACTATTGTTCGAATTGAATTTCCTTTATGATGCAGTTCTATCATAAGAATACATTGATATAATTCTCAACTCTGAGAAACCAATACTTTCGGAGATATAATAGTCGAATTTAAGCGAATAACCGGAACAGTTCGGTTAAGACCAATCCCTTGCTAAACATAACCGATCGGTTATAATAGCAAGGGATTGGTCTTAACCGCACTGTTCCGGTTATTCGCTTGAATTCGACTAATTTGTCTTTTTGAACTAGAGCGCCAGAAAGCTCCTGTCCACAGGGCTTGAACCAATTTTTCACTAACACAACTATTTCCTTGAAACCAAGAACTGTCTGCTAGAATCTTGTAGGTATAATTTCAACAGGTCGATCCCCGGAACCCGTTCGCTCGTAACGAATTCCAGAAATATAAACATCCACCGATCCGGACCGACCCTCATTCATCAGACAGTTATACCGCCCATTAGAATAATTGTTGTACGGCGCAAACTTGCGTTTCTCGGAAACAAAACACTCCTCTAATCGAGTCGATTCATCCCGGCGATGTTGGAGTGGGGAAAACGGGATTTCGGGGAACAAAATTAAATTCCGCGGCGCTGGAGATAGGAGCGCGTCCTTATGTGCTCGTAGTTTTTCAGGTCAGGACGTCGCAAGGTCACATAGTCGGGTCGGGAAATGCCCTGGGAGTTATCTAAGACTCGGAACGATCACCATTCTCGTCATCAAGGGGGACATTTATCTACAATTTAACACATATTTTCGGGACAGATATTGAAGACGTCTCCGGATATCTAAGCGGAATATGGCTCCTTAATGTTTTTATTATAGGTGCTGGAGACTGCTCCTGGAGGGAGTATCAGCGGGTGGTTTTAATGCCCAGACATACGATGATGACATAGGAATACATAGTGTTAGAGGCAAGCATGAAGGCATACGGAGTAGGCGAATGCAAGTTGACCTCAGTATCAACGAAAAGTGGTGTGAGGTAGAAGGACTTAACGTCAATCCCTTTATATAATGTACTAGCAGCCCGCCCCGGCTTCGCAGGGTTGAAATGCTGATACTAAATATACTACACATATTCTTCATATACAACGTTCACAGCATTTCAATCGTTATACAATACAAACATGTTTTCTTTAGAGGTTACTTTTCAAAGAGCGACATATAATTGGCCTTGTGAAAAACACTTAACACTCAAATATAAGCCTGTAGCGTTGAAAGTTGGACCCTGCGATTTATTAATGGTCATTGCAAAATATATCTTTACCGGAAATTCTAGGAAATTGGATCAGTAAATCCGATGGTATCAGAGAAATTCGGGGAATCAATACATCTATCCTGGCTGAGGCGAGCCTCACGCTCTACAGATGGTTCTCTGGCTCTCTGTATTCGATTTCTATCCCTATCCTGGCTGTGCCGGTCCCGCGGTCGTTACCACCGCAACCGCTGTGACCCTGCATTATAAATCTGCATAAACCTGCATAATAAATCTGCAATTTTTTTTTACATTACGCATTTCAAAATAAGTTTTTCTCAAGATGCAGTTACACCATAGGAATCCACTGATGTCATTTTGAACTTTAACAAGCTAATACTTTCGGAGATATGATTTTTCGAATTTTCAATAATAATTCGTACTTCTGTGTTTTCACAGAATGCGATAATTATTCTATCTATGAAATATTATTATATAATCCGTGTTGATCATGTCAACTTATTTTCCTGTGACATGATATGTTAAATTTCGATATTTAATGCCCATGTTTAATCCATATGATGATGGGAATGCTAATGGTAAGTTAATAATAAGTCAATAATAAGAGTTCAGAATAACTCCAGTAAAAACAAAACTGAAATATTGGCTAAAGTTTCAATTAATATAATATAATCTTCAGAGTGGATTTGAGGAAAAAATATATCGTTCATCATAGAATTGAGGAACGAATATCTCGGATGAGTTCGTTGTTGGGTAGAATTGGTCTATTTGTTTTGGATTAATAATTTTTGGCACTCTTGTTGAATTTAAATTCTTTTATTATGTTTGAATTTAATTCTGCTACTATGAGGTTCTATCATCAGAATCTATTGATATAATTCCCAACTCTTACCAATACTTTCGAAGATATGATTTGTCAAAGTTTGAACAAGAGCGCCAAAGCTCCTATTCACAGGGCTTGAACCAATTTTTTACACTAATTCCAAGTGGGCGGGTGCCATCTATCATCTGTTTCAGAACTTGTCCATTTCTTGCCGTAATATTGTCAATTAACTGACTTGATCGTACAAGTCAGGATGTCATACGAAAATTACGAGAAATATGATATGTTAGAAAGGTTTATTCAAATAAATAACAATTTTGTGATATGTATTGCATCTGAGATATATTTCATTCGTTATACATAAAAAAGAAACACCTAATAAAGCTATTTTCAGAAGGTAAAACAATCTTATTAATTGCAGATCGTTCAACAAGCCATGAAATATAAATTATTTTCGCTATTAAAGACTTACACATCAATAGTGATCCTAAATACGATACACCCTTAGAAAGCGCAAAAAAATCCGTTCCAACCAAACCACAGGTATCTATGATTCCCATTCAAAAAAATACAACTTCAGTTCATTACTCGAAATTGCACTTTCTTCAAAATTTCCTCGACGCCACTTTTTTCTGTATAATCCATACAGAAAAAAGTGGCAAGAATGAAATAGTTATTTATGTATCAAGGATGAAAAACTGTCTATTATAGTCGAGTCTGCAAATTGCAGCAAGCAGACGAGACAATAGACAATTTTTCGCCGAGGTGCATATTACATTTTTTCGTGGACCTCCACATATTTTAATAAATTTCTGACCTCCTAAATAATTTCACAATAGCAAATGACACATGCACTTATGTTTGTATTGAACCGTATCCTTAGTGACCACAGCGCTGACAGTTATTCTTACAGACACTTATGTTTGTAATGAACCGTATCATGCCGTATTCATAGTGACCAAAACGAACGAGAAAGTAATTTTGCGGACAAGAAAGTACTTTCTCGTCCGAAAAGTACCTGCCTTCAATAATGGACGATTTTACGGTTGCAAAGTAGTATGCAAATTGTCCCTTTTCATAGAGGTCGACGAAAAAAGTTTTTATATAGTAGTTATATGATATTCCAACTTGTCTAAAAGTCGAAAAATCAAACTTTGTTGTTTAAGTTAACAATGCATATACCAGGGTATCATTTTCGCAAATTTTCACATTTGACTACACTTTGTATCTTTGAACCAGGGTAACAATAAATGGATGCGTACGAAAGCTGGATAATTATGAAATATACTCATTCGTCAAACTTCATCTGCACAAAACAGATTTTCACGTTATTCCAATTTACCATTATCAAGCTAATAGGAACTACTCGTACAACGTCTATGAACACCGGGTTTTTATCCACTGTAATCATCCCGCATCTCCCGTTCCCATAAGACAGGGATCCAAACTGCCCGAAACAAATGATTAACGTAGCAACTTCATATTTCTGGTTCACCGAACAATCCCCGATTTTCTTTTCACTCAATTACATCTCGACTTCTTGGTTTTCTTCGTTGAAGGTAAATTCTCCTGCGGCCTTTCCTTTAGGATAAAGGCTTCATCAGTCCCGGCAACCTTGAAGGCACTTCGGCGTCGAAAATACGGCAGTGCTGCCTCTTCGTAACGTAACAAAGTTAACTAATTGCAAGTAGAAGATAATATGAACTTGATTTAATTAACTGTGGTTAGTGGGGCTCTCCGTGTATTTTGATAGCCCTGGGCTTGCCAAACAACAATTTCTCAGTGTGTCTTTCGGTTGTTCCCTGGGAGATCGTGTGACGACTCTTCTCTTTGGGTTGCTTTACTTCAGTCATCACCCTCGGCGGTATTGTAGCCGGTTCTCGGTATCTCAATCGAGGTAAATTTGCGCCCTTGTGCCAGCTATAATGTTGTCCTAAATTTTTGGCACTCTTGTACCGCGGAACAGAGTGCTTATCAATTTGCCCAAATGTCTGTAATTTTCGAATTTTTGGCTGAAAACGGTCTTAAACGATTTGGTTCGACTCACTGATTAAGAATCCATGGTCGAAATCGATTCTGTCCAGCTGGCCGTCTGGCCGTTAACACGATAACTCTCGAACGAAAGGAGTAAGAGGATTGAAATTTGCAGGGTAGGTTTGTAGAATATCTCGAACAAGTTCGTTAATAGGCAAGAGCCATCAAGCGGTTCCGGAGTTATGGCCGTTTTTACTAAAAACAATTTTTACGAATATTTCCGAAAACGATAAATCGATCTATCTGAACTTTAGCACCAAATTGTAGAATATTGGGCTTTGCGTGCGAAGTTTTGTATTGATCAGGCTTCCGTAAAGTGTAAAAAAAAAATAAAAATTAGTAAAATTTGTTTCTCCAATATTTCTCGAACAGAATGAGCTAGGCAGTTGAAAGTTTATAGTAAGAGTAAGTTTATATAATATAATGCCTGTAGATAATCCATAAGATGATGGAAATATATTCTTTGGTAAGATATATAATCAAATTGGGTTCAGAATTTTTCCAGTAAAAACAAAACTGCAATGTTGTCTAAGTTTTAATTGATATAATATAATTTTCACAGTAGATTTAAGGAATGAATATCTCGGATAAGTTCATTATTGGGGAAAATCGGAATTTAATTTATTTCATGATCCAGTTCTATCGTAAGAATCCATTTATATCATTCCCAGAGACCAATTATTTCGAAGATATGATTTGTCAAATTTTGAACCAGAGTGCCAAAGCTGCTGTCCACAGGACTTGAACCTTTTTTATTTTGTGCTGGACATGGTCAATCACTGTCTTCTCAGTCGAGTGAAATTTTGTATATACAGTATGGCTGAAATTCGATGCTCACTATTGATATTTCTGAAACGGTAAGAGATCGAATAAACTATAGCAAAGTTGTATAATTTTATGTGGAACAAAGTTCCGTTCTGAAATTTGAAGAATTCCAATTACTTCCGGAAAAATTGAACATCTCATGAAACGTCTCTCATGTTTTTAGCCCGCTGTTCAGGTGGACATAGAGCCACGTAGTTCGTCCAAATGTAATAGTAATAATAATAATAATAATAAATGGCCTTTATTCGTTTGCAAATACAAACAATTGCTGCAAGAGGCGGAGTCTAGCTTAAGCTACTCTACTCAACCACATTTTTACAATAGGATACAACAGAAATAAAAATGATAATACAAAATAAATTAAGAGTAATCTTCAAAAAAACATTTATGGAGGTCAAGTAATCTACTAAAATTAACACCGCATTACAAAGTTATACTCAGGGATCAGCACTTGAACGGTTTTACAACAACATAGCATATTTCAGGGTTACTGACTTTGCAGCAAACTTTTCCCATAATTACGCTTCAAGAAACTAAGAGATTTGTCCTTAAATACCATAGAAGTACCATTAAAAATTAACACTGCATTATAAGTAAATGACCGTTGAAAAATCGTCAACCTATATTTAGGCAGCATAAGACTATGCGGAAATCTCAAAGACATACCATGAACATCACCACGAAAAACCAATTTAGACCTTAAGTAAGAAGGAATTGACGTCGAAATATCACGATATACAAAAGCCGCGAGGTGGTATTTATACAGGTTACTAACATTCAACCAACCAAGTTGTTTTATTTTGCTAGATACGCGATCATATTTTCTTATTCCAAAAACAAATCGACAACAACTATTCTGAATCTTCTGCAATCTAAACTTAGTGACCTGGTCCAAGCCAGGATAAAACACCAAAACCCCATAATTAAGAATTGACATAACCATAGTCTCACAAAGCAGTTTGCGCAATTTAAAGTTCAAAATACCTCTACTTCTATATAACTGACGCAAAACTAGATAAGATTGTTTTACTAGAAGGGTAACGTGCTCCCGAAAACGAAGGGTACAATCATAAATTATTCCCAAATTTCTGCAACCATTTACTGCGCTCAATGGTTCGTTATTGTTATTGATAACTAGTTTCAGATTTTCCTGAACAGTAAATCTGGATGTATCTGAACAAAATAAGAGTGAATTACATTTCTTAGCATTAAGCCTAAGATTATGATCAGATGAATATGCATAAATGGCCTCTAAATCTAAATATATCTAAATATCTTTTGTGAAGCTAAGTTAGCAGATTGAGGTTCGAAAGAAAAAGACAGCTGCGTATCATCGGCAAATGAATGTAATTTCAAATTATTCAAAGGCTTAAACATGTCAGTAGTATAAATGGAAAAGAGAAGAGGCCCAAGGACAGAGCCCTGAGGTACCCCTGAAGCGACTGATGTAAAATTTGACGAGCCATCCTCAACAAGCATCCTCTGATATTGGTTTGAAAAATAATATTCGAAAAAACGTAAGGGGATGTCATCAAATCCAAAGTATTTCAGTTTAGCGCAGAGAAGAGCATGATCTATAGCGTCGAAGACCTTAGAAAAATCCAACAGAATGTCTGTATTTTTCGGATATATGGCCGAGAATGGTCTCAAACGATTAGTTTCACTGATAAGGAATCCGAGATTACGCTCGAACGCAACGAGTGTTGAAATTTTCGGAGTAGGTTAAGAGTACAAATTCGCCGGATAAGTTCGTCAATGGGCAAAATCCATCGAGTGGTTTCAGGATTAAGGCCATTTGAAATTTTGTTTTCCCAAAAAACTCGAAAAATACTGATCTGTTCGAATTAACGCGCGGTAGCTAGTTGAAAAATGCCGACATGTGGACCTTCTACTTAAATTTTGTGGTGATCGCATGACTGGAAAATAGAAAAATCGGTTGGATCTATATTGGTGAAGATATTGCCGAAATATTTTATACTACTGCTCTAAATTCCTTATTTCCCGAGATATTCGGTAAGTAAAGCAGTAGCATGTTTCATAGAAAATACGTTATTTTTTAACGTAGATTCCAGCTGTTCGATAAAAAAATGGGTTCTCATTCAAAATAAATGAGTTTTGAGGATATGTTATTAACATTGGAATGAAGCCCTAAATGAGATAATTTAAAAGGTTTCTTCAGATTTCACAAGAATTTTCTGAGAATAATATGTATGTAGGTGACATATTAAAACAATTTAGATTTCAATGAGTTATGATTATCAATAAAAAACTAGATTTACATTTAAAAAATGGGTTCAAGCCCTGTGGACAGGAGCTTTCTGGCGCTCTGGTTCAAACAGACAAATTATATCTCCGAAAGTATTGGTTTCTCAGAGATATCAATGTATTCATATGAAAGAACTGCATCATAAAGGAAATTAAATTCAAATAATAGTTTATTTATCAAGATTAAATGAGCAAGATGAGAATGAGAACTGCACCATGGAAGAAATCAAATTAAAACAGCTGAAATGAATTTGACTCTTTCTTATAGAACAGGATGAAATGTACGAGTATGAACACAGATCATATAATAAAGCTTATATAGAATAATTATAGCATTCTGTGAAAACATAGAAGTAAGTACGATTCATTATTGAAATTTAGAAAAATCATATCTCCGAAAGTATCAGCTTGTTGGAGTTGAAAATGATATATATGGATTTTAATGGTGAAACTGCATCTTTAATAAAAATTACAGACATTTGGGCAAATTGATAAGCACTCAGTTCCGAGGAACTAGAGCGCCAAAAAGTGTAATTCCCTTTCCGTGATTTGAGCCCGCCTTCTCTCGTTCCGAAACCGAAAACCCGACGGCCTAGACCAACCGGCTATCGGGCTCCTCGTACGATCTTGTCGATCTCCGGTATTAGAATAAAACGTCGGTACTTACCTGGGATAAATATTCTTAATTTCACTTTTCGACATAAAATCGCCACATGGGGGTTTATTTGACGGTTTTTTACCCTTGTCTCTCTAAGTCGATTTTGACGTTTCTCGAACCAACTATTAGCAAGGAATTAGACAATGTCATGTCTCAGGAAAATAAGTTGACATTATGACAATTCATACATAGAATAATTATATACTTCTGTGAAAACGTAGAAATACGAATTATTATTGAAATTTTGAAAAATCATATCTCTGAAAGTATTCTTGTTAGAGTTAAAAATGATATCATTGGATTCTTATGATAAAACTGCTTATTGAAAAAAAATTAATTTGGAATTTGTTTTGTAAAAAAATTTTTTTTTTTGTTACTCCGAAACGATCTCTCCTATTTTGCCCAATAAGAAACTTAGCTGAGATATTTATCTCTCAAACCTACTCTGAAAATTTCAACTTTCTAGCTCATTCCGTTCGAGAGTTATCGTGCCTACGGCCGGCCGGCTGGCCGGACAGAATGAATTTCAACCACGGATTCTTGATCAGTGAGTCGAACCAAATCGTTTAAGACTATTTTCATCGAAAAATTCGAAAATTACAGACATTTGGTCAAATTGATAAGCACTTAGTTCCGAGGAACTAGAGCGCCAGAAACGAAAGTGGGTATGATTTCCGGCAAAACCGGAAGTCGAACTAATCTGAAATTTTTACCAAGAAATTATCTCTCCTAACAAAGCTCAGCTATAAAATTACATGTGTTCATCTCGAGTCCTTCTATGAGATATTCTAACGAACGGTCCTCATGAATCACCATGTATAACTATAGAGTGTATAATTGTATATAATGAATTTATACAATCCTTTCAACAGAGAATTCATAGGCGTTTGAAAGAGTTTATTAAAATTCATCCATATTCTGTGCAATATTGGATATAACCTATTCTGGAACGCCAATAAGAGTTCACTTTGACTATGCTTCTATTGCTTCTCAGTCAGCTTTTCCGCTATATCATAACTATACAGTTTAAATGAAACAATTCACGTTCACAATAAATTTTCCGATCGGAGACTATACATTACATCCGCTATCAAGCTGGGATTATGGTTGCAGTTATAATAAGGTTCGCATGCGAAATGACATTACATAGCTTATATAGCCATCATATAACCAGTCGATTGCCATTATACGCCATGTTTCCTTATCCCAGATATGACAAAGGCAATATCTAATGAGCTTCGCATGTAAATTCGATTATATTTGATATTTGGTTGATTGCAAATTGGTTCTTAATCCTATTAAATATAGGGGTTGTAGTTGATGAGGAGAGGAGGAAACCTTTGTGTTGATTCACCAGGATATCAGACTGCAGGATCAAGAAGTTGTTTTTCTATATAAACGATGTACAATCGATAACCTAATTAGTGACATGAGTACCTATTATGCCCAAAAAGAATCATTTTTTTCAACTTAATTTATTTTTATTTATTTTATTTATTTTATTTATTTATTTTATTTATTTTAGCAGAATCAGAATATTACACTACATCACATATTATATCACAAAATCAGAAAGTAGTTAAAGATCATGCACCTAAGTGACCAAACACTTGTGTTGTGCAATTCCAAAAACATAACACTATTGTAGACAATTTCCAAACATGTATGAGCAAAAGTTTCAGCAATTTACCATTTCTATTCTACTCCAATATATTTATAAAATTTGTGTAATTTCGAAAAATAAATCTCCTAGCTTCAACCGAAAAACACTTGAACTCAGTGATAAGCGTAACATCTCTTGGCAAGAGATTGCACGTTTTGGGCAAGGTATAAACAAAAAATCGATGGCAAATACCCTTCTTGAATCTTTGGGTCGACAAGAACCCCCTAGCAGCACCACGGGTTTGATATATCGAAGGCATACAATTATTGAAAAATTTGTTTCTGAAAGCATGTAAACATAAACTATGAAAATATAGAGTTCGGATATTGCAAATATCCTCACTATAAAGCAGACTTGTGTGATATCTCCTTTGTTTTCTAAATATAACCTTCAGTATATAGTTTTGCGTAATAATTAGTTTTTGTAATGAATTCTTGTACATTCCCCCCCATACAAAGATACCATATCGAAAAAGTGATTCGGCTAGAGACTTGTAAATCAGTATTAGTAAGTTACGTGAAAGAAATTCTCTTAACTGATAGAACTTGTAGATTAGCTTCCTCACTTTTTTTGTCAAATAATCTACATGATTACTCCATCTTAGATGTTTATCGATAACTATACCCAAGTACTTGACTTCATTAGTCTCCTTAATTTCATCTTGCATATCAGGGACTTTTATACTAGAAAAATCAGGTCTATTCGTTTCTGTTATACTGAAGGCTAGATAATTCGTTTTCTTAACATTTAGTGAAAGATGGTATACACTTAGCCATTTTGTAATTTTGTGAAGCTCGAGTTGAGCAGCCTCTCTGGCCTCCGCCCAAGTGTCCTCACGAAATATCACGACAGTATCATCTGCATAGGACACAATCGATGCACCTGTTACCAACGACAATAGAGAATTTACGTAAGCCAGAAATAACACAGGGCCAAGAACAGTACCCTGGGGCACACCCATTTTTACAATCAGGGGTCGACTTACTGCATCATTAACCCTAACAAACTGATCACGATTTGAGAGGTAACTCTTAAAAACATCCAAAACTATGCCACGTACACCATAACATTCCAGAATGTCCAGCAGCTTCTCATGACTGACAGTGTCAAATGCTCTAGCCAAATCCAGAAAAACCGCTATACACTTTTTATCTTTATCAAGTCCCTCTGTAATGTCCCCAATAACTGAGCACATAGCATCACTCGTTGATTTGCCAGCACGAAAGCCGAATTGCTTCTCATTTAATATACTATTCTGGTCCAAAAATTTAACAACTCTAATTTTCAAACACTTTTCAAAGATTTTTCCAAAATTATTAATCACACTTATTGGTCTATAATTTGATATTTTTGATCTTTCTCCCCCTTTATGAATTGGAGTAATTATAGAACATTTAAATTGACTGGGGACAACCCCCTTTAAGAAGATTGAATTTATTATATGTTTAAGAGGTTCTAGGATATACTGATGATTGTTTTTTATCATCTCTACCGTTATTCCGTCCATTCCTGGTGAACTAGTACGTTTTAGTGTGGATATATGGTTTATTAATTCAGCATTTGTAACAGGATTCAGAAACATTGAATTAGAATTCATTGATAATTTTTCCGTACACTCAGAATTATTTATATGTTTTACCATATTTAAGCCAATGTTGGCAAAGTATTGATTACAGTAATTTGCCATTTGATTGTCGTCTTCAAATACAACATCTTCATCGTTAACAAGCTTTAATGTAGAATTTTTATGGGATTTTTCGTTAGTAGCATCAGAGATTAGTTGATAAACTTTTTTTATATTACTTTTATTATCTTCAATTTGCCTGTAATAATAATCATTCTTGGTCTTCTTCAATAATACATTTAGTCTGTTTCTATAGTTCCTGTATTCATGTTCAAGTTCTGGCGAGTAGCGCAATCCCAATTTATTCTTCAATTTATCCCTATGTTTTATTGAAACGATCAAACCGACTGTTATCCAAGGTTTTATTTTGAAATACCTTTTCTTATTTTTTATGAGAGTTTTAGAATCCTCTATGTGTTTGTTAAACGTGTTTAGAAAGCGATCCGCGGCAATTTGGGGCTCACGCAAATTCAAGATATCACTCCAATTTGTATTTTTTATTAAGGTTTGTAATTTATGTTGGTCAATTTTGGTACTTATTTTCTCATTACAATTCAAGTTATTCTTTGTTTTCACTTGGGAATTTACCTGTAGTAAAACTGGATAGTGGTCAGTGATATGACATTTAAGGATAAATGAGTCAAACATTAAGCCTGAACTGTTATTAGATGAACTTTTAAGAAAAATGTGATCCAAGCATGATTTAGAATCGCGTGTAACACGAGTAGGATTCAGAATATAGGGTACAAAACCATATTTAGCAAGTACACATAAATATTTGTTCACATAAAAGTTACTTTCATCCAATAAATTAATATTAACATCACCGATTAATAATTCAACTTTAGTATTCTGTTGCGCCCGGTCTAAGTACGCGTCGAGTTCATCAATGAAGGAAGTCAAGTTACTTGGGTTAGGTCTATACAATGCTATTATTCTAAAAGGTACATGATCGACAACAAGCTCTATTATAGATAGAGAAACTCCACACTTATCAAATTTACAATTAGATATGTTATAATTGAGATCAGATTTAATCAATGTTAAAACACCATCATTTCTATTGAAATCACCTCCATTGTGTACTGTGGTGTAACCTGGAATATTGAAATTATCCACTGCTGCAGTCTGAAAACACTCACCCAAAACAAAAATATCACAAGCAGATAAATCGTAAGTTTCAATCAAAGCCAGAAATTCATCGAAATTCTTGTTTGCACTTCGTATGTTAACATGCATAACATTGATATGTTTACCAGATGTTAAGGATACATATTTATCTGGATCCATATAGGTCCCCCGATGATCTTGTTCCAACTGATTGAGATTGTCCAAGATAATATCTTGATCCGTTAGTACCATTAAGTTGAATAATCGATTTTGGATTGCAACAGCTTGATGTGATATCGCATTGTGGGGCACTCGACATCTGTTGCATGGTGGTTAGTATTATGCTTTGTTTTGTAATTATTATTTGATGAAACACAATTGATGCAAACTTTCTTTCGCCTTGGGCAGTCCCCTTGTTCATGGCATTCACCACAATAGGGACATGCTAGGTTGTTTCTACAATTTTGCCTTTTATGGTAAAACTCCTGACAATGAAAACAACGAGGAACTGATAAATCCTCGTAAACAGGACAACGCTCCCACCCAACACATACCTTTTTTAGTTGCATCAACTGCTTGAAAGTTGAAGCCGAACATTCTCCATATACTGTTTTTTCTCCATTTTCTTTTTTTTTAATGAAAGTCACATCAAAATCTTTCAATGATTCATTTTGTCCTAAAAGTGAGTTCACAATTTCTTCTTTATTCAAATTCTGTTTAAGATTAGCTATCTTAACACGAGGTTTTTTCATAATAGATGTCTCAATGGTATAAGAGTTGGATAATTTATCCCTAGCTACATTTTTAAGAATTTCAGATTCTTTATTAGTCTTACATTTGATGATCACAGCTCCAGATTTCGTATTTTTGATATTTTTAATTCCTATTTTTAAATTGGTAGGGTCAATGTTTGCTGAGATGTCTTCTCTCGTTTGAATTGATCCCTGATTATTCTTTGGTCTAAATATTACATCTGGGACATTATTTGGTACAGCGAAAAGTTGCTCATCTTTTTTCAATGAAACAACCTTTGCGTAAGACATAGCATGTTCATTTTTTTCTTTCTCCTCAAAATTTTTAATCTTGTTTTGTAGCATTTTTATTATTTCATTTTTATCATTAATAATTTCTTCTTTATCTCTGATTATAGTTTCCTTATCTTCAATTTTACTTTTCAGCAATTTCAGGTAATCATGACTGCGACATGATTTACAGTTAAAATTTAATAAACGTTTTTGTAACGGTAGACACCTTATTTCAGAAGAAGACAGTTCTGTGCATTCCATACATATCAAATTTCTGCAAGTGTCACATGGATGATATGGGTTTTTTGCATCTTTCGTTGGTTGCTTAATCTCTTTACATAAGAAGCACTCCATTATCCATTCATAGTTACCTTCAATATCCTCGACAAAATAGGCACACAAAAATGTAGATGCCGGCCCTGTTTATTCTTCAGTTATCACCAGTAATCTTATCAAGTACCTTATCAGTCTATGATAATCTGACCACTTTTTGTTTCAACAAAAACAGCAAGAAGTCTATGTTTCCATGAATCACAAAATATCGTTTTCAAGTTTTACATTTTGTATATAGTTATTTACTTGTTGAAAGTCATATTTTCAGATTCACTGTACTTTTATCCACACTTTGGTACAACTTTGCAAAAAAAAAACCGATCGATAAAACACTAATTATCTGTATTTCCGAGAGAGCAAATGAAACACCTTGCATTAACAACAACTTAATCTACTTAATATTAATTTTTTGGAAATATAAGAAGAAGTATTATGTACATCAATAATTAATCGATAACATTTGCAAGCAATTTTATCAACATATAATCCGAAAATTCCACGATTAATCATCGATCGAATTAGATAAGTCGATGTTTACTTGTGTCACGTCTTTCCAAATTAGCACAGAGCGATCAAATCAATGAGATCTCTAACCTTTCTACCGTGCTAACATAAAAATGGCCTCAGCACAATAGAAAGGAATATATTTGTATTAATTATTGAATTTAAAATTTAGAAACAATGAAATTAGTTATATAATGAAATCAATTTCAATTTCAAAGTGGATATTTCTTGAGATTAGTAGTAGCGAGATTATGAACCATGGGATTGAAAATAATTGTATCACGAACCGTGGCTATCTCTAGAGATTACAAGTAACGGGATTATAACCCACACCCCCACAAACTACTATTGTACAATTACTCAAAGTTAGTCTGCAATATTCCTCTCGTGCTCAAGTCAACAGACCCCCAAACCAGATTTTTTTTTCCTCTTACGGGTCTTGTCTCCCATATATATAGGCTTCAATTCCTATTGAAAAAGTTCTTAAGAAGCACGTCTCATACAAAGTCGGTCAAGCTGAAATTCGGTACTCGATTGTAATTTGGTGGCTCGACGGTAAATACGGAATTTCTCGGATTCTGACGGATAGTTTCTGAGATATAAAATTTTTGAAGACAAATTCTTTTTCATATTTTTTCTAGTTATACGATATTCACGAAATTTCGGCAAAAACTAGTGTGTCAGCATACCATAAATAATTAACAAGTTTTAATCGGATCGGATTTTTATACAGTGGAAATGTCAAATGGAATTAATGCACAATCTTGGTTACTGTACATATTAATGGAATACCACGTAACATGCTAAATTTTTATTTTAATTTGTCATTCTTCTTCGTAAGAACGCAAACCCTATCTTCAACCCCCTTCGAAAGGGAGGTACAAAACCTAGTTTTTCAAATAGGAAGCATGAGCTTGTGATATATCGTTTGAAAGGTCTCCTCATTCTCTATTCAGGAATGTTATCACTTTCATATTTATTGCAATAATCAAATTATCAAAAACTAAAATCAAGCGATTAGCGAAAATATGTACAATATCAAAAAATAAAATTTAGAACGCCTTGTCAACATTCTAACCTCAAAAAATTTCTATCAACGTTATTCAAATCTCAGAAGTGATCTACTCAATCGGAAGCGTTATTCGATCTTTTAGGTCATTCAAATAAAGGGGTTTCGTTTTGTAAACAGTGCCCTTCACATATCCTCATAAAAATAAATCTAATTGGTTAAGATCAGGGGAGCGCGCTGGCTATTCGATAGTTCCTATCCACCGATATGGAATTATTACGTCGAGGTACTGCCGGACATTGCGTTGGTTATAGTTAAAGTTATATCCTTGATCAGGATATAAATTTACCAAAGTTGGAACGATATCACTTTGAAGTAGTTCTAAATAATTTTCGCCATTTAAATTGCCCTCAATGAAAAAGGGGCCTAGGATATGGTTTCGTACATTTCCTGCACAAACATTAACCTTTCGAGGGAATTACGTGTGTTCCTCTTTCATCCAGAGAGGATTTTCGTTAGACAAGCAGCATGGCCGTTGAGAGAAAAAGTGCACTCATCAAAATACATCACGTCTACTGATTGTAATAAGTTCTCCTATCAATATCGTCAGCCAAGAGCTCCTGGGTAGGTATGATTTTATAGGGATGCATTTTATTTTGTTTTAATAGGTTTAGAATCAATGTATGGCTAACATTGAATGTTGTGGAGGCATTTCTACTCGATTTATATGGATGGGACAAACATCACATCTAATTTCACATCCTTACACAGTGTATTAGTAGCTTCTCCATTTTACTTATTGTCCCTTGGGATATTGCTTATCATGAAGCAAGCGACTTACTTATTTTTGTGTTCGGGTGTTATCTCCGTAACCCATCATTTTTAAAATGGTTATTTTGTACATTTCTGTTGATCGAATCATAAAAAATTGAAGTTAATGAAATTAAAATACAAATTAGACAATTTATAAACTACAACATCATAAAACAATTTTCGAAGGCATGCTAAAGAAACTGACATTGTGAAACAGAAATTGTTTCCCGTAGTTTTCATGGTTCCATCTGGAAAATACAAAGCTATAGTTTTTCATTTTTTCTGTATCACATCTTGAAGACTAAGTTTAGTATTAGTGTTATAAGATTTGGGAATATACGGGGGAATATTATAATGAATTTCGGTAATCACATGCTTTTATTTTTGTCTATTTTGAGTTTTGCAATAAACATGAAAGTAATAAAATTTCTGTATAGAGAATAACGTGACCTTTCAAATTATGATGTCTTGTCATGATATCTTGAGGGCTGTTCTGTACCATGTTGGCCTACCGGCGTCTGCGCTGGGTATGTTGTCCGCTTTTCTGGAGGCAAGGTCTCAGGCGGATGTCAGCGGTGGAGTGCGGTCTACATTCTTAAACGTATCTACAGGGGTGCCTCAGGGTTCGATACTCTCACCGCTGCTTTTTAGTATTTACACAGCGAAGTTTCCCACTGCTTTCCAATCATGTAGTCAGCATTACTATGCCGATGATGTTCAGCTTTACCTGTCTTTCTACCCCGATGAGTGTGAACAGGCTGTCTCTGCGCTAAACTTTGATCTTAACAACTTGCTGCAGTTCTCATCAAACCACTATCTTAAATTGAATCCACAGAAGACCACTGCAATTTTGTTTGGTAAGCGAAACGCTAGAGAACATTTCGTCAATAACTGCGTTCAACATTTGCGAATAGACAACACACGTATAACATTCCAAGATATTATAAAAGATCTGGGTCTCTATATAGATAAGGACTTGAGATTTTCGTATCATGTTTCTCAAATTTTGAAAAGGGGATACTTGAGCCTCAAGATGTTATATCAAAGTAGACGTTTTCTCAGCGTAGAACTGAAGGCGATGCTATGTGACAGTTTGGTACTGTCGCACTTGAATTATTGTGATACAGTCTATAACCCTTGTATAACTGCCTCAGATGCTCACAAATTCCAAAGGCTGCAGAATTCATGTCTCAGGCTCATTTTTGGTATCAGAAAATTCCACCACATTAGTCATCAAATCAAGGAGATTGGTTGGTTGAACGTGGAGCAGAGACGCCGACTGCATTCTGCTGTTCAGTTTTTCTCCATCGTAGACCAGAAGACGCCGCCCTACCTTTACAATAAAATTAGATTTCGATGTGACGTACACAACATCAACATTCGTTTCAAAGGAAGAATCACGATACCTCTACACTCTTCGGAACTTTTCAAGGGATCATTTTCATACAACGTTGCGAAATGTTTGAATGAGTTTCCTATTGACCAATTGTTGAGTGATGTTGGTACTTTTTTTTTCTTTCTGAAACCGGGTATGCTTCCTCTTCTTTTTTTTTTGTTATGTTCAATATCCTTTTTTATTTTCCAGAATTTTGCTTTTTTTTAATTCGATGGGTTAGTTGAACAGACGTTCGGGTTGTATATGGATAGCACCTATACCCTGGACGAACTGAACCTCGCCCACTATAAATGTTAAAATATTTTGTTAACAATATTTTTTCGTTGAATAAAAGTCCTTTATTATTATTATAATTATTATGTATCACAAGCCCATGCTTCCTATTTGATAGATTGGGGGTTTTGCATGTCTTTTGAAGGGATTTGAAGGTAAGGTTCACATTTTTACGAAGAAAAATGAAAATTTAAAAAATTTAATTTGTATGTCTTTCGGAATTTTTCATAAATATGTACAGTAACCAAGAAAATGAGTTTATTCCACACTATTTATTACATACTAGCTGCCCGCCCCGGCTTCGCACGGTTGAAATGCTGATACTAAATATACTACAGAATTTCATTATATACAACTTTCACAGCATGTTTGCCGTTGGATAATACAAAGATGTTTTCTTTAGAGGTTACTCTTGAAAGAGCGACATAAAATTGGCCATGTGAAAAACACTCAACGCTCAAATATAGGCCTGTAGCGTTGAAAGTTGGACCCCGTGATTCATTAATGGTCATTGCAAAATATATCTTTACCGAAAATAGTAGGCGTTTAAATTGGATCAGTAAATCCGATGGTATCAGAGGAATTCGGGGAATCAATACATCTATCCTGGTTGAGGCGAGCCTCACGCCCTACAGATGATTCTCTGGCTCTCTGTATTCGATTTCTATCCCTATCCTGGCTGTGCCGGCCCCCCGGTCTGTACCACGGCAACCGCTATGTCCCTGCATTTTGAATCTGCAATATCTGCAAAAATGTTTATTTAAATTACATGCTGTAAAGGGCCATATTGATCAATATTAAATGCACAAAGCATTTAAGGTACTTATTGGATAAGGATCAATGTGTTGCTTTAAATCGCTTCGTAATCAAGCCATTATTTCTCGTAGAATGTAAAGGATAAAAAATTGTTATTGTGGGTAATTCTTAAGAGATAGACATATACCATCGCGGACTTTTTTGTAGACCTTTTTAAGGTGTACCATTCTGTACTCCATTATTTTGATCTATGTCGTAGGGTTCAGCCAGCGTTTGAAATCTAAGCGCAAAAAATGTGTTTATTTACGACATCACATTAGAAACCTCCGAAATTATCAATGTTTCTCTAACACATTATGCATGTATTATACATATAAACCTTGCTATTGAATCATTCTATCTATCGCATCAAAATCCTTCACGCTGTTTTAAAGATCTAAGCATACATAGGGACAGACAGACAGCGGAAGGCGACTTTGTTTTATACTATGTAAGGATTATATACCTGCTCAGAATAGAATCACTTTCTTGATTTTGTTCGAGAGATTCAAAACGTAATTTAAGAATGCCGTACTAGGACCTCCTTCACAGTTTCCACGAAAAATTCTCTATTGTCCTGTATCGATCTGAATTGCCCAATTCCACGTATACGTCATTCGAAAAATCCTTAATTTGTTGGCTCTAGGGACAATGTCTATTCGATTGTCCCTCGAGGTCAGTGTTGCCAGATGGCCGAAGCCAGTTATCTGTATTTTTTTAGCAGAAATCTGTATGATCATAGAAACTTTGTTTTTTTTATAAATTTGACTTCCTATCTGTGGTTTAATTTATCAATTCTTTCAAATGCTTAGGAAATCTTTAGTTTTATTTCAATTTTCATGTCGTCAGCATCCTTTGTCTATATCTATAAATCATCTGTTCAAAAATTCAACATTTTTTTTATATTCCTATAAGTACAATGCCACTAGTCAATGGGTTTGGCTTAGTAGAGAATCAAATGAATTACATATTCGTAATTAATGGTGATAATGATTATTAAATAATATTGTTCTCTCATGCGCTTGAAAATTGTCTCTACTTTTTTTGAAAAACAAGGATGTATGTGGTTAGGATAAAATAATTCCTTTGTGAATTAATATTTAACATAAAAATAAGAAATACATAATTATAACTCATAAATATTTTTGTTTAATTTCGATATTAATGAATTATCGATCTCAAGGCTATAACAAGGTTTCACGCCGATCAGCTGCTTTGTATGCAAAAGACCTTCTAAAGGTGCTTGTGTCGAGGCGATTGCGTTAATTGTTTCGTTTGGAGCAAGTTTATTGAAGAGAAGATCCTCTCTACCGAAGCACTTGAATGAGGTAGGCTGAGGATTGCACGAACAAATTTAGATAATGTGGGATATAATTCTATTTCGCTATCTCCAGGATCTCGAGCTGCTAGCACTTTACATTACACCAGTATGATTCGACGTCTTCTGAATCATTAGGTGAAAGTGCTTCATTATTCCTCAAAAAACGCCACTCAGTATCCAGGCTTTGCAATTCATCAGTAGATACAATGTTAGGAAACTCAACGGCCACAGATAGCAAAGAATCTATTTTCCGCTCCTTGATTACACGTGGATCGAGAAAATTTAATTTTTGGATGATATTATCATTGAAATTGAATCTTTTTTTCACTTGGTTAGCCCCTTCAATAAAAAAATCGAGACATTTTAGCTTAAATATTTCAATATCTTCTCTATTCAAACGAGTGTTGGTAGACATTAGAGTTGTAGCGACTTTTACTCCTAGATAAATATCATTAACCGATTTGAAATACGAGAGGTTATCAACTTGAATTAATCCTACTTTTGTATCTGATATATATCTACCATCCATATAGCACTCTAATAACGTTTTGAATGCAGTCACAATGTTTTCATGCATCTTATGAATTTGGATCTGTTGTGACTGCATTAGCTTGTTCATGTTGTCAAAAATTTCGAGCACAAACTCTAGAAATTCTAAATAGAGCCTATTATAGGGATTATTCAATCTGTATAATATCTTATCGGCATTCAAGTGGTCAGTTGTCGCCGCATCGGTAAAATACAATTTTAATGCTTCATACTGTTCTAAAATACGACATACTGCTGCTCTTAATGAAAGCCATCGAGTTTGAGCCGGATGCAGTAATTTGTGGGGTTTAAGATCTAAAAATTGCTGAAACTCTTTCAAAGTCCCAATTCTTTTGGGACTGTAAGAAAAATAATTGAAAATATCACGTATAAGATTCTCAGGTTCTCTTGATAATTTCAGGCAGGCGTATGATGCACAAAGATGAAATGAGTGACAAACACATTTCATCACAAAAATATTTGGATTTTATGCAATCAATCGGGATGACAAAGAGTTATGATTTCCCATCATGACATTTGCACCATCAGCAGCGAATCCAATAATATTTTCCATCGGAATATTATTGTCAGTTAAAAATTTCTTGATGTGCAGGTATTGCTTTTCAGCAGTCGACTCATCAAGTGGGATCAAGCCTACAAATGCACCTTCAACCTTGTCTTCAAAAAATCGTGCTACAACGCATAAATGCTTAACACATCCTATATCAGTGCTCTCATCTACTATTAATGAAAACATAAGTTTTCTCAATTTTTCTATTAAAATTTGTTTTGCTGTTGATCCTATAACGTTTTTTATGATAGCTGTGGTCTTCGTTCTATCACATCTAATATTTTTAGCTACTTTCGAATCCGGACAAACGCTTTTTATCAATTTTGTGGCAAGTGAGTCATTGCCACAGACTACATATTGGAATATGTAGTCTGTGGGCATTGCATTCATTGGAATATTGTGTTCAGCTATAAAACTTGCCAGCAAAATCTCTCCTGACAAAATCTCTCTTCATGAAGACCAGCAAACATGTGAGTACTAATTCCACCAGTTCGCAAGTTATATGATATTGCACGGCATATGCATATGCCGTGCAATATCATTTTTTCCAGCACTTCCAATCGAGAGATCTACATTGCAGAATCTACAAAAAGCGAAATATTCGCCTTTTTTGCTGGGTTTCAACCACGCATTGAATGACGTTTCTTCCATCCAGTGGTGATTAAACTGTTGCATCAATCTCGGGTTAGATGCCATGTTATTAACTACTAACTATTTTAAAAAATAATCCACTTTTAAGATCCGGTGAAGTCGGATATCTACTAATCTCGTATGCGAAACATCTGTGAAATACCTATGTCCGGGGATTCCCCGACCTATTCTGAACTCTATGTTAACCGTCAACAGCGTGACCATCATTCAAAAAGCGAACCTACTTCGACTATCGACAATGACAGAAATCTACTAAAATCTACGATATCAACGTTGTTCAATGTGAAGATACTAAACAACAGGTGGCACTGATGACTTTGCTTGGAAATCTAAAAATTTACAAAATTCACCAAATATAACATAACATATGTAGTGCCATCTAGTGCAGAATAGTCGAATAATTGGATAATTTACGATTTCATTTCAATATGTGAGAATTCTGTATAAAAATCTGTATTCGGAGGAAATCTGTATCATACATCGAAAATCTGTATAAATACGGAGAAATCTGTATTTCTGGCAACACTGCTCGAGGTCCTCTATCACCGTCTGAAGGAATAACAGGAAAATATAAATTTTATTCTTCTGTAGGACGGCACGGAGCCCCAGACGAAGCCGTTTTTACAGCGTCGTAAAAATACAAACGCTCCAGCCCGACAGATGAATCGATTAGATAAGCGATTTCTCGGTGCACCTGAACTTTACGGGTAAATTTAATTAAAATCTTCCTAGGAGATATAAATTCAACTCTACAAACGGGACAAAGAAAGATGGTCGCTAGATAGGGAGTCTAATTGTCCAAATTTTTCCGGACGCGGCTTCAGAGTCGCGTGAAATATGTTCAGCGAGTTTGGAGCTCTTCCAGAAGTGCATTAGGCGGATTTACATTCTCCGCTATTTCGAGGCCGCGGGTTTAGGAATCATGATTACGAAGGCTGATAATGAAACGTATTTTGTTGAATTTGGAGTTTTATAATAGTTAAAATAGTATATTATAATATAAGGATTAAAAGTGCATATTTTTTTTTACGAGCAATATTTGCAGTTGCGAGGCGGAGCGCAGCGCAGCCGAGCGAATGCAAAATTGCGAGTAAAAATAGGCACTTCAGTTTGTGCATTCGAATTTACCATGGTAAATTCGAATTAAGTGTCCAATACAGGAGAATGGACAACATAATTTACCATGGTAAATTCGATTAAGGGTGTTCAATACAGAAGAATGGACAATAGAACATACGCGCAAAAGCTTCTGACTTCACGTCAGTGCTTGAACCAATTTTTGTAGTAGTTTTTACGCTGCTTTCGAAAAGAATCCCGAACACGATGAAAACATACCTGCGGATATATTGGAAAGTGCCGAAGCAGTATATCTAAATCTTTTGCCACCCAAATCTCGCCAAGTTTATGAACTTGCATATCAGCGATTCATGGATTGGTGTAAAGAAAAACATGTGCAAAACTATGCGGAGAGTGTTCTTATGGTGTATTTCTCAAATTTAACGAAGACCGTCAAGCCATCCACTCTTTGGTCACAGTATTCAATGTTGCGATCCACACTGGATATCAAAAATGGTGTGGATATTAGTAAATATTCAAAATTACGAGCACTATTTAAAAGGCAAAGTGATGGATATATACCTAAAAAGTCTAGGGTTTTTACAAAGGAGGAAGTGGATCGGTTCCTGGATATGGCACCTGATAATGTATATTTGATGATAAAGGTTGTTCTAGTATTAGGAATTGGAGGTGCTATGCGTTGTGACGAACTAGTTCATATTAAAATTGATGACATTGAAGATATGGAATCGTTCCTGGTCGTAAAAATTTTGCAGACAAAAAAAACAAGAAACCTCGTTTGTTTACCATTATAGGCGATAATGATTTGCGTTTATATCGAAAATATGTTGCGCTGCGGCCATCAAATATACAGGAACGTCGTTTATTTTTGAAGTATGTTAATGGGAAGTGTCAAAGAATGGTTGTTAGTATTCACAAAATTAGTGCCCTGCCGCAAGAAATTGCAAAATTTTTGAAGTTGGAAATTGGAAGGATTATACTGGACATTCGCTAAGTAGAACATCTGCTACACTTCTTATTGATGGTGGCGGTGACCTCACTTGTCTTAAAAGACATGGAGGTTGGGAATCGAGTACGGTAGCAGAAGGATATATGGAAGAATCACGTATCAACAAAGAGAATACTGCCAGAAAAATATTGCAACCTGACAAGGAAGGTACAAGTTCCAATTGTACATTCAATATCACTATAAATAACAAATAAATGCCTATATATAGTTGCCCAATTAGTTTGTTTTACTAAATTTGTAAGAGAAAATATTTTTTTCTTCAAATTTCTATTAGAGAGCTCGAATGCAATTACTTTTAGTTCTAGGATTAAAAGAAGCGTTTTTAATCCTAGGATTAAAAGTGTTGCTGAGCAACGAGCAAATGTTTGTACGGTAAGAGAGTTGATGGCTTTAGCACCTGAAAATGGTACAAAAATGTCAACTTTTTTTTATGGTTGGAGAAAATAGCTATTTGTGTAGCTCTAAGAGCGCACTCTTCCATTACGCGGCCATCTCTTGAAATCGACAATGAATTTGCCCAGAAGATTTTTTCTACAATCGAGCAGTTCACATATTCGCAGAAATTCATTTAATATGATGAATGAAAATTATAATCTTTTTAATATTTACAGAATAATGAATAGTGTTATTTAGCTTTTTGGCTTTCTTGTTCCTCGGAACAGAGTGCTTATCAATTTGCCCAAATGTCTGTAATTTTCGAATTTTTGGATGAAGATCAAGAATCTGTGGTCGAAATCAATTCTCTCCGGCTGGCCGTAGGCATGATAACTGTCGAATGAAAGGGTTAGAGGGTTATAATTTGCAGGGTCCGTTTGGAGCTTAAATATCTCAGACGAATTATTTAGCGGGCGAAATCCACCAAGCGGTTTCGCAGTCATGGCCGTTTTTAGTAAAAATATTTTTTATGAATATTTCCGGAACCGATCACTCGATATATGAAAGTAAGCAGCACATGATTTTTATATGCATGCAAAGTTTTGTATTAATCGGATTTCCGCAAAGTGGCAAAATTAAATTTCAAAAATGTTTGAATTTACAGTAACTCTCGATCAGAATCAGCTAAGCAGTAGAAATTTTGGGCGTAGGTTTGGGAGATAAATATCTCGGTTAAGTTCATTATTCGGCCTGATGGTTTTGGAGTAAAACAATTTTTTTCTTCACATTACAAATTTCAAATTCAATGCAAAGATGCAGTTTCACCATAAAAAACCATTGATATTATTTTCATCTTTAACAAGCTAATACTTTCGGAGATTTGATTTTTCAAAATTTCAATAATAATAGATCGTACTTCTATGTTTTCACAGAATGCTATAATTATTCTATCTATGAATTATTATATGACCTGCTTTCATACTCGTACATATCATCTTGTTTTCCTATAAAAGAGTCAAATTCATTTCAGCTATCGTAGAATTATGAGGATTATAATAGTATGATATTATACTTTTTGGTGATATTTTAATGACCATAGATAATCCATATGATGATGGAAATATATACTTTGGTGGGTTCATCAGAATGGGTTCAGAAAAACTCCAGTAAAAACAAAACTCAAATATTGGCTAAATTTCAAATGATAAGTATAATATAATTTTCTGAGTGGATTTTAGGAATTAATATCTCGGGTAAGTGGTTTTTGGTGCTCTTGTTTGAATTCAATTTCTTTCATGATGCAGTTTTATCATATTTGTTTATGATGCAGTTGTATTATAAGAATCCATTGATATGATTCCCAACTCTGAGAAACCAATAATTTCGGATATGATTTGTAAAACTTTGATCAAGAGTGCCAAAGCTCCTGTCCACAGGGCTTTCCCACATTTTTGACATTACTCGAAAAAGATGACGTTTGCGTTGTCAAATGCGAGCGCAAATGCCTACTTTGGATATCGATTGTAGAAAAAGTACCCTTTCGTCCGCAAACACTTTTTCGTCCGTTGTGGTCACCATGAATACGGCATGATACGGTTCAATACAAACAAAACTAGTTCTCTTTTTGGCCGAGGATGGTTTCAAACGATTAGTTTCGACTCAAATTCATTCACTGTCAAAAATAAACAATGCTGTGTTCGTGGTGGCATAAGAACCCATTCAAATACATACATTTACATAATAATAATCAAAACTTTGTAATATTTGAGTTGACAGTATATAACCTTACAATTAACCACTTATGGATATTATCTCTCGATTATTTTTCCATTCCAAAGCAACTACTTCGTGATGGTTTTCTAATTCCAAGGAAAGTATCTTCTGGTTAATTTCCCATCAAAAAGAAGTACCACGTTGATTTCCCAATTCTATGGGGAGTAGATATTTCTGTGTGATTTTTTGGTACAAATTCAATCCCAGCCAAGGTGCTATTGGGTAAAAACGAACAAAGAAATTATAATACGAAAAACTTTTACAACTCCTTCTCGGTTTTCTGAAAATATATTTACAAATAATCATTCACATAATATATCATAAATTGAACCTAAGTAGGAGTTTTGTTCAGAATATCAAACAATTTCTACAGCGTTTACCAAATCTGAGATTGCTTCCACAAAATGGATGACACTGGAAAATTATGATCTTAAAATTGAGTTTTCTTCCCTGGTGAGGATTCTGAATTATTATAATATCTAATTAAGCACTTATCGAGAATTTCACCACAATTCTAGCCGATAACTAAACTCGGAAATCTTAAAATCGAAATGCTATATTGAAATCTCCCGGAACGCAAGAAGAAATAACTTCCAGGTTTAATGAAAATTGAAGACGCCGACACTCTGGTTCACGCGCAGCCTCAAGCTGGTGTTCAAGTTCACGCAAAGGATTAAAAAAGAGGTGTATCGTCCCCTTCATTTCTCCATAGACATGCAATATCGTTTTCAAGTAAACACTCGAGCAGTGTTTGTACACGTGCGCAAAATTACAGACTACATCCAGCATAAACCAGGAAGAATCGACGAAAAAATTTAATATGCACCTCGAAGAAAAACAGTATATTGTCTCGCCTGATTGCTATCTGAGGCGAAGCTCGACTATAATAGAGAGTTTTTCGTCCTTGGTGTATAAATAACTATTTTCTCCTGTACCGTCATACCGCTGATTTGATCGACCAACAGTTTTGGTGAATAATACAACATCCCCGAGGCAAATTCAACAAAAATGTTCATGCTCCGTTCAATGGTTCGATACCGCATTCTGCACCGAAACCAAATTGACCCAAATTCCAAATCAATTAAAATTGCCCCAATCAACCGAGGGGTAGATATAGCCATCCTCGGCAATGTAGACGAATTCTTGCGATCACGTGGGAGCCGACACCTGGTCCGCACGTATCGTTCGGTAATAATATTTTCATATGCGGAGATATTCGGGAATTGGGTCGAGAGATGGCTGATAATTCTATTGGCGCGCTTGTTTGCGAATGCATGGTCGATATCCGAACGAGAAAAGTGTCGACGCGAATGAGGGTTGAAATTAGGAAATATATAGCGAGAGCATCGTAAAAATGCCGAAACATATGTTCAAAAGGATAATAAAACTCGGGAATTCGTGAACGGGTTTGAACCTTAGACTATAGGAAGATACTTCTATAGTCTAAGGTTTGAACTGATGTGGTTTTTTCTCCTTTCACACCCAAATAACAAATTTTACAAGGTACATGCAAAATATCATGAAAAATCGTATCACTATTGGAAAAATTTGAGATAAGCTTTGCGCGCATATTTCATTGCCTATTCATGCGGAGCTCCTCCACAGGCTAACGGAGCTCGGCTTCGGGTGTGAGATCCCTCTTTTCGAATGGAGATATTATAGAATGGAAGTCTGAAGTTAAATATCTAACGGTAACACTAGATAGACAGATAACTTCTGTGGAATAAGCATGTTGAAATCACTGCTGGAAAAGCAACAAAGGCTTTAATGGCGTGCATTAATCTAGCCGTTAAGACTTGGGGCTGCAACCCTAAAACTCTAAACATGCCAGAATAGTACGAGGAAAACCCTCGACAAAGTAAAAAGGCTGGCCTGTGTGTGTATCACTGGAGCTTTGGGGACCTGTCCTACCAGGGCACTTGAGATTATCACAAATCTCACACCACTCCATCAAGTGATGAAGAAAATGGCCCATGAATCCATTATCAGAATATCTTGGAAAGTAACAAGTAATGAGAGTATTGTAAACCAGAAAGCCTGAACCTCTCTTACCAGGTACATTTCATCAGCCAATCTTCCTAGTGACGAAATGATAAAGAAAGTAAGCATCGAAAAGAACTTCACTACGATGCTAGGTAGGAAAAAAGACTGGGACAGTAAACCCACCATCCAAGTTCTTGAAATAAATGCCATTAAATGGTACACTGAGGGTTCAAAAACCACTACAAGAACTGGCGTTGGAGTATATGGGCCAGGCACTAAATGCTCACTATCGCTAGGCTCCTATCCAAGCATCTTTCAGGCAGAAGTAATTGCAATAGAAAGATGCGTGGAAATGAAGCTAGGAAGAAACTATCAGAGATGTGATGTAGCAATCCACTCTAACAGTCAAGCTGCTATTAATGCTGCTATTGAACGAAAGAACAACAGGGTTTTCTCGGTTTGGGCTCCTGGTCACGCGGGAATCACAGGAAATGAGGAGGCCAATACACTTGCTAAGGAAGGAGCACAAACCCCCTTTATTGGCCCGTAACCCTACTGTGGGGTTGGTAGATACACCTACAAAACTGAATTTCGGATGAAAGAAGAAACTGAAAGAGGTATTTTCTGGAGATCTCTCTCCGGAATGTATCACTCCAAGATATTCCTCCGGAACTTTGATACTGTCAGAACCAAGAAATACTTAGACCTCAGTTAGAACACCCTGCATCTCTTCACTGGTTTCCTCACAGGCCACTGCAGCCTCAGAAAGCATATGATGAGATTAGGGCTAGCAGAAACTGACGAGTGCAGATTCTGTGGGAAGGAGGATGAAACCTGATAACGGAATGCCCCGCCATCTCAAACCAACGCAAGGAATGCTTTGGGCAAGAAATGTGCAGGAGCGAAGACGTAGCCACCGTGAAGCCATCCCAGATATTGGAGTTCATCAGAAGTCCGATTTAAGTGATGTACTGTACGTGAAATTTACGACGATTATATCGGTTGTTAATGACGACGAGATGTAAATGAATAAACGTAGGGAAAGACTGATCCCACGTACGCAACGTATGCAACGTATTATGACATCTGGGCCCTTGAATTTACATGCGTAGAAACATACTCATCATACGCTTTAATTAGATAAAAAAAATTTCCGCTAAAGAGCAAAAACCTTTTATATGCTCACCCTGAGAGGGCCCCCTTCTCTCAGGAGTAAGAGACTCCAATTGTTGATTTGTTAGTTAGTAAAGAACCGCACGTTCCTTGGAGTAGTTCATCGCCCTGCCCTTACAGCGTCCCTTAACAAAACAGATGAGCAGTATGCGTCCTTCACAGTTGATGGGACTTGATAACTCGAAGTGATCTGAGCAACACCGTTTTCGGCATTCTGGACGCTAAATCCACGGCTAGAGATTTCTCTCTCATTCTGCTTAGGCATCCTATGATTATTACGACCACCTTAACTTTTTTCCTTGGATACAGGATCCCCAGTTCGAACATTAAATCCCTCTATGTTTCCCTCTGCTGTTCTTCTTTCGTCACCACATTATTTTCTGCTGGGGAGGACAACTCGACGACAAACAATTTCTTGAGTTTTTTGTCCAGCAGGAGTTTATGTGGCTTAATGGCGTGGATCTGCCGAGTTGTTGGAATCCCATTGTTCCAGTAGATGCGAACTCTGTACATTTCAACAACTGCTCCAATCTCCAGAGACAAATATTGTAGCACTGATTCGTTGTCTATACCATAAACCTCTCTCAGATGGAAGTAGATAATTCGGAATGCCGCATTGTGTCTTTCCATATCTCCTGATGGCGCATGGACTCTGCAAGTAGACAGAATGTGCATTACAGATTCCTGCTGGCTGTGGTATGCTCTGCACGTTGTTGGGATGTCCACTTTAATTATGTTATTTTCATACCATCTTGTGTTTATCTCCCTCAGCTTGACAGGCCTTAACAAATCCCTCCGTTTCCAACTTGAGCCCTGCGGACTTCAAAAAGGCGAAGAATAATTCTTCCGACAGGCCCTGATCTCTCAAACTCCTGAAATATATGTACTGCAGGTGTTTACTCTAGTGATCTTTGTACAGTGTCTTTTGTTGTGTCCGCCTTATATCTCTGCCAACTCTTCTTTGGTCTGTTGGCGTGATAGGTATTCCTACTAGCTCATGATCGATGGATATTCCAGTTATACTGAGCTTCTCCAAAGCTCTCTGACCAGCCCTAACTAGGAAAGCTCCTTGGTTCCTAATTTCATGATGAAGCACCATTTACAGAAGGGGATCTTCACTTCTCAATATCCTTGTTGCCATTTCCAACGTTTGTTGATTGTGTTGGTATTCCAAACTTTGCAAACCTCTGCCTCTCTGCGATCGTGGAAGGTATATCCTTTGAATCGTGCAGTTGGGATGCAGGCTACGATTCATGATCATCACTTTACGAGTGGTTCTGTCTATCTCGAGAATTTCATTCACTGTCCAGTTAACTATCCCGAATAAGTAGATGATTATCGGAACTGTCAAGCTATTCGTAGCAGATACTTTATTTTTCCTGGATATCTTTGATTTGGGTTGTCTGCAGTGTACCTCGTTGTTTGACAGGAACTTGCTTGAAACTGAAAAGTTATCAAAAGTGGAGCAAAAATGCCATCCAGATATAGGCAAGTAAATATTTGATTCATCATAAATAAACAATGGTGGACAAGAATCGAGCATTTGTGGAGCAGTATATTTGTGAATAAAACCATTGCATAATTTCTATACTGTAATTCAAAGCGTCAGATTGATTTGTTTTCATTGACTACTGGTTCGAAAATTTTTTTACAAATGAAGACTCAGATGATGTGAAAAAGGAGAGGATGTAAATATCTAATGAAGTCAAAGAGATTCACCTGAGGGCCTAATTTAATAAGCTTCCTCTGAAATATTCGTCCTGCAAAAAAAGTATTCGAAATCGCGTTGTTTACCGTGACATCCTGCCAATTCAGAATTGTTTGTTCAAGATGGAAGCGTAATGTCATGAAAACATTCCGTCAGATGTTTCTGAGGCAATTTTTTGGGCCCGCTAGCAGAAGCCGAGAACTTGATCGCTGTAAACGGAAGAGACTCATTGCGTTACTCTCGGGAGCAAACGCATGGGGAAATTAGTGTTTTCTTTCAATTCGGTGGAAAAATACAAGATATGGTTTGGCTGTAAGATAATAAGACTCGTTCTTTGTTACATCTGTTGTTTTCCTCCTGGTTCAAACTCATTCCCATGAATTATGTCCCATCAAAATATGTTGAATGGTCTAAATATATGTACTATACAGTGGGTAGGTAAAGGTTGGAATATTCTATTTTGCGTTCACTGTGGACATACTATGAACACTAGAAAAGTAACTACACTCTTATCCACTACAGTTTTTTGTCATCTGGGTCTTTGAAGATGGAAACTTTGTTTTCGAAACATATGTCAGACGACAAAAATCTGTAGTGGACAAGAGTGTAGTTACTTTTAAAGGTTGGAATATATTTGGTTTCTTATTCGTGGAATTTCGAAAAAAATCCCGAATCAGGTCATTTTGGCAAGCTCTTCAGATGAACAGAGGGGCCTATCGATTCGTCCAAATGTCTGTAATTTTCGGATTTTTGGTCGATAATGGTCTGAAACGATTAAATCAAGACACACGAAGAAATATTTATTGATCTTAACCATCAACAAATATTCCGCGTGGCTACGCTAGATCACCTCATTGCTCAGTGTTCCTCAAAGAGGAAAGTATCATTCAGGGGCAGACACAAACCCAGGGTTTCATGGTTATTACCAATCATCAGTATGACCTAGCCGAACACTGAATGAAAACTGAGATGAAAACTGACGGCGTTCTAGGAAACTTACATCCATCGGTCGAGATCTGGTAGGGAAAGAATACCACAAGCGTCACCTATGGAGATCCTTACAAACTTCGACCCTCTGTGATGAAGAAATCTTGAGCGATGTTTTCTTCATCATCTTCCCTTAAACGCACCGTTTACCCGATATCGGATTCCATAAAATCGGAAATTCACTTCTTTTATGAATCCGCCCATGCGCAGTGGAATCCTCCAATGAAGCTGTTAGTCACGTTGCCGTTATTCTTTCTCGTTTACCATCAAAGTCATAGATAATTTATAAGCAGGAGTGCATTTGCACATTGTGAAATCCTTACACGCTTGTTACTTTTTACATGAGCCGAATCTAGAAAAATTATGAATGAAAAAAGTGTTTCAGTTGATGAGAGAAATCTACGGTTGTAATTACGGTACAACTTGAATATTCACCCTGTATATAATATTCTTTTCATTTGAAAGCAACACATTTTTGAACACAGAATTCTATGGATTAGGCGTAGTGACATCATCGATGTTTTATAAATACGAATCCGGAGATATAAGCTAATAGCACGCAAACTTTATTCATCGGAATTCATCAAAGTCTAAACAAAATACAAGCATAATCCCCCGAAAATTGAAGAAATCCTCTCCGGATTCGATTAGAACAACATGAATATTAAATTCACATCTACCAGAAAAACTATTACGTAATCGAAATATTCAACATCATATACTCAATTATGATTTTCTCAAGAATGTGACGTGCAAACCATAACAACAAATATCAATCTGAAGTGACTTAATATTATCAGGCAACCAGCAAAACCAATTCAGTGTTTCACTGGTTGTCTACTACTAACAAGAGGTATGCTGAATGGGATGAATCTTGAATATATTCTATCTTTATGTAAATATGTTATTATATGGAAGGATTCAGCGCAACGGGATTTTATACCGTCACCACCGAAAAATAAATTTTATTACAATTTTTTTTTTCAACAAAAAAAACTGACATGAGGTACATACGAACGAACAACATCAAAAATTTTTGCAGGTGTTCTATCAATCTCAAAACAATTCATGTACGTTTACTCAAAACAAACAGTAAGACATCGCTTTCGAACCCAAAGTGACGACCATTTTAAATTGAGGAGGGAATTCCTGAAGGAGAAGGAATGACGGCAGATGAATCTTGAATATATTCTATCTTTGTGATTGAAATCAACTCAAATAGCTTGTTATATGGAAGGATTCAGCGTGACGGGATTTTATACCGTTAGAGTTGATAAACTTTCAATCAATTCATACAAATTTAAAGTCAGGGACATACTTTGTATATATCCGAATGATATTCTTCAGAAGGTTAATACTAAATCTTCAATCTTTCTTATTGCTTATAATTTAAAGTAACTCATGGAGAATAAATCGAGGATAACAGCACTTAAAACATTTTTTTTCAGTGAAACCAACATTTTTTTTCCAGAAAAAAACTGACATGAGGTACATACGAATGAACTACATCAAAATGTTTTACAGGTCTTCTATCAATTTCAAAACAATTCATGCACGTTAACTCAAAACAAACAGTAAGACATCGCGTTCGAACCCGAAATGTCGATCATTTTGAATTGAGGAGGGAATTCCTGAAGGGGAAGGAATTACGAGAGATGAATCTTGAATATATTCTATCTTTATGATTGAAACAAACTGAAATAGGGTGTTATATGGAAGGATCAGCGACGGGATTTTATACCGTTACAATCAATTCATTCAAATTTAGAGTCAGGGTATATATCCGAATGATATTATTGAGAAGGTTAATACTAAATCTTCAATGTTTTTCATTGCTTATCATTTAAAAAAAACTTATGGAGAATAAATCGAGGAATTTTTTTTCAGTGAAACCAACATCAGTCATCATAAGAGACGAACAAGGAATGCAACTAATAAATAGTTCGATGCTGGGACCCAAGGATGAAGGGACTGACGTAGAGATTATCTGCGAAGCCAGTGGTGGAAAGCCAGTTCCCATGGTTAGATGGTACAATCAAACTACTGAGTTGAAGTGGGGTGAGTAGTTTTTTTTCAAACGCAGTTAAAATCCATTTTTCTATATCGAATATTCTGGTCGTCATCCTAAAAAATGTTTTTCCTACAAAATGTAGGATAGCCAGAAGAGCAAATCAAATCTAAAATAATTTTTCATATTTGTCCCGCACTAGGCAATATTTTTGGTAAGTTTTGATGATACAATATATCATGAGCATGGAGGTGACTGTGCTAGTTGCGGAGGAGGTGGAAATGTCTACCAGTCTGACCTTCCTAACTTATTAAAAACAACAATTATAAATATTGGCCAATAGTTATCAACCTCTTCAACATTACCCCCTTTCTGCAGAGGTACAACTTTGGCATTCTTTAAGACACTGGGAAATATACCCTGAGTGGAACATTCATTAATCAAGAGTGCTAGAGGTTCCAGTAAACTGTATGCCGATATCTTCAGAATTGCATCATTCAAACCATAGACATTTGTCGAGGTAGACCTTTTCAGATTATACCGGGTGTCCCAGTATATATGTTTCCATGGATTATCTCAGCCATTTCGAAAGATAAAAATTTGAAAATTTTATGATTTTCAATTCGTTCAAGGAACCTTCAACTGAGATAAACAAAAATTGAAGGTCACTTTCGGTTTGACCGGAATTGACTCAGACTTGTTTATCTCGAACAGCACCTCAAATATTTTTGGAAATTTTTCAATTCTATTAAAAATTACCTTTCCAACGATGTATCACACCATGTATTCTACATTTGATTTGAGGGAGAAACGGTCAATTGAAATATCAAATTGGAAGAATTGCAGCAGGCTACGATATTTTGTACAATCTTGATTTTGACTTATAATCCTTGTATGCCGAACCATCTTTCTTCAAATGGACCGATAAGATGGCCTGCAAGATCTCCAGATTCAACAAATTTTATCCTTTGGCGATATTTGAAAGATCGTGTGTACCAGACTACTCCTATTGATATGTAAGATCTATAAAACAAAATAAGGAATGCATATAAAGCCCTTATTGCTGAGGTGTTAAGAAGTGTTACTTCGCGTGAATTAGTCCACCGAGCTGAAAGATGTGTAGAAGCAGATGATCAACATTTCGAACATATGCTTCAGTTATTATAGATATTTTTTTGCCTCCTTTTTTGTAATTTTTTGTTTCTTTTAATTCATTCTCATGTATTTTACCGAACGTTAAACAAAGAATGAATAGTAAAAGAAACAAAAAATTACAAAAAAGGGGGCAAAAAAATATCTATAATAAACCAGATTCAGCTCGGTGGACTAATTCACGCAAAGTAACACTTCTCAGCACCTCATCAATAAGGCTCTCTATATCTATATGCATTCCTTATTTTGTTTTTTAGATCTTCCATATCAATAGGAGGCTGGTACACACGATCTTTCAAATATCCCCGAAGGATGAAATCTAGCGGTGTTGAATCTGGAAATCTTGCAGGCCATCTTATTGGTCCATTTGAAGATAGATGGATCGGCACACACGGATTATAAGTCATATTCAAGATTATACAAAACGAAATTTCAATTGCTGTTTTCTCTCTCAAATCAAATGTAAAATACACAGTGTGATACATCGTTGAAAACGTTATTTTGAGTAGAATTGAAAAATTGCCAAAAATATATAGGGTGCTATTTGAGATAAAAAAAAAGTCGGAGTCACTTCTGGTCAAACCGAATGTGACTTTCAATTTATGTTTATCTCAGTTGAAGGTTCCTTGAACCAATTGAAAATCATACAATTTTAAACTTTTCATCTTTTTAAATGGCTGAGATAATCCATTGGAACATGTATACTGGGACACCCGGTATATCACCTGATGAACCTATTGAGTTAAGTGGAACGTGTGTTATATTCAGAAGAGCCTGATGCCAGGCTTGATCAAAAGTTTTGGACATGTCAAGATCAACTGAGGAGCAACTTTTCAAAACGCATTTAGTCCATAAACCATTTTATTGGAAATCAATGAAAAACGTTTTTTTCTTCCTCCCTGGCTTATAATTAGAGTACGTCGAGTTTGTTTGATAGAAATTTACATCTAAAGGTAATAACTGATCTCATTTAAATCAATATTGATCAGATATACACAGAAAATGTAAAAAACGTTTGGACTTAATACGTTTTGATTCGTTCCATTGTATACAGGGTGAGTCCTTGACCACTGCATTAATTTCAACCAGAGATTCCTCTCATCGAATGAAACACTTTTTTCATTTAAGATTTTTCCAAATTCAGCTCAGGTAAAAAGATACAGGCTGTTGAAATTTTGAAAAAAAATCAGTTTTTATTTTGTAGCTTTGACATCCTTTTTGCGAATGAAATGAATGTTGGCGTAAAGTTTCCTATAACTTTGATACCTATTTTCCAGATATTAGTTATTTTCTACTTCTACTGATTTTCTAGTTATGGACTCGTCGATTCATAAAACTGAACGAAATTAGCATAAAGAAAGCATATAAAGTTTTTCTTGAATCATTTCAAGAATACTCCATCGTTTTAGAACATTATATTATTCTTCATCATTTCTCCTTAAACGCACCGTTTTCGAGATATTCTTCATTGAATGTTTTAAAATGGAAAACTCCAGAAATTTCACTACTTTTATGGATCCGTCCCTGAGCGTTGGAATCCCGAATCAAGCTGTAAACCAAGTTACCATGCCTTATTCTCGTCCGCCAACAATGTCATAGATAATTTATATGCGGGAGTGTAATAGCACATATTGAAATCTTTAAACGCTTGTAACTTTTTACCTGAGCCGAATCTGGAAAAATGGTAAATGAAAAAATTGTTTCATTTGATGAGAGGAATCTTTGGTTAAAATTAATGCAGTGGTCAAAGACTCACCCTGTATAATGCGTTTTGATGTGGTTGAAATTGAAAATAATGCTGTTTGTTGCGATTTTTTTATATTTAGAGAAAACAGTTTGCACAGTAATTGTTGGCCTCTAACCTAATTAACATGAGTTAATCGATAAAAAATGTTTTTGGTTATATTTTATTTGCTTTAAAAATACAAACGTGAACATATGTAATTTATTGCGATGCGGCTTACAAACTTTGGATTTGAATTACACAGGGATATAATCCCATTTGGAAGATTTTGTTTACATAGGGCTATAGAGCAATAGAAATCATTTCTGAATCCGCTTCAAACTCAATTTCGCAAAAATTGGATATAATGCGTTTTGAAAAGTTACTCCTCAACTGATCTCGATTCTCCATAGTGCCCAATAGTCCTTGTCAACAATAGCTAAGGAGGTCACCTGTAGATTGATGTTTGCGGAAGCCATATTATCTGTCGCTGATTAGATCTTTGCTCTATAGGTATCCACATATTTCGAGATAGATAGCTACTTCCATGGATTCTGACAAAATGGATATTATATCTATTGTGCGGTAGTTTGCTGGAAAAAAATATTTGATTTCTTTGGTATAGCTGCAATCGTGCACATTCACATGATTATTGCAAACTTGCCTGTCTGTATTGGTCATCGAACTATGGACTTCCTGCATGAAGCAAGTATTAATATTTTTGCCCAGGCCATACCCAGATTCATCCCATTGAACATGTGTGGGATGATACAGTACACGAAGCTCAAATTGCTTGAAACGACATGCCACAAGCAGACATGGACCAACTCATTTAATCGATGCCTAAGTGACGTACAGGAGTGTACTCAGCTATGAGGTCACCAAACACATTATATTTTTTTTACACGTTATTTAATTTTTCTACAAATGATTGTTTCGTTCCTTATTGTAAGACTACAACAATGCCAAAAAACAAGTTGAAAAAATTATTCCTTCTGGGTGTAAAATTTTTAATGGCATTGTGGTAGTTAAGTTAATAATTGCCTCATTTATTGGCTCGGTTTGAAGCTGAGGACGTAGGTAGTCATTTCAAGTCTAAAACTAAAATCACGAAATTTCTCATTGTAACACTAACAAAATTTCAAACTCAAATTTAATTCAAATCAAACTTCTGCATTTATCAAGTCTGTTCTTGAAAAAATTTACAGAAGAAACATCTATTGCCTCGCCATTCAAGCTGGCCCACAGACAAATATCAAATTTGGCAAAAATTTCTGTCTTTACATGGTCTTGAATAATCATCAATTGAATCATCAATGGTGCATTGGAGAAATTGTGATCCTTTCTCTTTTTGGAGCTTTTTTATCTTCGCATTAATTGTTTCTCTCGATAGTTCAGTGACAGACGCTCATCTAAGGTTTCAGCGGATTGGTTTTGGTGCTAGTTCATTGCCAACCGACAATAATATCGCCAGGCGGAAATCCCTCTCACCATAGGAGTAGCGGAGAACTAGTGGGGAATAGTGTGGTTTCCTAGATGTATGGTCCTTATTTCTGTTGAGCAGTTGGAGTTAAACAGAATATGTTCGGTACGAATAAGTTCCAGTTAGCCCCGGTCTCTCCAGAACTCACCAGATTGAGTTGATGCCTGAGCAGAGCTAGATGATTCTTAATCTCAGTCTTTGAGGCAGATCCGTCAGTCTCAATTTGTGGATTTCTAGTTCCTCTCTATCCCCAGCGGGCAGTCACACATGAGGTGCTCGATAGACTGGTCGTCCTACAGGCATAGTGTGCAATCTGAGTATTCAACCAAACCCATATTACTTGTGTGTTTTCTGAGGTCACAGTAATCCGTCTACACAGCTGTGAAAATTCTCGGATTTAACCTTGAAAATTTGAGCTATTATCTGGCTCTTTCAGCTGATTGGCCAATAATTGGCCAGGCCACCTTGCTTGGCCATATGATAGGCTGTTCATTGATCTGCAAACCCACCCTTCCCCAAGTATGAGTTTCGTGCAGTGGTCAATAGCGAAAATATCTTCTTGAAAGACAATCGCAAAACTACCCAGACGGATGGATTCACCATCAGCAATTTTGCAACCACTGACTCCCGCTTCCACCCCTTTGGTGGCAACGGAGCGAACTATGAACCAACAAGAACCCTTAAGCAGTGGGATCCCAATCTTCTCTGCTGGAAAATACGTCACGTTAACATACCATAAGTTATATTTTCAACTTAAGTTCAGCTTGCTATTTATAAATCAAATTCATTCTGTATTTCCAACAAACAAATCGAACTTTCAATCATTCATAAAAATATTCTTACTTAGCTAACCAATTTAAATTACTAACGATCAGATTCGCTCATGCGGTACTCGCTAATCAATCAATTACGATAATTGCTCACTCGGATTTGTTCATACAGGGTTTACAATCAACAAAACTTCGTTCGCTCTGCTTTAATCCGATATTCAAGGATAATACTAATTGCTTTCAAGGCGCAACGTAGGGGTGATTATATTTCCTAGAAAATTACAGCGAGATACAGTATGGAACTCAACATAATCTGATGCCTTAATACCTGGGTGTTCCTCGTTAAACCCGTACTCGTTAAGAAGTTCTGTTAGTTCATTCTACCCAGGCCACAAATATACATAATCATCTGCAGATTCCAGATCGGGTAGGAGAAAATTAGAATGTAGGAGATTTATGCTCACGAGGGTTCACATGAGGAAACAAATTATCTGCCTTTACGATATAGTTGGATTTCTATCACATATCCAGGGGTTCTCAATTAAAGATTTCATTTTAAATAGCGATCTGCTTTAGCAGCTGTCATATTAAGAACTATTATTTGTTGAATAAAATGACTACTATAATAATAATGAAAAATGGCGATACCGTTGTTAATAAATAAACAAGTCCAAAACGTTCCTGCCAATAGGGTCCTTCATAATGGCTTCGTATAATAAATATACTTATGCATATATTTCACAAATCAAGTAGACCCCAGGGGGTTCATTGATTTGCCGAGAAAGCAAGAGCAGACGCGTTTCTGGTTTCTTGGCCTTCATCAGTACTCTGTAGCTTCTCAACAAATTCAACTAAACTGACCCGGGTTAAGCCTCTCAGAGCCGGCTTGGTCGATCATACCTAATCGCCCACGCCACCTATGAGACAAAACACGGAATACAGCCTTTCCCCACCAGTGAATATTTGAAGCGTGAAATCATGTGCCACCATTCGCTCAATATTAATCGAGAAACGAGTCCCGCAGAGCTCAGACACAGTATCTTCCCAATGGCCATGAGCGCTGTTTAGCGTTTTCAATTATAATAATGAAACATGGCGATACCGTTGTTAATAAATCAACAAGTCCAGAGCGTTCCTGCCAATATTGGCCACTATTGGCCACTATTTTTCATTATTATTTTTGAAAACGCTAAACAGCGCTCATGACCATTGGGAAGATACTGTGTCTGAGCTCTGCGGCACTCGTTTCTCGATTAATATCGAGCGAATGGTGGCATATGATTTCAGGCTTCAAATATTCACTGGTGGGGAAAGGCTGATTTCCGTGTTTTGTCTCATAGGTGGCGTGGGCGATTAGGTATGATCGACCAAGCCGGCTCTGAAAGGCTTAACCCGGGTCAGTATAGTTGAATTTGTTGAGAAGCTACAGAGTACTGATGAAGGCCAAGAAGCCAGAAACGCATCTGCTCTTGCTTTCTCGGCAAATCAAGGAACCCCCTGGGGTCTATTTGATTTGTGAAATATATGCATAAGTATATTTATTTTACGAAGCCATTATGAAGGACCCTATTGGCAGGAACGCTCTGGACTTGTTGATTGACTACTATAAACTATGCCATCATTAGTATATTTTTAAAAAGCAGTACGTGAAGTCAGGAGCTTTTCCGCATATGTTCTATTGTCTATTCACGCCTTACACCCTCACGAAATATAACATGAAGTTCAGTAGTTTGCATATTTTTGAAGAGCCTCACCCCCTTCGTACCTTTGATGAATAAATATTATTTAAACTCATTAATTAAGGAAATAAAATATTACAGAAAATCAGGCGCATGCCGGATAGATTAGTGAACAATAATCCGTGGTCCAAAAATGTTTATCGCGATTTAGCAATTAGTTATCCTTTAGTTAATTAACAATTTTTTGTGGCACGAACATTAACATTGCAAGTACGCTAATTGTTAAACTGTTAATGTGAGAATTCTTCCAAAGGTCTTGTGATAGATTTCCGTTGGAAAATTTGAAAAATTGTTAATTTTCGTTTAGTTTTGAACAATTTACTTAAGGGAAAAATTATAAAACTTCAATTTATAATATTACTATTGATCCATTTTCTTATGATCAGAAACTACTCAAAAATGATTTTTAATAATTATTACCTCCTATTGTTTGAAAAATTGTAATAAACCAATGCGTTGTTCATGAGATAATTTAAAATTTTCTCTTGAAACATAATTGAAGCCTTATAATTTTTCACTTAATTGAATTGTTAATAACAAAACGAAAATTAATTCAAATACAAATTTTCCAACGGAAATCTATTCCAAGACCTTTGAAATATAGCTCCACGAAAGGAAATAATTCTCAGATTAATAGTTTAACAATTATCGCCTAGCAATGTCAATGTTCGTGCCTCAAAAAATTGTTAATTAACTGATGTATAACTGACTGAAAGGTAGAGATAAACATTTTTGGATCACGGATTATTGTTCACTAATCTATCCTGCATACGCCCGAATTTTTTCAATTTTTTTATTTTCATAATTAATAAGTTTAAGTAATATTTACCCATGAAAGGTCTGAAGGGGGCGACGCTTACGCAGGCCGGGGTACCCGTTTTCGGAAGTATTTTCAACCCTCTTGGAAAATTATAAATATTGGTCCTAGTTTCCGGAATTGGAACTTTTTTAGGAAATTTCCTCCTCTTCTTGAATCTTCTTTTCGAATTTGAAATATCTAAGATAGTTTTTGAGATATTGGCAAAAAACCAAAGCCCCTTCTTTTTCCTTCTGCGAAAATCATAATTTTCGCAGAATACTCAAAAATTTTTAACTAAAAAGCACTTGTTGGCTAAACTATTAGTGGATTTCCTGATGTGAAAATCATAATTGGAGGTTTGCAACACAGAGAAAAGTGTTCGTGCGGAAGCTCATAATTAAATTGGCTGGTTCAGTATAAGTGAAAATTGTTTTTCTTGAAACTACATGACTAAGACCAATTGCACAATATGCGGCTTTCTATGATCTTGATCTACTCTTGAAAATCATTCAAGGTAGGTATCTGAGGAATATACAGGGACAGAGATAGAATTATTTCGCGGAACTCGTTATTTTTACTGAATAAAGGATCCCATTCGAAGATATCTCAAGTTTTCATACGAACGAATTACAAGAACTACGCTGTTGTGAGTTTCCAATATTTGTCATCGAGAGTCATTTGCACAGAAAAAAAGGAATAACCTGAAATCGATAGTTGTCAAGACGCAAAAAGCTGTAACCAAGTATACTAGACGTTATGTGACGCTATAAGACGGAACATTTGACATGCTCGGAAAAACATATATACCAATCGTTCCTTAACGACTAGATTTCTTGGAATATAGATAACTGATTTCTTCGAGAATGACAACTTTTTTCATATATCTCCGTAATTTACAAAATCTGATTAACGGAATAATAATCTCATATTATGAATTCTTCACCTTATCTTGTATTACTTTCCCTTTGAATACAAAAATTATTTTCAAATTCTGTCTATGTACTTTATTCTCAAAAATTAAGTACGGTGTCTTAGTTTACATCAATAGTTACATTTCTTGGAATAAATTGAGATTTTTCAAACCAGCGAGTAGGAATATCATTTGATTATCCATAATAATACCTACTCGAAGATATGATAAGTATTCATTTGAAGGGAAAATTTACCATAGTAATGTATGTATATTTTTTTACACCATTAGAAAGTAGAGATATCAGCGAACAAAATGCCCATCGACTACACTTTCAGTTTCGTTTGACATTGATGAAGTTTATCTTTCAAACTGAACCTACTGCAAACAGATAGAACACAGATAGATAGAATTCGCGCGAGAACATAGAAGTACAATGTGTTATTGAAATTTTGAAAAATCCTATCTATCGAAAATATCAGCTTGTTAAATTTCAGAATAATATCAATGGATTCTTATGATGAAACTGCATAATTTTTTTTTACTCCGAAACCATCTGGCTGATTTTGCCCAATAACGAAATTAGCCGAGATATTTAGGTAGCAAACATACTCTGAAAATTTCAACTGTCTAGCTAATTCCATTCGAGAGTTATCGTGTTAACGGACGAGCGGTCGGCTGGACAGAATCGATTTCGACCACGGATTCTTGATCAGTGAGTCGAACCGAATCGTTTAAGACCATTTACAGCCAAAAATTCGAAAATTACAGACATTTTGGCAAATTGATAAGCACTCTGTTCCGAGCAACAGGAGCCCCTAAAACAAATATTTTGACGTGAGAATTATGGATTGAAAATTAGGGTGCTTTTTTGATATTAAGTCAAAATAAGATGAAAATATTAATATAATAACTAATTCAAAATTAAATTACGAATTTATACGAGATATTCATTCCTCAAATATACTCTGAAAATTCTATTAAATCAATTGAAACTCAGCCGGTATTCCCGTTTTGTTTCCACTGAAGATATTCTGCACCTACCAAATTATATTATATGGATTATCCAAGGGCATATAGGGTAGGGGTAATTATAATATCCTATAGTTGGTCATTTTTCATTCAATCATACTTTGTTAATTAGATCATTATAGATTATCGAGAGATACATTTGACATATCTGGTGTAGTTGAATAAGATTACATGCATGATCAGTGAACACAGATAGAATACAGACAGATAGCCTGACAAAACATAGAATTACTATGTATTATTGAAATTTTGAAAAATCATATCTTCGAAAGTAATAGCTTGATAGTGTTGAAAAAGACATCAATGGATTATTGTGATGAAACTGCATCTTAAAAAAGATTAAATTCGAAATTTGTAATGTAAAAAAATTTGTTTTCGTTACTCCGAAACAATCCAGCTGATTTTACCCAATAACGAACCTAACCGAGATATGCATGTCCCAAACGTAACCTGAAAATTTTAACTGTCTAGCTGATTTCGTTCGAGAGTTATCGTGTTAACGACCGGACGGACGGCCGGCCGGACAGAATCGATTTTGACCATAGATTCTTGATCAGTGAGTCGAACCAAAGCGCCTAAGACCATTTTCAGCCTAACATTCGAAAATTACAGACATTTGGGCAAATTGATAAGCACTCTTTTCCAATGAACAAGAGCTCCAAAAACTGAACCACTTCCACTTTTCGACCTCAGATCGCCCGAAAATATTCTTCCTTATTTTTATTATATTCTCCTCCTTTTCCAATGGTTTCCATCCTACTATTGGTTTTTTTTTTCACTTCTTACCATTTTCAAAGACGTAGGTTTCGCATTATGACTTCAAGCAATCATATATTTCATGGAGGGATAAGTTTAACCAACTTTCAAGAATAGAGTAATAATTGATCTGTCCGAAAGTTCCGATATATTTATGAACGACTATTATCTTTTTGGATAAATATCTCTAAGAGGGCTAAAAGTGCCCTCCAAACTTCCCATATCTAATTGCGTGACTGCCGCTGTAACGGTTTGGGTAAGAATTTTGTTTTATCGGAAGTTGCTCGACTTTCAAAAACTAATTAGGAAATAATTAATGAAGTCGAGTCTGGGTTTATTAAAAACGACTAGAAGGCGGTCTTTCGATCTCAGCTAATGAAGGGGATCCTCTAGAGTGATAGCCTGAAGAAATTGGGTGTCGGTTTGTTCCATTCCTCGGATCTATTCCAACACCTCGTTGAAGTGCAACATAAAATTCACTTCTTACGATTTCCAATAATTTTTCTCTCTAGCTCTTGCCTCAATGTAGTCACAAATTCGTCTTATTCTATATTGTACTAGCTGCCCGAAATGCTGTTACTAAATATACTACAGAATTTCTTTATATACAACGTTCTCAGCATTTTTGTCGTTAGACAATACCAACATGTTTTCTTTAGAGGTTACTCTTGAAAGAGCGACATATAAATGGCCATGTGAAAAACACTCAATGCTCAAATATAAGCCTTTAGCGTTGAAAGTTGGACCCTGCGATTTATTAATGGTCATTGCAAAATATATCTTTACCGGAAATTGTAGGCGTTTAAATTGGATCAGTAAATCCGATGGTTTCAGAGGAATTCAGGGAATGAATACAACTATCCTGGCTGAGGGGAGCCTCACGCTCTACAGATGATTCTGTGGCTCTCTGTATTCGATTTCTATCCCTATCCTGGCTGTGCCGCCCCCCCGGTCGGTAACACCGCAACCGCTATGTCCCTGCTTTTTAAATCTGCAATATCTTCGAAAATATTCATTTAAATTACATACTGTAAAAGGCCATACTGATCAATATTAAATGCACAATGCATTTATGTTACCCAATTGGATAAGGATCAATGCTGTATTGCTCAAAATCGCTTCGTAATCAAGCCATTATTTCTCGTAGAATGTAAAGGATAAAACATGGTTCTTGTGGGTTATCCTTGAGAGATAGACATATACCATCGAGGACTTTTTGGTATACCTTTTTAGGGTGAACCATACTGTGCTACATTATTTTTATCTATCTCGTAGGTTTCAGCCAGCGTTTGCGATATAAGCGCAAAAAAATGTGTTTATTTACGACATCACATTAGAAACCTGTCAAATTATCAGTGTTCCTCTAATACATTATGCATGTATTATACATATAAACCTTCATATTGAATCACTCTTTCTACTAAAAACCGCATCAAAATCCTTCACGAAGTTTTAGAGATCTAAGCATACATATGGACAGACAGACAGCGGGGACCGACTTTGTTTTATACTATGTAAGGATACAAATAATACAAAGTAATTCAAATAATTTGACCATTATACATTTTGGTATCTTTCTGGGTTTTCTCTCCCAAACTCTGAAAAATATCTATAACATAAAAAAAATTATCATTTTGTGATTTGCTCCTGCGTAAGAAACACAAGATATTTGTCAGAAGCAATCAATCGAATAATGTTTCCTAACAAACAACAACGAAACAACATCAACGAAGAAACAACTATATCGTAACGTTTCGGAGTCTATATCAGACTCCTTCGTCAGACACTTAACGAAAATCCTCAGAATTATTTTGTTGATAGTTAGGAAGTTAGGAAGAAACCATTTAATAGAGAAAATACAAGATTTACATTTGGCATAAGGTCGTTTTCCGATGTGGGCTAGCTTTCTAAAATATTTTCATCGGAATGAACCTTGGAATTTTTAATGGAAAAACCTAATTTTTGTACATTACAAGCCATAAACCCATAAACTGCATCTATTGTTTTCATCGGTATCATTGGTTGCAAGATTTTATTAATTTTTACCAGCGTTTTTCAAAATGGATAAAATCACTCTTGTAAGGCGAACACCTCGAAAATAGTTCACCAGCGCTCCGCAGGGTAGGAGGTCGCCCGGAGAGGATGTTCTAGTGACGATCAGTAGTACCCAAATTCACCACCGGGACCTTCCAGAGGGCGCGACGGTAGACGCGCGCACCTCACCGGCAACGTCAACCCTTCTGTGACCTCCAAACAACTATAAATATTTATGATAAGATATACGTTACTATAAGAAGAGTTAACAAGTTGAAATAAAATGTGAAAAAATCATTTCAATTTACAATGAAATATTTCACAGTCACAAAAGTTGATATTTTGTAAAATATATTGTTCTCTATGTAGACCTTTCCTTTTTTTCAAATAAAAAGCTCATACAAAAAATTAACGAGACCAAAAAAGAGACTCTCGGGTTGCGCTGTATGTGGTCTCGCCTATGATATTTTTCAAAACATCTCGTCTCGTCTCGTCTCGCTTTTCCGAGCCGAGAACGAGATGAAACGAGAAAAATCTCGCTCTCGTGTGAAGCCCTTACAGCGACATATTTGTGTCTGCTTTCTAATATATGTCCCCCATACAAATACCTCAGGATATATTTTTGCTTGGACACGTCTCGTAAAAACCGAACATATACGCTCTCGATTGAGCACCCAAATACATCTCAATCGCCTCAATCCCAGCAGACTCTTCTACACATTCCGTCGCAAATCGCTCCCTTGGTACCGTACATAACGTCGGACAATTTTGTTATGAGGGGGAGAAACAGAGGGAGGTGCGGGATGTATCATGGGCGGCTTCGGCGATCCGGATCCCCGACTGCGGTGGATTCGGATTTATCTCGATAGTACGTGTCGGTATTCGAGCCCCGTCTATCTATCACGAATATTTCGAGTTTTGATTCGATCTGGCGTTGCGGAGAGACCTCAAATCTGGAGTTATGGGGGAAATATGTGTTGAAGTTGGATTGCGGATTACGAAACGATAAAGATCCGGGGATGTTGGACTACGCCAACTTCACCCGATAAATATGGGTCGACAATTTCGAAATGTTGTCCCGAATTTTCAATTCATGAATGTCACGCCCACAATTATACCGAATTAATTGGAATGTATTATTTGTATGTGATGAAACTTGGAAGACACCGTGTTAGTCTAGTCAACAAGTGCTTTTTAGGTCAAAATATTTGCGTATTCTCCGAAAATTATGATGAAGTTGTCATTCGGTTTGAAATAGCATGTAGAAAGTTTTTGAAAAAATGCTAAGGCCACTCGAAAAAATTGCAATGGTTATAAACAATTAAGTGAAAAAAAAAGAAGGGGGTTTGGTGTTTAGCCAATATCTCAAAAATTATCTGAGATAATTCAAATTTGAAAAAAGATTCAAGAGGAGGAAGAAATTTCCTAGAAAAAGTCACAACTCTCGGAACTTGGACCAATATTTATAATTTTCCCAGAGATTTGAAACTACTCCCGAAAACGAGTACTCTGGCTTGCGTAAGCCTTGCCCCCTTTGGACCTTTCCTGAAAAAATATTATTTAAACTAATTTAATATGAAAATAAAAAATTGAAAAAATTCAGGCATCTGCAAGATAGATCAATGAACAATAATCCATGGTACAAAATGTTTATCGCGACTTTTCAATTTGTTTTCTATTATTTAATTAACAATTTTTTGTAGCATGAACATTAACATTGCAAGTGCGATAATTGTTAAACTATTAATCTGAGAATTTTTTCCTTTCGTGGAGCTATTTTTCAAAGTAGATTTGCGTTGGATTATTTGAAAAATTGTTAATTTTCGCTTTGTTATTAACAATTTACTTAAGTGAAGAATTATAAGCTTCAATTATGTTTTCAAAAGAATATTTTGAATTACCTCGTAAACAACGCATTGGTTTATTACAATATTTTAAACAATAGGAGATAAATATTTTGAAAATTCATTTTTAAGTAGTTTTTGATCATAAGAAAACGGATCAATAGTAATATCATAAATTGAAGCGTTATAAATTTCACAAAACAAAAATGAATAATTTTTAAAATTTTCCAATAGGAATCTATTCAAAGACCTTTGAAGAATGAATCCAGAAAAGAAAAAAATGTCCGATTAATAGTTTAACAATTATCGTACTTGCAATGTCAATGTTCGTGCTACAAAAAAATTGTTAATTAACTAATGGATAACTAATTGAAAAATCGTGATAAACATTTTTGTACCGCGAACTATTGTTCATTGATCTATCCTGCAGCTGCCTGATTTTTTTCAATTTTTCATTTATATATTTAATAAATTTAAGTAATATTTATTCATCAAAGATACGAAGGGGAGAGGCTTGCGCAAGCCGGAGTACCCGTTTTCGGGCGGATTTTCAACACTCTAGGAAAATTATAAATATTGACCCTACAGTTCTGGCAGTCGGGACTTTTTTTAGGAAATTTCTTCTTCTATTTGAATCTTTTTCCAAATTTGACCACGAATAGATTTTGGGATATTGGCAAAAACCTAAACCTCCTTCTTTTTTTTTACTTCATTGTGTATAACTATTGCAATTTTTGCGAACAGCCTTGGAATTTTATCAAAAACTATCTACATGCCATTCCGAATCAAATGACACCTCAATTATAATTTTCGCAGAATACGCAAAAATTTTGACCTAAAAAGCACTTGTTGTCTAGACTATGTTGCAAATTGGCGGAGGTGCCCGGTGCGAGATCATCATATTATGTATTTAGATATTCAGACCTAATTCTGTTTGCGCATAGCCATATTGCTAAGAAAAGCATATTGGTTCCACAGCAAGATTCGAAATATTGCTATTCTGATAATCGATTTCGAGCAATATTATCTGTCATTTTTAGAAACATTTTGCTATCCACATTACTATCTCAGCAACCTCATAATGGTACTTGCTAAGAGGACAACGAGATTTGAAATATGGCAGACAACCATTTTTTTCTTCGAAGAATTCGAAAATAGGTAGCTCCTTTAAGAAATATGATATGCTGAAATTTTGAAAAATCATATCTCCGAAATTATTAATTTGTTAGAGTTGATAATTATATCAATGGATTCTTATGATGAATCTTTAAAAAAAATTGAATTTGAGATTTGTAATGAAAAAAAATTTTTTTTTCTTTACTCCGAAACCATCCGAATCAATAACGAACTTAATAGGCAATAAACCTATACGCCTCCGTCAATAAGATAGTATAGTATAGAATGCATATATTGAGATCTAAAGAAGGACAGAAAAATGAACTTAAACCAACCTATATTTCAGCTCGTATATATAGAGGGGGTAATATACAGGCATCCTGCTGAAATTTTCAGCGTGGATTACCAATAGCCCATGTATCATATGCGGGTAATGAAATACGTCCCTAATCATAAAGGGTTATTCAAATTTTGAGGCTTTTCCGAGACATACTAAAATTATGAAAAGTGCGTTGTTTCCACGGGAACGATCCCATGGTTTTAAGGCAATTCCTGGAATTTAATCGTTGTCTACGTTGCAGCACAATAGCCCTTCGAATATTTTGAACTCCGAATATAGATATCCCGTTAACACTGACCTCCTTGGAGACCCCAGAGAGTCGAGATTTGGTATTGAATTCTTCATCTCCTGTCGGGGAGTATATGGTCTTTGGGATCTGTCTAAGATCACTAACGGTATACTTATGGGTTTGGGGTGCCAGAGGGTCCAGAGTACGTTTGATGTGTTGATAATGCTTATTGAAATCGTATACAATAATGATAGATATTTCAACCACAGATTAATTCAAACTATTACGGAATGCCAATATATTCCTAGAATATCATGAATTCTCATATAAAGGTATTCCTATCATTCTTCCATCTGATTTAATAGTTTGGAGACTAAAAAAATTTTTTCAAAATTTCAGCGATATCGGATGGTTTCTGCAGTACAGAATTTTTCCAAATATTTCCTTAAATTTTCTAGTCATCGGATTCTCGCCAAATGGTGCAAAAGTCTTCATATTGGTAGTTTTCAAGTAACTACCGTGCTTTAATTCGATCGGATAAGTATTTTTCAAGTTATTGGGAAATTTCAGTTGACTATAATTCCGAAACTACTCGACTGATTTTGTCCATTAACGCATTTGGAATCCCAACCTACTCCGAAAAGTTCAAGTCTCCAAGTCCAACGACGTTCGAGCGTAATTGTGCTCACAATTTAATATAAAAGCGTATAAAATATTGCAAATCTCAAGAAATGTTTTCAGACTAAACAGTGGGAAAGCCCTGTTGACAGGATCTTTGTCGCGCTTTTAAAATTAATAGATTATTAGCCAGAGAGGTTACCCATCCAGGTACTGAACTCACCCAAAGCTGCTCAGCTCCAGGAAATAAATAAATTTCTCAATATTTCCAAGAATATAAATCCGACTCTAGAACCAAACGTCCAAATATAACTGTTAATTTTTTTGGCCGAGAAAGGTCTCAAACGAATAGTTTTGACCCAAATACATGCATTCACTGTTGGTTCGAAAACAAACAGGACCGTGTCTGTGGAAATTCAAAATATTGATGGGTATTTCTTTCTTGAATATGGATTCCTTCATCAAAAAATGGGTTCAAGCCCTGTGGACAGGAGCTTTCTGGCGCTCTAGTTCAAACAGACAAATTATATCTCCGAAAGTATTGGTTTCTCAGAGTTGGGAACTATATCAATGTATTCATATGATAGAACTTCATCATAAAGGAAATTCAATTCAAATAATAGATCATTTATCAAGATTAAATGAGCAATAATGAGAATGAGAACTGCACCACATTTTCAATTTTTTTTGACACTTTGCGGTAATCTGGTCAATACAAAACTTCACATGCGTATAAAAGTCATGATTTTACAATTTGATGCTAAATTTCAGATAGATCGAGTGATCAGTTTCGGAAATATCCATAAAGAATATTTTTACTAAAATTGGCCATAACTCCGAAACCCCTTGATGGATTTCGCCCATTAACGAACTTGTCCAAGATATTTATTTAGCACTGTAATACAGGTATAACGGGAAACCCCCAATAAACAAGATAATACATAAAAATATTAGAGTATAAATTTCCTCAAATATACAATCACAATTAAGTCAACCACAATAATCAGCATAAGTAAATCTCTCTCAATCGTGAAAGGGTCCGGCTCCTAAACCGTCTCAGTGAAACAGAAAAGAAATCGAATTCACCACATCCATTATCAAAATCGAGAATACGCGACGGAAACATGTGCCTACCATAATTTGTTCTGTGCGTTATGTTACGGAACAAACGAACAGTTCTGGTAAATCTCGGTCGAATGTTGAAACCGATAGCTCCAAAATTTTAGGAGAGTCAACTGTCCCATTAAGGAGCTTAAACAGCAAGCAAAAATCTGCCAACCACCGGCGGACCTCAAGAGTGTCCAAACCTGAGCCCCTACGAACCATATCCACGTCACAGTCATACACGCCGTCAGTCCTGAAGCTGAAATAGCGCAAGAACCTTCTCTGAATTCTCTCCACAGCACGTATATGGCAGCTGTAAAATGGTGACCAAACAACTGATCCGTACTCCAAAATTGGCCTAACCAATGAAACATATAACATTTTCAAAACATGTGGAGAGAACTCAGCGCTGTTACGCATAATAAAACCCAGAGTGCGGTAAGCTCTGCTAGTTATATCAACAATATGATTCCTAAAATCGAGTCTACTATCCAATTTAATGCCCAAATCGTCGATCACCTCCACTCTGGACAATAAACAGTCATTGATGTTGTAATAATAAGTGAAAGACCGAGTGCCGCGATGAAAACTAATAATCTTACACTTTGAGACATTCAAATGCAAGCAATTTCTTACCGTCCACGAATGAAATATTTCAAGTTCCTGCTGCAACTGTAATGCACTCTCAAGATTCTTGATCGGAGAATACATCTTGAGGTCATCAGCGAATAACAGAAACCTCACATCCAGAATCGTATTCAGATCATTTATGAATAACATAAATAAAATTGGTCCCAAGTGGGATCCCTGAGGCACGCCTGAAGTCACCATGAATTCCCTTGACATGAAGCTTCTGTATCTTACCAGCTGGGTACGTCCGCACAAAAATGATCGAAACCATTGCAGCAGAGAACCTGACAAACCGAGTGCACCCAACTCTGCGATTAAGAGGTTATGATTCACTTTGTCGAACGCTTTCGAGAAATCCGTATAAATCGCGTCCACCTGAGTACCAGCCTCAAAATATTCAACAATGTCATTAACATAAAGTACCAAATTTGACACCGCCGATCTGCCCTTCCGGAAGCCATGCTGCTGATCAATTAAAATACTATTACAATTCCACGATAAAAAACTACTGAGTAAACTATCCAAAAGTTTGGGAATTGCTGACTGAATCGATACACCGCGATAGTTCTCCACGTCCATTCTAGAGCCCGACTTGAAAATGGGCACAATAAAACTCTTCTTCCACACTTCCGCATTTCTTCAAAACGAAGTTAGGTATCCCATCAGGACCACTAGAAAATTTCGACTTTACATTACTTATGATCTCGTAAATCTCTCCGGCAGTAAAACTACATGAGCTAAGGTTAATCTCATGTTTCGAATCCATATCCGGCGGAACAACAACCTCGCCATTGTAAACTTCGCAAAAAAAATCAGCAAATCGTTCCACTACATCCTTGCCGCTAGAAACCAACTTATCGCGAAATTTCATCTGCTCAGGCAGACCAGAACATGTCTTTTTAGAATTTAAATAAGACCAAAAATACCGCGGATTCGAACATATGTTGTTCTCGACCCTTTCTAAATACCGATCATAAAGAGATTTACTAAGTGACTTACAATTTTGTCTCAAACCAGAAAAGTCATCATAATCCCTAGAGTCCTTGGACCTCAAAAATCTTCTATGAGCTCTCTTCTTCGCTGTTATCATTCTAATAAGTCGGGCGCTGAACCAAAGTGGATATCTTGAGCATCTTCTGGGTTTTAGTGGTATAAAATGTCGAAGACCAGCATACAATATGTTATAAAACTCACCAACAGCAACATCGACATCGCCTCCACCAAAATTCCACTCTACCGAGGCCAAGAAGTCGTTCAGACCAACGTAGTTTCCCTTGGCGAAATCAAATTCCTCTCCACCACAAATAATCGACCTATCGGGATCAACTCTCACTGGAACCAAAAACTGCAAGCCAGCATGATGCACACCAGCACTCTGCAACGGATCCGAGGCTACCACTACTTCCGTTGACTGCTCATTTGTGAACACAAGGTCTAGGTATGTGCTGCGGCTATTGGGTACCCTGCAAACCTGAGATAGATTGGCGAATTGCATAGAGTTTTCCATTATCAAACACTTTTCATTCACATCTCCAAGAGAAAAGTGATCACCACTGAATCCAGCACCAGTCACGTTGTAGTCGCCACAGATGAACATCCTTGAATCAGGATACAGCATTGAAACCTCTTCAACAGCTTGTCCGTGGGCAGCATAGTCTTGTTCACTCGAGTTTGGTGGTAAATATACTCCACCAACTATCACGTCATGGCTACCTTTAATTAATACGAACAGCTGCTCAACACTATTGAATGAATGTTCGATCATACTGCCACCAAGCTTAGACCTAACCAAAATGACAACGCCGCCACCTCTAGATTTGGAACTTGTTTCACTATTTCTGTCCATTCGAAAAACACTATAACTATCCGGGCATATTTCCGAGTCCAAAATGTCAGCGCCAAGCCAACTTTCCGTAAGAACCACCAAATCATAAGAAGAATGTTGTAGCGAAGCACAAATGTCTCTCAATTTGGTGCGTATACCACCCATGTTGTGATAATAAACAACAAGATCTTTTGGGGGGAAACCTAGTTTTTCGATTTAGTGGAAACTATGGTTGGATTACCTCTTATAAACTTCATTAATATCTCAGTCTCACCAGCTCCCCTTCGGCGGTCAAGCTCCTCACGAATCGAAGCAAGCTGTCGACGCTGCATGTCCGTTTGGTCACTCCTGATCTTAACTGTACCACCACACTCCTTCGAAATGGCCGAGGAACCTTTCAGAACGGCCATTGCAATAGACGGCTCAGAAAACACCACCTTGGTTGGTCTAGCTGCCTTTCCCTTCCTTCCCAATCGAACCACCTTGAGGACTTTCTCTTCAGTAATACCCAGAGAACTGACAATACCAGTGATCTTCTCCCTATCATATGCAATCCGCTCCTCCAAGGTTGAACTAGGAGATTCCACCAGATTAAAAACCATGACATTATTGGCTCGTGACATTCGATCATTGATTTCCCCCATTATCTCCTCCTGTCCCGGGGCACTCTGGCTTTTCAAGACCGCCACCTCAGAACTCAACACGTTCACCTGTTCTTTTAGACATTTATTTTCCTCAACAACAGTCTCAAACTTCAACACCATATCCGAATATTTCTTCTCCATGCTTTCAAGTTTAACCATGATGTCCTCAAGGGTGACCCCTCTCCTGTTGCTCCTTGTACCAGAACTAGCCATATCCGAATGTGCAGGAGGATCCTCGCGTGTGTATAATACTCTACCCGAAAACGGATTCGATCAAATTTGTTCATACGCGCCCAGGTGATCCAGATGATTAACGATAACACAACGAAGATAACTCCGGCGGCACAAAAACAACAATGGACTAAAGGACAACAGTAGCAACCAACCCTCAACACGTTGAAATATCGAAAAACGAATTTATCACAAGATGCACCACTTCATAAGCTATGTGTAGAATTAAAATTCAAACTTTAAAGCATCAATAATCCACAAATATAAGGCTTTACTCTCGGAACAAAAACTCCCAGCTAAACATCTATACTCTTCGCAACAAGTCGACATTTACGCTCCAAAACCACCTTGCAATTTTCAATCCGCTAACTCCTTTCGTTCGAGAGTTATCGTGCCTACGGCTGGTCGGACAGAATCGATTTCGCACTCGGATTCTTGATCAGTGAGTCGAACGAAATCGTTTGAGACCATTTTCAGCCAAAAATTCCAAAATTACAGACACTTGGGCAAATTGATAAGCACTCTGTTCCGAGGAACTAGAGCGCCAAAAAAACAAGTTTCGTATGACAATTGCCCAAAACAGGTTTAAAGTACCTACAAATAGTAGGTATTCCATAAAACATGTATGAAAGAAGATAAGTAATAATAAAAAATTACCTTGTAATCGATCAAAAATTTCCTGATCTACGTTCACCAAATTTTCTCCTCTCTCGAACTACAGAATTATGCTTTCAATATTTACGTAATATTTTCAAACATTTTCGGGTGAGGTCCCGTTGCATCGCTAAAATACGAGTATTTCAACCCCAATATTTTTTAAGTTACAATATTCCCTTCTGTCAAGTTGACATTATGACAATTCATACATAGAATAATTATATCAATCTGTGAAATACGATTTACATTGAAATTTTGAAAAATCATATCTCCGAAAGTATTAGCTTGTTAGAGTTAAAAATGATATGAATGGATTCTTATGATAAAACTGCTTATTGAAAAAAATAAAATTTGGAATTTGTTGTGTAAAAAAAAATTTTTTTTGTTACTCCGAAACCATCTGTTCGATTTTGCCCAATAACGAACTTAGCCGAGATATTTATGCCCCAAACCTACTCTGAAAATTTCAACTCTCTAGCTCATTCCGTTCGAGAGTTATCGTGCCTACGGCCGGCCGGCCGGACCGGCTGACCGGACAGAATGAATTTCGACCACGGATTCTTGATCAGTGAGTCGAATCAAATCGTTTAAGACCATTTTCATCGAAATATTCGAAAATTACAGAAATTTGGGCAAATTGATAAGCACTCAGTTCCGAGGAACTAGAGCGCCAAAAACAGAGGTATTTCTCCAAAGTACCCGAAATTCACTTGAAAATGAAACGATAAGGGTGGAAAAACGAAGAAATAAAAATAATACATAATATTCCAAAAGTCTCACAAACATACTCCTCTGTAGCCACATTAATCACTTGAAAAATAATCACCTCCACTAATTTTCGAATTTATTCGCTATCAGGAATCTCTTCAATATTTGAAACGACTTTTGCTCATAAGGGCAGTAGGGTTTTTTCAAAACTAGATTAATCAAGCAATGATTACTCAGAACTTCAGATGATCGAAGATCGCTAATGGACCCTAATGTAGGGCTATCATCTCCCATAGATATGTGATGCCTTTCTGGGAGTTATTATTTCAATAGAAATGAAAATAGCATTGATCGGAACTGGTAATGTCTTTTCGAATGGATAAAGAACTTTATCATTACATATACTCCATTCACATTTATAAAGTCTCCCGGTTGGCCATGAAAATTTGACACATTTCACCATGTATATTCTGAAAATGTTAGGTTATAGTCATTTTCCTGTCAGATAACTACGCAACGTTGTCATCTCTACATAGAAGTCCTAGTAATTACGTATTTTCACAATGGGAGTTTACTTCGGAAAAATAATGAGTTCGAGAAGATATTATGTGAATTCAATAATTCCACGGTCCTGGCGACTGTAGAAGAAATTTTTTCCTTTTTTGTTACTGGAAATATTTCATGTATATAAACTGGTGGGAAGAATCAATTATGCTATTTTCTTGTATGGAAATCCATAATCAAGTGTTGGAATTTTATTGAAAAATAATGGATAGAGTACTCCGTTACTTTGTGATAGTTCATTTGAAATAAGAATAAAAGTACCTGAATAACCCGGCATATAAACTTCTAAACGAACAGACGTACCTATGGAATTCCCCACTTTTCGAAATTCTTAAGGAATAAGCCTACAGAAGACATTCAAATACCTTGTTGCACAACTTGAAATACACCAGTTTCAAAATGTAGTAATACTACGAAACCCGAGTCATTCTTACACCTTAATAAAATATAGTGCATGTTATCTATGATATAGTGATAGGAAACTAAGTCATTTCATTCGAGAGTTCAACTTGTCAGAATTTAGTTTTCCTATTGCAGATTTAGGTTCTGTATAGCACTCCTACTTTCGGCATTCTCAATTCCAAAGCGAAGAGTTCTATATTATATTCGAAGATAATGGTCTGTTATGATTATGTTGAGAGTAGAAATTGGCAACGTCTCGAAGAATTGTTTTGACATTAACGACATTTCAGTAATGCCAACCAGCCTCTGCCTTAGTTACAAAAACATGATAGACCTAAATCATGGCCAACCGGGAGACTTCATAAAAGTGATTGGAGTATATTTACAAAATGACAGATTGTCACATGCCTTAGTGTAATGTCAAAATCATGGAGGAACATGGAATTCTTGAAAGACGATATGAGAATGACGTTACTAACTTCATGGAACAATTTAGAGTCGAAAATCAGAAACTGTTGACAACTTGTTTGGTCGAATTTAAATACAGTGGACCAGTTCACCCCGATCATTGGAATATTTGAATATTTCAGCAATGAATTATGGTATTCTTAGCTGGGGTGGAGCTTACAACTGCCATTTGAATAGACTGTATGTCATGCAGAAGTGGTTCTTGAAGATAATTCTCCATAAACCCTGCAGAACTTTTCCATCGGAGCAACTATATAAAGAATCCAGAATTATGGATCTCGCCCAGCTGTTTTGCTTTAGGATGGCTTAGATACATGGAAATAAAAACCTGCTCACGTGTTCCTCGAACCCATATAAATCCAGACAGCAAGGTGAAAGAATTGTAAGGCCGAGAGCCAGGAAGGCGATAGGTCAGAGATGTTATTCTTACTTATCTCCGAGGTTGTACATGTCTGTTCCTAAGAACATAAGACGGATAAACAACTGGCAGCAATTTAAGAATAAACTAAGAAGGTGGATACTGGAAAGTGGCAGAAATACTTTCTATTGTATAGTAAATCAACTTACCTGATCTGGATATCCGTGAGGTTTTCCTGACTTTCGACTGAATACTCCCGATATGGACAAAATTTTCCTGATTTGCGACTGGCGACTGCCCCCGATGATGACAGCTTTACTAAACATGTCCTTTCTTTTTCTTTTTCACCGATGATGAGAGACAAGAAGGTTTATTTATCGGTAGATAGCTCTGAATGAAGAGACTTTGCAAATATTTTACAGGCGGCAGTTTCATCTGAAACTGCAACCTCATTTCTTGGTTTATTTGTATTTTGTAATTTTTACCTTAGTTGTGCCGCAGACAAAAGTAGTTATAGGCACATTTATAATTTTATATTGAAATATTGAAGGCACTGAATGTGATATTGTGTTTCTATGTACCAGTTTGAAAATAAACTTATTATTATTATTATTATTATTATTATTATATGTGACGGATAGTTTTTAAGATACAAAATGTTAATAGATATTTTGTTTTTAATTTTCCAGATATACGATCCTGGAAAAATTTCAACCGAGTGCTTTTATTCGATCAGATTATAATTTTTCAAGTTATTGGGAAAACAAATTTTCAAATGGCTATAGCTCTGAAACCACTCGGTAGATTTTGCCCATTAACTAACTTAACCGGCGAATTTGGACTCCAAACCCTGAAATTTTCATTTCTCTAACCCATTGCGTTCGAGCGTAGTCATGCTGAAGGCTGGACGGACAGAATCAATCCTGACCTCGGATTCTTGATCAGTGAATCGAAACTAATCGTTTAAGACCATTCGCGGCCAAAAATTCGAAAATTACAGATATTTAGATGCATTTATAGGCACTCTGTTCATAGAACAGCGCGCAAAATAGGATAAATGAATGTGCCTCCCCTATGATTTTTCGCTTACGAAAGACGGTTGCGATTTGATCAGATTACGGCGTCACCAAACATGGAACTCCCGAACCACTCCTAATCTCCTATCCGTTATCCCCTCGATTTTCTAGCCCCCCTCATCCTCCGTCAACGTCGGTAATAAGATCGTCCTTTCGATTAAAGCAAGTCTAGAAGGCGTTGTCTACGACGTCGTTACTTTTATTTATAAGGGCCATTCAGCTGGATCTACGTTGGCATCGAGATTACCGCCGCATGAGGCCATGCGCGCGCTGCACGGCGCTGCTAGCGTTGCTAATGACGAGTCTGGCAGGGGGCTCGTGATATCGGTGCATAAGATCGCTAATAAATGATTTCGGAGAGGTATCGGGCGATAGTCGATAGGGGTCCCACGTGAAAGACGCCATATCTGGAGGAATCCTCCTTCAGATATGGTCCTAAGGTTCTATAACGGAAATGATTAATTGGTATTTCCGTGATTCGATGTGGAATTATGAAACGGGATTCTATGCAACCGAATCGAGTCTGTTACCATATATCGAAGGTATTCCTTATCGTTATGTTTGGCGCTCTTGTTCCTCGGAACAGAGTACTTATCAATTTGCCCAAATCTCTGTAATTTTTCGAATTTTTGGTTGAAAATGGTCTTGAACGATTTGGTTTGACTCACTGATCAAGAATCCGTGGTCGATATCGATTATGTCCGGCCGTCCGTCCGTCCGTCCGGCCGTTAACATGATAACTCTCGAACGGAATGAGCTAGACAGTTGAAATTTTTAGAGTAAGTTTGAGGGAGAAATATCTCGGTTAAGTTCGTTAGTGGGCAAAATCGGTGTGATAGTTTCGGAGTAATGAAAAAACATATTTTTTTTACCTTACAACTATTGAATGCAAATTTTTTCAACATGCAGTTTCATCATAAGAATCCATTGTTATTATTTTCAACTCTAACAAGCTAATACTTTCGGAGATATGATGTTCCAAAGTTTCAATAATACATCGTAAGTTCTATGTATTCACAAAATGTCAACACAGAATCTGTCTGTGATCACTATTCATAAATGCCATATTTTCTAGCTATTAGAGATTGTCAATTCATAGTTGTTATTTTCTTTTGGAAAGCAAGTATTCGATTCTTGAATTTGTGAATATATACAAGACTGTTTTGATGTAGTTTATGGTGGCAATAGGAAAGAAGAACATAATGGAATCATCAAGAGAAATTACTGTTCGTTGACCACTGAGGTTAATATTACCTTTTACTTGCTTAAGTTGTGAGACATGTTTCTATATACAGTATTTTCATAATGTTGCTAGCAAAAAAATGCTGAAATATGCATCTACATTTGTGTATCAATCATTGTTTTTTGAGTTAAGGTTCATAATACAGAAAAGAATGTGTTAGTGGTATGATCTATTATATTTTAAATTATGAATAGAGGATAGTTGTAACGTTTGGGATGTAACAAATGTAACGTTTGACAACGTTTAAGTGAAACTGCTGTGGAAATTAAATGAAATGAGAAATTGAAAGAAATTATTGTAAAACTGAAAATGACTGATAATTGAAATTGAAGTGAAAATGGAACTATTGATGCTAAATTGTCTAATTGAAAATATTGAAAATGACCAAATGCAAGAGAAACTAAAGGATAAACTTTATATAAAAGAATAATGAACGTTTGGTTCAGATCTCAGGGTTTATTAGGTGTTCGTGCCTACACAGGACTGAATATAGTAATATAAATTTACAATGTGAATGATACAAAACTCAGAATTCCTATTACAATATTACATATAAAAAATACTTTAGAAATTACTGTTCAGTCTGACCACTAGGGTTTGATCGTCATCACCAATTATATAAAGAAATGTTAGAAAATTTAACGGAAGCAGCTGAATGAGAAAATTACAATTAGAAAATGAACAAATTGAAAATTACAAAAATATGACGTTGGGAACTACAATAAGAATGAAGTTACTTATCTGTAGACTCTGGTCGTCCAAATAGGAGTCCTTGTATTCCAGAAATGACTCATGAGGTTGGTCTGGTGGTTGTTTTTTCAGTATCCAGTAACCAATTTAGTTGATCCAATAGAATATTCAAATTAAGGCCAGGAGTTGTGAAATTAATTCAGTATCAATGGTTTATCCAAAAATTAACGAACCAGGCTTATATCAAAGATGAAAGTCTTCCTTATAAAAAAAATTAACCAATTGTCTATACTAAAAAAAATCTGAATAAACGGAAATTAGTTTTGTGAATTTGTGAAAATGGGCTAGTCCGATGTTCATGTTGAAAAAACGATTTCATTATCGACCGGAATGTTTGTACAAGCAGACTCCCCCCTGCTACAATGGATGTGTCCATTACCTGGTCGGTATGTAGACTTCTCAATTGACTACAACGACATCGATTAGGCTAATTCTGAGCTACTTAATTGAATATTGACTGAATGAATGGGATCCACCATTTCGGACACTGGATATGTGCTATAACGTGAAATTATAATAAGGAAACTGTACATTACTGACTAGAAAACTTGAATGTCAATAATATGGATTTTTAAACCGTAACATAGTATATTATTAATATATTTTGAACTATTAAAATAATTTGCTCGTAATCCACTACCTACTCAAATATCACGAATAAATGGACAATCTGCTATGATTGTCTCCAGCCTTGCTCTAGACATTTCGATGATACTTTTATTAGGTATTTCAAGTTGTGAAAACTATGCACCGAGTGTAAGTTGCAACAACCCATTCAACGAGGTTGAATCATTACAGATTGCTCATTTCATCTCGATAAATAAATTTAATGACAATTTCTGAAGCATCAAGGCACTGAAGCATTGTAGATTGCTCTTTTTTTTATAAGATAATTTTTGAAGCATTTTTTTAAAAGACGCATTTTTTAAATTTAATTTCTTTCATGGTGCATTTCTATCATAGGAATCCATTGATATAATTTCCAACTCTGCGAAACCAATACTTTTGGAGATATAATTTGTCTGTTTGAACATTAGCGCAAAAAAGCTCCTACCACAGGTTTTGACCAATTTTTTTTTTCCCGCTGGTACCGTGGCAATATAAATTTTTGGTGCTCTATTCTATGAACAGAGTGCCTATCAATTCGTCCAAATGTCTGTAATTTTCGAATATTTAGCTTAGAATGGTCTTAAAAGATTAGTTTCGATTCACTGATCAAGAATCCGAGGTCGGAATTGATTCTGTCCGGCCGGCCGTCCGGCCGTCAGCACGATTACGCTCGAACGCTATGAGGTAGAGAGTTGAAATTTTCAGGGTATCTTTGTAGTCCGAATACGCCGGCTAAGTTCGTTAATGGTCAAAGTCCATCGTGTGGTTTCAGAATTATAGCCATATGAAATTTTGTTTTCCTAACTCGAAAAATACTCATCTAATCGAATCAAAGCACGGTCATTAGTTGAAAAATACCAACACGAAGACAGTCAGGATTTTGTCAGGATCGCATATCTGCAAAATAAAAAAAAATATGTAACTCGGAAACTATCGGTCAGATATCGTTGAAATTCTACGAGAGCCTTCGAAACCTTATTTTACCATAAAGTTCTAGATTTGAACTCGATCGGATCTATATTGGTGGAGATATGAGATATTGACGAAATATCCAAATATTCCAACGATTGGAGTAAACTGGTCCACTGTATTTATATTCAGCCAAACAAGTACCAACAGTTTCTGATTTTCGACTTTGAATTATATCTTGAAGTTGGAAACGTACTTCACATATCTGTTTTTCAAGAATTTTATGTTCCTTCATGATCTTGATATTACACTTGTCTGTCACAACTGACAATCTGTCATTTTGTAAAAATAATAATATAATAACTGAATTTTCCCCAGAACGTACGCTCGAAAATAATATAACCCAGAGATATGGAGCAACTAAACGAAGTTGTGTTTCTATTAATAGAAGGGGATTATAGAGATATTTACTTTTCAGAAACCCAGTAAAAACCCCAGTTAAGATAGAAGTTTCAATACCTCAAGCCTATACTATTCAAAGCATCTGTTGACCGTACAACCCCAATTCATGTAGAAAGAAGTATCTAGACAAAATAGTACCATTTCATCCAGTAGAAAAACCATAACCAATATGTGTATCAGTTACCTTAGAAAAATTTTCATAGCCATTCGAAAAGGCACTACCATTTCCAATCAATGTTATTTTCATTTCTATTGAAATAATAACTCCATAGGATAATTTAGGTAAAGTAAACAGTATATAATCCATATCGAAACCACATTGGCTAGGACAGGACTACTTCCCATCGTACAATCAAAAATTTGTTCCAAAAGGGATCCTTTGACCAAAAATAGTTAACACGTGGACTGTCCCTATTCTAATTTTTTTTAACCTCCCACAACCAAAACATGAATGCAAAGATGAGGGTAACATGTGAGTGATAAATTATGTATTCTACGAAAAAAATTGATTTTGTAGCATTTTGTCAGTGTTTTTGCGCGTATGTTCTGGGGAACATCGCGTTATAGTTTTGCCCAAATGTCTGTAACTTTCGAATTTTTTGAAAAAAATGGTCTCAAACGATTGAGTTCGACTCCCCAATGAAGAATTCGAGGTCAAATTTGATTCTGTCCGGCCGGCCGTCCGGCCGGCCGGCCGGCCGTTGCCACGATAACTTGAGAAAGAAAAGAGCTAGCGACTTGAAATTTTCAGGGTAGGTGGCGCATCCCAATATGACGGACAAGTTCGTTAATGGGCATAATCGGCCCAGTGGTTTCCGAGTAATAATTTTGTTTTCAACCAATATGAATCCGATCAAATTGAAACTTGGTGGGTAGTTGTAGAATATGACCCTAAGCACGTTTGTAAAATTTTGTGCGAATCGTATGGCTAGAAAATTTCAAAAAAAATTATTAAAAAATATTTTTGTTGTCACGATAACTTGCGAACGGAATGAGATAGCGGCTTGAAATTTTCAGGTTAGGATGTGCACCAGAACGCGACATTTCAGTTTGTTTATGAGCATAATCGGCCAAACGGTTATAGAGTTATAGCAATCTGAAATTTTCTGAAATTTGGTGGTTTTTTGTTCCTCATTAACTCGTAAAATACTGAACCGATGGAATCCAAACATTGTTATTAGTTGTAGAATGGCAACGCACAAATGTTTGCAAAATTTGGTGAGGATAGCATTTGTAGAAAATTTTTAATAAATCATTAAAAATAAAAAAAAAAAATTCTATATATCAGTAACTATTCGTTTGAAATTCATGAAATTTTGCAAGAGCCTTCATAACCTAACTATACTGCCAAGTTTCAAGTTTTAATATGATCGGTTAAATATTGTTGGAGATTCGAGCATTCTTGTGCGAGTTCAGTAGTACCGATTTGGTGTAGCGTAAGGCTCCGAAGAAACGATCGCTCGACCCGGACTTTTGCCGTCGAGTCGAAGAAGACGAATCGATTTGTGTTTTTCCCAAATTTCGTTCTTCTAGGTTGAGCCTAAATATACTAATTCGAAACAAGTTTCGGAGGTTTTGAGTCCGACGATTTTCCATTCAAAAAGTCAATCCGAGAAACGTCAGAATTAATTCGAGAGACGGGGTCGGAAATTTTCGAAAGCGAAACTGACGATTTAGGCCTTTTTTATATTTAAAACTGTAATTAGATCTTTGAAATACCATTGAATGAAGAAATTCTTGTAAGTTAACAAAATATCTTTATTTGAACAATAAAAATGCATCATTTTATTAAAATGATAGTTAGACTATCCAATTGCTTCTTTTCTTTATAATATTTTAGCTGTAAGTCAGTATAGCTTAGAACTTTTAAAGTAACGTCCTACAATATTAATTTAAATGATATTATAAATAAAAAAATTGGTTCAAGCACTGACGTGAAGTCAGAAGCTTTTGCGCGTATGTTCTATTGTCCATTCTTCTGTATTGGACACCCTTAATCGAATTTACCATGGTAAATTATTTTGTCCATTCTCCTGTATTGGACACTCTCAATTCGAATTTACTATGGTAAATTCGAATTGAGTGTCCAATACAGGATAATGGACAACATAATTTACCATGGTAAATTCGATTAAGGGTGTCCAATACAGAAGAATGGACAATAGAACATACGCGCAAAAGCTTCTGACTTCACGTCAGTGCTTGAACCAATTTTTTAGATGTTCATATGGGATTCATGACCGCAACAGACTGCAGTGCTAAAAGATATTAAGTTTTGTGTTTGTGCAGTTTTGTGGGAACTGTTGTGCATTTTGAATCTATTTGAAATGAATGAAATTTAAATATTAAAAAAATGCAAGACTTGATGTGGACGTTTCTTCAATCAAGTATGATTCACTATGATTAAAGTATTGAAGATATTTACCTATACAAGACGTTCAGCTCAACGTGTTGATAACAATATTGTTTATTTCAAAATGAGTTACATTCCTTACAAGTCCTTTAAACCGTAGGGTTCCAAAACAATTAAATATTTTTAATTTCCTTCTTGATGCAATTCTGTATTCTTACATGTTGTAGCTGATTTGGTATCTTGTTGAAGAATCTCATGCAGCCATAATATGTTCCCTTTCCCGTAAGTAACAGTCTATATATAAGATATAAGATTTATTTATTTATTTATTTATTTAAAATACAAATAAGAGTAGCGGCTTATGCCTATAAACTCCAAAAGAACTACGAAAAATGTACCAATGTACAGACTATTCATCAGTTCACAAATCATATAGAAAAGAAAATAAAAACACTGAAAACTCAATATAAACTCTAAATAGTCGGCAAAAAATAATCAAATCGAATGCCTTCGAATCAGCTCAACTGGTGTTGAATACGACTCAGACTGTCCAAGCTATTCTTGAATGAATTTGTCGATGCGCTGTCCACAACTGAAGCCGGAAGCCCATTCCATAAATCAAACACTCGGTTGCTCAAAAATAGCTGTCTTTGAGTAGTTCTAAACTTCTCCTTTGCAAGCTTGCAGCCATGACCCCGAAGATTGTAGGTATTCTTCTGAAATATAGCTTGTACCTGTGGTCCGAAAATTCCCTTCATGGACTTGTATGTGAATATGAGATCACCCCTGTCGCGTCTATGAGAAAATGAAATCATATCTGCGAGTTTGAGGCGGGTCTCATAATCAGGTCGAGAGGACCCGTAAGGGATTCTTGTGTTCCATCTTTGGATGGATTCCAGCGAATTAATCTCCGCTACAAGAGCAGTCCACCATGCTGATCCTGCGTATTCCATGACCGGACGAACGAAGGACTCGTATAGAAGCTTACAAACCACCCTGTCCGAGCCTCGGAAAGTCTTCTGCAGCAAATATGTCAGTTGGCGGGCTTTGGCTGTCACAGAAGCAATATGAACAGTCCACGTTAGGTCACTGGAGATGGTCAGACCCAAATCACGTTGTTCAGTGACTGGAGTTAAACGATGACCCCCTATAAAATAGGTAACGTGCGGATTATTTTTTCCTATATGCAAAATGTGACACTTCTAAAGATTCAGTGGCAGCAACCAGTCATGACACAAAACAGCTAGCTTGTCCAAATCTTCTTGGAGAATTGAGGCATTGAGAAGTGGAAAATTATACAGTTTCGTGTCATGAGCGTAAATTGCACATGTGGACTTAAAACATCTAGGGAGATCCGAACTGTACAACAGAAAAAGTATCGGCCCAAGAACCGAACCCTGAGGGACGCCGCTTTTGACATTCCACTCACCAGTCGAAAAAACATCCCCTACCCTCACTTTGTAAGATCTACCTGATAGAAACATACCGATCCAGCTGAGTAGGCCACCTCTAATTCCCTGGTGTTCGAGTTTACATAAAATGCGCCCATGTTGCACTCTGTCAAAGGCTCTTGAAAAGTCCAGATAAACTACATCCACAGCCAGATTGGCATCCCATGCCCTCGTCCAATCATCAAGACTGCAGATGAGCTTTGTGAGAGTAGAACGATGAGGGAGAAAACCATGTTGTTGTTCGGGAATAATTTTATGTATTGTGCAGAATTCAATAATCTGGTCGCATAAGATGTCATTAAATCGTCTTGGACAACTGTGATATCTTTCTGCTTGGAAGTAGTCAATGTTCCAAAACAAGAACATCAAGCACTCGTAGATGTAAAGGGCATATGGATGTAGTTTTGAGGAATTTCAACTTGAAGTATATGAGTAGATATACGATTTTTCATCAAATTTTATTAGTACAATAATTGATCCAACCCAATTTAGACTCTTCAACCATTTATCATTAGCCAACTTATATTTTTCATAGGAGCCATTAAAACTACGTGAACCTTTTGCACAACTAAAAATCTTAGTTAGCTCATATGTGGCTTAGCACTACAGCAAATATATTCACACTGAGCAGGTATTTCATTAGGTCGTTTTCTGCAAATATTCAAAGAATTTATTTTACAAGAGTCCATATATAAAACTGATTTTTGAATTTGTGGGTTGGACGTAAGAAATCTGTGCCTTCTGAATACTCTGCAACTTTATCTCATCTTCACTCAGGATCCACAAAACACGTCTAATACAAAGCTTTTCAATGTCGTCTCATCCATATGGAAGGAAATACTTCTAAGAGCATATGTAGTGGAGTTCAGTATTTTACTTAAGTTGGGTAGTTGGCCTTGAAAACAAACTCTATCAACTGTATGAATATTTCTCTTGGAATATCTGTACAATTACTTAAGTCAGACAATTTTCATCCATGGCATCGGTGGCTATACCTTCATAGAAATATTAGTAAATAAGGAAGCGACGTCTAAGGAAAGCACTTTGTGCTCAGAGATAAGACAACCCCAAAAATGGTTACAATTTTCGAATTTCAGAATAGCTACCAACAAAAAATAATTCTGAAGCCTTCTGTTTGGTGTCTGACGAAGGAGCCTGATATACGTTATGAAATATTCGTTTTATCGTTGATGTTGTTTCATAATTGTTTGTTTGGCAACATTGTTTGATAAATTACTTCTGTCAAATATCTGTGTCAGAATTAAATGTTCTGAGATCAATGACGATTATCTACTGAAGTCTATCATTAAAATGGTATGAAATGTTTCCACAAATTATAAAAGCTGTGAAAACGATGCTAAATTCGTAGTAGAGTGTCCAAAAGAGGTGATTAGTCAATAGAATATGCGCGCAAAAGCTCCTGACTTCACGTTAGTGCTTGAACTAATTGTTTGCATCACGTTCTTAGGTAATAACACAGGGCAAAATAATTAAGAGCATATAAATGGGAGAAATTCCCAGGAATACTCGAATACTGAAACTTTCATTATTTACTTTAGGATATCAACCCGTTATGAAAAATTTCAAGCGCAAGTTTTTTCCCAATTTATTTATTTATTCAGCCCGTGACTCAATGCAGTATACTAATTAGTGTTTTTATCCAAACCCTGCAAAAGTTCGACCGATCCAGCGAGCTTTACAGTAATTTGCAATTTAATGTGATGGTATTTGTTCGGACAACGTAAATCGTCGCATTTTCAATCGAATCGACATCCGAACAAACAACGAAAAATTTGTTTTCGCCGTTATAGTTTGGAATGCCGATGAAAATTAAACAATATCATCAGAATGTATACTGGCACTGATTGACACACCCACATTCGGCTGTTCGAAACTACATGTTTTTGTGATTAGCCTTTATCGAAACTGTTGGCCTTAAATATTTGTGGTAGCATTTGCGTATTTGGTTTGCACCCCACCATCATCGTGCTTGGTTGTTTACGCATTCTGTTGGTCAAAGTGGGTTTACCTTCAATTAATAGCGTTCCGTATAGGCTGGGTGGGTAACTCTTTAGCTGTTCGTCGCCAGTTTGTACTGGTTAATTGGAGCCGTTGGGGGGCAATATTCGTTTGTGCCTTTTTTTCAATTGATGCGATATGTCAATGGAATAATCCAATATTTAACTAGTGATGAATTCGAGTTTGGATCAATACAAAAGGGAAACGCATTGGTCAATAATTCGAGAAGAAGTCGTCCAGTATTTTATAGAAAAGGAGACAAAATTTGTCATATAACCTGTCAGTTAATGTCAGCTTAATGATAATAATAAGTAGTTTTTTTCCTACAGGTTAAACCCCAACTACAGGAAATCACACTAAATAAATGAATCAATAATACAACTATAGTAAACAAATAAATAGTAATGCTTAAAATCAGATCGAATACAAAAAGGAAAAAAACAGAAAAAAACAGAGCATCAGCATAACCTTACACCAGCCTAAGAGTGGTGAGAATAGTAGGCCTGTACTATGGACCGAGGAGAGTCGTGGTGTATATCACACACACTTGCGAGTGAATTAACTGATATACATGCATATTTAATAGGGCATCGGCAACTCGCATTTGTCCTCCCCGTCCCACAATAAAAGACCATCTCATTCCTAGAACCCAAACGGGGAACCAGAAACGGCAATGCAGATAAAAGCTCCGAACAATCTATCCTGTCATTAACTATTTTATAAACAAACAATAGTGCCCGTATATTCACCCTATCCATAACGGAATCAGCACCGAACCTCGAAAGCAACTGTTTATGATCATAGCCTATGGGTGGGTACACATCATCCTGCCTCCAGACTAGAAACTTCTAAAACTTTCTCTGTACTGACTCTACTCTTCTCTTATGACATTCATATATAGGCCTCCAAACTATGCTGCATTATTCCAATCTACTCCTTACCAGACTATTAAACAAGGCTATCAAAGTGCTTGAATCCTGAAAGCATTTTGTATTCCGTACTATGAATCCATAAATTTTACTGGCAGAGAGTATCAACTGATTGATATGTGGTATAAAAGAAGCAACCACCGTCACACAAAACGCCGAAATCTCTAACTTCAGTTACACGAGAGAGCGGAGTGCCACTAATATTATAATAATTATCAGGGTGATTAAAAAAAAAAGAATATTTTTTTTTTCGTTTGGTACTCTGAAAAATAGGTTCCTAGACACCTCTAAGAAAGCCTCTCCAAGCATGAGTTCTTAATTGTAACGGGAAGGTCCTCCTTCTTACAGTTTTCTATTTTTTCTTATTATCAGATAGAAAAATTTATATCTCGCTTCCAACTACTTGAAAAAATATTTTGTTCCTCAAATTTTGTAGGAAATTGAATGCTCTACAAAAAAGGTCTCTTACGATTTTTTCGTAAACCCAACCGTTTAAAAGATATTAACGGTTAAAGTTTGATTATTTTTGGGAAAATTTTTTATTTCTTATGAATTTTATAACTCAATGAAAAAAAATCATTATGAATGATGAAACTCATAGTTTTGTAGGAAATTTACTGCTCTATAAAAATGGTATCTTATGATGTTTCGATCAAGTTGAGCGTTTACGAGATATTCATCGTCAAACATCAATGCATATCAATTTTTCTAGTTTTTGATCAATAATTCGAAAAATTTCAATTTATTCTGTGAGTTTCAAGTAAATTTAGACAAATTTGAGTTTTTATTATAAAAGCAACTCCTATAGATGTTTTCTGTTCAAAAATTCATTTGAAAGTTTTTATTCTAATAATATTTTTTTTTAATTTTATCTTTAATAATTTAAAATCTTAATCGCGTTGTCATTTATTATTATGAAATTTGTTCAGTGCGTATTTTTAAATTGTTTTTCACAAAATATACATAAAATTTTGGTTCGAGGGGATTTTTGTTTTGAATTCCATTTCTTCTTCTGTTTGTCTTCTGAAACTAACGCCATCTATGTTTTTTACTCTCAACTATCTTCAGTATCTACCCATTTAATACCGTATTTTCAGTGTTCCTAAAACTGATCATCTTGAATACGTAATAAAATAATTCGAATTATTGATCAAAAACTAGAAAATTGATATGCATTGATGTTTGACGATGAATATCTCGTAAACGCTCAACTTGATCGAAAAATCATAAGAGACCATTTTTATAGAGCAGTAAATTTCCTACAAAACTATGAGTTTCATCATTCATAATGATTTTTTTTCATTGAGTTATAAAATTCATAAGAAATAAAAAATTTTCCCAAAAATAATCAAACTTTAACCGTTAATATCTTTTAAACGAATGGGTTTACGAAAAAATCGTAAGAGACCTTTTTTGTAGAGCATTCAATTTCCTACAAAATCTAAGGAACAAGATATTTTTTCAAGTAGTTGGAAGCGAGATATACATTTTTCTATCTGATAATAAGAAAAAATATAAAACTGTAAGAAGGAGGACCTTCCCGTTACAATTAAGAACTCATGCTTGGAGAGGCTTTCTTAGAGGTGTCTAGGAACCTATTTTTCAGAGTACCAAACGAAAAAAAAAATATTCTTTTTTTTTTAATCACCCTAATACGTATAAGTTATAATATTTGTGAATGATGAAGCGAACTGTACATGGAGTTTTAGTATGTACCCATCAGAGATGTGCCGTCTTGAGCCCTAAGCACCACTTTTTGGCGCTCTTGTTCCTCGGAACAGAGTGCTTAGCAATTTGTCCAAATGTCTGTAATTTTCAGATTAGGAAATGGTATTAAACGTTTTGGTTCGACCCACTGATCAAGAATCAGTGGTCGAAATCGATTATGTCTGGCCATAACCACGATAACTCTCGAACGGAATGAGCTAGTCAGTTGAAATTTTCAGAATAGATTTGGAAGATAAATATCTCGATTAAGTTCTTTATTGGGTGAAATTGACCAGTTGGTTCCGGAGTAAGGAAAAATTTTTTTTTTACATTACAAATTTCAAATTCAATTTTCTTTTACATTACAAATTTCAAATTAATGTTTTGTTTTTGTTTCATCAAAAGAATCCATTGATATCATTCTGAACTCCAACGAACTTATACTTTCGGAGATATGATTCTTAATTCTATGAATTCATAGAATACTCAAAATATAATTTTCTGATGTATGTAAATCCAGTATGAGGTAAGCCATAGACCTACGTTTTGAATGTGTGCATGTTCACTGTGGTATGGCCGCGAACAATATTTCTTCCTCTAACTCTGCAATTATATTCATGTTGCAGTTCTATTTATGCAAGATTGCGAAGTGTTCCTATCATATCCAAAAATGTCAAACAAAATTATTCGAGAATACAAAAGAATATCGTAATAATTCCCCAAATTAGTGTGTTAATTAATTTCTAGGACATGTACTTGTACATGCCATCTTAAGATTCTTAAGAGATATGATGATGTGGTTTTGACAGTGCTAATTTTGTATGGAACGAATAATGCCTGAAACAGAAATTTGATATTCTCCTAGTTTCGTAGCTACAGGATAAAAATGAAAGTTTTGGCGTTCTTGTTCTTGAGAACAGAGTGTTTATCAATTCGCCCAAATGTCTGTAATTTTCGAACTTTTGGTTGTAAATGCTCTCAAACGTTTTGATTTGACTCACTGATCAAGAATCCGTGGTCAAAATAGATTCCGTCCGGCTGGCCGTTAACACGATAACTCACGATAGAAATTTTCAGAGTAGGTTTGGGAGATAAATATCTCGGTTGAGTTGGTTATTTGGCAAAATCGGCCTGCAGTTTTCAGAGTAACAAAAAAAAACAAAGTTCAAATAATTGCAGTTTCATCATGAGAATTCTTTGATATCATTTTCAACTCTAACAAACTAATATCGGAGATATGATTTTTCAAAATTTCAATAATTAATCGTAATTTCTTGATTTTTTTAATTCAATTTCTTTTATGATGCAGTTTTATCACAAGAATCCATTCCCAACTCTGAGAAACCAATACTTTCGGAGATATGATTTGTCACAGTTTGAACAAGAGCGCCAAAGCTTCTGTCCACAGGGCTTTCCCACATTTTCACATGCATGCGATTACTAAGCACTTTGTAAAAGTAATTCAATTTTTCGAGCACTAAGCACTAGGCACCATTGCAAAAACTGTTGGAAACGAGATTTTCATTTCGTAATGTGAAATAAAATAGTAGTATTCAATTGGAGAAATAAATCTTGCTAAGATCTTGATAAGAAATGGGGTCTAGTGGAACAAATTTTGATATATCGAACAAATTCAAATTTCGTTATACTCTCTCACAGTTTAAACATTTCTCTATGTTGTAGGGCATTGGTGATTAAATCAATGAAAATATAAATTCCATTAGAGTCCCATATTTTTCCGCACATGCTAAATGTACCTAAGCCATTTATTATTTTTCTCACAAATAGTAAAATATTAGAAATTTTAAGAAAGAAGTAAAGTGTATTTTTGAGAGTCTTGAAGTCAAATACGGGTAACCACAGATTACATTTTACGGGTACAAGCGACGCGTTATCGACACATCTGACTTTCCCGAAAGACAATGTACCCCTCGACAGGCTTTTATAATACTCGAAGGGCTCTTGTAGTTCAACATTAACAACGGCGATATTCCTGGAATTGCCTTGAAACCGTGGGATCGTTCCCATAGAATCCTATAGGTCTAAGGCGGGGTAGATCAGCCAGGGAATTACCAATCGTTACACACCACCTTGGGCGTACTGCCCAGGTGGGATCGAGGGAAGGCCGAAGTGCGGGGTGGGGTAAACAATGTCGGTACCTAGGGTATGCGAAATAGGGCAGGGAGTCTGATCAAGGATAAAAAGAAGATGGTAGAATTAAGACGGTTAGCGTCCAAGAACTTGCTCATCCACGAAGACAACAAGATTTACGTAACATCTAAACATGGAAATGGTATAAGGCACATCCTCTTTTGGGAAAAGTATTCGGAGACCCTAGACGGTTAAATTGGCTTCGAGGCATCTCCAAAATTAATATTCAACGTCATGGGGATGTTTTAGGTTTCCATCAGACAGGGATATAATCCAGAAATATGTCTGAATTATCGGTACGAACGCTGTTCAACGTCGTCTGCATCAGTAAAACTAATCTTAAGTCTACTATTTACAAGGGTGAACATACATCATTCCTACAACAGTTTGTCACATATTGTAAAAAATTGTCCAAGCTCAAATAGTTTTAGGGAAAATATTGCACTTTATCTATCAAGAAATTAATAATGTAAACAAAAACTGGTTCAAGCCCTGTGGACAGGAGCTTTCTGGCGCTCTTGTTCAAACAGACAAATTATATCTCCGAAAGTATTGGGCTCTCAGAGTTGGAAATTATATCAATGTATTTTTATGATAAAACTGCATCATAGAGGAAATTCAATACAAATAATAGTTTATTTATCAAGATTAAATGAGCAATCTGAGAATGAGACCTGCACCATGGAAGAAATCAAATTAAAATAGTGAAAATGAATTTGACTCTCTCTTATAGAACAGAATGACATGTACGAGTATGAACACAGACCATATACTAAAGCTTAGATATAATAATTATAGCATTCTGTGAAAACATAGAAGTACGATTCATTATTGAAATTTCGAAAAATCATGTCTCCGAAAGTATTAGCTTGTTGGAGTTGAAAATTTTATCAATGGATTTTTATGGTGAAACTGCATCTTAAATAAAATTGAGTTTGAAATTTGTTAAGTAAAAAAAAATTTTTTTTTTCGTTACTCCGAAACCATCTGGCCTATTTTGCCCAATAACGAACTCAACGAAGATATTCATTTCCCTAACCTACTCTGAAAATTTCAACTGTCTAGCTCATTCCGTTCGAGAGTTATTGTAGAAATTTTTTTTTTAATTTTCAAATTTTTTTTTGACACTTTGTGGTAACCTGGTCAATACAAAACTTCACATGCGTATGGAAGTCATGATTCTACAATTTGATGCTGAATTTCAGATAGATGGAGTCATCGGTTTCGGAAATATTCATAAAATTTTTTTTTACTAAAATAGGCCATAACTCCGAAACCGCTTGATGGATTCCGCCCATTAACGAACTCGTCCGAGATATTTACGCTCCAAACCAACTTTGTAAATTTCAATCCTCTAACTCCTTTCGTTCGAGAATTATCGTGCCTACGGCTGGAGCGGCCGGACCGGCCGGACAGAATCGATTTCGACCTCGGATTATTGATCAGTGAGTCGAATCAAATCGTTTGAGACCATTTTCAGCCAAAAATTCGCATTTGCTAAATTAATATTATTATTATTATTATTATACTCTTATCAACCACTCAGTGTTCTCAGTACTCGGTTTATGACTAATGGAAATGTCTTCCCACATTCAAACAGAGAAATATACAGCATGCTTTAGTAACGTTTGATCTCAAAAAAATGAAAACATCGTTCTCGAAACATGTCAGACGACAAAAATTGTGAATAACAAGAGTGTTGTCTCTATTATTATTATTCTAGAAAATATGAAGTCAATTTGATATCCGCAACTGTGTCAAAAACAGCAAAGACGATTATGTTTTTTCGGAAACTGGCACACAATCGTCATCTCAGCCTGTCTAGAAGAGAAATCCCGGAAAGAGCGGCAACGTCAAACGTCAATGAAGGTAATCAGTCCTAACCTAATTCCTCGCCCGCCTTGGGGAAAAACGAAAAAAGGTACAATCGCAAAAGAGCGCCGCACGTCCTTTTCAGTACGCGAAATGTAATTGAACGTAACAATGGACCCTGAACACCCCTCTGGGGTCCTTCACTTCCGCATCTTCGCTAGACGATCGCGTCCCCAATTATACCTCTGTGTGGCAGTGACGTAGCAAGAAAAGTGATGAAGCGCTGTATTACTGGAAACAAAGTTTGGTTGCGAATACTAAATACTAATTTGTGAATAATACCTCAAATAAATAATAAGCATCAAGCGAGACCTTTCGAAAAATTTCCGTGTAGGTAGAAAATGATTTCTTTCAAAATTATTTTCCATACAGTTGTTTAATGACCAGCTATGGAATAGATTTTATCTTTACACAAGGTGTTTGAAAATATATACGCAGTACTTCAGGATGTGATAGCTTGTTCTAAAATATAACAAAAGTTTCTATTAACTGATCCTCTAAAATGCACCATTTTCGAGATATTTGTATTGAAAATTTAAAAAAATCGATTAGCTCCTGAACCGTTCATCCTACAGAAAACAGCTTTTTTAGCCATTTCTTACTCAAAATGAGCATTTTTTGTGCGGAAAAGTGTTTTTCAAGTGTCAATTTGAAGGTTTCGAAGGGCTAGGGGGTGTTCTTCTCCCCAACTTCTACACCACCCGAAAAAGTTCTGTTTTGAGACTCGAATTTGATCCGCCAATGTTTTCTACACAAAAAAGATACTTATGGTCATAAACTCGTCGACAGTTTTCGAGAAAAATCAACTTTTATGTGAAAAACATGGTCAATTTTTTAAATATTTTTTTTTCTTACAAATTCAACAAAATGTATTAAAACGTTAAAACAGGTAACAAAACCAAACGTTAACCTTATAATTGCAAAATTAAAAAAACAATAACAAATCTTACAGTTTATTTCGAAATCTCTGCCGAAAGCTTCAATGCATGCAGCAATTCTTCGAAGCATTGACTGTCTAACAGGCAGGAAAATTCCAAGAGTGAATTATGTCGCAAGATACAACAATGCGCTCCCTTAATTGTTCAACATTATCAACTGGAGTAGTGGAGACTAGGGTTTTGAGATGGACCCAAAAGAAGCTCCATCATGCATAAAGTACATGTTTTGTCTTACTTGAAGCGGTACAGATTCCGGTAGTTCCGGCAGTACTTCTTTTAGGAATTGTAGATTATCTGCACCGTTTAATAGGTTCAGTAAAAAATTGGTTCAAGCACTGACGTGAAGTCAGAAACTTTTGCGCGTATGTTCTATTGTCCATTCTTCTGTATTGGACACCCTTAATCGAATTTACCATGGTAAATTATGTTGTCCATTCTCCTGTATTGGACACTCTTAATTCGAATTTACCATGGTAAATTCGAATTAAAATATTTTTTAATAATTTTCTAGCTATACGATTCGCACAAAATTTCACAAACGTTCTTAGGTTCATATTCTACAACTACTCACCAAGTTTCAATTGGATCGGATTTATAAAGGCTGAAAACAAAATTATTACTCGGAAACCACTGGGCCGATTATGCCCATTAACGAACTTGTCCGTCGTATTGAGATGCGCCACCCACCCCGAAAATTTTAAGTCGCTAGCTCTTTTCGTTCTCAAGTTATCGTGGCAACGGCCGGACGGCCAGAAGGCCGGCCGGACAGAATCAAATTTGACCTCGAATTCTTCATAGGGGAGTCGAACTAAATCGTTTGAGACCATTTTCGTCAAAAAATTCGAAATTACAGACATTTGGGCAAAATGTTAACGCGATGTTCCCCAGAACATGAAAATGTTGGGTCTATCAAATTTTCACCGACGGTGCCAGCCCAAATATTCACAGAAAATTGTTGCTGATGATGGTCTGCAATTTTTTGTTGATTTTCTTCAGCATATATGTGGTTATTATAATGACCAAATGATAACACGCTGTTCCTTGCGGAACACGCGTGCAAAAATTGAAAATACCATCTCTCGAGAAAGATGCTTCATCGGAAAACATAACTTAGACTGCAAACTGAAGATTTCGAGCTATTTTGTCTTGCATCCATCTACGAAAAGCCAATCTTGGCATAAGGCTTTGGATATGGTTTAGGGATACAAAAGTTGTCTTTTCAAAATTTTCCACACCGTCGAGTGAGATAGGCTTAATTTGTGAGCTATTTTTCTGGTACTTGTGGTCGGATTTTTTTAAATTTCGTTGAGGACAGCTTCTTCTTGAGGAATTGTAACTTCCATTGGCCGCCCACTATTAGCAGTATTCCTTTTAAAGTTTTCCCATAGTCGTTGGCGAATGAGTTGAAACAAGTTATGGTGTGTCGATCAGGATGTCTCTCTTGATACAACCACCTTGCTTCTGCCGAATTACCGCTCGCCATTCCGTGAAGGTGATGCATTTCGCACATTTCAGCGTTTGTGTAATTCATTTTCAATTTTGTAATACAAATTTACCTTCTACAGGCACAAACTAATTTTTGTTTTGATAGGAGGTACTTTTTGTATTGATATTTAAAGAGAGATTATGACCAAGACTGCCTTTTTTGCGTAGAAAATATTGGCGGTACAAATGGCTATCTCAAAACTGTAATTTTTCCAGTAGCGTGGAAGTTGGGGAGAAAAACACCCACCAACCCTTCAAAACCTTCATCAATTAATACTAAAATAAATAAATTTCCTCATAAAACGTAGCTAATTAAGATTAAGAAATGCTTACAAAAGCTGTTTTCTGTAGGATAAACGGTTCCGGAGATATTTGCTAAAAACGAAATTTTATTTCCACTTCAACCCTGTATATCGAAAATGGTGCATCCTGAATTCCTGCGCATAGATTATGAAACACCTTGTATAGTGCGAGTCTGTAACTTGGAATATATTCAGTAAATCGATTTGGCCTAGAATTCTTCATGATTGAGTGGAACCTTATCGTTAGAGACCATTTTCAGCAAAAATTCGAATATTGAAAATTGAAAATTCGAAATTTGGGTAAAATGATAGCACGCTTCCTTGAGCATACGCGCAAAAATATTTGAATTCGCTGGGAAACCTACCCAGCCATCTTCAGCATACTCTACGACACTGGTAAAACCACGGTGGTTCTTCTTCATTTCCCTTCACAGTTAATAAAAAAAGATGTTGAGTCCCCCGTTCCACTCGAAATGCGAATCAGCCTCGACTTTATGAGCAATTTGATGGACTCAGTATCTAGATTTTATGTTCCAATCAGGATTTAGAGCCGAAGTCGAATCAATAGATTTCGCTCATGTGATTGATATGGGTAAGGAATTCTCCACCAAATCACATTTAATCTTCGAATTTCTTTCGGCTCTTCCACAGAGTAGGGATTGAAAGTTAAAGTTGATCTCCCACCCCTGCACATTTGTGGGCATGTGTATTAATAAAATTTGTTCAAGCACTGACGTGAAGTCAGAAGCTTTTGCGCGTATGTTCTATTGTCTATTCTTCTGTATTGGACACCCTTAATCGAATTTACCATGGTAAATTATGTTGTCCATTCTCCTGTATTGGACACACTTAATTCGAATTTACCATGGTAGGGGTGCGGTTCTAAAAATTTTTTTTTTTGTCAATTTTCTCAAATTTTCTAGGGGTACGGTTCTTACAAAATTTTAAACACGTCTTTATGATGATTATCTACTACTAGTTACCAAGCTTCAATTCCATCGAATTTTTATTTTTTGAGTTATCAAGGAAATAATATTCCAGGTGGGTATAACTCGGAAACCGTTTAACCGATTATGCCCAAAATCGAACTCAACTCTCCCTTTCGGATACGCAACCTACTCTGAAAATTGCAAGTCCCTATCTCCTTTCATTCGGAAGTTATCGAGGCAACGGTCACCCATCTACTGAACTCACACAAGAATGCTCGAATCTCCAACAATATTCAACCGATCGTGTTAAAACTTGAGACTTGGCAGTAGAGTTTGGTTATGAAGGCTCTTGCAAAATTTCAGCAATTTCAAACGAATAGTTACTGATATATAGAATTTTTTTTTCAATAATTTTTTAAAAATTTTTTACAGATACTATCCCCACGAAATTCTGCAAGAATTTTTGCGTTGGCATTCTACAACTAATTACCATGTTTGAATTAAATCGGCTTAGTATTTTTGTTGTTAATGAGGAACAAAAAACAACCAAATTTCATATGGCTATAACTCTGAAACCGTTTGGCCGATTATGCTCATGAACAAACTGGAATGTCGCGTTCTGGTGCACATCCTAACCTAAAAACTTCAAGCCGCTATCTCTTTCCGTTCTCAAGTTATCGTGACAACAAAAATATTTTATAATAATTTTTGTTTAATTTTCTAGCCATACGATTCGCATAAAATTCCACAAACGTGCTTAGGTTCATATTCTACAACTACTCACCAAGTTTCAATTCGATCGGATTTATATTGGTTGAAAACAAAATTATTACACGGAAACCACTAGGCCGATTATAACCATTAACAAACTTGTCCGTCGTATTGGGATACGCCACCCACCCTGAAAATTTCAAGTGGCTAGCTCTTTTCGTTCTCAAGTTATTGTGACAACGGCCGGACGGCCGGCAGGACAAAATCAAATTTGACCTCGAATTCTTCATTGGGGAGTCGAACTAAATCGTTTGAGACCATTTTCGTCAAAAAATTCGAGAGTTACAGATATTTGGGCAAAACTATAACGCGATGTTCCCCAGAACATACGCGCAATAAAGAAAGTTGAATCATTTATTGATTAAGAAGGATTATATTATACTCGTACAATTGATAGATGTACGTAAAGGACCCTGCAATAAAACATAATATCGATATATATATTTTCTTTAAGCCATAAACTGAAAAAAATAATAGTTGGATGAAACCCATTAAAAAAGGAAGATAATATAAAAATTGAAGGAAAAATAATTTACGGGCGATCTGAGATCGGGTAGTGGAAGGGAGTGAGTTTTTAAAGGTAAAAGACGGTTTATCTCGATTTCCGGCAAAACTACAAGCCCAACGGAAAAGAGTTGAGTAGAAAAGTTGTTGGTAATAAAAAGTGGAAAAGCCCTGTGGACAGGAGCATTGGCGCTCTTGTTCAATCTTTGAAAAACATATCTCCGAAAGTATTGGTAAGTGTTGGGAATTATATCAATGGATTCTTATGACAGAACTTTATCATAACAGAAATTAAATTCAAACCTTATAAAAGACTTTATATTGAACAAGAGTGCCAAAAATTATTAATTCAAAACCTATAGACCAATTCTACCCAACAACGAACTTGTCCGAGATATTCATTCGTCAAATTTACTCCGAAAATTTTATTATATCAATTGAAACTTAGTCAATATTCCAGTTCCGTTCTTACTGCTATTCTGAACTCTACATTATTAACTTACCATTACCATTCCCATCATCGTATGGATTAACCATGGACATTAACATTTCACCCAAAAAATATAATCGTATTATAATTCTCATAATTCTACAATAGCTGAAATGAATTTGACATGTCATGTCTCTCATAGAAAATAAGTTGACATGTATATGAACACAGAGCATATAATAATTCATACATAGAATCATTATAGCGTTCTGTGAAATGACGATTTATTATTGAAGTTTTGAAAAATCATATCTCCGAAAGTATTAGCTCATTAGAGTTAAAAATGATATCAATAGATTCTTATGATGAAGGTACAAAAAATTTAATTTGAAATTTTCTTGTTCCTCCAAAACCGTCTGGTAGATTTTGCCCAATAACGAAATAAGCCGAGATATTTATCTCCCAAACCTACTCTGAAAATTTCAACTGTCTAGCTCATTCCGTTCGAGAGTTATCTCGTACCTACGGCCGGACCGGCCGGACAGGATCAATTTCGACCACGGATTTTTGATCAGTGAGTTGAATCAAATCGTTTAAGACTATTTTCATAACAAAATTCGAAAATTACAGACATTTGGGCAAAAGCCTAAAAGATCTACATCTTTTGTGTTTACACATAACCTCAAAATTTATTTGAAAAATTCAAATAACAAGTTTTTGGTTTTTTATATTATTTTTCACAAACAACTTTTGGTTTTCGTGAAGTTTAGTGAAAACTTATCTTTTCATGTCCCAAATACACTGTTATTATTTTGATTTGAAATATTAATTTTTTCAACTTATTTTGACTTAATATCGAAAAAGCAGCCTAATTTTCAATCGATAATTCTCACGTCAAAATATCTACTTTCGTCGGTGGGCTTTTTGTTCGTTGAAATCTCTACTTTCTGATGGTGTAAAAAAATATACATAACTATTGTAATTTTTCCCAAGAACAGAACTTCAATGTAAAATATGGTTTTGAATTTCAACGATATCGAACGGATAGTTTCTGAGATACAGAACTTTTTCAAATATTTTATTTTTAACTAGCTGCCCGCCCCGGCTTCACGCGGTTGAAATGCTGATACTTAATATACTAAGAATATCTTTATATACAATGTTCACAGCATTTTTGTCGTTAGACAATACAAACATGTTTTCTTTCGAGGTTACTCTTGAAAGAGCGACATATAATTGGCCATGTGAAAAACTCTCAACGCTCAAATATAAGCCTGTAGCGTTGCAAGTTAGACCCTGCGATTTATTAATGGTCATTGCAAAATATATCTATACCGGAAATTATAGGCGTTTAAATTGGATCAGTAAATCCGATGGTATCAGAGGAATTTGGGGAATCAATACATATATCTTGGCTGAGGCGAGCCTCACGCTCTACAGATGATTCTCTGGCTCTCTGTATACGATTTCTATCCCTCTCCTGGCTGTGCCGGCCCCCCGGTCGGTACCACCGCAACCGCTATATCCCTGCATTTTAAATCTGCGATATCTTCGAAAATATTCATCTAAATTGCATGCTGTAGAGGGCCATATTGATCAATATGAAATGGACAATTCATTTAAGGTAATTAATTGGATAAGGATCAATGCTGTATTGCTTAAAATAGCTTCGTAATCAATCCATTATTTCTCGTAGAATGTAAAGGATAAGAAATGGTTATTGTGGGTTATCCTTAAGAGATAGACATATACCATTGTGGACTTTTTGTAGACCTTTTTAAGGTGTACCATACTGTACAACAATATTTTGATCTATTTCGTAGGGTTCAGCCAGCGTTTGCAATGTAAGCGCAAAAAAATGTGTTTATTTACGACATCACATTAGAAACCTCTAAAATTATCAGTGTTTCTCTAATATATAATGCATGTTTTATCCATATAAACCTTCCTATTGGATCACTCTATCTATTAAAAAAAACCGCATCAAAATCCTTCACTTAGTTTTAAAGATCTAAGCATACATAGGAACAGACGGGAAGCGACTTTGTTTTATACTATGCAAGGATATTCTAGTCATGTGATCCTCACAAAATTTTGCGTCTTCGCATCAGTCTTTTTCAAAGAACTACCATGCTTTAATTCGATCATATCAGTATTTTGGGGTTATTGGAAAAACAAAATTTCAGATGGCTATAATTCTGAATCTACTCGACGGCATTTGGACTCCAAACAGAAATTTCAACTCATTAACTCCTTACGTCCAGCGTAATCGTGCCGGCTGGACAGAATCAAGTTTGAACTCGGATTCCTAATCGTTTTAGATCATTCTCGGTAAAAAACTCGAATATTACAGACATTTGGCCAAATTGATAGGCACTCTGTTCAGGTGAAGAAGCAAGCCAAAAATTGTTTAATTTGATGAGAAGAATCAATGCTTGAATTTAATCTACAACTTAAAGACTCAGCCTGTATTTAAATACAATACTGTTCTACGCTCATTGTAGAGCACGGTATACCGCCAGGTTGTGTGGAAAATTATTCTATAAGAATAAACCTGCTATTTCTCTCGAATTATTAACATTCTTCTAGCCAGCAACAAGTGTATTTATATTCGATATAATGTTAAAGAGCTACCGCAGAAGGCTTCTATTGTACCAACAGGTCCAATTTATAGAGGAAATCTTCCATTGTATGCGAACCATATATATATATACAGGGTGTTTGTGAATAAGTGCGACAAACTTTAAGGGGCGATTCAGTGATGAAAACTAAGGTGGGTATTTGGTATAAAATTTTTTGAAAAACCTCCCACTTTAAAAGTTAAACCCCTCCGAAGATTAACAAAAAAAAATTGTTCCTCTATTTTATTTTCACTGTATATTAATCTAAAGATACGAAACTTGGTAAATATTATTTGTCAATAAAACTACACATTTTGGAATTTTTTCAACCATGCAATATGCTTAGAAGGGGTTGAAATAGTCAACCTCTGAGATATTTTTTCATACAACTTTTTGTTTAACAAATTTTCCCTTTTGAAAAACATGGCTGAGAAGTCCAATTCATTTATTAACTTTTTTGTCCCTACAAGCTTCTTCTAAAACTCAAGCATTTACGAGAAAAAATGCAATGCATTTTCAAAAAGCACCGAGGTGGAATTTCCCTAACCTAAATAATTTGTTTATAGTTATATAAACGTATGTTTTACAAGTTTTGCTTTATTTTCCTCATCACCCATTCTATTACCTTTCTTGAAGATTTCTAATATACAGGGAAAATAAAAATGAGGGACAATTTCTTTTGTTAATCTTCGGAGGGGAGTAAATTTTCCGGGGGAGGTTTTTCAAAAAATTTTATACCAAATACCCACCTTAATTTTCATCACAGAATTCCCCCTTAAAGTTTGTCGCACTTATTCACAAACACCCTGTATATATAATAGTCGAGTTTGTTATAAGCAGATATCCACAAAGCTAAGCATTGACAATGCAATACTAGCGATGTTGGGCTCACATCACAATATAATGAACAATGGATTCCTCGAGCCATCTATTGCCCCTTGTTCACTCAGGAAAATACAATAACGAAGGGATGCCATTTCGCTATTTATATGACAGTTCACCTGAAGTGCCCTGTTGCAGTTCGTATAATTCATAAATGCAGATTATAACACTGGTTTAATGAGGACAATAGACATCAAATACTGGTTTAATGTTAGAGTTTGTGTGAGGTTTGTGATTTATAATAACACTCGGAATTTGATTAATTCTAATTTGAATATATCTTTGCGATAAACAAACATAAATATAAAAATCTCTTCAGTAAACATAAACCTAACGGAATAAATAAAAACGTAAATATTTATCTTCCTAACAAGTGCGCAAGGTGATTCTTTTTCGCACGACTTCACAGTTAGACGAACGACTCGAAGCGTAGTTCGAATAAGATTTTGCGTGCGGAAAGGTCACTTTGAGCACGTGTTGAGAACAATATGGCCTGCAATATAGAATGTGGAAGACCACTAGAAAAAAATGTTCATTTCAACAGTGTTAACAAGATTTTTGTGAAAGAGAAGAGCTTGAGGTATTATACAATCTGGAAAAAATTCTGACATAATCATGCGTCAAAATCTACAAGTCTTGTTGCTTGATAAAATTGTTCCTGAGAATTTATCATGAATATCTATTTGTTTAAGCTATAATGCAAATATCGGAAATAATACTGAAAAGTTGAGTTTTATACACTTGCAACAGTCTCACATTGCATAAAATAATCACCCGTTTCTGAAATATTCATGAAATTTTACCCTAACAACAACAATATTGATCAGTTTGGCATTTCCGTGCCGCAAAATATTTGTTTCCGAACGATGCCGAAAAGTACTACTTGCACACGCTCGTAGAAAAAAGGACAACAAACTCAAGAATTAACTCAATATTGCGGACTACATTCGACGATTCTACAAAAAATTAACAAGGAATCGACATAGAGCCACACTGATTTGGCAGTTGAGAGTTGTCAAAGCTTCGTGAAACCATTGCAAAGTGTCCTAAACACGTTTTTCATTGAGCACTATTTTTTGCACTCTTGTTCCTCAGAACACAGTGCTTATCAATTTGCCCAAATGTCTGTAATTTTCGAATATTTGTATGAAAATGGTCTTAAACGATTTGGTTCGACTCGCTGATCAAGAATCCGTGGTCGAAATGAATTCTGTCCGGCCGGTCTGGCCGCAGGCACGATAACTCTCGAATGAATGGAGTTACAGGATTGAAATTGGCAGGGTAGGTTTGGAGCGTAAATATCTCGGATAAGTTCGTAAACGAGCAAAATCCACCATGCGATTTCGGAGTTATGGTCATTTTTAGTAAAAATATTTTTTATGGATATTTCCCGAACCAATCACTCGATCTATCTGAAATTTAGCTCCAAATTGTAGAATCGTGATCTCTATATGCACGCGAAGTTTTGTATTGGCGTAAAGTAGCCGTAAAGTGGCAAAAAACTACGGCCGGCTGGTCCGGCCGGCCGTAGGAATGATAACTCTCGAACGGAATCAGCTACACAGTTTAAATTTTCAGAGTAGCTTTTGGGAATAAATATCTCGATTCAGTTCGTCATTGGGCTAACTAGAAGTAACGGAGTAACGAAAAAAAAAATTTTTTTTACATTACACATTTCAAATTCATTTTTTTGAACATGCAGTTTCATCATAAGAATCCATTGATGTCATTTTCAACTCTAACAAACTAATACTTCCGGAGATATGATTTTTCAAAACTTCGTACTTATATGTTTTCACAGAATGCGAATTATCTGTCTGGGTCCACTGTTCATTCATGTCATCTTATCTTCCTATACGAGACGTCATAGTTATTTCTATTCTCGTTTGTTTATATAATTCGTAGTTTGAAAATATTTTGTGTTGGAAAACAAGGTTCCGCATCTTGAATTGGTGAATATATACTAGACTGTTTTGTTACCGAAAATAATATTGACTTGTTGCATATTGAATAATTTATGTCCCAATATTGGGGATGATGTTTCAGAAGATTTAGATTTGGATCATTTTAATGATGTAGTTTTTGAAGGCAATAGGAAAGAACAACGTAATGGAATCAGAAGGAATTACTGTTCGTTGACCACCGAGGTTAATATTACCTTTTACTTCCTTAAGTATTGAGACATGTTCCTATATATAGTATTTTCATAATGTTGCTAGCAAAAAAATGCTTAAATATTGATCTATATTTCTGTATCAAATATTCTTTCGCCTCCACGTGGTGCACCCTGGGTAACGCTAAAGAACTAGAACCAACTGGCAGTCAAACTATCACTCTCTGGTGATCTCCTGACTACTATTTACACACTGTACCGAACGATGCAAATTGACTCACAGAACGGTGATACTCAGCGCCAACCGACCAGATATCTGGGACCATCTGTCCGGATATGCCAGCTGAACATAGAAGGATCTAGCAAGGGAAAAAATCAATGCCTCTCCAAAATTCTGCTTAGCCGAAATATCGATATAGCAGTTGTCCAAGAAACTCACGTCGCAACTGAAGAAGACATGAAATCGAGAGGAATAATTCACGGCTACGCCATTATTGTATAGCAACTTATTCTAGATCAGACATAGAGAACGTCCAGTTAATTTCAGCAGAGGTGGCCAACGATATCCATCAAATAATTTGTATCTAGAAATATGTGTCCATATATATTGTATAGAGTGTGTAAGGCGCCATACGCTAAATAAATAAATAAATACAAAATGAATGTGTTAGTGGTACAAACTATTAAATTTTGAAAAGAGGATTGAATTTTAATAATATATTATGAACTATTGGAATAATTTGTTCGTCAGTCTATACCTATTCAAATATAAGGAAAAAATGCACAATCTGATGTGATTGTCTCCAGCCTTGCTCTAGACATTTCGAAGATAATTTCCTTGGGTATTTCGAGTTTTGTGTCAATGGTCTAGTAGCCGAGACACAAGTTTAATAAATAAATAAATAAATAATAGAAAACTATGCACCGAGTGTAGGTTGCAACATTCGCCATTCCACGAGGTTAAATCATTGCAGATTGTTCATTTAATCTTAATAAATAAACTAATATTTGGATTTAAGTTCTTTAACAGTGCAGTTCTATTAAATGAATCCATTGATATCATTCTCAACTCTGATGAACCAATACTTTCGGAGATATGGTTAATCAAAAATTGAACAAGAGCGTCAAAGCCCATTCTACGGGGCTTTCTCCCTTTTTAATAATAAAATCCAATTATTTTTAACCTTTGTTCCGGCTTGAGCCTGTTCATGATGAACTGCCAACATCAACTAAGCATTTTAGACTTTGACATATCGTCGCATGAGATCAGAACTATACTAAGTCCAAAATCGTCGATTTTCGGTTTTCAATCGTATACTGTTACAGTATACGATTGAAAACAGAAAATCGACGATTTTGGACTTAGTATAGTTCTGATCTCATGCGACGATATGTCATGAACGCGTGAACTGTCAATGAAATCAGCCTGAAAACCCAAGCAGAAAAAAATCACCTGTTGTATGGGTTGATTTATTCATTTCGAAGAGTTCTACATCCTTTTTAAGAACCGTCCCACATTTGAAAATGTCCCGAATACGCATTCCGCTGTTTTCCAGGAGAAGAAAGTTTCCGTCGAGTCAGACGGGTAATAAAATATCTTCCAGACAATAATTTCTCTGCGGTGTCAAAAAAACGAACAGATCATGCAAAACGTGCCTTATGCAAATGATGACGAAGAAGCGCGAAAGAAATGGTCCGATATGAACTGGAGGAAAACGTAACCAGTCTGGCGTGATACACGGACCCGGCCCGGAATTTATGGTTCAATTTATGCGGGAATCAGGAGCTGTCGAAAGGAAAAGTAATCATCCCATTTGTTGTGAAATATGGCAATACGTCTTAGGGACGTCAGAGGCGGAGACGCGTCGTCCTTGGTCCCGGAAAAACAATTTGGAGGCTGTCAAGGCGGCGACATCATTAGCGTCATTCAGAAATAAATAGGAGAAAAAGAGACCGGGATCCTATTAATATTAAGGGCTTCCTTCCGTTCACTTGACCGACCAAAACAACTGGAAACGGAAATATTCTGAATATCGTTTACACACGGGGTGATTCATGGGCAAATGCGCATAGAGTGAAGACTGGTTTATGCTGGCTGGTAACTTTAACTTAACCCTTAACTTTAAAATTGAAACATGGATTTCTAGGACTATTGTTTATACTGAGACTAAAGAATCCATTTACTTATTAATAATAATAATAATTAATAAGTTAACGGATTCTTTAGGAACTAAAAATATATGTCTATACATATATATTCTATATATATATATATATATATATATATATATATATATATATATATATATATAGATTTGTTCGACCGCACATACAGACCCAAATCGACATACTTTACCGATTATACAGTCCAAAAGTGACGTTTTCAGACCCGACTCCGGGTCTGGTAACGTTTACCTATAGAATTGTACTCAGGGACGTTAGGGGATGCCAGGGGTAAATTTTCAGATGGGTCTGAAAAAGCGGTGATACATCATATTATATACAGAAAAGCTTCAGAGTTTGGCCAGTGCGAGGGCGCTTCTGCTCACATTAGCTCGCTGTATATAATTCGTATAGTTGATCAACGTCTTGAGACCTTACATCCGGCAACGCTGTAGAGCGAGAGTTTGAAAATAATATATTTCATCCTATCGATATACAAACCCAAAACCAACACATACGAAAACTTATACGAGCCTGGTATAGGTAGTCAACGTCATGAGAATTGTTAATTGTGGATTGTTCAAATAAAACTTCAAATTCAGATACTTCTTCCTTTTGATATACGAACCTAAAAACCACACTTATGAACGCTTATACAAGCCTGGTATATGGAGTCGTCGTTATGGGACCTGTTTATTTCGAATTCTCAATCATAATTCTGAAAGAGTGTTGAGGACGAATATCATTTCTTCATGGATCATTTTGGAAAAAATGAACACAATAAACAGTAACGAAACCATTCTGTAATATTTCGGAGACTAAATCAGACTCCTTCATCAGACACAAAGCGAAAACTTTACCAATTATTGTTTGTTGACACTTATTATGAAATTTGTTACACTGCAAATTACAGTAATAGCTGAAGGACACACGGAGAAATATTCATTGATTTTAATTATCAACAAATATTTCGTGGATACGGGCTGGTCCCCTCATCGCTCAGTGTTCCCCTAATGAGGAAAGCGTCATTCAGGGGCAAATACATATCAGTTTCATGGTTATTAACAATCGTCAGCATAACATAGCCACACTTAATGACAGCTGAAGAAGTTCTAGGAAACATAATCCCAGTTGTTGTGAACAGGTAGGAAGAAAATCTCATCAGCTACATCTAGGGAAATCCTTAGGAACTCTGACCCTCTGTGATGCGGAAACCATAAGCGATGTTCAGTGATGTTCATGCTTTTGTCATAAGAGGGTCAGGGACTGCAAGGCTGTCTACCTGATTTGGCAATTAACAGCTGTCAAAGCTTTGTGAAACCCATCGTAAGAGTTGGGAGTTATATCAATGGATTCTTGTGATAAAACTGCATCATAAAATAATTAAATACAAAATGTTTTTTACACATCTCATATCGTGAGACCATGTTCGGCCAATTCGAAAATTATCGACATTTGGGCCAATTGATAAGCGCTCTGTTCCGTACAACAAAAGCACCATAAATAGCAGAATATGTATGTACAATCTATAGAGATCGACATAATGGATGAGTCTAAAACAAAGATTCTGATGACGGAATACCACTCACATGAAAAGGAGTCGACTTGTTTTTTGTTGAACAGACAAAACAATTATCCAAATTACTCAATTGGAATGGTCCATATTTGGTAGTTGAATTTGCTGGAGAAATAGTTAGAACATGGAAATTTCTATCTGAACTAACACTGTGTTACTATGTTTTTGGTGCTTTTGTTATCAGTTTGCCCAAATGTCTGTAATTTTCGAATTATTGGCTGAAAATGGTCTCAGACGTTTTGGTTCGACTCACTGATCAAGAATCCGTGATCAAAATCGCTAGACTTCAAGAGCTAGACTATTGAAAATTTCAGATTAGATTTGCGAGATATCTCGGTTAAAAAAAATAAAAATATTTTTTTTATATCACAAATTTAAAATTGTTTTTTTTATATGCAGTTTTCCCACAAGAATCCACTGATATTATTTAAAACTTTAACTACTACTTTTGGAGATATGATTTTTCAAAATTTCAATAATAAATCTTACTTCTATGTTTTCACAGAATGCTATAATTACTCGATCGTAGAATTCTCAGTGCTATAATATGATATTATTTTTTTTAAGTGATGTTTTAATGCCCGTGGATAATCCATATGATGATTGAAATATATACTTTGGTTAATCGAATTGGGTTCAGAATATCTCCAGTAAAAATAAAACCGGACTATTGGCTAGGTTTCAATTGATATAATATAATTTTCAGAGTGGATTTGAGGAATGAATATCTCGGATAAGTTCGTGGTTTCGGAATAATTTTTGGCACTCTTTTTTTATTAAATGACTCTTTTTTGAATTTAATTTCTTTCATGATGCAGTTGTATCATAAGAATCCATTGAAATAATTCCCAGCTCTAAGAAACCAATACCTACTTTCGGAGATATGATTTGTCGAAGTTTGAACAAGTGCGCAAAAGCTCCTGCCCACAGGGCTTTTCCACTTTTTGTAACATGCAATTCTATCTTAAGAATGCATTGATATCCAACTCTGAGAAACCAATATTTGGAGATATGATTTGTCAAAGTTTGAATAATAACTCGCTAGTAGTTTGATGAAAGCGCCAAAGTCCCTGTCCACAGAGCTGTCCCACATTTATAGTTAAATATCAATTCAATAAAAGATTTGATCCGAATCATTTTTTGACAAATTCGAAAAAAATCTTCTTCAAAGCTTATTATATCTCGCTGTAGTATCATCTTATTTTGTCTAAGAAAACTTAATCATTCTCTGATGAAAGCATGTCCACATTTGTTCTCAATTTTTTGGCAACCATCACTTTCTAAAGGCAATTAAATTGTTAGGAATTTTGTAATTTTTATTCCATTTTCTCTGCATCTGCACATGCAAGTGCGACTGTAATTTCAGAGAAGGACGATTGCAAAAAGCCCATACTATCATTTCAAGAAGGGAGGTGAATTCATCACTGAATGGTTCCTTTCTGGGTTTTCTCTCTTAAACTCTGAAAAATATCTATGAAATAAAAAATTTCTTTATTTTGAAATTGTTTCTGCGTTAGTTAGAAACATATGTAGATATTTGTAATTCGATTGCAATTACAGAGTCTGATGACATTAAAAGATAACTTAAAGGAGTAGCTCTGTATTTTGTTGATCAAAGAAAACAATTTTACAAATTGCTCAAGATGAATAGACCATATTTGGTTGAATAGGTTGAATAAAGAATTCGAACTTGGAAGTTTCTATGTAAAGTGGAACTGTGTTACAATATTTTTCCAAAGACTATCGGCTGTCGGCTTGACAAATTTCAGTATTAGTGTCATCAAATATAGTTCTTAAGATCTTCGCTTGGTGTCTGGGAAAGTAATCTACTTTAGTCTCCGAAACGTTACAGAAAAGTTGTTTCATATGTTGTTAGTTATGCTACTGTTCATTAGGCAATATTGTTCTATTAATGGCTTCTGGCAAATATCTAATCTTTCTAACGCCGCAGTAAATTAAAAAAAAAAACATTGTTTATTTTATGGATATTTTTCAGAATCCAAAAAAGAACCATTTAATCCACTTCTAAATTTGGGGAAATTTTCAACTATTTTACGCAAACGGTGTACAGAAATGTATAGGTGGATAATGTTGACTGAATAAAAGGCCAATCTTGTTCAGCATTGAAAGAATCAATCAACATACGCCGTTTTTTGGATAAAATAATATTGCTTCTAAAATGTCAACAAAAGAAATTAATCTGGAATAATAGACTTTTTGTTGAAGACATATCATCTCTTTTATCGTCCCTTATATTCTTCGGTTTCATATGTAGCATTCATTCGGATCCATTTAATTTTTATTGCATCTACTCTCATTTGTCTCCCTTATTGATACTTTTCTCGTCACTTCAAATTTACTCTTTTCCTCTTTTCTTCTCTTCTACTTGTTCCAATTCTAACTAATATTCCGTAACTTCATTCTGGACAAGACTCTTTCCCCTCATCAAGCAGCAATAGTACCTTCGCAGTTACAGGGTGTTCCTTAAAGAAATGCTAATATTTAAGGTGGTGATTTTTTGACTTATTTTAAGAAAAAACTTCCTATGAACGTATGTCCTGAAAGTTTTAACTTTTGAGATACGTGGTGATAAAATGATGAAAAAAAATCAGTTTTTAAATAATAACTGAGATAATATTGCAGACATCTTCATAAAATTTGGTACATGTTTATGTGCATCAAGGTGGATTCTGTGATGTACAAAAATTTTCATTTTCTCTACTAAATACTAGGCCACTGCTTTCTTTTCGAATAACAATTAGTTTTAAGATCCTCATTCATATTTGAGCAAATTTGATCCCATGGGTTTTCTTTGACCGACACACGGTTTCCACCTAAAAAAATACAAATAAAGATCAATTCCTCAAAAATCTGAGGCGGTGTGAAATATTTGTGCATCGACTGAAAGCAAATTGAGAGATCAGATTTGTTCCAAAATCAATAAGAATCCAAAAAATAAGTTTTCTTGTCATATGCTCTGTTCTTGATTAAAATAATTAAATTAAAATTACTTCATATCGCAGCACAAAATTTTATCATCCTGTATCTCAAAGGTTAAGACTTTTAGGACATACGTTCATAAGAAGTTTTTTCTTAAAATGAGTTGAAGAATCGCCACCTTAAATATTAGCATGTCTTTAAGGAAGACCCTGTATATGCTCTGACATTCTGAAAAAAAAATATGTGTTAGTAAAAATTATTTTAGATAATGAATTCTCGCTGATCACTTGGAGAAACATTTTGACAAGTTATTGAGGTAAAGAAAAAACTTGGCTTGGGTTTCACAATATATAATACTATGTTCTTGACATTGTTCAGTCTTGAACATGGGATAAGCTGGAAACATATATTTATGTCAACAATATGGTATTATATTGTAAAACTTAAGCCAAATGTTTTCAATTGGAAAATATTCTAAGTAATCATTAAAGGATACTGTGGGAGGTATACTCATTATTCAACGGTTTTTTTTCTTGGTTTTCTCTCCCAAACTCTGAAAAATATCTATAAAATAAAAATTAATTATTTTGTGATTTGCTTCTGCGTAAGAAACACAGGATATTTGTCAGAAGCAATCAATTGAACAATGTTGCCTAACAAACAACAACGAAACAACATCAACGAAGAAACAACTATTCGTAACGTTTCGGAGTCTATATCACACTCCTTCTTCAGACGCTCAATGAAAATCGAGAGAATTATTTTGTTTTATTATTTTATAGACTCCGAAACGTTACGAATGGTTTTTTCTTCGTTGATGTTGTTTCGTTGTTGTTTGTTAGGCAACATTGTTCAATTGATTGCTTCTGACAAATATCCTGTGTTTCTTACGCAGAAGCAAATCACAAAATAATTAATTTTTGCGCGTATGTTCTGGGGAACATACGCGTTATAGTTTTGCCCAAATGTCTGTAACTTTCGAATTTTTTGAAAAAAATGGTCTCAAACGATTAAGTTCGACTCCCCAATGAAGAATTCGAGGTCAAATTTGATTCTGTCCGGCCGGCCGTCCGGCCGTCCGGCCGTTGCCACGATAACTTGAGAACGAAAAAAGCCAGCGACTTGAAATTTTCAGGGTGGGTTGCGAATCCCAATACGACGGACAAGTTCGTTAATGGGCATAATCAGCCCAGTGGTTTCCGAGTAATAATTTTGTTTTCAACCAATATAAATCCGATCGAATTGAAACTTGGTGGGTAGTTGTAGAATATGAACCTAAGCACGTTTGTGAAATTTTGTGCGAATCGAATGGCTAGAAAATTTAAAAAAAATTATTAAAAAATATTTTTGTTGTCACGATAACTTGAGAACGGATTGAGATAGCGGCTTGAAATTTTCAGGTTAGGATGTGCACCATAACGCGACATTTCAGTTTGTTTATGAGCATAATCGGTCAAACGGTTTTAGAGTTATAGCCATCTGAAATTTTCTGAAATTTGGTGGTTTTTTGTTCCTCATTAACTCGAAAAATACTGAACCGATTGAATTCAAACATGGTTATTAGTTGTAGAATGCTAACGCGAAAATGTTCGCAAAGTTTGGTGAGGATAGCATTTCTAGAAAATTTTTAATAAATCATAGAAAATAAAAAAAAAAATTCTATATATCAGTAACTATTCGTTCGAAATTGCTGAAATTTTGGAAAAGCCTACATAACCTAACTCTACTGCCAAGTTTCAAGTTTTAATACGATCGGTTAAATATTGTTGGAGATTCGAGCATTCTTGTGTGAGTTCAGTAGTTGGGTGACCGTTGCCTCGATAACTTTCGAACGAAAGGAGATAGGGACTTGCAATTTTCAGGGTAGGTTGCGTATCCGAAAGGGAGAGTTGAGTTCGTTTTTGGGCATAATCGGTCTAACGGTTTCCGAGTTATACCCACCTGGAATATTATTTCCTTAATAACTCAAAACATAAATATTCGATCGAAATGGCGCTTTGTAACTAGTAGTAGAAAATCAACATAAAGACGTGTTTAAAATTTTGTAAGAACCGTACCCCTAGAAAATTCGAAAAAAATTACGAAAAAAAAATTTTAAGAATCGTACCCCTAGAAAATTTTAAAAAAATCACGAAAAAAAAAATTGGTTCAAGCACTGACGTGAAGTCAGAAGCTTTTGCGCGTATGTTCTATTGTCCATTCTTCTGTATTGGACACCCTTAATCGAATTTACCATGGTAAATTATGTTGTCCATTATCCTGTATTGGACAATTTTTTATTTTATAGATATTTTGGTTTGGGAGAGAAAACCCAGAAATAAACCGTTGAAAATATTGTAATTTCACATCAAATGAAATACTGTACCTATAGAACTCCTAATGGCTCTTATTTACGTACCTGTTGCACTTTTCATCATCAGCTTCCTTCTTGCAGACATTAAAATCACTTCATAACACAACTAAATCAATGTAAACGATTCCAGCTTCGTTTTCGCGCCCTTTCGTATATCGAAATTGGCGCGATTAGTCCCGAAGAGCTGGCAACAGCGCTGGGTTCGAAGACGTTGGCTGAAGATACTTGCGGAGTATATGTGGGATCAGAAAGTCGGCAGAATGATTCGGGATTCGAGAAGTTTGACGAATATACAACTTTTTTGAAAGAAAAAAATTCCTTCCCCTCTCAAGATGCCTAAGGAGTTATATTTTCAATCTACCCATTTTTTGTCTATATACTCCTGAAAACATTTTGGATCATATGGGTCTCAGGTAGCCTTCAGAGTGTACCGGGACTGGATACGTCTATTAGATAAATATATATATATATATATATATATATATATATATATATATATATATATATATATATATATATATAGGATTAAGTTGAACCAGCCAGCCTAAATCAACCTTAAGGGTAGATGAAGGACACCGAAGTGCTTCTTTGATTTAACGTCAACGTTTAATTCGAGACCATCGATATTAAGTCGTTATATTCCATTCATAGACATGATGAAGTGAATATATGAAAGTGATCCATATATTATTGAATATCATTGAATGTATTCAAATCCCTTTTGCGCGTATGTTCTGGGGAACATCGCGTTATCATTTTGCCCAAATATCAGTAATTTTCGATTTTTTTGCCGAGAATGGTCTCAAACTATTGGGTTCGACTACCTGATCAAAAATACGAGGTCAAATTTGATTCTGCCCGGCCGACGAGAGCGACTTGAAATTTTCAGGGTAGGTGGCGCACCCCAATACGACGGACAAGTTCGTAGGCATAATCGGCCCCAATGGTTTCCGAGTAATAATTTTGTTTTCAACAGATACTAATCCGATCGAATTGAAACTTGGTGTGTAGTTGTAGAATACAAACCTAAGGACGTTTGTGGAATTTTGTGAAAATCTTATCAGTAGAAAATTATTAAAAAATATTATTTATGTCACGATAACCTGAGGTGGTAGCGACTTGAATTTTCAGGTTGAATGCAACATTTGAGTTCGTTAATTAGCATAATCGGCCAAAAGGTTTTGGAGTTAGATCAATATGAAATTTGGTTATTCTTTCTTCAATAACCCAAAAAATACGATGCCGATCCAATTCGAACATGGTAATTAGTTCTAGAATACCGACGCAAAAATTTTTACAGAATTTCGTGAAGATCGTTTGACTAGAAAATCTTAAAAATATTATTGAAAAAAAAGTTAATATATCAGAAAGCATTTGTGCGACATCGCTGAAATTTTGCGAGAACCTTCAAAACCATGAATGTCATGATGACATATTAAACTATAACATACATTTTAGGGCTGATTTTTTCATAACACAATAGAGAGTGAATCATGTTATCTATGGGAGATGATAGCCCTACATTAGGGTCCTGTAGCGGTCTTCGAACATCTGAAGTTCTGGATAATCATCGTTTGGATTGGCCCGATTGGCCTGGTTTTGAAAGAGACCCTCAGTCAAATATTGAAGGGATTTCTGACAACAAGACTGAATATCTTCGAAAACTAGCAGAGGCGATTCTTCGTCAAGAGATTCGTGCGGCTACAGGAGAGTATATTTTTATGAGACGGGACTTTTGAAAGGTTCTGTGTTATTTTCAATTCGTTCATGTTTTTCCTCTTGTCTTTTTGGATTTATGTTATTTGGAGCAATATTATTTCCTCGATAACTCAAAAAAAAAATGGGTTCAAGCCCTGTGGACAGGAGCTTTCTGGCGCTCTAGTTCAAACAGACTTATTATATCTCCGAAAGTATTGGTTTCTCAGAGTTGGGAATTATATCAATGTATTCATATAATAGAAATGCATCCTAAATGAAATTCAATTCAAATAATAGTTTATTTATCAAGATTAAATGAGCAATCATGAGAATGAGAAAAGCACCATGGAAGAAATCAAATTAAATCTGGCTTATTTTGCCCAATAACGAACTTAACCGAGATATTCATCTCCCTAAACTACTCTGAAAATTTCAACTACCTACCTCATTCCGTTCGAGAGTTATATCTATGTCTATGGATGAAAAGCAGTCTCACTACTCTCAGATCTCTTACTTCATGTTCAGTTCCGAAATGTAAGAATTTTCTGAGAAAAACTAATTTCGGAGCAAACAACTGAGATTTTTCTCACTTCGCTCACAATTCTTCGATAATGTAGGAACATCATTTGACATTATGACAATTCATATTCATACATAGAATAATATCATTCTGTGACAACGTTGAAATACGATTTATTATTGAAATTTTGAAAAATCATATCTCCGAAAGTATTAGCTTATTAGAGTTAAAAATAATATGAGTGGATTCTTATGATAAAACTTCTTATCAAAAAAAATTTAATTTGGAATTTGTTTCGTAAAAAAAAAATTTTTTTTTTGTTACTCCGAAACCATCTGTCCGATTTTGCCCAATAACGAACTTAGCCGAGATATTTATCCCCCAAACCTACTCTGAAAATTTCAACCCTCTAGCTCATTCCGTTCGAGAGTTATCGTGCCTACGGCCGGACCGGCCGGCCGGACCGGCCGGACGGCCGGACAGAATGAATTTCTACCACGGATTCTTGATCAGTGAGCCGAACCAAATCGTTTAAGACCATTTTCATCGAAATATTCGAAAATTACAGACATTTGGGCAAATTGATAAGCACTCAGTTCCGAGGAACTAGAGCGCCAAAAAATAGACTCGATTGAATTGAAGTTTGGTAACTAGTTGTAGAATATCGACATAAAGACGTGTGTAAAATTTTGTGATAACCGTACCACTAGAAGATTTCAAAAAAATTACGAAAAAAATTGGTTCAAGCACTGACTTGAAGTCGAATTTACCATAGTAAATTTGATTAAGAATGGACAATAGAAATTTACCTTGGTTAATTCGATTAAGAGTGCCCAATACAGGAGAATGGACAATAGAACATACGCACAAAAGCTCCTGACTTCATGTCAGTGCTTGAACTTGAAACTTAAAACTTCAGACATTTGGGCAAATTGATAAGCACTCTGTTCCGAGGAACAAGGGCGCCATAAAGTATTTTATTTGATGAGGGGAATCTAAGGTTAATATCAATACAATGTCAATCAATACAATGTATAACTCAAAGACTCCGTTGTATAATGAAACTATCGTGAGAAATGTATACTCCATTCACATTTATAAAGTCTCCCAGTTGGCCATGAAATTTTGACACATTTCACCGTGTAATTTTGAAAATGTAAGGTTATTTCCTGTCAGATAACTACGCAACGTTGTCCTCTCTACATATAAGTCGTAGAAATTACGTATTTTTCACAATGTGAATTCTCTTGGGAAAAATAATGAATTTGAGGAGATATTATGTGAATTCAACATTTCCAAAGACCTGATGGCGACTGTTGAAGAAAATTTTTCATATGTTGTTACTATCGAAATCTTTCGCGTATATGATCAAGTTGGAAGATTCAGTTATGCTATTTTCTTACAAGAATCAAGTGTTGAAATATTAATAAAAAATATCAGATACAGTCCTTTACTTTGTGATAGTTCATTTGAAAAAATTGGTTCAAGTCCTGTGGACAGGATCTTTACGCTCTTGTTCATACTTTGACAAATCATATCTCTGAAATAATTGATCTCTGGGGATGATATGAATAGATTCTCAGGATAGAACTGCATCATGAAGGAAATTAAATTCAAGCAGACCGATTCTCCCCAATAACGAGCTTATCCGAGATATTCATTCCTCAAATCTGCTCTGAAAATTATATTATATCAATTAAAACTTAGACAATATTGCAGTTTTCTTTTTACTGGAGATATTCTGAACCCAATTTGATTATGTATCTTACCAAAGAATATATTTCCATCATCATATGAATTATCCACGGGCATTACATTGTCACCTCAAAAGTATAATATCATATCATCCTCATAATTCTACGATAGCTGAGGTTATTTCATTGTTCATTTTGCATTCAATCATACTTTTTTTTATAGAACAGGAGGTTTATTTTATATGAAGAATAACGAACCAGAAATAAGTTTGAACATTATCTCTCATAGGAAAATAAGATGACATGTAAAAACACAAAGTACGATTCATTATTTAATTTCGAAAAATCATATCTCCGAAAGTATTAGCTTGTTAGAGTTGAAAATAATATCAATGGATTTTTATGGGGAAATTGCATCTTGAAAAAAATTGAATTTGAAATTTGTAATGTAAAAAAAAATTTTTTTTTCGTTACTCTGAAACCATCAGGTATTTTGCCCAAACTAACTCTGAAAATTTCAACTGCCTAGCTCATTCTGTTCGAGAGTTATTGTAGAAACAAAATATTAAAAAATTTGTAATTTTTTTTTCACACTTTACAGCAACCCGATCAATACAAAACTCCGCATGCATATAGAAGTCATCATTTTACAATTTGATGCTAAATTTCAGATTGATCGAGAGACCAGTTTCGGAAATAATAATAAAAAATATTTTTGCTAAAAACGGCCATAACTCCGAATCCGCTTGGTGGATTTCACCCGTTAACGAACTCGTCCGAGATATTTACGCTACAAACCCACCCAGCAAATTTCGATCCTTTCATTCGAGCGTTATCGTGTTAACGGGCGGACAGCCGGACAGAATCGAGTACCACGGATTCTTGATCAGTGAGTCGAACCAAATCGTTTAAGACAATTTTCAGCCAAAAATTCGAAATTACAGACATTAGGGCAAATTGATAAGCACTCTGTTCCGAGGAACAAGAGCGCCAAAAAGGATAAAAGTACCTGAATAACCCGGCAGCAAAACTTCTAAACGAACAGACGTACCTATGAAATTCCCCACTTTTCGGAATTCTCAAGAAATAAGCCTACAGAAGACATTTAAATACCTTGTTGGACAACTTGAAATACACTAGTTTCAAAATGTAGTAGTACGACGAAACCCGAGTCACTGTGAAACCTTGATAAAACATATAGACTACTGGCCCATGCTGAAAAAATTATGGGTCATTTGAACCACCAGGTGACCTCTCTAGAACGATATAAGAGCATACAATAATAAGATTCAGCACTATGCCATCACTTGTAAGCTGTCCAACTGAGTGCAGGTGAGAATTCGAAAGTACAGGTAGAGTGAGTACATTTTGGTCACATATTTTTGTACGGCATTCTTACCACCGATAGATCCATGAAAAATAATAAGAAAACGCGCAGTGCCGTACAAAAATGGTGGTCCACAAAGTCGAATTTTTTTTTTATTTTCTGACAATTTCCAGGGTAAATTTGATCATTTGATCTTGTACGGCATCTGTGTCATACTATTTCAATACTGCTTCTAATCCATTATTCCGCAACGCCGTACAAAAATCATGCGACAACGGGAAAAAATTGAGGGTTGTAATCCCCTCTCTTTCGGTAGTCCAGCAGGTAATTTGATACAACATGAAATAAATTTATTTTGAAAGTATTTTATGCATAGATAATATTTTTTCATATGCCGTACATTTTCGTTGGTTCAAAGGGAAAAAAAATTAAATAGAAAAAATCAAAAAGAAAAAATCTATATAACGAAATGTGAGGTGAAATTTATTTTATACGGCATTTAGATAGTTTATTTGTACAAATTTTCAGTCTTTTCGTGATTCTAGGTTCCTAGTTAGAAACTATATATATATGTCATATATGGGTTTGTTTACTATCGATTTATACTTGAATTATGTAGATGTGCAATTTTATTTTTAATTTTTCAAAAATAATTCTGCTAATTTCAGTATCATAAGTACTCGCACATTTTTGGAGCGACGTTCTGTTACGACGTTTAGCATTTGTAGGGAATATCGTATTTTATTCGGATGTACTCGGCTTGGACCCGAGATAAGATAATTCGGACGTCGATGAAGACGTTGATTCTGATAACAACTCAGCAACGGATTCCGATACAGAATAATTCAAACAAAAACCATATTTCTTATTATCATCATTAAATTTATGAATTTTTTTTTTATGAAATGACCATTTTTTTTATTATTATCATTAAATATTTCGAATTATTCTGAAACATGATTGTTTTATTTATTCACATCATTACAATGAAACAAATCAATTATATGTATGTATCAATAAGGTTTGAAGTATATATTGAACCAAAAAGTATACAAAACTGTTGATACTGGGATTGACAGTTTCAATTCTTGGACATAATATACATACCGTTTCAGTTCAGTTAGACATCATAGTGATTTTATCATATTATCAATTGTTCTCTTCAAAATTATGTTGATACCGTACTGTATCAGATGGCCATAAAGTACCCTCAAAATTGTAGCGTCACTTTCATCAGCTTAAAAGATATGGTGTGCATAAAAATGTACGGAATCATTTTTTCCTAATTTATATATGTTAATACTATTTAAAACAAGGGATAAAATGTAGAAAACTGCTATATTTCATTAATCTATGATATTTAAACTTTTACAATAATTCGCAAAATTCCAGTTTTTGTATTTCTCTATAATTTTTTTTAGAACGGTTTTTTTTGAACGGCAATACTATATAACAATTGTATTTTACAATATCATGTTAAAAAAAAAGTTCCCGTACAGGATCAAATGACTTTACAGCTCTAAAAATCAAGGATACGATGCAATCAAGGTAATTATTGATTTACATTCAAATGAACAATCAATTTTTGACGGCATTATTTTTAATAGTACTTTTGAGTGCTAGATAATGTTTTGGAACCGAAGCCGTACTTTTTCAAATCACCCCCTGGACTACGGAAAGAGAGGGGATTACAACCCTCGATTTTTTCCCCTTGTCGCATGATTTTTGTACGGCGTTGCGGAATAATGGATTAGAAGCAGTATTGAAATAGTATGACACAGATGCCGTACAAGATCAAATGACCAAATTTACCCTGGTAATTGTCAGAAAATAAAAAAAAAATTCGACTTTGTGGAACACCATTTTTGTACGGCACTGCGCGTTTTCTTAATATTTTTCATGGATCTATCGGTGGTAAGAATGCCGTACAAAAATATGTGACCAAAATGTACTCACTCTACCTGTACTTTCGAATTCTCACCTGCACTCAGTTGGACAGCTTACAAGTGACGGCATAGTGCTGAATCTTATTATTTTATGCTCTTATATCGTTCTAGATAGGTCACCTGGTGGTTCAAATGACCCATAATTTTTTCAGCATGGGCCAGTAGTCTAATAGTGATAGGATAGGAAACTAAGTAATTTCATTGGAGAGTTCAACATGTCCCAAGACAGAATGAAGTTTTCCTATTGCAGATTTTCAGTTCTGTATAACACCTAATACTTTGTCTCTGCTTCTTCAAAACTGCTTTCGGCATTTTAAATTTCGAAGCGAAGAGTTGTTAATTATTCGAAGATAATGATCTGTGATAATATCTTGTCTAAGATGGAACATTATGTTGGTTGTTGAGAGTAGAAATTGGCAACGTCTCAGAGAATTGTTTTGATATTGACGATATTTCAGGAGTGCCAGCCTGCCTTTAGTTTTAGTTACAAAAAAAACCTGATGGACCTTAATCATGGCCAACCGGGAGACTTTATTAAAGTGAATGGATTATATGACAGAAGGATGAGAAATGAATAAGGCTGGTTTTCCTGTCACGCTGACGGTCGGCGCTGATGGGTCAATATGTATGTAGCTACAGGTAGCGTTTTCGAGTCACGCAGCGCTGACCGCTGTCAGCGCTGAGCTATATACGCGCAGGTACGCGCCGGCGCGTCGGCGCCGCTGACTAGCTGGCACCGACAAGCCTCCACATTCAGTGAGCCAGAGACAATAGCATCCTTCTATTTCTCTATGTGATCAGCGCGATACTAAAAGGATCCGAGCTGACCGATCAGCGCTGACCGTCAGCGCCGACCGTCAGCGTGACAGGAAAACCAGCCTAAGGATGTACTTAAAATGTGTCAAACAAATTTCAACTAATCTTTTCTGCTCACTGAAACTCGAGAAATGCTGTCCAGTTTATGCAATTTCATGAGAAAATAGTAGCATAAACGCGAATTATCACTTGGACAAAGAGAGTACAAATAACAGACCTCTCCTCAATCTCAACAATAGCACATCCACTCCGTCGGTAGCGTCTCGACGTGTACCCCGTCGGCCAATTTCAGAATTAGTCTGCATTGTATTGAATCCCGCTCGTTCGGCATAATGAATTCAAACTCGTCTTTTGTACCCCAAAACATCAACCGCTGTTTGCGATTGGAACAAGAGATTTCTCAAGAACTGTTACACACAGAGGTGTTGCCTGAGCTTCCGTACTGGCATGGAAATGTGACGGCGGCCGTCTAGGCGCTTATTCAGAGACGAACTCATTCGTTATGCATGTGTAATTACGGCTTAACTACGTCTTGCATTATGGATACAACGCTTCAAAGGATCCTATGGATTATCGAGAATCTCGATAAAAGGATTTTTACGTGCATTTGTCAGGTCGATATAATTTTACCCAAATATCATATCTTTCACATAATATGTGTAGGAATTATAATATTTTCACCCTTGTAAATAAAAGACTTAAGCTTAGATGCAGATGAAGTTGAACGACGTTCGAACAGATATTTTAGACGTATTTCTGGATTATATCCCTTTCTGAAGAAATCCTGAAACATTCCCATGATATCGAATATTGAGTCTGGAGGCGTGTCGAAGACACTCAAGTCGTCTAATACAATCAAGTGCCTAATACCATTTCCATGTTTAGCAATAACCTAAATCTTGCAATTGCCTTCGAGGGTGTGCTGTTCTTAGAAGTAAATAACGCTCCCTATATCGTTCCCATGGAACACCATTTGTTCTAGCGAAGTATCGCAAGATAGAGGATTTACCAATCAGCATGACCACAACAGTGGTAGTACAGCCCTTAGCACAAGAAGAGAGGGGCAGGAAAGTACTGGAGGTTAATCGGGGATAGAATCGAAAGAAGTTCGAAGGGTGCAGCCGAGCACGAGAGACGTGAGATAAGACTTGTCAAGGAAGTTGATTTGTGCTTTGACGAAAAACTGATTAGAGTTTCGAGTGTTGCAAAAGCTCATTAGAAGTGAGGGGAAAGACTTAAACGAACAAGTATCGAGACTGTTAGGAACCTCAGTAATCGACGGTATTTGATGTTTATTTATTTATTTAGCCTATGGCATGACACACATATAGACAATTCAAAAATTAAAGTTTACCATACAAACAAAATAGAGATGTAAAGTTCAACAGTGACATCAAGACAGACATAACAGTAATTGTGTATAAACATAAAAATAGACATAGAAATAACATAAGATAAAACAAATATTGCACATCACAATTCCATATCAGGTTTCGCAGCCATTCCACAGCCTGTGGGGTTGCCCTCAAGAAATCGTCATCGGTGCCAGTAAATTTTCTAAGTGGGCAGTCGTTAACAATATGATGGATATTTTGTTCTTGAGCGCCACAGTCGCAGCCAGGGTCGGGCCTCATTTTCCATTTATGCAAAGAAGCTCCACATCGTCCATGACCTGTCCTTATTCTATTGAGTGCTACCCAGGTTTCCCTCGGGAGGTGGAAGCCCGCTAGTTAGTTTGGAGTTTCAAGTAGATGATACGATCTGGGATTTACTTTGTTTCTCCAGCTCGTACGCCAGGTTTCAGCACCATCATAGCTTTGGCTAAGAAGTTCACAGGAGGGTTGCTTGATTTGAGTCCCCTAAATTCAATTTAGTCTTGGTGGATAGGAAGAGCAGGGTTGCTAGAAATATTTCTAAACTCTCTTAACATTATAATGCGTCTTCGCATTTCAGGTGGTTTTATGTTACTAAGGACTGGTAGCCAGTAGAGTGGAGTGGTTTTAATAGCACCAGAAATGATTCGCATCGTTTGGTTCTGCACCACGTTAACTTTACCCACGTGCGGACTGTTTAGCCAAACCGACGAGCAGTACTCAGCAGTCGAGTAGACCAAGCTCAGCGAAGTGGTACGAAGTGTCTCTGCATCAGCTCCCAAAGTTGTTCCCGCTAATTTATGAAGAATGTTGTTTGGGGATTTTAGTTTTGCAGCCAGATTTGATAGGTGCTTGTTATAAGAGAGGGTGCGATCTAGTGTTACTTTATCTTTAGTGTTATTTTGGGTGGGAATTGAATGGAAGCAGCGCCATTTAGAGATACCTGTAGGGGCGTTCCAGCAAGTCTATTATTCAGATGGAAACATGATGTTTCTGTTATGAGTATGCTTGGGATAAGTCGACATTTCTTAAAATATACAGCCAGCACCTCTAGGTCCTGGGAGAGAGTATCTTCGAGAGCAACCATATTGGTGTGTTGGCTTGCAAGAGCAACATCATCTGCGTACATAAATCTCCTGGATGTAATAGTTGGTAGGTCAGCTACGTAGAGATTGAACAGTACCGGTGCAAGCACTGAACCTTGAGGGGGACCATTATTTGGTGGTTTCGATTTACTGAGTGCGCTGCCCATTGAAATTCGCAAAACCCTATTTGACAGCATATTATCCAGGAGGGATGTCATCGCCTTGTACCTAGTAGCCATTAGAAACTTGTATATTGAACCCTCTCTCCAGACTGTATCGTATGCAGCTGTCAGATCGACGAATGCCGCGCCGATTTTCATGCGGTTTTCATAGCCTCTCTCAATGAACGTTGTTAATGCCAGAACTTGTCCTCGCAGTTTCGGTTTGGTCTAAAACCAGCCTGATCAATAGGTATGGATTCCATTATAATTGGACTCAATCTGTTATATAGGAGACGCTCAAACAGTTTGTACGCTACACTTAAGAGAGCGATTGGTCGGTAGCTTTCAGGTGTATTGTCGGGTTTTCTTGGTTTGAGGATGGCGATAATCTTTGTCCTTTGAATTCTTCTGGCAAAATTCTTAACTGAATTTGATGTGACGGCGAAGTTGAACTTTGTAGAAGTTGTGTAAATAAACCTGTACATATTAGCATACGGTGTTCTATTTATTCCTTAGTATGAATGTATAATCATTATCAAAAAGCTCCTGCAGCTGCCATGAGCTGAGCTTCAGGTAATGGTGGGACTGTTGCCGGGCTACTGTGGATTCAAATACAATTGTACCGCATGAGCAAGTCAGCATACGAAACATGCATGCTCTGTGGATCGGAAATGGAAACAGTCGATCACATAGTTTACAAATGCCCAGAGCTGGTCAGCCCAAGAATTTTACATATTGGTTAGGCAGTTCTGAAACCTCACGACGTGATAGCCAAGACTCCTAAGGATGCCTTCAGGTATGTTAACACAATTGACAATATCCTTAGTATTGAACAAATAGGGTAATAGAACGAAAGATCGTATCGGTCGTAGTTCTGAAGGGCTGGACTAAGAAGCTTCACCACCCCGTTCCAATAAATAATTATAAAGCCAAGTACCAGACAATGATTTTTGTAATTTTTCCTCTTAGCAGACTAGGGCTTCACGCGAGAGCCAGATTTTTCTCGTCTCGTCTCGTTCGCGTCTCGTGAAACTGAGACGAGACGTTTTCAAAAATATTATAGGCGATACCAAGACCACATACAGCCCAACACGAGAGTCTCGTTTTGGTCTCGTTAATTTTTTTGTATGTTTTATATACGACTTGACTTTTTTCAACACCCACAGAAAGCAATTGAATATGAAGGGTTTCCACTATAATTACCAATATATTTTGTCTATATTATGAATCGATCGTTCTAGAAATATACGATTTTTTATAAGATCATTAATGTATTATGACCTTGCGATAATTGAGATTATTTTTCAAGAAAAAATAGAATTCACCATAAAAACGGATGCCATTATGAATTCGATCTTAACGGACCACTTTTATTGCCCCTAAATCCCAATGCATTGAAAATTTCGTCTCTATCTGAACATCTGGAGAAATTTATTCTCTTGTGCTGCTTCTAGTAAAGATGTGAACAATTATTGTATACATCTGTGGAACTACGTATAATAAAACTGGTAAATAAATTAAGCTATTCAATTTTTCGAAAAGTGTTTTGAGGAATACGCCAAGAACACCCTCAATGATCTACCCACTGGAAAGGTATTCTTTGAAAACTATACCAAATTGTTCAATTCTATTAAAAAATGTATCGACATCGACAGCCTATTTAAAACAACAACAAAACTTTCGAATTATTGGAAAGCTGAGCTGTTAGAAAGATCAAATAGGAATCAAAATATTTTACAGTGGTGGAGAGTGATGAAAAAGTTCTTCCTACACTTTCCAAGATGGCCAATGATTTATTAATAGCTACATCCGTACCTGTTGAAAGATTATTTTCCACAGCAGGTATGATCATGGCAATAACACGTACATCATTGAAAAATGATGTGATGCAAGCGTGATTATGTTTGAATTCTTGGTCATCAAGTAATTTAAAAGTTGAAATCATGAGTGTTTAAAATTGAAAATAATATGTACATTTACAAATATTTTTGTATAAGAGCGTAATAAATATATAGTTACAAAATTATTCATTATTGTATACCATTTTGTTTATATATTATAATATTTATTATCTTTATTCAGAATTAAGCGAGACGAGATGGGACAACTGAAAACGAGACGAGAAGGAGACTTAATTTTTTGTGAATTGGCGAGAGCGAGACGAAATTTTTTATTCTCTCGCCTACTCGCCATCTCGTGTGAAGCCCTATAGCAGACCCGTTTTCGTTTACCATTTAAAATTAGTACAGCAAGCCTTCTCCAATCAATAATTGAATTAAACAAAATGCTGCTTCGACACAGAAAGACGAGATGAATATGGATTATCCTAAGAGTTTTCGCATTTCTGTGTGTTCGTTGACCGAATCCTCGGTAATTGCAAGGTTGTCAGATTGTTTTCGTCGATCAAATGATCGAGGTTTTGCATTCTCTATTCTTGAATATCCTGTAACCCTAACAATGCCCACTAAAGGAATCCGATTGCGTATTACATTAAACTACAAGACAAGTGTGGCTGCCAAAATCTATTTACGTATGGAAATTCAACTTCGTCTGAGCACTTCATTAGAGAACTCGAACCTAACAAATTATCCTATTCTGCATGTTTAATTACAACTTGAAGACGTCTCGTGTTACGGATTGTACGTGGAAATGATATGAACAAATCCTACGTAGATTCCCATTAGCCTCGACAGGTCCTTAATCGGAAGAAAATTGAATGTTTACCTACACGGGCGAGATTCCCTCCAGCTTCATTTGGCTGATTAATCGAGCGCCTGGGGGTATTGAAACGTCGCGACAAGAATGTTTTGTGAAGACGAACACATCCCCTTGGTTGAAACGTTATAGGTCTTATACTATTCGACGTTTGTTTACAGGGCTGCTCGAAATCTAATTTTGGTATTTAATGATACACTGTGAATGGAAGTGTTCGAGACCATCTGATTCCGTTGATCCCATCAATCATGATGGGATCCCCATGAGATGAACACAGTTCGTTGTACGGTTCCAAGAACCCATATCCAATTTTCAACAGGTTGTTGTACGGTTTCAACAATCCATAACCAATTTTTAAGAGCTTGTTGTATAGGGTTTCAATAACCGATATTCAATTTTCAACAGTTTGCTGCAGGGTTTCAACAAACGATATTCAATTTTCAACAGTTTGTTTTACGGTTTCCACAATGCATATCCAATTTTCAAAAGTCAACGTGGCCGAGTGAGCTGAGGCGTTGGATTGGGAATTTGTAGCTCCCGAACCTTCTGAGCATCGCAGGGCGGCGGGTTCGAATCTCGGAGCGTCCGAAATAGGTTACTCTTAATTTTTTTTTTCATTCTTACCCAATGAAAAAGTTAAAGGAGCGTTACTCCAGTAAACGTATCTTGGGATTTGGATCTTTTCGTTAAGTTACGAAATCTATAATGAATATCCATTCGATCGGACGGATTTTTGCATTAAAATTAAATATTGAAACAATAAGCAGAAAATTAACGGTCGCAAATGAAAAACCCCCAGGCGTTTGTTTATTCATGCTAAATATGGAAAAACCATGAATATTGTTTATCCAAATGTTTTAAAATAGCAAGCAATTAATAAAAAATTTTTTTGTTTGAATAAATGAATTTGATGTACCAATTAATTTTTTTTATTATTTTACTTTATACGTAGCGAGGCACGTAACGGGCCGCTAGTATATTATAATATTTATTATCGTTATTCAGAATTAAGCGAGACGAGACGAGGCAACTGATAACGAGACGGGACCGAGAGACAAACGAGACTTAATTTTTTGGGAATTGGCGAGACCAAGACGAGTTTTTTTATATTCTCGCCTACTCGTGTCTCGTGTGAAGCCCTAGACTCACCCTATATATTTTCTTGCTTGTCGACCCACTTTTTCGTTACGTGATGATTTCTATCAATTATACCACAATCCGCATTAAGGAATTTCGTTCCGATAAACCGAAACCTCATCAAGAAATTATTTAATCCGCGTCGTAATCCATTCCAGGCAGTTCTCTTTCCTACGCCCATCATCCGGAATCTTGCCGGCACATCAGCGAGAAATACATAAATGATCGCCCGAAAGTATTCATTATTCTATCAACACAGACGGGTTTAGAAAGGGACGGGGTGTATCCTTCCATCTTCCCGGCTACCGCCGACTCCGGGACGTTGAAACTGCAGCCGGAGCCAACAACATCAAAACTTCATAATAGAAAATCCTTCTGAATAATGGAATGTTTTGACGTGTGCTCGAGTGTTAATGAGAAATTCGTTGCGGTCATCCGTGACTCCGTCCCAGAAATGAATTTCCATTCATGAAATATTTACGTAATAACGGTCGGACGGGCCGGTTTTCCGGTGAATTTGCCGCCGTAAAGATTCCGAGATACTCTCTCGGCATAATATAATTTACAAGCGGACCAATTAGACATACCCACTTGCGTTTTATTGTTGCTGTATAATCGGGTTATTGTAGGGCAGTTGGACTTTCCTGGTCTAAGTTTCCTTGATTTCAATAAATACCCAGAGGCCAGAGTGGAAATTTTACTGAGGAATCTACTTCATCTATTTGTCTCTACGTATTTTGGCACATCATAACCTCTTAAATCATTTTGCGAAATAGTGTATTCTAAAACAAGTTGCAGAATGGGCTGATATTCAAACACGAATGCGAAATTCGAAAACGACCGACGAAGGAGCGAGTTTTCGAACGCATGAGAGTTGGAATTGCCTTCTGCAACGAGTATTAGACGATATTTTCTCTATTTCAGGCAAATTTGGTAAAATACTGTTGAAATTTAATGAAAAATTAGTATTATACATCCTAGTTTTGTATTGTATCTTGGAAGTTGGTGTGACTGTTACGAAAGTTGACAGATCACGGAATTTGAATTGTACGTAGAGCATGGAGATCAGATTTAACAGTTTCCTAATATCATGAATGATTCAAAATTAGCAAGAAAGAAATCTCTAGTACCTTATTTTTTGATGAAAATAAAACCTTTCCTCTCTACAATTATTTCATCCTATCCAGATTATCTTATATTGACAATAATTGACGTGTGTTCAAATTTGATAGGATCGAATGCGTCAGTGCTGACTATCACAAAACGAAAAATATAACTAGAAACAATGCGGGAATAAGTTCATTCCAGCAATGTTTTTAGTGCTGGAATGAACTCATTACGTTACTAAAATATAGAATAGTATATTCTAAAACAAGTTGCAGAATGGGCTGATATTCAAACACGAATGCGAAATTCGAAAACGAGCGACGAAGGAGCGAGTTTTCGTACGCATGAGTCTTGGAATTGCCTTCTGCAACGAGTATTAGACGATATTTTCTCTATTTCAGTCAAGTTTTGTGAAATACTGTTGAAATTCAATGGAAAATTCGGACTATACATCCTAGTGACTTTTGTATTGTATCTTGGCAGTTGGTGTGACTCTGTTACGAAAGTTGACAGATCACGGAATTTGAATTGTGCGTAGAGCATGGAGATCAGATATAACAGTTTCCTAATATCATGAATGATTCAAAATTAGCAAGAAATAAATCTCTAGTACCTTAATTTTTTATGAATATAAAACTTTTCCTCTCAACAATCATTTCACCTTATGCAGATTATCTTATATTGACAATAATTGACGTGTGTTGAAATTTGATAGGATCGAATGTCAGTGCTGACTACGGCAAAACGAAAAATATAACTAGAAACAATGCGGGAATGAGCATTGAGAATGTTCATTCCAGCACTGTTTTTAGTGCTGGAAATAATCTGATGGTTTTTTTTGCGCGTATGTTCTGGGGAACATCGCGTTATAGTTTTGCCCAAATGTGAAATTTAATTATGTGGTGCCGTCCGGCCGTATGGCCGTCCGTTGCCACGATAACTTGAGAACGGAAAGAGCTAGCGACTTGAAATTTTCAGGGTAGGTGGCGCATCCCAATACGACGGACAAGTTTGTTAATGGGTATAATCGGCCCAATGGTTTCCGAGTAATAATTTTGTTTTCGACCAAAATAAATCCGATCGAATTTAAACTTGGTGAATAGTTGTAGAATATAGACCTGAGCACGTTTGTGAAAGTTTGTGAGAATCGTATCACTAGAAAATTATTAAAAAATTATTAAAAAATACTTTTGTTGTCACGATAACCTGAGAATGGAAAGAGATAGCAGCTTGAAAATTTCAGGTTAGGTTGTGCACCTCAATGCGACATTTGAGTTTGTTTATGAGCATAATCGTCCAAATGGTTTTAGAGTTATAGCCATCTGAAAATTTCTGAAATTTGGTTGTTTTTTGTTCCTCATTAACTCGAAGAATACAAAACCGATTGAATTCAAACATGGTTATTAGTTGTAGAATGCCAACGCGAAAATTCTTGCAGAATTTCGTGAGGATGGTATAACTAGAAAATTAAAAAAAAATAATTAAAATTTATTGAAAAAAAATCTATATATCATAAACTATTCGTCCGGCATGGCTGAAATTTTGGAAGAGCCTTCAGAACCTAACTCTACTGCAGAATTCCAAGTTAGAACACGATCAGATCTATATTGTTGGAGAACCGCGCAGCCTTTTGTGAGTTCGGTAGCGTAGCGGCAGCGGATGTGAATCGTCGTATGATATGTTGTCTATGGTCGTATTTTTGCGAGAACCTTCAAAATTAAAAATATGAATGTCATGATGACATATCTTTTACGCGTATGTTATGGGAAAATCGTGTTATTTCATCACAAATCTATGGGAGATGATAGCCCTACATTAGTGGTCAGACCTGGTTTTGAAAGAGATCCTCCTTAGGAGGAGGCAACTAAATATTGAAGGATTTCTATGAACAAGAGTGAATATCTTTGAGAAATAGAGAAGACGATTCTTCTTCAAGAGATCCATGTGCCTTCAGAGGAGTATATTTGTGAGAGGGGAGTTTTGAAAGGTTATGTTTTATTTTTAATATGATATCGCTAAAATTTTGTTGAAGGCTTCTGATCTTGTAAGGTGAGAAGCTCATTTGTGGATATTAAATCTCGTGATGGGTAGAGAGGAATTTTAGGCCAGTTTTTCTATCACTAATGAGAATATATCTTTATGTTTCACCTCATCACCTTTAGATCTATCAATGGACATTCATTGGTTAAGAATAAGTAATTGAATATTACTTTGAATTGAATTTCATTCAATATGTTAGTAACTAAACTTATAATTTTCTTTACTTTGATTATTTAAATATGACATTAATTCCAGTCATATTTTTCAATGATAATTATGTATTCTTCTCCTAAAGAAGAATTGAAGGTAGACAATAATGTGTTAATTTTTTCATCATTGCTTTCTATCCTGACTTCACGAAAAAAAAATTGGTTCAAGCACTGACGTGAAGTCAGGAGCTTTTGCGCGTATGTTCTATTGTCCATTCTCCTGTATTGGACACTCTTAATCGAATTCACCATGGTAAATTCGATTAAGAGTGTTCAATACAGGAGAATGGACAATTGAACATACGCGCAAAAGCTCCTGAATTCACGAAAAAAAATTGGTTCAAGCACTGACGTGAAGTCAGGAGCTTTTACGCGTATGTTCAATTGTCCATTCTCCTGTATTGAACACTCTTAATCGAATTTACCATGGTGAATTCGATTAAGAGTGTCCAATACAGGAGAATGGACAATAGAACATACGCGCAAAAGCTCCTGACTTCACGTCAGTGCTTGTTCTATATTATTTAATTGTAGTGTTTCTTTGATATAATTTATATAAACTAAATAATTTGAATGAAAATTTCTATGAAAACGTGGGAAAGCCCTGTGGACAGGAGCTTCGGCGCTCTTGTTCAAACTTTGACATATCATTCCCAACTCTGAGAAAACAATAATTGTATTGCTTTCTCAGAGTTGGGAAAGATATCAATGGATTCTTATAATAGAACTGCATCATAAATAAAACTAAATTAAAATAAATAACGAACTTATCCGAGATTTTAATTCCTCAAATCTCCTCTGAAAATTATATTATATCAATTGAGTTTTTCACTGACGATATTCTGAATATATTTTCATCATCATATGGATTATCCAAGAGCATATAGGGTAGGGGTAATTATAATATCCTATAATTGTTCATTTTGCATTCAATCAAACTTTGTTGGAACAGAAATCAATATATTTGACATATCTGTCATGTACGAACAGTGAACACAGATAGGACAGATAGGATAACATGGAAGTACGTTGTATTATTGGAATTTTGAAAATTCATATCTCCGAAAGTATTAGCTTGTTAGAATTGGAAATGATATCAATGGATTCTTATGATAAAACTGCATCTTGAAGAGAATTGAATTTGAAATTTGTGATGTAAAAAAAATAATTTTTTTCGGTACTCCCTAACCATCATGCCGATTTTGCCGAATAACGAACTTAGCCGAGATATTTATCTCCCAAACCTACTCTGAAAATTTTAAATGTCTAGCTCATTCCGTTCGAGAGTTATCGTGTTAACGGACGGACGGCCGGACGGATAGAATCGATTGCGACCACGGATTCTTGATTAGTGAGTTGAACCAAATCGTTTGAGGCCATTTTCAGCCAAAAATTCGAAAATTACAGACATTTGGGCAAATTGATAAACACTCTATTACCAGTAACAAGAGCGCCAAAAAATGGGAAAGCTATTTGGACATGGGCTTTGGCAGGCTATTCAAATTTAAAGGTGAAGCTGTCCCCCATCCACTGACTCGACTAAAGCTGTTTAGCTCCAGAAAAAATATAATTTCCTCCCATTATTTCCAGTAATATAGATCCGATGGAGTTCAAATCTAGAACTTAGCTGTATAACAAGCTGAAATATTAAATAGTGAGGGGCAGTTTTATCTTTAGTATCGTTTCTTTCTTCAAACTCATTGTTTTGAAACTGCACTCATTTACGAATTGAACAATTCATCTTCATGGAAATACGAGTATTCTTCTTATACTGAAACTTTGAATGATAAATTAATATTAAAACCCATATATTGTACCCAATGCTTGAACAGTTTATATTGATCCTACCCAAAACATGTTACTTGAGTAAAGCAATTTTGCTATTGAACTTTATGCCACAATTCTTACCCTTGGACTGAGATTATACGGTCAATCTGGCATTAGTTCAGTCTGACATCAATCTATGATTGAGGGGTCAAATTTTCGTTGGAATACCTTGTATTTATAGCAAGGAGGATATGTAGTAGTAATTCATCTAGCATTCTAGATCAAGTGTTTTCTAGGGCACAGGTTGGAACCCTAAGCATTACTTATATTGACAAATACAGTGTTAGTCTCATATTCAGGAAATTCTACCAAAAATAAGCGTAAAACTTCTCTAAATATTCGAACAATTCCTTTGGGACAAGCACCATGAGAGCTCATAGGCATAGACCAGAGCTGAGCCAAAGCATTGTGCTTAGTGCTTGAAGCCTTTTTGTGCTTCCGAGTACTGTGCTCCCGAACACTTTTTAAAACCAGTGCTTAGTGCTTAGTAATTCAAGCACTTCATGAAAAGGCTTAGTGCTTAGTGATCCCTTAAGTGCTCCCGAGCACTTCCGAGGATTACTAAGCAATAAGCCTTTCCGAAATCACGTCGTAACACGAATAGACGCTGACGCGCTGTGGTCGTAGGAGTTAATGTGTACCAGGAAGATCAATTGAGGTATGAACGGAACTTGTAAATCTTGTAATTATTAGTTGTTGGTTATCAATTCATGGAATGGGACGTGGATATGTGAATATTACCAACTCATGAAAATTATTCAGTATCGAAGCATTATTACCTAAGTGGATCGTCTATCAAAAATATATAAGTGAATTATTTTAGAAAATTGTCGTGTGAATTCACAGATTTATCCGATATATTCATATTTATTTCCGATGCTTAATTGCTTATGAATACAATCACAGTAGAAAATATTGTCATCCGGTTTCTGCATATTATATTTTTGACATTTCGAAAAATTTAAAAAAGCATTTATGTCATCTTGATCAATTCAAATTAAATTATGGATTATTGGAAAACTACCCCAAAAAAGCACTGAATTCACGTCAGTGTTTTTTTATTAGTAAAATGGTCTTAAACGATTTGGTTCGACTCACCAATCAAGAATCCGTGGTCAAAAAAATTTCTGCCCGGCCGGCCGGCCATCAGCGCGATAACTCTCGAACAGAAGAAGTTAGAGGATAGAAATCTGCAGGGTAGGTCTAGAGCTTAAATATTTCGGACGAGATCGTTAACGGGTGGAATCCACCATTCGGTTTCGGAGTTATAGCCGTTTTTAGTACAAATATTTTTTATGAATATTTCCGGAACCGATCACTCGATCTATCTGAAATTTAGCATCAAATTGTAGAATCATGACCTTCATATGCATGCGAAGTTTTGTATTGATCGGATGGCCATAAAGTGGCAAGAAAAATATCAAAAATTAGTTAGATTACAAATTTCAAATTCAATATTTTTTAAGATGCAGTTTCATCAGAAGAATCCATTGATGTCATTTTTAACTCTAACAAGGTAATACTCTCTGGGATATGATTTTTCAACATTTCAATAATACATCTTACTTCTATGTTTTTACAGAATGTGAATTATATCTATCTGTGTTCTAACTGTGTTCACTATTAATTCATGTCATCTTATCCACCTATAAGAGACGTCATATTCATTTGTTTTCTAGTTTATTTATAAAATTGGCACTTCGAAAATCTTGTGTTGGAAAACAAGGTGCCACGTCTTGGTGATATATACGGTACCAAAATAAAAATAAGATCAAAAATAATATTGACTTGTTCTTGTTGCATATTGAATAATTCATGTGCAAATATTGGGGATGATGTTTCAGAATATTTAGAATTGGATCATTTCAATGATGTAGTTTATGAAGGCAACAGAAAAGAACAACATAATGGAACCATCAAAATAAATTACCGTTCGTTGACCACCGAAGTTAATATTACGTTTTACTTCCTTGGGTAGTGAGACATTTTCTTATATATCAAATATTCTTTCTTGAGTTAAGGTTCGTAATACAGAATGAATGTGTTAGGGGTAAGAAGTATGAAGTAATTTATGAAAAAAGGTTTGTATTATATTGATATATTTTGAACTATTAAAATAATTTGTTCGACAGCCTATACCTACTCAAATATCAGGAATAAATGGACAATTTGCTATGATTGTCTTCAACCTTTTTCTAGACATTTCGATGATACTTTCGAGTCCTATCCATTGATATCATTCCCAACTCTGAGAAACCAATACTTCCGGATATATGGTTTGTCAAAGTTTGAACAAGAGCGCGAAAGCTCCTACCACAGGGCTTTCCTCTTTTTGGCCGAAAATGGTCTTAAACGATTTGGTTCGATTCACTGACCAAGAATCCATGGACAAAATTGATTATGTCTGGCCCTGCGGCCGTAAACACGATAACTCTCGAGCGGAATGAGCTAGATAGTTGAAATTTTCAGAGTAGGTTAAGGGGATTAATACGTTTTGAATACAATTACGAAAGCTCTATAGAATTGATGCACAGAAGCCTAATTGAAAAAGTGGGAAAGCCCTGTGGGCAAGAGCTTTGGAGCTCTTGTTCAAACTTTCACAACTCCGAAAGTCTTGGTTTCTCCAAGTTGTGAATGATATCAATGGATTCTTATTTTATCGTGACTTTTATTCAAATAGAAATTTCAATCATGATCTGACGGAATACATTGCGACATATTATGTTCACACAATAACGAATAGTTTCGAATACCAACAAAAGCGTGGATTTATCTGGAAATTTGAGGCGGCTAATTAGGAAATGTTTTTCCGCAGTGGCTAACGAGTTGGAAAAGTTCCGCCGGTATGGGCGATTAAAAGGATTTTCGATAAACAAATACGTTCACGTTGTTTTGAATAAGTTACATCGTATCGGGGTAACTACCATTTCATAGCTGAGTTGGATTGTGTTCGATGCGCAGGCAAAGTATTCGTCTGAAAATGAAAGGGTCGATGTAGTATTCGACGGAATATTCCAGCTAGTGAAATTTGAGTGAAACATTTCAAGGACGACGTGTGAGGTTTTTTTTGGACTTTTGGTGCATGCATGGACACCTGAAAAAATTCTTAAAAATCACTGATGTAACAGGTAAAATGGTGGTTCGAAAGTATGTGCGGAATTTCAACTGATTCAGATGAATAGTTTCTGAAATATAAAATTTGGTATATTTTTTCTAGTTATACGATATTCTAGTGACTATATCGCTCATATCAAAATCTGACCAACCACAGGCAAAATACAGCTCTCGTGTTATCACGAAAACACCATCGAATTATGATTGGTCTTCTTTTGAAACTTCTCGTAAAATTTCAGTGATATCGGACGAATAGTTTTTGAGAATATAGAATAATTATATTATAATATATTATAATTATATATTATAATTATATATATAATATAATAATTATAATATATTATAATTATATTATAATATTCAATAATTTTTGTTGGCATTTTCCAATTATACGATCCTGACGAAATTCCGATAAAATTTGCGAAAAAAAATTAGCTATAACTTATTACCTTATATGAATTAGATCAGATTCGTACTTTTTGAGTTATTGAGAAAATAACAACGAAATTTCAGAAGCGCATTGGAATGCGCCACCTACCCTAAAAATTGCAAGTCGCTATCTCTTTCCGTTCTTTAGTTATCGTGAGATACATAATATTATTCAATATTTATTTTGAATTTTCTAGTGATACTATTCTCACATTCGTCTTTTGGCAGTATTCTACAATGTCATAAGCAAGCGCGCCAAAGCTGAGTGACCTCACGTTAGTGCTCGTTTAGCTTTTAACTTCTTCCACAGTGAAGTCAATCCTCATTGGCACGCTGCTAATGACATTATTATAATTATACTGACCCTCCTAGGTCATCCCAAGGAGACCCCTCTGAAGTTTGTACGACTTCGGAGAGTCAGTTGTGTTTTGCGTAGGCTTTGTTATTGTATCCTCACGCCCCCTTAGACACAGCACTCTTAATATTTGAACCAACAGTGAATGTTGGTCACTACCGTCAGAGGAAGACTCCGGCTCGCTCTATCATCTGACCTTAAAGCACTCATCAATCAAAGCAAGTTGACAACGTGAACAGGCCCGCCAAAGAGTGACTGACTTCACGTCAACACGCCTACACAGAACACAACTGATTCTCCTTACTCTCTCAAGCTTATGAGGGGTCTCCTTGGAGAAGAACTTAAGGATCAGTATAATCTTCTTCTTCTTCTTCTTCAGCCCGTGTCCATTCATTGTCGGATATAGGCCTCTTCCAGGTTCCTTCATGCTATACGATCTGTTGCCAATCTCATCCACTGTCCTCCTGCCACTGTTCTGACGTTATCGATCCATCTCTTTTTAGGTCGGCCCACACTTCTTGTTGTCCCTCTTGGTCTCCATAGTATCACCTTCTGGGTCCATCTGTTCGGCTCCTGTCTCGCCACATGGCCGATCCATTGCCATTTTAGGCTTGCTACTCTTTCAATAACATCTGTTACCTTGGTTCTTCCACGTATCTGGCTGTTTCGAATGTTGTCCCTCAAGGTGACTCCCAGCATTATTCTCTCCATTGCTCTTTCTGGAACTCTCAGTTGTTCTGCTGCTTTTCGGGTTATTGCCAAGGTTTCCAAGCCATAGGTAAAAACAGATAGGATGCAGCTGTCGTAGGCTTTTTTCTTTAGGTTGATGGGTACCTCTTCGTCTTTAAAGATATACTTCATATTTCCGAATGCCACCCAGGCCAATTGGATCCTGCGTTTTATTTCCACACTTTGATTTTCTTTGCCTAATTTCATTTTATGACCGAAATATATATAATGATCCACATTTTCTATGGTGACGTTATCGATGGTAATGTTAAATTTATTGTTGCTCATTATCTTGGTCATACTTAGGTTCATTTTTAGGCCTATTCACTTAGATTGTTCGTTTAACTGATTTAGCATGGTGTTTAGTTCTTGAATGTCAGTGCTCAGCAAGACTATATCGTCTGCGAGTCTAAGATGATTGAGGTAGGCGCCGTCGATGTTTAGGCCTTTTTTTCCCATTCAAGCTTCTTGAAGACATTTTCCAGTGCTAGGGTAAATAACTTGGGAGATATGGTATCCCCTTGTCGTACGCCTTTGCCAAGTTGTATTTTATCTGTTTTAAGATGGTCATCTATTTTAACGTGGAATGTAGCCTTATCGTAAATATTCCTAATAATGGTAGACTATCTCGAATCGATTCTCGCATCCTCCATTGCTGTCAGGAAGGATCAGGTTTCAATGCTATCAAAGGCTTTCCGGTAATCTACAAATGCCAGATGTAGGGGTATGTTGTATTCCGTTGTTTTTTCAATTACTGTTTTGATTGTTTGCAGATTGTCGTTGGTGTTAAAGCCATTTCGAAAACCTGCTGGCTCTGCTGGTTGGTATGAGTCCAGTTTTTTAGTCAGTCGATTGTTGATAACCCTAGTTAAAAGTTTATACAGGAGTGACAGCAGGCTTGTTGGTATATAGTTTTCTATGTTTCTATGATCTCCTTTTTTGTATATTAGCACAACCTCTGCATTTTTCCGCGATTCTGGAATTTTTCCCTCCATCAGGCATATATTTAGTAGCACGCCTATTGTCTCTATTAATGCTTTTCCGCCCATCTTCAGCATCTCCGGTGTTATTCGATCTTCTCTTGGGCTTTTGCCATTTCTCATCTGTTGGAGTGCGTATTTAATTTCTGATGGTGATATTTCCGGTATATCCTCTGAGCCTACGTTTATGATGCGTTTAGGAGGTCCGACTTGGTTTGGTATAGTCGTTTGATAAAGCTGTTCGTAGAATTTTTGTATTTCTTGTTTAATTTCTTGCTTATCTGTAACCCTCATTCCATGTTTGTTCTTCATCTTTACAATTTTTTGTTTCCCCCTCATTTGGTTCAATCTCAAGACTTTCATTCTTTTATTTTTTTCTATAGTTTCTAAGATTTTGTTTGTTTTACACTCTCTTAGATCTTTTCTTTTTTCTTTCTTTGTTGTTTTATTTAGATCATTATATTCTGGTGCATCTCTATCAGCTTTTCTTTTTTGCTTTATTTAGTTCTCTAGTTTCGGGTTCTAATTTAGTTTCTGATGGTTTTTTTATTTTGCTGCATATTTTCCTTGTGGCTGTAGTTAACCCCTGCTTTATCCCATTAAATATCTCATCTACGTCCTTATCCCTGAGTGTTAGTGACTCTAGTGATTTTTCCAGTTCCTTTTGATAGGTTTCCTGATTGAGTTGCAGAACGTCTCATGTGGGGAATGTGTGTCTGGTGAGTAATCTTCTCCTTTCTATGTTGGTATTTATTTGTATCTTGGCACGCAATAGTCTGTGGTCACTTCCTGTGTGGAACTTGTTCAGCACTGTGGCATCCTTACATACATTGCTTTTATTAACGAGGATAAAGTCTATTTCATTCTTCGTTCGTCCGTCTGGACTTCGCCACGTCAATTTTCTTTGAGTTGTTTTTTGAAATAAGGTATTCATAAAATATAGATGTCTATCATTCCGCTCTCCCAGAGCAAAGTTCCCTATGTAGCATGTATCACTTGGTTGCCTTTTCCCTACCTTGGCGTTAAAGTCTCCGGTGATGATTACATACTGGGGATTACATACATCTTCATATAGTTCAACTGGATACTATATCTTTTATTTAATCCTATTATCAGGTATATCACCCTGTTTAATATTGCCTGGTATTTAGTAACAAGGTGTTTGAATTTCATGTTTACAATAGAAGCTACTCCCCCCAGACCATGATTGGTTTCGGAGTTGTTTTGTTTAAGGTTGTCATTTTTTCTCCTTGCAGCCGTGTCTCGCGTAGACCTACTACATCCCATTTAATATGTTCCAGTTCTTGTTCCAATTCCTCTAAGTGATTGTTTGTTCTCAACGTCCTAATATTATACATAGCGATATATATACTTTGTTTTGGTTGGTGTTTGTGTTTGTTGTAGTTTGTCGGTTATATATAACAATATATAATAATATATAATATAATAATATTCCTTGTATTTGTGGTAGAAACAGGAGAAACATCGAGAACACTAGAAGTAAGAAAGTCGGAACATAAGAACAACTTAAGAAATAGAGACATACACAAATTTAAAATAGCAGAATATGTATGTACAATCCATGAAGATCACATGATGTATTGGAGTAAAACAAAGATTCTGATGACAGAGTCTGATCACCTTAATAGGAAACTTAAGGAGTTGACTCGTAATGCATTGCAGAAAGTATGCCATTTTGCAGATTGCTCAATTGGAACTTGACTTGACTGATTGTAATAATTGACCATATTTGGTTGCATTTGTTGAAGAAGGAGTTGGAACTTGGAAATTTCTATGCAAATTGGAACTATGTTGATATGATGTTCAATCTGTCAATTTTTCAAATTCAGAATAACTGTCACCAAAAAATAATTCCGAAAATGTTCGCTTGCTGTCTGCCGAAAGAGTCTCCGATCTAGTCTAGTTTTATCGTTGATGTTGCTATTTCTTTTAGGCATCATTGTTCCATACATTGCTTCTGACAAATATCTTCTGTTCTTAACGCAGAATCAATTCACGAAATAATATTTTTTTATTTTATAGATATTATTCAGAGTTTGGAAGAGAAACCCCAGTGGAGAACCATTTAATAATTTCAATTTGAGTTTGAGTGTTTTTCTCCCATTTGATTCTTTGGCACGGTTTCCATTATTTTCTTGCTTTATTCGACATAAACTATTACTGCACGAGTTCACTGAAATTCCTGAAACCACATTGGTTTCAGATTATTTTTTGCTAGCCCACAACGGGCGCAGAAAAAATGAACCATTCCACTCCTATCTCTCCTTAAGTTGTCTGAACAATTTAGATATCAGCCCTATGACATGAAACATTCGCTCCTTTCTTCCGAATTCTTTTTTCATCAACGTCTAAAATAAGTCCATCCATTACTTTCTTATATTTTTCCCGGCCGAGGTGTCTTTACGTCTACCCCTGCTACCCACTCTTTTCGCTTTAATGAAAATCTGCTCTCCGAAATCAAAGGATTCTCCCCTTAATACGCGAATGGAAAAATAATGCGAAAAAATTAATATCCAGAGACGCTCTCTCGAACTCCAGGGCCTCAGAGGGATTTTTCCGGCCGCTAGAAAGTCTTTCGTTTTTTTCCGTCAAAGAAAAATTGGATTTTCATTTGGAGGAAAGGGATGCTGTTCTAATTGGAATGGAGTAATGAAAGGAGAGATAATGAATTTCGAGCAATTAAACTGTTCCGCTATTCAGTTGCAAGGCTAATATAAATATATATGCTGACAGGATTTCCAACGATTTTTCTTTATTTAATTTGAGGAATAAGGTACAGAAAAAAGTTGACTACGCACTATTTCATCTTTGATGCTTTTAGAAAATTTGAACGCAGGGATTGAACAATAAACATTATTCGGTTAAAATTTAATAGATCTCACTCGATGTCAGGGCCTAAAGCGCGATCGTTCATTTGATGATCAATGTATTTCACATACAGTGTGCAAAATCCAATTGGAAAGAATTCATTATCTTGGTTACTATACATATTCATGGAAAATCCGGAAAAACGTCAAATTCAAATTTTAAATTGTCATATTTCTTCGTACTAAGTCTTTGTTCGAAAGACAGGTACAACACTTAATTATTAGATAGGAAGTATGCGCCTGTGGTACATCGTCATTCTCTGTTCCGAAACGTTGTCTATTTCATGTTTATAGCAAAAATTAAATTAGAAAAAAGTCAAATCTTGTGATTACCGAAATTCATTCTAATATTCCCTCGAATATTCCCAAATCTTATTACAATAATACTAAACTTATTTGCCTTCAAGATGTGATGAAAATTATTACTCCCGAGATGTTGAATGATGTTGAAACAAATCTTTATTTGAGGTTATGATAATACCAAGGCGTTCGCGGTGAAACTCTGAACATCTAATCCATTAATATTCATAATTTTTTTACTCCATTTTAGTTTTTGATATTGTACCATATTTTGCTATTCTCTTGATATTATTTCTTTCTTATTTAATTTTTTCAATAAACATGAAACGTGACGATACCTTTCAAACTATGTATCACAAGACCATACTTCCTGTTTGAAACTTTTTTACGAAGAAGAATGACAATTTAATATTTAAATGTGATATGTTTCGGGATTTTGCATAAATGTGTATCTACAGTAACCAAGAAAATGAATTCATTCCATTTGGCTTTTCCACACTGTAGCATCATTAGATTAGGATGGATAATTTTGGAAAAATAAAGGCTCAAACCCATTGGAAAAGGAAGAGAATGTATCAAAAATAAAAGGAAAAATAATTTACGGGTGATCTGCGGTCGGGAAGAGGAAGGGGGTGAGTTTTTTTAATTTTTTAAGAATAAAAAACTATACGATACGATACGACTGATTTGTGTCATAGGAATAATTCTCGGAATAAACTATTTAAAATAAACCACCGCTATACAGGAGTTCTTTATCTCATGGCACAATTGTACCAGTGATCTGATTTGTGTCCTTACGCAACAACAATTACAAAACACTGTTTATTTTCGACCCAACAGTAAATGTATATATTCGAATGGGTCCTTACGCCATCACAAACACAGCACTTTTTCTTTTTATATTTGATACAACATTGAATTAATGAATTTGACCAGAGACCTTACACCACCATAAACACAGCACTGTTCATTCTCGAACCAACAGTGAATGTATGTATTCGAATGTGACCTTACGCCACCGTAGAGTCGGCACTGTTCACTTTCGAAGCAACAGTGAATATATTATATGTATTTGAGTGGAAAATAATCGTTTGAGATTATTTTTGGCCAAAAGGTGGACCAATTTTTTATGGACGCTTGTTTTTACAATCAGATTTATATTCTTGGAAATATTGGGAATGTTAGTTTTCCTAGAGCTAAGCAGCCTTAGGCGAGTTCTGTACCTGGATGGACGGCCGCTCTGGCTATCAGTTTGAACAGCGCGCCAAAGCACTTGGACAAAGTGCCTTTGCAACTTGTTTGCCTATATCTTCCAAATCATGCACTTTTTGTCTAAATCGTGCATCTTGGATGTTGTGGAGATTAAATTTAATTCTAATGCTATTCGTTAAATTTGTTTTTCAATTATATAGATCCACAATTTTCAAAAATGACTAAATTTCAGAAAGTTGGAAAAATCGTCCAGAAGGCCTGTTTTCGCCTTCTGAAGGGTTTTTCCATTTTCAGAAATTCAATCATTATTCGAAATCATGTGCCCTGGCAACTGTGATCATAAAACACTAAGCATAGCAACTAAGATATTGGCAAAAAAAAAATTGTGTTGTGACAAGAGCGATACGACACAGTCGGACTGAGGTTGTCATCCCATGACTCAGGGGAAATATATCTGCACATTGTAAAAATGGCATCATGGGCCATCTAGCGACATAAAATTCCCGGTATCGGAACGAGGGAAAATAACATTCCCCGTCGGGTAGAAACTTTAGCAGGCGCAGGTCAATGAACCCATTGGGCAGTGACAATTGGCAAGTTGCAGTTTCTAACTAAAACAGATCTCCTCAAAATAAAACTCTGTTTTCGTATTTGCCACGTGTTTAAAGGATTCCCGTAGGCGTTGCACCTCAAGTGGAAAAATTTTGTGGTTTTTTCCCCGACTCGTGAAAGTTCACAAGAAAATTTTATTGGGTAAATTGACCGTAGCTTCCCTATATACCCGCAAACAACTGCAGTAAGTTTCTTCGACCTGGGAAGTATTCCAGGTAAGTCCCCATTTTCGCCCTCTTACCATTCCATACAATGCTGTGAATGATAAAAAAAAATTGGTTCATGCCCTTTGGACAGGTGCTATTTGGCGCGCTTGTTCGAACAGACAAATTATATCTCCGAAAGTATTGGTTTCTCAGAGTTGGGAATTATATCAATGGATTGCTATGATAGAAATGCATCATGACAGAAATTAAATTTAAAAAAAGTGTCGTTCAAAGAAAATGCTTCAAAAATTATCTTATAAAACAAAAGCAATCTGCAATGCCTTAATGCTTCAAAAATTGTCATTAAATTTATTTATCAAGATTAAATGAGCATTATTCGACAGTTTTTTTCTGGGTTTTCTCTCCCAAACTCTGAAAAATATCTATAAAATAAAAATTAATTATTTTGTGATTTGCAATCTGAAATGATTCAACCTCGTGGAATGGCTTGTTGCAACTTACATTCGGTGCATAGTTTTCACAACTCGAAATACCTAAGGAAAGTTTCATCGAAATGTCTAGAGCAAGGCTGGAGACAATCATCGCAGATTGTCCATTTATTCCTGATATTTGAGTAGGTAGTGGATTACGAACAAATTATTTTAAAAATTCAAAATATATTAATAAAATACTTTCCTCTTTTCATAATTTAAAATTTAATAGTTCATACCACTAACACATTCTTTTCTGTATTATGAACCTTAACTCCAGATAAAATGATTGATGCACAAATTTAGATCCATATTTCAGTATTTTTTTGCTAGCAACATTATGAAAATACTGTATATAGGAACATTTCTCACTACTTAAGGAAGTAGAAGGTAATATTAACCTAAGAGGTCAACGAACAGTAATTTCATTTGATGATTCCATCATGTTCTTCTTTCCTATTGCCTCCATAAACTACATCAAAGCAGTCTTGTATATACTCGCAAATTCAAGAATCGAATTCTTGGTTTCCAAGAGAAAAATATACGAATTGACAATCTCTAATAGCTAGAAAAGATGACATTTATGAATAGTCACACAGACAGATTTTGTGTTCACATTCTGTGAATACATAGAACTTAGATGTATTATTGAAACTTTGAAACATCATATCTTCGAAAGTATTAGCTTGTTTGAGTTGAAAATGATAAAAATGGATTTCTATGATGAAACTGCATCTTGAAAAATTTGAATTCGAAAGTTGTATTCTAAGAAAAAAACATTTTTTTTTCCGTTACTCTGAAACTATCAGACCGATTTTGCCGAATAACGAACTTAGCCGAGATATTTATCCCTCAAAGCTACTCAGAAAATTTCAACTGTCTAGCTCATTCCGTTCGAGAGTTATTGTGTTAACGGCCGGACAGAATCGATTCCGGCCACGGATTCTTGATCAGTGAGTCGAACCAAATCGTTTAAGATCAGTTTCAGTCAAAAATTCGAAAATTACAGACATTTGGGCAAATTGATAAGCACTCTGTTCCGAGGAACAAGAGCGCCAAAAATCCAATTCCAACACTACTTTTGCTTGTACAGAAGCTTGTTATCGAAAGCTGTATATTCCGAAAGTTTCTTCCGTGCGTAATCAGGCAGATCAGGAGGCATCTTTACGACCCGACCATGCTATCTCGCGTAATTAAGACAATTCCCCCGATAATGATCGACCTTTAAATCGAATTTCTTCGGGTCCGACTTTAATTGCCAGAGTGCCGACCGGGATTTCAAAGTTTTGTTCGAGGGTGCTCGCCATTCACTGATAAATTCGGGGCGCCCTAATTGTTTTTTCTGTCCGTGCTTCACCTGCAAATATCCCGAGAAAAATCGGATAATGGATCAATGGATCAATGGAGGACGTTGCGCGAGAACTTCTAGCACTAATCGCGTTCTGCGGAGAAGGAAAAAAGTGCTTCCCCAATTGAATTCCGCTCGAAATTGATTGGTAAAGTGCACTTTGGGCTGCCACCGTCCGCCTGAGTGATTTATAATTAAATGTCCCCTGCGATGTTTGTTCCGTTCGCAGGCTGCAACTAGCAACAAAGTCTTATTTGATCATATAGGGTTAATGTGGGATTATCGCCAACTTTTTTGGCGCTCTTGTTCCTCGGAACAGACTGCTTATCCATTTGCCCACAAATGTCTGTAATTTTCGAATTTTTGGCTGAAAATGGTCTTAAACGATTTGGTTCGACTCACTAATCAAGAATCCGTGGTCGAAATCAATTCTGCCCAAACGGCCGTTAACACGATAACTCTCGAACGGAATGAGCTAGACAGTTGAAATTTTCAGAATAAGTTTGTGACATAAATATCTCGGCTAAGTTCGTTATTGGGCAAATTCGGTCTGATGGTTTCGGCGTAACAAAAAAAAAATTTTTTACATTACAAATTTCAAAATAAGTTTTTCCCAAGATGCAGTTTTACCATAGGAATCCATTGATGTCATTTTCAACTCTAACAAGCTAATACTTTCGGAGATATGATTTTTCAAAATTTCAATAATAAATCGTACTTTTGTGTTTTCACAGAATGCGATAATTATTCTATCTATGAATTATTATAATTTGATGTGTGTTGATACATGTCAACTTATTTTCTTGAGACATGATATGTCAAATTTTGATATTTAATGCCCATGGTTAATCCACATGATGATGGGAATGGTAATGGTAAGTTAATAATATTGAGTTCAGAATATCTCCAGTAAAAGCAAGACTGAAATATTGGCTAGAGTTTCAATTGATATAATATAATTTTCAGAGTGAATTTGAGGAAAAAATATATCGTTCATCATATAATTGAGGAACGAATATCTCGGATGAGTTCGTTGTTGGGAAGAATTGGTCTATTGTTTTGGATTAATAATTTTTGTCACTCTTGTTGAATTTAAATTCATTTATGATGTTTGAATTTAAATTCTGATCTTATGAAGTTCTATCATAAGAATCCATTGATAGAATTTCCAACTCTTACCAATACTTTCGAAGATATGATTTGTCAAAGTTTGAACAAGAGCGCCAAAGCTCCTGTCCACAGGCTTGAACCAATTTATTAAGATGCTGTTTCATCATAAGAATCAATTGATATTATTCTTGACTCTAACAAGCTAATACTTTCGAATATATGATTTATCAAAATTTCAATAATACATCGTGCTTTTATGTTTTCACAGAATGCGAATTATATCTGTCTGTGTTCTATCTGTTTGCGGTAGCTGTCGTTTGGACCAGTTTGAAAGATACACGTCATTAATGTCAAACGAAACTGTGTATTCTGGAGAGTTTGTTTAATGTAAGCATGTAAAAATTTGAAATTTTGATTCGCTAAGTTCATAGACAGAGTTCTTTGGCTAGTGAGTCGAAAATGAATTATGCAAGGAAGTCGTGCATAATTTACGAGTCATTCTCTAATTATTGAAGATTGACAACGGGATTTCCAACTAATGTACAGGTAGTTATTCCTTAGTAACACTATTTAAGATTTCCTACATAAGTATTCTGGTTTGAGTTCTATCTGGACTTATTACATTAGATTTGTTTCATAAATAAATCTGGCTATTTCATTTACTCAATTTTGCAGAATGACTCCTGATAGTTTTGAAACACTTGTAGCTAAAATAGGACCGTCATATAAAGATAAGATGCAAAGGGATTTTCATTCATGATGTAGTTCTATAATAATAATACATCGATATCATTCCCAACTCTGAGAACCCAATACTTTCGGAGATATGATTTATCAAAGATTCGACAAGAGCGCCAAAGCTCCTGTCCACAGGGCTTTCCCACTTTGAACTGGCGATAAAAGTACAGAAGATAAGCATTTAATAATATTATACGCTTTAGTGTTAGTAAGTATGCTTATCTATGAATAAAATAATCGAGATAATTTAACATAATTTGTTTTATTGCTTTAGTTATGAACAGAATAAGTAATTCTTATAAAGTACTGACGTGAAGTCAGGAACTCTTGCGCGCGTGTGCCATTGTCTATTCGCGCCTCATACAAAGTCGATGGAGCTGAAAATCGGTACTCGATTGTAAAATGGCGTCTCGAATGTATGTGTGGAAGATTCTGAAATATAGAGATAGGGACTTGCAAGTTTCAGGAAAGGTTCCGAATGGGAGATTTAAGTTCGTTGTTGGGTATAATCGACCTAATGGTTTCGGAGCTATACCCATCTGGAATATTATTTCTCGATAACTCAAAAAATACAGACACGATTGAATTCAAGCTTGGTAACAAATTGTTGAATATCGACATGAAGACGTGTGTGAAATTTTGTGAGGACCTTACCAATAGAAAACTATTAAAAAGTAACGAAAAAATATTATGTATCTCACGATTAATTGAGAACGAAAAGAGATAGCGACTTGCAATATTCAGGGTATGTTGCGCATCCAAATGCAGCAGTTAAATTGGTTAATTGGCATAATAGGCCGAATGGTTTTGGATTTATACCCATCTAAAATTTTGTTGTTATTTCCTCTATAACTTAAAATAAACAAATCTGATTCAATTAGAACACGGTGATTACTTCTAGAATGCTATCCACTAATTTTCGCGGAATATCATGAATATCGTATTCTGGAGTTACTTGAGGCGTAAGTTTTTCATATTTCAATTCCAATAGAATACATATCAGAATTAAAAATTCTGTGTTCATTGACGATTCACTCGTTACTGAAGTAGGTCAATAAAAGGGTATGAAATGTATTCTTATATTATAAAAGAAAACGAAATATATCGATGCTACATTCTATTAAGAGTGTCCCATAGAGGTGAGTAGAGAATAGAACATGCGCGCAAAAGCTCCTGACTTCACGTCAGTGCTTGAACCAATTTTTGGTGCTCTTGTTCCTTGGAACAGAGTGTTTAGCAATTTGCCCAAATGTCTGTAATTTTCGAATTTTACGCTGAAAATGGTCTTGAACGATTTGGTTTGACTCACTGATGAAGAATCCGTGGTCGGAATCGATTCTGTCCGGTCGGCCGTCCGTCCGGCCGTTAACACGATAACTCTCGAACGGAATGAGCTAGACAGTTGAAATTTTCAGAGTAGGTTTGAGGAATAAATATCTCGGTTGAGTTCGTTATTGGGCAAAATCGGTCTCATATTTTCGGAGTAACGAAAAAAAAATTTTTTTTTTACTATAAAACTTCTGAATTCAAATTTTTTAAGATGCAGTTTCATCATAAGAATCCATTGTCATCATTTTCAACTCTGACAAGCTAATAATTCCGGATATATGATGTTTCAAAGTTTCAATAATACATCGTAAGTTCTATGTATTTACAAAATGTGAACACAGAATCTGTCTGTGTGAGGTTAATATTACCTTTTACTTCCTTAAGAAGTGGTAGGGAGACATGTTCCTATATACAGTATTTTCATAATGTTGCTAGTAAAAAAATACTGGAATATGGATCTACATTTGTGTATCAATCATTTTTTCTTGCGTTAAGGTTCATAATACAGAAAAGAATGTGTTAGTGGTATGATCTATTAAATTTTAAATTATGATAAGAGGTAGTATTTTATTAATATTTATATTTATTTATCGTATGGCAATTCAGACACAGTAAGCATAAAAGCTAATTTACACATATAAGTTAATATAACATACTTAAGGTTTTTCACAAGCAAATATCAAGTTAGTTAATATCTATCGACCCGGTGGTTGCCAGCAGGAATTCTTCTGGTCTGCCGTTCTATGATCTTGTGGGACATTCCTCCGTGATGCGTTTAATCGTTTGGTATTCTCCACAGTCGCAGTATGGTGATGGTTGTTTGCCCCATTTGTGTAGGAGATATGCACATCTGCTGTGTTCTAATTCTGTTAACTTATGTGTATTCTTATTTCCGTGTTCGTGGGAGTGAGAGTGAGAGTGTGTCTTGTAGTCAGGAGATCCTAGGATTGTCTGACTGCCAGAATGTGCTAGTTCATTTAGCGTTACCCAGGGTGCACCACGAGGAGGCGAACTAGCTCTGCACCCCTTTATTAATATGTTTTGTGTGGAGGTTAAAGAGACCTACCCCCTTAGCAACCCAATCCCCAATGAAATCATCATTACGAACCTGCCTTCCGCCCTGAAAATATTCAAATATTATTCATCAGGAGAATTATCGACCACTTTGAACATTTCGAACACGTTGGAATGCTCTATTTTTTCGTCCTCCTTCGATTTGGCAATCCATTTCCTTTTTATCGCCAAATTCTTGCAGCCCTAAGCCACGCTCCGTCATGCCGAGGTCCTGGGTTGGGTGGGCCGATGGAGGGGATAACGTGAAAGAATGCATTTCCCACCGTTCCATTTTGTCCTTTTTCTAAGCTCTTTATCTCCCGTTCTTTTTTCTGGTTATATCGCACTATATATTCATTGGAGTTTATCGCGCTTTTTATTGGTTCCATTCTTTACCGATGCGCCGCCCCACGATTACATCTCATTGTAAAGACAGCTTAAGGCCCGTTCAGCGGGATATTTATCTCAGACTCAGCAGGTATATTGAAATTTTCATTATCATTATGACGGGGAGTGGAGTTGAATTGGATTGCGAGGATGAAGAAAAGCACAGGGAGATAGAATCGAAATCAAGGATTCCCTGTGTTCGCGAGCTGCTGCCAAGTCAGCGGGACTTGATAGGAAGGGAAACGCTAAGATTTGGCCTAATTTATGCCAGTGCCGTAAAAAGGGGGCGCTGTTATTCGCTTCGAGTAGCGAAGCAGACATGAGGGCGAATGGGTTTCGTATGGTGTTTGAGCCGTGGATGTGAATTGCTAGACTTTTCATTCATTAGGGTAAAAGATTAATCTCGCCAAAGACTATCACCAACTTGTTCTCCTCTAATGCTGGGGCCACACTAGCGCGATTCTGCGAACATTCGCTTTTTCGCGACAAGTGTGGCCGGGTACTATGTCGGGGTGTATTCTAAATAGAATAAATTAACTACCTCGGTTAGTGTAAATATTTATGGAGAATCCCAAAACACGTCAAATTTAAATTTTAAACAGTCATTCTTCTTGGTAAAAATGCGAACCCTACCTTCAACTCCATTCGAAAGACTGGTACAACCTTCAACTTTTCAAATAGGAAGTATGGGCTTGTAATACATCGTTTGAAAGGTCGCGTCATTCTCTATTAAGAAACGTTATCACTTTCATGTTTATTGCAAAAATCAAATGAGAAAAAATTCAAAAATTGTGGCAAACATAATTGGGAAAGCCCTATGGACAGGAGCTTTGGCATTCTTTTTCAAAATTTGACAAATTATATCTCCGAAATTATTAGTTTGTTAGAGTTGAAAATGACATCAATGGATCCTTATAATGAATCCACCTGAATGCATCTTGAAAAAAAAATTATTATCCTGTATTGGACACTCTTAATGGAATTTATCATGATAAATTCGATTGAGAAAGTCCAATACAGGAGAACGGACAATAGAATTCACCATGCTAAATTCGATTAAGACAGTCCAATACAGGAGAATGGGCAATAGAACATACGCGCAAAAGCTCATGACTTCATGTCAGTGCTTGAACCAATTTTTAGGGTTGTGGTTCTCACAAAATTTCACATAGTCCTTTATGTCGATATTCTACAACAAGTTACCAAGCTTAAATTCGATCGAGTCTATATTTTTTGGATTATCGAGGAAATAATATTCCCGGTGGGTATAACTCCGAAACCGATGGACCGATTATGCCCAAAAACGAGCTTATCTCTTCTATTGGGCCTACAACCTACCCTGAAAATTGCAAGTCCCTATCTCCTTTCATTCGAAAGTTATCGACGCAACAATTACCCATCGAGCTACTGAACTCACACAAGGCTGCTCGGATCTCCAAGATTATGGATCTGATCGTGTTCAAACTTGGAACTTGGCAGTAGAGTTAGGTTCTGAAGGCTCTTTTAGCGATGTCGGACTAATAGATTCTGATATAAAGAATTTATTTCAATTATTTCCAATGATTTTTTTTTAATTTTCTAGTGATACAATCCTCACGAAATTTCGCAAGAATTTTTGTGTTGACATTCTACAACTAATAACCATGTTTGAATTATATTGGTTATGTATTTTTTGAGTTATTGAGGAAATAACAACCAAATTTCAGGTATGTATAACTCCAAAACCTTTTGGCCGATTATACCTATAGAGGAATTCCAATGTCGCATTTAGATGCACAACCTAACCTGAAAATTTCAAGCCACTATCTCCTTCCTTTCTCAGGATATCGTGACATAAATAATATTTTTTAATAATTTTTTTTCATTTTCTAATAATACGGTTCTCACAATATCTTGCGGATTTGTATTCTACGAATACTTGCCAAATTCAAATCCGATCGGATTTGTATTGGTTTAAAACAAAATTATCACTTGGAAACCGTTGGGCCGATTATGCCAATTAAGAACGTTGTCTTTCGTATTGGGACGCGCCACCTACTCTTTAAATTTCAAGTCGCTATCTGTTTCCGTTCTCCAGTTATCGTGGCAACGGCTAAAAGGACAGAATCAAATTTGACCTTGAATTTTTTTCATCAGGGAGTCGAACCCAATCGTTTGAGACCATTTTCGGTAGAAAATTAAAAAATTACAGACATTTGGGAAAAATGATAACGCGATGTTCGCCAGAACACACGCGCAAAAAACCCTTTGACGTGTGCCAGTTTACCGACAGCCGGCGAAGTATATTCGTCTTCGTCAGAATGCACCCCTATTCGACGTAGTACCCGGCCACACTTGTCGCGAAAAAGCGAATATTCGCAGAATCGCGATAGTGTGGCCCCAGCATTAGAGGAGAACAAGTTGGTGATAGTGTTTAGTGGGATTAATTATTTCTTTACATTATTTCTTTTAATTCGATTCTCGAATTATACGTTATACGAAACCTACATGTTCATAGAAATTCGATAAAGCATTTCCACTGCATGATTTCAACAGATTTTCATTTGGATAATCTATACCGGAATGCCGGTACGAAGGCGAATCGAGCGGAGTATACAAAGAATTCTTTCCGGGGGGCAAACAAGTTGAGACATCGGATCCAATGAGTATTTACAATGCGGATTAGGCCATAAATTACCTTCCGGCCGACGGATAAACTCGATTTGTGCCATCAATTCTGGACTCATCTATTCCATTAACCTGCAATTTGCAAGGGTAACTGGACATTAATATGAAGAATGGGGGAATTTTCATGGGGTGGTGGAGAACTCCGATGGCCATTCCGATGTCAGATTCAACCGGGCGCTTTGGATCTTCAGGGACGGACCACACACAAGTTCGAAGATTGGACGGTTGTATAGGCGGGTTTATACAGCAAATAAGATGGGATAAAATAAAATAAGAAATAAATTGATAAAATAAGAAAGTTAAACATGTACATTTCTATGAGAGCGTTTATACACGAAATAAGATAAAATAAGAAATAAGAATAAGAATTGAAGTTTGTCAACTCTCATCTTTGTTTCGTATTTTATGTTATTTTGTTTGGAAAATGACAATGCCCATGCTCAAAGAGTGAAATTCATAGAAGTTGCATAAAATAGTAAAAAAGCTGCGATTTGATTGATTCATTCTTATTTCTTAGTTTGTTTCAGATCGTCTGTATAAACCGATCCTTTTAATTTAATTCTTATTTTATTTTAATTTGTTTCTTATTTTATCTTATTTGCTGTATAAACCCGCCTTATCTGTCCAAGATGATTCAAAAAGAGCAGTCCAGCACCTACCCTTTTTGGCGCTCTTGTTCCTCGGAACAGAGTGCTTGGTTCGACTCACTGATCAAGATTCCGTGGTCGAAATCGATTCTGTCCGGCCGTCCGTTAACACGATAACTCTATTACGGAATGAGCTAGACAGTTGAAATTTTCAGACTAGGTTTGGGACCTAAATATTATTGGGCAAACTCGGAATGGTTTCGGAGTAACAAAAACAATTTTTTTTTTTCATTACAAATTTTTAATTCAATTTTTTGCAAGATGCAGTTTCATCAAAAGAATATATTGATATTAATCTCAACTTTAACAAGCTTTCGGTGATATGATTTTTCGAAATTTCAATAATACATCGTAGTTCTATGTTTTCACAGAATGCAAATATTATCTGTCTGTGTTCTATCTGTTTGCGATAGGCCTAGTTTCAACTAAAAGTGTATTTCTGGAGAGTTTGGTTGATGTAAGCATGTAAACAATTTGAAATTTGGATTCGCTTAGTTCATAGGCAGAGTTTTTCTGTTAGTGAGTCGAAAATGAATGATGCAAGGAAGTCGAGCATAATTTACGAGTCATTCTCTAATTATGGAAGATTTAGAACGGGATTTCCAACTAATGTAAAGGTAGTTATTCCTTAGTAACACTAATTAAGATTTCGTACATGAATATTCTGGTTTGAGTTCTCTCTGGACTGATTACATTAGATTTGTTTCATAAATAAAACTGCTTATTTCATTTACTCAATTTTTCAGAATGACTCCAGATAGTTTCGAAACACTTGTAGCCAAAATTGGACCGTCATATAAAGATAATATGCAAAGGTATTTTTATTTCTTTCGTGATGTAGTTCTCCATAATAATCCATTGATATAATACCCAACTCTGAGACACAAATACTTTCGGAGATATGATTTGTCAAAGATTGGACCAGAGCGCCTAAGCTCCTGCCACAGGGTTTTCCCCCTCTTTTTCTCAAAGCGTATTCAAGTATTTTCGAACTCTCATAGTTTCGGTCTCGACTCATTCGTCTCACCTCCATCTCCAGTCTTTACGCGCTTGTTCCGCAAGGATCATTTTGCCGGATGTCTGTATTTTTGGAATTTTTTACCGAAAATGGTTTCATACGATTGAGCTCGACACTCTGAATAATCTGGGGTCATATCCAATTTTGTCCGTCTTCCCGGCTTGCCGTTAGCACAATAACTCTCGAACGAAATGACTCAGAGTGTTGAAATTTCGCTTAGGTTCGTGAATGGGCAAAATCCATCAAACGGTTTCGGAGTTATTTTATTTCAAACATTTTTTATAAATATTTGCGAAAGCGATCACTCGATCTATCTGACATTTAGCATCAAATTGTACAATCATGACCTTTATATGCATGCGAAGTTTTGTATTGTTCGGGTGGCTATAAATTCGAAAAAAATTCAAAAATTTTTGAATTTTGTTTTCGCATAAGTATAAAAATCATAAAAACTAAGACATTTAGGCAAATTAATTGCACTCTGTTCGGGATAATGAGCGCGTCAAAAAGAAAATTATAGAATACCAGCGGAAATAAATTCATGTAGATTAACCCTCCTAATAAATCACCCCTAATGCTATCGCGATATCCCCACTTGCCATTTCACAAAAAAACGTCTTGCACAGTTCACGGCATGTTAAAAGGACACTAATTAATGGCCCGAGATAAAATCTCGTACAGGGTGTCCTCTCGCACGCGATGCCGCCCCTGTGTATAATTTCCCGTAGAACGTCATTATGGCGAACAACCTAACCTCAAACCAGAACCAATTTTCTTGACCTGGGCTAACTAGGTTTAATTAATCTAACTCGATGTTACGTTTATAACGTCATTAGCGCCCGAACGTGTGACCAGGACGGACCAAGCCACAAGTTTACTCCGACTTTCAATCTCGTATATCTTACTTATAACGGGAAAGGATCTTGAGATATTGAACCAGAAAGTTCCTTATTGAATTTGAACTTTGTAATAAAGTACGATATTGCATTTATACTGGAGTTCATTATATGAAACTGAAAATCACTTTCTCATAGTCGTTTCAGATTTGATCTAATCAACAAGTGCCTTTTAGGTTAAAACTTTTTAGAGTGCTCCGAAAATTATGATTTGAGGTGTCATTCGATTTGGAATGGCATGTGGATATTTTTCGAGAAAATTCAAGTGCCAAACATTGCAAAAGTTACAAACAATTAAGTGAAAAAAAGGGGTTTTGGTTTTTTGCATATATCTCGAAAACTATTAGAAATTTTTCATTTTTGAAAGAAGATTCAAAAAGAGGAGCTCTCCCGGAACTGTAGGATCAATATTTATAATTTTCCCACAGGGTTGAAAATACGCCCGAAAACGACTCCGCCCACTTCGGAATTTTAATGAATAAATTTTATTTATACTCATTAAAATGATAATTACGAACTGAAGAATTCAGGTCCCTACAGGATAGATCAATAAACAATAACCCGTGGTCCAAATATTATAATCGTGATTTTTCAATGAGTTATTCATTAGTTAATCAACAATTTTTGTACGAACATTATCATTGCAAGTGCGATAATTGTTGAACTATTAATCAGAGAATGTTTTTTTCATGGAGCTATTTTTCAAAGGCCTTGGAATAGATTACCGTTGAAAAAATTTTAATTTTCGCTTTGTTATCAACGATTTACTTAAGTTAAAAATTATAAAGGTTAATTAAACATTGGAAATTTTTTTTTTATATTAGTATTGATCCGTTTTCTCATGATCAGAAGATACTTAAAAATGATTTTTAATAATTTTTATCTTCTATTGTTCTAAAAATTATTATGAACAAATGCGTTGTTCATACGATAATTTTAATAAGTTTTAATAAGTTTTAAATGGACTAATTGTTTTTTCGGAAAATATATTGTTATTCATCAAAAAACTCACCATTTTATGCACATTCATCTTCACCTTCATTAAGACGACATAAGTCTGGTTTTTTTCTTTTGTTTGAAAGACTGTAATTAACCCGTATGCTTATTAATAATTATCAATAGTAACTTAAGGATTCTTTCTATTAAAATCTAACTTACTTCATTCAAATTTCTATTTGCAGCTACGAGAAGATTTAGAAATGAAGTCAGAAGCTTTTGCGCGTATGTTCTATTGTCCATTCTTCTGTATTGGACACCCTTAATCGAATTTACCATGGTAAATTCGATTAAGTGTCCAATACAGAAGAATGGACAATAGAACATACGCGCAAAAGCTTCTGACTTCACGTCAGTGCTTGAACCAATTTTTTTCAAATCAAATCCAAAAGCTCTCAAAAAATCACCCGTTATTACATAAAGATATATTCTCATTAGTGATAGAAAAACTGGCCTAGAATTCCTTTCTACCCATCACGAGATTTAATATCCACAAATGAGCCTCTCACCTTACAAGATCAGAAGCCTTCTGCAAAATTCAAAGGTCCCCTCTCGCAAATATACTCCTCTGAAGGCACATGGATCTCTTGAAGAAGAATCGCCTCTCTATTCCTCAAAGATATTCACTCTTGTTCATAGAAATCCCTTCAATATTTAATTGCCTCCTCCTAAGGAGGATCTCTTTCAAAACCAGGTCTGACCACTAATGTAGGGCTATCATCTAATCTCCTATAGATTTGTGATGAAATAACACGATTTTACCATGAATATATATGTATAATAATATGTCATCATGACATTCATATTTTATTTTTGGAGGTTCTCGCAAAAATACGACCATAGACAACATATCATACGACGATTCGCATCCACCTACCGAACTCACAAAAGGCTGCTCGGTTCTCCAACAATATAGATCCGATCGTGTTCAAACTTGGAATTCTGCAGTAGAGTTAGGTTCTGCAGGCTCTCCCAAAATTTCAGCCATGCCGGACGAATAGTTTATGATATATAGAATTTTTTTCAATTATTTTTAATTATTTTTTTTTTGAATTTTCTAGTTAAACCATCCTCACGAAATTCTGCAAAAATTTTCGCGTTGGCATTCTACAACTAATAACCATGTTTGAATCCAATCGGTTTTGTATTCTTCGAGTTAATGAGGAACAAAAAACATCCAAATTTCAGAAAATTTCAGATGGCTATAACTCTAAAACCGTTTGGACGATTATGCTCATAAGCAAACTCAAATGTCGCATTCAGATGCACAACCTAACCTGAAATTTTCAAGCCGCTATCTCTTTCCGTTCTCAGGTTATCGTGACAACAAAAATATTTTTTAATAATTTCTTAATAATTTTCTAGCGATTCGATGCTCACAAAATTTCATAAACGTGCTTAGGTCTATATTCTACAACTATTCACCATGTTTGAATCCAATCGGTTTTGTATTCTTCGAGTTAATGAGGAACAAAAAACATCCAAATTTCAGAAAATTTCAGATGGCTATAACTCTAAAACCGTTTGGACGATTATGCTCATAAACAAACTCAAATGTCGCATTCAGATGCACAACCTAACCTGAAATTTTCAAGCCGCTATCTCTTTCCGTTCTCAGGTTATCGTGACAACAAAAATATTTTTTAATAATTTTTTAATAATTTTCTAGCGATACGATTCTCACAAAATTTCATAAACGTGCTTAGGTCTATATTCTACAACTATTCACCAAGTTTAAAATTCGATCGGATTTATTTTGGTTGAAAACAAAATTATTACTCGGAGACCATTGGGCCGATTATACCCATTAACGAACTTGTCCGTCGTATTGGGATGCGCCACCTACCCTGAAAATTTCAAGTCGCTAGCTCTTTCCGTTCTCAAGTTATCGTGGCAACGGACGGCCGGACGGCCGGCCGGACGGCACCACAGAATTAAATTTCACATTTGGGCAAAACTATAACGCGTATGTTCCCCAGAACATACGCGCAAAAATACAGAGAGACAATTCATTTGTTTATAACAAATTGCTTATTAAATAGCGGTTGTTTTTCTTTGATTATAATTTTCATCAAAGATTATGGTACCAAAAGAAAATTTGTAAGTATCTTATAAACAACGCATTTGTTTATGACATTTTTCAAACAATACAGGATAAAAATTATTAAATATCAGTTTTAATTAGCTCCTGATCATGGGAAAACCAATCAATACTAATATTATAAAAACAAATGATTTTTTCAATGTTTCAATTAAGGTTTATAATTTTTTTCCTAATTAAAGATTAATAGTTGAACAACTATCGCAGCTGCAATGTTAATGATAGTTCTACAAAAAATTGTTGATTTAAAAATTGGTTCAAGCACTGACGTGAAGTCAGAAGCTTTTGCGCGTATGTTCTATTGTCCATTCTTCTGTATTGGACACCCTTAATCGAATTTACCATGGTAAATTATGTTGTCCATTCTCCTGTATTGGTCACTTAATTCGAATTTACCATGGTAAATTCGAATTAAGAGAGTCCAATACAGGAGAATGGACAACATAATTTACCATGGTAAATTCGATTAAGGGTGTCCAATACAGAAGAATGGACAAAAGAACATACGCGCAAAAGCTTCTGACTTCACGTCAGTGCTTGAACCAATTTTTTTTTTCGTGATTTTTTTAAAATGTTCTAGGGGTACGGTTCTTAAAATTTTTTTTTTCGTCATTTTTTTCAAATTTTCTAGGGTTACGGTTCTTACAAAATTTTAAAAACGTCTTTATGTTGATTTTCTACTACTAGTTACCAAGCTTCAATTCGATCGAATATTTATTTTATGAGTTATCAAGGAAATAATATTCCAGGTGGGTATAACTCGGAAACCGTTAGACCGATTATGCCCAAAAACGAACACAACTCTCCCTTTCGGATAAGCAACCTACCCTGAAAATTGCCTATCTCCTTTCGTTCGAAAGTTATCGAGGCAACGGTCACCCATCTACTGAACTCACTCAAGAATGCTCGAATCTCCAACAATATTTAACCGATCGTATTAAAACTTGAAACTTGGCAGTAGAGTTAGGTTATGAAGGCTCTTGCAAAATTTCAGCAATTTTAAACGAATAGTTACTGATATATAGAATTTTTTTTTTATTTTCAATGATTCATTAAAATTTTTCTACAAATGCTATCCTCACCAAATTTTGCAAACCTTTTTGTGTTGGCATTCTTCAACTAGTAACTATGTTTGAATTCAATCCGTTCAGTATTTTTCGAGTAAATGAGGAACAAAAAACCACCAAATTTCAGAAAATTTCAGATGGCTATAACTCAAAAACCGTTTGGCCGATTATGGTCATAAACAAACTGAAATGTCGCGTTCTGGTGCACATCCTAACCTGAAAAATTTCAAGCCGCTATCTCATTCCGTTCTCAAGTTATCGTGACAACAAAAATATTTTTCAATAATTTTTTTAAAATTTCCTAGCCATACGATTCTCACAAAATGTCACAAACGTGCTTAGGTTCATATTCTACAACTACCCACCAAGTTTCAGTTCGATCGGATTTATATTGGTTGAAAACAAAATTATTACTCGGAAACCACTGGGCCGATTATGCCCATTAACGAACTTGTTTGTCGTATTGGGATGCGCCACCTACCCTGAAAATTTCAAGTCGCTAGCTCTTTTCGTTCTCAAGTTATCGTGGCAACGGCCGGACGGCCGCACGGACAGAATCAAATTTGACCTCGAATTCTTCATTGGGGAGTCGAACTTAATCGTTTGAGACAATTTTTGTCAAAAAATTCGAAAGTTACAGACATTTGGGCAAAACTATAACGCGATGTTCCCCAGAACATACGCGCAAAAATGGATAGCTTATCGAAAAATTGTAATAAAAATTTTTGGACCAGGGATCATTGTTCATTGATCTATCCTGTAGGCGCCTGAATTTTTTCAGTTATTAATTTACATATTTCATAATTTTAAAAAATATGTGTTCATTAGAGATCGGCGTGACTTGCGCAATCCGGATTGCCCGTTTTCGGGCGTATTTTCAACCCTGTGGATAAAATATATAAATATTGGTCCTTCAGTTCCGGTAGTTGGCACTTTTTTTGGGAAATTTCGTCCTCTTTTGGATTGTTTTTCAAATATTAAAATTCTGTAATAGTTTTGGAGATATATGTAAAAAAACTAAATCCCCCTTTTGTCACTTAATTGCTTACAGCTTTTGCAATTTCTGCGAGCGGCCCTTGAGTTTTCTCAAAAAATATCTACATGCCATTCCGAATCGAATGACACCTCAATCATAGTTTCCGGAGAACTCTAAAAGTGACCTAAAACGCACTTGATGACTAGACCAAAAGACGCATTTAATCTTGTTGGCTGTAGATACGGTATTATATTTCCATAGAAATTTGAAGTCGATAGATGAAGATACACTTTTTGTATGTATTTTGACCATTGAATAAAATTTTCAAAAAATTATAGTTTTTCGGGATGAGTTAATTTTTGCGCGTATGTTCTGGGGAACATCGCGTTATAGTTTTGCCCAAATGTCTGTAACTTTCGAATTTTTTGACGAAATTGGTCTCAAACGATTAAGTTCGACTCCCCGATGAAGAATCCGAGGTCAAATTTGATTCTGTCCGTCCGGCCGTCCGGCCGTCCGGCCGTACGGCCGACCGTTGCCACGATGATTTGAGAACGAAAAGAGCTAGCCCCTTGAAATTTTCAGGGTGGGTGGCGCATCGCAATACGACGGATAAGTTCGTTAATGGGCATAATCGGCGCAGTGGTTTCCGAGTAATAATTTTATTTTCAACCAATATAAATCCGATCGAATTGAAACTTGGTGAGTAGTTGTAGAATATGAACCTTAGCACGTTTGTGAAATTTTGGGCGAATCGTATGGCTAGAAAATTTTAAAAAAATTATTACAAAATATTTTTTTTGTCACGATAACCTGAGAACGGAAAGAGATAGCGGCTTGAAAATTTCAGGTTATGTTGTGCATATGAATGCCACATTTGAATTTGCTTATGAGCATAATCGACCAAACGGTTTCAGAGTTATAGCCATCTGAAATTTTCTGAAATTTGGTGGTTTTTTGTTCCTCATTAACTCGAAAAATACTGAACCGATTGAATTCAAACATGGTTATTAGTTGTAGAATGCCAACGCGAAAATGTTTGCGAAATTTGGTAAGGATAGCATTTGTAGAAAATTTTTAATAAATCATTGAAAATAAAAAAAAACAATTCTATATATCAGTAACTATACGTTTGAAATTGCTGAAATTTTGCAAGAGCGTTCCTTACCTAACTCTGCTGCCAAGTTTCAAGTTTTAACACGATCGGTTGAATATTGTTGGAGATTCGAGCATTCTTGTGTGAGTTCAGTAGATGGGTGACCGTTGCCTCGATAACTTTCGAACCAAAGGAGATAGGGACTTGCTATTTTCAGGGTAGGTTGCTTATCCGAAAGGGAGTGTTGAGTTCGTTTTTGGGCATAATCGGTTTAACGGTTTCCGAGTTATATCCACCTGGAATATTGTTTCCTTGATAACTCAAAAAATAAATATTCGATTGAATTGAAGCTTGGTAACTAGTAGTAGAAAATCAACACAAAGACGTGTTTAAAATTCTGTAAGAACCGTACTCCTAGAAAATCTGAAAAAAATGACGAAAAAAAAAAATTTTAAGAACCGCGCCTCCATAAAATTAAAAAAAAATCACGAAAAAAAAATTTGTTCAAGCACTGACGTGAAGTCAGAAGCTTTTGCGCGTATGTTCTATTGTCCATTCTTCTGTATTGGACACCCTTAATCGAATTTACCATGGTTAATTATGTTCCATTCTCCTGTATTGGACACTTAATTCGAATTTACCATGGTAAATTTGAATTAAGAGTGTCCAATACAGGAGAATGGACAACATAATTTACCATGGTAAATTCTATTAAGGGTGTCCAATACAGAAGAATGGACAATAGAACATACGCGCAAAAGCTTCTGACTTCACGTCAGTGCTTGATCCAATTTTTTTCTCATATATTGGGGAATTCTTGAACGAAATTATTTTCTATAGTATCTTGCTATAATTCATAGTTTTTGAGTTATAAATTCCTGAACGTTTCTTTTAATTTTGCACTTATGTAATGAATTACTAATTGAATAATGTATAGAATTACTAATTAAATAATTACTAACATTGAGTCGTCAATTCCTGGCCCATAAATAGTGCTCCTGCAAGTGGGGAAGCTTTCAAAATGTTAATTTGCTGTTATCTTCGAAGCATTCTGACTTCCCCGGTATTATCGTTTGCACGTTTGTCAGCCAGCTTAATTATGGATTTTTGCCCCTGTGCCGATGCGAATTAATGTATGCGTACCTCCATTGAATATATACGACTGCGTATTAGGGCCAATGTAGAAAATAAAAAAACTGTCAATTGACAGATTTAATCAGTCAATTACACTAATTGACAGATTAAATGTGTCAATTGACAGATCTAATCTGTCAATTACACTAATTGACAGATTAAATGGGTCAATTGACAGATCAAATGTGTCAATTGACAGATTATATGTGTCAATTGACAGATTTAATATGTCAGTTACACTAATTTACAGATTAAATGTGTCAATTTACAGATCAAATATGTCAATTGACAGATTTAATCTGTCAATTATTGTGATTGACAGATTAAATATGTCAATTGACACCTTCAATAAGTCAATTGACAAATATTTTATTTTCTACATTGGCCCTAATCCGCTGTCGTAAATATACAACTACTACAAGCAGCAACACATGCAGAATTGCTACAACATTACTGCTACTACACACTGATTTAGGAAATATTTACTACATCATCTGATTGTAGATTTTAGTATTGTTTGGATTGAAGCCACCGAAACTATATTATAATAACTTATTCACTGGGTAATCTTGAAATTTTCAGAGAAGATTGTCGAAGCATCATACTTCAAAACAATGTAATAAAACAATTGGACTTTTTGAAACTTCTGACTGTATCCTGTATCTCACCTCTTCATGGAATTTTAAAATCATAAAACCACAGGGGTGGTGTCAGGAGCTCAAGTGCTCTTGTTCATATAATAATAATCAATATATTGCACTAATTTGAAATACCGCACACTACTGAAAGTTATGGAGATATCTGGGAAAAAATATTCAGATGTGCCGATGTTCAGAGCCTAAATGAAACTGCTTTATCAGTCATCAAGGAGTGAAATTTTTAAATAATTATAACTTTTTAACATAGCCGAATCTGGAAAAATAATAAATGAAAACATTGTTTTATTTGATGAGAGGAATCTATAGTGAAAATTAATGTACAACTTAAAGATTCACCCTCTATGTTGTAATAATCGTTTTCATTTGTTAATATTAAACGGAACACGAGAACAAAGGATGAAACTGAGAGGTTGTAATCGAGTAAAAGGGTTGAGAATTACATAGAATGAAGTGGTTTCCATATAATGCCCTACGAAGACTGCTCATGTATGTTCCTAAATCCAAGGACTACTTGTTTTTGTTGGTTTCAGAAGTTTTTCACGAGGAAAACGTTATCTGTTCTAATTAAGGATACTGGAAGAGGACAGGGAGTGTTTTCTGCCTTGATAATACTAATGCCAGGGGTTCTTATCTGAATTATTGTATATCTTCGCTATTGTTGTCAAACGCACTTTTGTTTCTTACAGCTGCCCTAATAGGAAGAGCAAATGGTATTGTTCAACTATCCAGAAAGAATACTTCTGCTCACTGAGCAGAAATGGTTGAGAAAGTCGAGAAAAAAATGTATTGTATCATAATATACAGGATGATTTTGAAGGTTCAAATTCATTCAACAGAGGTTAAAACTCAAAGTAAACAAAAAAATAATTTATCCCATAATTCAGGATAGCTTCATGAACGTACGACGAACAACACTATCATTTGCGCATCTTTAACAGGGCGATATTATTTTGCCCAAAATGTCTGTCATTCTTGCATGTATGTTCTAGGAAACAGCGTGCTATAATTTTGTCCAAATATCTGTGATTTTCGAATTTTTTGCCGATATTGGTCTCAAACGATTAGTTTCAAGTCACTGATGAAGAATTCGAGCTCAAATTTCATTCTGTCTGGTCGGACGTTGCCGCGATAACTATCGGACGAAAAGAGATAGCGACTTGAAATTTTCAGGGCAGTTGGAGCGTCTAAATGTGACGGTCAAGTTCTTCAATGGACATAATCGGCTCAACGGTTTCCGTTTACTAATTCTGTTTTCGAACAATAAAGATCCGATCAAATTGAAACTTGGTAAATAGTTGTAAAATACTGACACAAAGACGAATGTGGAATTTTCTGAGGATCATATCATTAGGAAATTCAAAGGAAAACATTGAACAAAATTATGTATATCACGATAGGTAGAGTAGGTTGCGCATCCAAATGGGACGGATAAATTCGTTGTTGTCACTAGAAAAAATATTGTAGAATTTTTAAATCAATCGCTTAGGTGTTGTTTGAATTACGTCCCTAACATTTCGTCTTTCACGTCTTTGGTTTTCAAATCACAGGTTCTTATATTTTCACACTTTTTTTACAATACAAATCGATGAAAATATTTACAACTTGGAAATAATTCACTTTTGCAATTAGCGAAGTTCTACAATTACCGAAATATGCTCTAACTTTGTCTAAGTCAGAATTCCTCGTGCTCAATACAATATCGTCTAATTCTCAGGGATAAAAATATTATTCCGCTAACCGCCTCAATTCTACCATCTTCGTTGTATTCCTGAAAAAAAATCACTGCTCTTCACCCTGATTGCCTGATACCCTCGATGGACTCGAGGTTCCTACCCTCATTACCCCCCCGCAATTCGGCTTTCCCTCAAATTCACAGGGTAGTGCGCCCAAGGCGGTGTACAACGATTGGCGATTATCTGGCTGAAAACAGCCCGCCTTAGACCAATAGGATTCCACGGGAACGATCCCACGGTTTAAGTAAATTCCAGGAATATAGTCTTTGTTAACGTTACACCACAATTTATGAGAGCCCTTCGAGTATTAAAAACTCCGGATATTCCGACCACCTTGGAGACGCCAGAGAATCAGTGTTTAGTATTAAGTTCTTCATCTCCTGTCTGGTGAAATAATCTTTGTAACCCCCACTAAAACAAATGGTAGGGGGTGAGGGAACTTTTTAAAATAAATGATTTTTTTTCCACGGTAACGTACTTATAATAAATAGGATTTCAAAAAGGCGATCTTTTACCTTTCATTATGTGTATCGTTGACACTTGGGGGGGGGGGGGGGGCTCAAGCGGTTACAAAGATGTTATCAAAAGAGTGTCACGAACACACCACATTTTCAATAACGTGGTAGAGCACTACTCGTACATACAGATCGGCATTTTCCAGATTCCCTTTGCCATATTGAATTTTTTTCTCTTGTGAGAGTCGTTAGGGACCATAGTTCCCATATTTTCAAGATATTAGGAAGTATACATGGTGTTCCAAAAAGGATAGTCATCTCATAACTTCAAAAATTTTCAATCGTATTCCCTGTATACATTGTCATTTCTTAATTCTACGACAAATTTTAACGAAAATTTGGAAGGAGAACTTTCCTTATCTAAGGGGTTCAAGGTTTGTAAAAGAAACAAAATATCATGAACACAGAATATCATTTATATGCAGAATGCATATGTTTTATGCTAACAAGTCAATCATTGAATGGAATTCAAAATTGACAAAGTATACAGGGTATCACATTGAAAATTTTGAAGATGACCAGCCTCTTTTTGGAATAGCATGTATACTTCTTAATAACTTGAGAATATGGAGACTATGGTCCCTAATGACACACGAAAGACAAAAAAATTCAATATGGTAATAAGAAGCTGGAAAATGCCGATCTGTATGTAGTGCTCTACCCCGTTATCGAAAATGTTGTGTGTTCACGACATTCTTTTGATAACATCTTTGTAACCGCTAGAGCCCCAAGTGCCAACGATACACCAAATGAAAGGTAAAAGATCGCAGTTTTGGAATTTAATTTATTATTGGTACGTTACCTTGTAAGTTTGTACCGGTGTGGCGGCCTCGGACCCTGTATACAAGTAGAATTGCAATCCGTATTGAAATTATACAATATAAAATTATTTTTATTTATTTCTCAAAAAATGGTATTTTTCTGAAACTATACGTCATAATCTGCTGAATTTTGCACATACAATCGAGCAACTATTTCACAATTGAGTACCGAATATCAACCCAATCAACTTTGTATGAGGCAAGAATAGACGATGGAATATAAGCGCAAAAGCTCCTGACTACGTCAGTGCTTGTTTCTTAATTTCGGAAACATTTTAATCCATGTGTTAGATCAGTTTATGCAAAGGACTACACTATTTCAGCCATTATTTTCTCGGATAATAAACCAAATTGCTCATGATATAATGAATGATGCCACTGCAGAGCTCATTAAGTGCAGAAGAAATCCTCGTGTAAGAGACCCCGCGAAGGAAATTCCTCTAACCGTCGACAGAACCCCCCGAGCCCAACGCCATGTGCGGCGTCCTCGATGAGTACAAATCCGCCGCAAAATCCATGCGGGGATTAGTAACTCGGCAATGGCGCGCTGTCATCCTTCAGTTATGCAAATTCTGAGTTTCCAACTCCGACATTCCGATACATCGGAGACAGATACGCTAATTTTCAATCTCGTGTAATCCGCCCTATATTCGTCGAAGCACCGTTCTCACTACTTAACCGATTAGTTGTTTAAGCTTCTGCCGATCGGTGAAACTATAATTGGCAAATTTCCACCGGATTTGGGTGGGCATCTTCGTACGAATCGGTGAAATTAATATTCGTCTCCGGGATTTTGAGAGCAGGTTGGGATTGATATAGCGGAATTATTCGTGATTTTCTACGCTCTGGTAGAATCACAAAATTCTTCGATATCTGCAATTGTTGTCACTAGGTATAAGATCAAACAGAATTTTATTATCGCCCATTCTCATATTAAAAATCTCGAACTCAATAGATGACCTGTGAACCCAACTGATCTGAGAACTGAGAATATTTAGTAGGTAAAGTGCACAGAAACCCTATTTGATGTCGAATCCAATGGGATCATTTTCAAATTTAAATCAGATTTTATATAATTCAATGTTGAATAATCATTAAAGGATACTGTGGGAGGTATACTCATTATTCAACGGTTTTTTTCTGGGTTTTCTCTCCCAAACTCTGAAAAATATCTATAAAATAAAAATTAATTATTTTGTGATTTGCTTCTGCGTAAGAAACACCTCAAAAACTGAGTGATTTAAGAGAAAAAAATAACTAGTTGGAAAAGCACTGAAGTCAGGACTTTGGCACTTTTGTTCAAATCTATAACCAGAGCGGTCAAACATCCAGGTATTGAACCCGCCCAAGGCAGATTTGCTTCCAGGAAAAAATAATAATTCAATACTTCGAACAAACGATTAGTTGTTTAAGCTTCAGCCGATCGGCGAAACTATAATTGGCAAATTTTCACCGGATTTGGGTGGGCATCTTCCTACGAATCGGAGAAATTAATATTCGTCTCTGGGATTTTGAGAGCAGGTTGGGATTGATATAGCGGAATTATTCGTGATTTTCTACGCTCTGGTATGACCGTAAAATTTTTCGATATCTGGATTGCAATTGTTGATCAAACACAATTTTATTAATGCCCATTCTCATATTGGAAATCTCGAATTGAATAGATGATCTGTGAATCCAACTGATATAATTAGTAGGTAAGGTGCACAGAAACCCTATTTGATTTCGAATTCTATGGGATCATTCTTAAATATAAATCAGATTTTATATAATTAAATGTTGAATGCAAAACTGGACGTTTTAAGAGAAAAATGAACCAACTGGAAAAGTACTGAGACCAGGAGCTTCGGCGCGCTTGTTCAAATTTATAACCAGAGTGGTCACCCATCCACTACTGAACTCGATTCTGGAACTTGGCTGTAAGATGAGTAACATATCTGTAGGAATGATAATATTTTCACTTTTGTAAATAATGCAGTCAGGATTAGTTTTATTAGTGGAGATGACGTTCGTACCGATAATTCAGACGTATTTCTGGATTATATCCCTGTGTGAAGAAAACCTAAAATATCCCCATGACATTGAATATTAACTCTGGAGGCACCTTGAAGCCAATTAGGCCGTCTAGAGTCACAGATTACTTTTCTCGAAACAAGAAACTGATAATACCATATTCATGTAAACTGTCCCATATATTTTGGAGCAGAACCTATTCTGCTATGTGTGAGATCTATCTTCTTTGAACTCCGTACCACAACTGATATCGCTCTCATGGAACCCCATTGGTTCCAGCGAAGTATAGCAAGGTAGAGGATATACCAATCAGCTTTAACCACTACCTTGGTATTACAGCCCTAGCCCTCAGGGAGAGGGGTAAGAACATACTAAAGGTTGAACGGAGATATAATTCGAAGAAGGGGTGCAACCGAACGCGATTGACGGTAGAATCGTGAATGAAGTTGATTCCTTAGACTTGCGAGTGTCGTAAAGCATTATTAGACGTGCGAAAAAAGACTGTTAGACGGTAGACATGTGCAACGTACAAGTATATAGTAACGAAACTGTAAGGAACCTCATTAATCGACAATATTCGATGTAGATTTTATTACGATGACGAAGTTGAAGAGATGTAGAGTTATGTAAAGAAACCTGTGCATATTAGCATACATTATTCTATTTAATCATCTATTGAGTCACATCAAAACAACTGATTTCCCATGGTGCTGATAATTTTCATTTAGTCTTCATGAATGCATTACAGAAGTAGTAACCAACAATGCTATATGTTCCTCACAGATATATGCTTAACCCATCTACAACTTGCAAGATTATAGGCTTCCAAACTCTTACACGCTTTTATTTCAGTCATTGTGAAAGCAATCTTCGTGTTTACTGAATAATTAACAATGCCGGGATAAATCATTTTTGAAGATAGTTCAATTTCTTAATTCTTCAGGTTTCAAAATATAAGGATCAATGCCCAATAATTCAATTTTCTCTTCATATAGTTTTTCATGTATACCATAATATAAGGTTTATTTCTGTGTTTTCTCTCCCAAACTCTGAAAAATATCTATTAAATAATCATTTATTATATTGTGAATTGCTTCTGCCTAAGAAACACAAGATATTTGTCAGAAGCAATAAATCGAATAAACATTAACTAAACAACGAGTCTCAATCAGACTCCTTCGTCAGGCACTTAACGAAAATCTTAAAAATAATTTTTTTCTACAAACGTCAAAAAATGACAAGGTTCGCGCATTGAAAACAATATGCGAAGTGACCCTTTTTTTGATTTTCCTTCGTTACCATGACACCGTGCGCGAAGTAGTGTGCGAAGTACTTACTTCGCACACTGCATGTAAACTATATGGAGTTTTTATATTTTAACCTTTATGTTCCTCAATCAAACAAACAAATGCCATTTTATTTTCATAGTTACAGTATTTACTTGATTTGGAAAAACATTTTAAGCCAGTTCAATACTATTTTTCATATTAAGCTATGCATGTTACTTATTTTAGAACAATATTTTTGGCGTTTGTAGAAAAAAATTTGTTTGCATCTCATACGCGAAATACTTTGGTGATCTCGACTATTTCAGTTCTCGATCACCAAAGTAGCATTTCGCGCACTAGATACAAAAATAACTATTTTCTACAAACGTCAAAAAATGACAAGGTTCGCGCATTGACAACAATATGCGAAGTGACCCTTTTTTTCATTTTCCTTCGTTACCATGACACCGTGCACGAAGTAGTGTGCGAAATACCTACTTCGCACACTGCATGTAAACTATATGGAATTTTTATATTTTAACCCTTATGTTCCTCGATTTCTCCGGTGAAAGATTTAAAATTACAGAATTGGCCGCATCTCCCGAGTTAGGTGAGGTACTGCTTACATCATCGTCGCTCGAAATTTCCATTATTTCACAGTTATAAATATCACGCACGAAATTGACGCGAATAAAAAGTCACTCCAAAATAATTATCAAGAACTGTCACTTTGAAATAATAGTCAACAAATGCCATTTTATTTCCATAGTTACAGTAATTACTTGATTTGGAAAATCAGCTTGAGCCAGTTCCATACTATTTTTTATATTAAGCTAAGCATGTTACTTATTTTAGAACAATATTTTTGAAGTGTGTAGAAAAAAATTTGTTTGCATCTCATGCGCGAAATACTTTGGTGATCTCGACAATTTTTTTTAACTCGGCTGCGCCTCGTTAAAAAAAATCAGTTCTTGATCACCAAAGTAGCATTTCGCGCACTAGATACAGAAATAACTATTTGTTGATATAGCTATTCTGAAATTCGAGAATTTTTACATTGGTAGTATTTGAAAATCATAGTAACCTTGTTTTACTTAGCATAGAAATTTCCAAGTTCCAACTCCGGTTTTAATAAATTCGCCAAATAAGGCCAATTCCAATTGAGCAGTTTGCAGAATTTCATTCTCTGTTCAACAAAATACAAGTTGACGTCTTAACTTCCCTTCTAACGTAATCAGATTCTGTCAGAATCTTTGTATTACTCCAATCCATTATGTGATCTTCTTGGATTGTAAATACCTGTTCTGATATTTTTGAATTTTGTATGTCTCTATTTCTCAAGTCGTTCTTATGTTCCGACTTTCTTACTTTTAGTAGTCTGGATGTTTCTCCTGTATACGGTTTACCACAAGTACAAGGAATATTGTATACACTGTTTTTTTATTTTTGTTATTCATTAATGGGTTTTGTCTTTGTTAATAATGAATATACCTCTCACAGTATCCTTTAATGATTATCTATACGATCTAAGGTTGAATAATAGTTAATCGAATCCATTTTTACGAAATTTCACTTGTACAAGAAACAAGAGCGCCAAAAAAATACTACAAAATCCAAATACACATCAGCCTTTTGGGCACTCTTGTTCCTCCGAACAGAGTGCTTAACAATTTGCCCAAATGTCTGTAATTTTCGAATTTTTTTATGAAAATGGTATTTGACTGACTGATCAAGAATCCGTGGTCAAAATCGATTCTGTCCGGCCGGCCCTCCGTTAACCCGATAACTCTCGAACGGAATGAGCTAGGCAGTTGAAATTTTCATTGTGGGTTTAAGAGATAAATATCTCAGTTGAGTTCGTTATTTTGGCAGAATGGTTTCGGAGCCACGAATAAAAATTTTTTTTTTACATTACAGATTTGAAAATGATTTTTTTTTAAGATGCAATTTTATGATGTTTTCAACTCTAACAAGCAAATACTTTCGGAGATATGATTTTTCAAAATTTTAATAATACATCGTAGTTCTATGTCTTCACAGAATGTGAAAACAGAATATGTCTATGTTCACTGTTCATAAATGTCATCTTATCTAGTTATCAGAGATTTGTCAATTCGTAGTTTGAAAATATTTTCGATTATTGAATTTGTGAATATTTATATACCTGACTGTTTTGAAACCGAAAATCATTTTGACTGATTACGTATTGAATAATTTATGTATAAATATTGGAGATGATGTTTCAGAAGATTCAGAATATTTGGATCATAATGATGTAGTTTATGAAGGCAATAGGAAAGAAGAACATAATGGAATCATCAAAATAAATTAGTGTTCGTTGACCACTGAGGTTAATATTACCTTTTACTTCCTTAAGTTGTGAGACATGTTTCTATATACAGTATTTTCATAATGTTGCTAGCAAAAGAAAGCTGAAATATGCATCTACATTTGTGTATCAAACATTTTTTCTTGAGTTAAGGTCCATAATACAGAAAATAATGTGTAAGCGTTATAAACTATTAAATTTTAAATTATGAAAAGAGGATAGTATTTTATTAAAATATTTTGAACTATTAAAATAATTTGTTAGTCAGCCTGTACCTACTCAAATATCAGGAATAAATGGACAATCTGCTATGATTGTCTCAAGCCTTGCTCTAGCTAGACATTTCAATCATATTTTCCTTGGGTATTTCGAGTTGTGAAAACTATGCACCGATGGTAAGTTGCAATAACCCATTCCACGAGGATGAATCATTGCAGATTGCTCATTTAATTCTCGATAATTAAATTTAATGACAATTTTTGGAGCATTTAAGCATTGAAGCATTGCACATTGCTCTTTTTTTAAAAGATAAGTTTTGAAGCATTTTTCTGTAAACGACACTTTTTTTAATTTAATTTCTTTCATGATGCAGTTCTATCATAATAATCCATTGATATAATTCCTAACTCTGAGAAACCCATACTTTCGGAGATATAATTTGTCTGTTCGAACAAGAGCGCCAAAAAGCTCCTGTCCACAGGGCTTGAACCAATTTTTTGTCTATGAACCTCTTTTGTTGCGTCTCGTCTGTGATTGTCTCACTCATAGACTCAACATATTATGCAGTGTTACCACTAATTCAAACTGTTCTATGTCTTCAACTAATAAATTATCATATTCGGATTATTTTGGAATTTCAACAACCTGCACCTTTTAACCTACGCCACATTTCGGGAAATGGTAAATAAAAAATGTTAAAGACAGAAAACTCAATATTATTAATGTAACGGGTCCGCCAAATAACTCTTTTTTTTTTGAAAATGCAATAAAAAAAACTACTGAATATTTTCTCAAATTTCTTTTTTTATTTGAAAGTACAATCCTTCCGGTTAATAATGGACAATAATTTCATTTAAATGGCTGCCTCGGCTGGCCAATGCCATGCAGTAGCCTACACGATCGGTTTTAAGCACATTATCGACTGTGTGCAGCTGTATTTCACCAATGGCTTCACGAATATTGTTCTTTAAAGCGTCAATTGTCTATGGCTTGTTGGCGTAACACTTATCTTTGACGGCACCCCACAAATAATAGTCCAACGGTGTCAAATCGCAGCTCCGAGGTCGCCAAACGACATCAGCTCTGCGGCTGATAATGCGATCTTCAAAAACGGGGCGAAAAACATCGAGTGTAGCTTCGGCTGTGTGGCACGTAGCGCCGTCCTGTTGAAACCAAATGTTGCCAATATCCTCCTCTTCAATTTTTGTGAACAAAAATTCGTTCAACATGGCCCGATAACGATCGCCATTGACTGTAACGGCCACTCCCTGCTCATTTTCAAAGAAAAATGGTCCAATTATGCACGGTTTGGCTTTTCACGCTTTGGTTTATCGATGAGGATACCAGTTTCTTTCACTTTTTTCACAAGATAACGAACATACGGAGCTGACGGTGCTTCTCTTCTTCCAAAATCCGTACGCAATTTTCGCACACATTCTGCAACATTACTATGATTTTCAAAGTAATGTCGCAATATTTCCCAGCGTTGTTCAGGAGTAGACACAACCATATGCGTTCAGCGGAAGGATAAAACTAATTATCTGTCAAATCAGACATGAGCTAAGTATTGCCATTCACGAAATAAGCACTAGTTGAAAAAAAAACGTTAGACGGCGGACCCTTTATAACAAATATACTTCAATGAAGCAAAGCACCTTAGAACAAACATACTTACCAATAATTCAAGAAAAAGCGGGACCAAATCAATTTACAGTTCAATTAATCGGGAAATCAAAGATATTCCCACGCTGCCCCAATTCCCGAAACGGACTAAACGAAGATGGAGGACTATTCAAATCACTTCGATCCTTCCACGGGCTGCCGGAATCATCCGTCACTTGCAAAATGAGAAAATGGGCGTCGTTAGTTTGAGTTGCGAAGTTCTTAACTAACAGATTAACGTTGTCGGCGTTCGGAAAGGCGAAACGTTTTTCGCCCTGAAGGATAGGGAAGTTTCACGACGACAAGGATTCTTCTTTCATGTTAATAACTAATAATCGTCTTTGCTTTCAGGGGATCGTGGTTTGAATGTTTTACGTTCGAGTTTGAAGGGGTTTTCCGGCAATTCGGAGAATTTGGAAGTTTGAAATTTATTCATTGCGAAAAACCATGGTTATAGATATTGTTAAATATTTCGTTGAGATTGTAAATGGTTTTCCAATAAGACATATTTTTTTCTTCAATATAAATGATCGGATGTTTATTTCAATATAATGAACTAGCTATGCCGTTAATAGTGGAAAATAACATCAGGCAAATGACCACCACGACCACGCTTACAGGACCATATCCTTTTAATGAAAATTTTCATAACTAAATTGCAAGTGGCTGCCCTATGTCCTCGATAGCCTCACGAATTCCATCTTTGAGGTCTTGAATCGACGTTGGGCTTTTGGCGTAGACCTTCTCTTTCACGTGGCCCCAAAGTAAGAAGTCGCATGGTGTTAAATCACAAGATCTCGGTGGCCAATTGTGATCACCTCTTCGAGAGATAACACGGTCCGGAAACTTTTTCCGCAAAAGATCAATGCTTGTGTGGCACGTTGCGCCGTCTTGTTGAAAGTAAACGTTGTCCAGATCAATACCATCCAATTCCGGCCATAAAAAATCATTGATCACCTCTCGATAGCGCAATCCATTCACCGTAACTGTTGCTCCAGCCTCATTTTCGAAAAAGTAAGGTCCAATGACTCCGCCGGACCATAAACCGCACCAAACAGTCACACGTTGAGGATAGAGAGGCTTTTCAACAATAACTCTTGGGTTTTCCGAGCCCCAGATGCGACAATTTTGCTTGTTGACGAAGCCACCGAGGTGGAAATGGGCCTCATCACTCAAGATGATTTTTCGATGGAATTCCGGATCATTTTCATGCATTTCAACGACCCAATCAGCAATTTCTGATGATCGGCCGGCTTGAGTTCTTATGTTAACTGAACTTTATAAGCCTCAAGACCCAAATCTGTATGCAAAATACGGTGTAATGACGTTTGTGGAATGCCTAATTCAAAAGAACGACGAGGAATGGACAAACCTGGGTTTTCTTCAACACTTTCGGCTACAGCAGCAATTTTCTCGGCTGTTCTTGAGCGACGTACACGGGTCTCATTCTTCACATAACTAACTTGTTCCAACAGCTCGAATTTTTCCACCAATTTCTTTATTGCGGTCCAACAAGGTGCTTCACGACGACCCAAAAATGTTCGAGTTTTACGAACCATCTCTGCCGAATTTTCACCATTTTTATAGTGGATTTTAATAATTTCAATGCATTCTTGAAGCGTGTATCATTACATTTTTGTTAATGGCGTAGTTTCTACTTGTCAAATGTCAAAAAATGACAGCTTCAAAAGTGACATCTACCGAAATAGCGGGCTATTCAAAATAACACCTCTTATTGGAAAACCCTTTATTTAAGGGATACCGACAATAATACTGGATAGCATCTAGACGCAGTCCAACCTGGAAGCTTCTTATTCCTAATATTACTAGCCGCGGAAGCCTATACCTACGAACATATGTATCTATATATTCTTTTGAACTTTGAACATTACATTTCTGCATTTAACAATAAAGCAAGTGCTTATATTGGTCTCCTCGTTAGTGTTGTGATTTGTAAAAATTGTTGTTGTTAACAAAATATACTGAAATATTAAAAATTTTAAGTTTTCTACTGGTATGCAGGGTGATTCACGAAAACCGTTTGTTAGAATATGTCGAAGAAAGACTCGAGATAAACACTTGAAATCTTATAGTTATGTTAGATTCGACTTCCAGTTTCACCGGAAATGATACCAACTTTCGTTTTTTAAATGTAACACCCAGTGTTTTCATTGATAATCAGATTATTCATTGAATTCTATATTGTTTTAATGTGTCACTTACATATTATTTTCAGAAAATTCATGTGAAAAAAAATCTGAAAAAGCCTTTGAATTTTCTCAAATAGGGTTTCATTCCAATGTTAAATACTTGTAGAACTATTGAAATAAAATTTTCGTCAGCCTATACTTATTCAAATATCGGGAATAAATGGACAATCTGCTATGATTGTTTTCAGCCTTGCTCTAGACATTTCGATGATACTCTCCTTAGGTATTTCGAGTTGTGAAAACTATTCACCGAGTGTAAGTGTGGATTCATGCTGCCCAAATTAACGAGTATCGAGTAACAATTAACAATTACAAATAGTGAGTAAAAGTTGAACTTCATATATCTCAATGAGAGTGTTCATGCAGCCAAGTAACAATTATCAATTAACAAATAACAAGTAGAAGTTCGCCAACTTTTAACTTTCTACTTTAATTGAACGAGATTTTGTACTTGTACGCAACTCGTGCGCAGCTGAACGCAGATTAGACAGTCCGATGATGTAAATATAACCTCACTTTGTGAAATATTTAATTTATTTGGTGTGTATTTATGTGGGTTTCGTGTTATCACATTGGAAAATTGAATTTCAAACACTTGTTTTCAAATATAGGGGGAACAGAGGTTATTGTGAACAATTAATACCTCGGATCTTTGACTTGTGGGTTTTTATTTCATAATTGTTAATTTGAGTGCATGAATGCTGCATTTTTGTACTTGGTAATTCATAATTCTTATTTTATACTTTTTACTTGATAACTGTTATTTGATGCTGCATGAATCCACACTAAGTTGCAACAACCCATTCCACTAGGTTAAATCATTGCAGATTGCTCATTTAATCTTGATAAGTACTATAATTTGAATTTAATTTCTTTTATGGTGCAGTTCGATTATAAGAATCCATTGATATCATTCCCAACTCTGAGAAACCAATACTTTCGGAGATATGGTTTGTCAAAAATTGATCACGAGCGCCAAAGTTCCAACCACAGGGCTTTTCCTCTTTTTGGCGCTCTAGTTCCTCAGAACTGAGTGCTTATCAATTTGCCCAAATGTCTGTAATTTTCGAATTTTTCGATGAAAATGGTCTTAAACGATTTGGTTTGGCTCACTGATCAAGAATCCGTGGTCGAAATTCATTCTGTCCGGCCGGTCCGGCCGTCCGGCCGGCCGGCCGTAGGCACGATAACTCTCGAACGGAATGAGCTAGAGAGTTGAAAATTTCAGAATAGGTTTGGCAGATAAATATCTCAGCTAAGTTCATTATTGGGCAAAATCAGACAGATGGTTTCGGAGTAACAAAAAAAATTTTTTTTCAAAACAAATTCCAAATTAATTTTTTTTCAATAAGCAGTTTTATCATAAGAATCCAATGATATCATTTTCAACTCTAACAAGCTGATAATTTCGGTGATATGATTTTTCAAAATTTCAATAAAAAATCGTATTTTAACGTTTTCACAGAATTATATAATTATTCTATGTATGAATTGTCATAATGTCAACTTATTTTCCTGAGATATGACATTGTCTAATTCCTTGCTAATAGTTGGTTCGAGAAACGTCAAAATCGACTTAGAGAGACAAGGGTAAAAAACCAGCAAATAAACCCCCATGTGGCGATTTTATGTCGAAAAGTGAAAATTAAGAATATATATCGACAAGATCGACAAGATCGTACGAGGAGCCCGATAGCCGGTGTGTCTACGCTGTCGGGTTTTCGGTTTCGGAACGAGAGAAGGCGGGACTTTTTGGCGCTCTAGTTCCTCGGAACTGAGTGCTTATCAATTTGCCCAAATGTCTGTAATTTTTATTTAAGATGCAGTTTCATCATTAAAATCCATCGATATCATTCTCAACTCCAACAAGCTAATACTTTCGGAAATGTGATTTTTCTAAATTTCAATAATGAATCGTACGTACTTCAATGTTTTCACAGAATGCTATAATTATTCTATCTAAGCTTTATTATATGATCTGTGTTCATACTCGAACATTTCATCCTGTTCTATAAGAAGGAGTCAAATTCATTTCAGCTATTTTAATTTGATTTCTTCCATGGTGCAGTTCTCATTCTCAGATTGCTCATTTAATCTTGATAAATAAACTGTTATTTGAATTTAATTTCCTTTATGATGCAGTTTTTTCATAAGAATACATTGATTTAATTCCCAACTCTGAGAAACCAATACTTTCGGAGATATAATTTGTCTGTTTGAACTAGAGCGCCAGAAAGCTCCTGTCCACAGGGCTTGAACCAATTTTTTTATTCTGATATTATAAATATGTGTATCCTAAGTGACTAAAACTATTGTCGCCAGTTACCCAACCGAACCGTTCAATATCACATCCTCATACTATAAGAAACAATTAATCTTCCGGTGGATTTCGATGTCCTCATCAGCAAGCATCATATATCACACTTACAAAGTGGAATGTAGGCCTTGCGGAAAAAGGTTCTTGGCCCCGTTTTCCGTGCCTGAATCTGTGAGCTTTTTACCCGAAACTTGAGTAGAAAAATGGCCAAATAGCGTGTCCACAACGCATTAGGTAATATAGTCATATTGAAATAACCATCGAAGTGATCATCAATCACGCGCAACTATATAGAAATAATGCAGGTAGTATAATGTGTGATACATCTGGAGAATTTGTATGGAATTTGAATTCTCATTTAGTCGACACGTCCATCCGGAATTCAACATGAATTATTTCGATTTAAATTTTTTTGCAGCTCTCTAATGCACACATAGCAATTTTGTATCCAAATAGGCAACCTTGAACGTTACCCCTGATCTATCATTGTCAGAACGTCAGTCAAGGTTGATGTTTTATCATGATGAAGTTCAAAGGCATGATGCATAGAATAACAAGGTGTCGACCTTAGACTATAGAAGAAAGAGGACGGATAACATATTCCCTGACAGTGAAACCAAATGGCACCACATGACCACAGAACTACAGAATTTGGCACAGCAAAAAATATACAGGCTGTTGAAAATTTAAATAATTATCAGTTTTCCTTTTGTAGCTTTGACGTGGTTACTCAGAATGAAATTAATTTTGGTGTGAAGTTTTTTACAACTATGACACATAATCTCCAATGAACAGTCTTTTCCTGCTCTCGAGTGATTTTAAGAATACTCAATAATTTTAAAAAATTAAATTATTCCTCATCAATTCTCCTAAAACGTACCGTTTTCGAGATATTCTTAATTGAATCTCATAAAATATGATAAAAATTACAACAATTTAACCGCTTTTATTAATCCGGACCTTGAATAGGATAACAGATGATCTGTGCTCGAATAAAGATATAAACTGAGTATTGATCTCAAAGCTGACACTTATAGAAAGAGGTATAGCTAATATAACCTCTATATCTCACATAACATGTTTATGCATTACAATTCAATCATAATAAAAACCATAGACAAAGGCAATAATCATTATCCAAACAACTTGGTAGTTATCTTTTGGGAAATAGATTAATAGGCTTTCCATGATCTCTGTTGATCTTTCTCTCTATTTATTCCCAATCTTGAATATTAAACATTAACATTAAACATCATCAAATGTTAAATATCAATTATAAATATCCTTCCACATATTCATTCCAATTATTATTGGCCAGAAATTATTATTCTGAATCTACGGAATTATGTAAAAAATTAACATAAACGAACGGCCGCTGGTTCCTAACCTCGTAACCTCACCAAAAGATATATTCTGTGGCTAACCTAATATTTTAATTACATTTATGTGCCTGTTTCTGTCACAGTATAAAATATATCATTATACTATGTGTATAGGAGGTTGTCACTTGTCAGATTGTTTCGAGAATTCGACGGTTTTGATCAAGGTTTTCTTATCTAAGAAACTTGGGTTTTGATATGATCGAAAACCTTTGTGAAACCTGAATTCCGTTAATCTACATGGTAAATATGACAGAAAAATTGTCAAATTAACGTATCTTCGGCCATATCAGGCCATTATCGTCAGCGACGCCGCAAAACCAAGTAACTGCAAAAACCAACATTTTCAGAAGGCACTAAAAACTTCATAATTATTTTGGATTGATGAATTAGTTTAAATTCAAAATAGTTCCAAAACCACTTGATATTGTTTATCTCAGAGTCTGTTTACTCTTTGAAAATAATTTGCACACCTGTCCTTACAAATACAATTAAATAATTACCGCCGAATTCTCATTTTTGAATTTTTATCAGTTACTTGGTTTTGAGGTGTTGCCGACGATATACTGATAGGGTTTATAAAAATTATTGTTGTTTATGAAGTGGTAAAGTAGTTTATAAAATCATTTATATGATGCGAATTTAAATATTAAATTAATATCAGAATAGGCGATGAAGATATTCAATGGTTTGAGTCAGTGTTTCAATATACAGGAAGAGTTTTTTTCAGAAATGCAGCATAAAGATTATTTAAAACCATTTCATAAGTCTCAAGTGAGTAAATAATTTATCTCAACAATTTTATTGAATTTCGATCATCAGATGATGAAGCTTTCATATAATTAGGCGATATTGAATCCAATACGTGTTTCTGTATTCATCAGTTAAAAACAGTTCAGGAGTGAATTAGCGCAATTTAAAATCTTGAAACACTTATAACTTTTTACCTGGGCAGAATCTGGAAAAATGGTAAATGAAAAAGGTGTTTCATTGGATGTAATAAATCCATGGTTGAAATTCATGTACAACTTAAAGACCCACCCTGTACAGTTAAAATGATATTTAAAGGGTGCAAATGCTGAAAACTGTCGCTCATTAGTGAGACTTCAGATGTTTTCTGGACTCTTAGGCGCCCCAAAACCATTTAAGATCTCAGTAGTGAGCCAAAACAATTCGCAAAAAGCGACAGGAGATCAAGTGTTGAATCCAAAACCGCGGCTCTCTGGTGCCTCGAAACTTATTATACTGTCTAGGTAAACCGAATATCTCTGGAATATGTTATACTCCAGATAAAGATAAGATAAAATATGTCAGGACTGTCACAGATTCCGGTGCAACGGTAAGGAGGCCCCAATCTCTAGGAAATTATCACACATGGATCGTTCTCTTAGAAAGGGGATTGACCAATTGGAGTCGTGGAAGGGGTAAAAAGTACCTCTAGTAGCAACTAGGGTATTGGCAGTCAGTGTTAAAGGGGGTTCGGATTGGGATACCAGTAAGACGTGCCTGGACAGAGTTTTTGGCTAGAATTCTTGGACGAATATAGTTGATACTAGTTTTTATCCCTTGTAATGACAAATTTGTAGATCCCTAAGTGATCCATATAAAAATCCTACAATAATAATAATAAGAGCAACGAATGAATCATTGAGTTATTTAATTTCCCCAAAATCAATATTTTTTGTTGTATAAAAAACTTACTAGTTGAATCGGATACCTTCGTCATCTTTCGTGCATAAAAAACTTCGAATGGGTATATCCTTGAAGACATTGCGTGAATTCTGCGCATTCACGCCTCCAACCTACCCCTCAAACGTTAAGTCTGTAATATTCTTCTGTTTACGTGCGGACAGAACTGAATTCGACAAAGGAATTTACATCAGTTTCAAAAGGAATTTTTTGAGAACATTTCTTTCGAAATTCAAAAATTACAGACATCTGGGCAAAATGATAGCACCCTAGTTCTTGTAGTTCCTAGTAAATAAAATCGTGAAAATGACGTGCATAACAGTCGGAAATTTTTTATGAAGATAACTAAAGATAAGTAGGCCGAATAAATATTTTCCCTTATCTTCATCTCATATCCACGCTACTCCGGGCGAACTAAACCATCTACTCTTCTATCTCACAAGCGGGGTTGTCCCCAGACGATAATTCAGGTTAGGTTGCATGTCACAATGAAGTTTTAATTAAGGCACATTCGCTTTGGTTCATTAACAATGGTATTTATGAGGGAGGTACTTCGTAAAACGTTTTCTAAAGGCCGTTTGCGTTCTAGACTACGACTCTCGCCCCTTCACTGAATGCCGAGGGATGATATTTACGTCGACATGAATTTTAATGGGTTAAATCAACAGAATTTTACGAACATTCTTCAGAAAACTCGGGGCCACACAACCCAGCGATCCCATGGGTTTGCGACAATGTCGTAGAAATATGTGCGACGAAATGTAAATCGAATGAAATTGCATGAAACTTTGTTGCGGTAAGCCGGATGCAATTCACGAGAGTTTAGTATTTAATTGGACGACCCGGAGGAGATTTAGGGATATGCAAATAGATTTTCGACATTGTTACTTTAATAAAAACATGTATTAGGTACCTACACATTCGTACTTTTGACTCGTTTGTATTTAAAACATGTATTAGGTACACATTCGTACTTTTGACTCGTTTGTATTTCGGTTCTTTATTCTAGAAAGTTGGGAAAGCACTAAAGTGAGGTCAGTATACTTTGGCGCGCTTGTTCAAATTCATAGCCAGAGCGGTCATCCATCCAGGTACTGAACTAATCCATCCCGCTATATCTAACAGGCCTGGAACATGATAAAACGTTTGTTATTGTAGATGGACGATTACTTCTGATTCTGGAGTTAAGCATTATTGTTTTTCGCGGTCATTTCATGGTTTTTTTGTGTATAACGGTGTCAAATGTTAATTAATGCAATGCAGTAATAAATATGGTCGGATATTTGATATTTATATGTGATTAAACTGCAGTGTGTAAATAGTGAAATTTCCTTTGGATTATTTCTACTTGGAGATGAGTACATTTCAGTTGAGTCTATAGACAACGAGATGGGCTAGAAATATGGCTGAAATAGAAATTTCATTTCTTCCGATTTTATAAAACGTTTTGATGACCTTTCTAATAATTTTTCAACAAAAATTGATACATCTGGATGGGAGATCAAGAAGCTCAAATAATATATTTATTTTTATATACGTATTCAATTTCCAAAAGTCTACATCTTTAGATGCTTCAGTTGAAATCAATAATTTAAGATAGGATAAGGTCCATCCTATCTTAAATTATTCACTAAGAATGTTCATATTTCCTGCAGTGATTTTAAATGGATTCTTCCTTTCAATCTTACCCCGAGCAGTTGGTCTCTACTTAGTAATCTGCTTTCCCGCTACAGAAATATAATTAATGGGGATTCAGATTCAGAATTTATGAATTTGTTTTATCAACATTTTTAGCCAGTTCAGATCAAGAAATAATTTTATGTGAATTTACTCTTTGTAGCATTGAATTGATATTCTGAATTCACAGAGACTTGGAGTTGTGGTTTACATTCGTAAATCATTCGAAATTCACTTTGTTCTGTTTTCGCAAGTTTACTTTTGAATTACGAATTACAATGTTATTGTCCACCAAATGGAAAATAAACAGAAACATTTGCAGATAGCAGAAACTCACAGTGGTGGATTTACACTAGGGGAAGTTGGGGAAAGTGCCCAGGGCGGCAAAATTTTGAAAGTGAAAGAATGAACTATACATAAGTTTAAGTAAAATTCCACTATTGGGGCGGATTTTTTTTTTGGTGCCCAGGGCGGCATTAAGTTTAAATCCGGCCCTGGAAACTCACCATTATAGTAAGAACCAAAACATGTCAAACTCTTTGGTGATTATCACAATTTTCATTAGCCTACCTTATTTAATAGTTATGTTTGGGAATATATTTTTATTTTAAGAATTTCATTCAAGTTCATAATTTTTTTGCCAATAGTTGACCCTACACCTTCTCGTGGTTCTTGCTGAACAATGAATTGAATAACAACTACCTAGGTTTCTATTTCAACTTGATCTGAATAATATTGTGCAGAATTAAATGTAGTTTTTCAATTTATTGAAAAAGTAAGGTCTCATATTGTTTATTCATCCAGGGATTCCAAGAGAGCAAAAACCTAATAAATGAGTTCAATAGAGTTTTAAACTGGAAATATAAGATATTCAGCGCTAGCGCATTGAAGAAGTATGCCTATAAGAGACGATAAATTGCGACGTTGTCAGACTGTGTTCCAGGCTATATCTATAGAGGGCTGTGACTCATCCCAGGCTGCAAATTGTTGATGAATTAAAAGCAATACCTACTCACTGTTTTGGGAAATATTCTTCTATATATAAGTTAATTAAACTACACTGGTACCGAATGTCAATTGCATACTTAACCATATTCCATTCGATTCTCTTGTTCAACATTCTTTTGTTTTATGTATTGAATTGGTAAAGGTTTTTGGCCACTAATCACAGCTAGGAATGGGTAAATGTAACGTTGTACGATGATATATTTCGTACAATCTTATTCGGGATAATATTAATACACACTAATCGGCTCAAGCTGTTTATTAAGAATGCATGAAATACGTACAATGAATAAAATGATGTTCGACACATGTGTTCCCCGTCTAACCCGTCTTTACTTATCACATGACTATATACAGTACGTATTATAATATGCAACAAGATTGGTATCTTATATTGCTACAGATATCCTTACATCCTCCCTCCTAAGTTACAAAATTACAATTATAGATTTTATAAAAAAATTAGATAGTACCTACATAATTTACATTATTTACACAACTGTATTTCTAACTATATTACATTATTATTACATAGCCACAATAATTGTATCATGCCATTATACAACCAAGTGAACTAAATAGAAATGATAGACAATTTATTTTATAATTGAAAACATAAAACTATGAGTTCGTAAACCAATCGGGTTTTCTGATCAAATCTCTACTTCTCAAATTGTACTTATTATCATACACAATATTCGACTGATTTTCCTTTTTAATACTTTTATTTTCGTAATGATTATTAATATTAGTATTTTCATTTAACATAATGTGTTCTCTTGTTCTTCGATATATTCCATGATCACCCTTTATCAAATATGAACGTGGTTCTTTACATTTTTTAACAATTTCACCCCTATGTCATAATGTATTCAATTTATAATATACATTATCATTTTCTTTCCCTTCATTTAAGTTTTTGTGTTCTTATTATAGTAATATTGTTGCCTTTTTTGTCTGTTTCTAAAATTATTTTCTAACTTTTCATTATCTATTAATTTAGGGGATAATAGAGTATTCAGTGATGGCAGATTGTCTTTCAAACGCCTGTTGAAAAATAGTTGTGCAGGTGACAAACCAACGTCCGGTATAGGACTATTCCTATACTTTAATAAATATAATTGTAAGTTACCAAGTTCATATGAACATTTTTTCAAGATTCCTTTGCATATATTAACCGACTTTTCAGCCATACCATTACTCCTAGGGTAATTAGGACTTGAATGAATAATTTCAAAATTACAATCATTTGCAAATTTTTTAAATTGATACGAAAAGAATGGTACATTATCGCTTACCACTTGATCGGGAAAACCATAGGAACCAAATATTTCCATGAGTCTTTCAATAACGTTTTTGATTGACTTATTCATTAAAAGTTTGAACTCTATCCATTTAGAGTAATAATCTATTACAGAAATATAAGATTTACCACCAAAATCGAAAATATCCATGCCTATTTTACTCCAAGGCCTCATAGGAATATCATGACTCAGCATAGGTAATCTCGCATTACCTTTATTAAATGTTTTACAAACTTCACAATTAGCAATTAACTCATGAATTTCTTTTGACATATTTGGCCAGTACAGGCACTCATTGGCCCTTGCTCGGCACTTGTTTATTCCTAAGTGACCTTCATGTATTTTCATTAAAATATATTTACGTTGTGATTTGGGTATTATTAATCTATCACCATAAAATAATAATCCATCATATTCTGCTATATCATTTTTTAAATTGTGAAATTTTTTTAGATCATTAGATAATTTACTAAACTCTTTCCAACCAGATTTTAAACAACTCCTCAATTGTTTAAGTGTTTCATCATTTTCTGTTGCTTGTCTCAATTCATTAAGCTTTCCTTCTGATATTGGTAATGACCTCGATAAGCTATGAACTTTAATATCTTCATATTCAACAAAATTTTTATCTTTAATACTGGCACGCGATAAAGTGTCAGCAATAAACATTTCTTTACCAGGTAAGTAAACCAATTTTAAGTTATATTTTAATAATCTATACAACAACCTTTGCAGCCTTGTTGAAACCTTATTAATATCTTTTCTAAAAATATTTACCAAAGGCTTGTGATCTGTATTAATAATGACTTCTCTGCCATAAACAAAATAGTTAAATTTTTCAACCGCAAATACTATAGCGCACAGTTCACGTTCAATATTCGCGTATCTTTTCTCAGGGTCTGTGAGGGTGCGAGAAGCAAAACTTATTGGCTTACCCTCCTGCAACAAGCATGCGCCATAACCATTTAAACTAGCGTCACACTGTATTGTTAAAGGCTTGTTTACATCATAATGTATCAAAATTGGAGCTTCAACTAATAATTTTTTAATTTTTAACATTGTATCAGTATGAATTTGCTCCCATTTAAATATTACATCATTATGTGTTAGTTCTCTGAGAGGTGTTGTAATCACAGATAAATTTGGAAGAAATTTACCTAAATATTTAACTAAACCTAAAAATCGCAAGAGTTCATTTTTATTCTTAGGATTTTCCATTTTTGTAATAGCCTCGGTTCTTTCATTATCTATTTCAATTCCTTTACTAGAAACTTTAAAACCTAATAACTTAACTTCAGACATTTTATACTGAAATTTATTCGAATTAAATGAAATACCCGTGGATCTAGCAACGTCTAACACTTGCTTCAGCTTCAAATCGTGTTCTTCTTCGGTTTCACCTGTTATTATCAAATCATCTATGTAAATACCGCTATTAAGAATATTACCGAATATCTCTGTATTTTTTCTCTGGCAAATTTCTGCTGCTGTGTTTATACCAAATGGCAGTCTTAAAAACCTATATCTGCCGAAAGGGGTTGCGAATGAATGTGCACAGCCTAGATGAGCTTTCATCTAAGGGAATTTGGTAGAAAGAATCTTTCAAATCAAGTATCGAAAAATAATTTTTACCGCATAAATCTGTTAATATCTCATCTGATGATGGAATTTGAAAATGTTCTCTAAGTAAATTTTTATTCAGATCACCTGGATCCAAACATACACGTAATTTTCCATCCTTTTTTTCTGTAATTACTATATTATTAACCCAATGGGAAGGATTAGTTTCCTTGCATATTACTTGAGATTTTTCTAATGAATCTAATGTTGATTTTAATTTATTTACCAAATTTTTCGGAATTCTTCGAGCAGCGTGAATAACAGGATTTGCATCCTCTCTTAAATGTAATTTACACAATGGACCTGGGAACTGACCTAGTTTTCCAAACACATCTTTATATGAATTTATTATTTGTTCTTTATTGTTAAAGTTTGTTTCCTGAATGGAATCAACTCTTCTTATTAAACTACATTTTAAGCATGTTTCTAGACCAAGTATTGGTTTGTCAGCTGTATCAACTATGTAAAATTTTAAGTTATGATTTTTACCTTTTATAAGACAACTTACCACCACTGAACCTCTTACCTGGATTCTTTTACCACCGAAAGCCACAAGGTTGACTCTCGACTTCTGGATATTAATTGAAGGCAAACATTTTTTTTGAATCTCCAATGGAATTATGTTGCAGTCTGCCCCAGTATCTAATTTGAAAAATATTTCAAAACCATTAATAATCAATTTTTCTGTTAAAGCATTAGATTTAGTTATATCGGAATTTATATTATGTGCTGTACCAATTTCATTTTCATTTTTTATAATTTCAACATTATCAATAAATATTTCATCATTTATAAGGTTAGAATTTTCTGTTTCTAATGTATGCAACGATTTTTTATTAAACTTATGGGTATTTTTATTCTTAATTATTTTTCCCGACATCTTGAAAAAACAGCCCGATTCAAAATGATTTGGCTTATGACAGTAAAAACATTCCTTGCCAAAAGCTGGACACTGACCTGCGCCATGCTTAGTATTACATTTTTTACAGTCATACATATTGTTATCGAAATTATTTCTTTTATTACATTTTTTATAATTCAACTGTTTACTTATCTTAATTCTTGACGAGTTGATTGAATCCACCCTACTGTTGAAGCCCTCTGCGCTTGTAGTCATCTCTTGGGTTTGTTTCTTGCTAGTTTCTGATATAATGCAAACATCAACGGCTCTTCTCAGGGACAATACTTCTGTCTGTAGTAATCGTTCTCGTAGATTATCATCATAACAATTTTATCTCTAACCATCTCCTCTTCTGAACCATACTCGCAGCTTTTTACCAGTGTCTTCAATTCAGTTATAAAGGCACTCAAAGATTGACCTTCTTTTTGATTGCAGGACAGGAACTTGTACCTCTCGTATATTATGTTCTTTTTTGGTTCGCAGTGCTTTTCAAATGCTTCTAATACTTCCTTCAACGTGGTCTTCTCGAAGTTGAGTTTAAATGTATTAAATATTTCAACTCCTTCGTCTCCTATTAGGTTTAAAAACGTGGCTACTTTTATCTGCTCACTTGCCTGTTCTTTGTTAGCGGCCATCATGAACATCTGGAATTTCTGTTTCCATTGTCTCCAATTCTGGGATAAATTTCCCGAAAAATCCATTCTCACCGGTAATCTTAGTCCATCCATTTTATTATATTAACTTAAGGGTTCAAAACCTGACACCAATGACACAATTTCTCTATGAAATATGTACAATTTCTACTTTTAAGGCAGGTGACCATTGTGAACATGACAGAGAAAATATTATGGAAATATACAAATAGAGTGATGTGTAATTATTATGATACTCACGATTGTTTGTATTTCAGTCTGTTTAATAACATTTACACATTATTTAATAAAATACTACACTTTCACATGGAACTATTCTCCTTCGATTCCATTTGTGAACAGTGAATAACATTGCAAAATCGTAAGAATTCATTAATTAGAATTAAAATGAAGGAATAAACATTGACTTCTTGATATTTCCTATGGTTAACGAATGTATTTATTTCGAATAGAAAATTTATTTTCAATATAATATATGTATATAAAAATTATCACTATTCCGACGTCTTTCCTAATACAGTGACAGTCTGGTCTCGTTATCAGTTGTCTCGTCTCGTCTCGCTTAATTCTGGATATAACAATAACAAATATTATAATATATAAACGAAATGGTATACAATAATGAATAATTTTGCAAAGCTATATTTATACGCTCTTATACAAAAATATTTGTACATGTATTTATTATTTTTAATTTCAAACACTGATAATTTCAACTTTTAAATTACTCGATGACCAAGAATTCGAACATAATCACGCTTGCATCACATCATTTTTCAATGATGTACGTGTTTTTGCAATGATCATACCTGCTGTGGAAAATAATCTTTCAACAGGTATGGATGTAGCCATTAATAAATCATCGGCCATCTTGGAAAGTGTAGGAAGAACTTTTTCATCACTCTCCACCACTGTAAAATATTTTGATTCCTATTTGCACTTTTGAACAGCAAATATTCTTCAAACTCAGCTTTCCAATACTTCGAAAGTTTTGATGATGTTTTCAATAGGCTATCGATGTCAATATATTTTTTAATAGAATTGAACAATTTGGTATAGTTTTCAAAGAATACCTTCCCAGAGGGTAGATCATTGAGGGTGTTCTTGGCGTATTCCTCATAGCACTTTTTGAAACATTGAATTGCATTGAATAGCTCCATTTCTTTACCAGTTTTATTATACGCAGTTCCACAGATGTATACAATAATTGTACACATCTTCACTACAAGGAGCACAAGAGAATACATTTCTCCAGATGTTCAGATAGAGACGAAATTTTCAAAGCATTGGGATTTAGGGGCAATATAAGTTGTCCGTAAATTATTGAATTCATAATGGCATCCGTTTTTATGTTTGTGGTTTCTATTTTTTCTTGAAAAATAATCTCAATTATCGCAGGGTCATAACGAATTAATAATCTTCTAAGAAATCGTGTATTTCTAGAACGATCGATGCATAATATAGACAAAATATATTGGTAATTAAAGTGGAGACTCTTCATATTCAATTGTTTTCTGTGGGTGTTGAAAAAAGTCGTGTTGAAAAGAGTCGTAGATAGGTAAAACTTCAAAAAAAAATTTAACGAGACTCTCGTGTTGCGCTGTATGTGGTCTCGGTATCGCCTATAATATTTTTGAGATGGTCTCGTCTCGTCTCGTCTCGCTTTTACGGGACGAGAACGAGACGAGACGAGAAAAATCTCGCTCTCGCGTGAAGCTCTAATTGAGATACATAGATTATGGAATATGAAAGTGACAGAAATACCTATAGTGATCGGAGCAACAGGATTCATATACTCTACAACCTGTGATGCCGTTAAAGACCTGCCCGGCACTCATAACATTCAATCCCTACAGATAGCTGTGGTATTAAGTACAGCATATATTATCAGAAAAGTGTTATAGAAGACCAATATGCAAGAAACACCTTAGGTGCATGGTGTGTACCCGGTGTTTCAACCAAAAGCTACCGTAGCACAAAGCTATGAGACAATGTAGAAAAAATAAAAATAATAATAATAACTTTAACACAAGTATCGCGTTCGGTAACAGCCGAAATTAGCCAACCTGGGGAGATTCGGTTCTCCAATTTGCTTCATTCGCACGAGACAAATAAAATGTCCAATGTCTCTTGTCCTTCATAAAACCTTCGAGAGCCCCGGACAAATAAAAGATTATCTTTATTGGTCCCTACAGCGACATCTGACATTCACAAGTATTAATCATTCACCGTCATCAACATAGACCAGCAACTAACGAATCCGCGCGTGTAACGGAAAATTTATAGGTCTGATATCAATTTGGCGCGCGACGAAAGAACAGATGAACGACAATCAATCAGTCTAAACTCTTTATGATCCACATTTTTCCTGAGACAAAACCGGAAGCTGTCGAGTTCGAGGAAGCGGCCCGATAAGAAAATTGACAGCTCGAGATAAAGTTCCCGAAGTTCGTGTCTGCGGAAAAACCGATTCTCGGGAAAACTACTTTCTGTCAGTTGAATATCTCGCGCTTCTGGCGCGTCATGTTCATTCTGAGCGAAGGCGAAAAAGTCAGAGTTTCAGTATCGCGACTGCAATACCGTTTTTTCGTAGCGTGAACTTGAATGGCGTCGTGCCAAAGTCATTGTTACGGAGAGGTCCCGCTTGGACGCAGCTTCTTCTTGACAAGTGTTGTTTTCGGGGAGGAGTAATAAACTGGAGAATTATGAGTGGATGTTTATCTGACAAATCATACCTTCCACCCGGAAAAAGGGGTCAACAGAGGTTATGGAAGTGGGGCAACTACATTAAGGGTTATTACTCGTTGAATGTTTAACTAGGCCACAGCCTTCTACAGAGATAGCCTGGAACACAGTCTGACAACGCCGAAATTTATCGTCTCTCGGAGGCCTACTTCTTCAATACTGTAGTACGAGCTTTCCTGTATTTTGAATTTCAAACTGCATTTTTTCTGCTCAATTAGGCAATCCAAACCACGTGACCCAATATGGCGAATGTTGGCACACAAACAAGTAACGCATTGTAGTCGTTGACTATTTTATAGTGTTTATTGACTTTTCTGCTATTCAATCTATATTGAAATGGAGAATGAATATCTGAAAAGACTATTGTTGAACAACAGAGACTTTGCTGAACAGTAGGTTCGAAAAAAGCACCTTCATCATGTGTTTACATTTCATGTTGAGGTTTTGAAGTTTCTAATTTTTCGTTTCTTCTATCCCCCAATGATTTCGTTTCTTTTCCATTTCCTGGACATCAACATTGTTGTTATTTTTTACATCATTCTTAAATTATAACGTTTTTTCAGCTCATTTTTTCATTCTTTTGTACAATAGAAAGGGAAGCATATATCTAAGGGAGGGACACATTAGGGTCCTGTAGCGGTCGTCTGAGATCCAAAGTTCTGAATAATCATGGCTTGGATTGGCCAAATTTGTTTTTCAAAAGACCCTTTTGTTCTTAAGAGCAACGAAATTTCCTTTTTTGCGCGTATGTTCTTTCGAATTTTTTGACAAAAATGGTCTCAAACGGCCGGCCGTCCGGCCGTTGCCACGATAACTTGAGAACGAAAAGAGCTAGCGACTTGAAATTTTCAGGGTAGGTGGCGCATCCCAATACGACGGACAACTTCGTTAATGGGCATAATCGGCCTAGTGGTTTCCGAGTAATAATTTTGTTTTCAACCAATATAAATCCGATCGAATTGAAACTTGGTGGGTAGTTGTAGAATATCAACTTAAACACGTTTGTGAAATTTTAGGCGAATCGTATGGCTAGAAAATTAAAAAAAATATATAAAAAAATATTTTTGTTGTCACGATAACTTGAGAACGGAATGAGATAGCGGCTTGACGTTTTCAGGTTAGGATGTGCACCAGAACGCGACATTTCAGTTAGTTTATGAGCATAATCAGCCAAACGGTTTTAGAGTTATAGCGTCTGAAATTTTCTGAAATTTGGTGGTTTTTGTTCCTCATTAACTCGAAAAATACTGAACCGATTGAATTCAAACCTGGTTATTAGTTGTAGAATGCCAACGCAAAAATGTTTGCAGAATTTGGTGAGGATAGCATTTGAAGAAAATTTTTAATAAATCATTGAAAATAAAAAAAAAATTCTATATATCAGTAACTTTTCGTTTGAAATTGCTGAAATTTTGCAAGAGGCTTCATAACCTAACTCTACTATCAAGTTTCAAGTTTTAATACGATCGGTTAAATATTGTTGGAGATTCGAGCATTCTTGTGTGAGTTCAGTAGATGGGTGACCGTTGCCTCGATAACTTTCGAACGAAAGGAGTTAGGGACTTGCAATTTTCAGGGTAGGTTGTGTATCCGAAAGGGAGAGTTGAGTTCGTTTTTGGGCATAATCGGTCTAACGGTTTCCGAGTTATACCCACCTGGAATATTATTTCCTTAATAACTCAAAAAATAAATATTCGATCGAATTGGTGCTTGGTAACTAGTAGTAGAAAATCAACATAAAGACGTGTTTAAAATGTTGTAACAACCGTACCCCTAGAAAATTTGGAAAAAATGACGAAAAAAAGATTTTAAGAACCGTACCCCTAGAAAATTAAAAAAAAAATCACGAAAAAAAAAATTGGTTCAAGCACTGACGTGAAGTCAGAAGTTTTTGCGCGTATGTTCTATTGTCCATTCTTCCAATTTTAAGTCAAATATTGAAGGGATTTCTAAGAACAAGTAATTCCCTTTAAATATAATAATGAAAAATGGCGATACCGTTGTTAATAAATCAGCAAGTTCACAGCGTTCCTGCCAATAGGGTCCTCAATAATAGCTTCGTATAATTAATATACTTAAGCATATATTTCACAAGTCAAATAGACCCCAGGGGGTTCATTGATTTGCCGAGAAAGCAAGAGCAGACGCGTTTCTGGCCTTCATCAGTACTCTGTAGCTTCTCAACAAATTCAACTAAACTGAACCGGGTTAAGCCTCTCAGAGCCACCTTGGTCGATCATACCTAATCGTCCACGACACCTATGAGACAAAACACGGAATTCAGCCTTTCCCCACCAGTGAATATTTGAAGCGTGAAATTATACGCCACCAATTGCTCGATATTAATCAAGAAACGAGTCCCGCAGAGCTCAGACAGTATCTTCCAATGGCCATGAACGCTGTCTAGCATTTTCAAAAATAATAATGAAAAATGGCGAGACCGTTGTTAATAAATCAACAAGTCCCGAGCGTTCCTGCCAATAGGGTCCTTCATAAAGGCTTCGTATAATTAATATACTTATGCATATATTTCACGAGTCAAATAGACCCCAGGGGGTTCATTGATTTGCCGAGAAAGCAAGAGCAGACGCGTTTCTGGCTTCTTGGCCTTCATCAGTACTCTGTAGCCAAGAAGCCAGAAACGCGTCTGCTCCTGCTTTTTCGGCAAATCAATGAACCCCCTGGGGTCTATTCGACTTGTGAAATATATGCATAAGTACATTAATTATACGAAGCCATTTAAGGACCCTATTGGCAGGAACGCTCTGGACTTGTTGACCATCAAATATTATCGGAGATCCATGCTGCAACAGAGGAGTATATTTGTGAGAGGGTACTTTTGAAATATTATGTTTTATTTTTAATTTGTTCGTTTTTCTCCTCTTGTGTTTTCATTTTTGGCTCGCTGTTCACCTGAACAGAATGCCTATCAATTCGTTCAAATTTCGGTATTTTCCGAATTGGTCTCACACGAGAATGATCTCACAATATTAGTTTCGACTCACTGATGAAGAATCCGTGGTCAAAATTGATTCTGTCCGGGAGTCACTATGACACGAAGACTTATGCAAAATTTGGTGAGAATCGAAAGACTGGAAAAAAAAAATTCTGTATCTCAGAAACTATCAGTCAGATATCGTTGAAATTTTGCGAGAGCCTTCAAAACCTTATTTTACAGTAGAGTTCTAGATTTGAAGTCGATCGAATGTATATTGGTGAGGATATCGAAATATCAAAACATTACATTACAATCGTCGTCAACAGTTTCTAATTTTTGATGTTTTTTGATGATTTTTGACGTCCAAAATCAAATTTCGTAAATCGATACATCTGTTATAACATTCGTTCAATACGTGGGAATTTGATATGTACCTCATTTTACAGCCAAGCTCAAGATTTAAACTTGATCGAATATTATGAAACATGATGATATCTTCCTGAAATTATAAATTTGACAACAAGGTATCAACGGTCAGTAATAACATTCGCTCAAGTTCCGGCTTTCACCGTAGATCTGTACTGGCTGAATAGCTAGAGTAGTAAAAGTACTAGCTCATATCGTAGGTACTAGGATCTATTCCTGTAATCGAAATTGATCTTTCGCATTTTTTTCCAATTCTAGCGAATTTATTACTTTAGGAAAAGGATTATGTCGATATTTTAATAAAATAACGTGAAGAAAGAATTCTCAAATATTATTAAAAAAACATTCTGCTATATCTACAGGGTGTTATTGAAAGAATGTTAATTCATAGTTCATAGAATAATTATTGGAATAAACTACTGAAAATAAACCACTGCAATACAGGTGTTTTTTATCTCATGGCACAATTGTACGATTGAGCGGATTTGTGTCCTTACGCCGCAACAAACACAGCACTGTTTTATAATTAACCGTGCCACCTATATGCACTTCCCTAGAGTACCGAATGATTTCCTGGATAAATGCGCTATGCTCAGTAACTGAAAATAACATGGTTATTCACATACCACTGATGTTCCCATTGCCATATTTATTTTTGGATTTCCATTGTTGGTCTTCCATTATTTCACATAATACTTGAGACTTGCATTTCATCAAACTGTATGTAATACATACTCGAAATGAATAGATACAATCTATTCTCTTCATTCAGTTTTCCATCAGTAATCGCTATCATCCCGATCAGTTTTTAATACTCGAACAAACGGAATATGCTCGTTTCGAAATCAATGAGATTTTTCCATTCTGTAGATCTCTACCATTCTGTTTGATTTTTTTATTTCATTTGAAGTAGGATGGGATTATGCCTGAATTGTCCCGTATTCTGTGGACTGGGGATTCAAACGATAAGCGTAGTATCTACATATTTTATCAACGTAGTGTTATGAAACGGGTTTTTTAATAGGTACATAAATATTTCGTTTATTATGAATAAACAAGATCTGGGTGTTCTGCCAGTAGGGTCTCGTGAAATGGATTCCTAAGTCCATACTTATGCATATTTTGTAAATTGTTGTAGGGGGTGACGTAGCACTACAACCTTAAGGTATACCTATTGTACCCACCCATCAGAGTGGTCGATGTCATCACCATCTACAGCTCGCCTTCCAATACCAGAGTTCTGATGAACTCCAGTATATGGAATGGAAGGAGGCTACGTCTTCGCTCCTGCATATTTCTTGCCAAAAGCATTCCTTGCATTGGTTTGAGATGACCCGTAATCAGGTGATCAGGAGTTTCATCCTCCTCCCGACAGAATTTGCACTCTTCAGTTGCTGCTAGCCCTAATCTCATCATATGCTTCCTAAGACAGCAGTGCCCTGTGAGGAAATCAGTGAAGAGGTGCAGCTTGTTTTTACTGAGATTCATATATTTCTTGGATCTGACAGTGTCAAAGTTCCGGAGGAACTTTTTGGAGTGATACATTCCTGGGAGAGATCTTCAGTGTATATCTCTTTCAGTTTCTTCTTTCATCTGAAATTCGCTTATGTAGTTGTATCTACCTACCCCACAGTAGGGTTCCGCGCCAATGAAAGGGGTTCGTGCTTTTTTCTTGGCCTCCTCATTTCCTGTAATTCCCTCTGGAACTCGGATCAAGGAGACTCTGTTGTACTTGCCTACTTCATTAAGTTTTCTTCGGCACTCCCATATTAGCTGAGACTCGATAACATGGGAGCTCAGAGCTTCAATAGCAGCTTGACTATCAGAATGGATTGTTATCATACCTCTGATAATTTTTTTCTAGATTCATTTACATGCATTCCTTAAATTTCATTTTAATGTAATCAGACTCTGTCATCAGAATCTTTGTTTTACTCCAATCCATCATGTCATCTCTGTGGATTGTACTGATATATTCTGCTATTTTGGATTTTCGTATGTATCTATTTCTTTGGTTGTTCTTATGTTCCTACTTTCTTACTTCTAGTGGTCCCGATGTTTCTCCTGCATACGATACACAGAGAATATTATATACACAGTTTTTGGATTTTTCTTTTTCATCAATGTATTTTGTTTTAGTTAGTAAGGATAAGCCTCAAACTTAAGAGATCACATTTAAATACTGTCAATGTGATGATTTTCGAATTTTAACTAACTGTCAAAAAACAAAAACTCCTGAAGATTTTCGATTTGGTGTCTGGCGAAGGAATCTGATCTAGTATCCAAAACATTACGAAAAAGGTATTTTATCGTTGATGTTGTTTCGTTGATGTTTGTTTTGCAACATTGTTCTAAACATTGCTTCTGACAAATATCTTGTGTATCTAACGCAGAAACAATTTACAAAGTAATACATTTTTTATTTTATAAATATTTCTCAGAGATTGAAACTGAATATTTAGATTGCAGCAAGTGCTTCGTCGGGCAAACAATCAGAAATATTCTCATGAAATATAAAGGACATTTGGGAACATTCTAAATAACAACATCCATAATTCCGCTGTTCCAAATCAAGTTTTAACCGGCTACTAAGTTTCTTGAAATTCCGTCAAACTGTTGAATAGTTCGTAGATTGTACGTTGGTACCTTAGAAGGTGTATAAAAGAAAAGATACATCTCACTGAATAATTGTCTAACACCAATTAACAATTTGTTGTTTAAACTACTCGGTTTCTGACTAAAGATAATGTCTGCCCATATTGAAGTAGATTAACATATAGCTTCTTAAAGTTTCGCTTCATCTCAGAAGAGAGGACCCGGTCCACAGACAACTAGAAGGTAGTAGAACAAGATCTGACTTGATCACTCTATATAAGATACTTTCGGGAGATATAGACTATCCTTCATTGCTCCAGTTGATTGGTTTTAGAGTACCGAACAGGCCTATTCGTGACTCTCAGTTGTTCCGGGTTCCTTACCATCGCACGAATTATGGCTATCATACTGCTTTGTCACGTTTTCTTAGATTAGGTAATGAATATTACGGTAAAGGTTTGGAATTTACTGGACAAACTTTAAGTTCATTTAGAATCAGTGTAGAAAGGTTGATTGTATAAGTATTCCAATGTTGCTGTTGTACTGCTGAAGTTGTTTATTGCTTGGTTTATGTTTACTGTAAGTGTATATTTGTATTATATTTCATATATAAAAAGGGGATAAGCCGTGTATGATAACAAATAAATAAATAAATAACTTCAACCAGATCAGGACAGATTCGGAATACCCACTCGGAAGTAAACCTCATTTTATTCACCATTCATGTTTATGTGTCTTGTTATTTTCAGTTTTTGGCGCTCTTGTTCCTCGGAACAGAGTGCTTATCAAATTACCCAAATGTCTGTAATTCTAGAATTTTTGGCTGAAAATGGTCTTAAACGTTTTGGTTTGATCCACCGCTAACACGATAACTCTCGAACGAAATAAGCTGAACAATTTTCAGGGTAGGTTTGGGATATGAATACCTCGGTTATCTTCGTCATTGGGCCATTATTTTACATTACAAATTTGAAATTATTTTTTTTAAGATGCAGTTTCATCATAGGGATCCATTGATATCATTTTCAACTCTAACAAACTAATACTTTCGGAGATATAATTTTTCAAAATTTCAATTATCAACCGTAATTTTATGATTTCATAGAATGCTCTATGACGAAGGTCACACGGTAAATCTTGTTCAGTTTGACATCAATCATGGATTGATGTCAGATTTCCGGGAAACTGATTGTATACGCAAAGACTGATAGAATGATGGTCCCGATTGATGGCAAGATTAATGTCGGATTGATACCAGATTGACCGTGTAAACTCTGCCTATTTATAATTTCCTGACATATACTCCATTCACATTTATAAAGTCTCCCAGTTGGCCATGAAAATTTGACACATTTCACCATGTATATTTTGAAAATGTTAGGTTATAGTCATTTTCCTGTCAGATAACTACGCAACGTTGTCCTCTCTACATAGAAGTCCTAGTAATTAAAAAAATAATGAATTTGAGAAAATATTATGTGAATTCAATAAGTTGGCGACTGTAGAAGAAAATTTTTTACTCTGTTGTTACTGGAAATATTTCACGTATATAAACTGGTTGGAATATTCCATTATGCTATTTTCTTGCATGGAAATCAAGAATCAAAAGTGATGGAATTTTATTGAAAAATAATGGATAGAGTACCCCGTTACTTTGTTATAGTTCATTTGAAAAAAGAATAAAGTACCTGAATAACCAGGCAGGAAGACTTCTAAACGAACAGACGTACCTATGGAATTCCCCACTTTTCGAAATTCTCAAGAAATAAGCCTACAGAAGACATTTAAATTCCTTGTTTCACAACTTGAAATACACCAGTTTCAAAATGTAGTAGTACTACGAAACCCGAGTCATTCTTATACCTGAATAAAATATAATGATAGGAAACTAAGTCATTTCATTCGAGAGTTCAACATATCAGAATTAAGTTTTCCTATTGCAGATTTCGGTTCTGTTCTTTATTATATTCGAAGATAATGGTCTGTGATAATATCTTGTCTAAGATTCAGATATGATTATGTTGAGAGTAGAATTGGCAACGTCTCGCCCGATTGTTTTGACCTTGACGATATTTCAGCAGTGCCAACCTTCTGTGTTTTAGTTACAAAAACGTGATAGACCTAAATCATGGCCAACCGGGAGACTTTATAAAAGTGAATGGAGTATATGTAAGACTTACATATGAAGTGAGTCATAGACGTACGTTTTTGGTTGAGAAACCAATACTTTCGGAGGTATAATTTGTCAAAGTTCGAATAATTACTCGCTAGTAGTTTGACAAGAGTGCAATAGTCCCTGTCCACAGAACTTCCTCACTTTTTTTCTCGATAAATTGAATCCTCCACAGATTGATCCAGATTCAATGAGGGCTTGGAATAAGGTTTTTATGAAACATTGGGATGCTCTTGGAGTTGAACGGATCCAGAATAATTCGTAGATTCCTCAACATTCCTTCAATCAATCTTTAATCTCATCATATTTCATGTCATTATCATGAACTTTCCCTGTAGTCGATGATCACTGACAAATGTGTAATATTGACATGAATTCACAGAATATATTCGTATATGTTGTCTTGGTTTACTCTATGGTATGAATGAAACTCTGAATTCTGGCACCAAACCATTCTGTACAGAAATGCTATACATACAATATGTGTGTTAATATGGACGCTCAACATTCCGCAACTTAAATTACTCGGAATGAATTATTCTTTCTCTCTCTATCTCTCTGTATCTCTACCAGATACTACGAATTAAACATAGATCTAGCAAGCCGTAAGTTGAAATCCAGATTCCTCGAGAACTTAATCATCGTAAAGGTAAACTATCGTCGAAAGTGCCATAAATTCCGTCTATTATGCATTTATCAGAGTTTGCAATTGTAATGTGTGTGTGTGTTTCTCCGATTGTACCTCAGGGGAGGGAATTATAGGGTAGCAGGAGCTATAGCGTGCAATAATTCGTCTGGGACACAAGGGACAGGAACCCACGCTGTTTGTGCCTTGTTCCTTCTGGTCTTGATGTTGACATTACGATACACCTGGAATTATTCAGCAAATAGGAACGCGGTCTACATGTTCATGCATACTGATTTGGAAATGTAAAAATGTCGTTCCCACATACTCGAATATCTCATGATTATGTCTATGATGAAATGTACCTAAGCTAGATGGCAAAAATTTCCCGATTTTACTGAATGTTTGTTGGTTTGCAATTCCCCAAAAAACATACTCACTCACGAAAGAGTGCATGGCCTTTGAGCCATCTTTTTAGCGTAAATACGTGAATTGATGCATTGGGCATTCAAATTTTTAAATAAATAAAATAGTGAACTTACTTAGCGGGGACTCGAACCCGAATCTCCTGCGCGGCAGGCGAGGAAGCTCACATCTCGGCCACTGAGGGGTTGTTACAATTCTGAGATTTAAATGATTTGAAATTTCTGAAGAAATTATACCAGTTCGATATTTTATTTTCTCAGTAATTGCTGAAATACAACGCTGATCGAGATGAAATTCGGTACCTACTCGATTGTGAAATGGCGGTTTGAAGGATTATGCGGAATTAAACTATTATATTGTTTGTTTTCTATCAAAATTTGTCAAAATACCTTGAGCGTCTGCGCAAAGAACGAGGCTACACAAAATTAGGCAAAGTAGATTCGGAGCTTGGATATTCTGGTAGAGTCCGTCAATAGGCAAAATCCGAGTGTTTTCGGAGTTATTATTACCTGAATTGTTGTTTTTCCAATAACCCGAAAAATGTTGTTCTGATCCAACTGAAATCTTGTAGTCTGTTGAAAAATGTTCTATCAAAGATTCATGCAAAATTTTGTAGTGATCGTATGAGTAGAAAATTATAAAAAATAACTAAAAAAATCGGTATCTCAGGTACTATCCGTCAGATATCGCCGACATTTTGTAAGAGCCTTCAGAACCTTATAGAGGGTCTTTATAAAGGATTGTAATATCGGGGAGGGTTCTGAAACCCTCTCATTTTACCGCTTCATATGCATGCTGTTCACATTTGCAATTCCAGCCACAGAATTCATAATATAAGTCTAACCTTACTTTCTCCTTCGTTTACATTGGCGATGAAGTATTGTGAGTTCCAAAATGATTATTCCTGGGAGATTACTGTTCCTCCCGTCCCAATTTGGAACACAAATTCTTTTTATACAAAATAAATTGATTTAATAGTTGATATCGTTTGCATTCAGTTTGTAGAAAGTGAAATTTTCAAGTGAATGAATTTTTGGAATTAAGTTGTCATTACACGTGATTTTGGGTACATAGCATAATTGCTGAGCCTAACTCCTCTGGGTTTACAACAGACCTTGTGATGACCAGAGTAGGGTAACTTAATTGAAAGAATGATGAATGTCAAGCTGATGGAATCAAGAGTGAATTATTCATTAGTTGGGATTCATTTCCGAGAGATACATTAGCTATTGAACAGATAAGAAAATTATAATATGTTTCCTTGTGCTTGAATGGAAGAATTTTTGAATTTGAAAGACTTGATTCATTCACCATTGATTAATGTACCATTGCGGTTATAGGACAGCACAGGAAATATGTTTTGTTCTGAATCATAAGTCATTGCAGATTTAAATAATTTGGAAACTGAATTTTCATGAATTCTAAAAAGAGTCATAATAAAAGTTGAGAATAATTCAATATTGGCTGTCAGTTTAGAAATTCTATGATATAAACAGGACACAAGAAGTGAGAAGTGGCAAATAGAAATCCAAAATCAACTGCGATGTTACAACCAAGCAGCCTTGAGCGAGTTCAGTTCATTTCGTTCGAGAGTAATCGTGGTCATAGACTGCCGGTCGGACAGAATTACGTTTAACCTTGGATCTGTCATCAGTGAGTCGAACCATATTTGTGCCAAAAATTTGTGCATCTCTCGAAAATGCCCCTCCAGTTCGATCCTCAATTTCACGGGGGTTGGTTGTCCAAAAACGTATGCGCCTAGACACGATTAAATCCCGCAAATAATCAGAGACAACAGCAGCGTCGCGTTGGCCGCACGTCGCTTAGCTGGAAAATTCATTAACGCCAAGATTACGTTTCCGTAATTGAGCCAGAGCAATCTGCGTGCAAGATCTCATAAACGTTATCAGTTTGTAACTAAGGACCCGATGAAACTCTGGAAGGAGGAAATAGGGTTATCCGAGCGGAGGTGACCTCTTTTCCCGAGGGACGCTGGCTGCCCTGGCGATATATAGTAGTTTCGAGGGGGACACGCAGTGGCGATTGTGTTGATTGCTTCGTTTCAAATTAAGGATATCCTTTATGTTCATGAAAGGTACTTTCAAATGTCGAAAGTATTTTACAAAATTGCTCCGAAATCTATATTCTGCTTCTGATAAGAATACATTTTCCGCTAAGGGGTGAGCCCTCTACCAATACAGATATAAAGGTATAAATTCTCGTCACGCTGAATCCTTTTATTATAACACCACATTTTAGTTTATTTTAATCATACAAATAGGATATATTCAAAATTCATCCCTCGTCTCTAGCTTCCTAATTCAACATACCTCCTGTTTACGAATTCTGTAGTTCGCAACCAGTAAAACGTGAATTTGGTTTACTGGTTACCTTATAGTCCGAAATCGTTAATTTATTTCAATCTAAATTACAAATCTTTTGTCTGATGAATCCCTCTTGATATTCCACAGATAATATTTCAATATATTATAAAGATTATTTCAGTATGGTAAATTTATCGTTTCGATTCTGTGCGATAACGGATTTATAAAATTTTCTGTGGTGATACGATCGTGGACCAAGTTGGAAGTTCCGTGTTTCGGACTTTGTGGTTGAGCTCTAGAGATAGATACTTGTGTTAACGTTTCCTGTGAGATTCCTTTGTTCTCAATAGTTGAGATAAAATAGATGAAGGAATCATTACTATTTTCACCCTTGTAAATAATACCGTTAGGTTTAGTTTTGCTGGTGCAGACGACGTTTAACGACGTTCGTACCGATTATTTGGGCATATATCTGGATTATATCCCTATGTGAAGATAACCTAAACGATTCCCATGAAATGCTAATATTAACTCTGGAGGCACCTCGAAGCTAATTAAGCTGTGTAGAGTCTCCGTATACTTTTCTCTGAATAGAAAATCGCTAACACCACATTGATGTTAGCTGTCCCATAAATTTTGGAGCAGAACGTATTCTGATACGTGTGTAATGCAACTTCTTAAAATATCTTTAACGCTCCAAATATCGTTCTCATGGAGCCCCATTGATTCCAGCGAAGTATCTCAAGGTAGATGATCTACCAATCAGCAGTAACTACCTTAGGTGGTACAGTCCTACCTTAGGTAGAGGGGAAGAACGTACTAAGGGTTGACCAGAGGTCGAATTGGAAGAAGGTGGAAGGGGTGCAGCCGAGCGCGATTGGAGGGTGGAATCGTTAAGAAAGTTGATTCCTTCTTAGACGAGTGAGTGTTGTAAAACCTTATGAGACGTGTGAAAAAAGACTTTTAGACGGTAGAGACGTAGAACTGATAAGTATATAGTATCGTTACTGTTTTGAACTTCAGTAATCGACGATATTTGATGTAGATTTTATTACGACGGTGAAATTGAAGATTGTAGAGTTATGCAAATAAACCTGTTCATATTAGCATTCAGTGTTTTATTTATTACAAAAGTGGAAATGTTGAATCATTATCCCTAGACAACGATAAAAATCCTACATAAATGGTGTACTTAGTGATCTTATAAAGCAGTTTGTGGTTTATTTGTGAATATATGAGTTGAAGATGGGTGGTGAGTAAGTTTTGGATGTGTTTTTGGGTTATTTCAATTGGTTTTTCGAATTGATTTACGTGATTGTTTCAGATTGATATCAGTTGGTAAAGTTTCTCTCACTCGTTTTTGTTAGAAAATCATTCAAGTATTTGATTTTTGATTATTTTGATTCCATACTAATTTTTCTGGTAGATGTGAATTTAATATTGATGTTGTTCTGAGCGAATCAGAGGGAGTTCCTTCAATTTTCGAAGGATTATGTGCCTAGAATTTTTTTTTGTGTTTGGTAATTTCCAATGACTAAATATCTGTATATTGTTAACTTATATCCCAAAATTCGTACAGTCTTTTGAATATTTTGACGTTTTGAAATGGAACCCTACATTTTCTATACCTTATTTGGAGAAATCCTGAGCTTCTATTGTAAATATCTAATCTATAAATCTTATCTGAAGAGATCCTGAGCTTATATTTGAAGAATCGACTTTCCTTCTCTGAAGAGATCGTGAGCTTCGACTTGAAGAAGCCATATACCTTACCTGGAAATATCTTGAGGGGTCATTTGGAAAAATTGCCTGTGGCTGGTATTACTGGAAGAATACCTTAGTTTTTCATGGACGAAGTCCCCGAGGAAGATTAATTCCCTAAGCAAAGTATCTTTCCTTTTTGTTCTAATCAAAGGAATGTTTGATTAAAACTATTAAAAATCAGTTTGTTAGTTATTACCTTATATCCCAGGAAACATTGATATATAGTTGAGCTCCCAGCTAGTCTCATCTACAGATCAGTGAAAGGTTATAAAATCATCCCGTATTAACATTTGGAGTCATATTTCGGACATATTATACAGAGGGCTTCCAGAGATATATCAGCGGCGTCTTGCCGGAAAATTGTGAAGACCTCTCTGGGAGGTCGAGGAAATTTCTATTTCTCGTCCACATTTCCGACGTCTGGAATGAGCTGAGCTAGGTCTCTGCGATATCCCATGTGGTTAATCTCAAATATCTCACATTTTGTACCAAATAGGGATATCCGGAATTACCTATCATAGTGAGATCCTCAGATCTGGCATGAAGACATATTGTTTTAGTAAGCTCCCTGAGATCTCACATAAAGAAGGTGGTAGTATATGGTCAATTTTTTTTAATAATTTTGTTTTCTTACTAATTAAACAAAATTTATTTAAACGTTAGAACAAGTAATGAAACCAAACGTATAGTTCATGTTTTTCAACATAAAAGTTGATTTTTTGGCGCTCTAGTTCCTCGGAACTGAGTGCTTATCAATTTGCCCAAATGTCTGTAATTTTCGAATATTTCGATGAAAATGGCCTTAAACGATTTGGTTCGACTCACTGATCAAGAATCCGTGGTCGAAATTCATTCTGTCCGGCCGGTCCGGCCGGCCGGCCGTCCGGCCGTAGGCACGATAACTCTCGAACGGCATAAGCTAGAGAGTTGAAATTTTCAGAGTAGGTTTGGGGGATAAATATCTCGGCTAAGTTCGTTATTGGGCAAAATCGGACAGATGGTTTCGGAGTAACAAAAAAAAAATTTTTTTACGAAACAAATTCCAAATTAAATTTTTTTTAATAAGAAGTTTTATCATAAGAATCCATTCATATCATTTTTAACTCTAACAAGCTAATACTTTCGGAGATATGATTCTTCAAAGTTTCAATGTAAATCGTATTTCACACATTGATATAATTATTCTATGTATGAATTGTCATAATGTCAACTTGACAGAAGGGAATATTGTAACTTCAAAAATATTGGGGTTGAAATACTCGTATTTTAGCGATGCAACGGGGACCTCACCCGAAAATATTTGAAAATATTACGTAAATATTGAAAGCATAATTCTGTAGTTCGAGAGAGGAGAAAATTTGGTGAACGTAGATCAGGAAATTTTTGATCGATTACAAGGTATTTTATTTATTACTCATCTTCTTTCATATTATTACTCATCTTCTTTCATACATGTTTTATGGAATACCTACTATTTGTAGGTACTTTAAACCTGTTTTGGGCAATTATCATACGAAACTTGTTTTTTTGGCGCTCTAGTTCCTCGGAACAGAGTGCTTATCAATTTGCCCAAGTGTCTGTAATTTTGGAATTTTTGGCTGAAAATGGTCTCAAACGATTTGTTTCGACTCACTGATCAAGAATCCGAGTGCGAAATCGATTCTGTCCGGCCGGCCGACCGGCCGTAGGCACGATAACTCTCGAACGAAAGGAGTTAGCGGATTGAAAATTGCAAGGTGGTTTTGGAGCGTAAATATCTCGGACAAGTTCGTTCGATCTATCTGAAATTTAGCATCAAATTGTAGAATCATGACTTTTATACGCATGTGAAGTTTTGTATTGACCAGATTACCGCAAAGTGTAAAAAAAAAATTTTAAAAATTTAAAAGAAGTTTTACCACAATAACTCTCGAAAGGAATGAGCTAGGTAGTTGAAATTTTCAGAGTAGGTTAGGGAGATGAATATCTCGGTTAAGTTCGTTATTGGGCAAAATTGGCCAGATTTAATTCGATTTCTTCCATGGTGCAGTTCTCATTCTCATGATTGCTCATTTAATCTTGATAAATAAACTATTATTTGAATTGAATTTCCTTTATGATGCAGCTCTATCATATGTATACATTGATATAATTCCCAACTCAGAGAAACCAATACTTTCGGAGATATAATTTGTCTGTTTGAACTAGAGCGCCAGAAAGCTCCTGTCCACAGGGCTTGAACCCATTTTTTTTCGAAAACGGTCTACTTTAGAGCTAGAACAAAATAACCCTTTTTTTATGTATAAAACATTTGTGGTTGAACTACGCGTTTCAAAACCGTAGTTTTTTGAGTGGCGTAGAAGTTGGGGAGAAAAACACCCACTACCCCTTCAAAACCTTCACCAATTATGACTTGAAAGAAACTTTGCCGCACAAAACATTACCTTGACGTCTAGTCAAGTGTTTACACTTAAATGGAGGTTCTATAAGTAAATAAGATGAATAATTTTTTATAATTTTATAATTCAAGAAATAAAAATATATACTAAATAATTACAATTGAGCTTTGTTTTTTCCGGATGCTTTCTAGACGGACTATATTATTGTAGGATATTTATCATTGTCTAGGGGATAACGATTCTACATTCACACTTTGGAATAAATACAACCCTGTATGCTAATATGTACAGGTTTATTTACACAACTCCTACAAACTTCAAGTTCGCCGTCACATTAAATACCGTCGATTACTCAGGTTCCTAACAGTCTCGATACTCTATACTTGTACGTTGTAAGTCATTACCGTCTAATAAGATTTTACAACACTCGAACCTCTTATCAGTTTTTCGTCGAAGTAGGAATCAAGTTCCTTAATAACTCTAACGTACCACGAACATCGTCACACATCAATCGGTCTCGACTGCCCACCATCGACCTTCTTCCTTCTACCCTCGATTCACGCTCAGTACTCCCGTTCTTCACCCCTTCCATGAGCTAAGGGCTGTACTACCATGGTAGTAGTCAACGCTGATAGCTAGATCCTCTACCTTTAGATACTTTGCTACAACCAATGGGGTTGCATGTGAACTATATCGAGAGCTTTATTGACTTCTAAGAACTGGTCGCTCATGACGGAAATTCTAAGATTACGGTGACCTCTAAACATGGAAATGGTATTAGACATTTCTTCAGAGAAAAGTAGTCGGGTAACCAGACTGATTCATTGAGATCGTGGCGCCTTCGGGTCTCACGTCTAATATCATTGGGATTTTAGGGGTTTTAGGTTTTCTTCAGACAGGGATATAATCCAGAAATGCGTCTGAAATATCTGTTCGAACGTCATTCAACTTCATCTACACCAGTAAACCTAATCTTAGGTCTATTATTCACAAGAGTGAAACTATTGTAATTCCTACATTATCAACGTTGTACGATAGGCGAGACTTTAAACGGGAGATTATACCGTTACAAGCTCCAGTTTGGCAAGCCTGTTTCGACGGCCGGTTTTATCTTACAGTTTCGTCTCAATAATTTTCTGATTAGTTCCATGTGGAAGCCCGCCGTGGAAGAAACGCCACTAATCTGGACACAATCAGTGCCCTTCCGGCCATTCAAGTTACCATCCCGACGTTGCATTTCGTGGCGGAAATCTGAAATGCAAAAAACAAGCGATGAAAACCCGCAATGTGGTCCCGACACCGCCATAAATCGCAAAGTAAAACATTCCACCTATTACGTGCAAATGAGATCGGAAGAGAAAAAAACTACACGTAACTGGGAAGAGACCGGAGCGGCGGGCAAAAACGCGACGTTCTTGTCGTCTACACCGTCATAATGAACGTGGTGTGTACTTTGTACCAGGACATGAGAGAAATGCGAGCTCCGTTGTCCTTTCATGTTTTGCACGGCAGGCTTTCCCAAACTGCTGACTATAATCTCGAGGATGTGAATTATTCATGGAGTAGGTCCATTTTTAACTTCACGAGTTAAAGAGGATCGACCCGTACGTTCGGGCGAGGGCGCAAAATGTTCGGTGTTTAATCAGTTTCAATGAATATCCGTCAATTTTTTTCCCCAACCTCCCATAAAGTAGACTTTTAAACGATGCTTACTTATCAATGTCAGAATTATAGGTACAGTGATTTTAGAAGTGTCAGATTGGATATATTTAGATTAGATTTATGTTATGTCAGGAGGAAATTCTTCCCCGCCATTCCGACTAGGCTATAGTATATTCTTCGCCCACGATCTTCAAGCCTTCTGATAAGGAAGATGAGCCGTGTGGGTGAGAACTTGTCTCAGCTTGCGTATTCCTAGTTCCTCAAATCTAACCCTGTTCCTGGCGGCAATCACATATATGTAGGATTCATAATATTTTCACCCTTTTAAATAGTAGACTTAAGATTAGTTTTACTAGTGCAGATGAAGTTCAACGACCTTCTTGGAAGTTAGTATCGCTGCAGATATCGTTCCCATGGAACCCCATTGATTACAGCGAACATCGGTAGATAGACGATCTACCAATCAGCTCTGACTACTACCGTGGTAGTACAGCCCTAGCTCATGGAGGGGGGGAAGAACGTACTTGTGGTTGTGATTTGAACTTGATCGGATCTATATCGAAAATACTAGGAAAATACAGAAAAATAACAAAACCTGGAATTTGAAAACAAGGTATCAAAGTTCTGTAATAAAATTCGTTCATAATCCACCTTTCATTGCAGACCCATACAGACTGAGCGTATTTCTGATTGTTTAATCAGAAATGTTCGGTTTCTTTTCATTTCTGTTGAAATAATAACTAAGGTCGATTTTTGTTCTTTAAATTATTCTTGGATTAAATTTCATTCTTTTCCTGATTCTTTTCCGATTCTCTCCAATATTCCAGCCAATAAGATCCAAGATTGAAGTCACGTTACCTTTCATGGTCCAACTGTTTTCTCAATTTGAATAAAAGTGACAAGGGAGTTTGGCGGTCTGAAGGATTGTTTGCGATTTATTCAACAAAGATTCAATTTCTGATCCTTCAAATAGAGTTTCGGGGTTTGATCTTTCAGGGGAAATATGGTCTATTCTGAATCGTTTAAGAACCGGTCATGGTCGTTACAACAGCATGCTTTTCAGATGGAACTCAGTTGAGAGCCCAAGTTGTGAATGTGAGGATGCAGACGAAATCATAGATAATTTAGTTAATAACTGTCCCATATATAGATTTCAGGATGGTTTTAGGGCTATTCATAATGTTTCTGAATCTTTTTTAGAATGGGTAGCGAATTTCAAATCTATTTAATAAAACATAGAATATTCCATTCCTGATTTGTTTGTTTTCTCCTTGTCTTTTCCATATTGAGTTTCGGGTACATTGGAGAAACTTCTCTGCTGGTTGAAGGAATAAGCGATAGTATATAAAGAAAAAGATGCCCTTAAATATTTTATATTTCAGAATATTCAGTTAACAATTTCAATTTTCAAAGCACATTAACGGGGAGACATGGTTTTTTGCCGAGGTTTTTTCCTAAGCTCTAGTATCATATATTATATCGAATTCTATGGTACCCCGTTAGACTAACCTCTGCTAACACTTTTTTCATACACATGCTTCATTGTTAAATACAAAAATGTAATGCTCGAAGTCCAAAAGAATATACAGGGTGAGTCTTTGACCACTGCATTAATTTTAACCAAAGATTCCTCTCATCAAATGAAACACTTTTTTCATTTAACATTTTTCCAAATTCAGCTCAGGTAAAAAGATACAGGCTGTTGAAATTTTGAAAAAAAATCAGTTTTTATTTTGTAGCTTTGACATCCTTTTTTCGAATAAAATGAATATTGGCGTAAAGTTTCCTATAACTATGATACATATTTTCCAAATATTAGATATTTTCTACTTCTACTGGTTTTCTAGTTATGGACTCGTGGATTCATAAAACTAAACGAAATTAGCATAAAGAAAGCATATAAAGTTTTTCTTGAGTCATTTCAAGAATATTCCATCGCTTTAGAACATTATATTATTCTTCATCATTTCTCCTTAAACGCACCGTTTTCGAGATGTTCTTCATTGAATGTTTTAAAATGGAAAACTCCAGAAATTTCACTACTTTTATGGATCCGTCCCTGAGCGTTGGAATCCCGAATCAAGCTGTAAACCACGTTACCATGCCTTATTCTCGTCGGCCAACAATGTCATAGATAATTTATATGCGGGAGTGTATTAGCACATTGTGAAATCTTTAAACGCTTGTAACTTTTCACCTGAGCCGAATCTGGAAAAATGGTAAATGAAAAAAGTGTTTCATTTGAAGAGAGGAATCTTTGGTTAAAATTAATGCAGTGGTCAAAGACTCACCCTGTATATACCGGGTATCCCAGTATACATGTTCCAATGGATTATCTCAGCCATTTCAAAAGATAAAAATTTGAAAATTTTATGACTTTCAATTATTTCAAGTAACCTCCTTCAACTGAGAGAAACAAAAATTGAAAGTCACTTTCGGTTCGACCGGAAGTGACTCTCAAATAGCACCCTATACATTTTTTGCAATTTTTTAATTCTAATCAAAATTACCTTTTCAACGATATATCACACTTTGTATTCTACATTTGATTTGATGGAGAAAACGTCAATTGATATTTAAAATTGAAAGACTTGCAGTAGGCTACGATATTATGTGTTCAATAATCTGAAGATCAATAAAAAAAACCTTCCTCAAGTCGAAATCAACTATGTATTTTACCGAACGTTAAAGACAGAAGACAGAAGAAACAAAAAATTACAAAAAGAGGGCAAAAAGATTCCTATAATAACTAAGGCATATGTTCGAAATGTTGACGATCTGCATCCACACATCTTTCAGCTCGGTAGTTCACGTGAAGTAACACCACTCTCTAGCATTAAGGACTCAATATGCATTCCTTATTTTGTTTTTTAGATATTCCAAATCAATAGGAGGAGTCTGGTACACACGATCTTTCAAATATCCCCATAGGAAGAAATCTAGTGGTGTTGAATTTGGAGATCTTATCGGTCCAGTTGAAGATAGATGAATCGGCACACACGGATTAAAAGTCAAAATCAATAGTACACAAAATATTGAAGCCTACTGCAATTCTTTCACTTTGAAATTTCAATTGACGCTTTCTCCCTCACATCGAATGTAAAATACGAAGTGTGATGCATCGTCGGAAAGGTAATTTTGTGTAGAATTAAAAAAAATTGCCAAAAATATATAGGGTGCTATTGGAGATAAAAAAGTCAGAGTCACTTCCGGTCAAACTTAAAGTGACTTTCAATTTTTGTTCCCTGAACGAATTGAAAATCGTTTCATAGTAATTTCTTTAGCAATACACTATTGAAAATAAACCACTGCTATACCTCATGGCACAATTGTATGATTGACCTGAATTGTGTGCTTACGCCACCACAAACAAAGAACTATTCATTTTCGACCCAACGTTGAATTTATGTATTCGAATGGGACCCTACGCCACCACAGGCATAGCACTGTTTATTTTCGACCCCACAGTGTGTGTATCTAGTTGAGTCGAAACCTATCGTTTGAGACAATTATCGGCCAAAAAATCACCTGTTTTTTTTATGCTTATTTTTACAGCCGCGTTTTTGCTTTTGGAAATATTGGGAATATTTGTTCTCTTCCTGAAGCTAAGCAGCCTAGGACAAGTGCAATACCTGGATGAGTGTCCGCAGTGGCTATAAAATTGCGCGCCAAGGCTCCTGGCAACAGTGCTTTTCCAAATTGTTCAACTATCCTTCAATCGAATGCAGCCCCGAAATATAGTTCCTCTCCATCTACCACAACTTACAGTTTAGCGAATTTTCGACGTCGGTCGTCGTTCCGCGTACGGGCCAGGCTAACGCGAAAATATATCCATGTCGTCCGCGTGAATATAAAGAGGAGCTTTGTCTGACCTGAATTATCGTTTACACAAAAAGCCCGAGAACGGGGATGAGTAGAGTTCGCAGGGTTGATTTTCGGTTTTTCCCTACACACACACACGTCGAGGACTAAGATAAACGGAGGACGTTGTTGGATTTATCGTCAGATTGAGCAATTTGTTCCCTTGTCCAATTTGGATGCAAAGAGAGGATATCAACCTTTTTTCTCGAGAAGGAGGACGTTGCGGTTGTTTGCGAAGGGGTTGTTGATGCGCGTTTTTTTCAAACTGTTCCATATAGATATCACTTGGAGCATAATGGAGTTTTTGTACGACCACTTTATAATAGACCCATTCAAAGACTTTTCTGTTGGCTTCGCAATGTTCAACATTCACGGAATCATCCATTTTTAACCCCTAATGCTCAATTTCATCATATTAATGCTTGACTATCATGGGCAACCGCACATTGAAATTGTTCACAAGAAATCTGAATTATGTCACAACTTCACTCAAATATGTTTCAAATATTGAATCCAAGGTTTGTGTATCTGCTCTCCATAAAATTACTATGTAGAAGTGAAATGTGGGAAAGCCCTGTGGACAGGGGCTTTGGCACTCTTTCCAAAAAGCTTTGATTTATCAGAGTTGGAAATGATATCAATGGATACTTATGACAGAACTGCATCATAAAAAAATTAAATTCAAAAAAATGTTGTTTAAAAACAAAACAATAGTGCCAAATATTATTGATCTGAAACCACCAGACCAATTCTACCAATAACGAACATATCCGAGATATTCATTCGTCAAATCTACAATGAAACATACATTATATCAATTGAAACTTAGCCAATATTCCAGTTTTGTTCTTACTGGAGATATTCTGAACCCAATTTGATTAACTTACCAAAGTATATATTTCCATCATCATATGGATTATCTATGGCATTATATTATCACCCAAAAATTATAATATCCTTTAATCCTCATAATTCTACGATTGCTGAGGTTATGTCATTGATCATTTTGCATTCAATCATACCTTGTTTTCTAGAATAGGAGGTATTTTATATCATGAGTAACGAATTTTGAATAGATCCAGGAATAAATATGACATATCTCTTATCGGAAGATGACATGTATGAACATGAAATTCATCATAAAAAAATTCATAAATACAAATATGGATAATGATGAACAAACAATCTTGAATTTAATCAAGAAATATATAGGCGTAAGACCAGCCCACACTCCACACGGAAAGTTTTTCGTTTTTCATGGAAACAAAATGTTCACTACAGCCAGTAGAAATTGACATATTTTCTAAATTACCGTCAATTTTTGCAAGATTCCTTCAATTAGAGGAACCTTATCTTTATACCAGTCATATTTTTTTCAGCATTTTTTCTGCGTCTACTCTTTCTGAGAGTGGAGTAGATTTTTCAGCCATCAAATGTGTCGGTGGTTGGAAATCCACTTCAGTCACCGAAAAAATCTTGTGTGATAATCGTTCTGAAGTAACTGATGCTTCAATTCCAGTTTCCACCAGTTCCACTTATTCCTCAACAGAGGCAACAATATCAATGTGAATTATTCAGAATGTCGCATGTCTAACATTCCTGCCATGAAATTTTCTAATTGTTCCATCGATAGCATATAAATATATCGAAATGAACGTAGACATTTTTCATTCTGTCAAATTTGTCTATTATGGGAAATAAACATATTATTCAATACAGATTCATTTCCATCAATTTGAGAACGAGGTCGACGGAAGAATCTAGTAATCAACTTCATTGATTAATTTAGTGATTAATGATATCGAACATTAACGTGCTCGCATCCCTTGCATGTTAAAAAATCTCGATCGTTACCTAACCGCTGTCATTAATCAACAAGTTGATTGAATAACAATTAACTACCTGAACAACTCCACAATATACAGGGTGTCCCAGGTTCGAGTGCCTATTGGACGTTTCTGGAGAACTGGACATATTTGAAATCTGAAAATTGGGATTATGATATTGCTTGAAATTCTCTACAGAGCTAAAATATTCTCGAAGCCCAAGCACTTCCGGTTATACAGGGAGTGAAAATAAATTTGATGAAAACATTTTTTTTTCAAGTTTTGCATTCCTGGTATAATCAAATATTCAATGCTGAAGACATTCCTGTTAAAACCATTGTACTCATTCGAATAGTTTTCAAAATATCGAAAAAAAACCGGAAAAAAAGTCAAATATGTTTATTCAGTATTATGTTCATTACTCTTATTTTAAACATCCTGAGCGTGAACCGTTTTTACATCATCGAAGAGGAAGAATGTGCAAAGGTCATGCATATTTTGAATTTCAGAAATATCATCACAGGGTGTTTCAAATTTTGTGTCGAAAATTGTGATCAAAAATTGGCCATAACTTCTGTTTTTCAAATTAGAACCCTAATCTTTTATGATTGCGTTGGATTCTGCGGTGAAAAATAATGATAGTCTTCTAACATGAATATGCTCCTAAATTCAATAATCTTTTTTTTTTATTTCGGAGCATAGTCATGTTAGAAAACTATCATTATTTTTCACCGCAGAATCCACGCAATCATAAAAAAATAGGGTTCTTATTTGAAAAACAGAAGTTATGGCCAATTTTTAATCACAATTTTCGACACAAAATTTGAAACACCCTGTGATGATATTTCTGGAAATCAAAAGATGCATGACCTTACCACATTCTTCCTCTTCGATTTTGTGAAAACGGTTCACGCTTCAGGATGTTTGAATTAAGAATAATGAACATAATACTGACTAAACATATTTGACTTTTTTTCCGGTTTTTTTTTCGATATTTTCAAAACTATTCGAATGAATACAATGGTTTTAACAGGAATGTATTCAGCATTGAATACTTGATTACACCAGGAATGCAAAACTTGAAAACAAATTGTTTTCATCAAATTTAATTCCACTCCCTGTATTACCGGAAGTGCTTGGGCTTCGAGAATATTTTAGCTCTGTAGAGAATTTCAAAGCAATATCAGAATCCCAATTTTCAGATTTCAACAAATATGTCCAGTTCTCCAGAAACGCCTAATAGGCACTTGAACTTGGGACACCCTGTAGAGACATTGCAATGTATAATCTTCAATTTCAAACACTACTTATTCGGACCCTTTCAAACAACTTGTTTCATACCCGTTATCATGACTGGGATCATCAAGAATCGAAAATTAAGTTTTTTTTTCTTTTCAGCAACCTACAGCCAAATGGTTGACAGAAATGGAACCGGTGCAGGGAGGTCACATCTGAAGCTGACATTATCTAAGGGCGACCTAGGAACTAAATTCGAATGCCGGGTCGAGAGTATGGCACTTCAGCAACCCCTCATAGCATTTGTTATAGCTGAAGTTCATGGTGAGTACTTAATATTTACTGATAAGCCATATTCATCTACCACAAAATTGTGGAGATCTGTGGATAGGTACGCTGATAAGCAGTTTCTACGCAATTTTGTATACCACATATGTTCTACGTTGGGGAGTAGAAAGTGTCTTAAAATATCTGCACTGTCGAATGGTCGTGCAGAACGAACACTCAACTCATTAGCAGAGGAGGAGGGTTGGTGGGGAACTTATGTAGGAATAGGTACTGTAGTACGTCAAGATGAATAGGACAAACTTAAGGTAGGGGATTTGGAGGATTACACTAAGGGAGATCAACGAAGTGCTCTATAAAACTTGCCACTGCTTAGTGGCAAAATCGAGCAATCGTATGAGAGAAGGATAATACTCTGATGATAACTGACTTACGGAAAGTCGAGGAGAGTGCTTTGTAAGGACAGTGAAAACAACAAGAAGTCGGTCAAATCGGTGATTGACAACGCTTGAAGAGCATGTATGGCGTTTGGATGAGTGATGACACAAATCTTTAGATGAGTTCATGAGGTGTCATACGACTTGAGAAAGTTCAATATCTGGTTCAGATACAACATGTGAGCTGAACATCGGTTATGCAGATATTAGTCTATTACAGGCATATGCGATAATGGTGATATTTGGGGGCAGTAATAGTATTTAACGTTACTAGCAAGGTAAGAGGGTTTTTACTGGCGAATGGAGGATATAACTGACGAGCCGCAAGCAAGTCAGTTACCTCCTTGAGCCTGTAAAACCCGTTTCCTTGCGTGTATTGTTTTATATTTTATTTGTTTCTCATTTGTAAAAAGGTTAGGTTAGGTTAGGTTAGGTTAGGTTAGGTTAGATAAATTCCAAAAAAATCTCAATAATTTGTCGCAAATGTTGTAAGCTATGGAAGCGTTGCCATGAACATGTCTGTTTATTTTTCCTTACATTTATTTTGGCGAAAGCGAAAATGAATGTACCAAAAGAAATTATTGAGGCAGCCAGCAGTGTAGCTTCAAGTTTATTACCTGTAAAATCAACTTCAAGGTACGAGCGAGAATAAGACGACTTCAAAAAGTGGCAAAACAAAAATAGTGTGATTGGGGTAACTGAAGATGTTTTGTTGGTCTACTTGAATCAACTATCAGCTAGATTCAGCCCTAATACTTTATGGGCAAAATGGTCTATGCTGAAAAGGTGCTTGGAAATGAAAGAAAATGCCCCTGTTCGCAGGTTTGTTTTCCTTAAAAAATTTATTGAAAAATATGACGTTTAGTTGTCATTTGCAGATTTCAAAAGGTAATAGCGTTTCTGAAACGAAAAAATGAGCGTTATACGCCAAAAAAGGCCAAGGTATTAAGTAAAGAAGAGGCTGTACAATTTCTTTTACTTGCTCCTGATGACCAGTGGTTGCTGGCGAAAATTGTTACAATATTTGGGATTTTTGGATGTTGTCGATGTGACGAAATTCTCTCCTTAAACATGAATGATGTAGAAGATATGGAAAAATATGTTATTTGACATTGCGGCAAACAAAAAATTTAACAACAAGAAGATTCACCATAACCGATGATGGCTGCAGCTTCAAGCCCTGCATGATATTCCGAAAATTTGTAAATCTTCGGCCTCCTGGAAGATTTTTTTTGACATACCGACATGGAATGTGCATTTCCCTTAATGCTGGCCAGCACTGGTGGTGTCTCAAAGCAAATAGCGAAATATTTAGGTTTAAAAGACCCAGAGTTATACACCGGCCACTCGCAGAACTGGAGCCACTATGGTTGCGGATTCGGGTGGAGATATTTTAGCACTAAAGCGTGCAGGAGGGTGGAAGAGCACCGAAATTGCGATGAGTTATGTCAATGATTCGGTCAACAAAAAATCGAAATATCTAGCAAATCATTTGGTAGTAAGGAGGGTACAAATGTTCTGCAGTCCTCGAGTGCAGCAGTTTCTGAGTCAACAGATGGTTCATCATCATCAGTATCAACTCTTTCATCATCAAAAATCTGTGTTACTGGAAATAACAATTGTACCATGATTTTCAACATATATGACGATAAAACAAAATTTTCTAATGTAAATAATACTACTAACTTGTAAAAATTTTGCAAGTTAACTGTCAGTTTTACAAGTTAGTGACTTGATAAAATAAACTTTCTTGATTAATATTGTTTTTTGGAAACTGACGTTTACAAATGAGAAACAAATAAACTATATTCCAGAAAAAATATTACGGCAACTTCATCAGTAAGCGAAGACAAAAAAAAATATTTTCTGAATCTTCTTAAGCGATTAATTTACATGCACTAGGAGATAAATTTAGGCCTTATTTATATTTGTCCGTCAAGAGTTGGAAGGGCAATCCGAGTAAGAGGAATATAAACAGTGGATAAGGAAGATAGTACTGCTGTAGCCAGCTGGCGATGGATAATTCTGATTCTCCAGCAGATGTCAAAGAAGGCAAAATATTTAGAAGGCGACGCCTCCTGATCTTCAGTAGCTAACTGAATTTTTATAGTATTCCACAAAAGTTAAGGAAGTTCAGAAATTTGGTGACCGTTTCAAAAGTTGCACATTCCTGTCCATCAAACCTTCATTTCTGAGCTATCAAATGTTTACTCTATTATGTCTGAATAGTTTTGTTGCTACTCGTTTGATAACTTATCAGTTTCAGGTAATTTCTTGTCGTTTGCGTTTCTGAGAATTTTGGATCAGTTATTGTTCTTACAATCAAATTTGATTCAAAATCTGAAAATTGATTTTGCAATAATGCCTAGACGTATACTTGGTGCTGATGAAGCCAATAGGGCAATGGGTATGATCGAGGCGGGACGTAATCAGAGAGATGTTACGAATTTCTTTCAATTTAGTGAAAGCATAGTTTCCCGGCTCATCTATCGATATCGTGAAACTGGGAACGTGACCGAAAGACCGAGAAGTGGACGCCCAAGATCTACCACACAAGATCGGTTTCTGACTGTGTCTACCCGTAGAGCCTTTGAGTACTTCTTGCAACAGCGTCTTTTGAACGCTACTGGTATTTTGGTTTCGATTGAAACAGTTCGGCGAAGACTTCGAGACGTTGATCCTCGTTCTCGACGACTTTTGAGAAGGATTCTGCTAACTCAATATCATACTTCGACTTCAGTTGGAATGAACAATTATCACGTGAATTGGAACGTTCAGTGGAAGTCTGTATTGTTCACAGATGATTCGAGATATGGATGGTTTTCGGATAGTCGGCGTTTTCGGGTATGTACACATCCTCCAGTGCCCAGAAATAGCAGATCGGTTCAAGAAGTTCATCCGTTCGGAGATGGTACAATTACTGTTTGGAAAGGCATTTGTTTCAATGGACGTACAGAATTATTTGTACTTGATGCTACCATGAATGCGCACATTTACATAGAGCAAGTCAATATTACTCATTTGTTTCATGCGGTTATTGGAGCAAATTTCTTATTTTTGGAGAATAATGCGCCACTCCATCGTGCGAGAATTGTCGATGAAGCTCTAGAAGTCCATGTTATTCCACATAGGTCCTACCCCCTCGGTCGCGAGACCTCACTCCCATTGAACACACTTGGTATCAGCTACAAAAAGCTTTGGATTTTCATCAACCACCTCCACATACACTTCAAGAACTCAGACGTCTTTTACCGTAACTCTGGAGAGAAATTGATCAAGGCTACTTCAACAATCTGATTGAAAGTATGCAAAGGCGTTGTCACGAGGTAGTTGATGTTCGAGGAGTCAATACTCTTGATTATTATTTCAATTTTTTGAGTGAGCTAATTTTGCACTACAAATACTAAAAATAATGTTTCATCTCCAACGGTGAAACAAAGAAATAGCCAAAAGAACGAGTTAGATAAGTGAGTAAAAATTTATATTTCTCATATAAAAAAAATCGTGAGACTTTTGAAACAGTCTCAAAATGTCTGAACTTCCTCAACTTTTGTGGAATTATTTGATGATCAAACTTCAGTGAACTGAAGCTCAAGTTTATCTAATTGATCAATGCAGGTTTTGGCGGTGTGAAGTTCAACATCTATTAGCTTCTTCATTTGATAATGACTCCGTTGGTTTTCCCAGAAGAATCCATTGTTATTGTGATGAAGATAAGGAAGAATAAAATCAGTGATGAGTAGGTGCTTGAATTGATATAAAAAAAAATAAATTTCTAACTGACCTCGTACAGATGGTTGAAATATTATCATGGTTATAAATTTCACTTGATCTATACAATATGGAACAGATGATCAGAGATACGCGACTATCTTAAGGTTCTATGGTTTCATCAACAAAATGATGATAATTACAAATACGAGGTCAAATTTGATTCTGTCCGGCTGGCCGTTACCACAAAATATTTCGAACGGAAAGAGATAGCGAATTGGAATCTTCAGAGTAGATTGCGCTTCCGAATAAGACGATTAAGATGGTTAATGGGCATAATTAGCCCAATGGTTTCCCAGTACTAGTTTTGTTTCCAAACAATACAGATCCGATGAAATTGAGACTTGGTAACTATGTGAAATTTCATGGGGATCACTAGAAAATTTTTAAAAATTTATTAAAAAATATTATGTATCCCACGATAACTCGAGAACGGAAAGGGATAGCAACTTGCAATTTTTAGGGTATGTTACGCAACCGAATGCGATATTTAAGTTCATTAATTGGCATAATCAGCCGAATGGTTTTGGGATTACACCCATCTGAAATTTCGTTTTTATTTCTTCAATAACTCAAAAAATACGAATCTGACCAATTCAAATATGGTAATTAGTTGTAGAATGCTGATGCGCACATTTTCAAGAAATTATGTGAGGATCTTAGCTCTAGAAAATTTTAAAAAAATTATTGAGAAAAATCTGCATCACAGAAACTATCCGTCCGATATCGCCGAAATTCTGGGAGAGCCTTCAAAATGTGACTTACAGCCAAGTTCCAAATTTGAACACGATCGGATCTATATTGTTGGAGACCCGAGCAGCCTTAGGTGAGTTCAGATGCTGGATTGGTGACCATTGCAATGATAAAATTCGAACGGAAAGAGATAGTGACTTGTAATTTTCAGGGTAGATTGCGCATCTGAATGGGACAGTTAAGCTCGTTGTTGGGCATAATCGGCTTAACGGTTTCGAAGCTATACCCATCTTAAAGTTTGTTGTTATTTCCTCAATAACTCAATAACAATATAATTTTCGAGAAATTTCGTGAATATCATTAGAAAAAATATAAAAGTTTTGTTTCCTTAAAAAATTTTATATTCCAGATGTTGACTTTCACACTGAAGACTTGAAACGTGATATGATCGCCAATCAAAAAATTTGTTCAAGCCCTGTGGACAGGAGCTTTCTGGCGCTCTAGTTCAAACAGACAAATTATATATCCGAAAGTATTGATTTCTCAGGTATGGGAATTATTTCAATATCAATATTAATTTTGTATCAGAATAATTCTTCTGGTTGCGTATCGCGAACAAATCTATTATTATACCCTTAGTCATAAACCAATTTGTGGGAATAATGGGTTGTTAATAGGGGTTAGGTTATTATTGAGTAAAATATCCTTTCTTTTATACATTTCGATACCCTCAATTTATTTGAGGGTTTATTGGAATTTTTCAACAATTTGACGAATTTTCCTAAATTGAGTGGCCAGTTATTAAAACGTGATTTGCAACCTCAGATTTATCGATGTTGTTGTTCCAAATGTGTCCCATTTGTTCTTTATAAATGATGATATATAAATTATATATAAATTTATGAAAAATGATATAAATATAATATAATAAAAATAATAAAATATAATAATATAAATTTATAAAGAGCATACGGGACACATTCGGAAGAACAACATTGATAAATCTGCGGTTGCAAATCACGTTTTAACAACTGGCCACTCAATTTCAGAAAATTCCGTCAAATTGTTGAAATATTCCAATAAAGCTTACCTAGGAACAATTGAGGGTATCGAAATATATAAAAGAAAGGATATTTTACTCAATAATGACCTAACCCCTATTAACAACCCCACAAATTGATTGCATGCTTCAGTAACGCTTCGTCTTTGAAGATGGAAACTTTGTTTCTCTATTTCAGTATCGTAATGAGTCCATTCCAGCACTGCAAACAGTGCTGGAATGAACTCATTCCCGCATTGTTTCTAGTTATATTTTTCGTTTTGTGTTAGTCAGCACTGACATTCGATCCTATCAAATTTCAACACAAGTCAATTGACAATACAATATACAGTGAAATAATTGTTGAGGAAAAGCTTTATTTTCATTATGTTACTAGAAGTTTTCCTTCTTATTAATTTTGAATCATTCCTGCTATTAGGAAACTGTTTTAAATCGGATCTCCATGCCCTACGTACGTTTCAAATTCAAATACCATAATCTGTCAACTTTCGTAACAGTCACACCAACTACCAAGATACAATGCAAAAGTCACTAGGATGTATAATCCAAATTTTTCATCAAATTTCAACAGTATTTTGCAAAACTTGCATGAAATAGAGAAAACATCGTCTAATACTCGTTGCAGAAGGCAATTCCAACACTCATGCGTTCGAAAACTCGCTCCTTCGTCGCTCGTTTTCGAGTTTCGCATTCGTGTTTTAATAGGAGCAACTTGTTTTATAATAATAGTAATAATAAGTACTTTATTTCCTACAGGTTTACCCCCAATTACAGGAAATCACAAAAAAAAAAATAGCAAAATGATGACACATTGATATGGTTTACAACACTAAATATATAAAAACGTGAAAAAAAAACAAAAAAAAAACAACCCCTAACAAAATTTCAAAAAGTTAGTGAAGGGCGGTGCGAATAATAGGCCTGCACTACGGACCGAGGAGAGTCGTGAAAAATGTCACATACACTGGCGAGCGAATTGATAAGTCTACATGCATAATTAATAGGTGATCGAAAGCTCGCATTTGTTCTCCCCGTCCCACAGTAAAAGACCATCTCATTCCTAGAACCCAAACGAGGAACTAGGAATGGTAAACAGGATAGAAGCTCTGAACAATCGATCTTATGATTGACAATTTTAGAAATAAATATCAATGCACATATGTTCACCCTATCTACAGTGGAATCAGCGCCGAATTTCGAAAGTAAAAGGCTATGATCAAAACCTATGGGCGGGTACACACCGTCCTGCCTCCACATCATAAATTTATAAAATTTTCTCTGCACAGACTCAATACTTTTCCTATGACAGTCATATATAGGTCTCCAAATTAAGCTACAGTATTCTAATCTACTCCTTATTAGACAATTGAAAAGGGCTATCAAAGTGCTTGGATTCTGAAAGCATTTAGTATTTCGGATTATGAATCCATAAGTTTTATTAGAGGCAAGTATCAACTGATTTATATGTGGTACAAATGAGCAACCACTGTCACACAAAATCCCCAGATCCCTCATTTCAGTTATTCTAGATAGTATTGTGCCACCGATATTATAATCAAACTCTATCATCTTTTTCTTTCTCGTGTATGTCATAGCATACACTAGAATATACTATTCCGAAACATATGTCAGACGACAAAAAACTGTAGTGGACAAGAGTGTAGTTACTTTTATAGTGTTCATAATAAGTCCACAGTGAACTCAAAATAGAATATCATCACTGAAATATTTAAAACGAGATTCCCCCTAGAGAAAATATAGAAAACAAGGAAAAATTAAAAATAAGAAAACATTTAAATTTTTAACTTATGATCTAAGTTAACACGGGCGTTAACACCAGAAACTATTCGCCAGAATCTGCTGAAATTCCGCACAAAAATTCTAGCCTGCATTTTACAATCCAGACTCGAATCCAGTTCAGTATGTAATCAACTTCGTATGAGGCGTGTATAGACAATGAAACTTGCGCAATTTTTTTTCTATTCCATGGACGAAGAAAAATATAAAAACTGCAATTCGCACCTCCACCCAAATCCCTCATTCCGACTTTAACCACACCATCAATCCCTTATCGGGTCGTTCCGCCGAACAAAACCATTCCGTTTATGGAACATTCATTTCCATCGTCGCTGATTCATGGATCGGTCCCTTCATCGAGTGAAATTTCCGAGCAGCGGCGCTTTTTACCCTAATTTGATTAAGGACGCGTTCGGCCAAAGTGGACCAGCATGTAATTGACCGAAAACGATCGGGTTCCAGAATATCCCGGTTGCCTAACGGCCGACCCCTCCTTGTAATTTCGACGACCTAAACAACAGCACCCGGAACCCATATATCAGCCTGCCCTAATGGACAACACAAGGCCGCGTATTTCGAAAGTCCGGAAGTCAAGCCTAAGAAGTCCAACTTCGTTCCATTTTTTGCGCGCTTGTTCCGATAATTTCATAGTGTGCAAAATCCGCCAAATAAAAATTGGTCAGGAGCTTTTGTGCGTATGTTCTATTGTCCATTCTCCTGTATTGAACACTCTTAATCGAATTTTTAAGAGTGTCCAATACAGGAGAATGGACAATAGAATTTACCATGGAAAATTCGATTAAGAGTATCCAATACAGGAGAACGGGCAATAGAACATACGTGCAAAAGCTCCTGACTTCACGTCAGTTCTTGAAACAATTTTATTTTATTGACTTTTTTTTTAATTTTCATGTAATACGATCTTCACGAAATTTTGTAAAATTTTTTGCGTTGGCATTTTAGAACTAATAACCATGTTTGAATTGAATGGGCATCGTATTTTTTGAGTTATTAAAGGAATAATAACCAAATTTCAGATTGGTATAACCCCAAAATCATTTTGACGATTATGCTAATTAACGAACTTAAATGTAACATTCAGATGTGGAATCTACCCCGAAAACTGCAAGTGGCTATTTCTTTCGGTTCTCAAGGTATCGTGAGATACATAATACTTTTTCGTTATTTTCTAAAACTTTTCTAGGAAAAATGTTCTCACAACGTCTTTACGTCGATATTCTACAACTAGTTACGAAGCTTAAATTCGATAGGGTCTATATTTTTTGAGTTATCGAGGAAATAATATTCCAGGTGGGTATAACTCCAAAACAGATGGACCAATTATACCCAAAAACGAACTTAACTCTCGCATTGGATTATGCAACCTACGCTGAAAATTGCTCCATAGGTAAATTTACCATGGTAAATTCGAATTAAGAATGTCCAATACAGAAGAATGGACAACATAGTTTACCATGGTAAATTCGATTAACAGTGTCCAATACAGGAGAATGGACAATAAAATATACGCGCAAAAGCTCCAGACTTCACGTCAGTAAGTTTTTTCAAATTTTCTAGGGGTACGGTTCTTATAAATTTTTTTTCAGTTATTGCGGAAATAACAACAACTTTTCAAGTTAGTATATTGGTATAACTCCAAAACCGTTTGGCTGATTATGCCTATTAACAAACTTAAATGTCGCATTCGGATGCGCAATCGACCATGAAATTTGCAAGTCGCTATCCTTTCATTTTTAAATATTTTTTCAAAAATTTTCTAGTGATATTATCCACAGGAAATTATTTCGCAAGAATTTTCGCGTTGGCATTCTGCAACTAATAACTATGTTTGAATTGGATCGGTTTTGTATTTTTCGAGTTACTGACGAAATAACAACGAAATTTCAGATTCATATTATACGTCCTGCTCTGCTCAGCTCAGGCACGCTCAGTCATAATTCAATGGTAATCTTTAAAGAATACTGTGGGAGGTATAATCATTATTAAATGGGGTATTCTTTCTGAGTTTTCTCTCCCAATCTCTGAAAAATATCTATAAAATAAAGAATTCATTTTTTGTGATTTGCTTCTGCGTAATAAACACTGATTTGTCAGAAGCAATCAATGGAACAATGTTGCCTAACAAACAATAACGAAACAACATCAACGATCAAACAATTATATCGTAACGTTTTGGAATCTATATCAGACTCCTTCGTCAGACATTTAACTAAAATCTTCAGAATTTTTAGGCAACGTTGTTCGATTGATTGCTTCTGACAAATCTGTGTTTTTTACGCAGAAACAAAATTTTTAAAAAATAATTTTTTTATTTTATTTTTCAGAATTTGGGAGAGAAAACCGAGACAGAATACCCCATTTAATACTTCAATGGGTTATTTGAATCCCATTGAAAGATATTTTGGCGTACCTGAGCTGAGCGCAGCGGGACTTATAATATGAATCGGCCTTGAGAGTTTCTTATTGAGTGTTCTCCTGAAGTTTTTACGCTCTATTTGAGGCACTAGTCAATACTTATATTTCAATAATATCAAGTACAAATCAGAATTATTGCAGAAACCATGATAAACACCGATATAAATCATAGACAAAAATGTCATTATATAAATTTGCTTATCCAAGCTCATCGTTTTGTTCATACCGGTGTGACGTTATCGGTAACGGGGGAAAAGGCATTACCATTTTGGCACGTCTAATTTGAACATCGTTTTTTAGTAGATCTGCAGGAAACATTGATATAGTCTACATGTAATGTGATAACAAATAAAACAGAACTATTTTTTATTCAAATATACGACTGCTGACATCAGCCACTCACATTTTCAAAATACGCAGTTGAACCGTGCACCATATCAAAAATTCTGCCTGTTTGTCCCACGCTACATCCAGGTAACAATTACGTCCTCAAAACTGCTACCGGAAATAATGACGCCATCATCCGCCATTACAGCCCGGCGAGTTGAAATTATCGCACTGAATTATTCCGAATGGAGTTCGGGTAGCGGTCATTTCACGTTGTTTTACCGTTGTTATGTTGGCAATTCACTTTAGAAGATTTACAAAGCGTTTCGAATTTCGCAAAATTCCATGGGAAATGTATACATCATGCGCAATTTTGTTCAATCAACTCGGGGGATATTCAGTTATTTATTTACTCACAAAAATATTAGAAAACAGTCAGGTCGGGTATGAAATGTGCTCTTTTTAACTCAGTCAAGCTTTCGCTCACATTTATAAGCTTCCTCAGGAATCTATAACAGTCTCAAACTAATGAAGACAAGTACAGTACAAACTAACCTATCACAAACTTACGTTTAGTCGAGATTGAACTTACTCAGTGTTATCAACGAACGAAAAACATCTGGAAATATTATCGTTCAGTCAATTCAAGAAGAGAACATCAATTATAACGAAACCATCCAAGATGTGCCCAAATACAACCATACACTTTTATGGTGGATTTGAAATAAACTCATTACGATTTCTATAATTTATAATATTAAAAGTATACCACAGCATACCAGGCAGGTTTTAGAATGGGAATTGAGGTGGATGTTGTCTATGATCTACGAAACTTTTAATTCTCTATGGTATCTATGATGACTTAAAAGTCATCGAATATTGTGATCTCATTACATAACGGTCTCAACCTTAGACTATAGAACCGAGAGGACGGATAACATGTTCCCTGACATTGAAACCAAATATCCACCACATCACCACAGAACCTGGCTCCTTTTTCCTGTGGCTTTTACAACCGTAAGCTGCACCTCCTACCATTATGTGTAACAAAGTTTTATAACAAAACAGTCCGTGATAAACACAAGAATCACACTTCCACCACATCGTTTGCTGTTCACCAAATTGTCAAAGTTTTGGTTTCAGATCGATAACGTTGCGTAGTATGGCATGCGGTATCCCCACTTCCCTAATCTCAGGTCTCAACATTGGAAGACAATGTAATTAATGTCAACTACAATGGCTTATTCATGGAGGGATATATCCCCCCCAGGAAGATCCATTGTTAGGTCCAAAAGTGTGTAATTTGACAAAAACGAATTCTCCAATTAACGGTGAAATCCAAGGAAGTTGGAAAGTTCCTGACATTAAAAAAAATTATTATTATTTGTTTCATATCCCTCCTCCCCCAAGGCAAATGTCTGGGTACGCCACTGGTCAACTATGATATATATGGAAAAAAGTGTGGTTGAACTCATATTGTGTGGCTACAGGTCAAGAATGTATACGTCACCTTACCCAACACCATATTACAGTTATTGCTTAGAACACAGTAAACAATCAATTCGTATCGTGAAATACTCTAAATCATCAATCATCATGAGATGAATAGAAAATGTTCAACGAAGAGTCCCGTTTAGCTGAGGGGAAACGAATTCTCTACGAATACTGCCTAATCTTCTAGGTCACGAACCTTCTACGTCCTGTATGAGGTCAGGATCAAATACCAACGATGAATCAATTCCCCGATATTCCGTGGATGGACATCCATTGACAAATGATATCCTCCAATAGGAAAACCGTCCTAAATTACTGTGAAACTTGTCGCCGCCGAGTAGCAATCCGCAAACCACCTCGACTATGACAACTAGAATGAAATGACCCAAGATATCAACTTGAATCATATAATACAGGTAACTAAAAATTGAGCATCCATCTATCCACATCGATCGAAAAAAAGGGATGAGACACCACGCCACCAGATATTGCCAGACCCCACCTAGGAGAATAGCTCGTAAAGGTATCCGAAGCCACCCCAAACGAGGAGAGTTCTATAATCCAAAATGTAAAATAACACAACTCAAAGTCTGGCAGGTGGATGTTCCTCATAACGAACTTTATAGGATGTTCCGTTTTAAGTATTAGCATTCCAGAGCTAATGCCAGCTATGGAGCTTATTGCGAATATTCTCACTAATCACTGTCGGGTAGAAAACTAACTTGATGATGAAGGCTCTGATATGTGTAGTTTATGTAGAATGACAGCCGAAAATACCGAGCAGTACTTTATATATACATATATGAGGAACATTAGCGCAAATGGAACTCCAAAGGAAATAATCAGATTTAATGAAATCTTAATGTAGCTACCATCACACCTTATCAGAATAATAATTTCGGTTTTGTTTCAGTGCGACCAACCAAAATGGAAGTGAGCAGTGTGAATCGGAATGCTATAGCAGGAATGAAAGTGATGTTGCTCTGTGACGTCCACGGTGCCAAACCTGCAGCTAACGTTACGTGGTTGAATGGATCGATTGCTGTTGATACAAGTTTCTATACATCAATTCCTGAGAGTAATGTGAGTAGAACAGGACTTTTTTTGGTCGATCTATTATACAGGGTGTCCTGGGAAGAATGCGACAAACGGATGCCATGAGTTAATGTCATCAGGCTGAACTCGTATCAAGAGGTTTTAATCGCCTGAGTGCCTTCGTGTTGGATTTACAGGGTGTTGTTCATCTTATAAGTGAAATTTTACAGTTCAATTACTCTTCAACTAATCGACCGAATGATTTCAAATTTTGAAGTTTTGTCACCCTTTACTGTCACCCTCCTTTGATATTTCTGAAATCGAATAAATCAGATCTGGACTGGGAAAATTTTAGACTTTTCCTATTTTCGTGAATGGATCACCCTGTACATGAACATTGTGATTTAGTTTTGTTATCGTAACCATAAAGAATTAATTCATAATAAAAATTCTAAATCTCAGCTTGGCACCGTCATACAGGGTGATCAATAAACATTCCCTCCAATAAATCTTGAACATATAGGTAAAATTATTTCGAATTTTATAGTTTTGTCACCCTTTACGACTGTCTTTCTTAAATTTTTCTCAAATTGGAAAAACAGAACAGGACAAGCAAAATTTTGGACTTCTTATATTTCCGGTGATATCGTATCAGCCTGTGCGTGAACATCATGATTTTCATGACCGAAAGAATACTAGTGTTTGAGTAGAGAGTTCAGATTAATATATCAAATTATAAAGAAGTGTTCTTAAATAAAACGAATTTATTTGAGAAAACTTTCAATCAACAAACTGGATAATGAATAGAACAAAAAACAACAAATAAATTGAAAATATTCGAACTCAAAAACAAATTAATTGGAAAAATCTTCAGTTTAGGAATTGTTAAAAATGGTATCCCTCCATTTCATCACATTTTTAAGCACGTTGATATAATTGTTTCACAGCTTTGGCTATCGTATTCGATTGTGATTTAATAATATCGCAAGCATCAATAATTATTTGTAGCAGTGCGTGAATATTTGACTAACAATTCTAAAAACAGTTGAATTTGGAGAGGTGGACGTGTGGCTTGGCCTCCTCGATACCCTGATCTGACACCGTTGGATTATTTTTTATGGGGAGCGCATAAAATCCATCCAGATCAGGGTATCGAGGAGGCCAAGCCACATGTCCACCTCTCCCAATCCATCTGTTTTCAGAAGTGTTAGACAAATATGCGCGCACTTCTCTTGAATAGTGCGCAGGAGCTCCATCATGTTGCAACCACAATGTTTCCATACACTAGTATAATTTTCAGTCATAAAAATCATAATTTTAACGCACATGCTGATCCGATATCACCGGAAGGGTGACAAAACTATAAAATTTGAAATAATTTTACCTATAAATTCATAATTTATTGAAGGGAATGTTTATTGATCACCCTGTATGACGGTGTCAAGATGAGATTTAGAATTTTATTATGAATTAATTATTTATGGTTACAATACCTAATGAAAAAAAATCATAATGTTCATGTACAGGGTGATCCATTATTCACGAACATAGGAAAAGTCTAAAATTTTCCCAGTCCGGATCCGATTTATTCGATGTCAGAAATACCGAAAGAAGGTGATAGTAAAGGGTTACAAAACTTCCGAATTTGAATTAATTCGGTCGATTAGTTGAAGAGATATTGAACTGTGAAATTTCACTAATAAGATGAACATCACCCTGTATATCCCAAACGAAGGCACTCAGGCGATTAAAACCTCTTGATACGAGTCCAGTCTGATGACATTAATTCATGGTATCCGTTACTCGAAACAATCTGACATTCAATAACCTCCAGTATAAACATTTTATTATAAGCGGTTAGCGAGAAAGAGAATGACGTTTAAGGTAGAGTGCAACCTTTGTTTAATGATTGACTGCAACATAACTATAAACATGCAAAAAAAATATAATACGCGTTCTATTGTACATTAATTTTAAACATAGATTCTTATCGTCAAATGAAACTTTTTTCATTTACCATTTTTCTAAATTCGGCTCAGGTAAAATGATATAGGCCGTTGAATTTTCGAAAAAAAAATTGTTTTTATTTTGTAGCATTAACATCCTTTTTCGAATAAAATGAATGTTGGATAAAGTTTCATATAACTATGATACATATTTACCAAATATAAGTTTTTTTCTACTTCTACTGGTTTTTTAGTTATAGACTCGGGGATTTATAAAACTAAACGAAATTAGAATAAGGAAAGCAGATAAAGTTTTTCTTTGATGATATTCTTGATCATTCCAAGAATATGCAATCGTTTTAGAACATTAAATTATTCTTCATCATATCTCCTTAAACGCACCATTTTCGAGATATTCTTCATTTTATGTTATAAAAGTGGAAACCGAGGGGGAAACTCGGAAAATTCTCTACTTCTATGGATCCCTCTTGAGCGTTGGAATCCCGAATCAAGCTGTAAACCACATTACCATGCCTTTTTCTCGTCCACCAATAATGTAGTAGACAATTTATATGCAGCTGAATCTGAAAAAATGGTAAATGAAAAAACTGTTTTATTTGATGAGAGGAATCTATGGATAAAATTAATGAACAACGTTAAGACTCACCCTGTATGTATCTAATAATATACTCAATAAATGTATGTTCTTGGTGTGAGTTGGTTTTAAGCGTGAATTTACCTACTATCCAAAATGTAGGCAAGTTTGGTAAGAAATTGGTTGAAATTTAAAGAAAAATTCGGATTATACATCCTAGTGACTTTTGTATTGTATCTTGGCAGTTGGTGTGACTGTTACGAAAGTTGACAGATTACGGAATTTGAATTTGAATCCTACGTAGGGCATGAGATTAGATTTAAAACAGTTTCCTGATAGCATGAAAGATTCAAAATTAGCAAGAAGGAAATCTTCAGTACCTTATTTTTTAATGAAAATAGAACTTTTCCTCTCAACAATGATTTCACTATATCCACATTATATTTTATTCACAATTGATGTTTGTTGAAATTTGATAGGATCGAATGTCAGTGCTGACAACCACAAACCAAAAAATATAACTATAATCAATGCGGGAATGAGTTCATAACAGCACTGTTTTGAGTGCTATAATGAACTCATTACGATACTGAAATAGAGAAAGTAACTTTTCCGAATCGAAAAAAGTCCGGGAAAGTTCGTCGCATAACGATGGATCAGACTACTGGATCAGCGTGTTTTGTGGTCTGAATTTGCTCCGAGAAAGTAGGCATTCTTGAACGATTTCAGAAAAACAAATATTTGTTTTTGAGAGTGTTAAGTTATTTGCTGCATAGAAAATACACGCCGACCCGAAAAAATTTATTCGCCCCACCATTAAGCAGAAGTCCCATAATTCACGATATAAGATACAAAGATAAATCACGTAAAAATGAATATCTCACGTCGTATTTTTCCTCAGGCTGAAGAGGAACCTCTCGCGAAGACCACTTTCCATCCGTTCTTTCGAGTAGCACGATCTCTTGATAGAGATTAGCGGCCTTCTACGATGTCCCCGAAATGACTTATGAGTTTTTCCGACCATAAGAAATTTGAAATTGTTCCCATTTCATTCGTCCCGCCGGCTTTCTGTAGAAAAATTACTTAATTCGGAATTCCTCTTTAGCATTTTAACCCGACATTTTACTTTGATGATGCGTTAACGTCAACTGAATAAGAGAAATTTCTGCAATAACAGTAATGGTCGAGGATATCCTATAGTGAACGAGTGCAGCATGATTTTCTCTCTTTTTGGCGCTCTTGTTCCTCGGAACAGAGTGCTTATCAATTTGCCCAAATGTATGTATTTTTCGAATTTTTGGCCGAAATGATTGAACTGGTATAGAATCCGTGGTCAAAATCGAGTCTGTCTGGCCGTCCGTTAACACGATAACTCTCGAGCGGAATGAGCTAGACAGTTAAAATTTATGAGTAGGTTTGGGAGATAAATATCTCGGCTGAGTTCGTTTTTGGAAAAAATCGGCCTAGTTGTTTCGGAGAGTAAGAAACAAAAATAATTTTTTTTATTAGAAATTTCAAATTCTATTTTTTTAAGATGCAGTTTCATCAAAAGAATTCATTGATAACATTCTCAACCCTAACAAACTAATACTTCCGGAGATATGAATTTTCAAAATTTCAATAATTAATCGTAATTTTATGATATCATAGAATGCTCTAATTATAATTTGCTGATGTAAATCCAACATATGAGGTGAGCCATAGATCTACATTTTTTTATGACGCAGTTCTATCATAAGAATCCATTGACATCATTTCTAACTCTGTATTCTTATGATAGAACTGCATCATAAAGGAAATTCAATTCAAATAATAGTTCATTTATCAAGATTAAATGAGCAATCTGAGAATGAGAACTGCACCATGGAAGAAATAAAATTAAAATAGCTGAAATGAATTTGACTCTCTCTTATAGAACAGGATGACATGTACGAGTATGAACACAGATCATATAATAATGCTTAGATAGAATAATGATAACATTTTGTGAGAACATAGAAGTACGATTCATTATTGAAATTTCGAAAAATCACATCTCCGAAAGTATTAGCTTGTTGGAGTTGAAAACGATATCAATGGGTTTTTATGGTGAAACTGCATCTTAAATAAAATGGGTTCAAGCCCTGTGGACAGGAGCTTTCTGGCGCTCTAGTTCAAACAGACAAATTATATCTCCGAAAGTATTGGTTTCTCAGAGTTGGGAATTATATCAATGTATTCATATGATAGAACTGCATCATAAAGGAGGTTCAATTCAAATGATAGTTTATTTATCAAGATTGAATGAGCAATCATGAGAATGAGAACTGCACCATGGAAGAAATAAAATTAAATCTGGCCAATTTTGCCCTATAACGAACTTAACCAAGATATTCATCTCCTTAACCTACTCTGAAAATTTCAACTACCTAGCTCATTCCGTTCGACAGTTATATCTATGTATATGGATGAAAATCAGTCTCACTACTCTCAGATCTCTTACTTCATGTTCCGTTCCGAAATGTAAGACTTTTATGAGAAAAACTAATTTCGGAGCAAACAACTGAGATTTTTCTCACTTCGCTCACAATTCTTCGATTGATTAGATAATGACATGTCTCAGGAAAATAAACTGACATTATGACAATTCATACATAGAATAATTATATCATTGTGTGACAACGTTGAAATACGATTTATTATAGAAATTTTGAAAAATCATATCTCCAAAAGTATTAGCTTGTTAGAGTTAAAAAAAACAAAGCACTGACGTGTAGTCAGTACTCTTTGGCGCGCGTGTTCACGGTGGCTAATTTGAATTGAATGATGAGTACTTCAAGCTCAGTAGATAGAGCGAGCCAATGATCTACCCAAAGGATAGTGGACACCATTCACTGGTCGGTTCAAAAATTAACAGTGCTGTATCTAAGCTGCCATCAGGATAGATTAACAAAGTTGGAAAAGAACACAAGTGACTCTCCTTAGTCGCACAAGCTCCTAGAAGATTTGGGAGGGTCAGTATAATCCTAATCATGTTAATCGCACGCGCGCCAAAGCAGATTGACTTTTTACACTTTTTCTTTCATTGTTAAGTCAATCTGCTTTTGCGCGCGTGCGATTAACATGATTAGGATTATACTGACCCTCCCAAATCTTCTAGGAGCTTGTGCGACTAAGGAGAGTCACTTGTGTTCTTTTCCAACTTTGTTAATCTATCCTGATGGCAGCTTAGATACAGCACTGTTAATTTTTGAACCGACAGTGAATGGTGTCCACTATCCTTTGGGTAGATCTTTGGCTCGCTCTATCTACTGAGCTTGAAGTACTCATCATTCAATTCAAATTAGCCACCGTGAACACGCGCGCCAAAGAGTACTGACTACACGTCAGTGCTTTGTTTTTTTTTTCAAGTTCCTTTAACAAATATAGCTATCAATACAGTTTGGCTGTTAGCTTTACCGTAGATCGAAAAAAAATGCGGTTGTGGGACCTCCGTTTGGATCGCAATGGCCTCTTCTCCAAATCCGAACGCGGGGCCGTCGCTACCGGGGGGGAGGGAGGGGAGCCTCCCCCCCCGGATCATATCACAAAGGGCGCCAAATTGACGACGGATAGTTGGAAAACTATATAAAAAGGACATAATAAAAACAAACTTTTTTGAACTGCTAGTTGAATAAGATGATTATTATTATAGACCGACAGCAATGTAGAAAGCTTTGTTGCTGCTAGAGACTAGATGGCAGGAGTGGGGAATTCCCAGCCTTCCCTTCTTCCTTGTACTTCTAAATTATTCGTGGATAGTGAATTAGTGAATCTGAATATTAATTGAAATTCAAAATCAAAAACCGAATACGGATTATGGATCCCTGTTCTTCCTTCTGGAGCGGAATTCACAAGGAGAGCGCAGATAAGAAAAATTGAAACGGAAAAAGCAGCAAATGTCATGAATACATGGCTAAAGGCGAGTTATTCAAAATATTGGTTCAAGCACTGACGTGAAGTCAGGAGCTTTTGCGCGCATGTTCTATTGTCCATTATCCTGTATTGGACACTCTTAATCGAATTTACTGATTAAGAACCAATTTTTTTTTTCGTAATTTATTTTTGATCGAATATATATTTTTTGAGTTATCGAGGAAATAATATTCCAGGCGGGTAATACTCTGCAACCGTTGGACCGATTATGCACATAAACGAATTTAACTCTCCCATTCGGATGCGCAACCTACCGTGAAAATTGCCAATCAGCTATCGAGGCAACGGTCAACCATCCAGCTACTGAACTCACACATTTTTTTCAATGATTTTTCAAAAATTTTCTATTCATACGATCCTCACGAAATTTCGCAAGGTTTCGCGTTGACTACAAACAGGTTTGGCCAATTATGCTTATAAACAAACTCAAATGTCGCATCAAGATGCACGACCTAACCTGAAAATTTCAAGTCGCTATCTCTTTCCGTTCTCAGGTTATCGCGACGTAAATATTATTTTTAATGATTTTTTTAAAATTTTCTAGCGATACGATGTTCACAAAATTTGACAAACGTGCTTAGGTTTATATTCTACAACTACTCACCAAGTTTCAATTTGATCGAATTTGTATTGGTTGAAAACAAAATTATTACTCAGAAACCATTGGGCCGATTATGTTCATTAACGAACTTGTCCGTCGTATTGGGACGCGCCACCTACCCAGAATATTTCACGGCGCTATCTCTTTCCCTTCTCTAGTTATAGTGGCAACGGCCGGCCGGCCGGATAGAATCAAATTTGACCTCGAATTCTTCATTAGAGAGTCGAAGCAAATTGTTTGAGATCATTTCCGGGAAAAAATTCGAAAATTACAGACATTTGGTAAAAATGATAACCATTCAACAGGTGCACTGACAAATTGAACTATAAAACTTAACATGTTTTTAACTGTTTTTTTCGTGAAATTTTCGATTGGGTGACATCGATGATTTAATTTTCTATATACTACAAAAATTTTCAGGGTGATGAATACAAAAATATTGCTTCAATTCAGGATTTGCAAAAAACTCATTTCAATATTCCAAATAGCAGATATTTTCGAAGAATTGTTGGAACATTCCACTCTGTAGATAGCAGCAGGGTAACATGACATTATTGTTATATAATTTTTCGAAAGTTTTCGTTTTAATATTTATGAACTCTTCAGATTATTCTTATCATCTCGAAACCTTGATGTATATAATTTTTTTCATCAAATACAATTATTTTTGGTCCTGGATCTTTTGAGAGATGCAAACAATATTTTTCACAAATTTAATTAATGGTTGTGGCTTTTACTTGATGCAAATCCATATTAACTCAATGACACAGCGACTTCATCAAGTATGATGTAGTCGCTGTGTCGACGAAACGCGTCACAATATTGAATAAATTAGTGTAAATCCTATATACTTCTTCATTGAATTAATATTTTTCACTCAATAACAAAAATACAAAACGTAGTCTTGTTTGTAAAATAATTTTCATTCATATTTATATTAATTTATAATTCATTCTTTATTATGAAACTATGTAGACTTTATCTATATTTTTGTGTTTTTCGATTTTTGAATATTTTTTCAAATTAGGGGCGCCAAAAGCCGCTTCTCCCCCCCCCCTCGGAAAATCTCTTAGCTACGGCCCTGTCCGAACGTATTTTAATATAGATCTACCGAATATAGTTATAATGAACTTAACCGAGATATTTATCTCCCAAACCTACTCTGAAAATTTCAATTGTCTAGCTCATTCCGTTCGAGAGTTATCGTGCCTACGGCCGGACCGGCCGGACAGAATGATTTTCGACCACGGATTCTTGATCAGTGAGTCGAACCAAATCGTTTAAGACCATTTTAATCAAAAAAATTGAAAATTACAGACATTTGGGCAAATTGATAAGCACTCAGTTCCGAGGAACTAGAGCGCCAAAAATTGAATTTGAAATTTGTTACTTAAAAAAAAAATTTTTTTTTTTCGTTACTCTGAAACCATCTGGCCTATTTTGCCAATAACGAACTTAACCGAGATATTCATCTCCCTAACATACTCTGAAAATTTCAACTGCCTAGCTCATTCCGTCCGAGATTTATTGTAAAAAAATAGTAATTTTTCGGCAACCGTCCGGGAAGTGCCCACTTCCCGGACGCTTTTTCTTTGAGAAAGAAGCATTTCCCGGCCTAGTCCGGGAAGTACGTACTTCCCGGACTAGGCCGGAAAAATCACGTCGATTTGGTCATTGTAAATATGAAAATCTTGGTAGGTATATTTTTAATAAATGAAGTTACCTTAGCACTGAGAAAACGGCTGACAGTTCATATAAAATTAGTTGTCAACAATTTGCACATGTGATATTTTCTGTTCTGTTTAATTTGAATAAGAATCAAAATATATAAAAATGAAGTGTGTCGTCTCATTGATTTGTTATTCTACACGGTTGCCGAAAAATATTGTACGCAACACGCCCGAAAAAGGTTTTTTTGGACTCATAGACTTCTAGGACTCGCTTACGCTCGTCCTAGAATTTTGTCTATTCGTCCAAAAAAACTTGTTACGTAAATTACTATTACGTAACAAGTCTGGAAAATAGGGTTTTTTTGGACGAATAGACAAAATTCTAGGACGAGCGTAAGCGAGTCCTAGAAGTCTATGAGTCCAAAAAAACCTTTTTCGGGCGTGTTGCGTACAATATTTTTTCGGCAACCGTGTAGAATAACAAATCAATGATACGACATATTTCTTTTTTATATATTTTGATTCTTATTCAAATCAAACAGAACAGGAAATATAACATGTTAACTAATTTTATATGAACTGTCAGCCGTTTTCTCAGTGCTATGGTAACTTCATTTATCAAAAATATACCTACCAAGTTTTTCATATTTACAGTGACCAAAATGACGTGATTCTTCCGGTCTAGTCCGGGAAGTACGTACTTCCCGGACTAGGCCGGGAAATGCTTCTTTCTCAAAGAAAAAGCGTCCGGGAAGTGGGCACTTCCCGAACGGTTGCCGAAAAAAATTCTTTTATTTTAAAAAAATTTTTTTGACACTTTGCGGTAACCTGGTCTATACAAAACTTCACATACGTATAAAGGTCATGATTCTACAATTTGATGCTAAATTTCAGATAGATCGAGTGATCGGTTTCGGAAATATTCATAAGAAATGTTTTTACTAAAATCGGCCATAACTCCGAAACCGCTCGATGGATTTTGCCCATTAACGAACTCAACCGAGATATGTACGCTCCAAACCCACCTTGCAAATTTCAATCCTCTAACTCTTTTCGTTCGAGAGTAATCGTGCCTACGGCCGGCCGGCCGGACAGAATCGATTTCGACCTCGGATTCTTGATCAGTGAGTCGAACCAAATCGTTTGGGAGCATTTTCAGCCAAAACTTCGAAAATTATAGACATTTGGGCAAATTGATAAGCACTCAGTTCCGAGGAACTAGAGCGCCAAAAATGGTCTCAAACGATTTGGTTCGACTCACTGATCAAGAATCCGAGGCCGAGATCGATTCTGTCCGGCCGATCCGGACGGCTGGCCGTAGGCACGATATCTCTCGAACGCAAGGAGTTAGAGGATTGAAATTTGCAAGGTTGGTTTGGAGCGTAAATATCTCGGACAATTTCGTTAATGGGCGAAATCCGTCAAGCGGTTTCGGAGTTATGGCCGATTTTAGTAAAACATATTTTTTATGAATATTTCCGAAACCGATAACTCGATATATCTGAAATTAAGCATCGAATTGTAGAATCGTGACCTTTATCCGCATGTGCAGTTTTGTATTGACCAGGTTACCCCAAAGTGTCAAAAAAGAATTTTCAAAATTTTAAACAAAATTTTCTACAATAACTCTCGAACAGAATGAGCTAGGCGTTTGAAATTTTCTGAGTAGGTTAGGGAGATGAATATCTCGGTTAAGTTCGTTATTGGTTAAAATAGGCCAGATGGTTTCGGAGTAACGAAAAAAACAAATTTTTTTTAAGCAACAAATTTCAAATTCAATTTTCATTTAAGATGCAGTTTCACCATCAAAATCCATCGATATCATCTTCAACTCGAGCAAGCTAATACTTCCGGAGATATGATTTTTCCAAATTTCAATAATGAATCGTACTTCTATGTTTTCACAGAATGCTATAATTATTCTATCTAAGCTTCATTATAGGATTTGTGTTCATACTCGTACATTTCTACTTGTTCTATAAGAGAGGGTCAAATTCAGTTCAGCTATTTTAATTTGATTTCTTCCATGGTGCAGTTCTCATTCTTAGATTGCTCATTTAATCTTGATAAATAAACTATTATTTGAATTGAATTTCCTTTATGATGCAGTTCTATCACAAGAATACATTGATATAATTCCCAACTCTGAGAAACTAATACTTTCGGAGATATAATTTGTCTGTTTGAACTAGAGCGCCAGAAAGCTCCTGTCGACAGGGCTTGTACCAATTTTTGGCGCTCTACTTCCTCGGAACTGAGTGCTTATCAATTTGCCCAAATGTCTATAATTTTCAAATATTTCGATGAAAATGGTCGTAAACGATTTGTTTCGACTCACTGATCAAGAATCCGTGGTGAAATTAATTTTGTCCGGCCGGTCCGGCCGTCCGGCCGGCCGACCGGCCGTAGGCACGATAACTCTCGAACGGAATGAGCTAGACAGTTGAAATTTTCAGAGTAGGTTTGGGGGATAAATATCTCGGCTAAGTTTGTTATTGGGCAAAATCGGACAGATGGTTTCGGAGTAACAAAAAAAAAATTTTTTTTTTACAAAACAAATTCCAAATGGAATTTTTTCAATAAGCAGTTTTACCATAAGAAGCCATTCATATTATTTTTAACTCTAACAAGCTAATACTTTCGGAGATATGATTTTTCAAAATTTCAATGTAAATCGTATTTCTACGTTTTCACACAATGATAGAATAATTATTCTGTGGGTATTCTATGAATTATTATAATGTCAAATTATTTTCGTGAGACATGACGTTGTCTCATTGTCATTCATTCCAGCATTCCTATAAATATGAGAATTCTAATATAATATCATACTTTTTGTTGGTTGATATTTTCATGCCGATGGTCAATCCATATGATGATGGGAATGGTAATGGTAAGTTAATAATATTGAGTTCAGAATATCTCCACTAAAAACAAAACTGGAATATTGGTGTATTGGACTATTGGAGTAGATTTGAGGAAAGATATATATATTATCGTTCATCATAGAATTGAGGAATGAATGACAGGAAAATTGAAAAAATAATATTTAAAAAAATTCTGTATCTCAGAAACTATCCGTCGGATATCGTTGAAATGTCGGACGAATACTTTCTGATATATAGATTTTTTATCAATGATTTTTTAAAATTTTCTAGTAATATGATCCTCACGAAATTTGGCAAAAATTTCCGCGTTAGCATTCTAGAACTAAATAGATACATTCTTTTGATTTGGAGCTTGTGGAAAAACCTCAGCAAAAAAACTCTGTCTCCCCCTGAAAAATGAAAAGACAAGAGGAGAAAAATGAACAAATTAAAAATAATACATAACCTTTCAAAAGTCGACTATCACAAATATTCTTCCCTGTAGCCGCATGGGATCTCTTGAAGAAGAATCGCCTCCACTATTTTCCAAAGATATTCACTCTTATTCTTAGAAATCCCTGAATATTTGAATTCAAAAAGGAAATAGTAGCTCGCAAGGCCAGGAGGGTCTCTTTCAAAACGAAGTCTGGCCAATCCAAGCGATGATTATTCAGAACTTCAGATGTTCGAAGACCGCTACAGGGCCCTTATGTGGGGCTATCATCTCCCATAGATACATGTTTTACTTTGTATTGTGTAAAAGAACCATAAATAGAATGTTTGCATTGGATCGGATTTGTATTTTTTGAATTATTGAGGAAATAAAAGCAAACTTTGAGATGGGTATAACGCCAAAAATTAATTGGCCCATTATACCTAATAACAAACGCAAATGGCGCATCTGGATACACAACCTACCCTAATCTCTTTCCGTTCTCAAGTTACCGTGAGATGAATAGTATTTTTTTATCATTTTTAGAAAATTCTCTAGTGATTCGATTCACTTAAAATTTCACATAATTATTTGTGTCAGTATTTTACAACTAGCTACTAAGTTTCAAGTCGCTTGGATTTTTATTGGTTGAAGACAAGATTGCTACTCCAAAACCGTTGGGCCGATTATGCCCATTAACGAATTTGTCCGTCATTTTTGGACTTGCCACCTACCCTGAAAATTTCAAGGCACCATCTCTTTCCGTTCTCAAGTTATCGTAGCAATGAAAACAAATTTGACCTCGAATTCTTCATCAGTGAGCGGAACCTAATCATTTAATCCATTTTCGGCAAAAAATTCGAACATTAAAGACATTTGGCAAAATGATAGCACGCTGTTCCCCAGAAAATGCGCGCAAAAAAAATTGTTCTCCTAATGATACAATTCCCACCCCACGAAATTTTATGCATAAACTTTCAGATTGTTATTACCTCCATACCAAATTTCGACTAGATCCAATCTGTTGTTGTGGAAACATTGAGAGAACATAATGCATCTAGCATCCTAGTAAGATTGCATAAGGACAAAATATTAGCTTTTGAAATTCACCTTCCAATTCTTGCGAAACATGTCGAGGCGAAATACATGCATTGGAAGCATAACTCTCACAAGTCCTATCTTTGTGTGTTAGAGAAAGTTAGGGAAGATGGATCGTCAGATGCCTAGAGAGACTCATCGCTAACAAATTAAGCTGAAGGGGAATAGAACGTGCCTTTCGAGAAGCAACTCTTTGAACGAAACCGTTGCGGCGTTGCTCTATTTTTCACGGTCTCCCTTGATGATTCCTTATCGATTCTTAAATAGTTAAATAGACAGAAGGGCCAATCGACGAAGTAACAAAGGCAGCGTTTAATCAGACGCCGAAGGCTCTCATTTCAACGTATAGAGGTTGGTACACACTTCAATTGTATCTGCATATCCGAACCTTTCATGAAGGGCAATTTGGCGCGCTTGTTTCAGAGTAATATCATTTCGTCTTAAAAATCTGTAATTTTCAAACATTCAGACCTATTCTGTTTACGTATTGCTATAAACATTGCTATTCAAGTCATATTGATATCCTCCTAATTTTTAACAATATGACTATGGTATTACATATTCTGTTCGGACTGTTATAGCAATGTTGGTTATCAATTTTCTTCCAGCAATATTGCTATCAAGTAGGTCAAAATTCATTGATTTTAGAGCTGTCAACACTGTATTTCATGACTTTCATGTTAATTAGAAGAAGAATTTAACCTTAATTGATAAACATTTCGTCCGGTTTTCGGTGGTTATTCGAAATTCCTAACCAAATAAGTAAATGTCACGAAAGCGAAAACGAACTATTTTATTTATGAAACTAACAAGATGGGGTTATCGATCAATTTTACCATGACCGAAAAATTGAAGTCTTGCAAACACCCAGACAAATATTAAATTTTAATTTCTTCCTGTCTTCAGTAGGACTTCGAATGCACAAGTTAAACGGAACAGTATGTCTCCTAGTTCCAGTTCTTCAATTGAATCAAAAGAAGTCATATTCGTAGTAAGGCTGAATTAATAGTTTATTTAATTTTTTTCAACCAGTCTTCGGATGCATATCTAACTTAAAAGAAGCAGTATATCTCATAGTTTGCTCATGAACAAATAAATAAATGCATAAAATACCCTCGGCTCTTCCATGAAATCAAAGGCAGTCATCTTTTTACTAAGCCTGAATTAATAGTTCATTTAATTTATTTCATCCAGTCGGTCAGTCTTCGAATGCATATCTCTAACTTAAAAGAAACAATATCTATCCTAGTTTGTTCATGAACTAATAAATATATGAATACAATTCTTTCAGCCTCTCATTATTGAGGTTGAATAGTTTATGAACTTTTCTGTTTACAAATAGAAGGGATTGTTAGTGTCAGACCTAAGTCTTAGCAATTGCCTTGAAATTAAGTATTTTGAAGTACCTTTAATAAATATATACGATTATGTATACCTATATTTATCAAAGTACCTACCTATTTTCAATATTTTTGATTTCTTGGAAGAAAAAAGTGCTTCTAAGCCATATTCCAAATCTTGTTATCCTCTTAGCAAGTACTATTTCGAGGTTGCTGAGATAGCAATGTTCATAACAATGTTTATAGAAATGACAAATCATATTGCTCAAAATCGATGATCAGAATAGCAATATTTCGGATCTTGCTGTGGAAGCAATATCTTTTTCTTATCAATATTGCTATGCGCGAACAGAATAGGTCTGATAAAGACAAAAATTGGTTCAAGCACTGACGTGCGCAGGTTTTTTTGTCTGTTCACCTCCATTGGACAGTCTTAATCGAATTTATCATTGATATATACCGTTTTCTTTTATTTTATAAGATACGAATACATTTCGTACCATGATAGTGACAGAATTGAGTAATGAAAGAATCGTCTAAGATAACAGAATTTTTAATTCTGACATAAGTATTATATCGGGATTGAAATTCATTAAATATCCAATATCATACGAAATAACTTACGGCTCAAGTAATTTCAGGATATAATATTCACGAAATTTCGCGAAAATTAGTGCGACTGCATTCTAAAAAAAAAAATTGTTTGGTGGTGTTCCTCTATGATTGAAAGGGGTAGAAAAAGCCATCCCTAAACCTTGTTTCGCAAGAAACTTTTATCCATATTCACATTTTAAAATAAAAAAAAATTAATTTGGATAGCTGATCCATTTTTAACGAATGGGGTTAATTTCTTCATAAATTCACGTTTTTTTTTCGAAAAAAAATCAATTTATCATCATGATAGCGTGAGTCGTAGATGCTGGAATTATTTCCGAACTAGAATTTATCTAGTGATCGGATGTCATTTTGTTATGACAACTGACCTGTTTTGATTAACTTTGATTCAGTTACAATTATTGTGGCTACTCATCACACTCTATTTACACGAATTCACCAACGACTACGACAAAGTTGTACATTTAAAATAATGAAAGGGGGAAAGCCCTGTGGCTGGAGCTTTGGCGCTCTTGTTCAATCTTTGAGAAATCATATCTCCGAAAGTAATGATTTCTCAGAGAATGATATCAATGGATTCTTATGATAGAAATGCATCCTGAAAGAAATTGATCCAAATATGATACAACTGCATCATGAAAGAAATCAAATTCAAACAAGAGTGCCAAAAACCCCGAACTTAACCGAGATATGCATTTATCAAATCCACTGTGAAAATTATATTATAGATATCAATTGAAACTTAGCCAATATTTGAGTTCTGTTTTTAGTGGAGCTATTCTGAACCCCTTCTGATAAACTTACCAAAGTATATATTTCCATCATCATATGTATTATTAACGGGCATTAAAATATCACCAACAAGTTTAAAATCATATTAAAATCCTCATAATTCTACGATACCTAGCTGAAATGAATTTGACTCTTTCTTATTGGAATACAAGATGATACCTATATACGAGTATGAACAAAGATCATATAAAAATTCATAGATAGAATAAATATAGCATTCTTGAAATTTTGAAAAATCATATCTCCGAAAGTATTCGCTTGTTAGAGCTCAAAATGATATCAATGGATTTTTATGATGAAACTGCATCTTAAAAAGAAATTTTGTAGTGTTCGTTACTCCGAAACCATCAGGCCAATTTTGCCGAATAATTAATTTAACCGAGATATTTATCTCCCAAACTTACTCTGAAAATTTCAAGTGCCTAACTCATTCTGTTCGAGAGTTATTGTACAAACAAAATTAGGAAATTTTTTAAATATTTTTTGTAACTTTATGGCAATCCGATCAATATAAATCTTCGCATGCATATAAATGTCATGATTCGAAAATTTGATGCTGAATTCTAGATAGATCAAGTGATTGATTCCGGAAATATTCATGAAGAATGTTTTTACTAAAAACGGCCATAACTCCGAAACCGCTTGGTGGATTTCGTCCGTTAACGAACCCTCCCGAGATATTCACGTTCCAAACCTACCCTGCAAATTTCAATTCTCTAACTCCTTTCATTCGCTAGTTATCGTGCCTACAACCGGCGGAACAGAATTGATTTCGACCACGGATTCTTGATCGGTGAGTCAAACCAAATCGTTTAAGACCATTTTCATCCAAAAATTCGAAAATTACAGGCAGTTGGGCAAATTGATAAGCACTCTGTTCCGAGGAACAAGAGCGCCAAAAAATGATTGTGGTCGCCAGCGCGAGATTAGAATTCCAGCAATAAAAGAAGCAGTACTAAATCTTTTCGACGAGTAACCTGACATCAGTACCTACTAGGAAAATTGCTCAGCAATTACAAATTCACCATATGACGGTGTTTGTGATCTTAAAGGAACAACTTGTATATCCATATCACATTCAACGTGTACTCTTACGGGATTATCCTAATCGTCTCTAATTCTCCACATCCTCAATTTTCGAAAAATCTCCTATTCACAGAAGAAGCTAATTTTTCTAGAGATCCAATAATTAATTTTAATAATAACCACATATCATAATAACCCTCACTCTATCACTGTAGCTCACCACCTAGAACAATTTTTATGAAGGTCCGGCTAGGTATGGAAATGAATACGGTCAATTTCTATAAGAACTTCCTGTACTTTTCCAAAATATTCTTTTGCGTATGCGAAGGACCATGCGGTTTATGCATGATGGGGCCCCCGCACATTTCAGCATTGGAGAACGTCAGCATTTAAAGCATACATAGCCAAATCGATTGTTTTATTACATTTATTTAATAGTTGTACCAGTTCTCAACAAAAATGTCAACTTGACATCCGCTTAATGGATAAATTTAAGGTCGAAAATAATTGCAGCCTCTACGATCAAAGAGTATCATCTATTGGTAATTTTTTTCTTAAAAACCGAACTTTAGCAAAAAATAACATGAGACCATATTTCTTAAGAATAGAACAAGATAACCAAAATTAATTATTTTATTGTAAAACATGGATATGGAAAAAATTTTCATGTGAAACAAGATAACATCTTATAGACCAATCAGCCTCTTACCTTCCTTATCAAAATTATTTGAGAGACTACTCCTAAACAGAATTGTATCCGCAGACATTCTACGAAACCTGATCCCTGATCATCAGTTTGGATTTAGGCAGAGACACTCCACGATCCAGCAGTGTCATCGGGTTGTTAACAAAATAAGAGAAACTCTAGAAAACAAAAATATGTGCTCTTCAGTCTTCCTTGATATTGAACAAGCATTTGATAGAGTATGGCATACTGGTCTCTTATATAAAATTAAAAAACACATGTCAGACCAGCTTTTCCTGCTCCTTGAGTCGTACCTGACGGATAGGTATTTCCAGGTAAAAGTGGATGAGGCACTCTCAGATGTTCATCCTATACAAGCTGGAGTCCCACAAGGTAGCGTACTAGGTCCATTTTGTACCTCATTTTTACTGCAGACATCCCACAAACCAACGACACCTTGCTTGCTACATTTGCAGATGATACAGCTATAATGTCAACAAACGCTGATCCAACAGAAGCTTCGCACAAGCTCCAATTACACCTGGACTTGCTACAAAAGTGGTTTGTGAAGTGGAAGATCAAGGTCAACAATAGCAAATCCGCACACATCACCTTCACTCTGAAAAAGAGCACTTGCCCCCGAGTCTGTTTCAACCAAGCCCCAATTCCTGTGAAAACAGAAGTCAAGTACCTTGGACTCCACCTGGATGATAAATTAACATGGAAAAGATATATTAAGGCCAAAAGGAGACTGCTAGACCTCAAAGTTAAAAAATGTATTGGCTTCTGAAGAGAAAATCTCAACTATCCTTGGAAAACAAAATTTTAATTTACAAGTGTATAATGAGACCAATATGGACATATGGGATCGAGCTCTGGGGATGCAGCAAGCCAACAAATACAAAAATCCTCCAAACATTTCAATCCAAGACCCTGAGAATGATGTCTGATGCCCCATGGTATGTGTCAAACAAAACTCTGCACAACGATCTAAACGTACCCTACGTAACAGAGATTTCTCTACAAAATACGAGACACGCACTAACGATCACGAAAACCCTCTCATCAATGAATTATTGCACACCAACTATCCAAGACGACTCAAGAGAACCTGGCCAGAAGATCTGAGTAATGAAACGCAGTAATCCGTCGCTGGACGGTTCCTGTCTCAAGTCTTTTACTTACATTCAATTTACTTATTACTTATTCAGTAGATTGTAAATTTGCATTGAATGAATAAATAAAAATGTGAAACAAGATTAAGGTGGCCTTTTCTACCCCTTGCAATCATAGAACCCCACCAAAAATTTTTTTGAGTGCCTTATCAATCGCATAAAATGTCTGCTTAATTTTATTCTTGTCAGTTTTTTGGTTTTCAAGAATTTGAATTGAAAACTGCTTTTCGGGTGCCATCTTTAGGGGGCTGTAACTAAGTAAAGGGGCTCAAAACAGAAGAGTTTATATGATAGACCCACCCTATTTTTTGACAAGGAATCACCTGCTTAATTTTTTCGCTAATATTCTTATACACCCTTTATATGTTAAGACCTGTACGGTTTTTTAATTTCACCAAATAATATAGGGAACAATGTGACCACAACTCGAACGTACTATGTAGTATTATAACTACTATTAGTTCTAGTAGAAATTTATCTTTCTGCGGTCTCCATATGTGACCTTATCAACAAACAGTAATCCATCAACGATATATGAAAAACCAAATCGAAAATAATCATCAAACCTGTAGAATAATTCATAAACTAACAGTTCATTATAATTGCATCAATCTAAGAAGAACAACTAGGAAGTCTTTTCAACAATAATTTATTATAAATGGTAAAACATTTCTATAATGTCACCTTTAGGTTTTCCAAAAATTGGTATATTCCACCACAATCGTGCTTGATGGTATCATCAGTGGTCATTCCTGTTTGCAGTAGACGCAGTAGTAGTAACATCCTGCACCTACCACCACCAAGACGGCTATTCCAACGTAGAGCAAACCAACTTGTCCAACGAATGAATCGACTGCTCCTATTCCAGTCCCGGCCATTTTGCTCGTGATAGTTCAAATTTGGGTTGGTTTGTAGACCAAACTCGAGAATATTCCGTTATTCTGAATTCAGAAAATAAATTGGATGCTGTCAGTGTCAGAGAGACAGTAATTGATTTACTTATAAGGTTGGCTGGTATCAGTGGCGTAGTATCGGTTGATGTGACCGAGAAATGAAGCTGGATATTTCAGATTCGTTGACACTACAGAACGGAATTGGTTGTTGAGAAACGGATGTGAGTACTGGTAGAAATCTACTCTTAACTGAGTGTAATAATTGGTTATTATTACGATTTGACTCCTGCCGAAAAAACCTCAAGAGAACAGAAATAAGTCATTCAACATATTCAAATAAAATAAGTTGAGATCAAAACTACAAGAATAAAAGGCAAACATAGGCGTGCAAGTTAGGAGCCTTCAAGGGTTCAAATTTTTGTAGACTGCTGAGATTTGGAAAGTTTTTAGATGTATAACACTTCGGCAACAATAGTTGGAGAGAGTAACGTTGCACTGCGATCTTAAGGTCTATTGTATCCCCTCCCCTCTCCCTCATTAGAGCTGTCGATGCCCGCCTTCCAGTTCCAGAGTACTGATGAACTCTATTATTTGGGATGGCTTCAAGAAGGTTGCGTCTTCGCTACTGCAGATTTCTTGCCAAAAGCATTCCTTGCGTTGGTTTGAGATGGCTAGGCATTCCGTAATTAGGTGAATCAGGAGTTTCATCCTCCTGCCAATAGAATCTGCACTCGTCAGTTTCTGTTAGCCCTAATCTTATCATATGCTTCACCAGACAGCTGTGCCCTAGGAGGAAACCAGTGAGGAGGTGAGCGTGTTTTTACTGAGATCCATATACCACTTGCATCTGACAGTGTCAAAGTTCTGGAGGAACTTTTTGTAGTGATTCATTCTTGAGAGAGATATCCAGAGTAAACCTTTTTCAGTCTCTTCTTTCATCCGAAATTCACTTATAGGTGTATCTACTTACCCCACAGTAGGGTTTCGGGACATTAAAAGGGTTTCGTACTCCTTTCTTAGCAAGTGTGTTTGCCTACTCATTTCCTTCAATTCCCGAGTGACCAAGAACCCAGACCAAGGAGACCACGTCTTTCTTGTCTAATTTATTAAGTTCTCTTTGCTCTCCCATATTAGCTTAGACTCGATAACATGGGAGCTCAGAGCTTTAATAGCAGCTTGACTGTCAGAATGGATTGCTATATCACACCTCTGATAGTTCGTTTCCAGAAATCTTTCGATTGCAAGTATTTATGCCTGGAAGACGCTCGGATAGGAGCCTAGCGATAGTGAGCATTTGGTGCTTGCCCATACTCCAGTGCCAGCTCCTATATTTGTTTTGGAACCGTATGTGTAGCATTTAATAGCATATTTTTAAGAACTTGGGAAGTGGATTCCCTGTCCCACTCTTTCTTCCTACCTAGCATCGTAGTGAAGTTCTTTTCGATGTTTACTTTCTTAATCATTTCGTCACTAGGAAGATTGGCTGTTAAAATATACTTGGTAATACAGTACCAGGCTTTCTGGTTTTTAGTACTGTCAATACATGTTCCTTCCCTAGACATTCTGAGAATGACTTCATGGACCATTTAGTCTATCACTAGATGAAGGGGTGTGAGATTTGTGATCAAGCCCTAGTAGAAAAGGTTCCCATAGCTCCAGTGATACACTCACAGGCACCACTCGTACTTTTTCGAGGGTTTTCCTTGTACTATTCTGGCTTATTTTTAAACACTAGACTACTGCCCCATACGTGATCATGGGTCTCACAATCATGGCGTACATCCATCGCAGTATCTTAGGGTTGCAGCCCCAAGTCTTACCGGGTAGATTTCTGCACGGCTTTAAAGTCTTTATTGCTTTACTAGCAGTGATTTCAACATGCTCATTCCACAGAAGTTTACTATCTAGTGCTACTCCTAGATATTTAAATTCAGAGTTCCATTCTATAATATCTGAGTTGAAAAAGAGTGATCTCACAGCAGGAAGTTTATTTATCTGAGTGAACGGAATCACTGTGTATGGGATTATGCTCAGCCCCACTGACAAGCACCACTGTTAGATAATTCTAAGGCCCTCCTGCAGTAAGTCACAAAAGGTGCCCTCGAATTTTCCTCTAACTATTAGGACTATGTCGTCAGCATAACCTATACGCCCGAAGCCGAACTCCGTTAGCCTGTGGAGGAGATCATCCACTCCAAAGAAGGGGGGATGTTACGGCTTATTAATAACCGGACTATTGAAGAGAACTGTGTTGACCAAATTGGATTATTTTCAACATATTAGTCTCCTTCAGGAGCCTTACAATCATTGCACCGCTTCTATATAATTTCACTACGTTTCTCGATTTATTTTTGGCCCCACAATAGGCGTTTGTTTCGGTAATCCCTTCTTCATTCACGCCAAACATCTTCGAGGCGATCTTTTTTTTTTGGTTTGATGATAGTTAAATGTCACTGGGCCAAATCTGGAGAATTGGCTGGATGCGGAAGCATTCCAAAGTGTAATTGGTGCAATTTTTGTTGGAGGCTAAAAATTTGTGGCAAGGTACATTGTCTAGCCCAAATTTCATACGAAATTTTGGAGTATCAGTTACCAAAGTCTAACCTTAGTTTGGGACACACAAACTCAAACTGAATAATGAAAATTTCAAGAGAAGCACGGACGTGAAGGCAGGAGGTTTTGCACGCATATTCTTTCATGTACTCACGCCTCACACCCCCTTACAAAATACTGCAAGAACCTCTAAGCCAGAACGGACTTCTTTTTCAACCGTATATTAGTTTTTATTCCAAGTGGATCTGTATTTTTGGAAACATCTAACATCGCCAACGTTTCAACCAACGGAGGTTGTTACAATTCTCCGATTCATATGATTTGAAATTCCAGAAGAAGTAGATACCAGTTGGAGACTTTATTTTGACGATAATTGCTAAAATACAGATCCGACCGAGATGAAATCCGGTACTTGTAAAATGGTGGCTTGGGGATTTTTGCAGAATTTCAGCGGAATCTGAAGGATAGTTTCTGAAATATAACATTTTTTTTGTAACATTTTCAGTTTTTTCTTCAGTGATGTCCTCAAAAAGGCGTTAAGGGGCGTAATCGGCCAGACGGTTTCAGAGTTATATTCATCTCAAATATTGTATCCTCAATAACTCAAAAAACATAAACCTGATCCAATTTGAACTTAATAAATACTTGTACAATGCTGACGCACTAATTTTTGTGGAATTTCGTGAAATAGCGCAAGGAAAGAAAAAAGAAATAAAATTTTTCTTCAAAAATATTGTTCAGTAAGTTATGGAGGCAATAATAACAAAATTCTAGATGGATATAACTCTAAAACCGCTTGGTCGATAATGCGTATTAAAAACTTTAATGACGTATTCGGATGCGCAACCTACCCCGAAAATTACTACTCGCTATCTCTTTCCATTCGAAAGTTATCGTGGCAACAGTCACCCATCCAGCTACTGAACCCACACAAGGCTGCTCATATATCCAACAATATAAATCCAATCGTGTTCAACTTTTGAACTTGTCTGTAAAGTTAGGTTTTGAAGGCTCTCGCAGAATTTCAGTGCTTTCGGGTGGATAGTTTCTGAGATATAGAACTTTTTCAATGATTTTTTTTTATTTTCTCGTAATACGATCCTCACGAAATTTCGCAAAAATTTGCGCGTTGGCATTCTACAATTAATTACTATTTTTGAATAGGATAGGATTCGTTTTTTTGGGTTTCTGAAGGAATAACAACAAATTTCAGATAGTTATAACTCCGAAACCGTTTGGTCGATTATGCGTATTAAAACACTCAAATATCGCATTCGGATCCGGGCAACTAACCTTAAAAACTGCAAGTTGCTATCTCTTTCCGTTCTCAAGTTATCGATAAATCCAATTTTTGATAATTTTTTTTTCATTTTCTAGTGATACGACGATCTTCACAAAATTTCGCATACATCTTTATGTCAGTATTTTACAACTAGTTATTAAGTTTTAAATATATCGGATCTGTATTGGTTCAAAACAAAATTTGTACTCAGAAACTGTTTGGCCGATTAAGGCCATTAACGAACTTCCGTCGCATTTCGATGCGCCACCTACCCCGAAAATTTTAAATCGTTATCTCTTCCGTTCAAAAGTTATCGTGACAACGGCTGCCTGCACCGTATTCTTCATCAGTGAGTCGAACCTAATCGTTTGAGACCTTTTTAGGCAAAAAAAATCGAAAATCTCAGACATTTGAGCAAAATGATAGCACGCTGTTCCCCAGGACATGCGCGCAAAAAGCATTTAACTGTACCTAGCATTAGTTTAGTTCAATGGGCGAATTGCTGCTTCCATTCGAATTTTTAAATGGGGAAATGTTGAAATATTGAAAATGAACATGGATATTTCCAGAAAGTTGAGAACATTTCTAAACACCTAACAATATTTTTTTGTGAACAGTAAGCATCGGTTTACTTCAAATTTTCTAACTCTTCAGAACCAATAACGGTATTCCTGAATAAAGTAACGTGTATACTCTCCATTCAACGGAAATGAAGAGGTCCTCCTCGAACGATCCCAAGACATTCCTGCGAATAAATATTTGATACAGAGGCATCTTACAAAGGAAACTATGCTCGTTCAGGTACAAAATGGAGAATAGCCACCGCATCCAGTGTATTGTACGACGAAGGAAGTAAGTGGTCTTTTTCAGCGGCCTCCGGTCGAATTCGAACGAAGTAATTTCATTATCGGAAGCAGTCGGACGAAAAATCGACAAAGAACGATCTCTACCTACCTATCTTCTGTGGATAATGCGAACAACGTATCGAGTTAGTTACTCCGAACTCGTGGGTTTTCGGCTCATTTATCCTTTGTATGGTACTTTGTAGCGGTCGGATGTCAATAATTGGATGTATGCTCGCTTCTAGGCAACGTTTCCTAATAATTCTAATTAGTGATGGGACCTCTCGAATGAAAATAATCGAACCTTTCGATTATTTAAACATCTCGAGATATCTCGAGATGTTCTGAAAAATGCGAGTGAAATCATTCGAATGATTTTATGTCGTCTATCATATGGCACCCAGATGACATATCACTCGACTCGAGCAAGAATTGAATGAAATAAGATATACGAGATATTTCGTACCTGCTCGTAATTCGTTCTGAATGTTTTGATATTTCGAATTTCTTTTGGCGGCACTTCTGACCCGACTGGGGGGCGAGATATGAGTATGAGATACGAAAGGTTTCTTTAAGAATTTATGGCTGATATCTGGATGCTACTGAAAAAGTACTGCTAGTGGATGATTTTATTATTATAGCAAATTGAGGTATTCATTGTTCTTATCTTATTCAGTAGCTGCTCGTTCAGTATTTTCAGATATATTCCATTTGTGATTAATTAAAAACTCGAACTCTGAGGTTCGTTCAACAATCGATATTGGTATTTAAATTTTATTAGTATAAGTGATATTTCATGCTTGTAGATAGCTTACATTTTTCCACTCACAATTGGTTTTATGCATCTATTGAATTGACTCAAATTTTATTTTCAAAAATTCAGGAACTAATTAATTGGAGGCATGAAAAAGAAATTAGATAATAAATTCAATCTAGAACGTGTAATATATGATTAAAATATGTTTCTGTGAAAAACAGAATGAAATATCGTAAAAAATATAAAAATGGGAAATTTCAGTGAAATTACATTTCGCAATTCGGAAAAATTATTTGCTCTACATTATTTGGTGCTAATCTATTACGGCCGAGGTTGGTTAATGGTCTAAATTCCGAAAATACCCTCTTCGACGGAACTGATGTTGCCGGTATTATTGTAGTTAGTGATTATAAATAGGTATATATAATTGTGCACTGTAGGAATATTCTGAAAACTAAATTGTGAGTATAGTGAGTACTGATGTTGTCATTCTGGAATTCATTCTAAGGAATTTTAGGTTCATAATTCATTTCATATACTCCATTCCCTATCGAACCGAAATTCAAATATTGGACCGAAACAAAATAGCATAATAATGAATTATCGAAGGACCAACGGCAACGTAATAAAAGAAAGCCATAAAATGTGTAACTTAATACTGTAGGAAGCTGACGCAATTATATTGAAGATTAGGGCTAACCGAAGCAGCTGGCGCGATGAGAACGGAAAGAAATACCGAATGATCAATATCTCGAATGATCATTCGATTATTGAAATCTCTCGAGAACCTATTTATCGATTATTGAAATCATTCGATTGTGCCCAACTCTAATTCTAATGCATTCATTCAAATATCTGCGATATTCACTTGAAAGTGCTGAATTGTATAAACTACAATTAATAGCATTTATTGAAATATCTAAATAGCTGAAAGATTTAATAATGATGATAATTGTGTAAGAATTATAATATTTTAATCCTTTTAAATAATGCAGTTATGATTAGAATTACTGGTGCAGACGACGTTTAACGATGTTTGTATCACCGTATTTCTGGATTATATCCCAGTCTGGTGAAGTCCTAAAACATCCCCATGATATTGAATATTAACTCTGGAGGCGCCTCGAAGCCAATGAAGCCGTCTAGAGTCCCCGAATACTTTTCTCTAAACAGACAATTGCTAAAACAATATTAGTGTTAGTTGTCTCGTAAATTTTGGAAGTGCCTTCGTGGAACTCTGTATCACTCCGGGGAACCCTATTAGGTCCAGCGAAGTATCGCGGACAAGGTCATAATATATTGTTAATTTATTATGTAAACCGAAAAAAAAATCGAAGATGTGTAGTTGTGTACAATATTGCATTGACAAAATGAGTTGGTCGATTTTTGCTTATGGCGCCTCGTCCCAAGCAACTTGAACTTCGTGGATTACCTCTGTTAGAGCCTGTGGAGAAAGGTGAAACTTGGAGAGTCTACTCCCCATCATATCCCACATCTGATTTATGGAAGTTTAATCCGGTGATAGTAGTGGCCACAAAAAAACACTAAGACCTGCTTCTTGGAGAATGCCCATGGTTGACAATGGGGCAAGCGTTGTCTTGCTGAAAAAAAAAAACAAGTTGAGGGCCATCTAGATAAGGCAGTAAAGTGGTTTGTAGAACCTCATCAATATAACACCCAGCAGTTATATAGCCTCGAATGAAAATAAGTGGAGATCGGCTTAGAGAGAAATTAAACTATTGTATCCTGGAAACAACCCTCTATATCGAATTTTTTTAAATCCGCTTGCAAATTTGAAAAGAGCACAAAAACTTAACTGAAACGTGTGCTTTACATTTTTCCGTGGACTTTAATGTGAAATTTTTAAGAACTTGAATACCAAAAAGTGGCTATAAGTGACTTTTAATAATAAAAAAAAGGACTGTCAGAGCCAATAAATGTGGTGTTTCTATAACCACCTCGGTGCCCAATATCGCCCTCTTAGTATATCAATTTCCCAATAAAACAACCTGTATATCTTATTGAGCCTAAGATTATGTGCGGTAGCAGTTTGACACTTGCTTGTCACATGCAAAACCTTTGGCCAGTTGCTATAATATACCACATTTATTGGCTCTGACTGTCTTTGTAATCAAGATACAGGGTGTTTTATGAATTTTGTTAGTTTCTTCCTGAGATGATAACCACCCTGTATATTTCAGATAATGTACCAACAGGACGTTAATTAGTAGTATTATTAAAAATCATTTTAACCACTTTTTGGTATTCAAGTTCTTAAAAACTTCACTTTCAAGTTAACAATTTTGTGCTGTAAAACTGTCTGCGCAAAAATGTGAAGGACACGTTTCAGTTTAGTTATTTATGCTCTTTTCAAATATGCAAATGAATTTCAAAATTTCGATATACAGGCTGTAATTTCAAGGATACAATCGCTTCATAATTTTTCGTTAATCCGGACCTGGGTTTTTCTTCTGGTTTGTAGTGATTCGTTTGAGCTTTAAATAAGACACATGTATGCAAAATATTAAAATAATATACAGGGTGGTTCACTTGTTATCACCACAGAAATCAATAAAATTCATAAAATACACTGTATCACGGTTGCACAGACAGTCAGAGCATATAAATGTGGGGTATCTAGAACCACCTCGGTTCTCTCTATTCGCCTTTTAAGTATTTCGGTTCCCTGATTAAACACCCTGTATAATTTTTCGATTGACTTCAACAGGGTGGTCACGGTCGATGGTACCCAGGACTTTTACGGAGAACGGGACGTACGATTTTATTTAAAATTTGGTTTCTTGACTAGGAATTGTTCTATCGATCTATACCTTTTTTCCAAGTTCAATTTCGAAAATAGTGAAACCAATTTCGGAAAAACTGAAAACAATTTCGGAAAAAGTAAAAGCAATGTCGGAAACTGTACTAATTAAATCTGAATATTTTGTCCGAAACTGGATTTACTTTTTCCGAAATTGGTTTTGCTCCTTCCGAAATTGAACTCGAAAAGGTATAGCTGTTGCCGCTTATTTCAAAAAGTACTAATATCTTTGATATTTCAAATGGAACACCCTATATATTTATTGCTTTTTTCGATTTCACTTAGCCTCCTGATTAATTCTGTTTAGACATCCTCATCCCTATCTCTAGTGGTTTTCGAGTAATTAATTGATGTTCTACCTTTATTGTGCAAAACATAGCTTCAATTCAACATCCATTACTTCGTTAATTGGAATCCTAGAAAGCCGAAATTTTGAGTATGGATTACCAATATCCCATGTATTATTTACGTATAATGACATACATCCCTAATCATACAGGGGTTGTTCAAAATCCGAGGTGTTTCCGAGACATACTCATATGATAAAAAGTGCGTTATTTCAATTGGAATGACCTGTATGTCATAAGATGTATTGAAAAAGAATTAAATTCCGATCAAACGATATAACATGTTCCCACACCTAAATCGTGAAATTTCAGAATTAAAAGCTTAAAAGTTTTTATGACAATGAGAATTGAGCTACATTTTGTATTAGGTATCCATGAAATATCATGGAACAGGTAAATTATGATAATATAACAATCGACATCGATTGCAAAGTATTGTTGAACGTAACGGAGATTTTATTGAAAAACGTTACATAATACAAAATGTAGCTCAATATTCCCATTGGTATGAAAACTAGCTTTAAATTCGAAAATCTTAAAATTTTTACCTAAATTGTAAGATTTTACTGTTATATCGTTTGATCGGAAATTTAATTCTCTTTTAATGCATCTTATAATATACAGGTCATTCCATTTGAAAAATGGAGGCAAGCCCTGTGGACAGGAGCTTTCTGGCGTTCTAGTTCAAACAGACAAATTATATCTCCGAAAGTATTGGTTTCTCAGAGTTGGGAATTATATCAATGTATTCTTATGATAGAACTGCATCATAAAGGAAATTCAATTCAAATAATAGTTTATTTATCAAGATTAAATGAGCAATCTGAGAATGAGAACTGCACCATGGAAGAAATCAAATTAAAATAGCTGAAATGAATTTCACTCTCTCTTATAGAACAGGAGGACATGTACGAGTATAAACACAGATCATTTAATAAGGCTTAGATAGAATAATCATAACATTCTGTGAAAACATAGAAGTACGATTCATTATTGAAATTTCGAAAAATCATATCTCCGAAACTATTAGCTTGTTGCAGTTGAAAATGATATCGATGGATTTTTATGGTGAAACTGCATCTTAAATAAAAATTGAATTTGAAATTTGTTACTTAAAAAAAAATTTTTTTTTTTCGTTACTGTAAAACCATCTGGCCTATTTTGCCCAATAACGAATCTAACCGAGATATTCATCTCCCTAACCTACTCTGAAAATTTCAACTGCCCAGCTCATTCCGTTCGAGAGTTATTGAAGAAAAAATTTTTAAAATTTTCAAAATTTTTTTTTGGCATTTTACGATAACCTGATCAATACAAAACTTCACATGCGTATAAAGGTCATGATTCTACAATTTTATGCTAAATTTCAGATAGAACGAGTGATCGGTTTCCGAAATATTCATAAAAAATATTTTTGCTAAAATTGGCCATAACTCCGAAACCGCTTTATGGATTTCGCCCATTAACAGACTTGTCCGAGATATTTACGCTCCAAACCCACCTTGCAAATTTCAATTCTCTAACTCGTTCGAGAGTTATAGTGCCTACGGCCGGCCAGCTGGCCGGACCGGCCGGACAGAATCGATTTCGACCTCGGATTCTTGATCAGTGAGTCGAACGAAATCGTTTGAGACCATTTTCAGCCAAAAATTCGAAAATTACAGACATTTGGACAAATTGATAACCACTTCAGGTGCCGTCTCCGCTTCAAAGGTTGGCAATCATCAAGGCGATTTTTATTTTGGAGACGGCGGCTCTAAATAGGTCGTTGTTGCTGCATCCAAACCACTCCCGTAGATTTTTCAGCCATGAATTCCGTCTCCTTCCTATGGACCTTTTTCCCTGGATTTTACCCTGTATAATAACACGGAGTATTGCATATTTTTCTCCTCTCTTGATATGTCCCATATACTGCAGCTTCCTTCTCTTGATTGTTAGCATTACTTCTCGTTCTTTCCTCATCCTTCTCATCACCTCTACATTGGTTATTCTCTGAACCCAAGAAATTCTCAGCATTCTCCGGTACATCCATGTTTCAAATGCCTCTAGTCTCCTCCCATCAATCATCCCAAGTGTCCATGATTCCAACCCATAGTACAGCACAGACAGCACATAGCATCTCATAAGTCTTATTTTTAGTTCGATGTTTAAATCTCGACAGCAGAAAAGTTTTTTCATTCTTGTAAATGTGCTTCTGGCTTTTTCGATTCTTATTAATATTTCTTGGGAACTGTTATTGTCTTCGTTAATGGTTGTGCCTAGGTATTAGAACTCTCTTACTCTTTCAATTGGTTGGTCTTTTACATATATGCTGTGTGCGTCTCGAGTTGTTTTAGTTATTACCATGTATTTTGTTTTGGCGATGTTAAATGTCAGTCCATATTCCTCACTTACTGCAACCATGTTATTGATAAGCACTTGTAGGTCTTGATGCGTTTCAGCTAAAAGCACTGCGTCATCGGCATATCTCAGATTGTTCACTCTGATGCCGTTAATTTTAATTCCAGCTTTATGGTCATCAAGTGCCTTGCTTACTATGTCCTCCGAGTTAGATTAAAGAGGACTGGTGAGAGTATACACCCTTGACGAACACCTCTCTGTATTTCTATCGTTTGTGATGTTTTGTCTTCTATCCGTATTGCTGCTTCCTGTCCATAGTATAGGTTAGATATTAATCGTATATCTCTGAGGTCTATCCTTCTTTTTACTAGTGTCTCAATAAGTTGGTCATGTCTAACTTTGTCAAAAGCTTTGTTATAGTCTACGAAACACACATGTAGGTCTTGGTTCATGACTAGACATCTTTGTGATAGGACATTCAGTGCAAATATTGCTTCTCTTGTTCCTAGGCCTTTGCGGAATCCAAATTGTGTGTCACTGATGTCTGCATCGATTTTTCTACATATTCTGTTATGGATTACTTTAAGTAAAATTTTTAGCGTGTCCCATCAAACTTATTGTACGGTAGTCGGAGCAGTGCTTGACATTCGTCTTTTTTGGAAGGGTTATGAACGTTGATAACAACCATTCGCTGGGTATTATTCCTGTTATATATATGTTGTTAATTAATTCTATCAGGATATCTAGCTGGTCCTCATCTATCAGCTTAAGAATTTCTGCTGGCAGTTGATCTGGACCAGTCGCTTTTCTGTTCTTTAGTGTGTTCACTGCATATATCACTTCATCCTTCATTATGTCCGGACCCAACTCTCCTTCTATGTTTTCAAGGTTGACTTGGCCCCTTTCATCTTTAAAGAGTTGCATAATGTAATTCTTCCATATTTCAAGTTTCTGTTCTATTCCTGTGATTACACTTCCATTGTTATCGTACAGTACATTAGATTGTTTTTGTTTAGTCATACCGACGAGTTCTTTAACTTTTTTGTGTACATTGAAATTATCGTGTTTCGCTTGCAACTCCTCAATTTCCTCGCATTTTTGTTTGTAGTACTCTTCTCTTGCATTTCTGATCTCTTTGCGAATTATTCTGTGTGTTTCTTTATAGTGCTGCTCATTTTTTCCTTTGTAGCTTCTTCTTTTGTCCATAAGTTCTAGGATTTCGTCAGTAATCCATTTTCTCTTCTTTGCCGATTTTTCTTTTTGTAAAATGTCCACTGAGGGTTGAAGCAAGGCCGATTTTATACCACACCACTTTTAATTAATATCTCTACTGTCTTGGTATTCTCCACTGTCCCTGAGTGTCCTCAGATTTCTATTTATTGTTGTTTTTAACTCATCTCGTATGTCTTGATTTTTTAGATGGTCTACATTGATCCTAGTTTCCATTTTCTTTTTGATTCTCTTGAGTTCGATGTGCATCCTGGCAATTATGGGGTTGTGATCCGAGGAGATATCAGCACCCGGATAGGCCTCAACCGATTGGATGTTGTTTCTATATCTTACACTTATTAAGATGTAATCAATTTGATTTCGTATTGGTTTTTGATCAGTATCCTGTGGGGATCTCCATGTGTATAGTCGTCTCTTTGGAAACTTGTAGAAGGTATTTGTGACTATCATATCCTCCTCCTGGCAGAACTGTAGTAGTCGATCGCCTCTTTCGTTTCTGCTCCCAAATCCATAATCCCCTATATATTTATCACATCTTCCTTTCCCGACCTTCGCATTGAAGTCTCCAAGAATTATAGTGATATCCCCCCGGCTCAGCGAATCTAGCGTTTGTCTAACTTGTTCGTAGAAGAGTTCGATTTCCGCTTTTGGCTTGTCCGCAGTAGGGGAATAAACTTGAAATATATTTAGTTTCCGCAGTTTGGTCTGTAATTGTAAGACCATAATACGATCCGAGATGGGTATAATGTTGGTAATAGAAGGTATTATGTCCCTCGAGACAGCAATGGCGACACCTTGTCTGTGCTGTGTATCATCATTTCCAGAGAAGTACAGTCTGCCTGTATCCGTCAGGACTTGGCCACGACCTGGCCATCTTGTTTCACTGATTCCTAAGATGTTGAGTTTCAGTCTCTGCATTTCGTGTATGACATTATGAATCTTTCCAGATTCATACATGGATCTCACGTTCCATGTACCAATGCTCAGTATTTTCTCCTTCATAGTCTTGTTCATTACTGTTCCCCCCGGAGATCCGAGTGGGGAACGTATTACTCCGGGAAATTTGGTTTTGAACGTTGCCATGATGATTTATACCAAGGACATCCGTACATCTTTAATGCGGTAGTTTCCTGTTGCTTTCCGCATCTCCATGCCGTTGATCGTTCTTGATTCCTCCGCCTTTAGAGGAGATTTCTCACCTCTTGGACAAGGGGGTGCCCTTTCTCCTACCAGTTCATCCACCCAAAGCTGTTTACCAGTAGGAGGGGACTGCTTATTCCGGCAATAACTCGGTCCCTACCTGTGCCAGCCACCTAAGTGTTGCCCACTCTCTACCACGTGGAGGTACAGGTTCGGATTTTTCCTTCATTGAGATTAGGACATTGCGGCGTTTCCTTACCTCTCCAGAGCTTTAGAGGAACTAGAGCGCCAAAAAGCAATAACGTATAGGGTGTTTCATTTGAAATATCAAAGTTGTTAGTACTTTCTGATATAAGCGTCAACACCGCAGTGCTGAAAATATTCTAGATCACCTTTCGATCTAGAATATTTTCAGCCAAGAAACCAAATTTTCAATAAAATCGTACGTCCCGTTTTCCGTGAAAGTCAAGGGTACCATCGCCTGTGGCTAGGGCTTCACACGAGAGCGAGATTTTTCTCGTCTCGTCGTGTTCTCCTCTCGGAAAATCGAGACGAGGCGAGTCGTTTTGAAAAATATTATAGGCGATATCGAGACCACATACAGCGCAACCCTTGAGTCTCTTTTTTGATCTCGTGAATTTTTTTTAATGAAGTTTTAATTCGAAGAAATAGAAAAGGTCTACATAGAGAACAATATATTTTACAAAATATCAACTCTTGTGACTTACTGAGAAATACTTTATTGTATATTAAAATGATTTTTCAACATTTTTATTTCAACCTGTTAACTTTTCTTTTAATAACGTAGCTATCACTTATCATAAATATTTTTCCTTACAGATTCTATATTTTAGTTTTGAATGTGTTTTTTTCAAGATTGGTTTTATACTCTCGGTTGAGTATATGTGTCTATAAACTACTGAGTAATAAACGAGTATACTATTGAAAGGGTCTCTTTGGCTCGAAATTTTCTACCTGGAAGATCGCCTTATTTACTACAGATATATAGAGTAAACTTTTCTTATATTCGACTCAACACCCACAAAACACAATTGAATTTCCACCTTAATTACCTATATATTTTGTCTGTATTATACATCAATCGTTATAGAAATAGACGATTTTTTAAAAGATTTTTAATTATTGAGTTTTTTATGACCTTGCAAAAATTGAGATTATTTTTCAAGAAAAAATAGAATTCACAACCATAAAAACTCACAATAGGCTCATAATAATTGGCACATATGGCCCTAATGATAGTGCAAAAGTGGAAGAAAAGGAATTATACTTCAAACAACTTGACGAAGTAATATCCGAAATATGAGACAACAGAGAATTAAACATCTTATGGGATATGAATTCCAGAACAGGCAGAAGAACAAATCACTCTATAGTTGGAGCATTTGGAGAAGATAGTATAAATGATAATGGACGGAGGTTGATAGATTTCTGCCAACAGAACAGCCTCAAAATTATGAACGGATATTTTAAACATAAGGATATTCATAAGTATACCTGGACTCAACCATCCAGAAACCTAAAGTCAATAATTGACTATCTTATCACCAAGCAAAATACAAAATTGAAAGTTCAGGATGTATGGGCTTATAGGGGTGCACACTGCGGCAGTGACCACCATCTTGTGAGAAGTAAAATTTTCATACCCTATCGTAAAAATGGAACAAATCACCACGAAGAAAATCAAAATAACATTCAAACTCTACAATACAACCTTGAAAGTCTAGAAAATGAGAGAACCCAGAATTTATACAAATGCAGATTGGATCAACAACTACCCCATGAATACACCACAAGACAAACACAAGAACTTTATGAAATGGTGATTAACTCGATACACCAAGCGGCAAAAGAAGCTTTAGGCATTAAAGAAAAGAAGAATACATCTATAAATTACTGGTGGAACTATCATTTAGAAGAGAAGAAGGAGCGAAAACAGAAACTGTATTATAAATGGCTACAAACAAAAGATAATGATAAGTATAAGGAAGCATTAAGAAACTTTAAAAAGACTATAATATATACTAAGAACACAAGTTGGGAAAGGAAGTGCCAGGAGATAGATACGTACATTGGAGGTAGAAAATCAAGGGAATCTTGGAGATTTATAAGAAAGATGAGGAGCATTAAAAATGAACAAGTAAATTTAACCTCTATAACACCTTCCGAGTGGGAAGAACATTACAAGAAGCTGCTGATAGAACATAGACCCGAATACAAAGATCTAAATCTGGGTGGTAATAATATACAAGTCCGAGGAGAATCTATTCGAATTAATGTTGAGGATACTGTACTCTCTATTAAACAACTCAAAAATGGACGTGCAGGGGGCCCGGAAGGTATACCGGCTGAACTGATCAAAAACGGAACCGAAAGACTATTTCAAATACTGACATAATTATTTATCAGACATTTGAATGGCCAACCCGTACCACCAACATGGAAATAAGGATGGATAACATCTATACATAAAAAAGGAAGCAAAGAAGAATGCCACAACTACCGTGGGATAACTGTAACCAGCACATTTAGTCGACTATATGGACGAATCCTCAAACAATTAATTACGAACGAATATCGTCCATATGAATCCGAGGAGCAAAATGGTTTCCGGGCTGGAAGGTCGACGATAGATAGTATATTCTGCTTAACACAAGTGATAGAAAAACGTATTGCGCGATCACAGCCGGTTCATCTTTTGATGGTTGATTTGTCCAAGGCATATGACACTATACCTGTTGCCAAATTGTGGGAAGTTCTCGAAAAAATCAATATTAATGTTTCAGTAATTCAAGCAATTAAAGATCTTTACAAAAATTCTATATCGAAAATAAAAACAGGAAATAACATATCAAGTGGTTTTTCGGTGACGAAAGGACTAAGACAAGGTTGCTGTTTATCGCCTATTCTATTCAACATATATGTGGATGAAGTCCTGCGCCAGTGGAAAAGGAAATGCAGAGGAATGGGGATACCAATAGAAGAGACAACATTATATACTTTACACTATGCTGACGATCAGGTAGTGATTGCACAAGATAAAGACGATCTTGAATACATGTCTCGGAAACTCATCGAGGAGTACCAAAAATGGGGATTGGAAGTCAACATGGATAAAACGCAATACTTGTGCATTGGACGTGAGGGAGCTACCGAAGACTTAAATCTTGAAGGGAGGAAGATCAAATCCTGTGACGAGTATGTATATTTGGGCATCAAATTAACAACATCAGGAAGCAGTGATGAATGCATCAAGGATAGTATTACGAAAGGAAGGAAAGTGATAGGAGCCTTAAATTCAATACTATGGCAAAAAAATATTCGGCCAGAAGTGAAAAAGCGAATATACAATACGATATTCAGACCAATAATGATTTATGGATCGGAGGTGTGGCAACTTACACAGAAGTCCAAGAGTTGGTTGTTGGCAGCGGAAATGGATTATTGGAGGAGGTCATCAAGGACGTCAAGGAGAGAACACGTACGGAATGAAGATATCAGAGTTCAAATGCACGTGGAACATACAATCGTACAAGATATAGAAAAACAGCAATTAATATGGTACGGCCACGTAAGAAGAATGGGTGAGGAGAGATTGCCAAGAAAGGTCTTGGAATGGACACCACAAGAGAGAAGAAAAAGAGGAAGACCAGCTACCACATGGATTCAGGGAATAACAAGAGCTATGTCGGAGAGGAATTTATCCGGGGAGGACGTTTATGATAGACTGGCTTGGCGATTGGGAACCGGAAGGCGTACTACGCTATGAAACCGGAATATATATATACCATAAAAACTGATCCCATTATGAATTCAATACTTAACGGACAACTTTTATTGCCCCTAAATCCCAATGCTTTTAAAATTTCTTCCCTATTTGAACATCTGCAGAAATTTATTGTAATTTCTTTTGCTTCTTGTAGTGAAGATGTGAACGATTATTGTATACATCTGTGGAAGTACATATAATAAAACTCGTAAAGAAATTAAGCTATTCAATGTTTCAAAATGTGTTATGAGGAATACGCCAAGAACACCCTCAATTATCTACCCACTGGGAATAAGGTACCTTTTCATTGAAAACTATACTAACTTGTTTAATTCTATTAAAACATGTATCGACATCGATAGTCTCTTTAAAACATCAACAAAACCTTCAAAACTTTAGAAAGCTGAGTTTGAAGAATATTTGCTGTTAGAAAAAGCAAATAGCAATCAAAATATTTTACCGTGGTGGAAAGTGATGAACAAGTTCTTCTACACTTTCCAAGATGGCCGATGACTTATTAATGGCTATATACATGCCGGTTGAAAGATTATTTTCCACAGCAGGTATGATCATGGCAAAAACACGTACATCATTGGAAGATGATATCATGCAAGCGTGATTATGTAATTCTTGGTTATCGAGTAATTTAAAAGATGAAATTAACAGAGTAAAAATTGTGTAGGTACATGTACAAATATTTTTCTATAAGGGCGTAATAAATATAGCTCCACAAAATTATTCATTATTATCTACCATTATATCCAATATTATAATATTTATTATCGTTATTCAGAATTAAGCAAGAAGAGACGAGACAACTGATAACGAGACGAGACCGAGACTCAAACGAGATATTGGATGTACGGAAACTATCAGTTATCCCGAAAATGTTTACATCCCGTATTTTAAGAATTATGTAATTGGTGGCTCATGTTTTCCGAAGTTTTGTCTTGAAACGAGTCATCCCTTCAAGTTTTATACACTTAATGATCCTCATGTTGACCTCATTCTTTCCCTGTAAATATCTTGTTCATTAGCCATTATACGTGTATCAGATCCTGTAGACTGCTCCAACGAGATCTAATCGATTATCCTTTACCTTTTCAGAGAGATGGAACGTACACGACCAAGAGCACTCTCGAGTTCGTCGCAAGTCGATACGAGAACGGGAAAACTTTCTATTGTACCGCTGAAAATGAAGTAACGAGGAATAACAATGAACCGGCTCTTCATGGAAATGTCCTGGTGGAAATACAATGTAAGTTTTTCAATTTAGACTACTCCAAATGAAGGCAGTCCGCTATAGGTCTCCGATGTGTCGCTTAATGGGACACTTTGGCAGTTTTCATCAGGTATTTGGAGGATCGGAAGGTTGATGTTTGAAAAAAATCGATTAGCAGTATGTACTCGTATCTACATTTGCTACAATTTTTAGATCTTAGATTAGTGGATGAAATGTATCAGAATGGTGGGCTGCCAAAATATGATGTAGATTTCACACATTCTCACTAAAATAAAGTTATTATTCTCATACGGCCTCATACGAAGTCGATGAAGCATAGTTTTTGACATAACATTTTTCAAGATAGCTGAAGAAAATGAAAATTTAACGTTAAAGCGTTTGGCGCTCTTGTTCCTCGGAACAGAGTGCTTATCAATATGCCCAAATGTCTGTAATTTTCGAATTTTTGGCTGAAAATGGTCTTGAACGATTTGGTTTGACACACTGATCAAAAGTCCGTGGTCGAAATCGATTCTGTCCGGCCGGCCGGCCGTCTGCCCGGCCGTTAACACGATACCTCTCGAACGGAATGAGCTAGACAGTTGAAATTTTTGGAGTAGGTTTGAGAGATAAATATCTCGGTTGAGTTCGTTACTGGGCAAAATCGGTCTAATAGTTTCGGAGTAACGATGAAAAAATTTTTTTACGTTACAACTTTTGAATTCAAATTTTTTTGAGATGCAGTTTCATCATAAGAATCCACTGTTATCATTTTAAACTCTAAAAAGCTAATACTTTAGGAGATTTGATGTTTCACACTTTCAATAATACATCGTAAGTTCTCTGTATTCACATAATGTGAACACAGAATCTGTCTGTGATCACTATTCATAAATGTCAGCTTTTCTAGCTATTAGAGATTGTCAATTCATAGTTGTTATTTTCTCTTAGAAACCAAGTATTCGATTCTTCAATTTGTGAATATATACAAGACTGTTTTGATGTAGTTTATGGAGGCAATAGAAAAGAAGAACATAATGGAATCATCAAAAGAAATTACGGTTCGTTCTCGTTGACCACTGAGGTTAATATCACCTTTTACTTCCTTAAGTAGTGAGACATGTTCCTATATACAATATTTTCATAATGTTGCTAGCAAAAAAATACTAAGATATGGATCTACATTTGTGTATCAATCATTTTTTCTTGAGTTAAGGTTCATAATACAGAAAAGAATGTGTTAGTGGTATGGAGATGGACTATTAGATTTTAAATTATGAAAAGAGGATAGCATTTTATTAATATATTTTGAACTATTATAATAGATTGTTCGTAATTCACTACCTACTCAAATATCAGGAATAAATGGACAATCTGCTATGATTGTCTTCAGCCTAGCATTTCGATACTACTTTCCGGTATTTCCAGATGTGAAAACTATGCACCGAGTGTAAGTTGCAACAACCCATTCCACGAGGTTGAATAATTGCAGATTGCTCATTTAATCTTGATAAATAAATTTAATGACAATTTTTGAAGCATTAAGGCATTTAAGTATTTTAGATTGCCCTTTATTCATAAGTTAATTTTTGAAGAATTTTTGTTAAACGACCATTTTTTTAAATTTAATTTCTTTCATGATGCATTTCTATCATAGGAATCCATTGATATAATTCCCAACTCTGAGAAACCAATACTTTCGGAGATATAATTTGTCTGTTTGCACAAGAGCGCCAAAAAGCTCCTGTCCACAGGGCTTGAACCAATTTTATTTACCTCTATTGAACAATCTTTTTCGAATCTACCATCTATATAGACCGTTTTTTCAGCTCTTATAAGATATGAATACATTTCGTATCTACCATTTTAATGACAGATTTGAGTAATGAGAGAATCGTCTAAGATCACAGACTTTTTAATTCTTACATATGTATTCTATCTGAATTGAAATAAAATATTTTTTTCAATTACCATTCTTACAGATTCGACTCAGGTAAAAATGTATAAGCTGTTGAAATTGTAAAAAAAAACAGTTTTCTTTTTGTAGCTTTATCATAGTTATTCAAAATGAAATGAATAATTAATTGTGGAGTTATCCATAACTATGACACATAATCTTCATTCAACAGTTTTTTTCTGATTCCTGGTTATAGACTCGCAACTTCATAAAACTATGACAAATTAGCAAAAAAGAAGCAGGGATGGTTATCTTGAGTAATTTGAAGAATAAGTAATCATTAAAGGATACTGTGGGTCCTGGCTTCTTTCTGCGTTTTGTTTCCCAAACTCTGAAAAATATTTATTAAATAAAAAAATTATCATTTTGTGAATTGCTTCTGCGTAAAAAACAAGAGATATTTGTCAAAAGCAATCAATCGAACAAAGTTGCCAACAAAGAATAACGAAAACAACATCAACGATGAAACAACTATTTCGTAACGTTTCGAAGTCTATAGCAGAGTTTGGGAGAGAAAACTCAGACAGAAACCATTTAATAATTGATGAATAATCAATCATTTTAGAAAATTAAATTATTCTTCATCATTTCTCCTGAAACGCACCGTTTTCGAGATATTGTTCATTCAGTATAATGAAATCTGTTAAAAATTCTAGAAATTCAACTGCATTTAGGAATCTGTACCCGAACTAGAATCACAGATGATATGAAATAAAATCCTCAAATAAAGGCATGGACATAGAGAATGCGTAATGTCCCAAAGTTAACCACTACTTGGTCGTCCATAGAATCACAGAACAATAGTAATAATATTAAAAAAAAAACCTATAAAATGAGGTTATCACGCATGTGATTTATTTGCACTTCAATCTCGCTTGTTTCCAAATTGGTTATATGATCCTCTTAGAACGGGATAACTTATGAATATTAAACTTTAATTTCTTGATTACTGATTAGTTTCAAATTTCACCTTGTTTGTGAATTTTACAAACTCACCTCTAATTCGAACAATTTGATGCAGGTCATTTATCTTTTAGAAAATGATGCGTCTTATCCAATTTGAACAGGAGTACCTTTATTATGTAAAAAAATCCTGAAAGATCATAATTTTTTGTCGAAGGAATAAATATTGAATGTACAAATAAGTTATTTTTACCCCGTACCACCCTATTTTAATACACCCTTGAATTGAATTTAGAAGTGATTTTCATTTCATTTCATCTAGTATCAAATAACTAGTGAATGTACCACCTTTCAGATTTTCATTATCAAAGTTATCGAAGAAAATAGAGCAAAACTATTTTATGAGTGCCATTGTTGAGGGACTTTATCTTTCTTGGGGGTCACTATAAAGAAAAATTATACTGAAGGTTTCGTCAAATTTTGAAATGCTCTATTTGACCTCAAAATTTTCACCACCTTTTTCAGAATCACCTTGTATAGAGAGATACCTACTATATTAGAGATGTATGTAGTTCTTGCATCGACATCTATTAGATAACAGCAAGAACTTATTCACCGACACCCTGTTTTGAAGGAAACGTTCTCTAAATAATGTGATAATATAAACAATGCGATAATCTTGCTTATTCTTAATCAATAACAATTCTCAATTTATTTGCAGATCCCCCAGTTGTCAGCGTCAGTCCCCTGAATATAACGGTGAACGAGTCGGAGAATCCATTTTTAGGATGTAGCTACGTAGCAAATCCACAAGAACTTCAGAGAGTTATTTGGTGAGTGCAAATGGGAATTCAATACAATGTTCTCCTCCAGTTTCGAATTATCTTCGGATTATTCTGGCCAAGTTCCGGTATGATTATCAGTTCCTTCAACAGGTTTAAATTTCAATCAACGGACAAATTTGTTGTTAACGATAAAAAGAGTATTATTTAATATAATTGTAGGATTTTCATATCACGCGCCTAGAGTTTGATTGAATTACGCTTCTAACATTTCATATTCCGCTTCTTTGGTTTTCAGAATCCTGGTTCAGATATTTACACGCTCGATCAAACTATTTATAACTTCGACAGAATCTACTTTTGCAATTACTGAAGTTCTAGACCTACCGCAATATAACTTTGTCTAAGCCAGTATTTCTGTTCGTCTTATCCCTGATCAGAATTCAGGAATATAGCCATTGTTAACGTTGCACCATAATTTATGGGAGCCCTTCGAGTATTATAAACTTCAGATACAGATATTCCGTTAACTCCGACGTCCTTGGAGACGCCAGAGGGTCGGGATTTGGTATTAAATTCTTCATATCCTGTCGGAGGGTACATGGTCTTTGGGATCTGTCTATTTCACTACCGATATACTAATGGGTTTCGGGGCAACCGAGAGTCTAGAGAACGTATGATGTGTCGATAATGCGTCGCTTGTACCCATCAAATAAAATTTGCTGCTAATCCACAATTTTTCCTATTTAAAATATACCAATCATCCTCTTTCGAATATTCTGGTTTGGGTTCACGTGGACTGCCTATGAACACTACACCAGTAACTACACTCGTCTGAAATATGTTTAGGAAACGATGTTTCTATCTTCTGAGACGAAAAGTTACTAAAGCATGCTATCAATTTCTGCACTCTAGTAGCATAAAGTGATAAATGAGAACAATGAGTTGTTAATAGCACTTAGATCATTATTGAGTAGAATATCTTTTCTCTTATACATTTCGATACCTTCAAGTGTTCGCCCTGAATAAAATTTATTGTAATTTTTCAACAATTTGACGCAATTTTCTGAACTTGAGTGGCCAGTTATTAAAGCGTGTTTTGCAACAGCAGATTTATCGATGTTGTTGATCAAAAGGTGTCCCGTATGCTCTTTATACCATGTGAGAATGTTTCTGGTTGATTACCCGACGTAGCACTGGTTGCAATCTAAATATTTAATTTTATACAAACCCGATTTCAAAATGTCCAGAGTTTTATCGAATGTATTGTTCAATTGTCGTGAAAGTATTGAAAACCAGTTTCATATTAAACTTTTTAAGAATATTCTGGAGTTTGTTTTCGGGTTGAACGTGGAGCTTCCATTTCCGTTTTTATTTCTTTCGTTAGGGTTATGTTACTGACCTTATCCAATTCTCCTTTCCATAATTTCCTCATCATCTCCTTTATAACTTGCTTACTACTACCGATTAAAATACAGATTGATTGAGATTACGGACCAAACATGTATTCCAGGTACAGTACATTTGTTTCATTCAATTATTGACTTCGCGATCGATTCTTACGTGGCAATTTTCCACTTGTATGTCACACATATAGGCCAGAACATCTTGTTTACTCACACAAAACTGAGAGTTGTTTGCAAAATAATATCAAAGATACAACGCCAACATTGCATAGCATGCTTTGAAAGGAGTCAATAAAATCAAAATGGAGAAATTGTTCCAGGCACTGAATATAATTTTTATGGTTTCAGGACCAAAGACGAGAAGAATTTAAGTTTATCTGATCAGCGATATGAGGGAGGCACAATAAAAAACCCACCTTTGAGGATAAAAAATGTTTCAAGAGAAGATATGGGATATTACAACTGTTGGCTGGAAAATTCTGTGAATATGGTCAAATCAGAAAAGAGCATATTTTTAAACATAACGTGTAAGTTGATTGGTAAATTTGATATAGCTATAGAGTAATTCTGTTTTTCTCGAACAGATCCTCCAGTGGTGACGGTTTTCATGAATTCCCCTGTAGTGAAAGCAGTGGACAAATCGACAGTGACACTCATATGTAACGTAACCGTTGGAAATCCATCTAATTTACAAAAGGTGTGTATACAAAATATTTCAACATATACAACAATGAGAGATGAACGGACTAGTAGAGACCATAGTTGAGAGCAATCCAATCCACAGAGTGTGATTTCATCGAAGTTGAATAGCTACATACCGCGGTTTCATCCTGATTTGGAATCATCAGTGAAGCATAATTCAACGTCGATGAAAAGATACTATGAATGAACCGGTTTATCAAAATCCAGCAGTCACCTCTGACTTCAAAGTAGACAGAAGTGACATCTGGCGTTCAATCAACCAAGCTACTCGTTGCGGCTACTCAAGTCTATAGATCTCTCGCTTTACCTTAAAGCGATAATCCCTTCGTACTAGTACATATACAAAAATGAGTTTCCATTATGATATAGAAATAGAAATTGAAATTTATTTGTAGAAATAATAGGTACATAATACATTCCACAAATAACAATGATTCCCACAAAGGCATAGCCTGTCCGTGGGGTGAATCACCAAATTATTATTATTATTATTATTTGATACATTTTTTTAATAAGTTTTTTTCAATTTTATAGTGATACAATCCTCACGACATTTCACATCCGTTTTTGTGTCTGTATTATACAACTAGTTACCAAGTTTTTATTTCATTGGATCTGTATTTTTTCGAAACAAAATTATCACTCGGAAACCATATGACTGATTATGCCCATTAACGGACCTAACCGTCGCATTCGAATGGGGAACAAATTCGAAAAACAAGATATTACTTTCATGACAATAAAATGATATTCACATTAGACAGTGTTCAGTTTTCTTTTATGTTATTGAAATGTATTTTTGAAATTTCTCTTATTTTTCATTGTTTTCGTTCACATTTATATATAGTTATAATCACGAAGATCGTTTGCTTCAGGTGCGATGGTACTTAGGAGGAGAATTGATGAAGGAACTTCCAGAATGCAATCGCACCACTTTCGAAAATACTACCGGAGATACAGATTTATGCAACAACGTGGAACCAAGTATTCTGAAGCTAGAGGGCGTGCAAGAGCACTTCGCTGGCAACTTCACATGTCAGGGAATGAACTCCGCCGGTTGGGGTGCTGAGTCTGAACCACAAGAACTCATCGTGTATTGTAAGTAACCAAGTATAGACGTGTTATAACATTTCAAGAAGAGTTCAATACGTTGGTTCTCTCTAGTTCTGAAGGTCTGGTTATCACAGCTATTCAGGGTATCCCAACAGTAATTCCATCTATCGATATCTTGAAGACCAATTTTTCACATTGATGATGCGGAATAAAGAGGGATATAGACAAATGTTCCCAAGTTTATTGTAATATTTGGCTCTCGTCTCATTTGTTGAGACTGTTGATTTCCTCGGACGATTCTTCTTTTGAGAGTTCTTTTCATAACGATGGTTCTGCTACCCACAAAATCAGTTGTGTAGCCTGCTCCAGCATGGTGTTGTAAAAGGACTGAAGATAGTTGCGTTTTGCGAGTTGGTGTTCATTTCAATACGTTCTAGGGGTAATTGCATTTTCTACTATCTTTTAGTGATCTGTTTCTGCTATTCCTCTATTACTATAAAAAAATTAACTACGCAGGTACTCATAACAAATCATCTATTGTTGCATTCTCAATTTTATGAAGTATAAAGAATTTCAATACTGGTAGCGCTATTTGTGAAGGAGAGGCTCCGAATCCGTAACTGGTATCGATCGAGGGTCGATAATATCCAAATCATCGTGTCTCGGAGATGACTCATATGGCGATTTCCATTGACACGCTCGGAGACTCGAAATCGATCTCATCTGTCATGCATCTGTCGAATTGAACCGAAAATATCTGTCAAATATGACTCCGAGTGATCCATAGACAACATATCATACGAGTATATAGATGGGAATCTCTATGTACTTTTTGGGACCACAAATCACTAGCCTGGCGGGGGGTTTTTGAAACTCGTTAGCGCGCGTAAGTCAAATGGTTGTCCTATACCAATATAGATATGGCATATTTCATAATACCGTCAGAAAATTTTTCCTCGACATTGCTGAATACTAAGTTGTCGATAATTCGACAACTTGGTCTTCGACAATGTTTTTTGGAACAATTTTCTGTTATCGAAATGAGACAAAAATTACATCAAAGAAAATTATATTCTGATTCATTATATCTTTAAAGTTAACATTCGATGTAAACTAATATCACAAACAAAAATTACATTTGGAATGAAAAATAAAATTTACTGAGACATTATAAAAAATTACTATATAGCATGGGAAAAAACGTATTTCATCAACATTATCTGTAATCTATTCCTTCAAATATAAAGCAACAATGAAATTATCAAAGGATTTCAAACATTCTTTTAGGTTAAAGTCAAATGTGTTATATGTATAAGAAACATAGATTCCATTAAATATAACATAAGCTGGAAAACAATTTCTACCTGAAAATTATCTCTATAAATATTGGATAGTATTTGAATCACAATACTTCTAAAGAATATTCTTCATTTAGAAGGACGAAATCTATGTTGCAATGTAAGAAAAATTGATTTTACAATGTACAATGTGATGTGGAAAACTATTTTCTACATGAAAATTATCAAATGTTTTTCATTAACATAATCTGTAATCTATACCTTCACATATAAAGAACCATCATAGAATGATCAAAGGATTTCAAATATTCATTTAGGACAAAATTAAATGTGAAATTTGTATGAAAAAAAATGGATTTCACTACATACATGTACAACATAAGGTAGAAAACCTTTTCTACATGAAAATTATCTCTAATCTATACATATAGAGGAGCAATTGAATCACAATATTTTCAACAATTGTTATCCATTTAGGAAAAATTATTCATTTAGGTCAAAATTAACCGTGAAATGTAAGTAAAATGGATTTCACATCAGTGTACAACATTATATTGCTGAGAAGGTTCGATCTATATCTCATCAAAGAGGATGGAACAAAATTTTTGCTTCTCATCCATTCCTTCAAGCTTGAGTTTAATTGAGTCCATTACACTATAATTGATACCTGTACTGAAATTGACTGAATGTAATAATTTTGACAAAATTTTTCTGGATGGAACCGCTAACATTCTGCTGAAGAATTTGTAAGCCTTAGGGCTATTTTTAAATAAAGTCAGAAAGAGAATTTTTTCATCTAAAGTAAAGCGCCTTCTTTTGGATTTCAAGTTTTGACACCTTAGTTGAGACAGGAAAAAATTGATTCTTGGTGTCTTTATCAAGTGTCTGATAGGTTCGAGAGAATGGAATGCATCCTGAAGATCTTCAAGTACCAGATTCAGCTCTTTATTCGTTTCATTCATTTAAGTGACCTTCCCTATCAGTTTTGAGGCGATATTAACAATCTTCTTAGCCTATGAGGAGAGTTGTCTCCTTCTTACATAGAATACCAAAACCCTCGACCTTCTCTTTTTGCCTATAAATTTCAAGAATTCAGGTTTAAAATTATCATAAAACTTATTCAATTCAGATAAGAGAATATTTAAAGAGTTAACATCATTTGTATCGATTAAACAATATATCCAGAAATATGATTGAAATGTGTTATATTTAGTGAAAACATGGTTTGTTCATTTTAGATAAGTGAATAGAACAACATTTGAACATCCATTTTAATTCTCCTAGGAATGTAGATCTAGGAAATTATTATTTAACGAGTTATCAATGTTTGTTCTACTCAAAAGTTCAAATAGTTCGTGTTTTTGAGTACCTGCACTTTCAACTATTAAAATTTATATTGGGGTTTCAAGATATAAAGAATGTTAAATTTCATTTACCTTGTATGTCAACATTTGTTGGTAAGAGTAGTCTGGGAATTACACTGGTTTTCAGAACTGGTGGATTCCTCATATCTGCAAATTGGGAATGCTCAAAAGTCTTGAACAGATCCGGTAATTCACATTATATGTAAAACTTCGGTTTACCCAACAGATCCTATCTTCCAATTTTCTGAAGCCATACATGTAGAAGCTAAAATTATGTTATAATTTTTTCTTGAAAATATGAAACTAAGTGAAAATATCAATAGAGTACCTATTGAAATTCCTTGAAAAACAGACTTACCATATCATCCCTTGGAAGCCTATACATGCTCGTCATATTATTGTTGTATTTACAGGATTTTGTTAAGCACGTGTAAATATTATTTGAGAGTTGAACTCAGTTTAACTTATCTTCGTACGAAAAGTATAACTGCTCAAATTCAATATGGTCTTGTTGTTCGTTCGTTTGTTGACATGTTGACTGTTGACCCTGTTGACGACTTGATTTGAATGATTTGATCTGACCTTCGTTACAACATCGAAAGTTGTCGAGTAAGCACGAAGCAGCGGTGTCTATCGGGAGGTATTGGAACCTTTACACGGTCACGATTTTTACAAAGGAGATCTCACCCCCAGAGTTGTGTTCGAAAATTAACTCCACGGAGTAGAGTAGAGTTTTTGAAGGTTTGACAGATTTACTCTAGAGTTACTCTGACACTGACACTGACAGTGACAGAAGGTGCCAATATCGGAAAATAGGTTATGTTGGTTTAAGAAATATCCTATTATTATTGTTTTCTTCACATATATGTAACTCTAATCATTAATAGATATTGTGAGCAGTATAAAAACTATTAAATTACCTCACAAAACATTCATAAAACAGTTGGACAAAGATACTAGATTTTCCTTCCCATGAGGTATGTCAATTTTGACAGGAGTAAAATGAACTCCGAGTGGAATACTCCGACTTTTCGGACGACTGACACAGAGTAAAATCTACTCAACCTTTCAGTTTTCGAACGCAATGGAGTAAATATTACTCTACAGAGTTGCGTTCGAAAATTAACTCTGTAGAGTAATATTTACTCCATTGCGTTCGAAAACTGAAAGGTTGAGTAAATTTTACTCTGTGTCAGTCGTCCGAAAAGTCGGAGTATTCGACTCGGAGTTCATTTTACTCCTGTCAAAATTGACATACCTCATGGGAAGGAAAATCTAGTATCTTTGTCTAACTGTTTTATGAATGTTTTGTGATGTAATTTAATAGGTTTTATACTGCTCACAATATCTATTTATGATTAGAGTTACATATATGTGAAGAAAACAATAATAATAGGATATTTCTTAAACCAACATAACCTATTTTCCGATATTGGCACCTTCTGTCACTGTCAGTGTCAGTGTCAGAGTAACTCTAGAGTAAATCTGTCAAACCTTCAAAAACTCTACTCTACTCCGTGGAGTTAATTTTCGAACACAACTCAGAGTTAATTTTCGAACGCAACTCTGGAGTGATTCGAGCGTGTCAATGGAAATCGCCATAAGATTCATATTTCTTTATCTCTGTCAGAATTATTACGTCTTAGATGTATGTTAATCTGGACCACAGTACTATTCATAATTAAAATTGAAATATAGTATTTCGTCTAATCGACGGGTTGGAATCGATTTAATCCAAGTAAAGATGAAAACTAATCAGTATTTAGTGGATCGTCGATTTTTTATTTTGTTAAGATATGATTAGTGGAATACACGGAAGTGGATATTTCTGGGATTTTTAGATCAATCGCCTAAGGGTTGATTAGTTACTCTCCTTTCGCATCGCAGTGGTAATCAAAACACTGGTTCTGATATGTACACTTTATTTAAAATATTAGAAATCAATGAAAATCTTTACAACTTGGATAGAATTTGTTCGACAACTACCGCAATTTACTCTGACATTGTCTAGGTGCTCGTCTTTCCAGAGGTATTATTACAAGGTATAAACACGTATCAACCAATTCTACTGAATTATCTCCTTCTAACAACGTCTTAGTCATATCTACATCAGAACTGGCCTTTACCCTCACCGTCCATACCCTGGTTGTCACTAGCAGTACCTACACTCTTTGCCCCTTCCACCTCGGCTTTTCACCACTCTCTTAGGGTTGTACTCCCAAGGTGGTGTGCAACGATTGGTGATTTAGACCAGTGGCGCTCCGCAAGGATGATCCGATGGTTTGAGACAATTTCAAGGACTTAACGTGTTTTTTTCTTCTTTTATCTTGGGATCTGTCTGATCTGATCACTACTGATATCCTAATGAGTTTTGGTGCGTCTGAGAGTCCAGATAACGTCTGATGTATCGGTAATAAACTTCAGTATGCATCGTTTGCACATTTTTAATCTTATCTTAATTCTAACTATATAATATTCATTCATTTCCTTTGAAAAATAAATTCTTCATATTATAGATCCTCCGTCGCCTGCCAAGTTACGATTCTTTCCATCCCGAGTGGTAAAAAGTGCTTCGGTCAATCTGGAATGCACAATCGACGACGTCGGACGACCTGAAAACACAACTTTTCTATGGTATCGTGGATCCCATCTCATCCCAGAAATCACAACCTCCAATTGGACCATATCGCCGGTCACTTTGGAGACAAGAAGTAATTTCACTTGCATACCGCAGAACGAAGGAGGACAAGCAAAGCCAGACACTGTTGAAATAAATGTAGATGGTGAGTATTCAAACTATCTTACTATTAACGGAATACATAGGATGTTCATTCGAATTCTCCGATTATATGTTTGCGCGCATGTTCTTGGAAAAAGCATGCTATCATTTTGCCCAAATAGTAATAGTAATATAATATATTACTATTACTATTTGCGATCATTGGTGACTGCTATTTGTTTGTTTGTTATGAATCATAGACATAAAATTATTTTAGATTATAGATGTGCTTAACCTCAAATGTCCAATACAAATGTATATATATGTATGAGTAGTGCGGTTGGCTCAGTGGTAGAGTAATTGACTTGGGAGCGGAAGCCCCAAGTTCAATTCCGAGGCTAGGAAAGAAATTTTCTAGTCACGGTAATCGCCACCATTCGCTGTTGGGTCAAAAATTAACAGTGCTGTGCCTAAGGTGGCGTAAGGACACAGTAACAAAGCCTACACAGATCACAACTGGTTCTCCTAACTCAGGTCAAGCTCTTAGAGCTTATGAGGGGTCTCCTTGTGGAAGACCCAGGAGGATCAGTATAATAATAATAATAATAATAATAACCCCTTAGGGGCTCTGGGATGTGTCTCAGAGTACGGGCTTAGCAAACCCGAGGCACCTTAGCTACCTGGCAGTAGGTATAAAACGCAAAATCGCACGGGGGTACTACTTAGTAGCATACGGGTGTGACAAGCCCGCGAACCCCGGTTTATCTCAACCAATGATGAGTACCCAACCAAGAAGCCTCGGAATACAGCTGCTGCCTGGGGATCACCAAGGCACGTCTGGGGTTGGTGCTAGGCGTGACAGCATGCGAACCACCAACGGCAGGATGCTGAGGAGGCGGGTGCCTGTCATACAAGAAACAGCTTCCGACGAGGACATCGAGGAGGAGAGAGAAGTTGTCGGTCGCATAGGGAATCTGCACTCGTAAGAGCAACCCGTAGTCGGACCCGGCAACAGGAACAAGACCACGCAAAGGGGACGCCACAAGTGGACACCCGAGGAACATGAACAACTATCTGTGTTATACCGAAGATCCAGACCAGAAAGAAGGGGATATATGGGTAGACTGCATGGTCTGTGGTGTGAAAATAATCCAGACCTCAGCTTCATGACGCAGCAAAACCTGCGAGACCAGGTGAGCCATCTGAAGAAGAGAGGAATCTTGCAGCAGCTTCAAGAGCCAGAAGGACTAAAGGAACAAGCTGAAGAGCAGGTGAGAAATGCTCGGAACCAACAGCAACAATCCACGATTCAAAGGAGAGAAGAACAGGATGAGAGGCAGGTGAGAGATGCCACAAACATTCAGCCTCCAAACCCTGGATTGCAAGTCGAAGAACTGGACGTAGGGCAGGTGACAGCTGCCCCATTTCGAGTTGAAAATCCCGCACAATGCAACAGGCAAAGAACGGAACAAGTGAGAGATGTCCCGGAACCAGTCATCAACAGAAGGGAAGCATTTGAGGCTGCAGTAAGGAATCCGAATAAAACGACTGCTCGGTTGAAAACGAGACTCCAGGCTGAACACCTAGCCAAGATGAATGATATCATCGATGACCACCTAAAGGAGGACTGCTCACTAGAAGATGTCGTGGCTGCAGTGAGAGCTGCTGCTTCACTTCTGTGCCCTCCAAGTAGAACAACAACAAGGGATGACAAACATAGGTCAAGAATGAAGAAGCTTGATCAGAAGATAAAAATCGTGAGGCAGCAAGCATCTTGGTACCAATGTATCATAGATGTTATGAAAGCAAAACTGAAGCCTAGCAAGAAGATAGAGATCATGATGGGGGAGCTGCGTGCGTTGCACCGTACGATTAGCTTGCCCATCATCAACCTATTGAAGCAGAAAGCTGTCGATAAAATAAGATCACTTGCGGCAGCAAGGCAGAAGCTGATTAGGAAGCAGAAATGGATAGAGGACAACAACATATTCACCGCAGAACCTTCAAAGCTATTTCAGCCCAAACAAGCAGAGGCAGAAAACCCGCCATCACCGGAAGAAGTCGAACGGTTCTGGAAGAAATTGTACGAGCGACCAGCGGAAACCAGGGATACTCCAGCACTTCACAGATTCCAGACATTATGCGATCATAGTCTGCAACCGACAGAAGAAATGACTGAAGTAACAACCGAAGAAGTTAGACAAGCCCTACAGAACAAAAATGATTTCACGGCACCTGGACTGGATGGGATCCAAAACTACTGGTGGAAGAACTTTCCAGCTACTCATCAACACGTAGCCAGATTATTCAGTGGGATAATAATTCACCTTGAGCCAATTCCATCATGGTTATTAGAGGGCAGAACTGTACTGATACAAAAATCAGGCGATCTAGGACAGCCAAAGAACTACCGCCCTATCACGTGTCTCAACACGTTGTATAAAATTCTCACAAGTGTCCTTCAAAACCGCATTCTGGAGGTTATTGCACCAGTGTGGAACCAAATCTACGAGCAAAGAGGGGCACGGAAAGGAGTACAGGGGTGCAAGGACAACCTACTCATTGACAAGAGCATTTGTCAAGATGCAAAACACTACAAGCGCGATCTACATACATCCTGGCTGGATTACGCGAAAGCATTTGACACAGCTTGATATTACAGCTGCTTGAGATGCTCAAAGTCCACACTAACATCGTCCATGTGATAAAAAACATCATGGCGCTATGGAAGACTAAGTTCGCCGTTCGATCGGAAGGTCGAACCACGTATACGGGATGGGTGAAATACAGGCGAGGCGTATTTCAAGGAGACTCGCTAAGCCCGTTACTGTTCTGCATAACACTCCTACCATTAACAACGGAGTTGAGGGAAAGCAGAATAGGGTACAAGGCCGGGCCACCAGGCAGAAGAGAACATCTGGTTTCACATCTCCTGTACATGGACGACTTAAAACTGTACGCTGCCTCCAAGGCAGCGCTACAACAACTTCTTAACATCGTTGCGGAATACACCACAGCAATAGGAATGTCATTCGGTTTGGAAATATGTGCTGTTTTCCATCTGAGCAGAGGAAGAACTGAAGAAGTAGGAGAAGACATCGAACTGGAAGGAGGAATAATCATTCGGCACCTCGATGAAGAGGAAACTTACAAATTCCTTGGAATGCAACAAAGAGGCGCACTGGAGTCAACTCGAATCAAGGATGCCTTAACAGCCAGCTACAAAAAGAAGATCCGAGATATATGGAAATCACAGCTGTCTGGTAAAAACAAGGTGTCAGCTACCAACATCTTGGCAATTCCGATAGTCACATACTCTTTCGGAGTAATCAACTGGACAGTTAATGAGATTCTCGAACTAGACAGGGCCACACGTAAAGTGATGAACATGAATCGGAGCCTTCATCCCAACTGCTCGGTACAAAGAATATATCTCCCACGAACGCAGGGTGGCAGAGGTTTACAGAGTTTGGAATACCAACACCATCAACAAACGTTGGAAATGGCAATGAGGATATTGAGAAGTGAAGACCCGCTTCTGAAAATGATAGCTCATCATGAAATTAGGAACCAATGAGCTTTCCTATTTAGAGCTGGACGGAGAGCCTTGGAAAAACTCAGCATAACTGGAGTATCCATCGACTATGAGCTAGTGGGAACACATATCACGCCAACAGACCAGAGAAGAGTAGGCAGAGAGATCAGACAGGCACAACTGAAGACGTTACTCGAAGACCACATGAGTAAAAGTCTGCACTCTATATATTTCAGGAGTTTGAAGGATCAGGGCCTATCGGAGGAACTATCCTTTGCGTTTTTGAAGTCGGCTGGTCTAAAGTCGGAAACGGAGGGATTCGTTATGGCTTGTCAAGATGGAGTGATAAATACAAAATGGTATAAGAAGAACATCATGAAAGTGGACACCCCAACAACTTGCAGAGCATGCCACAGTCAGCAGGAAACTGTCATGCACATCCTGTCTGCTTGCAGAGTCCACGCTCCATCAGGATACTCAGAAAGACACAATGCGGCACTTCGGATTCTCTACTTCCATCTGAGAGAAGTTTATGGTATAGATAAGGAGCCAGTGCTACCATTTGTGCCTCTGGAAATTGAAGCAGTCATTGAAAATGATAGAGCTCGAATCTACTGGAACTATGCTTTTCCAACAACTCGGCAGATCCATGCCATAAAGCCAGATATAGTACTGGTGGACAAAGATCTCAGGGAATTGTTTGTTGTCGAATTTTCCTCCCCCGCTGACAATAATGTGGTGATGAAAGAACAACAGAAGAGGGAGAAATACAAGGATTTGCTGTTTGAGCTGGGAACCCTATATCCAGGGTATAAAGTAAAAATGGTCGTTCTGATCATAGGATGCCTTGGCGGAATGAGAGCGAACTATGTGACAGAATTGAAGATTATTCCGGCCTGTACATCCTTGGCCGAGGTTTTGGCGAACAGAATGCAGAAAGCAGTGTTGCTCGGGTCACTACGAGTGATGAGGTCCCATCAACTATGAAGGCCACTTGCAGCTCATCTCTTTTGTTAAGGGACGCTGTAAGGGCAGGACGAAGAACAGTCCAAGAAGAGTGAGAGGTTTTTTAGTGAGTAACCAAATAACATCTGGAGTCTCACACTGCCGCATGCGGCGCCTATAAAAGGTTTTTCCTCTTACGCGACAAAAAAAAAATAACAATAATAATAATCCCACTGTATGTATTTGTATTGGACATTTCAGGTTAAGCACATCTATAATCTGAAACAATTTTATGTTTATGAGTCATGACAAACAAACAAATAGCAGTCACCCCCATGATCGCAGCAGAAATGTCTCATATCTCAGAACTCAAAAAACTCTTTTTTACTGTAAAAACACCTCGCAATTGAAAATTCTTTAGTTTTTTTCTTGAATAAAGTAATATTTTGTAGTTTTTCTAATATGAGTATGTAATTTATTATAAAGTGTCGATGTACACTTGGACTTTGCTCATATTTCGAGAATGTGTGACTCGATGTCATGAGATCGTGTCTGTAATGTTCGAATTTTTTGCCGAAAATGGTTTCAAACGATTAGGTTCGACTCACTGATAAAGAATTCGAGGACAGATTTGGTTCTTTTCGGCTGGCCGTTGCCGCGATAACTTTTGAATGGAAAGAGATACCGACTTGAAATTTTCAGGGTGAGTTGCGTATCCGAATGGGATGGTTACGTTCGTTAATGGGCCTAATCGGTCGAACTGTTTCCGAGTACTTATTTTGTTTTCAAACAATACATATTCGATCGAATTGAAACTTGCTGCAGAATACCAACACAAAAATGTACGTGAAATTTCATGGGGATCGTATCACTAGAAATTTTTAAAAAAAATATTAAATAATATTTTGTGTTTCACGATAACTTGAGAACGGAAAAAGATAGCGACTGGCAATTTTCAGGGTAGCATCCGAATGCGACACTTCGGAAGTTAGGACAAAATATTGGTCCCTGTGGACAATAGAACATACGCACAAAAGCAATTTGTTTTGAAAGTTTTCTAGGTTTATGGTTCGCACAAAATTTTACACACTTATTTATGTCTATATTCTACATGAAGTTACCAACCTTCAATTCCATCGTGTCTATATTTTTGGAGTTATCGAGGATATAATATTCCAGGTGAGTATAACTCCGAAACCGATGTACCGATTATGCCCAAAAACGAACTACACTTCCATTCGGATGTGCAACCTACCCTGGAAATAGCAAGTCCCTATCTCCTTTCCTTCGAAAGTTATCGAAGCAACGCTCACCCGTCCAGCTACTGAACTCACACAAGGCTGCTCGGATCTCCAACAATATAGATCCGATCGTGTTCAAACTTGAAACTTTGTAGTTGTGTTAGGTTCTGAAAGCTCCCACAAATTTTCAGCGATGTCGGACGAATATAGTTTCTGATATATAGAATTTGTTTCAATAATTTTTCAAAAATTTTCTAGTGATACGATCCGCACGAAAATTCACAAGAGTTTTTGCTTTGGTATTCTACAATTGATTGGAGTTATTGAGGAAATAACAACCAAATCTCAGATGGGCATAACTCCAAAACCGTTTGGCTGATTCTGCCTATAAGCAAATTAAAATGTCGCATTCTGATGCACAAACTTAAAATTTCAAGTCGCTATCTCTCTCCGTTCTCAGGTTATCGTGACATAAATAAAATATTTTAATAATTTTTTTACAATTTTATACTGATTCTACAACTACTCACCAAGTTTCAATTCGATCAGATTGATATTATTGGTTGAAAACAAGATTATTACTCGGATACCGTCGGGCCGATTGTGCCCATTAACGAACTTGTCCGTCGTATTGGGACGCGACAGAATCAAATTTGACCTCAAATTCTCAAAATCAAGGAGTCGAACCCAATCGTCTGAGACCATTCTCGGCAAAAATTTCGAAAATTACAGACATTTGGGCAGAATGATAACGTGATGTTCCCCAGAACATCCGCGAAAAAAACTGAATTATGGGTTTACCATTTGGAGACACATATCTTCACAGGGGGGGCGTCATAGGAAAAACATTGAAGCGTTCCTCTCGTCTTTATATACTTTATATACACCTGAGAAAGAGTCACGTAGTACCGGGACACCCTATATATATTTGACGTTACTTATTGCAGATTTCGTTATGAAGCACCGGTTCGGAGCTATTTGCAAGTTTCCAAATGAACTGTATTTATCTCAAACCACATAAATACGTTTCTCTAACAACAATAATCTTTTTCAGCACCCCCTTCCTTCATTCAAAACCTCATCCCGTACCAGGGCATCCTGTACAATTCAAAGAACATTTCGCTGACTTGCAGAGTGGAATGCTGGCCGGTATGCTCGATCGTCTGGCTGATAGACGGCAAGCCACTGGATAAAAATACGTCCTCCTTGTACTACGTAAGGACCGATATCTACAATTCGGACGTGAAAAAGAACGACTTCGAGTCTGTGGAATCTACGCTGGTAAGTTCTTATTTCATCAGTTGTATGAGAGATAAGTATCTACCAGGTCCGGGAAATCAGGTGCAGTCCGAGCGTCAGAAACCGGGCATAGTGAGTTACTGGCCGTTTTTGCCGTTTCCTTTGCGATTTCTCGATATCATGTATAAACAAGCGGAGCTGATAGAATCTTTAAATGAAAGTATATCTGTTGTGTAGGAGCTAAGAGCTCTTCTGAGGGGTAAAACGGATTCTGACGCTTCTCTTTCAACAAAACAGACAGAATGTCGAAAAGTAGAAAATATATAGCATAGTATATTATGTAACAAGCACAAAATGATGCACATTTTGCACGAGTTTGGAAGCTTGCGACACGATCCGAAGGCGAGTGTTGCAATTCAAACGAGTGCAAAATTGCTATTTTGTATCAATTGTATACTATATTTTTTCTACGACAACGACAATTATAAAATTATGTAGGATTTTGTATAAATGTCTAGGGATAATGATTCTACATTCACACTTTGGAATAAATACTATATGCTATTATCTACAGGTTTATTTACACAACTTCTACAAACGTCAACTTCACCGTCACATTAAATACCGTCGATTACTGAGCTTCCTAACAGTCTCCATACTCTATAATTGTACGTTGTAAGTCTCTACCGTCTAATGAGCTTTTACAACACTAGCACCTCTAATCAGTTTTTCGTCTCAGTAGGAATATACTTCCTCAACAACTCTCGTCTATCGCGCTCCGCAGCACCCTTCGAACTGCCTTTTCACTTCTACCGTATGTCCACCCCGGTACTCCCGTTCTTCTCCCTTCTATCAGTTAAGGGCTGTACCACCTTAATCTTCAACGCTGATTGGTAGATCATCTACCTTGCGCTACTTCGCTGAAACCATCGGGTTTGCGTGGTAACAATACAATATAGGCCAAGAAGGCCCTTCCAAGATTTATGAGATATCTAAAATGCAAGTGGTACTAGGCACTTCCTCTTCAGAGAGACAAGTCTGCCAGTCTATACGACTAAGTGCCTTCGATGCGCCTCCAGACTCAATATGCGATATCATGGAAATGTTTTAAGATCTCTTCAGACAGGGATATAATCCAGAAATGCGTCCAAACTATCTGTCGTTCAACTTCATCTGCACCAGTAAAACTAATCTTAAGTCGATTATTTACAAGGGTGAAAATATAAGAATTCCTACAAATATAACAAGTAAATATACAAATATTTTATTTATTGCTTTGGATCCATGAAAATATCAAATTACCTGAAAGTACCTGATGACTCGAAGTGATCCGAACAATACCGCTTTCTGCATTATGTGCGCTAACTCCTCGGCCAGAGGTTTGCAGGCCGGAATAATCTTCAATTCGGTCACATAGTTCGCTCTCACTCCACCTAGGCATCCTATGATTAGTACGACCATCCTAATCTTATGCCTTGCATACAGAATCCCCAGTTCGAACATTAAATCCTTGTATTTTCCCTCTTCTGTTCTTCTTTCATCACCACATTATTTTCTGCAGGGGAGCTCTGTCATTTTCATGTTATTATATTATTTATTATTAAAGCTAAATGTGCAATTATTGAAAATTATTTTTGGAGAATTTGTGGATTGTCGGATACCAAAATTTTCTTGATATTGACAACTTGCCATTGTCGAAGTAGATGGCATTTCACGTTTTTCTATCCCGATGGTATATTTGAAAATGCTCTGTATTGCATTTACCATCTTATTAGCTGTGACACATTTATTTTTGCCCGATTTATCGATATATCCCTCGGCGACTGCTGTGAACCAGCCACCGAGACGTTTCAAAGTAGTTATGTCACCACCAGCATCCACAAGAATTGTTGGTGAAGATCGACAAAAGTCCGGTGTATAATTCGTGGTTTGGCAATTTTAAATATTTAGCAATCTCTTTTCCCATGCCTCCATGCTTATTCATGCCTATTCTTTGGACGGAACATTTACCTTTTTCATAATTAATGAAGAGCCATCGACCATTTACATTTGAAGAGCGGAGATTTCCATATTTGTGTAGATTTCATTGTAAGCCCAGTTACAGTAAAAATTCGAATAATTTGGGTTTTCGTGTCTGGTATATTTATACTAAAACAGCTGAACTCAAATCATTGAAATTAGTAATTTTCATTTGATGTAATTCATGTCTTCTACATGCGACCATTATGCCCATAATTAATGCGACCTAAAATATAGACTAAATATATATTTCATTATAGATGTAGGATTTCAATATTATGAATGGAATTCTACTTTTATATAGTTCGAATTAGAATTATATTTTAAGGGTGCAAGCAACGTGTTATCGACACATCAGACGTTTTCTGTGCCCTCGGGTACTCCAGGTGCACTAGCATACCTTTAGCGATCTTATACAGATTCAGAAGACGATGTACCATTGACAGGGGATACAGAGGTTAACAGCAAACCCCGAATCTCTGTCGTCTGCAAGAAGGTCGGGGTTAACGGGATATCTATATCTGGATTTAATCCTGTCTGAAGAGCTCTTGACGAGCAACATTAACAACGACTAGTTTCCGGAAATTGCCTTAAGACCGCGGGATCGTTCACAGAGAATCATATTGGTCTAAGGCGGGGTAGTTCAACCAGAGAATCACCAATCGTTGCACTACCTTGTAAATAGCCATATAAATAACTATATGAATTTGCGTTGTGCATTACAAAACAATGAAATATATTCATAATTAAATGAACGAGCACTATAGAGCTCCTGACATCACACGAGGGCTATTGAAATTATCTATAAATTCAGAATATCATTGATAGTTGGGGTTTTAATTACCTTTCTTCGATCACCAACCTGATGAGTATCTAAATATCTAGATTATTTTAATGCGGATGTCCTTGCTGGTAATTATTTTCAAAACATTTCCACATCTGTACAATATCTCATATTTTCTTTCAGATTTGGAATTTAACAGCCTGGCCCCACCACCAACTAGATAAATCTGCTTCGAACACCAATTACACCTGTAGAAGCTATGCTAACGGAGTTGGAGCTGGGGTTGTGAGCACTTCGGAAGTAGCAGTTGATTGTATGTATCATTTATCTTCCCACAAATTCACTTATAACTGCATAATACTATTTCTAGATGCCCCAGAAGAAGTTGGTATCTTCTACCAGGATCAATCCTTTTTGGCACCGAACCACGTGATCAACGTCGTTGAGGGACATCATCTAACCCCAGTCAGATGTGTTGGTAAGGGCCATCCCACACTAAATTTTCTATGGAAGAAGAACGACACATCTGAGCCGATCAAGACTGATACTCTGCAACTCACCACACTGTCCAGATTCGATTCTGGTAGTTTTATATGCGAGGCGAAAAATAAGCATGGAACGGTGGCAATCAAGACATACTTCAATGTGCAATGTAAGTATGCATGTTTTCATCATGCCTATATGCTCTGCAGATATTTTAACAGATTTCTACAGGATATTCATATTTTCATATCTTAGTGGGGCAGCTCAGCGCAATATTGTTATTCCAATAAAAGTATCTCCCATTCTCGATCAATTTTTGGCGCTCTTGTCCCTCGAAACAGAGTGCTTATCAATTTGCCCAAATGTCTGTAATTTTCAAATTTTTGGCTGAAAATGGTATTAAGCGTTTTGGTTCGTATAACTGATCAAGAATCCGTGGTCGAAATTAATCGTAATTTTATGATTTCATAGAATGCTCTAATTTTAATTTGCTGATGTATGCAAATCCAACATATGAGTTACTCAAAGACTCACATTTTGAATTTATTTATGGTGCAGTTCTGTCATAAGAATCTATCGATATCATTCCCAGAGCTGAGCCGAAGCATTGTGCTTAGTGCTTGTGAATGTGCTTGCAGCCTTTTTGTGCTCCCGAGGACTGTCCTCCCGAGCACTTTTTAAAACCAGTGGTTAGTGCTTAGTAAACCAAGCACTTCATGAGAAGGCTTAGTGCTTAGTAATCCCTTAAGTGCTCCCGAGCACTTCCGAGGATTACTAAGCACTAAGCCTTTCCGAAATCTTGTCGTAACACGCTGACGCGCTGTGGTCGGAGGAGTTAATGAGTGCCAGATTTATTCGATATATGCATTTAAGTTTATATCTTATTTACAATGCTAAATTGCTTATAATCACAATCACAATAGAAAATAATGCATTTTGAGAAATTTAAAAAAAAACTGACTTCATGTTGATCAATTCGAATTAAATTATGTATTAATCAAAAAATGCCCCAAAGAGCACTGAATTCACGTCAGTGATTTCTTTATTATTAAGGGAAAGAAAATACTTGGCCTGAGTTTTATAATGTAATACTATGTTGTTGTCATATATGTTTCGGGTTTTGTCCCATTTTTGAATAAGGAAATACATTTTACATGTGCAGAAAAAATGAGACGCTTATGGAATTCATATTTTCATTCATTGTATTATTTCCTTAAATAATAAAGACCTTTTCAATATGTGTAAGAATAGAACGAATTTCGAGATCGTTAGTTTTATAGAAATTTGTTTCGCTGCACTCTATTTCCTATCCTCGAATGATGCATATGAGGAATGCAGGTTTGCTAGTTTATATGTTTCTCCAATTGAATACAATTTTATACAACATTTTGCAGTGAATATCCTCATTTCCGTCTAAAAGTGCTTAGTGCTTAGTGTTGGAATTACTTTTATAATGTGCTCAGTAATCGCAAGCCTTTTGTGAAAATGTGGTGCTTTGTGCTCAAGGCTCGGGATCATTTTTATTCAGTGCTTAGTGCTTAGGGCTCGAAGCACTATTCCTCGGTGCTCGGCACAGCTCTGCATTCCCAACTCTTACGATGGATTTCACAAATCTTTGACAGAACTTAATTGCCAAATCCAATTGTGATTCCATTTCAATTTCCAGTTCATTTTTGACCACCGAATTAAATCCACAATTAATCTAATCGAATCTTCGTGATATCCACCATGAGAAACCTATACGTTCGATATGATTTATCAAAGTTTGAATAATTACTCGCTAGTAGCTTGACAAGAGCGCCAAAGCCCCTGTCCACAGAGCTTTCCCACTTTTATTACTCCATTGCATTCAACTGCATTTTTGCGCGTATGTTCTGGGGAACATCGCGTTTTCATTTTGCCCAAATGTCTGTATCTTTCGAATTTTTTGACGAAAATGGTCTCAAACGATTTAGTTCGACTCCCCAATGAAGAATTCAAGGTCAAATTTGATTCTGTCCGGCCGGCCGTCCGGCCGTCCGGCCGTTGCCACGATAACTTGAGAACGAAAAGAGCTAGCGACTTGAAATTTTCAGGGTAGGTGGCGCATCCCAATACGACGGACAAGTTCGTTAATGGGCATAATCAGCCCAGTGGTTTCCGAGTAATAATTTTGTTTTCAACGAATATAAATCCGATCGAATTGAAACTTGGTGAGTAGTTGAAGAATATGAAACTAAGAACGTTTGTGAAATTTTGTGCGAATCGTATGGCTAGAAAATTATTAAATCAACAAGTCCGGAGCGTTCCCGCCAATAGGCAGATACTGGGAAGATAATGTGTCTGAGCTCTGCGGGACTCGTTTCTCGATTAATATCGAGCGAATGGTGGCATATGATTTCACGCTTCAAATATTCACTGGTGGGGAAAGGCTGATTTCCGTGTTTTGTCTCATAGGTGGCGTGGGCGATTAGGTATGATCGACCAAGCCGGCTCTGAGAGGCTTAACCCGGGTCAGTTAAGTTGATTTTGTTGAGAAGCTACAGAGTACTGATGAAGGCCAAGAAGCCTTAAACGCGTCTTCTCTTGCTTTCTCGGCAAATCAATGAACCCCCTGGGGTCTATTTGACTTGTGAAATATATGTATAAGTATATTAATTATACGAAGCCATTATGAAGGACCCTATTGGCAGGAACGCTCTGGACTTGTTGATTTATTAACAACGGTATCGCCATTCTTCATTATTATTATAGAAAATTATTAAAAAATATTTTTGTTGTCACGATAACTTGAGAACGGAAAGAGATAGCGGCTTGGAGTTTTCAGGTTAGGATGTGCATCAGAACGCGACATTTCAGTTTGTTTATGAGCATAATCGGCCAAACGGTTTTAGAGTTATAGCCATCTGATATTTGGTTGTTTTTTGTTCCTCATTAACTCGAAAAATACTGAACCGATTGAATTCAAACATGGTTATTAGTTGTAGAATGCCAACGCGAAAATTCTTGCAAAATTTCGTGATGATAGTATTCGTAGAAAATTTTTAAAAAATCATTGAAAATTGATAAAAAAATGGTTTCAAGCCCTGTGGACAGGAGCTTTCTGGCGCTCTAGTTCAAACAGACACATTATATCTCCGAAAGTATTGGTTTCTCTGAGTTGGCAATTATATCAATGTATACATATGATAGAGCTGCATCATAAAGAAAATTCAATTCAAATAATAGTTTATTTATCAAGATTAAATGAGCAATCATGAGAATGAGAACTGCACCATGGAAGAAATCGAATTAAATCTGGCTAATTTTGCCCAATAACGAACTTAACCGAGATATGCATCTCCCTAACCTACTCTGAAAATTTCAACTACCTAGCTCATTCCGTTCGAGAGTTATTGTGGAAAAACTTTTTTTAAATTTTCAAATTTTTTTTTTTACACTTTGCGGTAATCTGGTCAATACAAAACTTCACATGCGTTAAAGGTCATGATTCTACAATTTGATGCTAAATTTCAGATAGATCGAACGAACTTGTCCGAGATATTTACGCTCCAAAACCACCTTGCAATTTTCAATCCGCTAACTCCTTTCGTTCGAGAGTTATCGTGCCTACTGCCGGTCGGCCGGGCGGACAGAATCGATTTCGCACTCGGATTCTTGATCAGTGAGTCGAACCAAATCGTTTGAGACCATTTTCAGCCAAAAATTCCAAAAATACAGACCCTTAGGCAAATTGATAAGCACTCTGTTCCGAGGAACTAGAGCGCCAGAAAAACAAGTTTCGTATGACAATTGCCCAAAACAGGTTTAAAGTACCTACAAATAGTAGGTATTCCATAAAACATGTATGAAAGAAGATGAGTAATAATATGAAAGAAGATGAGTAATAAATAAAATACCTTGTAATCGATAAAAAATTTCCTGATCTACGTTCACCAAATTTCTCCTCTCTCGAACTACAGAATTATGCTTTCAATATTTACGTAATATTTTCAAACATTTTCGGGTGAGGTCCCCGTTGCATCGCTAAAATACGAGTATTTCAACCCGAATATTTTTGAAGTTACAATATTCCCTTCTGTCAAGTTGACATTATGACAATTCATACATAGAATAATTATATCAATGTGTGAAATACGATTTACATTGAAATTTTGAAGAATCATATCTCATAAAGTATTAGCTTGTTAGAGTTAAAAATGATATGAATGGATTCTTATGATAAAACTTCTTATTAAAAAAAATTAAATTTGGAATTTGTTTCGTAAAAAAAAATTTTTTTTTTGTTACTCCGAAATCATCTATCCGATTTTGCCCAATAACGAACTTAGCCGAGATATTTATCCCCCAAACCTACTCTGAAAATTTCAACTCTCTAGCTCATTCCGTTCGAGAGTTATCGTGCCTACGGCCGGACGACCGGCCTGCCGGACCGGCCGGACAGAATGAATTTCGACCACGGATTCTTGATCAGTGAGTCGAACCAAATCGTTTAAGACCATTTTCATCGAAATATTCGAAAATTACAGACATTTGGGCAAATTGATAAGCACTCAGTTCCGAGGAACTAGAGCGCCAAAAATTCTATATATAAGTAACTATTCGAAAAAAAAAATTTAAGTACCGTCCCCTAGAAAATTTCAAAAAAGGTAAAAAAAAAAAAATTGGTTCAAGCACTGACGTAAAGTCAGAAGCTTTTGCGCGTATGTTCTATTGTCCATTCTTCTGTATTGGACACCCCTAATCGAATTTACCATGGTAAATTATGTTGTCCATTCTCCTGTAATTTACCATGGTAAATTCGAATTAAGAGTGTCCAATACAGGAGAATGGACAACATAATTTACCATGGTAAATTCGATTAAGGGTGTCTTATTCAGAAGAATGGACAATAGAACATACGCGCAAAAGCTTCTGACTTCACGTCAGTGCTTGAACTAATTTTGCTACTTATAAATGCTTTGGTATAATGTGCTTCTATTGTGCCTTGTGTTGCACCTTCTATAGGTCACCCTTATAATGTTTCACATATACAGGGTGTCAATTGGAAAATTTGCCAGGCCAATTACGTCACGACAGGGATGTTTTGAGAGAAGATGCCGGAACAGGTCAATTTTTATTCGGAGGAGGACTTACAAACATTTGAGAACAGACTGTATCATTGTTTGGCTAGTAATGGAAAACATTTCGAGCATCTCATTTGACTAGTACACTAATGGTGGGTTTCACAAAGCTTTGACACCTCTTAATCGCCAAATGAGTGCGATTCTATGTCTATTTCCAGTTCATTTTTGATACAACCATCGAATTAAATCCACAATTAAGCTAATCGAAGCTTCGTGAAACCCACCATAAGAATGAGCACCCTGTAACTACTTCAAGGACTCAATAAAAATTTGCAAGCAATAGTATTCATGTAGAGGGACAAGTTGTCTTTCAATTGAGGTTCAGCTCACCCTCCTTTCCCTATTAAGAATTTAGGGATGACAACCCCTACACCTTCGCTTGAGTAGATTTTGGCTTGTAGTAGTGCTCAAAATATGTCCCCCTTCAAATAAAAATTGACCTGTTCTGGCATCTTCTCTCACAACATATCTATCGTGACATAATTGGCTTGGTAATTTTTCAAATTGACACCCTGTATGTGGTGCCATGATGATTTTGCTGACCTATTGTAAAAAATTGGTCCACTGTATTGGTAATAATATTTCCTCAATATCTCCCACAATATATAGGAAATCAACAAGTCCAGAGCGTTCATGCCAATAGGGTCTTCATAATGGCTTCGTATAATTAATATATTTATGCATATATTTCACAAATCAAATAAACCCCAGGGGATTTCATCGATTTGCCGAGAAGCAAGAGCAGACGCGTTTCTGGCGTCTTGGCCTGCATCAGTACTCTGTAGCTTTCCAACAAATTCAACTTAACTGAACCGTGTTAAGCCTCTCACAGCCGGCTTTGTTGATTATGAATAATCGCCCATGCCACCTATGAGACAAAACAAGGAATTCAGCCTTTCCCCAACAGTGAAAATTTGAAGCGTGAAATCATATGCCACCATTTTAATCGAGAAACGAGTCCCGCAGAGCTCAGACAATATCTTCCCATGGCCATGAACGCTGTTTAGCGTTTTCGAAAATAATAATGAAAAATTGGTTCAAGCCCTGTGGACAGGAGCTATTGGGCGCATGTTCATCTTCCTTGTGGCCCGTACTGACCAGTAAAGAAAAAAAGCAGTATCATGTTGAATACCTCAATATTATTCTGGAACACAAATTTTCCATTACAATAATCTTCATCTAGCTTCTATTTAGTATCAATTCCTGTAGAACGTGATCATAATAAGTGTTTTCCATATAATAAAATGTGTTTGAACTTGGTATGTAGGAAATCTGACATCAATTATTGGAATTAATTGATTTGACAAACAGCCGTCAAATGAGGTAAATAGATTTTTGTGACGATTTTCTGTGACCATAGAACGTCAAAACACGCTGGAATGTGAATTTTAAGCAATATCTTCTGGAATTGAGATCGTATCGAACTGAAATTTTGCACACTCGTGTAGAATGCTTGATTTAACGTCGGTACAAATTTTTTTATTAAAAAATTTTCCAACTGCCCGATCCCAACAATACTTAGATAATATTATATCCATAAATTAAGCATTTCATTATTGCATTTCTTGAAATAGGTACCTTTTAATAATAATAATAATAATAATAATACATTTATTGCAGAGAAATCATACAATTTTTCAGAATACATTGAAGAGAAAAAAATACTGCAAAAGGACTTACGTCAGCGATACTGTTATTATTGTAAGCCCAAAAATACCAACGAAAAACTAGTCATTCATTCCCACACCTCATACCATAGCTACAAGAATGTGCACACCAGAGGAATCTATAAAATTCAGCACAAGTCGATCAACATCGTCCTTCTTTCGACGTCTAAACTATGACTTGATTCTTTATGTTTATGTCTTTGAATTTGTTTTCGGTGGAATTCAAAGAGTTCATAGAATAATCGATGAAAATACTGAGAGAGACCCAGGAAATTTGACACATTTTGTCTTGTATCTCCAGAAAATGAAATCGTATAGAGCCAAAATTTTGCACAATGTTGCAAAATACTACAATTGACGTTAGTACAAGTTTTTGTTGCAATCTGATGGATAGTTCACGAAAAAAAAATTTTTTTTTGAAAAAATTAAAAGAAATATTTTTTTAAAAATTACCAACATTTCGATCATAACAGAATTTTGCCAAAAGTTGCGCGTTTATATCCTCGAACTGACTACCAAGTTTCGATTCAACATTTTCTTTAGTTCCTGAAATATCAGGGAAATAACCTCAAAATTTGAAATGTCTATAACTTCTAAACCGTCCGGCCGATTTTGCCCGTTAACGAACTTAACCGTCGCATTTTGATCAGAAACCTACCCTGAAAGTTTGAAGTCGATAGGACCTTCGGCGCTCCTGTTATCGTGCCTACGGCCGGAAGGCCGGCCGGCCGGACGGCACCCAAAAATCTGACACCGGATTCGTGATCAGGGAGTCCGAATTAGTCTATTAGCCAATTTTCAGCTCGAAATTCGAAAATTACAGACATTTGGACGAAATGATAGGACGATGTTCCCCTAGAACATGCGCCCAAAAATGGCGATACCGTTCTTAATAAAACAACAATAAATAATAATCAACTTATGCATATATTTCACAAATCAAATAAACCTCAGGGGATTTCATCGATTTGTCGAGAAGCAAGAGCAGACACGTTTCTGGCTTCTTGGCTTTCATCATGAAATCCCCTGGGGTTTATTTGATTTGTGAAATATATGCATAATTAAATTAATCATACGAAGCCATTATGAAGACCCTATTGGCAGAAACACTCTGGACTTGTTGATTTATAAACAACGGTATCGCCATTTTTGGGCGCATGTTCTAGGGGAACATCGTCCTATCATTTCGTCCAAATGTCTGTAATTTTCGAATTTCGAGCTGAAAATTGGCTAATAGACTAATTCGGACTCCCTCATCACGAATCCGGTGTCAGATTTTTGGGTGCCGTCCGGCCGGCAGGCCGGCCGTAGGCACGATAACAGGAGCACCGAAGGTCCTATCGACTTCAAACTTTCAGGGTAGGTTTCTGATCAAAATGCGACGGCTAAGTTCGTTAACGGGCAAAATCGGCCGGACGGTTTAGGAGTTATAGACATTTAAAATTTTGAGGTTATTTCCCTGATCTTTCAGGAACTAAAGAAAATGTTGAATCGAAACTTGGTAGTCAGTTCGAGGATATAAACGCGCAACTTTTGGCAAAATTCTGTTATGATCGAAATGTTGGTAATTTTTAAAAAAATATTTCTTTTGATTTTTTCGAAAAAAAAATTTTTTTTTCGTGAACTATTCATCAGATTGCAACAAAAACTTGTACTAACGTCAATTGTAGTATTTTGCAACATTGTGCAAAATTTTGGCTCTATACGATTTCAATTTCTGGAGATATAAGACAAAATGTGTCAAATTTCCTGGGTCTCTCTCAGTATTTTCATCGATTATTATATAATAATCAATAATATTAAGGTATTCAACATGATACTGCTTTTTTTCTTTACTGGTCAGTACGGGCCACAAGGAAGATGAACATGCGCCCAATAGCTCCTGTCCACAGGGCTTGAACCAATTTTTTATTAGTATTATCACAATATATAGGTGTGATCGAGTTCAAATCTGGAACATGGATATATAATGAGGTTTCGAAGGCTCGCAAACTGTTCATAACAAAATACCTAGTATATAATATTATCTTCTTTTCAGATATACCAGAGTGTTCGGTGACATTTATCCAGAAAGACGGCAAGCCGACATTACTTTGCAGGGCTGTGGCTAATCCTCCGGAAGTTTCGTTCACGTGGAGAGTCGAAGAATACAATGAGACTTACGTGGAAACTGACAATATCATCCAAGATGGATTGAACAGCTACCTGTTCCTTGATCCGACTGTAGATACAGCCAGAACTTATTTTTGCTATGTCAACAACAGCGTGGGTACAAGCAGCCCCTGTGAGAAATCTGTCGCAGGTATCTATAACTTCTTTGCTTCGATAAAAAATTGGTACTTGTGTAATACCCTTGTATACATATAATATATACAGTATAATAATAATAATAATAATAATAATAATAATAATACTTCTACATCTAATCTGGATACTTGACAACATTTTAACAGTTAAAACCAGTCGTGTTTCGTTTCTAGTGAATAGACTAGTGAAAATTTGATGAACATGTCACTTGGTAGAATCCAATTCTCATGTATCTTGTATCTAGGATGATTTCTAGGTAGAAGCCTTTATGGCTCAAAGTTTCCCCAAAAGATCTCTAATATCGATCGTTGATCCCTCTGTTCTTTCTTATCATTCCCTCTGTCTCTCCTTCCCTCTTTCTCATTTCCTGCGCACTCGGAAGTTTTGCGCATATCTCAGCAAACATTTTTCTGATGGTTGCCGTTGGAGACGAATAGTCATGTTTCCGAAGGATATTTTTGAGGAAATTATATCATCTTAGTGACGGATTCATACGAAGTCAAGTAAAATAATTAACTGGATCATTTTGTTTGTCATCGAGTTATTCGTTATAGTTCCGGTTCATTATACGCATTACGTGGATTAGTTTTGACGTACAAAACTGGTGAGTTTATTCTCATTCCAAAATGTACGCCTTGTAATCGAATCGTAATTATTACAGTGACTATTTTTGGACATCTGGAGATTTCAATATCGTTGGAGACTCTTTTTCTGAAGTGGGAAGTTAGGTTGACCTTGCGCCATCTCGCTAAACTGGTGCCTTCTACCTATAACGCACCCTTGTGTTTTGGAGAACAATCGATAAATCGACCGATAACAAAAGGGTATGGAGAGTATTTATCAGAGAGTGTTTTATTGAATAAACCCTACCTTACCTCTTTGTGATTTTGTGAATATATCAGTAGGATTTTTATATCAATCGCATAGGGGTTGATGGAATTACGCTCGTCTTTGGTTTTCATAACACTGGTTCTGTATTTACACACTTTATTTACAATAAAACTCGATGAAAATATTTACAACTTCGATATAATTTACTTTTGCAATTACTGAAGTTCGTCAAATACCGTATTATGCTCTAACTTCGTCTCAGTCAGACATTCTCGTGTTTAAAAAAATATAGTCTAAGTCTTCGTCATATTTCGTATTTGATCAGAACTCTCCCGTCTTTACCTCGATTCCCGATACCCCAGATACTCTATTTCTCCGCCCCCACACTTCGGCTTTCCTCGATTCCATAGTACGCCCAAGGTGGTGTACAACAACGATTGGTAATTCCCTGGCTGAAAATACCCCGTCTTAGACCAAAAGGATTCCTCGGCAACGATCCCACGGTTTAAGGCAATTCTAATAATGTAGTCGTTGTTGACGTTGCACCACAATTTATGAGAGCCCTTCGTGTATTATAAACTCCAGATACAGATATTCCGTTAACCCTGACCTCCTTGGAGACGGCAGAGAGTAGGGGTTTGGTATTAAATTCTTCATGTTATGTTGGGTGGTACATGGTCTTTGGGATCACTCTAAGATCTCTAACGATATACTAATGGGTTTGAGGCATCTTAGAGTCCAGGGATCTTCGGATGTGTCGATAATGCATCGTTTGCACCCTTCAAATATAATCTTAATTCTAACTATATACAAGCAAAATTGCAATCCCTATTGAAATCCTACATATCGATGTAAATGTCCGATCTGAATTACTTCAATTTGTGCACTAATGTTTAAATTCAATTATTGAAGCTTGACTACCCTTGGTTATTACCGTGCTTTTTATGTTACCATTGGCCTACTTCTTGCATTGTACATAGTATAAAAGATTAGCCGCCGTATTCACAAAGCATTCAATCACCGTTGAGTCCTAGCTGAGGTCCTCAGTTAAGGATAACTAAGAATCGCAACCTCAGTTCAAGTGAAAATTAACGTGAAACAGACCTATTTCAGCACCGTTACATACGTTAACTGAGATTGCGATTCTTATTTATCCTTAACTGAGGACCTCAGTTAGGACTTAACGGAGATTAAATGCTTTGTGACTACGGCGGTATATTTATTAGTTTTGGCAGCCTCACTCCACCATCTAGGCGAGATTTTTGTTGTACCTGATATTTATGGTTAAATTTTTTTTTAATGATTATTTTTGGAACTATAGGGAGTAGAATTTTGTTTGGTTTCATTTATTATCTATCACGGCCTCAATACTTTTATATATTTGAGTTTATTCTTCATTTTAAGAATTAAGAACATTACTGATAATTTCGTTTCTCTCTTTTTATTCAATCCCCACCTGAGATTTGTACCTCTCTATTCGAGATCTGTATAAATAGAGTGGCGTCTCATACATAGTCCCAGCCCAATATCTACCCAGGGTACGAGGTTTGTAGTATTATCACGAATAAACGATTAGGTGCAACTTACACTCGGTGCATAGTTTTCACCACTCGAAATACCAACAGAAGGTATCATCGAAATGTTAGAGCAAGTCTGGACACGTGTTTCGGACGAATTGCTCCATCTTCAGCAATCTATAGCTCAGACATTCAATGAAACTAGGTTCCTTATCTTCCTTCGCGTAATACCGTTATGAGCGATGAGAAAATCACAAACGCCATCTAGGTGGGAAGAAATGAAACCCAGCGTTCCCCTTTTGGGATTTCCAGTTATAAAACATATGCCCCAATCATTACGATATGAAAATCTAATAGAGATTCTTGTAGTGCTCAAAATTTAAATAAAATAATTTTGATATATCTAAACAGAATAATTTATTCGTTGGCCGATATACCTTCGAGCACTGTAAGAATCTTTATTCGATTTTCATATTAGTGATTGGGGCATAAATGCTTTCATTCAATTCCAGTTCGATTGGACAACTGGATTCCTCGTCGGACCCATTGTGTAACGTCCCTATTTTCTGTTGACCAAGTATGGATGCTCCATTTCCCACAAATGTGACTTTATCTGTAACCCAAATTGATTCTGTGATGTGTTTGTTTTGAGGCCGATTCAAGAGCCACAGATAAAATTATGTATTGTTGCGATGATCTTGCGGTTATAATCCGTTATAATTATTCGGAAAAAATCATTCGTGATGTAGTTTCTTTCAAATATTCGCTGGACAAACATTTCGATCAAGTTTGTCATCGCAAAACTGTCGATGGAGATTTTCATTCGACGGTGACTAAATATTTATAGACTTGGCAATCCACTTGACTCTGATGAGTTTATCCCCTTCCTAAAAATACTAATGGATACCTCGTACCTTTGAAAGAATTGTTTCTTTCAGTGCAGTATTCCTTATCGATAAATTTTGCACGCGTTATCGCGATGGGATGCAGTGGTTCGTGAATATTTTTGTACCGAATTAAGCGAAGGTGTGGAGGTGGATTGTGAAATATCTTAATTCAATGCTGGATCGATTTTGACATAAACGTATGTTTCCTTCAATTTAAGAAGCGCCGAAAATTTGAATAATTTTTCTGAGAGATACTCATTTTAGAACAGCTGGTATTTGGTTTGATGACGAATATTTTGTCCCTCATTAAATTAATTTCGAATGTTTCTTGAAACTCTCATCCTACATGCAGTGAATCCTACATACAGTAAATGGATTGCTAAAATAAAATGTCATATTGATGGCTACTTCATTCAACACCTAATTATGGATTTATAGCTATATAGAAATTTGAATTTTCGTAAAAAGCAGAAAATGTTCGATGGGGATCAGTAGATTTCAGTGTCCCGAACAATTTGAGTACTCAAAATTTAATTTAATTAATTTAATTCGATAGTGAAATTCTCGAAAATGTCGTGCATTAACATTGAATTCGAGAAATTGTCAATTACATAGATCGAAAATTTGTATTTTTTGACATTTTAACAAGTTATTTCTAGCATTCCTAAAAAAAATGGACTTTGAATAATTTATTCAAAATGATCAACGTGAAAAAAATATATAAATGAATAAATGAACAAGTTGAAACCAGTTGAAAGAAATCAAAAATGTTGCTCGAAAGTGCCACCGTTTTCTCGATGCACATTCTTGTACTTTTTAAATTATGTCTTTTTTATCACTTCTGGATCATTACAGATCTTATTACAGGCAACTTGCAACGTTGCAAGAAAATATCCTCACCTCTCAGACTCATAGACAAAAGATTTCAGATATCCTCAGATGAAATAATCACCAGGATTCAAGTCTGGTGATCTAGGGAACCACGCATGCGGTCCACCTCTGCCTCTCCACAAATTTGGAAAATGCTCACCCGAGAAGTTCCTGAAGCATTATTATACAAAATTATGATCGATTTTCAAATAATAAGGGATCAAACCACAATACTGTCGAAGTCAGTTGTCAAAATGTATGTCATAGATATTGTTGAAGCATACTTGAATGAACACTAGTGGGATACAATACAAATTGATATCCTGATATGTTGATCATGTATATTTTTTTGTGACAATCAGCAATGTTTACGAGGGATGGAGTCTTTGATTTGAGGAATTCGCATGGATGGGCTGAATAAAATCCACATGCAGTATTGTTTACCCATTTGTTTATTTATGTTTCTACTGTTGATCATTTTGAAAAAAAAAATTCTATATCCATATTATTTGAAAAATGGTTTGTAAGGATATCGATAACGGCTAATTTTCAATCAGTGGAACGAACAGTTTTTCGAATCAAATCTTAATGTATAACATTTTTGAGAATTAAGTGGAATTAAATCTGTCGACAATAATTTTGATGAGCCAAATATCGTGCGGAACACTGCGATCTACTGATTCCTTTCGGAAATTTTCTGCTTTTTCCGTAAATTCTAATCGAATTCCAATATTCCTTCATACAGGATGTTGTATCTCAGCTTGCGAAAAGTTCTACATTTTTCTAATACGGACCTGGATTTTATAATCAGTTTAAAGATTAATCGATCGACCCATGGAAGTGTATTTTACGTTCCAAATATCAATTGATTCACTGGATAGTTCAAAGGTTATAAGCAATTAAAAATATTGGCGAATACATAAATCCATAAATCACCCTGTATCTCGGCTATGGAGCTGATTAGACATATCATATATAGGTTTTTTGGACTCGTCTAGAGTAGCTCTACCACTGGTAAACGTATGTTCAGTTACCAATGAAACACCCTGTATATTAGATGAAGTTCGATATACAGGGTGTCCCAAGTTCGAGTGCCTATTAGACGTTTCTGGATAACTGGACATATTTGAGATCTGAAAATTGGGATTATGATATTGCTTGAAATTATCTACAGAGCAAAAATATTTTCGAAGCACAATCACTTCCAGTTATACAGGGAGTGGAAATAAATTTGATGAAAAAATTTTTTTTCAAGTTTTACATTCCTGGTATGATCAAGTATTCAATACTGAATACATTTCTGTTAAAACCATTGTATTCATTCGAATAGTTTTCAAAATATCGAAAAAAAACCGGAAAAAAAGTCAATTATGTTTAGTCAGTATGATGTTCATTATTCTTGTTTTAAACATCCTGAGCGTGAACCGTTTTTAGAACGTCGAATAGGAAGAATGTGGAAAGGTCATGCATCTTTTGAATTTCAGAAATATCATCACAGGGTGTTTCAAATTTTGTGTCGAAAAGTGTGATCAAAAATTGGCCATAACTTCTGTTTTTTCAAATTAGAACCCTATTTTTTCATGATTGCGTTGGATTCTGCGGTGAAAAATAATGATAGTTCTCTGACATGATTATGCTCCCAAATAAAAAAAAAACTCAAAAATTATTGAATTTAGGAGCATAATACTGTGAGAAAACTATAATTATTTTTCACCGCAGAATCCAACGCAATCATAAAAAAAATAGGGTTCTCATTTGAAAAGCAGAAGTTATGGCCAATTTTTGATCACAATTTTCGACACAAAATTTGAAACACCCTGTAATGATATTTCTGGAATTCAAAAGATGCATGACCTTTCCACATTCTTCCTCTTCGATGTTGTAAAATCGGTTTAAGTTCTAAGAATAATGAAGATAATACTGCCTAAACATATTTGACTTTTTTCCGGTTTTTTTTTCAATATTTTGAAAACTGTTCTAATGAATAAAATGGTTTAAACAGAAATGTATTCAGCATTGAATACTTGATCATACCAGGAATGCAAAACATGAAAAAAAAAGTTTTCATTACATTTCTTTTCACTCCCTGTATAACCGGAAGTGATTAGGCTTCGAAAATATTTTGGTCTGTAGAGAATTTCAAGCAATATCATAATCCTAATTTTCAGATTTCAAATGTGTCCAGTTCTCCAGAAACGTCTAATAGGCACTAGAACTTGGGACACAATGTATAGGTTTTTTGGACTCTAGAGTCTAGAGTAGGTCTACCACAGGTAAACGTATGTTCATTCACCAATGAAACAGCCTGTATATAAGATGAAGTTCAATATAGAGAGTCCTTTCATAGCGAAGTTTCCCAATGGATGAGAATCTCGCTTGAACGTACAACCTTTCCCCTAAGCACCTCTATCGTATTCCCCATTGTTGAAGATAGCCCATTTACTAGGAATTACCGAGACACCTACTACATAATTACTCCTCCAAGAACTTCCAAAATCTACTTAACGAAGTTATAATAACCTGGAACAGATGCCAAATGTTTACCTGCCTCGCATCCATCTTCCAGTTCATTAAAACTGTATCCGCCTCCATCTGATGTATATTTTCATCGATCAAACAGACTCTGTAATAGGTCCATATTTTCTCTAACATCCCCGCATGAAGATGAGAGTATGATGCCGGATTGAAATTTTGGGTTGGTTACAAGGTTTGACCCACCTAACTTTTATGAATTATGAATATCTGACAGATATGACATCAGTTCGAAATATTACCATATGTATTCAAATATGACTAGCCCGGGATGGAAGAATGTTGATGAAATATTTGTGATATTACAGGACGCTCGATTTTATTTGAATGCTTCAAAACGTTGGTGTTTCACTCAACACTCTTGTTTAGGGGAGTTGTCTATTTGAATTCAAAATTTAAAAACAAAAATGGGTTCAAGCCTTGTGGACAGGAGCTTTCTGGCGCTCTAGTTCAAACAGATAAATTATATCTCCGAAAGTATTGGTTTCTCAGAGTTGGGAATTATATCAATGTATTCTTATGATAGAACTGCATCATAAAGGAAATTCAATTCAAATAATAGTTTTTTTATCAAGATTAAATGAGCAATCTGAGAATGAGAACTGCACTATGGAAGAAATCAAATTAAAATAGCTGAACTGAATTTGACTCTCTTTTATAGAACAGGATGAAATGTTTGAACACAGATCATATAATAAAGCTTAGATTGAATTATTATAGCATTCTGTGAAAACATAGAAGTAGGATTCATTCTTGAAATTTAGAAAAATCATATCTCCGAAAGTATTAGTTGGAGTTGAAAATGATATTGATGGATTTTAATGGTGAATCTGCATCTTAAATAAAAATTGAATTTGAATTTTGTTGCTCAAAAAAAAATTTTTTTTTCGTTACTCCGAAACCATCAGGCCTATTTTGCCCAATAACGAACTTAACCGAGATATTCATCTCCCTAACCTACTCTGAAAATTTCAACTGCCTAGCTCGTTCCGTTCGAGAATTTTTGTAGAAAAATGTTTTTAAATTTAGAACATTTTTTTTTGACACTTTGCGGTAACCCGTTCAATACAAAACTTCACATATGTATAAAAGTCATGATTCTACAATTTGATGCTAAATTTCAGATAGATCGAGTGATCGGTTTCGGAAATATTCATAAAAAATGTGTTTTACTAAAATCGGCCATAACTCGGCAACCGCTTGATGGATTTTGCCCATTAACGAACTTGTCCGAGATATTTACGCTCCAAACGTACCTTGCAAATTTCAATCCTCTCACTCCTTTCGTTCGAGAGTTATCATGCCTACGGCCGGCCGGACAGAATCGATTTCGACCTCGGATTCTTGATCAGTGAGTCGAACCAAATCGTTTGAGACCATTTTCAGCCAAAAATTCGAAAATTACAGACATTTGGGCAAATTGATAAGCACTCAGTTCCGAGGAACTAGAGCGCCAAAAAAGGGGAAAGTCCTGTGGCAGGAGCTTTGGCGCTCTTGTTCAATCTTTAACAAACCATATCTCCGAAAGTATTGGTTGGATATCAATGGATTCTAATGAAAGAACTGCACCATAAAAGAAATGAAATTCAAATAATAGTTTATTTATCAAGATGAATTGAGCAATCTGCAATGATTCAACCTCGTGGAATGGGTTGATGCAACTTAGACTCGGTGCATAGTTTTCACAACTCGAAATAACTAAGGAAAGTATCATCGAAATGTCTAGAGCAAGGCTGCAGACAATCATTGCAGATTGTCCATTTATTCCTGATATTTGAATAGGTGGGTATAGGTTGACGAACACATTATTTTGATAGTTCGAAACATATTAATAAAATACAATCCTCTTTTCCTAATTTAATAGTTCATCCCACACGTAACACATTCATTCTGTATTATGAAACTTAACTCAAGAAAGAATATTTGAAACACAAATTTAGATTAATATTTCAGCATTTTTGGCGCTCTAGTTCCTCGGAACTGAGTGCTTATCAATTTGCCCAAATGTCTGTAATTTTCGAATTTTTGGCTGAAAATGGTCTCAAACGATTTGGTTCGACTCACTGATCAAGAATCCGAGGTCGAAACCGATTAGTCCGGCCGGCCGTAGGCACGATAACTCTCGAACGAAAGGAGTTAGAGGATTGAAATTTGCAAGGTGGGTTTGGAGCGTAAATATCTCGGACAAGTTCGTTAATGGGCGAAATCCATAAAGTGGTTTCGGAGTTATGGCCAATTTTAGTAAAAATATTTTTTATGAATATTTCCGAAATCGATCACTCGATCTATCTGAAATTTACCATCAAATTGTAGAATCATCACCTTTACACGCACGTGAACTTTTGTATTGACCAGGTAACCACAAAGTGTCAAAAAAAAATTTATAAAATTTTTAAAAAATTTTCTACAATAACTCTCGAACGGAATGAGCTAGGCAGTTGAAATTTTCAGAGTAGGTTAGGGAGATGAATATCTCGGTTAAGTTTGTTATTGGGCTAAATAGGCCAGATGGTTTCGGAGTACCTACCTAACGAAAAAAAAAATTTTTTTTTCACTAAAAAATTTCAAATTCAATTTTCATTTAAGATGCAGTTTCGCCATAAAAATCCATTGATATCATTTTCAACTCCAACAAGCCAATACTTTCGGAGATATCATTTTTCGAAATTTCAATAATGAATCGTACTTCTATGTTTTCACAGAATGTTATAATAATTCTATCTAAGCTTTATTATATGATCTGTGTTGATACTTGTACATGTCATCCTGTTCTATAAGAGAGAGTCAAATTCATTTCAGCTATTTGAATTTGATTTCTTCCATGGTGCAGTTCTCATTCTCAGATTGCTCATTTAATCTTGATAAATAAACTATTATTTGAATTGAATTTCCTTTATGATGCAGTTCTATCATAAGAATACATTGATATAATTCCCAGCTCTGAGAAACCAATACTTTCGGAGATATAATGTGTCTGTTTGAACTAGAGCGCCAGAAAGCTCCTGTCCACAGGGCTTGAACCCATTTTTTTGCTAGCAACGTTATGAAAATCCTGTACATAGGAACATGTCTCACTACTTAAGGAAGTAAAAGGTAATATTAAGCTCAATGGTCAACGAATAATAATTTCTTTTGATGTTTCCATTATGTTGTTCTTTCCTATTGCCTTCATGAATTACATCATTACAATATCCAATTCTAAATCTTCTGAAAGATAATCCCCAATATTTGCACACATTGGGGATATGACGTCTGTTATAGGTAGATAAGATGACATGAATGAAGAGTGAACACAGATAGAACAAATCGCAAATTGATAAGAGCTCTGAACCGAGGAACAAGAGCGCCTAAAATTGGAAGAAGTACTGAAATCGCGAAAATCAATTCGATTCTAAGCGTTAAGTTGATCAAAATAAACTGGTCGAAGCATTGGCGTAGAGCTTTTGCACGCATGTTCCCTTGTCTATTCACGCCTCATACGAAGTCGATCGAGCATAGTTTCTGAAATATAAAAGATTTTTTTTATTCACCTCTCACACTCTTATTCGAATTTACCATCAATAAAGACCGTTTTCTCAGCGTTTATAAGATATGAATACATTTGTAACCATTTTAATGACATACTTGAGTAATGGGAGAATCGAAATTGAAATTCTGTAAATATCTAATGATATACGAAAAACCTTACTTTTTTTATTTCAGGATACGATATTCACAAAATTCGAAGAAAATTTGAGCTTTACAAGTAATTACCAAATTTAATTGGATCAAATTTGTATATTTTTGGGTTATAGAGGTTAGAGTTAGTTAGAGTTAAGTCGCAATTTTCGAAATGTAAAATTTATGATATTTAGGTACGCAGATTATTTTCGGAAAAGAATATTGACAAAATTCGTGGAAATATTACAGGTTTTTTCAGTTCTATAACACAATATTTGTTTCTCGTAATTCCAGTGCTTCTACATGTGCTTAGTTGTATAGATAGTATTTCCCCTTCAAACGTTCACAACATTTTTGTATTATTATGAGTTATATTAGTATCTATTCAAATGGTGCAGTTTTCAATGCAGATATTTCAACGAAAGATTAAGAAAATACATTTCAAGTTTGGTTTGAGGAAATCGTTTTCATTCTATCCAAACAACAAAAATTCAGATGTGTATAAGTCCAAAACCATTTGACCGATTATGTCTAATGACGAACTTCAATGTTGTATTCGGATTCGTAACCTACCCTGAAATTTACAAGTTACTATCTCTTTCCGTCCTCAAGTTATCGTGAGATACATAATATTTTTTCATAATTTTTTCAAAATCAACTTCTTTGTGACTCAGTATTCAACAACTAATTACCAAGTTTCAATTCGATCGGATTTATATGTTTGAGTTATGGAGAAAATAATATTCCAGTGGTATTACTCCGAAACCATTATTGATAACAACAAACTTTACTGTCCCACTCAGACGCGCAACCTAACTAGCAAATTGCAAGTCGCTAACTCTTTTCGTTTGAAAGTTATCGTGGAAACAGTCACCCATCCAGCTACTGAACTCGGCCAAGTAGCTCGGATTTCCCACAATATGGATCCGATCGTGTTCAAATTTAGACCTTGGCTGTGAAGGTTTTGAGGGCTCTCGCAAAATTTCAGCGATATCGGACTGACAGTTTTTGAGATGCAAAATTTGTTTCAATAATTTTTTTTTATTTTCCAGTGATAAAATCCTCACGAAATTCAGCAAAAATTTGCGCGTTGGCTTTCTACAACTATCATGTTTGAATTGGATCGGATTCGTATTTTTTGAATAACCACTAAATTGCAGATCCAAAACCGTTGGGCTGGTTATGCCTTTTAAAAATCTCAAATATTGCATCTGCATGCATAACCTACCCTCATAATTGCAACTCGCTATATCTTTCTGTCCTCAAGTTGTCGTGAGACCTTGAGATCGTGATACCCTGAAAATTTCAAATTTCCATTTCCGTTCTAAAGTTAACGTAACAACGGCTGGCCGGACAGAATCAAATTTGACCTCGAAATATTCATCAGTGAGTCGAACCTGATCGCTTGAAAAAATCGCGGCAAAAAATCGAAAAAATTATATCATGCTGTTCCCCTGAACATGCGGTCAAAAAGCAGTGCGCATGTTTCATAGTCTATTCACATTTTACATACCCTCATGAAATACTGTACGAACTTTTCGAATAAATTAAATAGTGTAATACCTCCGCAGAGATTCGAACCCGCACCTCCTGCGCGGAAAGAGAAGGAGCTACCAACTCGACTATACAAGACTTACTAAAGTCCCCAGATCTACAGGATATTAAATTTGAAAGGATGATACCATTTCAAAATCTTATTTTCAATAAGCTGTAATTCGATATTCGATTGTAAAAGGGTCGTTTGAAGATGTGTTCGGAATTTCAGCGGAGTCTGACAGACTGTTTCTGAATATAACATTTTTGCAGAAAGAAATTGTTTTCTACTGATACAATCTTCACCAAATTGCGCATAAATTTGCGCGATATTCTATCGGCTCTCTATTTTTTGACCTATTGATGAAACAAAATTTCAGATGGGTATAACTCGAACTCAACCTTCGCATTTAGATTTGCAACCTACCCTAAAAATTACAACTCTTTACGTTCAGGAAGTATCGTAGCAACGGACGACCAGCGGACAGAATCTAATTTGACTTCGAATTCTTCATCAGCTCACGAGAGCATAGTTTTGATGACCTAAACGTAAACAAGCTCTCAATAGCTGACTACATGTCAGCGCTTGTTCGAATTTGCTTACATATTATTCATCACCAATATAACAAAACCATAAGAAAGTTTGTATAGTGTTCTCATGTCAAATTGTTACAGGCGCAAGGCCGTGGTGGAACAACATGGAAGACGAGAACAAAATCATCATCATCATCGCATCGTCTGCCGTCCTTATACTCTGCGTTCTAGTGATATGCATCATCATAATCATCCTCTGTCGAAGAAAAAGAGCCAACACAAAATGTAAGTTCGTTTTAACAACCCACCATGACGTATATGGCCTCTATAACCAACATTCGCATAACTTATGAGTGGTTGTTGCTTGGTAAATTAATCCAGACTAATGAGACATTTTGTTTTGTTTTCGCCAACAGACAATAGTCCTTTGGAAATGGAAGAGAGGGAAAAGTAAGTTTTCAACAATTCCTAGTGTTTTGTCTTATAGTTTTTGGAGATGGGAAATTGTATGATGGAATGATAATTTAGAACTATTTTTCTGACGATGGTGAGGGTGTATATCAATAGTTTGATGGGTGGTATGGCAGGCCTCTGTAAATAACTCCAACTGTATTATAATTTATTTATATCGAATTTTATACTTATTTTATGTAAATAAAGACTATATGTGTTCATTAGTAATTTTTGTTCATTAGGGAGAGTTGAATGAACATCCCAAAAATCTGTGAGTTTTCTTTGTCAAGCCAACCAGGCACTTTCAAATGAACGTATTTTCGAGATAATTCAAATTGAGGTGCGAAAATGAAGAAACGTAATTTTACGTCTCAGTTCAAGCTTGTGACTAATAAAAACGTGTGGGCCGTATAGACTAGTGCCCAGTGAAGCCTTTGAAAATGGAAAAAAAACTAATTGGAAAAGGAAGAGAATATAACAAATATTAAAGGAAAAATAATTTACGGGTGATCTGAGGTCGGGATGTGGAAGGGGTTGAGTTTTCCAGGGAAAAAACAGTTTATCTCGGTTTTCGGCAAAATTTCAAGTCCTATTAAAAAAAGTGAAACGAGAAAGTTGTAGGTTATAAAACGATCTAAAACTTTTGTAGTACACTTTTCACATAATCTCAAAATGTATGTGAAAAATAACCAAATTTTTTTATTTTTATCTTTTACAAAAATTTTTTTCTTTTGCGTGATTTTGTGAAAACTTACCTTTTTATATACACAATAATTTTTGTTATTTAACATATTAATATTTTGAATCTATTTTGACTTAATATTGAAAAAGCAGCCTAATTTTCACTCCAAAATTCTCACGTCAAAATAACTACTTTTTAAAGACTATGGGCTTTTTGATCGTTAAAATCTCTTCTTTCTGATGTAAAAAAATATACATTACTAGGGTAAATTTCCTCACAAAATGTTACGAAATAACAGAAGGTAAGGCCCAGACCCTCCTAGCCCTTTCCCCACTTCTCTATGAAATACCTTTTGATGGCCTAAAATTTTCCGTAAGTAACTCAGGTATATAAGTTATCTTAAAATAGCAATAAATAGGCATCTATGCATATAATTTAGAGAAGATTCTTCAACTTTCTCAAAATATTGTAGATATCTTATTAAATATTAACTTTGTTAACTTAGCATTTTCTGAGAAAATTTACCTTAGTGATGTATATTTTTTTCAAACTATCAGGAAGTAGAGATATCAAGGAACAAAAATCCCACCTACTTTTTTAAAAGGGGAGATATTTTGACGTGAGAATTTTCGCTGTTTTTTCGATACTGAGTCAAAATAAGTGGAAAAATTTAATGTTTCAAATTGAAAAATTACAGTGTATTTGGGACACGAAAAGGTAAGATTTCACAATGTGTCGCGAAGAATTTTTTTTTTGTAAAAGATAAATATAAAAAAAAATCACGAAAAAAAAAATTGGTTCAAGCACTGACGTGAAGTCAGAAGCTTTTGCGCGTATGTTATATTGTCCATTCTTCTGTATTGGACACCCTTAATCGAATTTACCATGGTAAATTAAGAATTAAGAGTGTCCAATACAGGAGAATGGACAACATAATTTACCATGGTAAATTCGATTAAGGGTGTCCAATACAGAAGAATGGACAATATAACATACGCGCAAAAGCTTCTGACTTCACGTCAGTGCTTGAACCAATTTTTTTTTTTTAATTTTCTAGGGGTACGGTTCTTAAAATTTTTTTTTTCGTCAGTTTTTTCAAATTTTCTAGGGATACGGTTCTTACAAAATTTTAAACACGTCCTTATGTTGATTTTCTACTACTAGTTACCAAGCACCAATTCGATCGAATATTTATTTTTTGAGTTATTAAGGAAATAATATTCCAGGTGGGTATAACTCGTAAACCGTTAGACCGATTATGCCCAAAAATGAACTCAACTCTCCCTTTCGGATACGCAACCTACCCTGAAAATTGCAAGTCCCTATCTCCTTTCGTTCGAAAGTTATCGAGGCAACGGTCACCCATCTACTGAACTCACACAAGAATGCTCGAATCTCCAACAATATTTAACCGATCGTATTAAAACTTGACACTTGGCAGTAGAGTTAGGTTATGCAGGCACTTCCAAATTTCAGCAATTTCAAACGAATAGTTACTGATATATAGAATTTTTTTTTTTTTATTTTCAATGATTCATTAAAAATTTTCTACAAATGCTATCCTCACCAAATTTTGCAAACATATTTGCGTTGGCATTCTACAACTAATAACCATGCTTTAATTCAATCGGTTCAGTATTTTTCGAGTTAATGAGGAACAAATAACCACCAAATTTAGAAAATTTCAGATGGCTATAACTCTAAAACCGTTTGGCCGATTATGCTCATAAACAAACTGAAATGTCGCGTTCTGGTGCACATCCTATCCTGAAAATTTCAAGCCACTATCTCATTCCGTTCTCAAGTTATCGTGACAACAAAAATATTTTTTAATAATTTTTTTAAAATTTTCTAGCCATACGATTCGCACAAAATTTCACAAACGTGCTTAAGTTCATATTCTACAACTACCCACTAAGTTTCAATTCGATCGGATATATATTGGTTGAAAACAAAATTATTACTCGGAAACCACTGGGCCGATTATGCCCATTAACGAACTTGTCCGTCGTACTGGGATGCGCCACCTACCCTAAAAATTTCAAGTTGCTAGCTCTGTTCGTTCTCAAGTTATCGTGGCAACGGCCGGACGGACGGCCGGACGGCCGGACGGACAGAATCAAATTTGACCTCGAATTCTTCATTGGGGAGTCGAACTTAATCGTTTGAGACCATTTTCGTCAAAAAATTCGAAAGGTTCAGACATTTGGGCAAAACTATAACAAGATGTTCCCCAGAACATACGCGCAAAAACCAAAAACTTATGTATGAATTATTCACATAAATTTTGGGGTTATGTGAAAAAAGTGTACATAAAAAGTGTGAACATAAAAGTCGTAGATCCTTTATTACCTACAACTTTGCGTTTTAACTTTCTTCAATAAGACTTGTAGTTTTGCTGGAAATCGAGATAAACCGTTTTTTACCCTTAAAAACTCACCCACTTCCACTTCCCGACTTCAGATCACCCGTAAATTATTTTTCCTTTAATTTTTGTTATGTTCTCTTTCTTTTACAATGGGTTTCATTCTACTATTATTTTTTTTTTGTTAAAAATTATGGACCCTGGTCTAATAACCAAATACTGCAGTAAAATAATTTTACTATAAAAAAATATTCTTTTGAATTAAGAGCAATACATTGAAATCATTCTCAAACCGATATAATGGTTTTTTTCAATTGAATTCAGATCAAATCATGGCATCATAGCTTCCTGCGAATCATGTCAATTACGTTCTCGGAAAGCTACAATTCCAGATTTCTGTTAATTTCCCTAAAAATTCGAAGTCTTTTTCTATTTGGAAACCTAATGTATTTGCGCCGAGTCAATAGTGCAATTCTATTACAAAGCCCACAGAGTGTGAAAACAGTCTGAAAATAAATGATAGTCACCCAAACTATTCACATTCTCCATTATACACTATGGAGAATCTAACATTTTATTCGCACCTAGAAAATAAGAAAAAAAACATAGAATTTTGTGATGTTCATAATAAACCTAAAACTATTCCAATTGAAATACGGATAATTTCTTCGATTAGCATGACCGAACCACACACTTATTCCTCTATGCACAGTCATTAAGCACTTCATGAACAAATTTTATTAAAGTTTCTAATGAGGTTGTTGTTCATTTTCTTGAACAATCAAACCTGTACCACCCAAAATAACACAGTATTCTCTGAAAAATTAACTTAATTCACTAATTTTTCTTACATCCCTCAGGTTCATTTGCACTCAAAGTCCGGATGTACTGGGCTTACCTTTAGTTCCCTGTGGTAGGATAACTTATTTGGGAAGCCAAGGTACTGACTAACCACCAAATTTCAGTGTACATAAAGTTTGCCTATGTGTTGCATGATATTTTTTCGATATCTTAGAATCTTGAATTTGAGGGTGTGAAATGATATTGTCGATTCTCCTAAGATTGTTTTCAAAGGATCGATATTCCAGAGGTATTTTGGGAAAATAATAATAATAAAATAATATTTATTTTTGACCAAATAGCAGTTCTTGAAAAATACTGGCACCAGGGTCTTCAAAACATTACACACATCACTTCATAAAATATAACACCAGAAAAATACTATTAGAAACTCCACATCCAATCTGATTGCTTCAAGACAAAAATCCTGTATTTTTCCGAATGAAGCATTTCCTTGCGGGAATGTTACGGTTCGTTTCATAGGCTTCGAAAAAAATTCCAAATTTATATTTATTCAATCCTGAAATCAATGAATAGCTATATTAAAATGTGATGGGATATGTTGTCTGAAAACCTGGCCTGAGGCTTACACAGAACTATTTCTGAGCTACAAATCATTTAGAGCGCCACAGACGGGCATACGGAATTGACGCAATTCCAATCTCCTAATTCTCTTTCCTACAATCGTTTTCCATGGGAGAAACATGCGTGGACGATTACTACAATTGAAATTTCAGCGTCGCCACGATCGGAATGGAAGCTAGACCTCCAATACGTAAGTACCGGTCGAACAACTCGATCAATCTGCTTCCGGTCGCGTCAATCGTAGAGACTACAGACCACAGAACACTAATTGAGACAATTGTAGTAATCGTCCGAGCCTGGTTCCCATGGAAACCGAGAATAGGAAAAGACTCAAGAGATTGGAATCGCGCCATTTCGATATGCCCGTGTACGGACGATTATTGTCACCAGTTCTTCAACTTACCTCACCATTTCACTACCCTTACAAATATCTGTGAATTTTGGGTGGTATAGTAATATTTATGTCAACACATATAGAAATATAAGATTGCATGAAGTCACATAAGCATGATATTAGTGATTTAGCAGCAGTATTTCCAAGAGTCAAAAATATAATCAGCAAATGGGTAAGATTACAATGAGTTTGTATATATATTACAACAAGTATAACAGGAGGACATCAAAGCTGAACATCTGTTGCTGATTGTGTTGTTAAATACTATTGTAGTTATAGTTGTGGGAAGAGTAGGGAGTATCACTAACTACGTCGTTTAGTATCATTCTGAATGTAGTACTTATTTTCATTCTCATTCTAAATATTCGTAATTCACAGAAAAATAAAAAAAAAATTGTAGTCATTATGTTTGGTGGTGGCGGGTTTGTATCATCATTTTTTTTAAATATTTTTTATCTATTGACCATTACACTGTTCCCTTGAGTATTTTGCAACAACGATGAAACTGGGTGTATGGGTTTTAATCTAATGTACGAAGGTGCAGCATCTTTAATATAAACAAATATACGGAGTGAGTCTTTAAGTTTTACATTAATTTGAACCATATGTTCTTCAAATCAAATTTAACCCCATTTGCCCAAATGTCCGTAATTCTCGATTTTTTTTCCTTTTCAATTTTTCCAGATGCGGCTCAGGTAAAAATTTAGAGGCATTCGAATATTTCACAATGTGCTTAAACACTCCTGGTCTTTGTTTACACGTTCAGATGATTCTTACTTCGTGCGATGTGGACTTGGACATTTATGTCGAAGCGAAAAGAATAAATTATCTATGAATTTGATTGTGAAATAACATCAAGTACGGCAACGTGGGTATAGCTTGATTCAAGTCCACTTCAAGTTACACTTTATTCTATAAGTCCCGGGCCTAACCAGTAAAAATAATTTTTTTTCTCATAAATTCGATTTTATTCGTCAACATAGTGACCTTCAAGAGAGATACATGTACTCCAACGCTCCTCTAACTTTTCAATACCTTTCCTGTAGAAAGATACAGATATTTAGGCATCAACCTCGGGAATCACTTCTCCATTAGAGCCAAATTTCTTTCTCTGGGGCATTCTTTTGAGGTCTCCAAAAAGCCATTATTTACTGGGGAGCATTTTCTTGTTGGAAGAGAATTTTTTTCTTTTGCATTTTTGGACGTTTTCGTAATGTCTGCAGTCAATCGATCCAATAACGTTATGTAATATTCACTCTTGATGGTTTCACCTTTGTCAAGATAGTCAATAAACAATATACCATGCACGTGCCAAAATACGGATGCCATAACCTTGCCCGCAGATATTTGGAATTTTGGCTGCTTTGGTCGGCTTTCATCGACTGCTTTCCACTCAGCTGACACTCTCACTGACTCAGGGGTGTAGTGATTAATCCTGGTTTCATCCACTGTCGCATATCAACGCATATCAAAATCCTATTTATGCCACTTAAACAGCTCCAAACTGCGTTCAGAATCGACGATGCGTTTTTGCTTTTGGTCAGCGGTGAGCAAGCGTGGCAACCATTTCGAGCAAAGCTTCCTCGGGGACAAATGTTCACGGAAAAAATGAGTACACTGCCTTCTGATATCTTCAACTCCACCGGTATCTCACTCAACTTCAATTTACGATCACTAAAAAACCATTACTTGGACTATTTTAATGTTTTCTGAAACAACTGCTGAATTCGCGCAACCAGAGCGTTCAGCAACCGTCTAACTAAATAAGTCCCACTACTGAGAGGAGTAAGCTCTGGGCAGTAACTGGCCTACTAACCGGACACTGTACCCTGAGAAAGCACCTGCACATCATGGGATTCTCCGAGAAGACCCTGATTGTAGGTAATGTGGGCGGCTGGCGAAACTGCCTCACATGTCATATTAGACTGCCCAGCTCACACTCGATGTGGACTTCACAATGGGGGTGACGACCTGACCCTGAGTGCCAGAAACCGTGCGAGGAACCTAGTCAAGGGCCTAATCCTACTTGGTAGTAAAATGGACCTTATGTAGGTAATACAGCGACAAGGCAGTGGGGATGTTACGTGAGACTCATATAATGTCAGGGGTGCAGGACTTAGCTCGCTTAAATAAACCTGAGCTGCAGGGGATCGACTAAGATACCCTATGGCAGCTAGCAACCCGAGCTCAAGGGAATCAACCACGAGAACCTGTCAGCTAATAGGAGACCGACCGAGGTTCAATAAGCCTCGCTAAGCTGCAGCACAGACTGCTCTCTCTATCGGCACCAGTTTAACACAAACAAACAAACCATTGTCGATGGAGAAGAGTCTTAATTACACTTATCAAGCCATTGCTTTAGTTTTTCCTATCATGAAACAGTGCAATACGCTATTTTTTCCAAAAAACAGGGTTTAATCTTATCACGAAACTCGTTTTTATCCTCAGCAACAGCAACAAATATATAGTTATTTAACCTTCAATATCTGGATCCAGACTTACCTCTATGTTCCGAAATGTTCACACTCATCTTTTGAAGCTTGGTAAGAACGAGAAAAAAGTGGTATGCGTGGGTGGTGCCATCTGTGGGCCAGGCCAGGGACTTATTGAATGACGTGGTAGTCTGGCAACTAGATTAAAAACTAGAAATACCACTGAATCGGCTTACCTAACTTGGAATTAATTTTCTCTATTTCAGTATTGTAATGAGTCCATTCCAGCACTAAAAACAGTGCTGGAATGAACTCATTCCCGCATTGTTTCTAGTTATATTTTTCGTTTTGTGGTAGTCAGCATTGACATTCGATCCTATCAAATCAACAAACTTCAATTGTCAGTACAGGGTTGGAGTAAAATAATTCCAGAAAATGTGTAATGGTCAATAGTCGAATAATCTCAGAACTATTCATCACAATATCTTCGCTCTCAGACCAGATGGTTACTCTCCCGAAACCTCTAATCAAAAGTGGCCCCTTAGACCTGGACTTCTGGTTCCCGGACATAAATTACAAAATATAAACATCATACAGTTAGACAGAGAAATCTCTCCATTCAAAACCACCACGGTCACTCGCAAACTCAGTCAGTCCAAGTACGCAAAAAACAGACCGAAAGTGTATGCACGTCTTGAACGTCTGAAGACGTTGTTGGGTTTCAATGGGTACGACTACGTGCCTTCAGGTCTGACCCATAGACCCAGTGGAGGTAAGGTAGATATTGCTGGTATTTTTGCATTTTGTTGATGTGTTTTTGTTTTGCATGATAGTGGTCACTTTTAAGAAATCTTCGACGAGTCTTGAAGCCGAAGTTCCACCTACAATGTTGTCCAGGAAAAGGAAAAAACCTGGAGCAGGTACGGTACATTTTTATTCAGAAAATTGACTTTACTTTTATTGCTTGATTATCGCTTATTATACGTAGATGTCTATATTTTTTTCAGTATTGTTAAATATATAGAATTTATTTAATCAGATTGAATCTGGTGATTGTTGATATTCATACTGGAATTTGAATATTTTCTGTATCTATTCATTTTTGCTATTTCTACAGAATGTCGACCGTGCGATACAGAACAAATAATTAATTATTACGCAAGAGTAGGGCTGCTAAATGTTGGTTAGGAATCGTCAGGTCCCGGGATAGGGAAGAAAATGTTAGGGGCCACCATTTACTTCAAATTACGAGTTATGAGTGGTGTAATGATGCAGTCACAAATCCTACACAGAATACAACTGATTTTCCTCAGAAGACCTAGGAGTTTCAGTACAATCATTATATTATCACATCCCATCCAAGAAAGTTACTCCAAGACCTATTCTTATAAGAGAAGTAGTTGCATTTTCAGTATGTGGAACTTCCGAAAAACATTTTTTTTTCATTTCAATTCATTCTAAGCTTACCATAACCATAAAGCGGCCCATGCACGCTCAATATTATTGGGCAATGTCGGTGGCAACATATATTGACGGTGGTCCATAGACGGTCAATATTATTGTACAATATGTTGGTTGGTGCAAAAGATTGTATCGTATGAAGGCGATATTGATAGTAGAGTTCAAACCGGGCTCTATCGTGTCACCCCGTGGGACCTTCATTGCTAAAATGTATAGACCACTGGGTATCATTCTCCATACCCTCACAATGTAAATTCAACTGGTCGTCAAAAAATCGTCGTGTGCAGGAAGGGGTAGGGGGAATTTTTCCAAAAATTGACAAAAAATTTTTTTCTGTTCATGGTCATCTATATACGGTGAACATCACTCACACAAACTTCTGTTGAAATATACGATTCAGAAATATTTTTTATTAATTGTCAAAAAAGTCGGATACAATGCTCTTAAATGGAATTCCTTAAGATATAAACGCTTGCCCTGAACACCCATATTAACTATTATGTTCCACTCGGTTTTACTCGAGATCTGTTAGGATTATCGAAAAAATGCTTTATATGAAAGGTCTGCTCCGAAAACCAAAGATTCAGATGCTTCTTTCAAAATTACAATAGGTAGAACAGTTTCCTCACAAAATAAGAAATTGTGTTATTAACTCCTATTAACCGAAACCGAACCTAGAGACGCTAGTAAGGCGCAATTTGTAGCGTTAGTCCATGTTAGTGGCGACCTTATGGATTTGAGCTTTGATCTATGCACATAAGGTTCGTTATATCTATCCGACCAACTTTACAGTACTATTCCTGCGTGCCTTCAGAACGCATTTTGAAGATATTGTTTAAATTACTAATTTTTTATATATATGAGAATTTTACATATAATTCATATATATTTGATTTAATTTTGTTAATTCGTTAATAAATATGCAAATATGCGAGTTCAAACTTATATTCATTACTTCATAAATCAATTTTGTGACGTAATATTAACACATTTTTGAAATCATCGTTCATTCTCATTGGTAGTAACAAGATTTCCTGAATCCTAGACCAAAAATCTAGAAAAGAATTAAGAAGGTATATAGTTGGTATCTATGATATTTAGGGCCTAAAAATTTCTTACATGTCATGATTCATCTACTTCAACTATCACTATCACATGAAGAATCATCAAGGGAAGGAAGATTTGAAAAATTTGAAGTACTCGTATTTGCACATGTTTTTGGGCCATACATTTGCAGGAGCCAATACACGGAATTTGTTTTCTTTTACAGGAACACATTGATCCTGTGCAATCTGAAATGAGAATTTCCATTTCATAAAGAATATTTACGGATCTGATATTCGAAATAATATTTACCTTTCCTACAACTGCAGTTGCTAAGGATAGATGTTTCCTTAGGTAGGATTGGCATCGTCGTTAATTTTGGCAGAAGTTTTCCATTTTCTACATACCACCCACTAAATATAGGATCCGGTAAAGATGGTCATGGTACATTACTATTGATCCAAATTTTTGTTTGGTAATGGACTCGAAGGCTGTGTTGTCTCAAACTATCCAATGTTGGAGGTAATTTACTTATGGATCTTGAAGAAGCTATAATATTCCCCTGAGCCTGTTGATACATTTCAGATTATCGTTTGTCGTATAAAGATGGATTTCAAATTCAACAATATCATTGAATACTTATTCTCTCAAATTCTCAAAATCTTGAAAGTTCACTCTGCAGTATCTGCTCAGAATCTTCATCAATTTTCATTATTTTTTTACCTTCTTCGACATTTTGACCGAATGAAGATGCAAAGATGAGCGTAATGTGACTAACTTCATACCAATAATGTTGTAACTCAAGAACCATTCATCCATTCTATAGTACTATTTTCAGTTTATCCCACTGTTCCTCCTGCAGCTTTGGAATTTTTGTTGATATGCTCTAGCGCCTGATCTACAGATAGTTGGTTAAAATTCCCAATCAAACATTTAATGACAAAATTCCTATTTTTGAATTCATCATGTACTTCCGGTGCCATGTTTGAAAGTATTCAATGATATTTTTGAATTTGTAATCTGTCTGTATACGACAAACGAAAATGTGAAATGTATCAACAGGCTCAGGGGAATATTATAGCTTCTTCAAGATCCATAAGTAAATTACCTCCAACATTGGATAGTTTGAGACAACACAGCCTTCGAGTCCATTACCAAACAAAAATTTGGATCAATAGTAATGTACCATGACCATCTTAACCGGATCCTATATTTAGTGGGTGGTATGTAGAAAATGGAAAACTTCTGCCAAAATTAACGACGATGCCAATCCTACCTAAGGAAACATCTATCCTTAGCAACTGCAGTTGTAGGAAAGGTAAATATTATTTCGAATATCAGATCCGTAAATATTCTTTATGAAATGGAAATTCTCATTTCAGATTGCACAGGATCAATGTGTTCCTGTAAAAGAAAACAAATTCCGTGTATTGGCTCCTGCAAATGTATGGCCCAAAAAACATGTGCAAATACGAGTACTTCAAATTTTTCAAATCTTCCTTCCCTTGATGATTCTTCATGTGATAGTGATAGTTGAATTAGATGAATCATGACATGTAAGAAATTTTTAGGCCCTAAATATCATAGATACCAACTATATACCTTCTTAATTCTTTTCTAGATTTTTGGTCTAGGATTCAGGAAATCTTGTTACTACTAATGAGAATGAACGATGATTTCAAAAATGAGTTAATATTACGTCACAAAATTGATTTATGAAGTAGTGAATATAAGTTTGAACTCGCATATTTGCATATTTATTAACGAATTAACAAAATTAAATCAAATATATATGAATTACATGTAAACTCTCATATATATAAAAAATTAGGAATTTAAACAATATCTTCAAAATGCGTTCTGAAGGCACGCAGGAATAATAGTACTGTAAAGTTGGTCGGATAGATATAACGAACCTTATGTGCATAGATCAAAGCTCAAATCCATAAGGTCGCCACTAACATGGACTAACGCTACAAATTGCGCCTTACTAGCGTCTCCAGGTTCGGTTTCGGTTAATGGGAGTTAATAACACAATTTCTTATTTTGTGAGGAAACTATTCTACCTATTGTAATTTTGAAAGAAGCATCTGAATCGTTGGTTTTCGGAGCAGACCTGTCATATAAACCATTTTTTCGATAATCCTAACAGATCTCGAGTAAAACCGAGTGGAACATAATAGTTAATATGGGTGTTCAGGGCAAGCGTTTATATCTTAAGGAATTCCATTTAAGAGCATTGTATCCGACTTATTTGACAATTAATAAAAAATATTTCTGAATCGTATATTTCAACAGAAGTTTGTGTGAGTGATGTTCACCGTATATAGATGACCATGAACAGAAAAAAAATGTTTGTCAATTTTTGGAAAAATTCCCCCCACCCCTTTCTGCACACGACGATTTTTTGACGACCAGTTGAATTTACATTGTAAGGGTATGGAGCATGATACCCAGTGGTCTATACATTTTAGCAATGAAGGTCCCACGAAAATCTGTTTTAGAGCTCTTTTCATGCCTTGTGAACTCTACTATGATGATTGTGCAATATATTGCGCAACCTTTCAATATCGCCCACACACGATCAATTATATTGCATGAACCAAAATATTGTACAATAATATTGAGCGTGTATGGGCTGCATACGTAACTTCAGAAGTGTAGGTATACTCCATTCACTTTTATAAAGTCTCCCGGTTGGCCATGATTTAGGTCTATCACGTTTTTGTAACTAAAACTAAGGCAGGTTGGCACTCCTGAAATATCGTTAATGTCACAACAATTATCTGAGACGATGCCAATTTCTACTCTCAACAATCAACATAATGTTCCATCTTAGACAGGATATTACCACAGATCATTATCTTCGAATAATATAGAACTCTTCGCTTTGAAATTGAGAAGGCCGAAAGCAGTTTTGAAGAAGCAGAGACAATGTATCAGGAAGTGCTATACAGAACTGAAATCTGCAATAGGAAAACTTCATTCTGTCTTAGGATATGTTGAACTCTCGAATGAAATTACTCAGATTCCTATCCTATCACTATATTTTATAAAGGTTTAACAGTGACTCGGATTTCGTAGTATGTACTACTATATTTTGAAACTGGTGTATTTCAAGTTGTGCAACTAGGTATTTATATGTCTTTTGTAGGCTCATTTCTTGAGAATTTCGAAATGTGGGGAATTCCATAGGTACGTCTGTTCGTTTAGAAGATTTCCTGCTGGGTTATTCAGGTACTTTTATTCTCTCTTCAAATGAACTATCACAAAGTAACGGACAACTATATCCATTATTTTCCATTACAATTTCAACACTTGATTCTTGATTTCGGTACAAGAAAATAGCATAACAGAATTCTCCAACCAGTTTATATACGTTAAATATTTCCATAATAACAACAGATGAAAAATTTTCTTCAACAGTCACCAGGTCTTTGGAATTGTACAATTCACATAATATCAAATTCCTCATTTTTCCCAAGAAAATTCACATTGTGAAAAATACCTAATTACTACTTCTATGAAGCGAGAACAACGTTGCGGAGTTATCTGACAGGTCAATGAGCATCAACTAACATTTTCAAAATATACACGGTGAAATGTGTCAAAATTTCATGGCCAACCGGGAGACTTTAGAAAAGTGAATGGAGTTTTACATACATAAATGGCTTATAAAATTATGATTTTTAAAGGTGCACTTCTCACTATATTCTTGAATACTGGATCTGCAATAGTGTAGCATTCTAAAATTATCACCATTTGAAATATATTCAGTGACTTTAACATTGGGTTTCACAAAGCTGTGACAGCTCTTAATTGCCGAATTAGTGCGATTCTATATCGATTTTCAGTTCATTTTTCATACAACCATCGAATTAAATCCACGATTAAGCTAATCGAAGCTTCGTGAAATCCAACATAAGTGTTACATACACCCAGAAGGAATCATTTCCACTTAATTTATCGGCAGCGAAATGGCTCTATGCTTAATTGGGGCTATGGTCACGATTTATATAACATAATTGTTTGCGAAAACAAAATTTGATTTCGCTGGGTGCTCTCTGTAGATAAGGGATTGAGAGGTATTTGTACCGACAGTGCCATATCAGCACTCCAACTCTAACCTCAGCTCGTGCCAGCTGCGGGAGCATTCTGGTATAGCACGTTGAGATACTTTTTTTTCCTGTGTAAGTCCTGGAGTATTTCTCTAAAGAGCTGCTCTGTTATTTAGCTCCCATTGTAGACAGCTACCCAGTAGTGGTCTTTTCCAAGCCCGCAGAAGGGTTCTGATCTAGCAGATGTTAACCTGGAGGTCCGTTTCACAAGTTCATCTTCTTTTTCATTCCCTTCAATATCACAGTGCCTGGTCACCTATAGCAGAGTCACCTTATCTCTAGCCAGTAGATCCATGGTATTCCGTAATTCCCAGAACAGCAGGGAACTCTGGATGGGTGACTCCCCCTTTAGATTCATTTTCAGACATTCTTGCATACAGATATAGACAGCTAGTGTTTCTGCCTGTAAGTGGGAGGGCTCATGTATATGGACATAGAGATCATCAGTTCCGGCCCACATACCCCAATACCTGCGCCCTTATCTGTTTTTGAACCATCCGTACCTATACCAAATAGATAACTTTTTGTCCAATCAATTAACGAGGTCCACCGCACACAGACGGTCCCTTATGACCGTTAGAAAGGGTGTTTCAAAATCGAATATTGGCCGATTCTGTCACCAATTAAGAGTTTCCCACTACGAGCAATTCTTATTGCATCCATCACCAGGCTACATGTCCTTACCTGTAAATGCAATGGAGACAGATTAATTATGACCTCAAGCGCTGATGTGGGAGTAGTGTAGCTAGCCCCTATGAAGTACGCTAGAACAACCGAGTTTCCTTGGTTTGGGTTCCTGGTCACGCGGGAATCATAGGATATGAGGCGGCCAACACACTTGCCAAGAAAGAAGCACAAACCCCCTTTATTGACCCGTAGCTACACCTACAAAAGGGAATTTCGGATGAAAGAGGAAACTGAAAAAGGTATTTTCTGGAGATTTCTCCCCGGAATGTATCTCTCCAAGAAATTCCTCCGGAACTTTGATACTGTCAGATCTAAGAAATACTTGGACCTAAGTAAGAACACGCTGCACCTCCTGCGGCCTCAGGAAGCATATGATGACATTAGGGCTAGCAGAAACTGACGAGTGTAGATTCTATTGGGAGGGGGATGAAACAACTGATCACCTGATAACGGAATGCCTCGCCATCTCAAAGTAACTAAGGAATGCTTTGGGCAAGAAATCTGCAGAAGCGAAGACGTAGCCTCCTTGAATCCATCCCAGATACTGGATTTCATCAGAACTCTGGAACTGAAAGGCGAGCTGTAGATGGTAATAACATCAACAGCTCTGACGGGGGGGCACAATAGACCTTAAGGTCACAGTGCACTGTTACCCCCTACAACAATATACCATATAAAATAGCTAGCTTCTGTGACACTAACACAGGCAAGCAGCTACAGTTTCTGCAACTGACTGTGTGAGGTGGCCTCACCAGTTTTTGACAAACATGCATAGGATGCGTAGGTTTCAGCCCACATTTTCCAAATACTCTTTTGCAGACCTACATAGCTGCTGTAGCTTTGGAAAGAGCTTGTCTTTGTATTTTTTCCAGTTGAGTTAACTATCTAGTATGGATCTGAGTTAGCCCTAGGGGGAGTCAACGCTTGTGGTGTCGGAGTCTGGTACGTAGGCACAGACCATTAATATCTGAGTTGAACTCCCTACGGGTGACCATTACTATTTTCAGATCCAGTTTGAAGACAAAGATAGTAGTACTCCAGGAACATGAATCCCCACCAGATGAAGTACCCTTTTATCTGAGATGAACCGGCGTTCCCTTCTAATCTTAACTAGAGAGAATCTTCCAGCGTTTGAGGTGTCTGAGGGTGCGTGTTCAGCATTCTAGTATCCGAAAGATGCAACTTTGAGTTTTAGTCTTAGTGACTTCCAGGTGTTGGCCTTAACAGTGGGCAACATCGGTAGATAGTACTGCTTGTCCGGCGGGATAAAGCAGGGGAGGTTCTGGGTGACTTGCTTGTGTACCTGCAGACAAGTAGTGGGGTATAGTTGAAGGGCGGGATACGCTGACAGTCGTCCTATACCGACAGGTCCATATGTATCCGTTCTATCTGCCGTATGCCACTCGTGTGATGCTGTTCTGCTGACAGAACTCCGTTGGTAGATGAAAATCCTATAAGAACGATTACAAGCGAAGATCATCCAATTCGGAATTGAAATGGACAATGTTCAAATTGGGTATTTCCGGTTACCTATTCCGGAATTTTGAAACATTCTAAACGGCATGTTTTATGTATAGAAAAACACAACTTTTCTATATTTCAATCGACCTCGTTTCTCTTAACGTTTCCTAGATCCTAATGTTATCCCATTCTTATCTTGGACAGATTTATCTATGCATATTTTGAAATCAAAACGTTCATCCAAAATCCAATTTCGTTTTTTTCAATATACTTGATGTATATTTCGAAGAGTTGTTTCATCTTCCAAACTACTTGATGGGTGTAAATATTCGTTAAGAAACATATCTAAGTATCCCGAAGGGAATTTATTTTTAGTTTCAATTAGTGGCGCCCCGAGTAACATGATAATGAATAATTTCCATAAAATATGATCGTATATTATATATTGTTTCAGGCGGTAACGTTGCACTGCGACCTTAAGGTCTAGTGTGCCCCCCATCAGAGCTATCGATGTCACCACCATCTACAGCTCACCTTCCAGTTGCAGAATTCTGATGAACTCCAGTATCTGGGATGGCTTCAAGCAGGCTACTTCTTCGCTCCTGCAGATTTCTTCCCGAAGCATTCCTTGCGTCGGTTTGAAATGGCGAGGCATTCCGTAATCAGTTGATCCGGAGTTTCATCCCCCCCCCCCCACAGAATCGCACTCGTCAGTTTCTGCTAGTCCTAATGTCATCATATGCTTCCTAAGACATACTTGGGAGAGATCTCCAGAATATACCTTTTTCGGTTTCTTCTTTCATCAGAAATTCACTTTTGTAGGTGTATCTACCTACCCCACTGTAGGGTTCCGGCCAATAAAGGGAGTTTATGCTCCTTTCTTGGCAAGTCTTGGGCTCCTCAACTCCTTTAATTCCCGAGTGACCAGGAACCCAGACCAAGGAGGCCTTGTTGTTCCTAGCCATTTTTCTTCGGCACTCCCAAGTTTTCTTCGGCACTCCCATATTAGCTTAGACTCGATAGCATGGGAGCTTTATTAGCAGCTTGCCTGCTATAATGAATTGCTATATCACACCTGATAATTCATTTTGACGCATCTTTCGATTCCAAGTATTTCTGCTTGAAATACGCTATGATAGGAGTCTAGCTATGATAGGAGAGGCTATGATAGGAGCCTAGCGATATTGGGCATTTTGTGCCATCCCCATATACTCCTATATTGGTTTTTTAACCGTCTGTGTACCATTTAATTGCATTTTTTTAAGAACTTGGGTGGTGGATAACCTGTCCAGTCTTTCTTGCTACCTAGCATCGTAGATTAGTTCTTTTCGATGCTGACTTTCTTGATCATTTCGTCATTAGAAAGATTGGCTGATGAAATGTTCCTGGTAAGAGAGGACCACACTTTCTGGTTTTTAATACTATCATCTGTTCCTTTTCCTGTTTCCAGTCTGAAAATGGCTTCATAGGCCATTTTGTCAACCACTAGATGAAGAGGCGTGAGATTTGTGATAATTTCAAATATGATACCTACGCCACATATTTTTTAATTCATTTTCATTCATAAATACCATAAAAAAAAGATTTTATGATATAGTTTAAACTGTATTCAATTCAAAAAATAAGGGGATACTTTTACGTATTCACAACGTAATATACTAATAAAACAAATCCTGTACCAATGTCACGTCACAGATATAGAACTATTTACATTTTATCTGAAACTAAACGAACCCGAAAACTAATAACAATTGAAGGGTACAGGGGAAAAACTGGCTAAGTCACTAATTTTCATATTTGGGGAGAGTGCGCTCAGATTGTAGCCAATCAGAGTATCTACCATTTCAGTGTGTCAGAATGGGAAATAAGTGGCTAAGTTGGCTGTAACAAACGATTCAAAATATCCCATGCAGGGGAAAAACAGGCTATGTCCATGCGGTACAGGAAAATAATCGGTTAAGTCACGTCTACGCGCCTAAATCGCGATGAAATACCCGGCATCTGAAAACACGTTGAGACTTGTAGTTAACCTACAATGGTTGAATATCATTCTCAATTATTTCCTCAGTATAGATTGTATACGCCTTGAATGTATAAAATTATGGAACAAGCTAATAACAGTAGTAGTGAATTTAGTGCAGATGCATTGAAAACTTCAAAAAAGAGACCAAGACATGGAAGATTGACAGCGGTTAGTAAAAAGTTACGTTAACAAACTTTTGAGATCGGTAATGAATGTGACTGTAAGAGACTTAGATGCTCTGAAATTATTCATGGTGTGGCCAAACGAGACATATTAAAGCATTTCAATAGTCTTCAATCCGTTAGCGAGCAAAATCGTCATTTATGCGGCCTTATTAGTATATTACAAGTAGCACAAAGACGACCACGTAAACCTGAAGAGGAAGCTCTTCTGAGGGATTGTATTGCAGCGTATGAAGTGAGATATATTATAGATAATACTGTCACAGACAAATTGTTTGCCGACAAGACAAAGAAAAGTTTTGTGGGCCTGAAGCGCAGAACTATTTTGAAGCCCTTCCACTAAAAATAATAAATTATGATTGTTTTTCCCCTTAAATACTTTTTACTTTGATAAAACAAATTCTTATTAAAATTTGTGTTATTATTTAATCGATCGTATAATCCCCCAAAAATCAAGATTCGCCAGATTTCAGAGTCAAAATGGAGTCAAGGTTTTGTTATCGAAATTTCAGAAGATCAGAAGCTTAGGATTTTTTGTTTCCACTCTGCTTGAGCTTACACTATAACAACATTATGATATTTTCACAACAGTAAATAGTTGTTCAAACTTCCAATGCGATCCTTCAAAAGAATGAATTGAACATCAAAAATGTCCATATCTCGAATTCATCAAAACTTGACTTGACCAGTTTTTCCCCTGTACCCTTCAATTCGTGATTAAAGAACATTGTCATACTAATTAATAATTTTTCAATACTTATATATTTTATAACCCCGTACCTATATCAGAAATAAAATAAACAGATCTATGTTCATATGGTTTAAAATCATGCATAGATTAATCTCCTCCAATATTGACATTCAATAAGGAAGCATCCTGTATATTTATTAATTTCCTATATATCATCGAAATTTCTTACTGTATTTTCATTAAAATTTCACTGAATTTATATTTTCCAGTACCCAACCAGTCCTCTTTAGGAGATAAGACGGGCTTAGGGACTGCGCCACCTCTTGGAGGTATAGCAGACCCTACATACGATCCTGACAAGGGTTTCTATGAAAACCTACCCTTCCACAGCATGCAGAACCCACCAAACAAGGTAAGCGACGAAAACAACCGTATCTGCTTTCATTGTCGTGTGTTTTTTGTGCTTTTTTTTATTTTAATTTTGCATGTTTTTCATTTTCAGCCAATTTCAGTTATTGCGCCTTTTAACCAGGAAAAACCTCAAACCATAACGCCATCCAGTCCTTTCCCCCAAAAACAATCAGCCCTAAGCCATTCAACGAAATCTATGCAATTAATTCCTGTTAAACGACATCAGTCGTTCAGCGGATTCCCAAGAAATCTCCACCCTGGATATAATTCGTATGGTCCCATGAATTTTTCTAATAGTCAGTATTTCAACTATCTACACCCATCACTCTTGATGAACAATCCGTTATGTAGACCGTATAGTTCACAAATGTTTTTGAACAGACCCACAATGCCGAATATCTTAAATAATCTTCCTCCAAACTCCCACTTTCGATCAGAAAACCGCATATCCTCCAATCTGAGCTTACCAATAACGCATCAACTTGATAACTCTTTTACTGCTCCAAATCAAACAAGAAATAGGATTCAAAGTAATAATACGAACGAAAAACTGGTTAAATTTAAATCAGAATCAAGACGGACATTACGAGAGAAACCTATGCGAACGGAAACAAAAATAAAAAGACATGTTGATACTGAGGCATGTTTGACCAGGAAAGAAACCGATGCTCAAAGTGATGGTGAAGTACAGAATAAATCGGATGATTTCTTGAGAAAACATAAGTGTTATTCTCCAACTTTCCATTCTTTACGATGCAAGAAACATTCGAAGAAAAGGACTTTAGTTTACGCTGTACCGAAAAGGGTGTTCAGTGATGGAGATTTGCCCAATTGTCTGGATAGTGGTGCCTCAGATAGTGAAAGAGTTAAACATTACCACATGGTTCCAATACCGGCACCAAGATGCAAAAAACATCGGAGTAGGGAGATAATATACCAAAACGTGGCTGAAGCGCTCAGAAATAATTCTTTGTTGCTCACATCCGATGATTGCATGGATTCATCTTCAGGAAATATCGCATCACCTACACATCATCACGAAACATCATCGTCCACGAAAGTTGAAGTACATTCTTCTCCTAAATTGAGAGAAAAGCAATTGGAAGAAACAAGCACAGATGAAGTTGATTCAATTCCACTAAAGCCTAAAAACACCATGAGCCCTATCGTTTTGTCTCCCGTGTGTGCCAGAACGATGTTATCTAACAATTCTGTTGTCAGCCCCTCGTTGAATAACCGGCCCAAATTGGTTGCAGTAAGCCCAAAAAAGACCTCTGATATTACCCTAACTTCCTCACCTTTCAAACGTTCTCCAACTGTCAAAGTTTGTCCTTATTCAAAGCCCAAAGGTGAAATACAAAAGGGGGCTCTTTCCATTCAGATTAAAGCCAAGATCAAAGGATCCTATAGTCAGAATCCTTCACCTAACCCAAGCATCCAAAGCGCAAAATCTGATACGGAAAATTCAAAAACCAAAGATGAACCAAAGAATTCACCAAATCCAAAGACTTATTCTACGTCAAGAGGTAATTCAAAAAAGTTACCAATTATTTCTAAGGGGAAGAATATTCCCCATAAGGTACCCCTCTCCCCAAATACTAGTTCGCAGAATACTAGCACGAGTATATCCGATACCGAAGTTCCCAAAATGCCTATTCTGGATACCTCCGAAAACAAATGGAGTCCCAAATTTAACCAGAGTAAACGGCAGGTGTGTTTTTATAAGTTTTTAGCATGAGAAATTTGAAGTTACGATTTTAAATTTAAATTTTATATAGGCTCATTTAGCTGAATGTTTGCAGGAAGAATCCTTTTCTCCTACAACCGAAATTGAAAAATAAGTTTTAAATGAAAATTGTGGCTTCAAATATCTATATTTATTGTTCTTTTTATAGACCGAATACCGTATGAATCCATCCAAATATCAGCCTGTATATAGAGGATGGGTCTTAAGTCGTACATTAATTTTAATCATGGATTCCTCCCATCCAACGAAACACTTTTATGATCTACCATTTTTCCAGATTCGGCGTAGGTAAAAGGTTACAAGCGTTTAAAGTTTTCAGAATGTACTAATGTACTCCTGCACTTCCTTTACCTTTTGAACATAGATAACTCTTAATGTAACCTGTGTTGTATAATGAATTTGTTCGAGAAAACTTATTTACTCACTCAATTATTATGATTTCGCGCTTAATGCGGCATTTGCAAAAAACCTTTTCCACAATGCTTGAATATTAAAACACCGAGCTTCAACTTGGTATCTATTCATTCAATATCCAATCGTTTCCACTAATATATTATATACAAAGTCATCATCGACTATTCTCACATTGAAAATGGAAGTAGAGTGTAATCGAAGACATCGCAAATTCGATTTTTTTTATTCATAGCTTGCGTTCTGCTAAAAGAATAATTATTATCGATTATAAAAAATGTCTCGTCAACAATAATTGGGTTGTCTTACAATACGATTGAATAGGACGAATGATTGTATACATATTGTATATTGTTGTTGGGGGTAACGCACTGTGACCTTAAGGTCTATTGTGCCCCCCTCAGAGGTCAATGTCATCTCCATCTACTACAGCTCGCCTTCCAGTTCCAGAGATCTGATGAACTCCAGTATCTGGGATGGCTTCAAGGAGGCTACGTCTTCGCTTCTGCAGATTTCTTGCCCAAAGCATTCCTTGAGTTGGTTTGAGATGGCCAGGCATTCTGTATATCAGTTGATCGAGAGTTTCATCCTCCTCCCAACAGCATCTGCACTCGTCAGTTTCTGCTAGCCCTAATCTCATCATGTGCTTCCTAAGGCCGCAGTGCCCTGTGATGAAACACGTGTGACGTGCAGAGTGTTCTTACGAGGTCCATATATTTCTTGAATCTGATAGTGTCAGAGTTCCGGAATAATTTTTTGGAGTTATACAATCCGGAGAGATGTCCTCAGAAAATACGTCTTTCAGTTTCTTCTTTCATCCGAAATTCACTTCTGTAGGTGTATCTACCAACCCCACAGTAGGGTTCCGTGCCAATAAAAGGGGTTTGTGCTCCTTTCTTGGCAAGTGTGTTGGTCTCCTCATTTATTTTTATTCTTGCGTGACCGGGAACCCAGACCAAGGAGACCCTGTTGTTCTTGCCTACTTCATTGAGTTTTATTCGGCACTTCCATATTAGCTTGGACTCGAGCTTTAATAGCAGCTTGACTGTCAGAATGGATTGCTATATCACACCACTGATAGTTTCTTTCTAGATTAATTTCCACGCATCTTTCGATTGTACGTACTTATGCCTGAAAGACGCTCGGATAGGAGCCTAGCTATAGTGAGCATTTGGTGCCTGCCCCTATACTCCAGCGCCAGCTCCTGTAGTGGTTAGGTGGAATGATACTATAGTAATACTAATATTTCACTATGAAGTGTTTAATTTAATCGTTTAATGAAATTTGCATGAACTTCCACACGCTAATTGCTAATAACTAACCGAGATCATGAAGAATATTTGTTGATGGTTAACACCGATGAATATGTGTCATTTAGATATTAGCATTTACCTACAGTTCACCTTATTGTATGTTCCACTGGTTTCCTAGTTATAGATTCGCGGATTCATAAAACAAAAATAAATCAGCCTGAAGAAAGCAGATAAAGTTAATCTTGAGTCATTATCAGAATCTTCAATCATTTTATAAAATGAAATTATTATTCTTCATCATGTCTCCTAAAAAGCACTGTTTTCGACATTATCTTCATTGAATGTTATAAAATCTGATTAAACTTCCAGCAATCTCACTAGTTTTAAGACACAGTCCCTGTGCGATACTTGAATCGTCTATCGTTAACAAGAAGTAGTTCCTGAAACCACCACTGTGTGCCATTACCGATGGAACTTGTCCCGTGATTGGCCAATATATGAGTCTTTCTAATAATTTCTCTTGTCTCTGATATAGATGCATACAATACATGTTATTACATGTTATTCTATGCATCTTGTCTCTGATCTGATCATTCATATATAGCATTTGATGAGAATAAGGATATTTATGAAATCTTATAGTGGAAATTGAATTGAAATCAAGTTGATATTCAGTGTTTCAATTGGAATATTTTCGTTAGCAATACTGAAATAAGCTGCAAAACATAATAATTGAGTGTGTAAATAAGTAAGGTTTCCTAAACAATATCATTGAATTTCGAGCTTCAGATTGTAAAAATGATATTAAGTTTTTTATCGTTGTCTAGGGGATAATGAACCTACATTTACACTTTTGGATTAAATACATAACAATCTTCAACTACGCTGTCATAATAAAATCTACATCAAATATAATCGATTACTGAGGTTCCTAATAGTCTCGATACGTTGCACGTCTCGTCCGTCCAACAGTCTTATTTTATACGTCTAATGAGGCTTTACCACACTCGCACCTACCTGCTTCCAATTCTACCTCCGGTCAACCCTTAGTATGCTCTTTCCTCTCTTCCTGAGCTAGGACTGTACTAACAAGGTAGTTACTGCTCATTAGTAGATTCCCTGCCAGCGATACTTCAGTGGTTCCAATGGGGTTCCATGAGAACAATGCCAGGAGTGGTATTGAGTTCCACTTTGTTGGGTCACACACATAGTAGAATCGTTTCTTCTCTAAAATGTACGGGACATTTTACATGAATATGATATTAGCAGTTGCTTGTTCGGAGTATTTGGAGACTCCAGGTGGCTTAATGGGCTTCGAGGCGCCTCCAGAGTTAATATTCAATATCATGGGGATGTTTTAGGTTTTCTTCAGGCACGGATATAATACAGAAATACGTCTGAATTATCGGTACGAACATCGTTTGCACCAGTAAAACTAATTCTAAGTCTACTATTTACAAGGGTGAAAAACTCATAATTTCTACATGATTTTAACCTTTATCTAGACAGGGTTGTGTGTTAGAGATGGACACAATGTGGAGGATTGTATAAGCACAATGTAAAATCTTTTAACGCTTGTATTAACTGAGCTGAATCTGGAGAAATAACGAATGAAAAAAGTGTTTTATTTTATGAGAGGAATCTATGCTTAAAATTAATGTACAACTCTAAGACGTACCCTCTATATACTGTCATCATTTGAAAAGCCCCCAAAGGTATTGTCCATATTTTGTTCTCTCTCAATTGGCAGAACTATCTCTATAGGAACGCAGAGTACGAGCCTAAATTTCGAGACACCTGAAGTAAGCTCTAATATTTCATTCAAATCAAATATACTATACGAGAAATTAACAAATACTAGAATGATAGATTCGGTCTATTGATGGAACAAAGAGATGGAACAATATGTGAAAGCACTAACCCCCTAATCTTTTCAGAATGCTTTTTACACACTAACAGCCCCTCATCAAAAACCGCTCAGCATGGATTTGGCCTCCCACTACTCTGCAACAATTCCTCACCCTAAGCATACCAAATTGATACCAAGGGCTCTATTCCAAGAGCAGCAGCTACCAAAGAGCAAATCGTTCTCGAACAAATCTAAACAAAAGAAGCATTTCCAAATTCCGTTGCAGAAATGCCATAGTTTCAAATTCCAAACAGCTGAAAGTTACTTTCAGCCGATAAAAAACCTCCACGAGGAAAACCTGATGAAGAACGGTTACGTTTCGGACTACGCGGACTCTAACCGTGTTGCGAGGTCTAACAACAAGCGAGAGAAGCACAAACAGAAAACCAACGGCCCCCTGGTGGTCATGCGTCAAAATGACTACCAGGACAGCCTGAACTTCCAAGAAACTGTGCAGAGTTCAGTCCACTTGCAGTATCCGCAACCTGGATTGAACTCCCCTCTCAAACCACAGACTGGTAGACCCAACGGTCTCGTATATGCCGATTTGGACATGCCCAAACCGAACAAGAAGGTCTCTAGTAATAACTTGTCGAAGTCAAAACAGCAAAAACACAAACCAAAGACTGAATATGCCACACTACAGTTCAACGATATAGGTCAAGAGATCGATGTCTAACAGAATGTTGATGAAATGTTTTTACGATAATTTTAAGGTTAGTATTTCTAGTAGCGTTGGAGAATTTTATTTATTTTTTATATTTTGGTGTACGAATTGTTGGTACACGTTTTTTCCTCTTTTGTAGAGACTGAAAAATAAATGCATTGTAATCTATTTTTGAAATGGGCTTGACCGTAATAAATAAATAAATAAATAAATAAATAAATCTACTCAATGAGGTAACTGACGAGACAAAATTATGCACCTTCACACTTCAGTTGGAACAAGTACTGGTGCACTCTAATTACAATTTAGAAAAATATTCACACCTAGCATAAACAGGAATAAGTTGTAAATGTTTCTGGCTGTTTTCCCGACGCAGCACTTGTTGCAATCTAAACATTTAATTTCAAATATATATTTTAACATGTCCGGAGTTTTATCGAATATATTACCTAGTTATTTTTGTGGGAGTTTTTAAAGCCAGTTTTATAGGGATGTTTTGGGACGGAACGTGAAAGCTTGGGAACCTGTTTCAGTTTTTGGCGCTAGTTCCTCGGAACTGAGTGCTTATCAATTTGCCCAAATGTCTGTAATTTTAGAATTTTTGGCTGAAAATGGTCTCAAACGATTTGCTTCGACATACTGATCAAGAATCCGGGGTAGATATCGATTCTGTCAGGCCGGTCCGGCCGGCCGGCCGTAGGGACGATAACTCTCGAACGAAAGGAGTTAGAGGATTGAAATTTGCAAGGTGGGTTTGGAGCGTAAATATCTCGGACAAGTTCGTTAATGGGCGAAAGCCACCGAGCAGTTTCGGAGTTATGGCCGATTTTAGTAAACCACATTTTTTATGAATATTTCCGAAACCGATCACTCGATTTATCTGAAATTTAGCATCAAATTGTAGAATCATGACCTTTATACGCATGCGAAGTTTTGTATTGACCAGGTTACCGCAAAGTGTAAAAAAAAATTTTCTACAATAACTCTCGAATGGAATGAGCTAGGCAGTTGAAATTTTCAGACTAAGTTAGGGAGATGAATATCTCGGTTAAGTTCGTTATTGGGCAAAATAGGCCAGATGATTTCGGAGTAACGAAAACAAAAATTTTTTTTTAGCAACAAATTTCTAATTCAATTATTATTTAAGATGCAGTTCCACCATTAAAATCCATCGATATCATTTTCAACTCCAAAAAGCTAGTACTTTCGGATATATGATTTTTCTAAATTTCAATAATGAATCGTACTTCTATGTTTTCACAGAATGCTATAATTATTCTATCTAAGCTTTATTATATGATCTGTGTTCATACTCGTACATTTCATCCTGTTCTATAAGAGAGAGTCAAATTCAGTTCAGCTATTTTTATTTGATTTCTTCCATTGTGCAGTTCTCATTCTCAGATTGCTCATTTAATCTTGATAAATAAACTATTATTTGAATTTTATTATTTCCTTTATGATGCAGTTCTATCATAAGAATACATTGATATAATTCCCAACTCTGAGAAACTAATACTTTCGGAGATATAATTTGTCTGTTTGGACTAGAGCGCCTTAAAGCTCCTGTCCACAGGGCTTGAACACGTTTTTCTTTATTTAGTTGGAATGAAAGAAACAACGAAAAAAGGTTTCCAAGCTTTCACGTTTCATCCGAAAACAATGAAACAACTCCAGAATATTTGTAGAAAGGTCAATATAAAACTGGCTTTGAAAACTTCCACAAAAATCAAACAACTTCTAGGGAATACATTCAATTAAACTCCAGACATGTTGAAGTATATATGAAATAAATCATTTAGATTGCAAAAATTGCTTCTGAGGCAAACAACCAGAAACAATCTCACACAGTATAATGAGCATATGGGACACATTCAGAACAACAACGTTGATAAATCTGCTGTTGCAAATCATATTTTAAGAACCGGCCACTCGATTTCAGAAAATTCCGTCGAATTTTTGAAAAATTCCAATGAATTTTACTTATGAATACTTGAAGGTATCAAAATGTATAAGGGAAAAGATGTACTACTCCATAATTATCTAACCCTTATTAACCACGCATTGTTCTCACTAATCGGTTTATGACTAAGGGGATAATGTCAATCTATACTTGAGTGGAATAACTGATAGCATGGTTTAGTAACGCTTCGTTTTGGAAGATGAAAACATCGTTTCCGAAAGATATATTAGATGACAAAATTTGTAGTGGACTAGAGTGTACTAATTTAATCAGTCCACAGCGAACTCAAACTAGAATAGAGTTAAAACAAATTAGTAATTCTCTTCATGTTAATACTCCGTATACAAATAGAATAAACTGCAGCGCACATGAATATTTGATGATAGCCAAACTAACATGAAACGCTCATTCAAACAACAAATTGAATCATTGACTCAAAAATTGACCTATACGATTACCTGGCTACCACCGAAAATCAGAGATTCCCTGTTTGATATCTATAGCCAGTGCTGGCTGTCAAATATACTGAGGAACATTACAATTAGAACACCGATTAATATTTTGAATATGTTATTATTTTTTGGTATTTGAAAGACACACGCAATGGAGTCATGGAGCACCTGAAGACAAAGCCCAACATTTTACAAACGGAGGCACTGAGTTCTTCAATATGGGGTATGAAACTCAATTTAGCGAAAAAAGGTCAAGATCACGTATTTCATCTAGAAGGGTAAGGGAGTGGTCACCATTGAAGTTTTTGCCAACTAAGGGTTGCAATCTTCTCGCGAAAGACATCTGGAAGCACTTTTCCAAATTCAACGTCAGTTCATTCCTCAAAAACCAATCCCAGACGAATTGCAAGCTAGCCTGAACCAACCTCAAATCATCCTCAAGAACAACTTCAAATCATCAGCATACGCCAAGGCCATGTAACCCAGAGAATTCAACAGATCGTAAAAACTCTTAATACGACTAAGTACACTGAAACCAGGGATAAAATAAGGTAGTCTTTAGTGACGAATCCAGATTATGTTTGGAGGTAAATGATGGTCTCACAGAGGTAAAAAAGTGTTTGGTGGAAGACGTGATCCTTGATTTACCTTGGGAAGGTACCTGTACCGTACTGTTGAGGTATGACCGGCTTTCGCGTATGGCAGTAAGTCCCCTCTGCTTATCGCGAGAGGCAATATGACTCCCAAGCTTTACCTGCTGGAAATAAGTAGTTGCACCTCATGTCTATCCACTTTTCCAACAAGATTATTTCCGACCACATACAGTGACAATATCCTTGGATTAGTATGAACACAACCGGGATAATTCGTTGACGTGTCCACCCCGATCTCCAGATTACTCACCCATTGAGCATGTCTGTGAGATGATTGGTAGGAGGTTACTCAATTATCCCCATCCTCCACGGAATTTGGCTGATCTTCTTTATGAGGTAGAGGAATCATAAGTTCCTCCTATACCTCAGGAGAAAATAGATCGCTTCATCAGGAGTAACAAAAATGTATTAAAGGATACCAACTATTGCTGGGTGCCCTTATTTCAATATCACTTAGTAATATCATCATACATTTTAGATGTTTATTACTCCTAACTTATCCTTACGCTTTACCCGCTTCAAATAGTGAAATATAGAGTTTTTATGCTTAAATTGATAATAATATCCAAAATTTGTTTTAGACCAACGGCCGTTCGAGATCAAGTGATACCTATATTTACTGAGGTAATGGACATTTTAGTCAAAGCAATTAACATAGTAGCAATCGAAATAAAGTCATCCATAACTGACGAATCCGAAATAATTATTATGAGCTTGTAATATGTCATCAATTAGTCGGCAAAAAAGATTTAATTTAAACAAAAATTCTTAAAAAGCAAGGACTTGAAGTCAGTAGCTTCTGCGTGCATGTTCTATTGTCAATTCCCGCCTCACAAACCCTCACGAAATACTACATAAAGTTCAAGTCGTATTTTTTCTACCGAGTATTAAATTTCAATTCGATCGGATCTGTATTAATGGAAATATTGGGGAAATAAATTGCCGCTCGATGGAAAATTACAGACTTTGGGCAAAATGAGTTCGGTGGATAAAAACCAAGGAGATTGAAGTAGCCAGAATTATTTCAAATTGCATGCCTGGTACTTATTTCGTTGAAAATCCTACCGAGGAAAAATGTTTTCAAACCCACTAAAATTCCAACATTTTATTTTCCGAAGTACATAGAATTAAAAATCGAATAAAAATTCCACAAATTTTCACATAAGATTTATTTGTTTATATTCAAAATACTGCTGATTATTTATATTTATGTCTATATGCTTTGCTATTTTTCCCATTTTCGGCATTCATGAACATGTGGTAAAATATTATGCTTAACCATACAAAATCCGTACAGCTCTGAGCGAGTTAGGTATATGCAGGAGGGACCGTTACCGTTGCCACGATAACTTTCGGATGAAAAGAGATAGCGACATGCAATTTTCAGGGTAGGTAGCGCATTCGAATGCGACGATTAAGTTCGTTAATGGATATAATCGGCCAACCGGTTTCAGAGTTATAGGTACCCATCTGAAATATTTTTTCCTCAATAACTCAAAAAATGCAGTTCCGATCGAATTGCTGATTAGTTGTACAATGCCGACGCGCAAATTTTTGCGAAATATTATCACTAGAAAAAAAAGTTCTTTAAAAATGTTATATTTCAGAAACTATATATCCGATTCTGCTGAAATTCCCCATTTTACAATCGAGTATCGGATTTCAACTCGTTCAGTTTTGTATATTAGCAATTATTGTGAAAATAAGGACATCAGATGGGTTTCACAAAACTTCGATCAACCTGATTATAAATTTAATCAGATGAGTGCATCAAGAATTAACCGAAATTCAACTTCGCACTGATTCAGAGATAAACAGCAAAAATATTCTTTTGAAATCCACCGTTAGTCTGTGTTGATATGAAAGTAAATGAATGGAACAATTTCCAGAATAAATATGCATAGATATTGACATTATATGACTAAACATAGACAGTGGTAGCTGCTAACTGCAGATCTATCTAGGTATTAATAAAAAAAGTCTAGTGATGTCACTTGGAGTGTTCCAAACAAATAATGAACACACCGGGATTTACAACATCATATTCTTGAATCAACAAGTCCAGAACGTTCTGCCAATAGGCTCTCAAAATGGGTCCATATAATTAATAGACTTATGCATAGATTTTATTTAATCAAATTAACCGCAGGGAATTTCATTGATTTGTCGAGAAGCAAGAACGGGCGCGTCTCTGGCATCTCAACCTTCATCAGTGCTCTGTAGCTTCCAACAATTTCCACTAAACTGACCTGTCTTAAGCCCCCCATAGCCGGCCTTAGTGGATATATATGAACTTTTACGCCAGCTATAAGACAGAACAAGGAACTCAGCTTTTTCCCACCAGCGAAAATCTGAGACGAGAAACCAGAAAAAAACAATAAAATCCCCTGGGGTTAATTTGATTTGTGAAATCTATGATAAGTATGTTAATTATACAAACCAATTCTTAGACCCTACTGGCAGAACGCTCTGGATTTGTTGATTTATTAACAACGGTATCAGCCATTTTCCAATCTTATCATATTCTTGGCTTGAAAGATGAACATATACAGGGTGATTTCTGATGAATTACCCATCAGGCAGGGGGTAATTGAGGACCATATGAGTCAGAAATTGGCACTCAAATATCTCTTATGCCTACTAGTGTCTGAGATACATGGTGTTTCTGAAAAGTTTTAGAATTTTGGAAACCGTTGAATCGATTTTGATAATTTTTTGCGAGCTCATTGTCTTTGAGACACTTAAAATAATCTGAAAGCGGAAATGAAAGAAGAAACATGACCGTACTAGAACATTAATTTTTCACGTCCGGGTGCCAAAACATCACTCTGTACATGAAAAAAAATGTTTTTTGTCACATTCGTGAAGAGAAGACAAAATGCTATGGAAATCAATAAGCAATTCGACTGGCACAAATTTTTACTACGGAGTAGAGCCATCTGAAAAACAAAATATCTCGAATTTCTCATTAAGAAACAAAATAATCCCTATAATTCTAGAAATAATAATGAAAACTCTGATATGATTAAGGTGCTAAGAAATAATTTCAATGTTAAAGACAGGGCCGTATCTGAGCCTTTGTTATGATGATCAGATATTAAAAACATCACTCCTGTAATAGGATTCATATTTTTTTTCAAGATGACGAAAACGTTTAGTAAAATTCATTATTGGATTTTTTAATAAAATTATAGGATCTCCTGATCTTACCCCGATGGACTATTTTTATGGGGTTATCTGAAGAGTCTATCAGGAACCTATTAAAACCAGAGCCTAATTAATTCAGAGAATTGATGAAGGTTGGATGATGCTGATATTTGGAATAACAGCACAAACAGCACGAGAATCAGTTTTAAATAATCAAAGAGAGCTGAAAAAAAAAATAATTGTATTGTATATTATTATACTGATTCTCCAAGGTCTTCCCCAAGGAGACCCCTCATAAACTCTGGAAGAGCTTGAGCGAGTAAGGAGAACCAGTTGTTTTCTATGTAGGCTTTGTTACTGTGTCCTTACGCCACCTTAGGCACAGCACTGTTAATTTTTGACCCAACAGTGAAGGGTGGCGATTACCGCGACTAGAAAATTTCTTTCCTAGCCTCGGGATTGAACTTGGGCCTTCCGCTCCCAAGTCAATCGCTCTACCCCTGAGCCAACCGCACTTGTAATTATAATTTGTTTTTGTTAGAAATTTAATTCACATACAAATTGTTTGATTAAAATTATACGTAGGTAATAATTTTTCAAAAAATCGAGTTATGAATTTATTTTCGGAACGCGTTTTCGTCAACTCGAAAAAAAATATTGCTCATTGACTACTTACATTGTTTTTGACACCATTCTCCTCCTCTTCACGAATATGTATCTTAATGAGAAAAATGTGAATCATATACAGAGTGATGTTTTTAATATCTGATCATCAAAACAAAGGCTCAGTTCTGCCTTTTACTTTATATTGTTTTTCCATGAAGAATTGATATATATTTTTTTTCACATGGAAAAAAAATGTGTCATTCGAATTGATTATTTCCATATTATTTTGTCTGCTCTTCACTAAACCGACAACAAAATTTTTTTACAGAGTGATGTTTTGGTGCCCGGACGTAAAAAATTAATGTTCTTGTTTTCATTTTCGCTTTCGGATTCTTTCAAGTGTCTCAAAGACAATAAGCTTGCAAAATATTATCAAAATTGATTCAACAGTTTTGAACATATTTTATGATTTTCAGGAAACTGTATCCCAGAAACTAGAAGACATAAGAAATGTTTGAGTGCCCATTTCTGACTCCTCATATGGACCTCTGTTACCCCCTGTCCGATGGGTCATGGGTCAGAAATCACCCTGTATACATATTTACCTCAGACTCAGATATAACTATGACCTAATTCCAAAATTACTTGGTCTGGAATGAAAATTCATTTCACTTCTTGCAGCCTTTCTATGCAACCGACGGAGATTTAGTGTACGCTGATTTGGACGACCAATATGGCCCCATAAACTATAAAGCTGCCTCGATTTATGCCGCCATGAAGAGGAATAAGAACAACAACCGCCTGGAAGAAGCCGACAACAAAACGAAGCCTCCAAACTATAATGACCTTTTATAAAAATAATTCTCAAAAATAATGTTAGCAAGTAGATTTCACATAAAAGTTTCATATTTAATTGTTCATTATATTGAAAATCGAAATTGTTAAAAATGTCGTACATATCTTTGTGGGTTCCTCATGTTTTCACACCTTTATATGTTTAGTTCTTGTTATTAATTTTATGTTTAGGTGAATGAAATTTGAGAAGATATTTCTTGCTTAACATAATATTATATTGATCTACAGTATATCATTTAAAAGGAAACAAAATTGTAGAACATACCCAGGGGATATATTTCAAAAAAGAATTCTCCCGTTTTTGTCAATGGTGGAAGGCCACAGAGATTGACGTGTGGAAGTAGAAATGGATATCTTCTTTTCTATGCTCTGGGAGTTAAAAAATGTAATGCAAAAGGACTAGGTACGGGAAATTCCGAAAAGGAAAACAAGTTATTGCCACTTGCCTTTGCGGAATTTCCCTAATCCTTTTTCATTTAAATTTATATCTCCTCATTAACCTAATTTCTATATTCTAAAAAATTTATTTTTTTTTCAAGAAACCATTACAGTATATTAAACAAACACACCACCACAATGATAACTAGGATTACCATATGACAAAATTAAAATGGATTTCATTGGCTTTTAAAGAACAAGGCAAAAACGATTTTTTTTTTAATTTAGTATTTTCGGCATAATATAAAAAATTTGTGGCCTGAGATATTTTCATCATTTACTCATTAGGGTTTAAACTTCAATGGAAGAGTTAAATCTTCAAAATATTTATCTGTGTTAATAATAATGCCTTTGTGGTAGTACGGATATAAATTTGTCAGAATTTCTCTCACATTATCTTCTAACTTCTTGACAATATATCACACCAAATTTTGAATATGCAAAAAAAGAGTTTTGTGATTGTGACCATCCTGGTCCTTCCAGATTTTCCGGGAGACCTCAGACTCTTGCAAGATCTTACACGATTTATTGTGGTCTCTTAGGACTTTGCTACTACGCCGAATGCATAGCACTGCTATATTTTTCCCCACCGTAGGCAATGCGCCAGTTTGAAAAACATATTTCCTGGAATTCCTGGCCAGGCAAGTTTCGAACACAATCTTTATTCTTCGGCTTACGCCCAACCACTATAGACTACCGGCGTTTTATGATTTTAAATATAATCATAATTTCATAGTGAAACAACATTTATTGGTTTATCAAAATTTGAATATATGAAACAGCAAATCTTTTATTGTATTCGATTACTATGCTTCTACAATTTTGTTTTATCATTATTGATGTGCCCATCATTTCACCTTTTCGCTTATTTAATTCCTCTTGAAATATAGGCAACTACTCAATGTTTGGTCGCTGAAGACCAGTCGACTTCAGATTTTCAAATTTTTTTCACCAGTGTACGAAGAGAACCTGAGATGAAAGCAAAGGTGGTAAAGTAAATATTTTATTTAAATTTTAATTGCATATAATATTAAACTAGTAGGTGGTACAACAACATTATCACTTGATTCTTAATACACCATTTCAAAAACTGAAAAATATCCAAGCTAGAATATCGATAACAGATAAACTATTTCATAAAATAGGTGAATAGAAATATTCATTATCTGTTATTGATACTCAGTTCTTTTAAAGCAAAATTCATCTCAGGTTTTATTTTTACCCTTAATACGTATTTTTAGTTTTTACTTAATTTCACCAAACCCAATTACTTACCAAAGCTTATTTTTAATACGAACAAAATCATTTGTAACACGATGTTTCTCAATAAATTCATGAAGTGTCTACCATTATATCTGATTCGTTAATTTTTATAGCTGTAACCTAAAATAACTCAAAAATATTTTATATATAGATATTTGTAGGTACGAAAAGAATGATTATTCAAATCGACAAAAATGAGCTTGATCGCTCAGAAAAGTGTGATATATTTTCTTGACTTGAATAATATATTTCAGACTTGTGCCAAAGAATTGTGAAATGTGACGTCCATAAACTTAAAAAAAAACTTCAAGAATTTTGGTGTGGTGCTGGGAGTTTTGGACTTTTTGAATGATAATAGTCGACATATTTCTGCATTTGTATAGTTATATTAACTCAGATACTATAACTGTACCATCTTGTAGATATGTAAATTTCGGAGTTTGAGTTATCATATTGCTATTTAATAAAGATCGTACCTAAATATTTCCAATTTGTTCCAACAATGTCTTCAATAATTACCCACTATCTATTATTCATGGTGTACCTATATATGTAGTGCTCTACAGGCATTTTCAGGAAACATATATTTTTCGAAATATGATAGATATTAGGTTCGCCGACAATATAGGGTATTTTCAAAGGTGAGTCTTTTGGCGCTCTTGTTCCTCGGAACAGCCCGTAGCCCGTATAACAATTCGTTATCGTCGGAATATTTCGTAATGCGATCGTAACTGTTCGCTACCCGCTACGCATTCAGTAAGAAAATCGCTACGGTTATTTTTAATCCCTCTGTAAAGAATACATAGGGGATAGTAGTACAAAATGATCCCGCGGGGTAAAATGATTACCCCCTATTTCTAAAAAACTAGTAACGCCATCTCTCAATTAAATACTTAAAATTATACATAATCCGCTCATTTGCCTGTCGAAGTTTCATGGCGTCGTGATCTCTCCATGCTGTTTTTGGCGCTCTAGTTCCTCGGATCTGAGTGCTTATCAATTTGCCCAAATGTCTGTAATTTTAAAATTTTTCGATGAAAATGGTCTTAAACGATTTGGTTCGACTCACTGATCAAGAATCCGTGGTCGAAATTCATTCTGTCCGGCCGGTCCGGCCGTCCGGTCCGGATGTAGGCACGATAACTCTCGAACGGAATGAGCTAGACAGTTGAAATTTTCAGAGTAGGTTTGGGGGATAAATATCTCGGCTAAGCTCGTTATTGGGCAGAATCGGACAGATGGTTTCGGAGTAACAAAAAAAAAATTTTTTTTAACAGAACAAATTCCAAATTAAATTTTTTTCAATAAGCAGTTTTACCTTAAGAATCCATTCATATCATTTTTAACTCTAACAAATACTTTCGGAGATATGTTTTTTCAAAATTTCAATGATAGAATTATTCTGTGGCTATTCTATGAATTGTTATAATGTCAACTTTGACGTTGTCTCATTGTCATTCATTCCAGTAATGGTATCAATATGAGAATTATAATATAATATCATACTTTTTGTTGGTTGATATTTTCATGCCGATGGTCAATCCATATGATGATGGGAATGGTAATGGTAAGTTAATAACATTTTCATTCATTCCAGCAATCGTATAAATATGAGAATTATAATATAATATCATACTTTTTGTTGGTTGATATTTTCATGCCGATGGTCAATCCATATATGATGATGGGAATGGTAATGGTAAGTTAATAATATTGAGTTCAGAATATCTCCACTAAAAACAAAACTGGAATATTGGTGTATTGGAGTAGATTTGAGGAAAGATATATATTATCGTTCATCATAGAATTGAGGAATGAATATCTCGGATGAGTTCGTTGTTGGGTAGAATTCGTCTTTTGGTTTTGGATTGATAATTTTTGGCACTCTTGTTGAATTTAAATTCTTCTATGATGTTTGAATTAAATTTCTGCTAAGTTGAAGTTCTAAATACAATAATGAATCGCACTTCTATGTTTTCACAGAATGCTATAATTATTCTATCTAAGCTTTATTATATGATCTGTGTTCATACTCGTACATTTCATCCTGTTCTATAAGAGAGAGTCAAATTCATTTCAGCTATTTTAATTTGGTTTTGTAGTATTATATAAAAATGTTACCTATTCGAATATCCCGCCTTCTACTTCCGGTACACATATGCGCAAGTAGGCGTTGTACCACATAGTAATTCATTCCTTCTCTGAATGTTGAATAAATCAGTTAACTTAAACTTGAGCATTTTATTTAACACCAGTAATATTGGAATCGCGTGGTCAAAGACACTACAATTGGCGACGAGGATTTAAAAGAATATCCGCGTGTAAAGTTTAAGTAGTACAGTGAAAAGTTAATAATAAAATGACAGAAATCGGGCACCTGAGAGAATTTTCTCCAGCAAGCAGTGATTGGTCCATTTTCAAAGCAAGGCTGCTAAACTATTTCGCAGCTAATGGAATAAAGGAAGAAACAGATAAAGACAGAATGAAGGCGATATTGCTAAATACATGTGACGAAGAGGCATACAAATTGATATTTGACTTGGTAAGTCCTTCCAAGCCAGAAGAAAAAACTTTTGCCCAGCTAATTAAGGTTTTTGACGAGTATTTCAAGCCGCAGCAGTCCGTATTCGCCTTAAGGTACAAGTTTTACATGGCAAAGAAGGAATATGGAGAGACGGCAACCCAATGGGCTGGTAGAATACGAAGCTTGGCTGTAGGTTGCGAGTTTGGAGCCGAGCTGGGAGTGTGTCTAAGGGATCGATTCATATTAGGTTTCGAGAAGGGGCCAGTTTTAGGCCGACTCATGGAAGAAAACACCAATACGACTTTTGAAAGGATGGTACAAATTGCAACATCAAAGATGGCGGCCAAGGAGGTGCAGGAATCCATGATCAAGCAGGAGCCCATGAATTTTCTACGCAACAGTTCAGGCGGCGCAGGTACAAGCGGCGCGCGCAATCAGCATGCAGGTGGCAGCGCACGAACCCACCAGCGGCACCAACAGAAGCATCAAAGTCATAGCAGGGAGACGGCCATGATGACAACTATGAAATGTGACGTATGCGGGAAAAACAATCACCAAAAAGATAAGTGTTTTTATAAGTCTTTAAATTGTTTAGTATGCAAGAAAAAAGGTCATTTAGCCGTAGTATGCAGGCAAAACGTTAGAAATAGATACAACAATTTTATTGAAGAGAGTTCCTCTGTAAATGATCAAAAAAATGATGATATTTGTTTGTTTACATTGGAACAGCAGGATATTTTGGGCATAGAACCATTTAAAATTGATATTTTACTTGAAAATAAAAACGTTCAATTTCAAATAGATACGGGCAGTGGAATTTCATGTTTTTCTAAACAATTTTATTTAAGCAATTTTAAGGATTGGCCGATACAAAGGTCAAACAAAACATTTATTTTTTATAATGGGCAACAAGTGAAACCATTGGGTGAACTTCATTTAAAAACAAGATATAATGAAAAAAATCATAAATTAACATTTTACATAATGGAAAATGGAGGACCTCCAATATTGGGACGTGATTTTTTAAATTTATATAACTTCAATTTAAGTATTTTCAACATAAGTGGGACTACTCAATATTTACATGATGAGTTTCCGGATGTTTTTGCGCGTATGTTCTGGGGAACATCGCGTTATAGTTTTGCCCAAATGTCTGTAACTTTCGAATTTTTTGAAAAAAATGGTCTCAAACGATTAAGTTTCACTCCCCAATGAAGAATTCGAGGTCAAATTTGATTCTGTCCGGCCGGCCGTCCGGCCGTTGCCACGATAACTTGAGAACGAAAAGAGCTAGCGACTTGAAATTTTCAGGGTAGGTGGCGCATCTCAATACGACGGACAAGTTCGTTAATGGGCATAATCGGTTCAGCGGTTTCCGAGTAATAATTTTGTTTTAAACCAATATAAATCCGATCGAATTGAAACTTGGTGAGTAGTTGTAGAATATGAAACTAAGCACGTTTGTGAAATTTTGTGTGAATCATATGGCTAGAAAATTTTAAAAAAATTATTAAAAAATATTATTGTGTTCACGATAACTTGAGAACGGAATGAGATCGCGGCTTGAAATTTTCAGGTTAGGATGAGCACCAGAACGCGACATTTCAGTTTGTTTATGAGCATAATCGGCCAAACGGTTTTAGAGTTATAGCCATCTGAAATTTTCTGAAATTTCATGGTTTTTGTTCCTCATTAACTCGAAAAGTACTGAACCGATTGAATTCAAACATGGTTATTAGTTGTAGAATGCCAACGCGGAAATGGTTGCAAAATTTGGTGAGGATAGCATCTGTAGAAAATTTTTAATAAATCATTGAAAAAAAAAAAAAAATTCTATATATCAGTAACTAATCGTTAGAAATTGATGAAATTTTGCAAGAGCCTTCATAACCTAACTCTACCGCTAAGTTTCAAGTTTTAATACGATCGGTTAAATATTGTTGGAGATTGGAGCATTCTTGTGTGAATTCAGTAGATGGGTGACCGTTGCCTCGATAACTTTCGAACGAAAGGAGATAGGGACTTGCAATTTTCAGGGTAAGTTGCGTATCCGAAAGGGAGAGTTGAGTTCGTTTTTGGGCATAATCGGTCTAACGGTTTCCGAGTTATACCCACCTGGAATATTATTTTCTTGATAACTGAAAAAATAAATGTTCGATCGAATTGAAGCTTGGTAACTAGTAGTAGAAAATCAACATAAAGACGTGTTCAAAATTTTGTAAGAACCGTACCACTAGAAAATTCGAAAAAAATGACGAAAAAAAAAACTTTAATAACCGTACCCCTAGAAAATTTCAACCTAATCCTGGAGAAAAAATTGGTTCAAGCACTGACGTGAAGTCAGAAGCTTTTGCGCGTATGTTCTATTGTCCATTCTTCTGTATTGGACACCCTTAATCGAATTTACCATGGTAAATTATGTTGTCCATTCTCCTGTATTGGACACTCTTAATTCGAATTTACCATGGTAAATACAGGAGAATGGACAACATAATTTACCATGGTAAATTCGATTAAGGGTGTCCAATACAGAAGAATGGACAATAGAACATACGCGCAAAAGCTTCTGACTTCACGTCAGTGCTTGAACCAATTTTTTCTCCAGGATTAGGTTGTTTTAATAAAGCCAAGGAGAAAATATATTTAAAAAATACTGAAATAAAACCTAAATTTTTAAAGGCTCGCCCAGTCCCTTTCGCTATTAAAAATAAAGTAGAAAATGAAATTAAACGATTGGTATTTTTAGGAATATTGTCTCCAGTGGAGTACAGTCCATGGGCAACTCCAATTGTGCCAGTTTTTAAAAAAAATGGAGATATAAGAATATGTGGAGACTTCAAGGTGACAGTCAACCCTATAATCGAGGTGGACCAGCACCCCCTGCCTAGAATCGAAGACCTTTTTAGCAAGCTGCAAGGTGGAAAGGAGTTCTCGAAACTTGATCTTTCACAAGCCTTTCAACAAATAGCCATTGATGATGAGAGTAAAGAATTATTAACAATATCCACACATTTAGGTCTATTTAGATTTAATCGCTTAACATTTGGCATACCGTTTGCATCAGCTAAATTTCAGAAAATAATGGATGCTTTATTAAGCTCAGTGTCAGGGGTGGTCGTTTTTCAGGACGATATTTTAGTCACTGGGGTTGATAAAAAAACGCATTTAGAAAATTTAAGAAATGTTTTAAGAATTTTAACAAATTCAGGGTTAAAGGTTAATTTTGAAAAGTGTACTTTCTTTCAAAAAAGCATAGAATATTTAGGGTACATTATAGACGAAGAGGGTTTGCATCCATCAAAAGAAAAAAATATTAGCCATTGATAATGCTACGCCGCCAAAGGGTGTTAAAGAATTGCAATCATTTCTAGGTACTATAAATTATTATGGCAGGTTTATAGGAAACATGTCGATATTGCTGAATCCTCTTTACGATCTTTTAAAACAAAATGTCAAATGGGCATGGGCTTCAAAGCAAGAACAAGCTTTTAAAAAAATAAAAGAAATGTTAAAATCTGCTAAAGTTTTAGTTCACTTCAATCCTGATTGGGAGCTCAGGCAGTCGGTGACGCATCACCAGTGGGCATAGGAGCTGTACTTAGCCACCTTTTGCCTTCTGGCATTGAAAAGCCCATAGCTTTTGCTTCCAGATCATTATCGGAGACTGAAAAAAGGTACTCTCAGATCGAAAAGGAGGGGCTAGCAATAATTTTTGGAGTATTAAAATTTAATCAATACTTATATTTGAAAAAATTCAAACTCATAACAGATCACAAGCCTTTATTAACAATTTTTGGTGAGCACAAGAGCATACCGCAATTTACAGCTAATAGGCTAAGGCGGTGGGCGGTAATACTATCAGGGTACAATTATGAAATCGAATACATAAAAAGTAGCAAAAACAATGCAGATTGGTTATCGCGTATGTCGTCAAATGAAAATAATGATTCATTTGATGACGACAAGGCTGAAATAGACTATTGTTATTTCTTATCAAAAAATAAAGATGTTTATTTAAATTTTGAAAATGTACAAAAGGAAACAGCCTCTGATAAAATTCTTCAAAAAGTAATTTTTTTTATTAAAAAAGGTTGGCCTAAAAAACTTAATGATATTTCCTTAAAGGCATTTTCGTTAAAAGATTTGAATTTGACATAGTTCAGGATTGTATAATGTGGAATCACAGAATTGTTATTCCAAGCTCAATGAGGCAGCAAGTGTTACAAGAGTTACATAAATCCCATATGGGAGCTGTTAAAATGAAAAGTTTAGCTAGAGGGTATCTCTGGTTTCCAAATTTAGATGTTGAAATTGAAAATTTAACAAAAAAATGTGACGCATGTGTTTTACATTCAAGTAGTGCTCCAAAGTCGCAAATATCTCCATGGCCTTGGCCGAAAGGACCCTGGGAGCGCATTCATATAGATTTTTTTGATTTTGGAAGAAAAAATTATCTTGTAATATTTGACGCTTATTCAAAATGGCTGGAAGTTTTTGAGATGTCGAACATTAGCTCTACCTTAACTATTCAAGCTCTTCGAAAAGTTTTCTCTACTTTTGGATTGCCAATTATTTTAGTTTCAGATAATGGCAGACAGCTAGTGTCAGACGAGTTCGAAAATTTTTTAGCAAAAAACAATATCAAACATTTAACGAGTCCTCTTTACTCCCCAGCATCTAATGGTGCAGCAGAAAACGCTGTTAGGACCATAAAATCAGCTCTTAAAAAGGCTTTGGATTCAAGTTCCGAGAATACTAATTTGGCATTGTGCAGGTTCCTCTTAGATTATAGGGTCACTCCACATTGTACAACTGGGGTTAGCCCTGCGACTCTAATGTTAGGTAGAAATTTAAGAACTAGATGGTCCACTCTTCTACCCGTTGATAATAACTCAATTTTAAAGGAAAGCATAAATAGAGATATGTTAAGTAAAAGGGTTGAACAGGCTCAAAATAATCAAATAAAAAATAGTAAGCCAAGTAAAAATGTTAATTTTAATATAAATGAAACTGTGTTAGTTAAAAACTATAAATATGTTGACAAACCAACTTTTATTAAGGGAGTTATTTCCAAAAAATTGGGTGCAAGGACATATATGGTAGGAACTAGGAATACCAGAATTGAAAAAACAGTGGAAGAGACACGCTAATCAATTAAAAAAAATCATTTTACGTTTCAATCAGTCTCAAATCCCAACTTGTCTCAATTCTGGTGTTTGTACCAATGAGCCGAATTTAGAAATTGATCCGGAATTTAATGTACAAAGTATAAACATAGATAATAAGGTTAGTAGTAGTGGGGTAAAGTTAGATGATAAAGTAAATAAGGAACAAACACTAGGTACACCAATTTCTAATGATAATGAAAAATTAAAGACAAATGAATATATTGCAGAAGAGGGAAGACCAAAAAGGGTCATAAAACCTGTCATTAGACTTAGATATGAGTAAAACAATTGAAGTTTTCGTTATGCCTGATTTCAGGGCCGTCGCTACCGGGGGGGGAGGGAGGGGAGCCTCCCCCCCCGGATCATATCTCAAAGGGCGCCAAATTGACCGCGGATATTTGAAAAACTATAGCAAAATGACATAATGAAAATAGATTATTTTGAACTACTACTTGCATAAGATGATTATTATTATACATAAGTGCAGTGACTGTATCGAATGATTGCCTACCCTACTATTTACTCAATTTATTTGTACAAGACCGACAGCATTGTAGAAAGCTTTGTTGCTGCTAGAGACTAGATGGCAGGAGTGGGGAATTCCCAGCCTTCCCGGGCTATACATAAAAATCGTTCAATAGAAAGAAACTAACCTTCTTCTTCTTATATACATTATTCGTGAATAGTGAATATGAATATTGATTGAAATTTAAAATCGAAAACCGAATATGGATATGGATCCTTGCCAAAATAAGTTCAAACCGTCTGGAGCGGAATTCAGAAGGACAGCCCAGAAAAGAAAAATTGAAACGGGAAAAGGCGCAAATGTCATGAATACATGGCGAGTTGTTCAAGCACTGACGCGAAGTCAGGAGCTTTTGGCGCATGTTCTATTGTCCATTCTCCTTAATCGAATATACCGATTAAGAACCAATTTTTTTTTAATTTCTACGGTTCCCACTAAATTTTACACAAGTCTTTATGTCGATATTCCGCATCTAGTCCAAGCTTCAATTCGATCAGGTCTATATTTTTTGAGTTATCGAGGAAATAATATTCCAGGTGGTTATAACGCCGAAACCGTTGGGCCGATTATGCCCAAAAACGAACTCAACTCTCCCATTCGGATGCGTGACCTACCCTGAAAATTGCAAGTGCTTATCTCCTTTCGTTCCAAAGTTATCGAGTCAGTTAACAGTCAGCCATCCATCTACTGAACTCAAACAAGGCTGCTCGAATATCCAACAATATCTATCTGATCGTGTTCAAACTTGGAACTTGGCAGTAGAGTTAAGTTCTGAAGGCTCTGGCAAAATTTTTTAAATGATTTTTTTAAAAATTACTAGTGAAACGATCCTCACGACATTTCGCAAGATTTCCCGTTGGTATTCTACAACTAATAACCTCGTTTGAATTGGATCGGTTTTGTATTTTTCGAGTTATTGAGGAAATAACAACCAAATTTCAGATAGGTATACCTATGAACAAACTAGCATTAAGATGCACAACCTACCCTGAAAATTTCAAGGCGCTATATCTTTCCGTTTTCTAGTTATCGTGGCAACGGCCGGCCGGTCGGACAGAATCAAATTTGACCTCGAATTCTTCATTAGAGAGTTGAACTAAATGGTTTGCGTCAATTTTCGGCAAAAAAATCGAAAATTACAGACATTTGGGCAAAATGATAACGTGTGATGTTACCTAGAACATGCGTTCTAAAAAGAGGACTGTATTTTCGAATAGAGCGAAAAGGTTTGGCCATTGCTGACACATAGTTTTTAAAGGAAGTAGCACCTTGTGAATCTTCATTTAACAACTGCACTTACAGGTTGATTTTCAGTGTCTATAAAATAACATTTTTTTTTCGTGATATTTCGGTAAAATATTCGATTGAGTGACATCGAAGATTTAATTTTCTATATGCAAACTACAAAAATTTTCAGGGTGATGAGTACAAAAGTATTGCTTAAATTCAGGAATTACAAAAAACTCATTCAATATTCAAATAGCAGATATTTTCGAAGAATTGTTGGAACATTCCACTCTAGATAGCAGGGTAACGTGAAATTATTGTTATATCATTTTTCGAAAGTTTTCTTTTTAATATCTATAAAATCTTCTGATTATTCTTATCATCTCCAAAGCTTGGTATATATATTTATTTTTGTCAAATATAATTCTTTTTTGGCCCTGGATCTGTTGAGAGATGCAAACAATATTTGTCACTCAAAAACACAAATTCAGAACGCGGTATTCTTTGTAAAATAATTTTCATTGATAGTTATATTAATTTATAATTCATTCTTTATTAAGAAATTATGTAGTATTTATCAATATATGTACACTTCATCCATATGTGTGTTTTTCGATTTTTGTCTATTTTTCCAAATTAGGGGCGCCAAAAGACGTTTCTCCCCCCCCCCCCCTCGGAATAGCTCTCGCTACGGCCCTGCCTGATTTTATTAAATTTTTTTTTTAGATTGGATAATTTTTTGATATTTGGTTTAAAATTTAATTACTTAATTTATTTAAGGTGCTGTATTCTGTAAACAACACTGTAACTGAGATAAATTTAAACATAAATTAAGTAGGATAATCGAAAATTTAGTTGCTTTAAACTTTTTTAGAGGGGGGTATTGTAGTATTATATAAAAATGTTACCTATTCGAATATCCCGCCTTCTACTTCCGGTACACATATGCGCAAGTAGGCGTTGTACCACATGGTAATTCATTCCTTCTCTGAATGTTGAATAAATCAGTTAACTTAAACTTGAGCATTTTATTTAACACCAGTAATATTGGAATCGCGTGGTCAAAGACACTACAGGTTTCTTCCATGGTGCAGTTCTCATTCTCAGATTGCTCATTTAATCTTGATAAATAAACTATTATTTGAATATAATTTCCTTTATGATGCAGTTCTATCATAAGAATACATTGATATAATTCTCAACTCTGAGAAACCAATACTTTCGGAGATATAATTTGTCTGTTTGAACTAGAGCGCCAGAAAGCTCCTGTCCACAGGGCTTGAACCCATTTCTTGAGGAAAATATTGAAATTGACGTGTTCTATTTTAAATAAGCCTATTTGTAACACAGATTTTTTTTGCATGTCGATATTTATGTTCTAGTTATTTGCTTCTGCAAAATTAATGATTAATCAACCGCTATTAATTAATTACAAGATTAATTAATCTTATCATATTTTGATTACCAGTTTGTGAACAATAATATGATTCTTTCCGGAATGAAGGCATTGGGGTAAAATGATCGTACGCAAGGTGTACTAATTGATCCCGCGAGATCATTTTACCCACATGTTAAAGGATCTGGGGATTACCACCAATGTTCATTTCAAAAGAATTAGAATGAAAATGAAATTAATGGACCGGACACCTCCTGGTTCATCTTATGTCTGTAATACATCAGGGTAGATGAAACTGGAAAGTTTTCCACAATGGTTTGATTATTTCTTGAATCATGCAAAACCTACTGCAGAAGATCCCGCTCTTTTAATTTTAGACGGCCATCTATCGCACACAAAAAATTCTGATGTGATATTGAAAGCAATTTTGTGTCTACCCACGCACTGTTCACTTAAATTGCAACCCCTTGATGTTGAAATGTCTCCACTTAGCATATATACATTCGCAAAATGTGGCATACATACTTTTAACTCATATGTTCTTCAAGATAGCAATTTTATTGCGGGAGAAACAGAAACAGAGCACAATACCGAAATATCTTCATCGCAGGTTCAAAGAGAATCCCCTTATGTTGATCCTGAGGGAAGAAGTAGTTCACCAAGTATCCTCAACTGCCAAAACGTTGTCATTGCTGCACATATAGAAAAGTTGCAAACAACAACGCAATCTTTTAGTTCAGTCAATCTGGAATTTCGACGGTACAGAAAATAACCAGTGGCTGAATCTTTGTTAATAGTTGGAGAATGATGTTAGAAAAGGGTTTATTGGGTCGGCCACGTTGGACCGTGATGCGTGTTTTGAAAAACTCAAAAAAATTTTGAAATGCATTTATCTCGTGATCTATGCATTTCACAGAAAAATTTATTCAAGAAAAAATGTAGAGGACGTCGATATCTACAATTAACCTCATTGGTGCTATGCCGTACAACAAAAAATGCACGCAGTAGGTGGCGCTAAAGTTCCAAAATAAGAGTTTTTCCAGTTTTTTGCTATTAAATTTTCTTTTTTCAACTATATTGTAAATGTAAAAGTTGTTCCTTTTAATATTACGAACAACTTTTATTTAAACATTTTTTACATACAACTTACCGTTTTGAAGCTACAGCTTGCTGAAGTTTGAAAATTCCATTACAACGATTTCACAAAGTATGAGGACAGCTGTGGTGCATATAACTGACGTATCTTTATTGTTTTGATCAAGATGTAATAATTTATATTGTTTGTAACATTGTTTGTAATATTTCCAATTAGCGATTGTAAATTATAATGAATAATTATAGCTTTTGATCAAATTTCATCAAACTATCCCGCCGGAGAAAGTTACAATAGGACCGAGAAAAATACCGTTAGCAGCACTGCGATGTTAACGCAGCGCTGTATTACACTATAACTTTCGAACGGTAAGTTGTATGTAAAAAATGTTCAAATAAAAGTTGTTCGTAATATTAAAAGGAACAACATTTACATTTTCAATATAGTTGAAAAAAGAAAATTTAATAGCAAAAAACTGGAAAAACTCTTATTTTGGAACATTAGCGCCACCTACTGCGTGCATTTTTTGTTGTACGGCATAGCACCAATGAGATTAATTGTAGATATCGATGTCCTCTACATTTTTTCTTGAATAAATTTTTCTGTGAAATGCATAGATCACGAGATAAATGCATTTCAAATTTTTTTTGAGTTTTTCAAAACACGCATCACGGTCCAACGTGGCCGACCCAATAAACCCTTTTCTAACATCATTCTCCAACTATTAACAAAGATTCAGCCACTGGTTATTTTCTGTATCGGAACGATTTAATTTTTGCCAGATTGACTGAACTATTTTGCGCAAACTAATTCGAGATCGGCAGCACGTTCTCCTCCTCAAACTATATGATCCCTGGGATCATTTTCCCCCTCACTGTGGGATCATTTAGGACACAGTGGTGTCCAAAATGATCCTTTAGCCTTCTTTTTTAAAAATGCCAAGAAATATAATCGTTTATCAGAAAATTGTGAAATTGATGCATAAATAGTTCAGCAGATAAATATTATCTTAACAAAACGTGTTTTATTACTTTTCATGCATCCATTGTATCGAATCTGATACAAAATTTTCTTTGGGGATTATTTTGGACTACTTTCCCCTAATGATATTCGGAAATATTCCTATATCAAAAAACTTTGTACGTTCTATATTATCCCGTGAATAAATTCTTTATTGAAAATTCACGATGAATCGATGGAGACAGGGCCGGCGCTGATGGTGAAACAGTGAAGCAACTGTTTCAGGCGCAAACTTTCTGGGGGCGGCATTTTGACCCAGTTCGCCGGCCGACTTTTCATATTTCATAGGTATAAGGGGCGCCTGAAAATTCCCATTGCTTCAGGCGCCAAACTTATTAGCGCCGGCCCTGGATGGAGAATAGATACATTTTTCAGAGAAGAATAATATACTTACTTCTAGCAGATATACGGGGTGAGTCTTTGACCACTGATGCATTAATTTTAACCAAAGATTCCTCTCATCAAATGAAACACTTTTTTCATTGACAATTTTTCCAGATTCGGCTCAGGTAAAAAGTTACAAGCGTTTAAATATTTCACAATGTGCTAATACACTCCCGCATGTAAATTATCTATGACATTGTTGGCGGACGAGAATAAGGCATGGTGACGTGGTTTACAGCTTCATTCGGGATTCCAACGCTCAGGGACGAATCCATAAAAGTAGTGAAATTTCTGGAGTTTTCCATTTTAAAACATTCAATGAAGAATATCTCACAAACGGTGCGTTTAAGGAGAAATGATGAAGAATAATATAATGTTCTAAAACGATGGAATATTCTTGAAATGACTCAAGAAAAACTTTGCTTTCTTTATGCTAATTTCGTTTAGTTTTATGAATCCACGAGTCCATAACTAGAAAACCAGTAGAAGTAGAAAATAACTAATATTTGGAAAATATGTATCATAGTTATAGGAACTTTTACGCCAACATTCATTTTATTCGAAAAAAGGATGTCAAAGCTACAAAATATAACATGAAATTTTTTCAAAATTTGAACAGCCTGTATCTTTTTACCTGAGCTGAATTTGGAGAAATGTTAAATGAAAAAAGTGTTTCATTTGATGAGAGGAATCTTTGCTTAGAATTAATGCAGTGTCCAAAGACTCATCCTGTATACCCTGCTTCTACTCTACTGTACTTCCCTGCTCTCCTTCCAATAATGCCCAAATGTCTGTAATTTGAGAATTTTTGGCTGAAAATGATCTCAAACATTTTGTTTCGACTAAGGCTCGCTTCACATCAATACGACACGGTTTTATGTACGGCAACGACACAAACGCAATGGCTCGCTTCACAGTCGTGTAAACGACACCGGTATCCGATGCTTGGGGGAAGGCTTGAATGATAGCTTTCACAGCTGTCCGGCACGAGTCGTGGTCGTGTGAACGATACACGCCTGCCGCCGTGCATGGCTCGAAAGGAGTGCCGGACACCCTCGAGTCGTGCATGGCAGCCGTGTGTCTTAGGCTCGCTTCACAGTCGTGTAAACAACACCGGCATCCAATTCTAGGGTGAAGGCTTGAATGATAGCTTTCACAGCTTTCCGGCACGAGTCATGGTCGTGTGAACGACATTCGGCAGCCGTGCACGACTCGAGGGTATCCGGCAGTCCCCCCGAGCCGTGAACGGCAATCGTGCAGTGCAGTGACCATGTCTGAGAAGAGAACAGCTGAAGTCGTTCAACGATGCCGGACCTCCGTCGTGTATGTGGGAAATTTGGAGCGTTTGTGTCGTTGCTGTACATAAAACTGTGTCGTGTTGATGTGAAGCGAGCCTTACTGTTCAAGAATCCGTGGTCAAAATCTGTCCGGCCTGCCGTTAACAAGATAACTTTCGAACGGAATAAGCTAGGCATTTGAAATTTTCAGAATAGGTTTGGGATTTAAATATATCGGTTAAGTTCGTTATTGGGCTAAATCGGCCAGGTGGTTTAGGAGTAATGAAAAAAATTACATTACAAATCTGAAATTCAATTTGTTTTTAAGATGCAGTTTCATCATAAGAATCCATTGATATCATTCTCAACTCTAAACAAATAGCTACTTTCGGAGATATGATTTCGCAAAATTTCAATAATTAATCGTAATTTTATGATTTCATACAATGCTCTAATTATAATTTGCTGATTGATTTGCTGTAATTGATATCATTCCCAACTCTGAGAAACCAATACTTTCGGTGATATTATTTGTCAATGTTTGAATAATTACTCGCAAGTAGTTTGACAAGAGCGCCAAAGCCCCTCTCCACAGAGCTTTCCCACATTTTTGGCGTTCTTGTTCCTCGGAACAGAGTGCTTATCATTTTGCCCAAATGTCTGTAATTTTCGAATGAAAATGGTCTTAAACGATTTGGAAAACAATAATAACAGTTCTTTATTAGAAAAACATTCCAAAAGGCCATCGACCGAAGTCCTTCAGCCAAACGATTTGGTTCGACTCAAATATCAAGAATCTGTGGTCAAACTTGCTAACTCTCGAACGGAATGAGCTAGGCAGTTGAAATTTTCTGAATAGGTCTGGGAGATAAATATCTCGGTTATGTTCGTTATTGGACAAAACCGGCCAGATGGTTTCGGAGTAACGAAAAAAAAAATATTTTTTAAATTACAAATTTGAAATTAAATTTTTTTAAGTTGCAGTTTCATCATGAGAATCTATTTCACTAAGGGCGGGTTGTAACTCAGTTGGTTAAACTCTGGTTTTCCTTAACCATCGGATAGCGTTGGTTAACATGTTTGCATGAATACCGGACTCCAACCTTGAGATTTCATTAGCCCCTTACAGCTGTGTGTTAGGCAACACACAACATAAAAATCGGTCACTGGCCATGTGCGAAAGTTTTACCTGCTGTTTTAACTTTCGCACATGGCCAGTGACCGATTTTGATGTTGTGTGTTGCCTAACACACAGCTGTAAGGGGCTAATGAAATCTCAAGGTTGGAGTCCGGTATTCATGCAAACATGTTAACCAACGGTATCCGATGGTTAAGGAAAACCAGAGTTTAACCAACTGAGTTACAACCCCCCCTAAGGGCCGGTATCTCAATTGCGAGTTAACCCGAGGTTGCGGGTAACCCGATTGTTACGCATTCATAAATATCGCTAAATACATGCGTCAACTCGCAACCTCGAGTTAACTCGTTGTTAACTGGTTGTTAAGGCTTGTTTTGGTTCGCAGTAGGGACAGTTCCGAATCGGTTCTAAAGAGTGGGCCAAACGTAACGTGTGAAAGATTTCGCGCAAGTCCAATTACAATAAACGACTGTGTGACTACTTTGAACTGTTCTAGGACAGTCCGAATTGCGAACCAAAACAAGCCTTTAGTGTTAACTGTCGTTTGGTAGAGTTTGACAGATATAACTGGTTCGCCTTTTATTGGCAATTTATTGGCAACATTGTGTTGCTATAACCCATAGAACTATAAATTAAAATTTTTAATAGATCTATGCTCTAACCTAACCCCATTGTTTTGTTTATTGTTAGAAAATTATAATACTATGCATAATTTTCAAATAAGTATAGAATAGATTAATAGAATTTGTTCGAAACATATACAAAAAGGTCATCAAGGACTCAAGGAGCAATCGACCAAAAAAATCCTTTAGCCCAAATAACATAACTATTTGAATATTATTTTAAATTAAAAAAAAATGTTTTCAAATAACGAGGAAAAGAAGCTTGATTGGATGTATAAAGGCCCAAATGCGTTGGTCGACAGAGAATCATATTTACTGGGTCGTACTGTGGATAAAACTCTTGAAGAACTTAACAAAGAAGAAGCAGCAAAAACATCGGATAAGATAATTGCACCTAAAAATCATGTCGAACATGAGTGTATTCCGCCATCTATAAGGGATTATAACAAAATAGTGAAGAGTGAACAAGTTGATTTACAAGCGAAACTTAAGGAAGATCCATTAGTTCTCATCAAACGCCAAGAAGAAGAAACAAGACGGCAGTTTCTTCAAAACCCTGTACAGTTAAAGAAATTACAGGAAGCTATGGAGGCTCAACTGAAGAACAAAAAAAAGAAAAGCAAGGGGACCAAAACAGATAAGAAATTGAAGAAAATATTGAAAAAACTAAATAAACAATTAGGGAAAAAACATGGTTACAAAAAGTTGGAAATAGGTAGTGATGACGATGATGAGGCGATATTGGATACTATATTAATGCATAAATTCAATTCTTTGAAAAATGAATTATCGGAAGACGACTTGAAAAACATTTTGTTGGGTCATTCTAGCGGAAGTGAAAATTCAGATGTAGAGGACGAGGGCAAAGTGAGTAAAATCAAGAAGCCAAAGCTGTCGTTTGATTCAGACTCGGATAAACAACATAAAAGCATGAGGGTCAAGTCGTCCAAAAAATACCATAGTTATACTCCGGAACGAAACAAAAATATAAAAGAATCATCCAATTTCAAAGAACGATATAAGTCCAACATTGATAAGCAAAAATTACAAACTCATAAGAAGAGAATGACTGAAAATGAAAAGGAGGCACTTCGCAAAAGTATGATGGAACATGCTGCTGTACGAAATGCTGAAAGTGCCAAAAACTTCAGAAAGTATAAGGAAGAGCATAGTAAGCCAGAAATTGTTGCTGAACATGACAAAAATTTTGTAAAAAATCAGCTATTAAAGGCAGCTAATGTTAGTACTGTTGCAGATAGAATTAAAGCGAATGTAAATAATATACAAAGATCCAAATTTGCAATGGATTCTAATTTTTTAAAATAAATTATTCAAATATTTTCCTTGAAATCCATGGTGTATATATTATCCTTGGCTGGAAGACTGCGGTCGATAGCCAATTGATTGCAAGATCAATAAAGTTGGTTTCTCTCTCTCTCTATAGTTGAATTTAAGCTAATAACCAAACAGTGCGGTTAAGACCAATCCCTTGCTAAACATAACCGATCGGTTATAATAGCAATGGATTGGTCTTAACCGCACTGTTCCGGTTATTCGCTTAAATTCGACTTTTATTATCCATTATGTAAATAAAATAAGCATATGAAATATCAAGAAGGAATCTCCAACATGGACCTTTCAGAAGTATCATACAATGATATATTAAAAGGAAACTTAAGGAATCAACTTGTAGTTTATTGAACAGAGAATGCAATTTTGCAAATTGCTCAATTGGTATTGACCATATTTGGCTGAATTTATTGAAAAAGGAGGTGGAACTTGGAAATTTCTATAGAGAGAGAGAGAGAAATCAACTTTATTGATCTTGCAATCAATTGGCTATCGACCGCAGTCTTCCAGCCAGTTATCTACATTTTGTATATAAAAGAATTAGAATACAACTTATTTAAATTGAGTGTTGACAATTAAATAAATATTATGTTAGATATGATTTTCAAATACTCCTAGCTTTCTATTTGACGCTGTATCACTTCCAAAGTGATGCGAAATCAGTTCAAACCAGAGAAATAGAGGGAAATTCCGGCTATTTCTCTGGTTCAAACTGATTTCGCATCAGTTTGGAAGTGATACAGCATCAAATAGAAAGCGCCTACTGTCAATATGACAATTCTCGAATCTCAGAATAACAATCAACAAAATAGTTCTGAAGATTTTTTCGTTAAGCGTCTGAAGAAGGAGTCTGATATAGACTCCAAAACGTTACGATATAGTTGTTTCTTCGTTGATGTTGTTTCGTTGTTATTTGTTAGGCAACAGTGTTCAATTGATTGCTTCTGAGAAATATCTTGTGTTTCTTACGCAGAAGCAAATCACAACTTAATAAATTTTTTATTTTATAGATATTTTTCAGAGTTTGGGAGAGAAAACCCAGAAAGAAACCATTCAATGCTCCAATTTTATATTAGCGATGCAGAATGAAAATTTTGAAATAGTTGTCGATTTATTCTGTAATATTACAAATCATACCACTACAAAAGGGTCTGAATTTCTGAAGAAAACTTAGGAAACGTTTTGGTTCAACTCGCTGATCAAGAATCTGTTGTGAAAATCGATTCTGTCCGGCCAGCCGTTAACACGATAAGTCTCGAAAGGAATGAGCTAGACAATTGAAATTTTCAGACTAAGTTTGGCAGATAAATATCTTGGTTGAGTTCATTATTGGGCAAACTCTGCTGATCTTGCTGTGGTTTCGGAGTAACGAAAAAAAAATGTTTTCAATTTCAAATTCAATTTTTTTATGATGCAGTTTCATCATAAGAATTCATTGATATCATTCCCAAATCTGACCAATTAATACTTTCAGAGATATGATTTTTCAAAATTTCAATATTAAATCGTAACTATGATTTCATCTGTGTTCACACATTCCATCATTGTAATCTCATCTATAGATAAGAGACATGTCAAACAAAGTATGATTGAATGCTAAATGACCAATGGAATAATCTCTTGGATAATGCATATGATGATGTTGATGGAAATATATACTTTGGCAAGTTAATCAAATTGGGTTGAGAATATCTCCAGAAAAACAAAACTGGAATATTTGCTAAGTTTCAATTGATATGATATAATTTTCATATAGTAGATTTGAGGAATGAATATCTTGAATAAGTTCGTTATTGGGTAGAATCGGTCTGTTGGTTTTGGATTAATAATTTTTAGCACTCTTGTTGAACTTACATTATTTTTTGATGAAGTTTTATCATAAGAATCCATTGATATATCCCAACTGTGAGAAGCCAATACTTTCGGAGATGACTTGTCAAAGTTTGAACAAGAGCGCCAAAGTCCACAGGGCTTTCCCACTTTTTTTCATGAAACCTTTAGGAGATTTATTTATAGGAAGCTTCAAAATGAATCCAATAATACATTTCTGAGAATATATCAATATTAAGAAACACGCTGTATAGATGTATAATTGTAATTTCCAGGCATGTATTTGTAGAAAATGATGATTTAAAAATAAAAATTCATTCATTTATTTATATAAATTATAACATACATAAACTTGCAGAATTTAATATAATAAAACATTTTCAGATTACATCAATTTCAAATTTATTTAACCTAATAAATACAATTTTAGTAATAAATTTGAAGCTTACACAACTCTGTAAAATATAACGTAGAATAAAATATACTTTGAATTAATTCCACCTATACAAGAAAATTTAAATGAATGGAAAATAGGGTTTATGCCAGAGTATACCTATAACATATCTTGTAATTTTTACACGAAATCATTATTATTTTATTTCATTGCTAACTCAGAAGACTCCTTATTTCCTTGTGCATATGACATAAGAAGTCGACATAGCTGGGAGATCCATCTACACCTTTGTCTTCTACCAAGAAATGCTTGAAAACTGGTTCTAACTTTTCTCGTTGCCTCACCAGTGTAAGCTGAAAAAATTATAAAAAAACAAATTTATAATATGAACATGTGAAACAATTCGAAAAAGTAAATACAACCAGCCTTTTTATAAAGGGTGTAACAATACTTTGGATAGATGCTGAATTTGAACAGAGCTTAACACTCCAATACACGCGCCCCCTAATAAGACTTAAGTACACGCGTGTCATCTGTCAGATGACTGTTCACTATTTGTCAAAAGTGAGTAGTATAATTGTTTTTTCGCAATTTGGCAGGAATAATGGCAACGGCGAGCTTGAGGAATACTAGGGCGGGGGACCACGCTTCCCTCCCTCCATCAAAATTAGGACGTAAAAACAGAACTGGTCATCTGTGAGATGACGCGCGTGTATTGGAGTGTTAAGGCGGGTTTATACAGCAAATAAGATAAGATAAAATAAAATAAGAAATAAATTAAAATAATATAAGAAAGTTAAACATGTACATTTCTATGAGAGCGTTTATACACCAAATAAGATAAAATAAGAAATAAGAATAATAATTAAAGTTGGCCAACTCTCATCTTTATTTCTTATTTTATGTTATTTTGTTTGGAAAATGATAATGCGCATGCTCAAAGAGTGAAATTCATAGAAGTTGCATAAAATTGTCAAAAAGCTGTGATTTGATTGGTTCATTCTTATTTCTTATTTTGTTTGTATAAACCGATCCTTTTAACCCTTAATTCTTATTTTATATTAATTTGCTTCTTATTTTATCTTATTTGCTGTATACACCCGCCTTTAAACGTCGATTATTTTTTGAGGTTAGTTTATTCTTTTGACATCTTCAGTCTTTTGCAAATTAAATCATAGAACAACGCGTTAAAAAAAATGATTTTTCAGCGAGGATACCTCTTATAACCCGGTTATTAACAACGGTTTGTCAACAATGTCAAAAGTTTATCCCCCACCCCATAATCGCAAAATGTTACTGAGGTTGTCAGTAATAATTTTTTAGCGAGGATACCGCTTATAACCCGGTTATTAACAACGGTTTGTCATCAATGTCAAAATTTGTTCCCCCACCACATGACCGCGAAAGGTTGTATACTCCATTCACTTTTATAAAGTCTCCCGGTTGGCCATGAAAGTTTGACACATTTCACCATGTATATTTTGAAAATGTTAGGTTATAGTCATTTTCCTGTCAGATAGCTACGCAACGTTGTCCTTTCTACATAGAAGTCGTAGTATTTACGTGTTTTCACAATGTGAATTTACTTCGTAAAAATAATGAATTTGAGAAGAGATTATGTGAATTCAACAAGTCCGAAGACCTGGCGACCGCAGAAGAAAATCCTCTGTTGTTACTAGAAATAATTCACGTATAAAAACTGGTTGGAATATTCAATTATGCTATTTTCTTATACGGAAATCAAGAATCAAGTGTTGGAATGTTATTGAAAAATAATGGATAGAGTAGTCCGTTACTTTGTGATAGTTCATTTGAAAAATAAAAGTACCTGAATAACCCGGCAGGAAAACATCTAAACGAACAGACGTACCTATGGAATTCCCCACTTTTCTCAAGAAGACTCTTAAATACCTTGTTGCACAACTTGAAATACATCAGTTCCAAAATGTAGTAGTACTACGAAACCCGAGTCATTCTTATACCTCAGTAAAATATAATGATAGGAAACTAAGTAATTTCATTCGAGAGTTGAACATGTCAGAATGAAGTTTTCCTATTGCAGATATCGGTTCTGTATAGCACTTCTGCTTCTTCAAAACTACTTCGGCATTTTCAATTTCAAAGCGAAGAGTTTCTTATTATTCGAAGATAATGGTCCATGATTATTATGTTGTCTAAGATGAAAGATTATGTTATGATTATGTTGAGTTGAGAGTAGAAATTGGCAACTTCTCAGCGAATTGTTTTGACATTGACGATATTTCAGCAGTGCCAACCTACCTGTGTTTTAGTTACAAAAACGTGATAGACCTAAATCATGGCCAACCGGGAGACGTTATAAAAGTGAATGGAGTATATGTGTTTTCACTAAAACGTCAACGGTTAACCGTAGTCCATAATTTGAATAGTGCTATCAGTACTGGGAAGTGGGACTATTATTTGGATGTAATACACTGTTGAGAAATTCCAATAAGACAAAATAATTCTCGTTAGTGAATAGCATTTCGTCAAATAAATTCAACATTTGCATGTAATTCATGTTAATTGTTTATCAAACGTTAGAATACTTAGAATATTACTACTAGTAATATTTGTTTACTTTTTATTATGCAAACCTTACTTATAGGTTTGCATAATAAAAAGTAAACAAATATTACTACTAGTAATATTTGTTTACTTTTTATTATGCAAACCTTACTTATTCTAACGTTTGATAAACAATTAACATGAATTACATGCAAATGTTGAATTTATTTGACGAAATGCTATTCACTAACGAGAATTATTTTGTCTTATTGGAATTTCTCAACAGTGTATTACATCCAAATAATAGTCCCACTTCCCAGTACTGATAGCACTATTCAAATTATGGATAATGCACTTCAGGCTAGACCTAGGAGATATCTGGCTTGAAATATATACTGAATTTGTATTTTTTCAATTGTTTCGAATGAAAAAAGAAACCTTCCATAATTAAATTTATTTGATGAAATTATAGAAAATGATTCTCACCACCTAATTAAGAAAAAGTAAAGAGGTGGGTACTAACCAGTACAACAAGAACGTAGTCTTCTAGTCTTTTTGTGGTATATATCCAAGCCAGATTACCTTCATTCTATTACCGTTTAATAAAAGATTCGCTATTTGGCGGTCTGTAATGACGAAGTAATCCCCACTCCTTGGTTGTTTAGAGTATATTAAAAAAATTCCACGCTTTCCTTTGCCACAGCCGTTTTAATTGCTTTCAACAGTTTCAAACTTTCAATACTTTTGACAATGTCAAACTTTCAACAGATGTCAACCGCTAGTAACCCACCTCATGGACCCGGTTATAAATTTTGATACCGGTATCAAATGTCAATATGACAGCTTTGGAGGGGAACTTCCGTTACCGCTTGTAACCACTCTCGCTAAAATGTAGAAATTATAACCGTTTGATACCGGTATTAAGCGGTAACGTCGCTAAAAATCGATTATTGTTGTCACTAAAACGTAAACGGTTAATCTTCGTAAATATTTGTTTACTTTCTATTACGCAAACCTTACTTATTCTAACGTTTGATAAACAATTAAAATGAATTACATGGAAATGTGGAATTTATTTGACGAAATGCTATTCACTAACAAAAATTATTGTGTCTTATTGGAATTTCTCCCAGTGATGATATAGCACTATTCAAATTATGGATAATGCACTTCAGGCTAGAGCTAGGGGATTTCTGGCTTGAAATATATACTGAAATTGCATTTTTTCAATTGTTTCGAATGAAATAAGAAACCTTCCATAATCAAATTTGTTTGATGAAATTATAGAAAATGATTCTCACCACCTATAATTACGAAAAAGTAAAGAGGGGACACTAACCAGTACAACAAGAACGTAGTCTACTAGTCTTTTTGAGGTCTATATCCAAGCCAGATTGCCTTCATTCTATTACCGCTTAATAAAACATTCGCCGTTTGGCGGTCTGTAATGACGAAGTAATCCACTCCTTGGTAGTTTAGAGTATATTAAAAAATTCCACGCTTTCCTTTGCCACATCCATTTCGATTGCTTTCAACAGTTTCAAACTTTCAATACTTTTGACAATTTCAAACTTTCAACAAATGTCAACCGCTAGTAACCCATCTCAAGGACCCGGTTATAAATTCTGATACCGGTATCAAATGCCGAAATGACAGCTTTGGAGGGGAACTTCCGTTACCGCTTGTAACCACTCTCGCTAAAATTTAGAAATTATAACCGTTTGATACCGGTATTAAGCGGTATCGTCGCTAAAAAATTATTAATGTAATAGAGAATTCCAGTACTTCAAATTCAATGTTGCCACAACTAGTTTCGGTTCGTCAATCTGTCATTTTATTTTCATAAATGTCATATATTTCGGCATGTGTTACGCACATTTTGTTGGATTATTATTATTAACAGATCAACAAATAATCTTGCATAAAACCTTATAAAACGATTGAATAAAACGCGCCAAATATATGACATATGACTATAAATTGCAGATTTTGTAGGTTCGACAAACGTACAAAAACCAAATCCCCTAGGGTATTGTACTTTTGTTCATATCAACATGCAACATCCAAATGTAATATGGCCTGAAGGATTGAGGTGAATTGACCTCGATTTATATCAATAAAGCAGTTATTATTATTATTAAACTTGTTACTTACCCTCATGTGTCGATGTCTTTGTATCCTAATTTCTTCAATGATATTTCTAACGGCTAATGATACTGGATTATCTAATTCTGGAATCTTGAATTGTTCAATGTTAACCTGTATAACTGATGGTACACCAAACAATTTTTGTATAAAATCGGGATTAGTCCCCAAACCTATCCACAGGAACATATGGATACCATTTTCTACAAACAAATAATAACTCAGTTATAATTATATAAAATTAAGATTCAAAATACAACAATAAAATGTTTCCACGTTGCTGTTCTTGTGAAACGGAATCACGGAAGCGTTAGCAAAATGTTCCATATTTTATTATGTTACACGTTATAATAACAAATACGAACTATTTGCCCAATTTACCTAAAATATATACTCCTTGCTCAGACATCTTCTCAATGGAACATCTGATCGGTTGTGGAATATCGTGATTGCTTGTATCCAGATCGTGGATTGGAATCAGTCTTGGATAGAAGAAATATAGCGATGTTGGCACGTCCATCGTCATGCAGGCTTGCATCACGAAAGATCTTTCATCGACGGTCATGTCAGATCCCCCGGAAAGAGCGTCACTCTTCAGAAGACAATTGACATACAACGGTAGGAGTTTCATACATTCCGGCAAGATCAGTTGACCAGCGCTGCTTGGGCTGGCGCAGTTTTTCCTATAAAATTTCGGATGTCAATAATAGCTTTATTGGATAATTTCGGTATCTAAAAACAAACTCAAGTAGCCTATGAAAAGCTAGATCAATGACTTAGCTTTATATCATCTCGATGGCTAAGAGCGCATACCGGCTAACTTTAATCTGGCAAAGCAAGTCCCAATTATAACGGTGACGGAAATAATTGGGACTGACTTAAAAATCTAAGTTTACATGAAAATGGAGTTTAGCCGGTAAGCACTATAAGCCATCGATCTATGCTCTGCTATATGGTATGAGTCATTCTTGACTTTTTCATTTCAAAGCATATGGAGCTTTCTTTTTGAGCAGCCAAGTGTTTGTTGCACTTGAGCAATGCCTGAAGCCCTTTAGTATACCGATTTTAGAAAGCTGTACTACTCGACAGGAGATGAAAAATTTGATACCAAACTCCAACTCTATGGAGTCTCCAAGGAGCTCGGAGCCCAGATGAACCTACCGTTCCGTTAAAGGAACACGAAGATTACAGTGTCGCACACACTAACTCCGTAATTGTATGGCAGATGTGGTTATCAGTATAGCACCTGTAACGAACTAGCATTTCATTCTTCAATATATCGGCTTTATCGAGTAGTGGCGGAAGTGTTCAGAGCTGTTTGTTTCTACTTGTTTGTTTACATTTGTGCATCATGTGTTCTTGAATGTGAATAAATCGAATACGTTAACTCTATTTGGTAATTACAAGTTTCTTGAGCATTTACAAATATCAATGGATACATGTTGAATGATATAAATCACAAACAACCATTTGTCTCTCTCGCAGCACGTACTGAAAATGATGTTCCGATAACGGAACAGTAGGACAATATACTCTGTTCAGGGCAAATGTTACGAAACAGTTGCATTATTGTTTTAATTGTTGCAGATCTTATTATGAAGCACGATGACCACTGAGACTTCATGAACTCCTTGAAGAGATAGATAGTCTCGATGTTGACTGCTTACCACCAAATAGCATAACAATATTACAACCTGAAAATGCCAATAACGAGAATACCGATGAAGATTCAGGGGATGAAGATATTGTTCTGCCAAGTAATCATCCGGGAAGCCAATTGAGAGCTGAAGTATTTTTCACTAACGATGGACACCCAGAGGAACGATGTAAACAACTTTGACAGCGAGGATGTTCTACCTTTATCGAAATTTGAATCCAACAAGAGGAAAATGAAGAAAAAGACGATCGTAGTCAAATGGTCTGAAGATAATTTACACTCCAGCTTTCCTAAGTGGTTAAATGAATATGGTCCTTGAATTGATAACAAATTCCCCTTAGATTTATTCAGGTACTTTTTAGATAAAAATATATTAAAAATGTTAGTGAACCATACGGATATCTACGCCCCTCAAAAGAATCAAAATACTACAGTTCTGAAAATGAATTTTATTGCTTAATTGGAGTTCTGATTCTATGTGGATATGTCATCGTAAATCGTCATAAAATGTACTGGCAGAACTCTCCAGATGCATTCAAAACTACCTCATAACAATAATGAATATTCGAGATATGACAGGTTAGATCATTCGGTTGAGTATCAAAAGAAACAAACAAGATGCCACGTCTGCCACAAAAATTCATTTTTTGTGTGCAAAAAATGTGAAATTGCACTACATCCCAAAGAATGTTTCAAGATATATCTTAATTTTTAAGTTGTTACTCTGTTCTCAATAAATAATATAATACTCTGATGGTTGTTCGTTGTCCTACTGTTCCTTTAAAGGAACACCTCATATTTGAAAAAAACGCTAATCAAATTTTTTTTCAACATTTATTTGGGCTTTCAGCTTATACATCCATACACAATTTATCAGTATAACTCAAAATTTTGAAAAAAACATAGTTTCAGGTTTATCTGGGTTAAGGGGATATCTATATCTGCATTTTATAATATTCGAAGAGGGCTCTTGTAGTACAACATTAACAGCGACTATATTCCTGGAATTACCTTAAAACCGTGGGATCATTCCCATGAAATCCTATTGGTCGCAGGCACGGTGGTTCAGCCAGAGAATAACCAATTGCACTACCCTGTGAGATCGAGGGCAAACCAAGTGCGGGGGGTAAACAGAGTAGGTACCTAGGGTATGAGGAATCACGGGAATCGGGCAGCGAGTTCTGAGCAGGGATAAGACGAAGACGGTAGAATAAAGACGGTTAGGAATACTACTTTTCATCCCTGAGACTTATTTGTAAGGTAGAAATTGGTCATGTTCTGTTTTAAGTGAATGAACTTGTGAAAATTCGATAAAATATATAATATTTTCACCCCCATATTGACTTTAGAAGTATCATTTCTTGAACTCGATTTTGTGATGGCAGATGACCAGATTTAAAACATGCTTTGGTGACATGCTATGTCATTGACCCATACCTAAAATTGATAGTTTTCAAGTTATAACTATATTCATCATTTGTGAAGTACTCCCAAAGCTTTATTGTTTTACGTTTAACAGTCACTGAGATACAAGGCATCAAAGTACTTAGCTGTCAAAAATTTTCGTAAAATGCAAATATATCCAAAACGGTCATAGATGGCCATAAATATTGTCAAATAAAGAGACCTTAATTTTTGAAGAGGAATCTAAATGCGAAATAAAAAACGAAAGTTGCCATTTGAATTTATTTTCTGTCTGTATAGGGATGACACAAAATTTTGCACATGCCTGACTCTTATTATTCTTCAAATATATTCTAAATTTCAACCCGATAGGATGCGTGTTAATCCTAATATTTCAAACGCCCATTCACTCTGAATCCCTTCAGTCGATTTTGCCTATTAACGAACATAACCGGCACATTTGGACCCCAAAACTAACCCTGTAAATTTCAGCCCTCTAGCTTGTTTCGTTCGAGAATTATCATGCTTACAGACATTGATTCATTTCTATTCATATAACAACGGAAGCACTAGGCCACTGGTTAGTGGAAAAATTAGACCGATTTAGTTTCTGCAGTATCAATGATATTGCTAAATGAGAGAGCATCGATAGTGACATGAAGCTTCGAGTTACCTTTGACCGTCCAGAGCCTACTTCGAGTTTGCTACATAAATCAAAATCTAGCATTCAAATTTTTTCTATCTAAACTAAAATCTACTTTCACTATGTAGTTCTAAGATGATAATACTGTAATTAATGAGAGAAAATCAGTGGTTTATTATCAATACAAGTACGAAGTCTAGTAAATATGAAATGATTATACTGACACTCCTAGGTCTTCCAATGAGACATAAGCTCTATGAAGGTGTGCGAGTTAGGAGAATCAGTTGTGTTCTGTATAGACTTTGTTATCGGGTCCTTACGCCACCTTAGGCACGCATTGTTTAAATTCGACCCAACAGTGAATGGATATGCGGTAAAATATTTTACCAAATTGACAGAATACAATCCTGTCTCCCAGGGAAATTATAAACTTTGTCCAGATAATCTTCCTGGATGACTCATTGAATCATCATTTCACACATAAGATCCTATAGGCCGCAGTGCAGGAAGGCACTTTGCAGCCAATCAACATCTAATAATCTAATCTATTTTTCAATGAATTTGTTGAACAATAGTGTGAATAACGAGAAATTTAATACGTAGTGCTATTAGTGAAATTTAGGGGAAAAAATAGAAATTATTAAGCAGGTGGCAACAAAAAGAACAAGATGCACACATTCAGTTGAACTTACATATGGCTAATTCGTCGCCAACTGATGGTGAAGGTGAAATGTTTATTTACTTGATGTACCGCAACAGTATTTAGTAAATGGAAGTGAAGTATTTCGTCAAGAAAATCTCAGGGAAGCATGGGATAAAAACGTGTGGCCCGCAGGCTCATTAGTCTCGAAGTTTTTTTTCAAAAAAGGGGGCCTGTCACAGATGATAGACCCTCAACAAATTTAAATGCCATTAATGAGTATAACTCGACCCAGAGGTTATAAGTATTATTCATCAGAATGTTCGGTCACTGGGAAATAGCGTCGACAAATTAGAAAAACTTTTAACTGACAATCCAGATTGTCTTATACTTTGTTTAACTGAACACTGGAAATCTCAAGATCAAATCAACCAAATGGGCTTGAAAAATTTCAAATGGGCTGAAAGTATGTGCCGTGAAGAAGGTAAACACGGAGGTTCCGTGATTTATGTAAACAATCAGTGCAAAACAAGAAAACATAGAAACATAAGTGATCTCTCAGTGTCAGGAGAATTTGAGTGCAGTGCTGTGGGATGTGTCATTAATCAATTGAAAATCGTTGTTCTCTCAGTGTATAGGCCTCCTAGTGGAAAGATTGATCTGTTTTTCGAGATCTTGGAGAAAATTCTAGTTGAGAAAATCAATCTAAATAGCACCATCTTCATTGCAGGTGATTTCAACATTGAACTCAAAGAAGAGAATGTTTTTAAAAATAGATTTTTATCACTCCTCAATAATTTTTGTATAAAAGACCTTATTAATGAATACACTAGAATAACTGATCACTCTAAGAGCTGCTTAGATAATACATATTTGTACAAATTTCTGTAACATCACATCAACAGAGCTTTTAGAATATCATATATCGGACCACAAAGCACAAAAGGTTAGTTTTCGTGTAAATAAAAATGTTTCTAATGAACTTGTTCGGAAAAGGTTCTTTAACGAAAATAATAAATCAGCATTTAGTAGTAAGCTCAAGGAACAAACCTGGGATAATGTTTACTGTATCGAAAAGTCCGATGTAAATAAACAGTGGCACACGTTTATGCGTGAGTTTTTGAATTTATTCGATGAATGCTTTCCTATTAAACAAGTGTATAAAAATAAAAAATATAAAATCACAAAAAAAAAATCCAACTTTACAGAAAATTAAACAACAGTTAGACATGTTAAAGTTATTATCTGAATTTGACGTTTCATACCAATCACAATACAATAAAATGAAAAAAGAATATGATAGCCTATTGAATTTGGAAAAAAGTAAATTATATGAGGACAGAATAAAAAAATCTGATTGCAAGATAAAATCTATGTGGACGATATGTCGGGAAATAACAGGAAAAACCAGTAAACCTCAAGAAAATATTATTTGTGAAGATCCATTAAAGTTATCGAATGACTTCAATGAACATTTGATAGAAGTTATAAAAAATATCCATTTGAGTCTGAAGTCAGTTCCTTTTATGACTGAAATCGGAGGAAATGATAAATCGTTATTTCTCAAACCTGTAAGCATTGATGAATTGATTGAATTATCTAAACATCTGAAAAATAAACACTGTAGTGGGTACGATGATATACCAGTGAGTCTTGTCAAGTTATCGATCAGTTCAGTTGCCGCTGTGCTGTCCTACATAATAAATAATTCTATGAAATATTCAATTTTTCCAAGTCAACTGAAGCATGCTTTGATAAAACCATTATTCAAGAAAGGTGACTTAAATGACCTCGATAACTATAGACCTATTTGTCTTTTACCAGCGTTCTCAAGAATTTTTGAATTGGTCATGAGTTCTAGAATACTGAGGTTCATGAACCAAGATAATCTTTTTTCCGAATTCCAACATGGATACTTGAGAGGCAGATCAACCAATACTGCAATATATCAGTTCATTAATGCAATTTTGGACAACTTAGAATATAAAAACATGTCACTTGGTCTTTTTGCGCGTATGTTCTGGGGAACATCGCGTTATAGTTTTGCCCAAATGTCTGTAACTTTCGAATTTTTTGAAAAAAATGGTCTCAAACGATTAAGTTCGACTCCCCAATGAAGAATTCGAGGTCAAATTTGATTCTGTCCGGCCGGCCGTCCGGCCGTTGCCACGATAACTTGAGAACGAAAAGCGCTAGCGACTTGAGATTTTCAGGGTAGGTGGCGCATCCCAATACGACGGACAATTTCGTTAATGGGCATAATCGGCCCAGCGGTTTCCGAGTAATAATTTTGTTTTAAACCAATATAGATCCGATCGAATTGAAACTTGGCGAGTAGTTGTAGAATATGAGACTAAGCACGTTTGTGAAATTTTGTGCAAATCATATGGCTAGAAAATTTTATAAAAATTATTAAAAAATATTTTTGTTGTCACGATAACTTGATAACGGAATGAGATAGCGGCTTGAAATTTTCAGGTTAGGATGAGCACCAGAACGCGACATTTCAGTTTGTTTATGAGCATAATCGGCCAAACGGTTTTAGAGTTATAGCCATATGAAATTTTCTGAAATTTCGTGGTTTTTGTTCCTCATTAACTCGAAAAGTACTGAACCGATTGAATTCAAACATGGTTATTAGTTGTAGAATGCCAACGCGGAAATGTTTGCAAAATTTGGTGAGGATAGCATTTGTAGAAAATTTTTAATAAATCATTGAAAATAAAAAAAAAAAATTCTATATATCAGTAACTAATCGTTAGAAATTGATGAAATTTTGCAAGAGCCTTCATAACCTAACTCTACCGCTAAGTTTCAAGTTTTAATACGATCGGTTGAATATTGTTGGAGATTGGAGCATTCTTGTGTGAATTCAGTAGATGGGTGACCGTTGCCTCGATAACTTTCGAACGAAAGGAGATGAGGACTTGCAATTTTCAGGGTAGGTTGCGTATCCGAAAGGAAAAGTTGAGTTCGTTTTTGGGCATAATCGGTCTAACGGTTTCCGAGTTATACCCACCTGGAATATTATTTTCTTGATAACTGAAAAAATAAATATTCGATCGAATTGAAGCTTGGTAACAAGTAGTAGAAAATCAACATAAAGACGTGTTCAAAATGTTGTAAGAACCGTACCACTAGAAAATTCGAAAAAAATGACGAACAAAAAAATTTTAATAACCGTACCCCTAGAAAATTTAAAAAAAAATCACGAAAAAAAAAATTGGTTCAAGCACTGACGTGAAGTCAGAAGCTTTTGCGCGTATGTTCTATTGTCCATTCTTCTGTATTGGACACCCTTAATCGAATTTACCATGGTAAATTATGTTGTCCATTCTCCTGTATTGGACACTTCATTCGAATTTACCATGGTAAATTCGAATTAAGAGTGTCCAATACAGGAGAATGGACAACATAATTTACCATGGTAAATTCGATTAAGGGTGTCCAATACAGAAGAATGGACAATAGAACATACGCGCAAAAGCATCTGAGTTCACGTCAGTGCTTGAACCAATTTTTATAGATTTAAGTAAAGCATATGACTGTGTAGATCATGATATCCTTTTGTTCAAACTTGAAAAGTATGGTATAAGAGGTAATGCTAATGCTTGGATTCGATCATATCTTTCGGGAAGAAGGCAGCAAGTTATGGTTGAAAATAATATAAAATCAGATACACTCAACATTGATGTAGGTATTGCACAGGGAAGCATTGTGGGACCGTTACTTTTTATAATATATATAAATGACCTACCATGTTCATTAAAAAGGTATTCAATCACAAATTTTGTCGACGACACCAATATATTGATTTCTGGACCCAAACCGACAGATATTATTGAAAAAACAAAAAGCTGTTTTGCGGACACCACTAATTGGTTCTCCATGAATAAACTGAACATAAATGAATCAAAAACAAATTTAATACTTTTTCGTACTAGGCAATGTCAGATTTCTGCACAAGACAACATAATTCTCGGAAATAACAAGATAAAACCTGTCACAAACACTAAATTTTTAGGTGTCACTATAGATGAATTTCTTAGTTGGGATACTCACATTGAAAAGGTCTGTTTAAGGTTATCTAGTATCGGGTATGGAATCAAGGTTATAGCTAAATACATGAATTCTGACACACTGAAAATTTTGTATCATGCAAATTTTGAGTCGGTTCTCAGATTTGGGATAGTTTTCTGGGGTAGCAACGCAAGGGTTGACTCGGTATTCATAGTACAGAAAAGAATAATAAGAACAATGTGCAAGATGAAGTTCAGGGACTCTTGTAGGGGCAAATTTAAGATTATGAATATAATGACTGTATATGCTTTGTACATTTATGAATGTCTGATGTTTGTATTCAGGAATAGAGACAAGTTCCAAAATAATGTCAATCACAACTATTCCACGAGAAACAAAGATCTTTTCTATCCACATCATAGATTAACGCTGAGTGAGAAGGGACCATACTATATGTGTATCAGAGCCTTTAATAAATTGCCGCAACATATTAGATATGTTGAAAATGAATATAAATTTAAGAAATTAATTAAGAAATATTTGATACAACTAGAACCATATAGTCTAGAAGATTTTTTTGGTTCTGACAATATGTACTGAATTGTGTTTATTTTTGACGTCATTTCATCTTTCTTGTAATTTTTATATGAAACTTGAAATAAAGAAGATTTATCTATCTATCTATCTATCTATCTATTCATTTTCTCCAATCATTCATGAACAAATAAGCTGATCTGGATCATCCTCTTTTACAAAATGAAAAGTCATCAATGAAATTATAACAGACGGCATATACGGCCGCCAACTAAGTGTGGATTCATGCAGCATCAAATAACAATTATCAAGTATAAAGTATCAAATAACAATTATGAATTACCACGTACAAAAATGCAGCATTCATGCACTCAAATTAACAATTAATAAATAAAAACCCACAAGTCAAAGTTCGGAGGTATTAATTTTTCAAAATAACCTCTGTTCCCCCTATATTTGAAAACAAGTGTTTAAAATTCAATTTTCCAATGTTATAACACGGAACATACATAAATACACACCAAATAAATTGAATATTTTACAGAGTAAGGTTATATTTACATCTTTCAAAAGTTGTTTCGGGAAAATTAGTCTCAACAATCGGCTATTAATCTCTTTATTGTATCATAACCAAGCTACTACAATAAAGAGATTAATAGCCGATTGTTGAGACTAATTTTCCCGAAACAACTTTTGAAATTCAACTTAGAAGGTAGTCGCTAATTCCACCTACTTATATTTACATCATCGGACTGTCTAATCTGCGTTGAGCTGCGCACGAGTTGCGTACAAGTACGAAATCTCGTTCAATTAAAGTAGAAAGTTAAAAGTTGGCGAACTCCTACTTGTTATTTGTTAATTGATAATTGTTACTTGGCTGCATGAACACTCTCATTCAGATATATGAAGTTCAACTTTTACTCACTATTTGTAATTGTTATTGTTACTCGATACTCCTTAATTTGGGCTGCATGAATCCACACTAAATCATAATGTAAATGCACCAGCTAGCAACCAAAACCCCTACATAGATCCTATAATACACTAGTCGCAAAAATTAAGGGATATGAAAAAAAATCTGAATTTTTGGGTGATTTTCAACAGCTGTAACTCCGATTAAAATGATCGTAAAGACAAAATAAATAAAGCAAATTATATCTCCAAGTGTCTAGTTTTCAGATATGACTATTAAAAATTTTTGTCATGTCCAGGTAAGGAGAAATCCTAAGAAAACTACAAAAAAAAATTTTCCAAATTTTTTCTCGTCTTAAAAAAGTACCACGGGCTTAAAAAAAAAAATTTTTATTGTTTCGTTCAAAAGCTCTTTTAGAGAATTTGATACTCTTTAATTTGAATTTTTAATGAAGCCCGTAAAACGATTTGCCGCGGAGTTATCGTCAATCAGAGCAGAAAAGATCTTTTTAACTTTGATAATCAATAACTCCGGAAATAATGATTGTATAAAAAATTGAAGGAGGGTTTTGAAAACTGCACAATATTCTCTATAATGAAATGTAAACATCTTTCAGAAAAACATTTTTTTTTTAATTGAAAACTAGGACTGAAAAACAGACAAAAATTCACATAATTAAGGATATTTGGATAACTTGGTATAACTTTGGATAAAATGGATGAACGAAGGATATCGTCGGTAATTTTTTAACCTCAAAGTGTCCCCTAAAAACCCTCAAAAATTAAAAGCGCTGCGTTTTTTTTTCATTGTGCCCCGAAGCTTCAAATTCTTTGTTTTTGCAAAAATCACCATTATGAGCCATTTTGTGATTTTTATTCATTAATTCAAACTAAAAGAGCTTTTGAACGAAACAATCAAAAAAATTTTTTTGAAGCCCGTGGACCTTTTTTTAGACGAGAAAAAATTTGGAAAATTTTTTTTTTAGTTTTCTTAGGATTTCTCCAGACCTGGACATGACAAAAATTTTTAATAGTCATATCTGAAAACTAGACACTTGGAGCTACAATTTGCTTCTTTTATTTTTTCTGTACGACCATTTTCATCGGGGTTACAGCTCGTTGAAAATCACCCAAAAATATAGATTTTTTTTTATATCCCTTAATTTTTGCGACTAGTGTATTTATTACCATAACGCTTAAAGCCATCAAATGATAAGAAGAAATCAACGGAAGGATAAGTATATATTAACAAAATAGCTGGCCATACACGTACGTCCTTTCGCGCGGTTTATCATGGCGCGTTGTAACGTGGCGGTTATCATGCCAAAAAGAACGGCATGGCGAAAAAACCGTCGTTGCCCATACACGTTGTGAATTATTCAGATGATTTTGCACGTGATGGTTCGTAGCGAATCATTTGAAAGGGTAAACCGTGTGTGTATGGCCGAAAAACGTCGGAAAAAGTGTCATTTGGAACGGCATTCAGTCATCTTCGAATTTTCAAGATGATGAACTGAATTCTTGGCGATTCCGCTACACGAAGGCGTCGTTTCACCATCCAGTTCAATTACGTTAGTTGAATATTTTCGTGTTCTCCGAAAGTATTTGTTTGTTAGATATGATAATGATTTCAATAGGTAGATTCTTATGATGAAATAAAAAAAAATTGTATTTGTAATTTGTAATGTAAAAAACATTTTTTTTGCTTACTCCAAAACCACCAGGGCCAATTTTGCCCAATAACGAACATAACTGAGATATTTATCTTCCAAAACTACTCTGGAAATTTGAACTTGAAGTCTTACTCATTCTTTTCGAAAGTTATCGTGTTAACGGACGGCCAGACATAATTTTGATCACGGATTCTTGATTAGTAAGTCGAACCAAAACGTTTGAGACCATTTTCAGCCAAAAATTCGAAAATTACATACACTTGGGCAAATTGTAAGCACTCTGTTCTGAGGAACAAGAGCACCATGGCAGAAATGTTGGCTGGCTGACAAAGAAAAATATTGTCACATGTCGCTTTTACAGGAATTAAAAGATAATAATAATCCCGATTACTTGAAATAGTATTAAAGGTGGGCGCAAAGACATTTGATCCCCGACCGCTCGATCATCTGTGTGTATGGCGTAGAAACGCCATTCCAGAGGAAAGGACGTGAGAAATCCCTTAAAGCTCTATCATGGCGTGCTGCAATGCTCACTCACGCAAGGGATTTTCCACATGATTTTGTAGATAACACGATAAACCGCGCGAAAGAACGTCCGTGTATGGCCAGCTATTGCAGAGTCTTATTCAAATGGAAATTTTTATCAATATTAGATCGCAGTGCGTCTGAAAATAGTCTTCTTTTACTTAATGAACATAAACCCATAGAAACCCGCATTCTAGGATAATCAATTTTTGAGTACTGAAATCCCGTCTTGAAAGCTATCATATGAATTAACTTATTCTGTACTTTTTCTAATAGACAGCTACCATCTGCTGTTGCTGGAGAACAAACTACTAACCCAATGTTTCTTGCGAAAATTTAAAAAATAATTAAAAAACGAAAATAAGAGGTCCTAAAAGATACCCATGAGGAGGACCAGAAGTGCAACGTGAAAAATTGGATCAATTTCATCTTTAATATTCCACAGCTTTTGTACAGCCTATAAATAACTTATACAGGGTGTTTTCAAAACTGATGCTTCATTTAACAATGTACAACTTATTAAATTATCTCCCTAATAATTGGTTCTTCGAAAGTTGCAATATACTGGTGGATTACCAATTCAGCCACCAAAAAAATATCATGGAAATGGGACATTCAATGATTATATTTCTTCTTTTATTCTGTCTTTGCTAATTTGCGGCATAATAGAATCATTTAGTATGAAGTAGTGCAGAGAAGGACATGTGAAAGAAGCTCAAAAACCTTTTTGACCAGTTACAAACCATACATTCAATGACATAGTTATTCCACAGAAAAACATAGAGAATTTATTCAACATTCTAATAATTCAAAGATCATTTTTTGGAAGGGGATTTGGGACGAAAGATTCAAATCACAACAACAACAAATTCAAATTAGATAATCGATGACTGACTAGGGGACTTTTCTACGATACTCAAGGTGTAGTTTCAATCCATCTTCAAACTACTAAAAATATTCACAGAACATACCTAATTGTGGTGGGACATTCAATCACATATTGACATAGGTTAACATACCTATATGTGGCCAATACTTGAGCGGCCCTCGACACTATACTATCCTTAACTGCCTTGGGATTATTGTCCATCAGTTTGGCTAGTGCCTGCTTCGACCAATAGTTGATCAGTGTATCCAGATCGCAGCTTCTGTAAAGATCCGTCATCTGCGCGCAGGTTTTCAAAGAAAGATTGCAGATTCGCAAACGTCTCTGACCGGAGCATGACGTGTACAATAAGGCAGCCTGTATATACACACCATCCTCTTCATGCAGTTTGTCGTCGTGCTTAATCTCCACAGCTACCGCCTTATCACAATCTGAAAATTCCATGAGAATAGAGATAATAAATTTTTGTTTGGTTAATGTTATCATAACAACCACCCATGTATACTCCGTTCACTTTTGTAAAGTCTCCCGGTTGGCCATGAAATTTTGACACATTTCACCGTTTATGTTTTGAAAATGTTAGGTTATGCTCAGTTTCCTGCCAGATAACTACGCAACGCTGCCCTCTCTACACAGAGGTCGTAGTAATTATGTATTTTTCACAATGTGAATTTACTTCAGAAAAATAATGAATCTGAGATGATATTATGTGAATTCAACAATTCCAGTGACCTGGCGACTGTCGAAGAACATTTTTCCTCTGTTGTTATGGGAAATATATCACGTATATAAACTAAATTCAGTTATGCTATTTTCTTGTATGGAAATCAAGAATCAAGTGTTGGAATTTTAATGAAAAATAATGGATAGAGAAGTCCGTTACTTTGTGATAGTTCATTTGAAAAAAGAATAAAAGTATCTGAATAACCCGGCAGGAAAACTTCTAAACGAACAGAATTCTATGGAATTCCCCTCTTTTCGAAATTCTCAAGAAATAAGCCTACAGAGGACATTGAAATACCTTGTTGCACAACTTGAAATACACCAGTTTCAAACTGTAGTAGTACTACGAAATCCAAGTCACTGTTAAACCTTAATAAAATATAGTGATAGGATAGGAAGTAATTTCATTTGATAGTTCAACATGTCCTGAGACAGAATGAAGTTTTCCTATTGCAGATTTAAGTCCTGTATAGCACTTGCTGATACTTTGTCTCTACTTCTTCAAAACTGGCATTTTCAATTTCAAAGCGAAGAGTTCTTTATTATTTGAAGATGATGGTCTGTGATAATATCTTGACTAAGATGGAACATTATGTTGAGAGCAGAAATTGGCAACGTCTTGGAGAATTGTTTTCACACTGAAGATATTTCAGGAGTGCCAACCTACCTCAGTTTTAGTTACAAAAACGTGATAGACCTAAATCATGGCCAACCGGGAGGCTTTATAAAAATGAATAGAGTATACATGCACTGAAATTGCCATAATCACATCGGTTACCCATTGAAATTCTGGAGTTTTGACCGCTGCCCGATAATTGTCCAATAATTTAAATTTTTCTTTTAATAAAATTTAATATATTTTGATAGAATACACACAATTAATCATAACATATATAATATTTAGGCGGTTATGGTAACGTTAACCTATTTTTATTTGCTATTTTCGGTTTACTTAAAAAATAAAATAAATACAATCCTTAACCCACCTATAGATCCTAATTCCATATCAGTAGTGTTTGACATATAGAAGTGGCCGTAGAACTCTGTTGGTCTGACACCTGTCGATGTCCGTACCCTCATTATTGCATCGAAACCAATTGGCCTACTAATATCCGTGATTATATCATGAATAAGCCTTTCTCCATCTATATCAGCCTGAAAATAATTTTTAATTATAATTTAACAAAAATGTTTACAAAGAAAAATATATTATCAATAGAAGTACAGTGAGGTTACCTACGAGAAAAGTATCAGAACTGCACATAGTTGTTGCTGTTTGTGAAGAACGACTATGGTAGAAAGAACAAACCTTTAAAAACCTTATGGCAAAATATTAAGTCATTGTTAATTCAGAATCAGATCATATTACTCTTGTAACCGCCCAACAGGGTTTCTACATAATTTAACCCTTGGTACCTTCTTACCTCTCTCCCTGACCTAGGGTTGTACTACCAAGGAAGTAGTCAAAGCCGATTGGTGGATCCTCTACCTTGCGATACATCGCTGAAACCAATCGGGTTCCATGAGAACGATGTCTGGATCGCTCTGAAAATTCCACGAAATTGTGTCTCCTACGAAGCGAAATAAGTTTTGCTTCGAAATTTATGAGACAAGTAACACTAATATGGTCTTAGCGATTTCCTGTTCAGAAAAAAATATTCTGTGACTCTAGACAAGCCGTCTAGAGTCACAGAATATGGGCTTCGAGGCGCATCCAGAGTTAATATTTACATGTTATGGGGTTGGTTTGGGTTTTTTCAGACAGGAATATAATCCGAATTATCATTACGAAAGTCGGTAAACATCATTTGCAACAGTAAACTTAATCTTAAATCAAGGGTGGAAATATTATAATTCCTACAATTCTGTAAAGACTGCTACTAGCAATATATTTTTTTTTTTTTATATATTTATTTTCATCAGCAATCAGAATGTACATTCTATGAGCTAATTCAATGATAATTATTTGACGTGACAAGTTTCCCTCCAATGAGGAAATCTCCTACTTTTCCAATAAGTCTGCGCGCCATAGTCTTCTCAATCTTCTTGGTTGGATATCGTTCATCAGTAGTTGCAAAAGCATATTCGTGTGCCCTTCCAATCTTGCATGATGATTGATGCTTTTATTTTTGATTACTTCGTGGACATATGGTATTCTAAGATCTTCATGCAACGTTTGGTTGGTTATGTACCAAGGTGCATTGGCTAACATACGCAAGGTTTTAGACTGGCTTCTTTGTACATATAATAGCTACATTCGATTTGCTAGCACATCCCCAAATCTCTATGCCGTATGTCCATATTGGTACGATGATAGTCTTGTACACTAATATTTTGTTTTCCAATGAAAGTTTTTAATTTCTTCCGAGTAGCCAATGTAGTTCTCTAATTTTAAGGTCGATTTTTTTCCTTTTCTTCTTGATGTGCTCTTTCCAAGTTAGTCTGGTGTCCAAGTGTAATCCTAGGTGTTTGACAGTTTTCTCTTTCTGTACTGTATTATTATTTATATGGACTGATGGGCATGGTTCCTTTCTCAAAGTGAAGTCAATTTGTTTTGATTTTTCTTCATTAATCTTAATTTTCCATTTTCTTGCCCATTCCTCTATTAAATTCAAATGTTCTTGGACCAAATTAGATGCAGTTGAGGGATTTTCATCAGCAGCCAGAACGCCTGTATCATCCGCAAAAGTTCCAATGGTTGTTTTTGTTGTTGTAGGCAGATCAGAAGTATACAGTAGATAGAGAAACGGTCCGAGGACGCTTCCTTGAGGTACTCCTGCTTTTATGGGGTAGTTTCTGGAATTTTCTTCGCCTACTTTGACTCTGAATTCCCTTTCTGTGAGATATGACTGCAAGATGGAGTAATACTTCAGTGGGAGAATTGATTTAATTTTATATAATAATCCATCGTGCCAGACCTTGTCGAAAGCTTGGCTTATATCAAGGAATGCTGAGGTACAATACAATTTTTGCTCAAATGCTTGATTGATGACCCTTGTTAATCTGTGTATTTGTTGAATTGTTGAGTGTCCTTGTCGAAAACCAAACTGATGAGAAGGAATCCATTCACTAGAGGTATCAGAATTTATTCTCCCCAGTAGAAGTCTTTCCAGTACTTTTGAAGTTACTGGTAATAAGCTAATAGGACGGTATGATGGGACTTAATTTGGATTTTTCCCTGGTTTCAAAATCATGATAATCTCAGCTGTTTTTAGCTTTTTTGGCCAGTGTTGCAATCTCAAGATACCGTTGAAAATGTGAGTTATCAGAGTTATACCTTTTTTTGTTATTTCCTTAATCATTTTTGGGGTTATACCATCATCATTGAGAAGTTTTATTTCTGCTTGTACCTCTTTTATGCTGAAAGGTTTTATGTTTGATATACCATGCGGGATGTGAGAGATGTTCTTCTCGACGTCTGAATCTTTTGTATCATCGTTGGGCGTAAATACATCAGCTAGGTGTTCTGCGAATAAATCAGCCTTTTCTTTTTCACTTCTTGTCCAATTCTGATTTGTTACTCCTGATTTTTTGATTGGTGCGATTGGTTGCTTCGGTTTTCTGTTCGATTTTATCGGCCCCCATATTGTGTTATCGTACCTGTTCAAACTGTTTAGATAATTGTAGAATGATTCATCCTTCAGCTCCTTAAGTCTTTCTTTAAGTTTGCTGGTCATCTGATTCAATGCAGTTTTATCCTCAGGCGCAAGTGTGTGCTGCCATCTTGATCTTGATCTCCTCTTTGCAGCAATCAATTGTTTAATTTCTAATGGAACAGAGTTGCATGTATTATCTTGCCTAGTCTTTGGAGTACTTTGGATGACTGCCTGTTTCATTGTATTGGTGAATTTTTCTAAAGCTTCATCAATTTCGTCTGGATCTTTCAATCTTATCGAGAGATCAATTTGTTCATCCATTAGGCTGCGGTACTTTTTCCAATTTGTTTTGGTGTTATGTAATCTCGATGTAGATTCTTTGTTGAACGCATATGTGCTTAAGGACGCAATTATAGGAGAGTGGTCAGAGGACAGGTCATAACTGGGATTTACTGTCATATATGTGGAAGATATACCACTGGTTATGAAGAAATCAAGGAGGTCTGGAGTTTTATTAGGATCACTGGGCCAGTATGTAGGTGTTCCAGTAGAGAGGAACATGTAGTTTTTTTCTTGTATCAATTTAGCTAATTCTCTACCTTTGGTAGATGTAAGACGGGAACCCCATAGTATGTGCTTGCTATTAAAATCTCCCCCTGCCATGAATCGTGGACCTAATGTATCGAAGAAATCTCTGTAATGGTTGGTTTTCAAGTTATGCTTCGGTGGACAGTATACTGCGGAGATTGTTATTTCATAAGAGGCCATCTTAACTGTCAGTGAAGTGGCTTGAAGGTATTCTTCTTTATATCCTGGTATTTCATAATGACTTATGTTATTTTTGATAAGAACTGCTGTTCCAGCATGGGCTTTATTGTCTGGATGATTAGTGCTGTAGGTTATATAATTGGGTACATGGAAGAATGATTTGTCGGTAAAGTGTGTTTCACTTACTAGAAGGATGTCTATCGAGTTATGTTTTAAGAAGATCTCGACTTCATTTTTATGTTGTGGAAGGCCATTGGCATGAGACCCTACTTCGGATTCGGTAGGGTAACCTTCCGAATCAGACAAGCAACCGCACCTCTTGTGGCTCCGGGCCCCTCTGGTGGTGGAGCGGATAGCGGGAGTGGGAGACCACAGAATCTGCCTCGTGCTTCATCGTCGGGGGGTGATACTGGGGCTGCCGGGGTCGGAAGCAAAGGGGGGGGCCCAGCAGGGCCCTCCGGAATGGTCGCTGGCCCGTCTGGGTCTGGTGGTGGAGGTAGGGTGCCTCCGCCCCCGGCACCGACTAAGCCAGGGACCAAAGACGCTGGCAAGGGTAAACGACCTGCCATCGGCAAAACCACTGGGAAGGGTAAACAACCTGCCAGTGGAAGACCGGCACCTGTGAAGACCAGCAAAAAGGATTCACAGGGAAAGGCTACCCCTCCCCCTGGGCCGTCAAAATGATGCCCCCAGGGGTGAAGTGCTTACAAGCTAATATACAACACTCCAAGGCAGGATCATACCTCCTTGGGAAGTGTATCCGTAGTGAAGGACTGGATATAGCCTTCATTCAGGAACCATGGCTGGCAGGCACAAGCGTTTGTGGGCTTAGTAACCTGCCAGGCAAGATAATTTACAACTGCCCTGGGGTCGAACCCAGAGCGTGTATATTTATCAACAACAGGATTGAGAAATTCATCCTGACTAAATTCTGCACAAGGGACGTGACAACAGTTCTTGTGAATGTTCCGGTGGACTGTGGCAGACTAGAGATAGTGGTCTGCTCAGCCTACTTTCCGGGGGATTCGATAGAATGTCCACCTGTAGTGGTCCGCCAGCTGGTGGACCACTGCAGTAGGAAAAACTACCACCTCCTGGTGGCATGTGACGCAAATGCGCACCACACGGTGTGGGGCAGCACAGACGTCAACTGGAGAGGGGAACGTCTACTGGACTTCCTCATGGCAGAGGCTCTCCTAGTGAATAACAAGGGAGCCGAACCAACCTTTGTGACTAAAAACCGTTCAGAGGTACTGGACATTACGTTCAGCTCTAACTCTCTGGGAAACAAAATCTCGGATTGGAGGGTTTCCCGTGAACCCTCAGGCTCAGACCACAGACATATTCAATTCTCAATTGAGTCTGGCCCAAGAGCGACGGTGGAATATAGAAACCCTAGAAGCACTGATTGGGGTGGTTTTAAACGCTCCTTAGGTGCCCACCTGGGGAACATTTCTTCCGTCACCAACTCTCGTGAGGACGTTGAGAGACTAGCTGAGGACCTAGTCCTCACTATAAACTCGGCGTATGAAGAAAACTGCCCACTAAGGAGGAAACCTGATAACAGGAAAACCGCTTGGTGGAACCCGGCCCTTGAAAAACGAAGAAAAGAAGTTCGGAGACTATTCAACCGAGCTAAGGTATCCGGCAACTGGGACAACTACAGAAACACTCTAACAAACTACAACAAAGAAATAAGAAGGGCTAAGAGAGATTCTTGGAGGAAGTTCTGCGGGGAAGTCAAGGCTACCCCGGAGAGTGCCAGGCTCCACAGAATCCTCTCCAGAGATCCGTCAGGAGGGCTGGGATCTATTTCTAGATCTGATGGTCGTCTTACAGACTCTGGAAAAGAGACGTTAGAGATCCTTGCGAGGACACACTTCCCAGATTGTCGCATACTTGATGAGTCGGATAGCGGTTCTGTCGGTGCTCCCCAGGAGCGGCGTTATAGGCCGTGCCGGGAAGACTGGAGAAATGCCAAACTGATCATCAACCCTGGGACCTTGAGATGGGCGATTCGCTCGCACAAACCTTTCAAATCCCCCGGCGAGGATGGCATCTTCCCTGCTCTGCTTCAGCAGGGGGAAGATGACCTCCTTCCGTACTTAATCAAACTCTTTAGAGCCAGTGTTGCCTGGAACTTTATCCCGACAAGCTGGCGTAAGGTTAGGGTTGTTTACATCCCTAAAGTGGGCAAAGTGTGCTCACAACCTAACTCATACAGACCGATAAGCCTAACGTCTTTCGTTCTGAAAACCCTCGAGAAGATTCTGGACCGCTACATCAGGGCCAGTGTACTATCACTGAATCCTCTGAGTGAGCACCAGTACGCTTTTCAGAGTGGTAAATCAACTGACCTGGCCCTAAACAACTTGGTGGGAAGGCTGAAGCAATCTCTGGACCACAAGGAGACTGCTTTAGTGGCCTTCCTGCACATCGAGGGTGCTTTTAACGCACCGCTCACGTACTCGCTCTGTGAAGCGGCGCGGGCCAGGGGAGTATCAGACCTCATTGTGGAATGGATAAGATCCATGCTGACTAACAGACTCATCTCCACGTCCCTGTGTGGGGACATAGTGAGATTCATTGCCAGAAGGGGCTGTCCACAGGGAGGAGTACTTTCCCCCCTACTGTGGTCTCTTCTGGTGGACGATTTACTGGCCATATTAGGCACGCTGGATGTATATGTCCAAGCGTACGCCGACGACATAGTCATTATGGCCACGGGCCGGGATGACTCAGTCCTGGTCGAGAGCCTATCAGAGGCACTGACAGCAACACAAGGCTGGTGTGAGGGGGAACAGTTAAACGTTAACCCTCGAAAGACCTTGATTGTGCCATTCACTAGGAAGAGGAAACTAAATATAGTTTCCATCACTATGAATGGAATTAACATCCCGTTCGCGGATGAGGCTAGATATCTGGGTGTTATCCTGGATAGAAAGCTGAACTGGAACTCACACCTGGATAGGGTGATCCATAAGGCTAGGCACTCTCTCTGGGCGTGCCAGCGGACTTGTGGAAAGAGGTGGGGACTGGCTCCGAAACAGCTCCACTGGTTGTACGTGATGGTGGTGAGACCACAAATCACTTACGGCAGCATTGCTTGGTGGGAGTGTACTGTAAAAGTGCAGTCTCAGCTGAAGCTTGCAAAAATTCAGAGATCTGCGTGCTTGATGGTGACAGGGGCTTTTCGCTCCACCCCCACCGCAGCCATGGAACGCCTAATGGACCTCGCCCCTCTTCACCTGGTGATCAGGAGCGTGGCCCGGATGGCGACATACAGACTTCTGCATACGGCTCACAATGAGCCAGATGCGATCGGCTACGTGCCTAGTTCTCTGCAGGCTGAATTGGAGGCCAATGAGATAATGGGCATGCGATCGGACGTATCTAAAACCAGAACCTACACAGAGTGGCCCTACCGAGTCGTTTTTCCCAGCAGAGACGACTGGGCCGTCTCTGAGACCCGACTGCTTGAGGGTCCCTGCTGGTTCACAGATGGCTCCGCTACTACCCAAGGGGTGGGAGCGGGAGTCAGCGGTTGCAGAATTGCCAGGGGTGAATTCCTCAGCCTGGGTAGTTTTGCGACTGTCTTTCAAGCAGAAATTCTTGCCATTGATTACTGTGCGAAGCTCATACTTGAGAAAGGTTGGGCTCACGGATCAATCAAGATCCTATCGGACAGCCAAGCTGCCTTGAAGGCCTTGACTTCATACAACTGCAAATCCCTGCTTGTGCAGGATTGCCGGACCACACTCGCTGAACTTGGAGGGCGCTGCAGGCTGCAGCTCTTGTGGGTCCCGGGCCACTCGGGCATAAAGGGCAATGAGTTGGCGGACTCATTGGCGGCACGGGGGGCTTCCATGGGGCTCATTGGGCCTGAACCTGCCTGCGGTATCTCTCTCAGAGCAGCGGCGAAGGAAAACAACAGATGGGTGGATCAAAAGGTCCAAGAAATCTGGAGCAGCATACCTGGACACAGACATGCTCGCTCAACAATTACTGGCCCATCAGCTGAAAGAGCCAGAAAATGGCTAAAATTCTCTAGGGCGGACCTGAGAATTCTTACAGCTGTATACACGGGCCATTGTGGCCTCAGGAAACACCTCAATACACTGGGGTTGACTGAAGACTCCGAGTGCAGACTTTGCCTGGAGGACGACGAATCTATCGAACACATCATGTGTGACTGCCCCGCTGGGGACAGGATCAGATTGGAGGAACTAGGAGTCCACAAGCTGACACTGAGGGAACTGGACAAGTTCTCACCCACCAGACTCATATCCCTCATCAAGAGACTTGAACTTGTGGGTGAAGTATAGGTTATATACTATAGGTGTGCCACAATAGACCGATTGGTCGCAGTGGAGGGGCGGGTTTTGTCTGCCCAGCACAACCCATATAATATAATAATAAAGGCCATTGGCATTCCATTGGGCTATTCTGATTAAGTTAATGAATTTTAGTAATTAGTGTTGAAAGCATATTAAGTATCATATTATTTTGCTGGACAAGTTGTTGAAACATATTTTTAAATTCTGTCAGGAAAGCATTCATATTAAAGGATTGTCTTCACTGGTTTGTCTTGATGTATCGTTTTTTCCTGTCAGGATGTCCGAGTATGTTGGATATTTTTGCCGATATGTTGTTTGTTGTCTCTTATTTTGATGTTTATCGTTTGGTACTGGTTCTATTGATAAAGGGTTTTTTTGTTGGATGTTTATTAATCTATTGTTGGCATTACTTGGATTTTTTAGAAGTGCGTGATAAAATTCACACCCTTTGTAGTTTGCAGGATGGGGTCCATTGCATAGAGCACATTTTGGCTCAGTGCCCTTGATTTTCTTGCAGTTTTGGGTACTATGTTCTCCTCCACATTTGACGCATATGAATGGTCTATTACAATATGTTTTTGTGTGTCCATATTGTTGGCATCTCATGCATTGGGTTAGTCCTCTGACCTTTTTTGGTGGTTCAATCGTCACAATTCTATTCTGAATGGCATATATCTTGTATATATCCTTGTTATTTTGAGATGGTTCAAGATCCACAAAAAATAAATTTAGTGGTTCCTTTGTTATCCGACTCCTACCATTGAGGATGTTCCTCACCGTATGTCCCTCCTTGAAGAGTTCTTTCTTGATTTCTTCTACATTTGTTGAATGATGGAAATTTTTGATCACTACTCTGAATGCTCGCTCCTCTTTTAGCTGGTAAGTGTGGTGTATTATATTGTTATTCCTCATATGATGGGTCAGTTTCCGATAATTTTCTGCAGTCTGACAATTTATTTTAATGGTATTGTCAGCTAAGGTTTTTGTGGTAAACTGCTCCATTTGCAGAACTTGACTGAAAATGGTAATCATTTCCTTGTAATTTGTAACTCCATAGACAAAAATTGGTGGAGGACGTGGAAGTTTGACGTTTGGATCTTCTTCTTTGGTATTGCTTTCTTCTTTTTCTTCATTTAATCTGCTGAATCTGTTGTTTATTGGGATTTCATTATTTTTTGAATTATTTATTTTTCTCTTCTTTGTTGTTCGTTTCATACACTGCCATGAATTACATTCATAGTTGGCGTCAGAGTCACCGCCGAAACCTGCAAAGTCTTCATCACTTGTTGATGACAATCTGAAATAGCTCGATGTTTGTGGATCATCCTGTATATCCATTCTTAAATGACCCGTTTCAGTCTGCGGAATTCTTCCAGCTTCTGGTGTTGACATCATGTGTTGTTTTACGCTATCTGCGTTTATCTTATCCATTTATCATCTGGATTGATAAGGAATACCTTTTTGTGGAATTTTCATTTAATTCTTCTGAATGAATAATGGAAATTTTTATTGTAATTTTCGAAAATATTCTCGTTTCTGGAATGATTTTTGTAAGTTGTTTAGCAATAGCTCGATCAATCCGGGTTTTTGTACCCGGAGTCGGTGGCTGATTACTGATAACACACTTTTTTGCGTAGATAAAGAGAAAATATCAGGAGCTGATGTGAACTCATCTGCTGCCTGATGCGAACTTACTAGCAATATGAATTAGAAATATGAATTTCATAAATTCATAGTACTTTATTGAAATTTGCACTGTTTCCCAAATAGATATTTTGAAAGCGCTCAGAGCCGTACTTTAAATGACTGTTTATACAAATTGAAAACGTATTTGGGCAATAAGAAGAGTAATATCATCTAATTCCGAATTAAATGTGACGATGGCCCTTCCGGACGAAAAGTTAGATTACAAAAATTTTGACGCCATTGCATTGAGTAGGTAATGTAAATCAAACTTCATTCATAAAATATACACAACATTTTTACCTGAAAATAGGTGTATTTGAAGACTTCTCCACCTGATATCCGGGAAACCTGTCCAATTGTTGCAATATCGATGTACGAGTTATTGAAGAGAAACAGGTCGACCGAAACGCCGGCTTGCACGCATTCCTGTCCCAGGTTGTTGTAAGTTTGGTTTTGAGGTGTGAGAATCGTCTTCTCCTTGTCGGTGCCCAAAAGCTTTCGATCGTCCCTGTTTTTGAGTTTACCTGGTGCCTCCACTGTCGGCAAGTTCGAACTGAATACCAATAGTTTACCAGCACATCCAGATGCCTATAAATGTCCGATCGATTATTACTCTTAACATAGGTACAGACTGTATAATTATAAAATTTTTGGCCGAAAATGTTCTCAAACGATTCCATTTGAATCGATGAAGAATCCGTTGTCAAATGCAATTATATTCGTCTGTAATCACGATAACTTTCGAAAGACACAACTTAGAGCATTGAAATTTGATCAAAAACACCCTGTATAGCAGTAATTTTTTTAATATCTAATAATATCCGGAAGTAATCACATAATTTCATGAAAATATCGACTTAATGCCGTCAATAATCCTTTTCTCAAAGTTATTATTTCGATAGAATTGAAAAAAAAATTAAAAAGATCAATAATTTCGGCCATGGGCATCGATCCCGTTACCTACGTTCTAAGAACCTATGTGCTCTACCACTAGGCTACAGAAGCGAGAAGCAGTAAATAATTATGATGAAACCCTGTAATTGAACTATTGTTATTACTCACCTTTGATACCTTGTTTTCTAATTTCAGAAAAATATCATCATGTTATATATTATTCGTTTAAATCGAGAACTTGGCCATAAAATAAGGTACATATCCAATGCTGACTAGGTATTGAACGAACGTTATTAGTGACGTAGCGACTTGTCAAATTTGACTTCGGCCGATCTATGCACATGATTCATTAAATTCTCTCCAGGCACGTCAAAAATAAAAAACTGTTAACAACTTATTTTGTCGAGTGTAATCCAGAGGACCAGTACATCTCGTTCGTAGTAATATTTCGATATTTCGCCAATTTCTTCACCAATTTACACTGCGCAAAAAAATTAACGCACATTCTGAAAATCTCAATTTTAATGAAAGTTAACTCTACATTGACTTTATAATTTATTTTTTATGTTCTCTCGGGAAGGTTTTGAACGAAACAAGACACATTAAATGGAAGAAAAATTCAGGATTTCACCGAATCTGCTGTGAAAGAAGAGAAATAAACAATTTTCAAAATACTGGAATGCTGATAAGTGATTTAATACTTGGTATTTCCACCCCTTGCGTTAATTACAGCTCAGCAACGACGGTTCATACTCAAAATGAGTGATCTTAAAATGTTCTGATCTAATCCTTCCCAGATTTCTCTGAGTTGGATTCCTAAGTCATTAAGAGTAGCTGGATGATTTTCTGAACTTCTCAGCCTTCTATTGAGGTTGTCCCAAACCTGCTCAATCGGATTGAGATCTGGACTTCTTGCTGGCCATTCCATTCGAGAGACTTCAACCTCTTCAAGGTACTCCTGAACGATGCGCGCACGATGGGGTCTGGCATTATCGACCATAAAAATGAAATTTTCACCAATGTATGGGGCAAATGGCACTACATGCTCTTCAAGAATGTTCCTTATATACCTATCAGCATTCATAGCTCCATTATCAACGACCACTAGGTCTGTGCGAGCAGTCAAAGATATTCCACCCCATACCATAATCGATCCTCCCCGAAACCAGTAGTATTCAGGAAATTGCACTGAGCATATCTTTCATGTGGACGTCTGTATACAAGGGAACGTCCATCACAATGGTAGAGGCAGAATCTAGACTCATCTGTGAAGAGAACTCTTTCCCAATCAGCCTCTTCCCAATGGATATGCTCTCTCGCAAAATCCAAACGCGCCCTTCGATGGGCTGGGGTAAGAGCTGGGCCTCTTGCCGCGACACGAGGCCTTAAATCATATTCTCTGAGGCGATTTATTATTGTCTGAGTGCAAATTTGCACCCCATATTTGAAAATATTTTTTTTAAATTTTCCAGTCATGCGTCATACAAGTCTTCGTGTCGGAACATTTCAACTAACTACCGCGCTTTAATTCGATCAGATCAGTATTTTTCGAGTTATTGGGAAAACAAAATTTCAGATCGCTATAACTAAGAAAGCACTCGGTGGATTTTGCCCATTAACGGACTTAGCTCGCGCATTTGGACTCCAAATCTAATCTGAGAATTTAAACTCTTCCAGCTCATTGCATTAGAGAGTAATCGTGCTGACGGTCGGACAGAATCAAGTTTGACCTCGGATTCTTCAACAGTGAGTTGAAACTAAGAGTTCGAGACCATTGTCAGCCAAAAAATTCGAAAATTACATTTGGACGAGTTGTTAGGAACAGCGCGCCAAACAAATATTATGCCTGAAGAAAACATACCTTTAGGGCCTCAACACCAGCTAATATGGCAGGCAGTAGAATTGTTTCTGTTTGGCGAGTTGCCCCAAACATGTTTGGAATTTGTTCCATTAAAGCGTCAATGATAACTTCAGACTCTTCTGGATTGGAGAGGAAGCCATCGAGAAGAGGCATGAACATCTCTTGTGTATCCCCCACAACTAACATTTGTGGTGCAGCTAATGTTCCCTGCAAAACATAAATAGCATACCTTTACAGGTTCAATAACGAAGAGATGAATTCACTGAATTTGAGAAACTGATTTGTGATAAGTATCTCAAGTATATCAAGAACGCCGCAAATGTCACAACAATCAGCCCTATTCTGTATTTCGGATAGAAATGAACGCATCGGATCGTAATCTGACAAATAGGAATGTATCTCTTCTATCGCGTCCAATTTTGGTATTCTATAACCAATGTAGAAGACGCTGCAGAATCGGAATTCTTATTTCTAGGAAGTAGCCGGCAACATTGCATGTGCACTCAAATCTCGCCCTTAATAACCACTGACATTTATCAGTTTGTTTATTTTGGGTAACTTAACCTAGCAAATTTCATAAAGATATAGAGTTTACTTTCTTGAATTTTAGTAGAAAACAATAACACGCTGTTTCTTGCATAGCAAGAGCGTAAAAATAAAAGAAAAGGAGTTTTTTTTTTTAATAAAAAGCGAAGTGAATACATTTTCAATTTATCCCGTGGAATTTAAAAACAGAAAGAAAATTACAATTCTGCAATAGCTTCAAATGATTCGGCAGTCGTCAGAATTGGTTGTTCAAAGTGATAACTGACTTCATTTATGAAGTCGACAGCAATTGGGTAAACGGTAAAGCTTCCTAAAAATGTCTTCTGGGATTCAAAATGATGTTCAAAAGGATTACTAACTGGTATCCCTAAGTTCACGACGTTCCAGTCTGAAAATTTGCTGTTCGATTTTTTCTTCTATCGCCGATCGTAATTAATCATGATTAATCGACACTTGTTTTAAAATAGTTCCTTCTTCTGGCGAAACACCTAATAAATTTTTCCGTATTTACAAACGCTAAATTGAATTCGTCGATTTGATATGTCAAAATATGGCGACGGCGCATGCTCCCGCTCAAACGCTAAATTGAATTCGTCGATTTGATATGTCAAAATATGGCGACGGCGCATGCTCCCGCTCATGGTTCCGATCTCGTAAAGCGATTCCGATATGGTTTAGGCGGTAGAGAGCAATTCTATTCGATTTCTATTTCAGATCTCGATAATAGAATTCGAGTTGAGTTACAGAATACCAATTTGAAGTGATTCCGATTTGACCGCTATATTTCTATTCGATGCATACCATCTCTATTCGACTTGAAGTTACAGAAAAGGGCTGATTATTGAGGATTCTTTTCTGAATTTTACTATCTCTGACCATTTTCTCCGAAATAGTAATAATAATAAATTATATCACTTACCTTTATATTATAAAAGTGTACAGTATTATCGTAAGTGATAAATCCAACTCTCATCTTGCTCACTTCTTGCCCCTCGTCAACCGGTAGATTACGTATAATTTCCTTCATTTGGGAACACAGCAATCTGACCAAACCAGACTTGACGCAGTTATACGAAACGTCAATTATGAATATCACCGCAGGCACCTGGGGCAATACGTTAGTCTTGCAATAATCCGCAGTGGCCACGAACTCGTAAGTACCGAGCACAAGTTCTGGTCTTTCGAAACGATCCATTCTTTGACCTGTGTGGTCCAAGTGCTGGAAATATTCTGCAGGAACTGAAAAAAAAATTGCAATATTTTACTAATTCCTTTGCTTTTTGATGAATATTTATATAAACTCGAGCTAAGTGCGCGGCTTTTCCTTGACGCAAGGACTTCTTTGTATGGCACCACTGTTGACAGTAATAGGTGAAGTAGTTTGATCAGGCCAATCCACGGTAGATGGATCTTATTGTAGAGGTAGAGGGCATCCTCTTGACAAAAGAGATCTTACTTGCTATGTTTGGTGATATTGGGGGTTACTTTTGACAACACCCTGCACACCCCCATATGCTATACTGCCAGGCGCAAAGGGGTAGAACGCTCCAGTGTTAAATGGGAATCGGCAATAGTAGTTACAGTTATACGGGTTCTGGCTCACAATGTGACCATAACTTCACATTTTTGGTTTAGCGCTCAGAATGATGAATGCCATCATGACAGTGGTAACTGTCACAGTGCGTGGAATGTGTGTGGAATGTTGGAAGTTTGCTTTTTTACCACGGTGAAGCGCCATCTAGACTCGGTTGGGAGGAATGGGCGTTTACTTCCTTACTACGGTGAAGCATCATCTAGAATATTGTTGGAATTTATGGAAAAATCTCGACTGCGTTGTGATTCGAACCCGCACCAATTATGTACAGATTTGGTCTACCTGGGATTTAGACAACTCGGACACTCAGCCTAACCGATTAAGGAAAGTGTTTTGTTCTATATAGGAAGCTTGTGGGAATGTAACCTTCAACCTCATTCTTATGAAATTGAGTCGAGCGCTTGGATCCCACGCTAGAAGCAGGTGCTTTGCCGCCCGCCCCGTTTTCAGGTGCCGAGAATAATTCTTGGGTCTTATTTATTAGTCATTATAAAGGGCATATATTTTTATTGACATAACGTGAAATCATTCAATACATTATTCTTATATAAGAACATAAATTCTAAGATTACATAACTTTCAACAAATTGATTAATTCTATAAGAATAATGTAGATAATGATCATTTCACCTGCACCTGCTTCTAGTATGGGATCCAAGAGCTTGACTCAATTTCATAAGAAAGAGGCTGAAGGTTCCATTTCCACAAGCTTCTTATATAGAACCAAACACGTTCCTTAATCGGTTAGGCTGAGTGGCCAAGGTTTCTAAATACCAGGTGGACCAAATATGTACCTAATTGGTGCGGGTTCGAATCTCAACCCAGTCGAGATTTTTCCATAAATTTCAACAATACTCAAGATGACGCTTCACCGTGGTAAAAAAACAAACTTCCATCCCCCCACCCAGGTCTAGATGGCACTTCACGGTAGCATAAGAACAAACTTCCAAAATTCCACCCCCTAAGTCTAGAAGGCGCTGTGACAATTGCAACTGTAATGGCGGCATTCATCATTCTGAGCGCTAAACCAAAAATGTGAGGTTATGGTCAGATTGTGAGCCGGAACCCGTCTAGCTATAACTACTGGCAATGATGAAGAAGGGAGCCGTCATGGCCTACCTGGTGGAGACAGAAGTGACTGTACTGACATGTAGTGGTTGCCCACAAGGTGGGGGGACCTATCACCCACACTGTGGAGTCTGGTCATGGATGGACTTATGGAAAAGCTTTCGGCGGTCGGTTTCAATGCCCAGGCATACGCTGATGACATAGTGATAACTGTTAGAGGCAAGCATGAAGGCATACTGAGTAGCCGAATGCTAGCTGTCCTCAGTATAACCGAAAATTGGTGCGAGGAAAAAGAAAGACTTAACGTCAATCTCTCAAAGACCATCTTGATTCCCTTCAATAGAAAGAGTATTTCTGAATCTCAGCGCTGCGGTCCTAAATGGTGAGACTCTGAACTTCTACAGTGAGTGCAAATATCTGGAGTCATACTGGATGATAAACTCATCAATTGGAGAAAACACATAGACAAAATCATTTCCAAAAAATAAATACAATATACTTTCACTGAATTATTCATGTTGTCAAACTCCTGACGTGAAGAGAAAACTAGATATAAATAAACTAATAAATAAACCTCCAAAACTCACCATCGCTCGTAGCCTTGCAGAAGGCACATTGAAATCTCCTTCCCGAGTCAACAAAGGTCATAAAGGGGCACATGTAGGCCTTACATCTGACGCAACGAACGGGACCCAATTCACCAAAGTTGACGATGGGCGGAGCGTACTCTCCGGGGGCCAATCTGGCTAATGGACTTATGACCAAACTGAAAGGAACAGCAGTGTTCTTCATCATGTCGCTGGTAATCGCAACATTGTACATGGAGGAACGTATGAAACGTGGGCTACAGTTTCCGTGATCTTGAACCACAAAGTTAGTTGTAACTAGGGGAGGCATCAGACCCTTCTGATTGGTGGTGAATACTCCTGATCTATTGTTCTGATCATCTGTTGTTACTTGTATCTATGAAGAAGAAGAGACAACCTGATAACTTAATATTTATCTATTAAGAAGTGCAACTACAAATCAACTGACAAGGATGATATCGTAGATGGTTTTTTAACAGTATCTTAAACTTAGGAAATTTATCACAATCTTTGAAAGGTAGTTTCTTAAATTTTACTGTACTGCAGTACAGCGGAGAATTCTTGCCCAATTCTGTGTTAACTTTTTTAAGATAATAGTTATTCTTGTTTCTTGGGATGCTTCAAGACGTAGCCTCCTTGAAGCCATCCCAGATACTGGAGTTCATCAGAGCACTGGAACTGGAAGGCGAGCTGTAGATGGTAATGAAATCGACATCTCTGACGGGGGGGGGGGGGGGGGGGGCAGCACAGTAGACCTTAAGGTCGCAGTGCAACGTTACCCCCTACAACAATATACAATATATTCTTGTTTCTTGTGTGCATTTTTTTTATACTGATCCTCGTAGGTCTTCCCCATGGAGAACCTTCAAAAACTCCTAGGAGTTTGTGCGAATAAGGACAGTCAGTTGTGTCCTGTGTAGGCTTTGTTACTGTATTCTTACGCACAGCACAGTTAGTATTTGACTAAACAGTGAATAGTGGCCACTACCGTCTGACTAGATCTCCGGTTCGCTCTATCCACTGAGCTTGAAACTGACTCATAATTCAATTCAAATTGATCAACGTGAACAAGCGCGCCAAAGAGTACTGACTACACGTCAGTGACATTTGGGCAAATTAATAGGCACTATGTTCAGGAGAAAAAGCAAGCCAAAATAGAATAAATTTCGTAGTTGACGCGACTTTACAACCATAAAAAAAGTAATGTAATTGAATAATTTAAGTAGGGTAGGACATCATATTTAAAGGAGGAAAAAAATAAAAAACACGTCACTTACAGGACTGGGCATCTGATCAGGATCTAACCGCCTTTGTTGATTTTGTTGTTGGTATCCAGGTTGAGGGTACCCTTGTTGTGGATAACCAGGTTGTTGTGGATATCCGGGTTGTGGCGGATAACCAACTGGTCCAGAAGGGAGAGAAGGCTGCTGACCTGGCATTGGGGGATACCCACTTGGACTCTTTATTTGTTGATTATTCAAAGGCGGTAGCATATGGGGACCATTATCTCCATTGGTTGCTCCGTGTGGTGGTATACCAGGATAATGTTTCGAACCGGACACATTCATATTTTGCATCTGATTGGATAATTGCTGTTGGTATTGAGTTGGAGTATTGCTATTAGGTGCATATGAGGTGTTTCCACCTCTAGCGTGCTGATTGAAAGATTGTGGACTATTATGAGACTGTTGTCCTTGCATCATAGATTGTCCAGAAGGTGGAGGAACAAATGATTGCTGAGTTGCCATTGGTGGCACACCGCCAGTTTGACCTGGAAGTGGTGGACGCCCATATGAATTTTGATTAGACAGAGGAGATTGTCCTGGTATTGAAGGTTGACCGAGCAATTGTTGCCCAGGTAATGGGGGCTGCCCAGGCAATTGTTGTCCAAGTAATGGTGATTGCCCAGGCAATTGTTGTCCAGATAATGGAGGTTGCCTAGGCAATTGTTGTCCTGGTAATGGAGGCTGCCCAGGCAATTGTTGTCCAGGTAATGGATGCTGCCCAGGCATTTGATGTCCAGGTAATGGAGGCTGCCCAGGCAATTTTTGTCCAGGTAAAGGAGGTTGCCCAGGATATTGTTGTCCCGGTAATGGCGGTTGTCCAGGTAACTGTTGTCCTGGTAATGCTCCTTGTCCAGGTAATTGCCCAGATATTGAAGGAGGCCCAGCCAATTGTTCATGAGATTGCCCCGGCATTTGTCCAGGTAAAGGAGATTTTACTGAATACTGAGATTGGCCTGGTAGAGGAGGTTGCCTAAGAAATTGAGTTTGTTCCTGTGAAGACTGATGACCTAGTGATGGTTGCTGTCTAGATAGGTCCGGTTGCCCCCCTCTTAGCTGTTGGTTTGAAGTCTTTGATTGACCAGGTAAAAGAGGACGTGTCGGAAATGCTGGTTGTCCTAACTGATGTTGGCCAGACAATGGTGATATTCCCGTGGAAGGCAGTTGTCCATAAGAAGGTTGATCAAGGTGTCCTGATGCTGTAAAGATTAAAATAAATAATTTTATTCAAGAATATTTACAGTTTCATTTCTTAGACATATTATTATTACTGGATATGATGAATAAGTACAATGGGCAATTGATATTGTTTCCCCATTTGTGGTTTCCCTAGATATTTTAGTTATTATTAGGGAAAGTGCAAGGCAATTAGACGAATGATTTCATTTTTAATAAACTAATAAAGTAATTTTAGCCATAAATGTGGAAAACCCAGAATGAAACAATTAGAATAATTGTAGATCACTAGTATATACTTCATCTCTGAAGATGAAATCCATAGCTGTGAGATTAAGGATGGTTACACATGCATACAATTCCATTCGGTTCGGTTCGCTTTTGGTGCTCCAGTTGAGATTCCGTACCGAAGAAAAACCGTACTGCACCGAATATTCCCTCGACACGAATAAGTTTCATACCGGTCTGAATTCGTGTGCAGGAACACAGAACAACCGAGGCGTTCAGACAACCAAGGTTTAGTTTCAATGAGAGAGAAATCAACTTTATTGATTATGAATCAACTGGCTTCCAGCCAGTTACATTTTTAGAAGATGTTATTCTAAGGACATTAAGGGCCGATATATTCACCTATCTGTAAACTGTCAAGTAGCCTTACAGAAAGGAAAGTATTCTGTAAATGTTTATTCACCTCTCAGTTACACAAAGTGATCTGCAAATATGAGAAACATCTGTGAAACATGAATAGGTTTTATTACTTTAAAGAGGGGTAGTAAATTTAACGAGCACGTAGTTAACGAATACTTTACGGAGAGGTTGAATAAATCGGCCCTAAGTATTCAAATAATGATAGTGCTGGTAATTTCGCTTTCATTTCTCCATGGTAATGGTGTATCAGTGGATCCACAATACTTCTGTTGTTCTGATTTGAGATGAACTTTTTGGCCAGTTTATTTATTCTCTCCAATATTGGTTCTATATCCGTAGTGTCATATAAAAGTTGATTTGAAGGATTGTGCAATCGATTGTTGGGATTGCTCAATCTAGTGATTTTTCTTAGGCATGTTCTTTCTGCTACTTCATTGTTTTTTAGCGTTGTTTAAGAATGTTGTAAATCCTTAGTCTAATAAGGGCCTGTATATAATCTTATTTATTGTGCTTGCTGGCTTGTTACTGATTCCTAGGTTTTTATAGGTGAGAGATCGAAAGTGTCTGGCACTGGCAGTTTACAGCTGCTTTCTTTTGTGTTTTTATGTGTGTACGAAGTTAGATTTATTATCTACTTGTGCCCAGGTACCTACACGTACTTGTAGGTGTGACTGTGTTACTTCCAAGTTGTATATTTTTGGAGTTGCCTTCATTTTGTGATTGAATAATATTAATATTGATTTGTTTGGATTTGGCCAAATTCTCTAACTTCTCATCCATGCTATGGTTACATTACTTGTAGTAATTTATGCATCCATTTGTTTGTTGTGGTATCATGTATGTATTATGTATAATTAAAGTTGTGTCATCAGCAAATTGTAGTATATATGCTTATTTTTTGATGTGGTGTTCTCATTCGATATTGTGACTGTACATGTCATTGTGGAATTTCGTATTTCACACGAACTGATATCTTTTAATCTATCCAAAATTGTACATTTTATATAGAGATTGTTCTTTATTTGTTCAATTTCCTTTTTCATTCGCTTATTTTCCTTCTCAATACTTTTGAGTTTACTCAAAATTTTCTCATTCTGCTTGATTTATAACGATTTTGCTAATATTCATTGGTGAAGCAGATTATTTGCCTCCATGGTTCCATGTCTTCTTCAATATCGAGTATATATCCCTACACGAACAAATTTGATTTATATCAAACTTCAAACATAACACATACATAAAAATGATCCGTGTAGGGGACAAAGTTTCATACTCCTACTCACTTTTAATTGCCACTAACAACTACATGGCACGCCAAAATTACAAAGTTCAATTATTCAACATACATAAAGACAATTCATCACAGAGCTTAAAATAGAACAAAGAAGCAAGGGACACACAAATAAATCAAACTCATCTGTACAAACAAATTGACCAAATCTGCATCTTTCAAATAAGTAGAATCATATTTTGCTACACTCACCTCCGAAAGCCAGAGGGTTCGCTGGTGATTGTGGGTTCCTTGGTGGCACATTTTGGCCAGATGCAGGCAAACCAGTAGAGTTTCCAAAAGGATGATTCTGCGGTATTCCAGTCGCATTATTGGTATGTTCAGGCAACGTCGACCGAGTCAAGTTCATAGAAGGAGACTGAACGAACGGATTATTTGATTCATTTCCAATAGTGGATGGATTATCCAGAAGATTAGAGGTTGAGTTGAAATGACTTGTCGGTGGTTGTGGACCCACCTTACTTGGAGCAGCTGGTGACTGTGTGGATGGAGGACCCCCGCTCTGATTTTCAGGAATTTGACCGCTGCTCATTTGTGGTGTTGGAGGATGACTTGGAGGTTGAGAATGATTTAATGGTGGTATGGGTTGAAAAGGAGATGGTTGATTATGTTGGGAAGTGGCAGAAAAACTAACAGTTTGAGCTGGACTCAGAGATGAAGAGTTTTGTTGAAAAGAAGGTACTGATGGTGGTGGTAATTGAGATAACGGAGGACCTGGCGGTTTAGACTGCAAATTACTTGGCGGTAGCTGACCTGAAATTAAATCAAGTTATTTATCATAAATTCTAATATGAATTTTGACAGTAATACATTTTAAATAGTAAATTCCTATCTAATGGAACTCACTTATCGGGGGTGGGATATACAGTAAAATTTTAGTCAGGAGCTTCAGCGCGCTCGTTGATCAAATGATTTCACTGATTCGTAATAGCATGCACTATTAAAATTTATTGTTATTAATTAGAGATCCCTCATAAAATGTGAAGAAAATTCCAAATTTACATATTCAAAATTTTTTTGAAATATGCATTAGGATAAAACACAAATCCATTAATATTTCACAAAATGAACATTTTGAATGCAAATCAATAGATTCGAAATCCAGTTTTGTTGTAAGTAATCATTAAAGGATACTGTGGGAGGTATATTCATTATTAAATAGTTTCTTTCAGGGTTTTCTCTCCCAAACTCTAAAACATATCTATAAAATAAAAAAAAAATATTTTGTGAATTGCTTCTGCGTAACGAATATTTGTCAGAAGCAAGTAAAGATATTTGCCAGAGGCAATCTATCGAACAATGTTGCCTAACAAACAAGAAAGATACAACATCAACGATGAAACAACTATTTCGTTACGTTTCGGAGTCTATATCAGACACCTTTGTCAGACACTTAACGAAAATCTTCAGAATAATTTTTTGTTGTATGCTATTCTGAAATTCGAGAATTGTCAGAATAGATTGAAAGTTGAAAAAGAGAAATCACAGCTGATAAAATTCAACCACATCATTAAACAGACTTTCCGCCATATTCACAAACCATTCAATATCCAAGTCCTAACTGAGGCCTTCAGTTAGGACTTAACGTAGATTGTGAATAGGGAGACTGATCTATCAATAAATAATAAAAAAGAGAAAACATCTCTCTTAAAACACCTGGGTATTCAAATAGACAACAAAGCCAGTCTGAAAATGAACCTCCAAAGAAGAAATCATCACTAAAGGCAACATTTTAGATGTTTGACATACAAGGGCCCAGGTATTGACATGAATACGACATCCACTATATGGCCATCCCTTATTCAGACCTATTCTGTTTGCCTATAGCAATATTGCTAAGAAAAGGATATTGCTTCCACAGGAAGATTCGAAATATTGCTATTCTGAACAACAATTTTGAGCAATATAATCTGTCATTTTTAGGAACATCTTGCTAAGAACATAACATGATTTGGAATAAGGCAGAGAACCATTTTTTTCTTTCAAGAATTAGAGAATATTGAAAATAGATAGGTCCTTTAATAAATATAGGTATACTCCATTCATTTTTATAAAGTCTCCCGGTTGGCCATGAAAATTTGACACATTTCACCATGTATATTTTGAAAATGATAGGTTATAGTCATTTTCCTGTCAGATAACTACGCAACGTTGTCCCCTCTACAAAGAAGTCGTAGAAATTACGTATTTTCACAATGGGAATTTACTTCGGAAAAATAATGAATTTGAGAAGATATTATGTGAATTCAATAATTCCACAGTCCTGGCAACAGTACAAGAAAATTTGTCCTCTGTTGTTACTAGAAATAATTCACGTATATAAACTGATTGGAATATTCAATTATGCTATTTTCTTGTATGGAAATCAAGAATCAAGTGTTCGAATTTTATTGAGAAATAATGGATAGAGTAGTCCGTTACTTTGTGATAGTTCATTTGAAAAAAGAATAAAAGTACCTGAATAACCCCGCAGGAAAACTTCTAAACGAACAGACGTACCTATGGATTCCCCACTTTTCTCAAGAAAACATTTAAATACCTTGTTGCACAACTTGAAATACACCAGTTTCAAAATGTAGTAGGACTATGAAACCCGAGTCATTCTTATACCTCAATAAAATATGATAGAAAACTAAGTAATTTCATTCGAGAGTTCAACATGTCAGAATGAAGTTTTCCTATTGCAGATTTCGGTTCTGTATTGTACTTCTGATTCTTCAAAACTACTTTCGGCATTTTCAATTTCAGAGCGAAAACTTCTTTACTATTCGAAGATAATGGTCTGTGATAATATCATGTCTAAGATTGAAGATTATGTAGAGAGTAGACATTCAGACCTATTCTGTTCGCGCATAGCAATATTGCTACCACAGCAAGATCCGAAATATTGCTATTCTGATCATCGATTTTGAGCAATATGATCTGTCATTTTTACAAACATATTGTTATACACATTGCTATCTCAGCAACCTCAAAATAGTACTTGCTAAGAGCATAACAAGATTTGGAATATGGCTAAGAACCACTTTTCTCTTCCAAGAAACCGAAAATATTGAAAATAGGTAGGTACTTTGATAAATATAGGTATAAATAATCGTATATATTTATTAAAGGTACTTTAAAATACCTAATTTCAAGGGAATTGCTAAGACTTAGATCTGACACTAACAATCCCTTCTATTTGTGAACAGAAAAGATCATAAAACTATTCAACCTCAATAATAAGAGGCTGAGAGAATTTTATTCATATATTTATTAGTTCATGAGCAAACTAGGATAGATACTGTTTCTTTTAAGTTAGAGATATGCATTCGAAGACTGACCGACTGGATGAAAAAATTAAATAAACTAATAATTCAGTCTTAGTAAAAAGATGACTGCCTTTGATTTCATTGAAGAGCCGAGGGTATTTTATTCTTATATTTATTTGTTCATGAGCAAACTATGAGATATACTGCTTCTTTTTTTAGATATGCATTCGAAGACTGACTGACTGGGTGAAAAAAGTTAAATAAACTATTAATTCAGCCTTAATACGAAGATGACTTCTTTTGATTCAATTGAAGAACTGAGGGAATTTGTTCTGGACAATACTAGGAGACATACTGTTCCGTTGAACTTGTGCATTCGAAGTATGAATGAAGACAGAAAAAATCAAAATTTAATATTTGTTTAGGTGTTTGCAAGTCTTCAATTTTTCGGTCATGGTGGCGGTTACCAATATTCGATGTGTTTCCTGAAAATTGATCAATAACTCCATCTTGTTAGTTCCATAAATAAAATAGTTCGTTTTTCGCTTTCGTGACATTTAATTAATTTGGTTAGGAATTACGGATAACCACCGAAAAACGGACGAAATGTTTATCAATTAAGGTTAAATTCTTCTTGTATTTCACATAAAAGTCATGAAATACAGTGTTGTCAGCTCTAAAATCAATGAATTTTTACCTACTTGATAGCAATATTGCTGGGAGAAAATTGATAACCAACATTGCTATAACAGCCCGAACAGAATACGTAATACCATAGTCATATTGTTAAAAATTAGGAGGATAGCAATATGACTTGAATAGCAATGTTTATAGCAATACGCAAACAGAATAGGTCTGATTGGCAACGTCTCGGCAAATTGTTTTGACCTTGACGATATTTCAGCAGTGCCAACCTGCCTGTGTTTTAGTTACAAAAACGTGATAGACCTAAATCATATATAAAAGTGAATGGAGTATATACATAATCGTTTTTCGACGAATAACCATTGAAAAAGGGGAAAATGTTTATCAAGTAAGGTTAAATTCTTTTTCTATTTCACATAAAAGTCATAAAATATAGTGTTGTCACCTCTCAAATCACTGATTTTTGAGCATGATAGCAATATGGAGCAATATGGCTGGGACCGAATTGATAACCAACATTGCTTTAACAGTCCGGACCGAATACTTCATACCATAGCCATATTGTTAAAACTGCAGCATGACTTGAATAGCAATGTTTATAGCAATACACAAACAAAATAGGTCTGATTATGCGAACTATAGTAAAATGGGTATTGAACACTCTGTAGGTGGTGGAATCTGTAACATCAAGAACCATAACAAAGCTGAGGAACCATAAGAACCAACTACATAACCCTTCCAATAAGGTACAACACCATAAATCGAGGGTACAACCTATCAGTGAGTGTAAAAAAAAAATGAACAAGAAATTCATACAATGGCTGAAAGAATTGGAAGACATAAGTGATCTCATACACCACGAAACTGTAGAACATCCACAGAGAAAATTCCCAACTGGCACTTTGTAACAAAAACTGAAAACAATTGAGGAGCAACTTTTCAAAACGCATTTAGTCCAAGAACCATTTCATTGGGAATCAACGAAAAACGATTTTTTCTTCCACCCTGGCTTCTAATTTGAGTACGTCGAGTTTGTTTGATAGCAATTCAAATCGATAATAACTAATCTCATTTAAATCAATATTGATCAGATATACATAGAAAATGTAAAAAACGTTTGGACTTAATGCGTTTTGATTCATCCCATTGTATATAATGCGTCTTGTTGTGTTGAAAATGAACATAATGCAGTTTGTTGCGATTTATTATAAATTTAGAGAAAACTGTCTGCACAAGCCATCAGGATAGAGTAACAAAGTTGGAAAAGAACACAACTGACTCTCCTTAGTCGCACAAGCTCCTAGAAGATTTGGGAGGGTGAGTATAATCCTAATCATGTTTATAGCACGCGCGCCAAAGCAGATTGACCCCACGTCAATGCTTTTTTACACTTTTTCTTTAATTGTTAAGTCAATCTGCATTTGGCGCGCGTGCTATAAACATGATTAGGATTATACTGACCCTCCCAAATCTTCTAGGAGCTTGTGCGACTAAGGAGAGTCAGTTGTGTTCTTTTCCAACTTTGTTACTCTATCCTGATGGCAGCTTAGATACAGCACTGTTAATTTTTGAACTGACCGTGAATGGTGTCCACTATCCTTTGGGTAGATCTTCAGCTCGCTCTATCCACTGAGCTTGAAGTACTCATCATTCAATTCAAATTAGCCACCGTGAACACGCGCGCCAAAGAGGACTGACTTCACGTCAGTGCTTTTTTTTCGAGTTCCTTTAACAAATATAGCTATCAATACAGTTTGGCTGTTATCTTTACCGTAGATCGAAAAAAATTGCTGTTATGGGACCTCCGTTAGGAACGCAATTGCCTCTTCTCCAAATCCGAACGTATTTTAATATAGATCTACCGAATATAGTTATTTATAAATTTGCCTCAGGGCCACCATACAGACATTTCAACTCGGAAACAACGCTATGGGTTATGTTGGGAGTGCTGAGCGATATTGTGAGGTTTTAAAATAATATTTATGGCAATTCAGTGCAAGGACTAGTCAGTTTGGGGGAACCAAACTGACTAGTCCTTGCACTGAATTGCGATAAATATTATTTTAAAGCCTCACAATATCGCTCAGAACTCCCAGCATAACCCATACAACTAAAAAACAGTCACTTCTCTTCTGCGCATGCGCAATCTACTCGCGGCTGAAAGTCCTCTCAAAATCACACACCTTAAAAAAACTCCGATTCTCCAACACTAGTGGTTCAGGAGATATATCGCATCTTTAATCCACGCATGCGCAGACCCTCACCAGGGGATTCTATGGAGTAATAGCATCCGTCACCCCAAAATCCCAATCCTCTCTGACGAAAACTACAGCAGTTGAATCACTTCTCATCTGCGCATACGCATAACGATAAATGCCCGGAAAGGGCAGCATGAACTTCAAAAAAATAGGTTTCGGAATTTCAAGCAAAATATTCCACAAAATAGAAGTAATTTTTTCATGTCACGTGATCTTCACGAAATTTTGCAAAAGTGTTTGCTTTGGTCTTTTGCATCTAACTACTGAGTTTCTATTCAATCAGATCAGTATTTTTCGAGTTATCCTGGAAACAAAATTTTAAAATTTTTGTAAAAGTTTTTTTGTCACTTTATGGCCATCTGGTCAGTCACAAAAAACTCCGATTCTCCAACACTAGTGGTTCAGGAGATATCGCATCTTGAATCCACGCATGCGCAGACCCGCACCGGGGGATTCTATGGAGGAATAGCAACCTCCACCCCAAAACCCCAATCTTCTCAGAAGAAAACTCGAGCAGTTATATTATTTCTCGTCTGCTTATCCGAATAACAAAAAATGCCCAAAAGAGACAGTAACACACCCAGTCGTTCACCGTTCATACAAATTTTGAAAACCAATTTAAAATTCCACACATCGTTTACGCATTAATTCATTTGCCATGCTAGTAAGTGGTCCATATTTTAATCAGTTGCCCTCGTACATATCGACTTGATTAAGATAAACGCGCAAAAAATACTTCGGAACGAAATCTGATCTCCAGATGTTACAGATATTCCATGTAGAAATTCGAAATGAAATAATTTCTCGAGTTTGGGAGTTGAAAATTATAAATTTTTTTTTTAGGCTCCTAGTGGTCTGTTCTCAGTGAAATTTTGCACACCCCAAGAGGTCATGATTCGTCACCGAAGTGCCAAAACTGAACTCATTCCGATATTTTGTTTCGGAATTTCAAGCAAAATATTCCGCTAATAGTAAAAATTTTTTTAAATTTTTTCTACTCATTCGTTCCCCACGAAATTTTGCACAAGTGTTTCCATTGGTACTTTGCATCTAACTACTGAGTTTCAATTCAATCGGATGAGTATTTTTCGAGTTATACTGAAAACAAAATTTCAATTTAATTTTCAAATATTTAACATTTTTGTTTTCTAGTTTAGAGCCCTCCGATCAATACAAAACTTCGCAGGCATATAAAGGTCATGATTCTACAATTTGATGCTGAATTTCAGATAGATCGAGTGATCGGTTTCGGAAATATTCTTGAAAAACGTTTTAACTAAAAATGGCCGTAACTCCGAAGCGGCTGGATGGATTTTGCCCATTAACGAACTTGTCCGAGATATTTACACTGCAACCATGCCCTGCAAATTTCAACGCTCTAACTCGTTCCGTTCGAGAGTTATCGTGCTAACGACCGGACCGGCCGGACGGACGGACAGAATTTAATTTGACCTCGAATTCTTCCTCAGGGAGTCGAACCCAATCGTTTGAGACCATTTTCGTAAAAAAAATCGAAAAATACAGACATTGTGACGAAATGATAGCACGCTGTTCCTTGCGGAACACGCGCGCAAAAACATTTGTATCGTGAATATCAGACTACCAAGAACCAAGTTTGAAACAAAAATTCATTAAACTGAACAAGGATATTCCTAATATGATCATGCAATTCAGATCCCATAAATATCTAGAGGCCTGCAAAGAAATCGAAGATCAAAATGGCAGGACATACTGGAGAACGATTAAAAAACTTGCAAAGTACACTACTTATCAACATTCAGAGCCAATTCAAGTCAATGGCGAAATTCTTACCAAGGATAAAGACATAGCTGCTGCTTTCGCTAAACACTTTGACAGGTTGTATAGCAGATCTACAAACAAAGATTTCGATGAGGAGCATAGGAAGCAAATAGAGAACTGGTATGCGAATGAACTACCTGTCATTCCGCTAGAGGACACATTCGAACCAATACTAGAGGAAGAGTATTATACAGCACTTAATCATGGGAAAAACACAACACCTGGCTTCGACAACATATCAAGAAAAATACTAAGAAAATAAGGGCCTCCAATTCACAACGTCATAATCAAAATCTATAACCATTGCCTATCTCACAATTTATTTCCAAAAGAATGGAAAAAAGGAATTTTAATTACAATCCCTAAGGCAAGGACAGATCATACCGAAATAGAAAACTACAGACCCATTACACTCCTACCTACATTGGGAAAAAACTTCGAAAAGATAGTGGCAGAGAGAATACGCAAAGAGTCAGGAAAATACATACCACCATATCAATTCGGCTTCAAAAAGAAGACATCAACTATCCACCCCTTGGTGATACTCACTTCAAACTTCCAATGTAATAGGAAAATGGGAAACAAAACAGCGGCTGTATTTATGGACATTCAAAAGGCTTTTGACAGCGTTTGGCATGCCGGTCTGATCTCCAAGCTTCACCACCTAAAGTGCCCCTTCTATTTGATAGGAATTATAAATAATTTTCTTCTTGACAGAAAAGTACAGATACGGGTTAGAAAAATATACTCAGAGGAATTCACACCTGCACAAGGTCTACCACAAGGATCACCGCTCTTCTTCCGCGGTGCCGTCTCAGGCTGAACTGAGGCCTTCTGGCCCATTGTTCTTCACCGCTCTCTCCTCTACTTTACAACTTATTCTGCTGGGACATGTACAGACAACACAAGGACATGAACGAAAATATCAACGAGCATGCATACTCTTCAATTTGCGGATGACACAACTTTGATACCCATCATAAATCACTGAAGGAATGCATGAGTGAACTACAGAAGCTGGCAGATGTAGAATGTAGATGTAGATGGAGAATACAGCCTAACCCAACAAAATCAAAACTTATCGTCTCTAATCACAAAATCAACGCAAGCTCTCCGAAAATAAAACTTGGAAGTGACACAATTACTCCAAAAGAATCATGCAAATACCTGGGCATACAAATTGACAGCAAGATGAACTTTAAAACACATCTAAAATGCCAAAAAAAAGCTGCTATCACACGAGCTGGGCACTTTAGGTCCCTAACTTATAAGAATCTAGGAATCAGTTGCCAAACGGAAACCAAGATCTACAAAATGATATGCAGACCTTTATTGGACTATGGACATACAATTTTCACAAATTCACCAAAAACAACCCGGAATATAATAGCAGTAGCAGAAAGAACTTGCTAACGAAAGATTACAAAAATAAGACACCCCAACAACCCACTCCACAACCCATCCAATCAACTTTTATACCAGATGCACCCGATACCCGATACAATAGAGAATCTACACCAAAGGCAAAGTTACCAGCTTTGCCACTTTTCGAACACCTGGAATCCCTAGGATAACAATAATTGTCAACACTCAATTTAAATAAGTTGTATTATAATTATTTTATATACAAAATGTAGATAACTGGCTGGAAGACTGCGGTCGATAGCCAATTGATTGCAAGATCATTAAAGTTGATTTCTCTCTCTCTCTCTATGGAACTCTAACTTGATCTAGTCAGTAGTATTGGGAATATTGGAAAAATAAAATTTCAAACTGGAATAACTCGGAAACCGTTGGCAGATATTGACCATTTACGCACTCAGCCGACATATTTTCACACCAAACCTAACCTGCAAATTTCAAATCTGTAGGAAGTAATATGCTGGGAAACAGATAAATAGTATTATATTTACTTGAATGGAAATTAAGCTTAGATCATAAAAGTTGTGGCTATTTAAAGCGGCCCATACACGCTCAATATTATTGTGCAATGTGGGTTGCACAAAATATTGACGGTTGCCCCTAGACGGTCAATATTATTGTACAATATGTTGATTGGTCAAACATTTCTATCATATGGAGGCGATATTGATAGTTGTGTAATATATTGCGCAACCTTTCAATATCTCCCACACACGATCAATTATATTGCACAAATATAAAATATTGTATAGTCCGTTTAAGATATATTGACATCAAGGGTGCCTATGGAGAAGCGAAATTCAGTTGGCAACGGCCGGTCTAGTTATATTTCAAGTCACATAATTTAGGTTTTTCGCATTGAAAATAACCATGAGCTGATGAACTGTCATTTATAATTTATTTCTTACAATTTCGATATAACAAAAATCGAACAATTTGGGATAGTTTTTACATGTTTGTTTATAATTAATCGTACCGAGTTTGATTATTTCCGCATCCTTGTGCTATTAAAAATGTCTAGAATTGATTACGATACCTCTCGCCTAACAAAAAGGGAACTCGAAGCAGTATATAGATGTTACTGTGAATTCTTCAGGGAATCTGTAGATATATATATATATATATATATATCCCTTGAATACTAAACTAGGCATCCCCCAGGGCACAGTATTGGGCCCGTTGCTCTTCATTGTCTATATAAATTCGCTACTATGTCTAAATACTAGTAAAGCCACAATCTCATATGCAGATGACACTGTTTTGATCTTTGAGGAAGACTCCTGGGGCGGAGTTAGGGAAAAGGCTATAGATGGTGTTCGGGAGGTTAAAGAGTGGCTTGACTTTAACGAGCTCTCACTTAATGTACAGAAAACAAAATACATAGCATTTTCAATCACAAACTACAACAGACCTAATTACAACAATTTGAACTTGGAGGGCTCTACTGATCCTATAATGGAGTGTGATGAAATCAAGTATTTGGGTGTTACTATTGATAAACATCTTAAGTGGGTTCAACATGTAATTGAATTGGTGAAAAAAATCCGTAGGCTTATTTACAAAATGTACCACATCCGTAAAATTCTAAATCAAGAACAACTGCTGATTGTATATAGAGCACTGGTTGAGTCGCTTATAAGGTATGGGGTGGCTTATATGAGAACACGTTACATCAACTAAACCTAGTTCAAAATTACATAGTGAAAGTTATGTTGAATAGAAATAAGTACTTTTCAACCAGTTTATTGTATGATGAGAACATTTTAAATGTCAGATGTCTTTATTTCCTAACCATTTCAACATTCTACTATAAAAATAGTCATTATCTCCAGCAGATGTCTCATTCTTATAACACAAGGGCAAAGCATAATGTACAAGTAGTGATACCAAAATTTAAAAAAGACTCATCCCAAAGATTTGTTACATATTTGGCGCCAAAAGTTTTTAATATACTGCCTCATGAGGTAAGATCGTCAAGCACTCTGAAACTGTTCTACAGGAAATGTAAAAAATATATTTGTATAAATTACGATAGGTTTGGAACATTGTTATGAAACTCACTTAAGTATGTTTTTGTCTGTTTGCCGATATAGGTTTATTTATTTGGATTGAGTCTACTATTCCCATTCCGATGTTGGAATGCTGTTGTGGTTAATATATGAGCGAACACACAAAATCTGGTATCGACTTATACCTGGGTTAAGTCTCCATTACTTCAGGAAACAGATTTTAGTGCATACAAGTGTTCTACACTTAGGTACAGAACAAAAAGCTGAGCATGCAATCTTTATAACTCTACATGTATATTCTTAAAATTGTATATTTTAGGTGCAACTAATAAATAAATAAATAAATAAATAAATAAATATTACCGCCAGTATTGCTCTAGTGTTTCAGGTAAACTGTTATTCAACCACTAAGACTGTATTCTGATTATTACATTGGCCATAATATTTCAGATTTCTTCAAGTACTGTTCAAAGAATTCTTAGGAAAAAAAAGGAAGGCACATCATTAAAACCTGGCAGCAGTTGTGGAAGAACTCCTGTGATATACGAATATAATATGATATAATTAAAGTTTTTGTAAATTTGAGAGAGCACTTCACTGAAGCTTTTCTTTGATTAGTTCTTTCCTTCATGAGCTCTACGAACTAAGCAAATCAAAGTTTGAAATAGAATTTTAAATCATTAAGTTTTTCAATATAAATTATAATACTAAAACCAAAATTCATAGGAAAATGGCAAATAATCTTTTCTGTTCCTAGTTGCAATTGAAATCCATAAAACTCACAGCTTAACTAAACAAAATTTATGTAGTAAAATTTTGGTTCCGATTTTTTTTGTGGAAAAATAAACACTTGAACTATTATATTATAATATTTTTCAAGCTATTACTTTCCAAGTTAAATTAAGACAGAAATTATAAGTCTGCTGAAACACTGATAAATTAACTCTTCTTCCAAAATAATGCTCCATTATTCAACACACCTCTCAATAATTTATACTGACGCAAGCAATAATATTAACATTATATTAATGAAATAATTCAAGAACCAATATGGATTCAATAAATGAAAAGTGAGTTTCTTATGGGCTTTTACACCTTGATTGATTCTCCAATGGTTTTGGATAAGCAACCTAAGTTCTGAGATATATTGAGATGCTCATGATTATTATGTCACAAGGTTCTTCATCCTGCATTAAAAAAACTATCCAATTTTTGTTCTTCTATATTATAAGTAATGATTTTTCCAACTCCTTGAAATGGTTTCTGGGTATCAATCTCATATTAATGTTTGTTTCATCAGTCTACTGCAGTTGAACTTGGAAAATTATCCTTCCAAAATCTCAGTATAAAATACATTCGGGATTTGAATTTCCAAAGTACATCAAGAATGTATTTATAAGTTCTTCGGTTAATTACAAACAGGAGATAGCATTGAAAATATTCAAGGTTATGTTAATTTTTCTTTTCTCTGGTTACAGAACAGTAACTTTTTGTAAGTAGAAATAAGGCACCAACTACACGTTCAAGGCCTACTTCGATATCAATATATCTTAAACGGACTATACAATAATATTGAGCGTGTATGGGCTGCATTAATATGCTGATGGCACTTAAAACCTGTGGATATTTTAAATTGTTGAAGAACCGATTCCCAATTAATCCCTAGAACTCACAAAAAACTTGAGACAGAAAGATAAATGGTTATATTTTGTAGGACCACACCTTTATGCAGACGTTATACAGGGTGTCTACTTTAAAAAGGGCCAAACTTAAAGGGGAGATTATTCAAGTAATGTGCAACAAAAAATGTCATATAACACATGGTCCAAATCCTGACGGTTATTCTTCAATTTAACATTTCTTGATTTCACAAAATATTTCAAATTTTTCCATAAAATCAACGAGGTTCTTCATCCTGCATTAAAAAAACTATCCAATTTTTGTTCTTCTATATTATAAGTAATGATTTTTCCAACTCCTTGAAATGGTTTCTGGGTATCAATCTCATATTAATGTTTGTTTCATCAGTCTACTGCGGTTGAACTTGGAAAATTATCCTTCCAAAATCTCAGTATAAAATACATTCGGGATTTGAATTTCCAAAGTACATCAAGAATGTATTTATAAGTTCTTCGGTTAATTACAAACAGGAGATAGCATTGAAAATATTCAAGGTTATGTTAATTTTTCTTTTCTCTGGTTACAGAACAGTAACTTTTTGTAAGTAGAAATAAGGCACCAACTACGCGTTCAAGGCCTACTTCGATATCAATATATCTTAAACGGACTATACAATAATATTGAGCGTGTATGGGCTGCATTAATATGCTGATGGCACTTAAAACCTGTGGATATTTTAAATTGTTGAAGAACCGATTCCCAATTAATCCCTAGAACTCACAAAAAACTTGAGACAGAAAGATAAATGGTTATATTTTGTAGGACCACACCTTTATGCAGACGTTATACAGGGTGTCTACTTTAAAAAGGGCCAAACTTAAAGGGGAGATTATTCAAGTAATGTGCAACAAAAAATGTCATATAACACATGGTCCAAATCCTGACGGTTATTCTTCAATTTAACATTTCTTGATTTCACAAAATATTTCAAATTTTTCCATAAAATCAACTCGAAAATCAATTATAATTCAGTTATCCAAGTAACCACCTGAAATTCGATTACATATCTGGAAAGGGCATTAAATTTGCTCCCGAAAAGCTTGGAGTATTGCAGGCGCATGCTGGCCTTGCTGTGCATTTCGACCACCTTCTCTGATTCGGTAACCACCAAATGAGCCTGTTTCACCTAATCTTCTGAACACTTGTACAAATGTCTTTCTATTTGGTTGTCGTCTGTTCGGAAAACGTATACCATACTCGCGAACTGCTGCGCGAGCATTTCCATTGGCAAATCCATATATGAACAGCATATCGCGATATTCTATGTTCGAAAAAACAGGCATTATAACACTTAATATTAATCGCATTAATTTGTTAGATTCAAGAAAATGTTACTAATACTCAGAAATATTAAGTGACAAAAACTGTCAGATTTCAAATATGTACATGTACAATGTTCACTTTGATATTCAATCACAAGGAGCTTCAAGAAAGAGCAAATTCAGGTTTGGAATTTTTAGACTTTTTCGTTGTTAACTTGTTAGCCATGATATTATGGCAGAAGAAAAGCAGTTAGCGCAAAAGTTGATATGTCATTTTGAAGTACATTAAATGAGGTAGTTTTTGCTGAAAAGGAAACGTGTCCTTAATAAATAATTTTTCATCGATAAAACCATTGGAAAAATATGACTGGTTTTGGTCACTTAAGAATCGTGATATTCATATTCATACCACACCCACAAAAATTATTTCTTTGGCAAACTGAAATTTTTGTCTTTTATCAAATTTAATGCCCTTTCCAGATATGTAATCGAATTTCAGGTGGCTACTTAAATAACTGAATTATAATTGATTTTATGGAAAAATTTTAAATATTTCGTGAAATCAAGAAATGTTAAATTGAAGAATAACCGTCAGGATTTGGACCATGTGTTATATGACATTTTTTGTTGCAAATCTCTTGAATAATCTCCCGTTGAAGTTTGGCCCTTTTTAAAGTAGACACCCTGTATAGTAAACAAATTTAGAATATTGCCACTAGTTCAAATTCAACATCAGAAAAACCTGACGAAATTCTATTCTCTTCATTTAATCAAGTTGGCATGAGTATTTTTGTAAACATATAAGAACTTCAGACAAAATTGTGTGCAAATACTTACTGGCTGGAATAGAAAATCCACTTGTTCTTGAATTGTTTTGTGATGAACCATTTAACGTTTGAGACTGTACATGTCCAGGGGAACCATCGGCAATGTTGTTATTTGCTCCAAAACTAGATTTGGAACCAACCCCATCCAAATTTATATCTTTAATTTGTGTGTCCAGCCCAGACAGATTCTGTCCTTGAGGTAAAACAGTGAAGGGGCCCAAGTTTCCGCTTGGCATCTTGCCTAACAAATTGTTTAATTGAGAACTCTGATTTGATGAACCGACTGACGTTGGTGGCACGTTTGTTGGTGTGTGACTATTCGATGGAACTAATGGGACACTTTCAAAACCTTGGTGATTTTGCCCATCATTTGAAAAGTTTTGTGAGGGGGCACCATATTGTTGCTGAGAGAAATATTGTGGATTCATTGATCTGAAATCATTAGGACATCAAAACAACATTCTCAAAAACTAGAAATCTAAACAAAAAATTAATGAACAAGCATTAAACTTATGGAAGCTCAAAAAGTAAAAATCCAAACAAAAATATACACAATTAATTCATAAATCGCTTTTATAAAAAAACTTTGACATCTAGCTGCAATCTCGAAAAAGTTAAATATGACGAAGCGACTCACTTAATTTGTATACCCAGCACAAATCTTATAGAAATACTCTTCCAGAATTTGAATATTTCTAAATATTGACTATGGAATATGTATATTTCATTAAAGTAAGAAATATTTCAGTCAAGGTATAGTTAAACAGTCTAGTGCCACGTAAGGTTTACTTGCGCATGTCCTAGTTACTTCCACGTATTTCTCCCCAAAAAACTCACTAGAATTCAGATTTCCAAGAGAAATGTTATATATCCAATTCAAATTTGTTAAAAATGTTTGGATATTAATAATTACAACAGCGATCTTAATAGGAATTTACTTTCCATCGAGGCATGCTAGGCATTATGAATGTGTGAGAATTAACGATATTTTAGAGAGCCTTCATTTCCAAACAAACGTTCAAAATAATAACCTTAAAAATTGTACATACGAAAATATATTATTCGCTGCAAACAATAAAATTCGAATTGATGACGTTACTCAGCAAAAAGTATACGCAGAACCAAATTCAGGTAAATATCGTAAAAGCATGTTTTTCGTGTATAGTATTCATTCTTTGTGAATATTTTATACTGTTAACTGAAAATTAAAACTATTGTCATTACTATGACATGACATGACATGACTGTCGTATTTAGTATTTGACGTGAATTCATGAATACCAACATCTGATTCTGAACTCCCTTATGAACGGTTCTATCATTATCACGGTATAATTTAGGAACAGCGAATCTTAAAATGTTGTATCTATGCCGCGGACAAAAGCAGTGATAGCAAATATGTTTCAGGAGGTGAATATGCACCCGCCGATTGTAGTCCCTTAATCAGCTCTGCTATCATAGTACCATACAGGGATCGCAAGGAACAGTTGGAAGTATTTTTGTATTTTATTCATCACTTTTTGCAGAAGCAGAAAATCCACTACAGGATTTATATTGTTCATCAGAAAAACCATCTGCCTTTTAATCGGGCAAAGCTATTGAATATTGGAGCCAAAGCTGCTATGTCCGATAGATTTCCCTGTTTAATACTGCACGATCTTGATTTGATTCCCTTGAATTATGCCAATTTTTACGCTTGTTCAAAACTACCTAGGCATATGTCCTCTAGCCTTGATAGCTTCAGGTATGTATGAGTATTTTGGTATGAACATATGTTGTGATCTAAGATTAATTGTGCCCTCAATATTTTCAGGTATAATCTACCCTATTTAACTCTTTTCGGGGGAGCAGCTTCCATCTTGTCCGAACAATACAAGGCTATCAATGGAATGTCGAACTTATTCGAAGGATGGGGGGGAGAGGATGATGATTTCTATAAGTAAGTTCAACAAATTAGTTCGTAATGCATAGCTTATTCAATACGCGGTAGATTCTACTTTAGTTTAGTTTGAGAGCGACATTTGAAGACTAATTGATGTTTGTAAAGTTCAACTTTTCCATGTTGCCACTCAATTATGAAGCACTTGAACGGACTAGTAGTAAATGTGCGCTTGAAAATTGTGTGCAGATAGTATCGCAACGCCTTTAAGTCGCAGTTTGTCTGGCAATATCTCCAAATCCATATATTGATGACGAAGAAAATGATCACTTGACATAAGTAAGGCAAAAGTTTCAAATTTAACACTGCATTATATATGTATAGGATATCATTTCATGTTCACAAATTACAAAGTATAAAAGGGATTATTAGTGAATATTTCGATTATCTGATGAAACAATTGTTGCTAATTGATGAATTAATTTGGCATCATATTTATTTATTCAATGTATAGATATAATTATTATTTGTCGTTCATACAAACATCAATATCAATATAATATGTATATTTGCCCAAGTAGGAATTATTATTATACTGTTCTGTTGAATTGAGGTTGGTGAATATGACCCTAGAATAGAAAACTACCCCCCGGTTTCTAAAAGGCTGGTCAAAGTTAACAGAACTGTTAATGTCAAATCAGTCCGAGTTTTTGCGCTTTGCGCAACTCAGATGAGGGTTAACAAGAGATTGATCACTGATTAGTTAACATTTGTGCTGATCAGCCTTTCATGAATTCATTTGGCATCATATTTATTTATTCAATGTATAGATATAATTATTATTTGTCGTTCATACAAACATCAATATCAATATAATATGTATATTTGCCATTGACGTCTATGATATTTGCCCAAGTAGGAATTATTATTATACTGTTCTGTTGAATTGAGGTTGGTGAATATGACCCTAGAATAGAAAACTACAGTCTATTATACAGTTGACAGAATTTGAGCAAAAAACATACAAAGATGTTCTTTGTTTAGTAACTGAATTGTTGAGCCGCTCAGATCTCAAAATAATTGGTTTTTGCGCGTATGTTCTGGGGAACATCGCGTTATCATTTCGTCCAAATGTCTGTAATTTGCGAATTTTTTGCCGAAAATGGTCTCAAACGATTGAGTTCGACTCCCTGATGAAGAATTCGAGGTCAAATTTGATTCTGTCCGGCCGGCCGTTGCCACGATAACTTGAGAACGGAAAGAGCTAGCGACTTGAAATTTTCAGGGTAGGTGGCGCATCCCAATACGACGGACAAGTTCGTTGGTCATAATCGGCTCAATGGTTTCCGAGTAATAATTTTGTTTTCAACCATTATAAATCTGATCGAATTGAAACTTGGTGAATAGTTGTAGAATATAAACCTAAACACATTTGTGAAATTTTGTGAGAATCGTATCACTAGAAAATTAAAAAAGAAACTATTTAAAAAATAATTTTTTTTAACGATAACCTGAGAACGGAAAGAGATAGCGAATTGAAGTTTTCAGGTTAGGTTGTGCATCTGAATGAGACATCCGAATTTGTTTATGAGCATAATCGGCAGAACGGTTTTGGAGTTATACCCATCTGAAATTTGATTGTTATTTCCTCAATAACTCGAAAACTACTAAACCGTCCAATTCAAACATGGTTATTAGTTGTAGAATGCCAACGCGAAAATTCTTGTGAATTTCGTGGGGATCGTATCGCAAGAAAAGTTTTAAAAAATTATTGAAAAAATTTCTATATATCAGAAACTATTCACCCGACAATGCTGAAATTTTGCGAGAGCCTTCAGCAACAATAAAATATAATAAAAATGAAATTTCTAAGAACAAGAGTGAATATATTTGAAAACTAGCGGAGGCGATTCTTCTTCAATAAGTGATCCATGCGGCTACAGAGGTGTATATTTGTGAGAGAGGACTTTTGAAATGTTATGTATTATTTTTAATTTGTTCGTTTTTCTCCTCTTTTCTTTTCATTTTTGCCCGTATGCATGTTCGAATTGAAGCTTGGTAAAATGTTTTGAGGACCGTAACCCTGAACATTTTTTAAAAAATTACGAATAAAAAAAATGGTTCAAGCACTAACGTGAAGTCGGGAGCTTCTGCGCGTATGTATTGTCCATTCTCCTGTATTGGACACTCTTAATTCGAATTATTGTCCAATACAGGACAATGGACAATATAATTTACCATCGTAAATTCGATTAAGAGTGTCCAATACGGGAGAATGGACAATAGAACATACGCGCAAAAGCTCCCGACTTCACGTCAGTGCTTGAATCTATTTTTTTTATTAGATGATGATTTGGAAACCTAATGATGCTTGGAACTGCATCAGATTTCGAAGTGTTCCTTCCAAAATTATCACAATGAAAATGTTCCGTACATAAAGGCTGGTTTATGCTGGCTGGTAACTTTAACTTATTCCCTAACTTAAAAATTGAAACATAGATTTCTAACGCTATGGTTGATACTGAGACTGAATAATCCGTTTAGGTATTATTAATAATAATAATTAATAAGTTAACGGATTATTTTTCCGCTCTACTGTTCTCAGAAATTTCTAGTTGGCAATACTGACCCAAGGTTATTTAGGGGATTCTGTGTCAGTGTCACTGTCTTTCACTTTACTTTTTATGGTTTATGCCTTTAGGTTTATGCACAGAACAGTCAGAACACTAACAAGTCTCACCATCTGCGTACTTACAATACGTTCCGTAAATCAACCAAAGTAACCAATTTTTTCAGGACCGGTAACTATACTCCATTCACTTTTATAAAGTCTCCCGGTTGGCCATGATTTAGGTCTATCACGTTTTTGTAACTAAAACACTGGCAGGTTGGCACTGCTGAAATATCGTCAAGGTCAAAACAATTCGCTGAGACGTTGCCAATTTCTACTCTCAACATAATCTTCAATCTTAGACAAGATATTATCACAGAACATTATCTTCGAATAATAAATAACTCTTCGCTTTGAAATTGAAAATGCCGAAAGTAGTTTTGAAGAAGCAGAAGTGCTATACAGAAATCTGCAATAGCAAAACTTCATTCTGACATGTTGAACTCTCGAATGAAATTACTTAGTTTCCTATCATTATATTTAATTGAGGTATAAGAATTACTTGGGTTTTGTAGTACTACTACATTTTGAAACTATACATAGTGTATTTCAAGTTGTGCAACAAGGTATTTAAATGTCTTCTTGAGAAAAGTGGGGAATTGCATAGGTACGTCTATTCGTTTAGAAGTTTTCCTGCCGGGATATTCAGGTACTTTTATTGGCGCTCTAGTTCCTCGGAACTGAGTGCTTATCAATTTGCCCAAATGTCTGTAATTTTCGAATATTTCGATGAAAATGGTCTTAAACGATTTGGTTCGACTCACTGATCAAGAATCCGTGGTCGAAATTCATTCTGTCCGGCCGGTCCGGCCGGCCGGCCGGCCGGCCGTAGGCACGATAACTCTCGAACGGAATGAGCTAGAGAGTTGAAATTTTCAGAGTAGGTTTGGGGGATGAATATCTCGGCTAAGTTCGTTATTGGGCAAAATCGGACAAATGGTTTCGGAGTAACAAAAAAAAAATTTTTTTTTTACGAAACAAATTCCAAATTAAATTTTTTTTAATAAAAAGTTTTTTCATGAGAATCCAATCATATCATTTTTAACTCTAACAAGCTAATACTTTCGGAGATATGATTTTTCAAAATTTCAATAATAAATCGTATTTCAACGTTGTCACAGAATAATATTATTCTATGTATGAATATGAATTGTCATAATGTCAAATGATGTTCCTGAGACTAATAAATCATAGTATATCTTGTCTATGCTAATCAATCGAAGAATTGTGAGCGAAGTGAGAAAAATCTCAGATATGATTTTTCAAAATTTCAATAATAAATCGTATTTCAACGTTGTCACAGAATGATATTATTCTATGTATGAATATGAATTGTCATAATGTCAAATGATGTTCCATGTTCCTGAGACTAATCAATCGAAGAATTGTGAGCGAAGTGAGTTAAATCTCAGTTGTTTGCTCCGATATTAGTTTTTCTCAGAAAATTCTTACATTTCGGAATTGAACATGAAGTAAGAGATCTGAGAGTAGTGAGACTGCTTTTCATCCATAGACATAGATATAACTCTCGAACGGATAATGAGGTAGGTAGTTGAAATTTTCAGAGTAGTTTAGGGAGATGAATATCTCGGTTAAGTTCGTTATTGGGCAAAATTGGCCAGATTTAATTTGATTTCTTCCATGGTGCTTTTCTCATTCTCATGATTGCTCATTTAATCTTGATAAATAAACTATTATTTGAATTGAATTTCCTTTAGGATGCAGTTCTATTATATGAATACATTGATATAATTCCCAACTCTGAGAAACCAATACTTTCGGAGATATAATTTGTCTGTTTGAACTAGAGCGCCAGAAAGCTCCTGTCCACAGGGCTTGAACCCATTTTTCTTTCTTCAAATGAACTATCACAAAGTAACGGACTACTCTATCCATTATTTTTCAATAAAATTCCAACACTTGATTCTCGATTTCCATACAAGAAAATAGAATAATTGAATATTACTACCAGTTTATATACGTGAATTATTTCTAGTAGCAACAGAGGAAACATTTTCTTCTACAGTCGCCAGGACTGTGGAATTATTTAATTCAAATAATATCTTCTCAAATTCATTATTTTTCCGAAGTAAATTCACACTGTGAAAATACGTAATTACTACGACTTCTATGTAGAGAGGACAACGTTGCATAGTTATCTGACAGGAGAATTACTATTGGGAACTTCCAAAACTCTGGTGGCGGGATTAGCTGGCCATACACGGACGTTCTTTCGCGCGGTTTAGCGTGTTATCTACAAAATCATGTGGAAAATCCCTTGCGTGAGTGAGCATTGCAGCACGCCATGATAGAGCTTTGAGGGATTTCTCACGTCCTTTCCTCTGGAATGGCGTTTCATCGCCATACACGCAGATGATCCTTCGGTCGAGGATCAAATATCTTTGCGTCCATCCTTAAATAATTTTTAAAGTAATCGGGATTATTATCTTTTAATTCCCGTAAAAGCGACATGTGACAATATTTTTCTTTGTCAGCCAGCCAACTTTTCTGCCATGGCGCTCTTTGTTCCTCGGAACAGAGTGCTTATCAATTTGCCCAAGGGTCAGTAATTCTCGAATTTTTGGGTGAAAATGATCTCAAACGTTTTGGTTCGACTTACTAATCAAGAATCCGTGGTCAAAATCGATTCTGTCCGGCCGTCTGTTAACACGATAACTCTCGAACTGAATGAGCTAGACAGTTCAAATTTCCATAGTAGGTTTGGGAGATAAATACCTCGGTTAAGTTCGTTATCGGGCAAAATCGGTCTGGTGGTTTCGAAGTAACGAAAAAAATTTTTTTTTTTTACATTACAAATTTCAAATTCAATTTTTTTTAGTTTCATCATAAGAATCCATTGATATCATTATCAACTCTAAGAAAATAATACTTTCGGAGAACACGAAAATATTCAACTAACTAAATTGAACTGGATGGTGAAACAACGCCTTCGTGTAGCGGAATCGCCAAGAACTCAGTTTATCATCTTGAAAATTTCAAGATGACTGAATGCCGTTCCAAATGACTCTTTTTTCGACGTTTTCCGGCCATACACACCCGGTTTATCCTTTCAGATGATTTGCTACGAACCCTCACGTTCAAAATCATCTGAATAATTCACAACGTGTATGGGCAACGACGGTTTTTTCGCCACGCCGTTCTTTTCGGCATGATAACCGCCACGTTACAACGCGCCATGATAAACCGCGCGAAAGGACGTACGTGTATGGCCAGCTATTCGGCAACTAACCACGCTAGTAATAAATATAAACAATCTCGTGTTGGACAGGTCAGTCGACGAAGTTTGACCGAAATTTTCATGGAAAATTTAAATTATGATTGACTTGAGATCATTGTTGGATTACTTTGTGATATATATTCAAATATTGATCATTATATAACTAATTTTATGGCACTTGATTGATATAAAGTCTACAACCAGTAAGTATATTCATATATGTTTGTCAAACTTACATTATATTTAAAACTTCTTTCAGTTACTATTTGCGAATGATTAAGAAGGGACTCAGTTGATTAGAATTTCTGGAGTACATAGGAGCTTCAACTTCTAATTCTAGAGTCCTTGTAGAAGGAGAAGAGGTTCTAAATGTAGATCATGTAATCGTGTGTGACAAAACAAATTGTGGTCCCAGTTTTATAGATATTTGTTCTTAATGTTTACAAAGTAGTGCCCTTAATTCAGTACCACGTAAAATTGATGGCCCATTAATGTGGAGAATGGTAAACTTAAAATAGAAGGTATGGTATATTCTTGTAAAGTCGGAGCACGGAGGAGGTGTAAACATATTACTGATGTATTAATTAAAGTTCAGGTGCATGATGTTCTAGTTTATTTATGAGAATATAGTGTCTAATTGAACCAGATAAAGCTTTTGTAAAACAGTTACCAATAATTGGAATGATTTTTTCAAAATCTGATACATATATTATGTGAAAATAATTATTAACAATAAGTGTAATGTTTGAGGTATAATAAAGATTATCTGGATGTAGGTCCAGGTTAAGTACTCTTCGGTCTATTAGTTATCCTTCTAACGCATTTCCAACATTTATATTTGGTTTTCCGGAGGTAAGAAGTGAAAACTCAAACCTATACATTTTGGCATTTTTTTCGCCCATGAATTGAATTGAGGCACACAACAATAGTCGTTTCTGGTCGAAGACATATTAGGCAGGATAATATTCATTATTTCAACTTGAATTTTTCTTTTAAACAAAAGTTTATTGACGAATACTGAACAATTCAACTCGAACACGTGGCTCATTACTAGCTTGGTTAGTTGCCGAATCCCGCCGCCAGAGTTTTGGAAGTTCCCAATAACCTAACATTTTCAAAATATACATGGTGAAATGTGTCAAATTTTCATGGCCAACCGGGAGACTTTATAAAAGTGAATGGAGTATACTCTGGTGAGACTGTCATCTGTCAGTTGTTTAAGTTTAAAGGTTAATTTTCGTTGAATATTTCTGACATCAGTTAACTTGAGGTGGAACAAATAATATCTAATGTAATTCAATTAAAGAATCTATTATCCATTATAATTGCAACAAAAATTTGTAGTTTTTGACTATAATTATCTAAAACCAGTTGAAACATAAGACCACAGAAAACTTTTGACATCCAAACAATAACAAACCGATGTTACCAAAAAAATTCGTCGGTTGTTCTGGTGCCTGAAAATCTACCGCTTTCTCAGGAACCAAGCTCCGTATTTCTGTGGTATTTCAGGAGCCAACCAAACATTTCATATTTACGGAACGGAAAAGTAGTGTATTTCTTGTCTATGGTAGTAACCCCAACAACCAAGTTGATTTACGGAACATATTCTTAGTTATCTCTATCTGTGACTGTGATTCTCAAGTTCTCAGAAATATTTATGAAAATTTAGTTTAGTTATCTGTGGTTTAGTAGACAGTAGTATTGAAAATTTAGAACGAGCTAAGAGCTAATACAGTTTATCATTAATCTTTCTACAATATGGAACTGGATAGTATGTTCAGAACTGTTGTATTCGATTCTTCTAATGAGACAAGAGAATTCCGATGTGACATCTGCAATAAGTATCTTTCGGTTGCTCCCATACTTTTTCACAAAACTGTTGGAAAGGTGTGTGGACGATGTTTTGAAGCAGGCGAAACGAAGAAATTTCCAAATGTGACCTTTGAAAGCCAAACAGTTTATGAGGGAATTGCCAAGTACATAATTTTTCCTTGTTCGTTTCAAGCAAAAGGTTGCAAAGAGAATCTTGATTGGACTCAAGTCAGTCAACATGAAGCTTCCTGCAATTTTAGAGATAATAAATGCCCATTCGGCCAAGATGATTTACTTTTGCCAGGAATAAAGTGCGAGTGGAAGGGGCATAACCAAAATCTCTTTTATCACTTGATGTATAGACATGATGCATATCTCAGGGATTTTTTAAAAATATCTATGTTTGATTCCGATGAACCAGAAAATGGTATATTAATATCCACGTTTATGGATATTCCTGTTGTTGCTGTATTATTTGTTACTGATGATGCTAAACATATTTCTTTTCATTTGTTGATGGATACTTCTTTTGTCCAGTGTGAAGCTCACACATATGATATTGAGGTAACTGATCGAGTAGAAAAACATAAGATAGTGTTTCCAGAAAATAAGGTGGCTCCATTATGTGATAGAGCATTTACAGCAAATTCATTAGAGCATGGATTCAATTTAGAGTTAGCAGGACTTGAGGGTTTGTTGAAAAGCAACTGCTTCAATTTCTGTTTCAAGATTAAATCGAAGCTGTCAGACTCATTAAAAGAAAAATCTGATCATCTTTCAGTTGAAGATAATACTTTTTTTAATGAAGTATGTGAGTCCTGTCATAGTATTTTGTTTTACCCTATTTATCGCTGTAACAGGGGTCATAATAATTGCGGTGATTGCCAATGTGGGAAAACAAACTGCAAATGTGGAGAAAAAATATTAGACAGTAAGTAGCAATTTTTTTTTACAACAATATACAAGTAGCAATTTTCATCATTTGTTAATGAATAAGCTGCTCTCCTGAGATAGAGATACAAGGGTTCTGTACCAAAAATTTACTAACAGTTGGTTTATAAGAACATATTCAATTCATATGTTAAATATTCTTCCTTACAGGTAATATAGCTTCAAATCAGTTTGTGTTTTACAGTGTTTTTGAACTGAACTTCAACTATTTACTGAGGCCACAAAAAAATATTCCTTCATCCTATAATCTGCAGTACGCAATTATTGTTTGGGCCTTGCACAAAGAAGTTTTCTTCTTCATTATTTTTTCCTTCCAGACATTGTAGAATTAAATTGTGAAAAGGGACCATCTTTGAATGTTTAATGGCCTATTTGTTGTCTTCTGTAAAAGTATCATTTTCAAGGTTTATACCCCACATGGCTATCTCTTGGGACAAATATTCAAGCGAGCAAAATTACAAGCAAGCTTCTTTGTTGAGAAACAATCAAATACAGTGAAATCTCCCAGCTTTTTTGTCCGGAAGTGGGTGGTGTACACTTGTGCGAAGGTAACAAATGAATATGAAGAGAAATAAAAACAAAATATTTACTAGAATATAAGTATCAACTTATTGAAGAAAACTAATTGGAAAATATGAAGCTATTGCAGAATCTGTTCATATTATAAACTGTATTCAGAAAAAATCTTGGATTTTATTCTATTTCTGTTAGCAAACGGGCTTCGAAATGTAGCTCCAATTTACCGGTGTGAAGTTATCCACATCCACACATACACTCAACGACCAAAAAATGTTCAAATAGAATATTAATAACTCGATAAGTACTTGGTGAATAATGATGAAATTTGAGAGTGTTGCTCATGGATGCCTAAAGAATCGAAATAAAATGTCAAATAATTTGTGTAGCCCCCAGGGGGCGGTGGCTGGGGGCGGTAAAACGAAAAATGCTATAACTCGGAAAATATTGAGTGTTCCACGATGAACTTTGGATATGTGGTCAAGAATGGCGTAAATAAAAAGATGTATTAGGTCTCATAGTTTGTGCGGCCCCAGGGGGGCGGTATATCGAAAAATGCCATAACTCGGAAAATCTTGAGTGTTCCACGATGAGCTTTGGATATGTTGTCTAGAATGGCGTAAATACAAAGATGTAGTAGGTCCTATAGTTTGTGCGGCCCCAGGGGGGCGGCGATCGGGGGCGGTATATCGAAAAATGCCATAACTCGGAAAATATTGAGTGTTTCACGATGAGCTTTGGATATGCCGTCTAGAATGGCGTAAATAAAAAGATGTAGTAGGTCCCATAGTTTGTGCGGCCCCAGGGGGGCGGCAATCGGGGGCGGTATATCGAAAGATGCGATAACTCGGAAAATATTGAGTGTTGCAGGATTAGCTTTGGATATGCGGTCGAGAATGGCGTAAATACAAAGATGTAGTATGTCCCATAGTTTGTGCGGCCCCAGGGGGGCGGCGAACGGGGGCGGTATATCGAAAAATGCCATAACTCGGAAAATATTTGAGTGTTCCACGATGAGCTTTGGATATGTTGTCTAGAATGGCTTAAATACAAAGATGTAGTAGGTCCCATAGTTTGTACGGCCCCAGGGGGGCGGTATATCGAAAAATGCGATAACTCGGAAAATATTGAGTGTTCCACGATGAGCTTTGGATAGGTCGTCTAGAATGGCGAAAATACAAAGATGTAGTAGGGCCCATAGTTTGTGCGGCCCCAGGGGCGCGGCGATGGGGGGCATGTTTAGTGGGATCTATGGATATGTGGTGGAGAATGGCGTAAATACAAAGATGTAGTAGGTCTCATAGTTTGTGCCCCATGGGGGCGGCAATCGGGGGATATGTGGTGGAGAATGGCGTAAATACAAAGATGTAGTAGGTCTCATAGTTTGTGCCCCATGGGGGCGGCAATCGGGGGCGGTATATCGAAAAATGCCATAACTTTGTATTTACGCTATTCTAGACGACGTATCCAAAGCTCATCGTGGAACACTCAATATTTTCCGAGTTATGGCATTTTTCGATATACCGCCCCCGATTGCTGCCCCCCTGGGGCCGCACAAACTATGGGACCTACTACATCTTTGTATTTACGCCATTCTAGACAACATATCCAAAGCTCAACGTGGAACACTCAATATTTTCCGAGTTATGGCATTTTTCGATATACCGCCCCCGATTGCCGCCCCCCTGGGGCCGCACAACTTATGGTACCTACTACATCTTTGTATTTAAGCCATTCTCGACCACATATCCAAAGCTCATTCTGGAACACTCAATATTTTCCGAGTTATCGCATTTTTAGATATACCGCCCCCCTAGGGCCGCAAAAACTATGGGCCTACTACATTTTATTTATTTATTTATTTATTTATTTATTTATTTATTTATTTATGAAAACGGGATACAAACAGGTTACACCCAAAAAAGCATCCACTTAAGACTAACAAAAAAATTAAAAGTGTTTACAAAAGTGAACCGTTAATCGGAAAATCTCACATTTTTACGGGAAAATATGCTTATGCACATATATTCTTACTAAGAAAAAGGAGGACAACAAATCACAGACAAAAATCCACTTACAGTTGTACCCACAAGAAGGCAAAAATAAACCACGAAAAAAAGAGAAATCCAGTATCAAGGATGGAAAATCCTTCTACAATTATTCTTGAAGGCAGGCAAGGATAAAACAAAAATATCCAAACTTCCGACATACTTATTAAAGAACTCACACATTCTGGTCATAGGAGCGTTCCTACCAATGTTAGTTCTGAAACATCTACTATGAAGCAGTTGCCTATTTCTGGTTTGTCTAGATGGCACATGATAATGCACAAATGATGTTACCTCCGGCGAATCGTAATAGTTCCTCAACACCTTGTATAGAAAAACCAGATCGGAAATTATTCTCCGCTGTTCCAAAAGCTGTATGCCGTAACCACTGCGGATCGCACCTATCCCCAATGTAACATATTCTCTGGTCATCTTAAAGTGAAGGAACCTGATGAATTTATTCTGAAGCCTTTCAAACCGCAACTTATGCACACTATAGTAAGGGGACCACACAACACTGCCATAACTAAGTTTACTCAAGACGAAGGAATTATATAAAGATCTTATTGCTGCCTCAACTTGGAAGTCTCTGCACAATCTACACAGGAAACCCAACATCTTGTTTGAAGCAGACATGACAAAATCGAAGTGGGCATGGAAATGAAGTTTAGAGTCGAAGACTACACCAAGATCTTTAATTTTCTCCACTCTATCAATGATATTCTGATCCAATTGGTATTGATGATCGATCCTATTAGATTTCCTGGTGAAAGAAATAGAAGCACACTTTTTGTAGTTTATTTTCATCTTTGTATTTACGCCATTCTCGACCACATATCCAAAGCTCATCCTGGAACACTCAATATTTTCCGTGTTTTCGCATTTTTCGATATACCGCCCCCGATTGCCGCACAAACTATGGGACCTACTACATCTTTTCATTTACGCCATTCTAGACGACATATCCAAAGCTCATCGTGGAACACTCTATATTTTCCGACTTATCGCATTTTTAGATATACCGCCCCTTGGGCCGCACAAACTATGAGACCTACTACATCTTTGTATTTACGCCATTCTAGACAACATATCCAAAGCTCATCGTGGAACACTCAAGATTTTCCGAGTTATGGCATTTTTCGATATACCGCCCCCGATCGCCGCCCCCCTGGGGCCGCACAAACTATGAGACCTACTACATCTCTTTATTTACGCCATTCTTGACCACATATCCAAAGTTCATCGTGGAACACTCAATATTTTCCGAGTTATATCATTTTTCGTTTTACCGCCCCCAGCCACCACCCCTTGGGGGCTACACAAATTATTTAACATTTTATTTCGATTCCTTAGGCATCCATGAGCAACACTCTCAAATTTCATCATTATTCACCAAGTACTTATTGAGTTATTAATATTTCAATTTGAACATTTTTTGGTCGTTGAGTGTATGTGTGGATGTGGATAACCTCACACCGCCCAACTAGCAAAATAGACCCCTAAAAGAACGAAATGGTTTCATAACTATCGTATAGGGCCGCTTGAAAGGATATCATTATTTTTTAATGCGTCTCAATACGACAATTTGGTCATAAAATAGATGGATTTCTATAATGCTGTTGTATAGAAGTTCTTACAACTCATATAATACGACAAATTTTATAACAGTCGCATAACGTACTATAAAATTCCTATAAAATAATTTTAAAACAGTGTTATACAGATTAGAATACGGTTACATACCTATTGTATTACTTATAATAGCGACGTTAAAAGATGGTTATAAAGGAAGCTGTATAAACAGTTGCATTAGAGTTCTTTAAGAGAAGTAATAAGATTGTTGCTTTACGCAGAAGTGGAACACTACACAATAGATATAAAACTATTTTATAATCATCTTATAACTAAAACAGTATTCCCTCTTATGAAGAGCTTATAGAATAAAAATGTGGTTCCAGGAATAAATTTATCTCATGTTCTGCGTTATAAAATCATCTACATATACCTACAAACATATAAACATAACCCAATAGTAATAGAAAAATTACGCGGGTTTTCTAGCAGTTTTCGGGTTCAAAATGAATTCAGCAATATCTGAGTGGAAACAAATAAAAAAGAGTGCTAATTCGTTCCAGTTTGTGGGAACAATCGTCAACTCTTTTCTATTATTTTCCTCGGTTTCTACTATCTTGAAGATATTTCAAATATATGAATACCGGTATAAATAAATCCAATAATTTGAGGTTAGTTCACGCTTTGAAAGAATCTGTATAAAGAAATTATTCGAAACACAATACAACTAAATGATTGTTTAATGTCGTACCGAAAGCATGTTAAGCGATACTTCTGTTCTATTATGTAGTTTGCCAACGCGCTAAAGGATTACACGGAAATCTAACGTACAGTGTTGCTATCTTGGCAGTTAGTAGTTATTCCGACATACATAAAATCAGTAGCAATAAATAGGTAGACTTTTTATTTTATTATGATACATCTTGTAGTTCAAGATGTTCTAAAAGCACCTACAATGTATGTTTTGCAATTCAATCATGAAAAGTCATATTATATATTTGACACGGATTGTCATAAGGGTTCATTGTAAATTTTAACAGTAAACTTGTGCTGAAGAGAGTTTAGTTATATGAACAAACACAATATTGCGATAGATTCCTTTATTTTTACTAAGAAAACCATTTTTTTAAAATAATAACTGAATAATTAGCACAAAAAAAATCTTGTGTAGCCTACACTTCATGCAAAACATCGACGTGTACTTTTTGCACACAATGTGTTGGACCACTCACTATACCCGTGGTCCAATCCTGATCCTTTATATAAATATCTACCTATTATTTCTGTAATAAACAAAATCTGGCAACAGTTGAAAGTGGTCAAGAATCAAACTGCACCATGATTCCTGAGACTGTTAAAAACAATTTTATGGCGCTGCATTAAACAACATAATAAAACTTTAATATCGTATACAGCTCAGAAGAAAACAGAATCATTGTATAAGGTATCTAATGTGTATTCTACCATATACGCCATATTTATTAAACGTTCGGCTGTTCAGAAACCGCCGCCATTGTGAAAAAAATCATATAGAAACGAAAAAGGGTGAAATAAAAATGGATTTTTTAAGGAAATATGTGATTTCTTCCGCTTTTACAACAGCCACAATACATGCTTTGTTTTAAGTTGAAAATTCAACAAATAATAAATTATTTTTTATTTTTAAATACCAATAAAATGTACGCTAAACTGAGGCGCTTTAATTTTTTACCAACAAAATATATATATATATATATATTGTCAGAAAAGTTAGCTGCGCAAATAAATTTGGCCCCCACAGTAGCGATATAGGTCTTCAATATGATTAACAACAGGTCCCATCTCCATCACCCACCGCCATAATAATGCCTGATATTGGATCTTACTCCTCTGTCATGACACAACGCGAACGTTTACACCTAATAATATATTCTTGTGATAATTCTATTCCGAATATCAACGGTAGAGAACAAAATTATTGTATTAGCTATTCTGTCTGCATTATAAAATACTTATAAAATACTTTCTTAGTAGTTCTATATGTGGCCGTTAAATACTCTTAAACCGCAGAATAGGAGTACTGCTATACAATAGTTTTATAGCAGTTCGCAAATACATTGTATAAGTAATCTCGAAGACATACTTATAGGACAGTTATAAAGTCATCCTATAACGGTTGTGTAGTTTACTAAAGGATGTCCTAAAAGAACTGAACAGTTGTGTAAAGTGGGGCCCTTTTTGGTTGTAAAGACATTGTATAATGGTTTATATCCACTGTATAAGATTTTCACGTTTCTATAAGATATGCTCTATAGCAGTTCTTACAACCTTTATAAAATTATTTTTGCTAGTTGGGCGGTCTCCAATTTTTATAGAAATGCCACAAAATCGCAAAATAATTTCAAGTTTCCAATCAATTTCAGTACTTTACTATTAGATTTTATTTTAGGGATCTCAGATATCTACCTTCTTGCTCGCTGTTTAATTTTTGTTCTTCTTCATCTTTCTCTCCATTTTTGGCGCTCTTGTTACTGGTAAGAGAGTGCTTATCAATTTGCCCAAATGTCTAATTTTCGAATTTTTGGCTGATAATGGTCTTAAACGATTTGGTTCGCCTCACTGATCAAGAATCCATGGTCGAAATCGATTCTGTCCGCCGGTCCGTCCGGCCGTTAACACGATAACTCTTGAACGAAACGAGCTAGACAGTTGAAATTTTCAGAGTAGGTTTGGGAGATAAGTAACTCGGCTAAGTTCGTTATTGGGCAAAATCGGTCGGATGGTTTCGCAATTTCTTTTTCAAGATGCAGTTTCATCATAAGAATCCATTAATATCATTTTCATCTCTACGAAGCTAATACTTTCGGAGATATAATTTTTCAAAATTTCATTAATACATCTTACTTCTATGTTATCACAGAATGCGAATTCTATCTGGCTCTGTTCTATCTGTGTTCACTGTTCATACATATAAATCTTATCTGTCTATGACAGATATGTCAAATATATTGATTTCTGTTCTAACAAAGTATGATTTAATGCAAAATGACCAATTATTGGATATTATAGTTACCCCTACCCTATATGCTCTTGGCTAATAATCCATATGATGATGGAAATATATAATTTGGTAAGTTTATTGAATTGGGTTAAGAATACCTTCTTCTTTCCTTAGTTTAGTTTCTTTTATGATGCAGTTCTATTATAAGAATCCATTAATATCATTCCTAACTCTGAGAAACCAATAATTTCGGAGATGAATTGTCAAAGTTTGAACAAGTGCGCCAAAGCTCCTGTCCACTTTTTTGCGCTCTAGTTCCTCGGAACTGAGTGCTTATCAATTTGCCCAAATGTTTGTAATTTTCGAATTTTTGGCTGAAAATGGTCTCAAACGATTTGGTTCGACTCACTGATCAATAATCCGAGGTCGAAATCAATTCTGTCCGGCCGGCCGGCCGTAGGCACGATAACTCTCGAACGAAAGGAGTTAGGGGATTGAAATTTGCAAGGTGGGTTTGGAGCGTAAATATCTCGGACATGTTCGTTAATGGGCGAAATCCATCAAGCAGTTTCGGAGTTATGGCCGATTTTAGTAAAACACATTTTTTATGAATATTTCCGTAACCGATCACTCGATCTATCTGAAATTTAGCATCAAATTGTAGAGTAATGACCTTTATACGCATGTGAAGTTTTGTATTGACCAGGTTACCGCAAAGTGTCAAAAAAAAATTTCAAAATAAAAAAAAAATTTTCTACAATAACTCTCGAACGGAATGAGCTAGGCAGTTGAAATTTTCAGAGTAGGTTAGGGAGATGAATATCTCGGTTAAGTTCGTTATTGGGCAAAATAAGCCAGATGGTTTCGGAGTAACGAAAAAAAAAAATTTTTTTTAAGCAACAAATTTCAAATTCAATTTTTGCGCGCGTGTTCCGCAAGGAACAGCGTGCTATCATTTCGTCACAATGTCTGTATTTTTCGAATTTTTTTTCGAAAATGGTCTCAAACGATTGGGTTCGACTCCCTGATGAAGAATTCGAGGTTAAAATCAATTCTGTCCGTCCGGTCCGGCCGGCCGTTCGGTCCGGCCGTTAGCACGATAACTCTCGAACGGAACGACTTAGAGCGTTGAAATATGCAGGGTAGTTTCGTAGCGTAAATATCTCGGACAAGTTCGTTAACGGGCGAAATCGACCTAGCGGTTTCGGAGTTAAGGCCGTTTTTAGTAAAAACGTTTTTTATGAATATTTCCGGAACCGATCACTCGATCTTTTTGAAATTTGGCATCAGATTGTAGAATCATGACCTTTATATGCCTGCGAAGTTTTGTGTTGAACGGACGGCCCTAAAGTGGCAAAAAAAAATTTTGAAAATTTGAAAATTTTGTTTTCACGATAACTCGAAAAATACTGATCTGATTAAATTGAAACTCAGTAGTTAGATGCAAAAGACCAAAGCAAACACTTTTGCAAAATTTCGTGAAGATCACGTGACATGAAAAAAATAAAAAAATTACTACTATTTTGCGGAATACTTTGTTTTTAATGCCGAAACATATGTTTTTGAGGTTCATGCTGCCCTTTCCCTGCATTTTCCGTATTGCGCATGCGCAGATGAGAAGTCCTTTAACTGCTGTAGTTTTCGTCAGAGAGGATTGGGGTTTTGGGGTGGCGGATGCTATTCCTCCATAGAATTCAGATCCCTGATGAGGGTCTGCACATGCGTAGATTAAAGATGCGATATCTTCCGAACCACTAGTGTTGGAGAATCGGAGTTTTTTGTAAGGTGTGTTATTTTGAGAGGACTTTTAGCCGCCAGTAGATTGCGCATGCGCAGAAGAGAAGTGACTGTTTTTGGGTTGGATGGGTTATGTTGGGAGTGCTGAGTCGATATTGTGAGGTTTTAAAAGAATATTCATAGCAATTCAGTGCAAGGACAAGTCAGTTTAGGGGATGTAGCGTTGTTTCCGAGTTAAAGTGTCCGTACCGTGGCCCTGGGGCTGATTTTGAATTTGATGTTACCCCTTACAGGCATTTTTCGTTATGCGCATGAGCAGACCATCAGTGATTTAACTGCTGAAGTTTTCGTCAGAGATAATTGGGGTTTCGGGGTGGCAGATGCTATTCCTCTATAGAATCCCCTGGTGAGGGTCTGCGCATGCGTGGTTTCAAGATGCGATATCTCCTGAACCGCTAGTGTTGGAGAATCGTAGTTTTTTGTAGGGTGTGTGATTTTGGGAGGACTTTCAGCCGCAAGTAGATTGCGCATGCGCAGAAGAGAAGTGACTGTTTTTGGGTTGTATGGGTTATGTCAAGAGTGCTGAGCCAATATTGTGAGGTTTTAAAAGAATATTCATGGCAATTCAGTGCACGGCAAGTCAATTTGGGGGATGTAGCGTTGTTTCCGAATTGAAGTGTTCGTACCGTGGCTCTGGGGCTAATTTTGAAATCGATGTTACCCCTTACGGGCATTTTCGTTATGCGCATGAGCAGACCATCAGTGATTTAACTGCTGGTATTTTCGTCGGAGAGGATTGGGATTTTGGGGTGGTGGATGCTATTCTTCCATAGAATCCACTGGTGAGGGTCTGCGCATGCGTGGATTCAAGATGCAATATCTTCTGAACCTCTAGTGTTGGAGAATCGGAGTTTTTTGTAAGGTGTGTGATTTTAGGAGGACTTGCAGCCGCTAGTAGATTGCGCATGCGCAGAAGAGAAGTGCCTGTTTTTGGGTTGTATGGGTTATGTTGGGAGTGCTGAGCAGATATTGTGAGGTTTTAAATGAATATTCATGGCAATTCAGTGCAAGGACAAGTCAGTTTGGGGGATGTAGCGTTGTTTCCGAGTTAAAGTGTCCATACCGTGGCCCTGGGGCTAATTTCGAAATTGATGTTACCCCTTACGGGCATTTTTCGTTATGCGCATGAGCAGACCATCAGTGATTTAACTGCTGGTGCTTTCGTCAGAGAGGATTGGGGTTTTGGGGTGGCGGATGCTATTCCTCTATAGAATCCCCTGGTGAGGGTCTGCGCATGCGTGGATTCAAGAAGCGATATCTCCTGAACCACTAGTGTTGGAGAATCGGAGTTTTTTGTGAGGTTTGTAATTTTGGGAGGACTTGCAGCCACGAGTATATTGCGCTTGCGCAGACGAGAAGTGTATGGTTTTGGGTTGTTTGGGTTATGTTGGGAGTAATGAGCCGATATTGTGAGGTTTTAAAAGAATATTCATGTCAATTTAGTGCACGGACACAAGGCAGTTTGGGGTAAATAGCGTTGCTTCCAAATTGAAATGTCTGTATGGTGGCCCTGAGGCGAATTTATGTATAACTGTATTCGGTAGATCTATATTAAAATACGTTCGGATTCGGAGAAGAGGCAATTGCTTTCCTAACAGAGGTCCCACAACCGCAATTTTTTTCGATCTATGGTAAAGCTAACAGTCAAACTGTATTGATAGCTATATTTATTAAAGGAACTTGAAAAAATAAAAAAAAGCACTGACGTGAAGTCAGTACTCTTTGGCGCGCGTGTTCACGGTGGCCAATTTGAATTGAATGATGAGTACTTCAAGCTCAGTGGATAGAGCGAGCCGAAGATCTACCCAAAGGATAGTGGACACCATTCACTGTCGTTTCAAAAATTAACAGTGCTGTATCTAAGCTGCCATCAGGATAGGGTAATAAAGTTGGAAGAGAACACAACTGACTCTCCTTAGTCGCACAAGCTGCTAGAAGATTTGAGAGGGTCAGTATAATCCTAATCATGTTTATAGCACGCGCGCAAAAGCAGATTGAATTAACAATGAAAGAAAAAGTGTAAAAAGTCAATCTGTTTTAGCGCGCGTGCTATAAACATGATTATACTGACCCTCCCAAATCTTCTAGCAGCTTGTGCGACTAAGGAGAGTCAGTTGTGTTCTCTTCCAACTTTATTACCCTATCCTGATGGCAGCTTAGATACAGCACTGTTAATTTTTGAAACGACAGTGAATGGTGTCCACTATCCTTTGGGTAGATCTTCGGCTCGCTCTATCCACTGAGCTTGAAGTACTCATCATTCAATTCAAATTGGCCACCGTGAACACGTGCGCCAAAGAGTACTGACTTCACGTCAGTGCTTTTTTTTATTTTATTTAAGATGCAGTTTCACCATTAAAATCCATCGATATCATTTTCAACTCGAACAAGCTAATACTTTCGGAGATATGATTTTTCTAAATTTCAATAATGAATCGTACTTCTATGTTTTCACAGAATGCTATAATTATTCTATCTAAGCTTTATTATATGATCTGTGTTCATATATGAACACAGATCATATAATAAAGAACAGGATGAAATGTACGAGTATACTCGTACATTTCATCCTGTTCTATAAGAGATGAGAGTCAAATTCAGTTCAGCTATTTTAATTTGATTTCTTCCATGGTGCAGTTCTCATTCTCAGATTGCTCATTTAATCTTGATAAATAAACTATTATTTGGATTGAATTTCCTTTATGATGCAGTTCTATCATAAGAATACATTGATATAATTCCCAACTCTGAGAAACCAATACTTTCGGAGATATAATTTGTCTCTTTGAACTAGAGCGCCAGAAAGCTCCTGTCCACAGGGCTTGAACCCATTTTTAAGATCAAAATCAGAATGCTCTTCTGTAGTAATTCCTTCATCTAAATTCATGAATTCTGTATTATCCACTATGTTGCATACTGCTTTACAGTTTTTCAAAAAAATGGCTAGTACTGACAAGGGCATCCAGTCCTCTGAAGGGGATATCCCGAAGTTCGCTTTAGCGCGGTTGCACCTCCTTACCTACACATTCATTTTTGCCCATATTTGAGAATTCCGCGTCCGCGGAGGTTTTTCGGCACTGGTGGGACAATTTTGGTGTCCGTGTCCGTCCGGTAGAGGTGTCCGTCCGGTAGAGGTGTCCGTCCGGTAGAGGTGTCCGCTCATGAGAATTCATTTAACAAGAAAATCGTTGCGAATTTTACGGTTCTAGGAGAATTGTCCGTTTGAGGGGAGTGTCCGTCAAGAGAGGTTCCACTGTATACGTTTCTTAAAATGTGACGTGATGATGTTACCTACATAGACGAGCGCGCTGAAGGTCCTGACCTCACGCTGTAATTTTTTTGCGCCTATGTTCTGGGGAACATCGCTTTATCATTTTGCACAAATGTCTGTAACTTTCGAATTTTTTGCCAAAAATGGTCACAAACGTTTTGGTTCGACTCCCCGATGAAGTATTTGAGGTTAAATTTGATTCTGTCCGGCCGTTGCCACGAGAACTTAAGAACGGAAAGAGCTAGCGACTTTTCAGGGTAGGTGGCGCATCCCAACACGACGGACAACCAATATGAATTCGATCGAATTGAAACTTGTTGAATAGTTGTAGAATATAAACCTAAGCACGATCGTGGAATTTTGTGAGAATCGTATCGCTAGAAAATTTAAAAATATTATTAAAAAATATTTTTTAATACGCGATAACCTGAGAACGGAAAGAGAAAGCGATTTGAAATTTTCAGGTTAGGTTGTACATCTGAATGCGACATTTGAGTTTGTTTATAAGCATAATCGGCGAAACGGTTTTGGAGGTATACCCATCTGAAATTTGGTTTTTATTTCCTCAATAACTCGAAAAATATAGAAGCCATCCAATTCAAACATGGTTATTAGATGTAGAATGCCAACGCGAAAGTTCCTGCAAAATTTCGTGAGGATCGTATCACTAGAAAATTTTTAAAAAATCATTGAAAATTATTGAAAAAAATTCTATATATCAAAAACTATTCATCCAATATCGCTTAATCGAATTTACCATGGTAAATTCGATTTAGAGAGTGTCCAATACAGGAGAACGGACAATATAATTCACCATGGTAAATTCCATTAAGAGTGTCCAATACAGGAGAATGGACAATAGAACATACGCGCAAAAGCTCCTGACTACGTCAGTGCTTGAACCAATTTTTTTCAATTTGGCTTCTGTGCATAAATTTTCTAGAATTTTCGTAATTAAATTCAAAACGTAGGTCTATGTTGGATTTACATACATCATCAAATTATAATTAGAGTATTATATGAAATCATAGATTGAAGAATAATTATTGTCCATGTTGGATTTACATACATCATCAAATTATAATTAGAGTATTATATGAAATCATAGATTGAAGAATAATTATTGAAAATTTGAAAAATCACATCTCCGAGAGTATTAGTTTGTTAGAGTTGAGAATGATATCAATGGATTCCTATGATGAAACTGCATCTTTAAAAAAGTTTAATTTAAAATTTTTAATGTAAAAAATGTTGTTTTTTTTTGTTACTCCGAAATCACCCGGCCGATTTTGCCCAATAACGCAGTTAACCGAGATATTTATCTCCAAAACCTACTCTGAAAATTTCAACTGTCTAGTACATTCCGTTCAAGAGTTATCGTGTTAACGGCCGGACGGTCGGATATAATCGATTTTGACCATGGATTCTTGATCAGTGAGTGGAACCAAATCGTTTAAGACCATTTTCAGCCAAAAATTCGAAAATTACAGACATTTCGGCAAATTGATAAGCACTCTGTTCCGAGGAACAAGAGCTCCATAAATGCCTTGAGAATGCAAAAGTTATTATTTTGTAACTTCACAAACAACCAAGATATTCACACTTGTCTAAAAGGCGAAAAATCGACCTTTTGTTTATAACTCGAAAACAAAAGACGATAGTCAATTCCCGATGTTCCAATCATTCTGTTTTTATATTAAGGCTCAATAGACCAGGGTCGATAATTTTTGAAACAAAAAAAATATAATAGTAGTATGAAACCCACTCAAAGAGGAAGGGTTCATCTGAGGCCGGGAAGTGAGTTTTTAAGGGAAAAAAATGGTTCATTTCGAGTTCCGGTAAAACTACAAGTCCTATGAAAAATGGTTAAATGGCAAAATTGTAGGTAATAAGAAGATCTACAACATTTTTATTTAAACTTTTTTCACATAACCTCCAAATTTATGTGAAAAATTCAAATAAGTGTTTGGATTTTTATTTTTGGCGCTCTAGTTCCTCGGAACTGAGTGCTTATCAATTTGCCCAAATGTCTGTAATTTTCGAATATTTCGATGAAAATGGTCTTTAACGATTTGGTTCGACTCACTGATCAAGAATCCGTGGTCGAAATTCATTCTGTCCGGCCGGCCGCTCGGCCGGCCGTAGGCACGATAACTCTCGAACGGAATGAGCTAGAGAGTTGAAATTTTCAGAGTAGGTTTGGGGGAGGAATATCTCGGCTAAGTTCGTTACTGGGCAAAATCGGACAGAAGGTTTCGGAGTAATAAAAAAAAAATTTTTTTTTCACAAAACAAATTCCAAATTAATTTTTTTTTAATAAGCAGTTTTATCATAAGAATCCATTCATATCATTTTTAACTCTAACAAGCTAATACTTTCGGAGATATGATTTTTCAAATTTCAATGTAAATCGTATTTCACAGATTGATATAATTATTCTATGTATATACATAGAATGTACTATGTATGAATTGTCATAAAGTCAACTTGACAGAAGGGAATATTGTAACTTCAAGAATATTGGGGTTGAAATACTCGTATTTTAGCGATGCAACGGGGACCTCACCCGAAAATGTTTGAAAATATTACGTAAATATTGAAAGCATAATTCTGTAGTTCGAGAGAGGAGAAAATTTTGTGAACGTAGATCAGGAAATTTTTGATCGATTACAAGGTAATTTATTATTATTTATCTTCTTTTTTACATGTTTTATGGAATACCTACTATTTGTAGGTAGGTACTTTAAACCTGTTTTGGGCAATTGTCATACGAAACTTGTTTTTTGGCGCTCTAGTTCCTCGGAACAGAGTGCTTATCAATTTGCCCAAGTGTCTGTAATTTTGGAATTTTTGGCTGAAAATGGTCTCAAATGATTTGGTTCGACTCACTGATCAAGAATCCGAGTGCGAAATCGATTCTGTCCGGCCGGCCGACCGGCCGTAGGCACGATAACTCTCGAACGAAAGGAGTTAGCGGATTGAAAATTGCAAGGTGGTTTTGGAGCGTAAATATCTCAGACAAGTTCGTTAATGGGCGAAAACCATCAAGGGGCTTCGGAGTTATGGCCGATTTTAGTAAAAATATTTTTTATGAATATTTCCAAAACCGATCACTCGCTCTATCTGAAATTTAGCACCAAATTGTAGAACCATGACCTTTATACGCATGTGAAGTTTTGTATTGACCAGATTACCGCAAAGTGTCAAAAAAAAATTTGAAAATGTGGTGCAGTTCTCATTCTCATGATTGCTCATTTAATCTTGATAAATAAACTATTATTTGAATTGAATTTCCTTTATGATGCAGTTCTATCATATGAATAATATTAATAATAATAATCATAGTATTTATTGAACAGTTAGTTGAAACTATGACAATTAAACTCAATTAACTGTGAGTTACTCGCTCCGAGGAGCTGATAACTGTGTACAGCTTTAATAAATTAATATTCACATTCTAACGGCAAAATAAACTAAATGTTATTATCTAAATGTAGGTGTGGATACTCCACGATTAACAAAAAAATACTAAATAAATATTAAATTCACAATGTTGCTGATAATCCGGGAGAATTGTCTTCATTGGTATTTTTTGTCATGGTTGGTAAACTGTCTTCATCAATATTTTAGGTCTAAATCGGTAGTTGAATTGTCAAAGTTCAGGGTTCACTTCCTCGAGCAGTCGCCAAGGTCAGTATTTTTGAGTCATTACTCTTGGATGTTTATGAGTTGATTAGATCAGTATTTTAGTTTGTTCTCTAGTATGAATTTACTATTTTATGTATCAGTGTTCGATTTCCTTCAATTAACCATTTTTTCAATTTCATTTTGAATTTGTGTTTACTTCTTGTCTCCTTTATTGTTGTGGGTACAATTGGGTATAACCTTGAGGCAATATATCTACAGCACCTTTGTCCAATTCTTTTTTCTGCTCTCCATGTTTGAAATTCATTTTGTTTTGCTCTCGTTGGATAATTGTGTTCTTTCGGTATAACTGATATTTTGTTTTGATGGACACATGTTATTATTTTTTGAGCATATATTTGTCTTATATCTAGCACTTTTGATATTTCGTATAATTCGTCACTAGGAAAATTTCTCTTTTTTCCGTGTATGACCTTCAAAATGAACTTCTGCAGAATGTCTATTCCTATTTTATGGCAGTCTAATACACCCCCCATCCAGTTATTCCATAAGAAAGTTGAGACTGCACCAACGCGTCATAAAGTATATGCAGATGTTTTTCTGAAGTTAGGTGTTTTTTAATATATCTGAATTTATACAAAATACCTCTTAGTTTTTTAGAGAGGTAGAGCATATGTTCGTCCCATTTTAAGTGTTGATCTATATAGACACCGAGATATTTGATAGAATGCGTATTAGGGATATGTAGTTGGTCACTGATTTGTAAATCTCCTAGTTTTGGAAGGCTTGCCTTACTTGATGTGAAGTTTAGGTATTTAGTTTTATCAGCGTTCAAGGTTAATTTATTGAGTTGAAACCATCTTGATAAGACGGCGAAATCCTCTTCGGCTTTTTTCTTCAGATCTTTCCATGCATTTTCCTCATACATGACTATAGTATCATCCGCGAAACCTATGACCTCACCTTTGCTCTTAACTTCAAATAGACTATTTATATATAAATTAAATAACAAAGGTCCGAGTACAGTGCCTTGTGGTACTCCATAGGTGAGTCCTCTTCTTTTACTAATTTTTCCGTTCAATGATACCATTTGTGTTCTACCTGATAAGTAGCTTTTTATTAGATTATACATTTTTCCTCGGAATCCATAATTCATAAGTTTTCCTAGCAGTTTTTCATGGCATACGGTATCAAATGCTTTTGCTAGGTCGATTACGACTGCCAGAGATGGTTTGTTTTTATCGATGTTGTTATGTACAATCTCCGAGACTTTTCTTATTGCATCTTCCGTCGACATACCCTGACGGAATCCAAACTGATTACTCGACAAAACATTTTGTTTATCAATGAATGCAATCATACGCGCTTTAATAAGCTTTTCGAAGATCTTAGCTATATTTGATACAAGAGTAATAGGTCTATAGTTAATCATTTGCGTTCTGTCACCTCCCTTGAACAATGGTTTCACCACTCCTGATTTTAATATGTCCGGGAAAAATTCTTCTTCGAAACATTTATTTACTATATAGGAAATAGGTTGTGATATCTCCTGTCTAACTTCCTTTAATGTTTCCGCTCTTATTCCATCATGCCCAGCTGATTTTTTTGATCGAAGACTACTTATGGTTTTTTCTACTTCGTCTGAGTCGGTAGGAAACAAGAAGAATGTCTTATCCAGTTGGATGTTTTTCTCTGTGTATTCGTTGGGGGCTGTCACCCTGTTTGCATAACTTTCGCCTAGTTGGCTATAATATTCATTAAAAAGCTCACACATTTCTTGATCGTCTTCGATTTTAAGGTTATCCTTATTCTTAATATACTTTATGTTGATTTCTGGTTTTGAAGTATTTGTTATCTTATTTACATAATCCCATAATGTTTTTGCTTCACCCTGATTTTTCATTACACTCACTTGGAAATACTTCTCTTTGGCCTCAGCTATTTGTTTACGTAGGTTGTTTTTACATTTAGAGTACTCAGTTTTCAACTGTATATTGTTGGGTTCTTTTTTTACTTTATTGTACATATTTTGTTTTTTATTTATCTCTTGCAATATAAATGGAGTAATCCATTGTTTTCTGATTCGCCTTTTTTTATTTATGTATATTGTAGTTGTACTTTCTTCTATATATTGTTTCAAAATACTTATAAAGTTTTCAGTTATTTTATCTGTATCAGCAAAATCGTAGACTTCTTTCCATTTCTCATTCTTTAGTAAGTTTTTTAATTTTGTATAGTTTATATATTTTTTTTTGTGATCTTTTTTACTGGGCTTCCTTTTCATTTTCAAATTGGTGTACAATAATATGGGATAGTGGTCCGTGATCAAATTGTGTAAAATAATACCACCAACATTTAGATTTTCCGAATTCAATCCTTTAACGAAAAAGTGGTCCAAGCATGTACGACTGTCTGGACGTGTACACTTATTTATAAGTGATGTAAACCCATAGGAATACATTACATTTTTATATTCCTCCACAATATGTTCGTTGGATAATAAATTGATGTTAATATCGCCTGTTATGATATGTATGTTACTATGTTTTTTTTCCTCTAGATAAAGTGACAATTCTTCATTGAACTTGGTAATGGAATATTTAGGGGATTTATATATGGCGGTTAGTTTGAGTTTTTCACCTTCGCTTTGAACATTTAGTTCCAACGCTGTGATTCCTCCTATTTTAACGATAGAGTTATCAAATTCCATATTACTTTTTACATATACTATTGTTCCGTCATTTCTATTATATTTTGCATTATTGTATATTAGCTCATAACCATTTAAATTAAACAAGCCCACATCCTCCACTTGAAAAGTCTCACTCAATATAATCACGTCAAAATCGACAGATATTGTCTCAAGGAACAGTTCAAAATCATTAAAGTTTTTTTGCATACTTCTTATATTCATTTGCATAATCTTGACTTGACATAATTTCATGGTATTTAGATCATTGATATCTTCAATAACAACAATATCATAGTCTTCATTTTGATAGGCTTTTATGTAATTATCCATATTTATTGATTTTTGTCTTCTTTTTCTTTTTTTATAAAATGAGCTGTTAAATAACTAAAATAAACACAAAATTACCTTCAACCCCCCCCCAGCCTTCTTTAATTACTTTTTGTCTGTCGTGGATTTATGCCGAAGCTTCATACCAAATACATCCTCCCCTGGGGGTGATCTTTTTTTATTAGTGTATACCTTTTTGTGTGTTGCCAAATATGGCGTAAATAATTTCTTGTCTCGATTACTTTTCGCCTGTTGCAATAATCCTTGCACAGATTCTAACATAACAGCGTCAGAGTTACTCACTGATGGTCCTGGTGCAGATTCCAACACAACAGTGTCCGAATCAATCTCCGTGGCAGTATTCTTATGTTTTGTTGTTGTGGGTGTATTCGGAGCACTATTTGTTTTAACATCTTCTTCACAGTTTTCTAGTTCTTCCAAAGTATACACCCTTCGTCCCACCACCAGTCTATTATTCCTTATATATGACTTTTCAGATGTACCCGCTCTGGCTTTTATCAGGAAGGGTAACAACCTCTTATTTTCCTGACGCTGCTGTATAGTTAAATCATTAGTAATGGATATTTCAGTACCTTTCAATTTTTTAACATGTTCAAAGATAAGTTTTTTACATCGATGTGACACAAATTCCACCTTCACTGGACTGCCTTCCTGATTACCCAATGTATAGAGGTCACTAATTTCAGATAATTCAACTCGCACTCCCAACAAACGATATATTTCCCGACAGAGAAACTCCGCAGTTATATTGGAGCCTATTTTCAGGCCAAAAATCACAATATTATTCTTGTTACACCAGCGTTCTGTTTTTTCGAGCCTTTCTTTCAAGTCTTTGTTTTCTCTCTCTAGTAGCCCATTCTTATTCCTCAGTACCTGAACCTCCAACAATAATCTCGCCTCCGACGCAGATATTGAATTTTTTAACTCCCTCCTGGTATCCTGGATCTCCTCCAACAGACGCCTCAAAGTAACCTCAACCTCTCCATCTGTCATCATCAATCAGATATGCTATGGTATGGTACCCTTTAGAATTTTTAAAATTAGAACTACGTATATTAGAACATTTTCCGGTCTTGCTCCAAGGAGAAATAAACAAGGACACACGCTTCACTCCACTGAGACCGACCAGGGAGACTTAACTTTGGAACAGAGACAGGGAGGCCCAGGTAAAGCAAGGTAAAAACGACAAAGGAAAACAACAGAGGAAAGCACTATAAGTCGTGTAGGGTATGGAATCCCATAAATTAAACAGATCACAATGTGTTCTGTTACATATGAGTTGCGGATACGCAACAACTCAAGCGAAATTGCGAAATGCAAACACCTCACACCTTCAAACGCCGCGCACTTAATTGATATAATTCCCAACTCTGAGAAACCAATACCAGATATAATTTGTCTGTTTGAACTAGAGCGCCAGAAAGCTCCTGTCCACAGGGCTTGAACCCATTTTTATTTCAAAAGAAAATTCCGAAATTTGGTGAAAACTTACCTTTTTTGTCATAAATCCTTTTTGTAATTTTTTCGATTGAAAATATTTAGTTTTCACCTTATTTTGACTAAATATAGAAAAAGTAGCCTAATCCTCATTCGAAAATTCTCACGTCAAATTATCTTCGTTTTTAAAGAAGTCGGTGGTTTTTTTGTTCGTTGAAATCTCTACTTTCTGATGATGTAAGAAAAATATTCATTACTATGGTAAATTTTCTCATAAAAGTTAATATTTAATAAGACATCTACAATATTTTGAGATAATTATATCTAATTATTATTAATTATATCTCCATATTATATGCGTAGATACCTTTTTATTGCTATTTTAATTTAATTATATCTGAGAGACCTACGGAAAATTTTAGCCCATCAAAAGGTATTTCATGAAGTGGGGGAGGGGCTAGGATAGTCTGGTCCTTACTACCTGTAATTTCGTAGCATTTTTTGAGAAAATTTACCATTATAAATGTATATTTTTTACACTTTTTTACACATCAGAAAGTAGAGTCCATCGACTTTTTTAAAAAAGCAGATATTTTGACGTGAGAATTATCGCTTGAAATTTAGGGTGCTTTTTCTATATTAAGTCAAAATAAGGTGAAAAGGTAAATATTTTAAATCCAAAAAAATAGTTTGTTGTTGTTTGGGACATAAAAAGGTAAGTTTTCACCAAATTTCGTGAAAATTTTTTGTAAAAGATGAAAATAAAAAAACAAAAACTGAGTTATTTGAATTTGTAACAAGAATTTTGAGGTTATGTGAAAAAAGTGTGAATACAAAAGTTGTAGATCTTGTTATTACCTACAATTTTTTTCCATACGACTTATTGTAGTTTTACCGGAAATCGAGATTAACCGTTTTTTACCCTTAAAAATCATCCCCTTCCACTTCCCGACTTCAGATCAGCCGTAAACTATTTTTCCTTTAATTTTTGTTATATTATCTTCCTTTTCCAATGGATTTTCACTTTTTACTGGTCTATAATTTTATCAATGATATATGTTGCCATATTCTAGTTTGAGTTCACTGTGGACTTATTATGAATACTACAAAAGTAACAACACTCTTGTCCACTACAGTTTTTGTCGTCTGACACATGTTTCGGAAACGAAGTTTCCATCTTCTAAGACGAAGCGTTACTAAAGCATGCAATCAATTTCTACACATGGGTTAACATTATACTCTTTGTTATAAACCGATTAGTGAGAATAATGAGTTGGTAATAGGGGTCCCACAAAACATAAAAACATAACTTAAACGTAAATGTAATGTCACATTGTGACCTTGTGATGTTGTATAGAGAGATGCTTGATGTTGCAGCTACGTAGTACACATAGCAGTTTGTGCCTCTTTTTAATATTACAATGCAACGTTTAATGATAAATATTACATAAACGTAACATCGTTACATATATTTAATGTTGCTTGAAATATTTATGCAACATTTGTATGATGTATCTAATTTTACATAACTATAATGTAACTTTGTTACATATATTTAATGTTACTCAGAACATTTATATAATGTTCCTTACCCTTTTATAGTCAAATTTAAGCAAGTAACCAAAACAGAGTGTCAAGACCAATCCCTTCCTATCATAACCAATTGGTTATGATTGAAAAGAATTGGTCTTGACACTCTGTTTTGGTTACTCGCTTAAATTCGACTATAAAAGGGTAATGAAAAAATTATCAAGCAAATTGAATGATGGCTGAACAAAAGTTGAGTTTAGTAGGAGAATCATATTTAATCAAAACTTCCATATGCATAAAATATATAATACAACAATAGTTAGGAAATATCGGTCCAAGGAACACTATAGCAAAATTACTCTTTCACAACTTAATTCAAAAATGTAAATAAAATAACCACAGTTCAGAATGCGGATGTGTCCTCCCGGTTACGCCGCTGTTCGTATGTTTTTTGTGCTGTCTTCTTGTTCCGGGTGTTGGCGATTGTTTTTGCTTGTATTCATTTTGTTACTGCAGTGGATGTGTCATGATCGCTGAAACAAACACAAATCGATGCTTAGATCTCGTAGAACTCGTCTTTGATGTATTTTTATTTTTCCATTGACGATTTTCTTTATGTATATGAAGATATTTAATAACTTTTTATTATTCTGACAGTGAGTATTTTCGTGTTCTTTTTGCTTTGTTCTATCTGACTTGTCTTGCCTTGTCCGCTTTGTTTTTCGGTGTTCGTGATGTAGTATATTTGGTATTTGCTTAGAAATATTTTATGTAATACGTGAGATGATATTTTCTTTGTTTTATATGAACGTTGTACTACATTTTATCTTATGTATGTCATGTATTGTAAACATTTTTTGATTTTGTTTTGTTTTTAGCCTGAAGAAGGCACAATAAAGTGCCGAAACGTTGTGAAAGAGTAATTTTGCTATAGTGTTCCTTGGACCGATATTTCCTAACTATTGTTAACCATTACTTGGAACGAGATTTTTTCTACGTGTATATAATACAACTTAAAAAATTGACCAAATTTCCATAAAACAAGCCCTGTGGACAGGAGCTTTCTGGCGCTCTAGTTCAAACAGACAAATTATATCTCCGAAAGTATTGGTTTCTCAGAGTTGGGAATTATATCAATGTATTCATATAATAGAACTGCATCCTAAAGGAAATTCAATTCAAATAATAGTTTATTTATCAAGATTAAATGAGCAATCATGAGAATGAGAAAAGCACCATGGAAGAAATCAAATTAAATCTGGCCAATTTTGCCCAATAATGAACTTAACCGAGATATTCATCTCCCTAAACTACTCTGAAAATTTCAACTACCTACCTCATTCCGTTCGAGAGTTATATCTATGTCTATGGATGAAAAGCAGTCTCACTACTCTCTACTTCACTCACTAATCTCTTACTTCATGTTCAGTTCCGAAATGTAAGAATTTTCTGAGAAAAACTAATTTCGGAGCAAACAACTGAGATTTTTCTCACTTCGCTCACAATTCTTCGATTGATTAGATCATAGTTTGACATTATGACAATTCATATTCATATATATATATATATATATTTTCGGTTTAGAACGTTCTTCGACGTTGTCCGATATCTAGACTCCACTGTCTTCGGTCTTCCCATTGGCCTTCACGCAAGCTCCTAATACTCATCGCCTTCTGTATTCCTTGGTTCCATGAAGTTTTAGGTCTTCATACATAGAATAAATAATAATATCATTCTGTGACAACGTTGAAATACGATTTATTATTGAAATTTTGAAAAATCATATCTCCGAAAGTATTAGCTTGTTAGAGTTGAAAATGATATGATTGGATTCTTATGATAAAACTTTTTATTAAAAAAAATTTAATTTGGAATTTGTTTCGTAAAAAAAAAATTTTTTTTTGTTACTCCGAAACCATCTGTCCGATTTTGCCCAATAACGAACTTAGCCGAGATATTTATCCCCCAAACCTACTCTGAAAATTTCAACTCTCTAGCTCATTCCGTTCGAGATTTATCGTGCCTACGGCCGGCCGGACCGGCCGGACAGAATGAATTTCGACCACGGATTCTTGATCGGTGAGTCGAACCAAATCGTTTAAGACCATTTTCATCGAAATATTCGAAAATTACAGACATTTGGGCAAATTGATAAGCACTCAGTTCCGAGGAACTAGAGCGCCAAAAATATATCATAAAGTCTTAGAAAATAATAAATACTCTATAAAACAATATAAACAAATTCATCACTAAATATCTCAATATCTTTGGTATCTGTTGCAGTCTTCAGTATCGTTCCACTTAAACCTCAGTTACTACTTTTTCCTTGTCAGCCTCTGTTAAGCGAATATCATCCACTCCATAATAATGAGTTGAAACTCCTTATCAGATTCTGAAAATAAAGTCACCACTGAAAACACAAATTAATCTTGATGATATATTGGCAAAAATATGTGTAGTATGACTGTTGGAAATAAGATCACTTATAATTCATGTTAACGAAAGGAAAAGCGAAAAGAAACTAATAGTAGATACCTACTTTACAAGATAGGGCTTGTTGCATAAAAAATTAAACGAAGAACTAAATATTTAATTTTTTTATTACTATGATAAGGCATAGCTTTTAGCAGATTAGTTAGCACTGTTAAAACTTGAGTTAACAGAGCACTTTATGCAACCAGATCCTAAAGGTTGAAGAAAACAATCACTGAGAAGTACTTACGTTTGAGTATTTTCATTATTTCCAAATCTGACATTTTGAAATTCGGTATTTTCCAGTCCAGGAACAATGCTGGGCAAGCTCATCTTGGATTATCTGTTGGACGCACATCCTTATCGAATTTTTGTAATCTGAGTAACAGTTTATTCATCTAGAATAATAGACATGTGTAAAAATCCATATTATTATTAAACTTTCTGACGTAATGTCTGCATTGAAAAAACCCTTTGGACGTGAATAGTAGAATACAATTACCAGTGGAGATGAACATTGAGATTTAAAACTTCAAGTCATTTCTGATGAACTCGAGATCTATTATTTCTATAAAAAATTGATAACAGAGTAATGGAATTGAGTAGGACCAGGGATACACTGTAGTTCATAGGTACTTTTCGGTTTACTTACTAATTGAGCAGCAACATTTTTGTTGGTTTTCAGAAGGTCTTCTAGATTCAGTAAGCTTTCCATCGTTCCGTCCATGATTTCCAAAGACTTTTCCTTATGTATCTTTAATAATATTCTAGCATCTGAACATAGATTTCCCAAATTCAATCAAATTGAAAATTTTCAACAATTTTGAAAAAGCAATTTGGGAAATTCAGTTTTCTATTGACCATGTTCTTAGATGAGGTGAAAAAACCCAACTTGAGGGAATCATCTGAAGGTATTGCAGTAGTTTTCATAGAATTACTTATCTCCTGTTGTCGATGGTAGGCTCCATATTATACGACAGCATTATACAATGTTTATGGATTATTTAGAGCAAATAATTATGTTGGTTCTGTACAAGGTAATGATGATATACCTTAGGGTGATTCAAAAAAAAAAGAATATTTTTTTTTTCGTTTGGTACTCTGAAAAATAGGTTCCTAGACACCTCTAAGAAAGCCTCTCCAAGCATGAGTTCTTAATTGTAACGGGAAGGTCCTCCTTCTTACAGTTTTCTATTTTTTCTTATTATCAGATAGAAAAATTTATATCTCGCTTCCAACTACTTGAAAAAATATCTTGTTCCTTAGATTTTGTAGGAAATTGAATGTTCTACAAAAAAGGTCTCTTACGATTTTTTCGTAAACCCAACCGTTTAAAAGATATTAACGGTTAAAGTTTGATTATTTTTGGGAAAATTTTTTATTTCTTATGAATTTTATAACTCAATGAAAAAAAATCATTATGAATGATCAAACTCATAGTTTTGTAGGAAATTTACTGCTCTATAAAAATGGTCTCTTATGATTTTTCGATCAAGTTGAGCGTTTACGAGATATTCATCGTCAAACATCAATGCATATCAATTTTTCTAGTTTTTGATCAATAATTCGAAAAATTTCAATTTATTCTGTGAGTTTCAAGGAAATTTAGACAAATTTGAGTTTCTATGAATAGAAATATGTTATGAACTATTTTTTTAATTAGTTTTTTTAGTCTTGGGCATGTTTGATTACATAAAAACAAAAAATTAGTGCATTTTTTTAAATATATAATTCAATTTAGTGTGTTTCACTTTTTTATCGAAGAATTTATTTATTTAATTATCAACTGCCATATAATTTTCAATATTTTATTACGTATTCAAGATGATCAGTTTTAGGAACACTGAAAATACGGTATTAAATGGGTAGATACTGAAGATAGTTGAGAGTAAAAAACATAGATGGCGTTAGTTTCAGAAGACAAACAGAAGAAGAAATGGAATTCGAAACAAAAATCCCCTCGAACGAAAATTTTATGTATATTTTGTGAAAAACAATTTAAAAATACGCACTGAACAAATTTCATAATAATAAATGACAACGCGATTAAGATTTCAAATTATTAAAGATAAAATTAAAAAAAAATATTATTGGAATAAAAACTTTCAAATGAATTTTTGAACAGAAAACATCTATAGGAGTTGCTTTTATAAATAAAAATACTTTCAGACATGAAAGAAATATTCGATGCCTGTTGGGCCGACTTTATAGTGAAGCAGAATCTCTCAAAAGTATGGATATAAGAACAAAGAAAATAAGACTCACCTGCTTATATCTCCTTTCACACGGTATTTTACTTTTATTCATACTTCCAGCAGGGGAGAAAAACTCAATAATATGATGGAACAACGACGACTAACGAACAAGAATAATTGAAATAATGGAACTATGAATCACAATACACTAAACAAGTTTACTTTTGGATCTCAGGGATGATCTCTGCTCCTTGCTTCACATTTCGACATTTATGATATGTTGTTATATGGTTATGTTGAAATATTAAATTAATGACATGGTTATTATCCGATAAATACATTTACCAAACGTTTCAAGATAATATTAATTCCAAGTCTACTGTACACATCTGAGTAATGTTTTGAGGTAGTTAAACAAAAACGTTTGACAGATAACATAACCAATATGTAGGAGACACATCTGGGAAACATAAAATCAACATTTTATTTATATATCATCTAAAGAATATTATTGATTATGTTATTTGGATGAACATGTGAATGAAAACATTGGTTTGGTTACTTGATGACAACATTAATGCAATGTTAGTTTGCCAATATCACAAAAATGATCTAATGAATATTGGTGATTATGTTATTTAGATGTAACATAAACATTGGGATGAGAACGTTGGTTTGGAAACTTCATGACAACATTAATGCAATGTTAGTTTGTTAATATTACAAAAGTTATCTCTGAACAATATAACATAACATTATTGTTATGTATCATGTTTAGTGGGGTTAGATCATTATTGAGTAAAATATCTTTTCTCTTATACATTTCGATACCTTCAATTGTTCCTAAGTACAATTTATTGGAATTTTTCAACAGTTTAACGGAATTTTCTGAAATTGAGTGGCCAGTTGTTAAAACGGGCAAACAACCAGAAATATTCTCACACGGTATAAAGAGCATACGGGACACATTCGGAACAACAACATCGATAAATCTGCTGTTGCAAATCACGTTTTAACAACTGGCCACTCAATTTCAGAAAATCCGTTAATTAGTGAAAAAATCGCTCAAATTGTACTTAGGAACACTGGAAAGTATCGGAATTTATAAGAGAAAAGATATTTTTCTCAATAATGATCTAACCCCTATTAACAACTCATTATTCTCACTACCCATACTCAAGTGTAGAAATTGATTGAATGCTTTAGTAACGCTTGAAGATGGAAACATTGTTTCCGAAATATGTATCAGACGTAGATGTAGTGGACGAGAGTGTAGTTACTTTTGTAGTGGAGACTTTTTTTAGATTGATTTCTACATCCTGGAAAAGAACCTCACCTATGGAATCAGCGTGTATTTTTCATTGTTTCAACATGCACAACATCAACTGAAGTTTTTCTTTGCAGGTTGGAATGGGGTTCTTCAGAATGTATCGAAAATGTCACTTCATTCGTGTCCGAATAGAGAGCAGGGATGCTTTAAACTGATGAATTTCAGAGAATACAAATTTCATTTACACAATTGCGAAATAAGCAGCAAAAATTGTGTGGTGGCGAAATGTAAATGGTCAGGGAATAATCGTAACATGTTGGAACATCTGAAAAAAGAACATATTATGTTAAAATTAAACCAAGCTTATTTGATTGATTTCCAAAAAAAAACAGAATATGGTTTCATATTATTGGACGGAAAAATGTTTGTTTTATCCATTGTGAGCAGCGAAGCATCCTTAGACTTGAAAGTCCAGTGTTTAGGGGTTGAAACATGTAAATACCGATTTGAATTTGCGATAATAAGTGGCAAACTAAAGTTGACATGTTGTCATTATTGTGTTCCTTTATTATATGGCCTTGATGAATCTGAAACCCCTAACATTAATTATCCAGTTAAGATGTTGTCACAATTTTTATGTGACAAGTCGAAAACATACTTCAAACTTAATATATTTCAATGATCAATAATGCTATCGCCAAAAGCTATAGCCTTTTTTTGTTTACCGTGAATTAAGTTTTAAAAATGTTTTTATATTTTTGCAAAATTTTTGAAATATAAATATTCACAAAATACATATGGAATTTTTACTTTCATGTCAATCCAGGTAGGGAAAATTAATCCAATTGTAGTCTACTTGACTACGATATAAAAATTGGTTCAAGCACTGATTTTTCCATTATTGTCCTTTCTCCGAAAGAAATTCACCATAGTAAATTCGATTAAGAGTGTCCAATACAGGAGAATTGACTTCACGTCAGTGCTTGAACCAATTTTTTTTGTTTCGTAATTTTTTAAAAAATTTCCAGGGTTACGGTTCTCACAAAATTTCACACACGTCTTTATGTCGATATTCTACAACTAGTTACCAAAATTTAATTCGAGCATACGCGCAAAAATGAAAAGACAAGAGGAGAAAAACGAACAAATTCTAAATAATACATAACCTTTTAAAAGTCCCCTCTCACAAATATACTCCTCTGTAGCCGCATGGATCTCTTGAAGAAGAAGCGCCTCCGCTAGTTTTCAAATATATTCACTCTTGTTCTTAGAAATCCCTCCAATATTTGATTTCAAAAAGGAAAATATCGTAGCTGATAAGGCCAGGAGGATCTCCTTCAGAACCAGATCGGACCAATCCAAATGAAGATTATTCGGAACTTCAGATGTTTGAAGCCCGGTACAGGACCCTAACATAATGTATAGGGCTATAATATCCCATAGATTGATTCTATTGCGTTCGACTCGAAAATTTATGTTATAATTTAATATGTCATCATGACATTCATGGTTTTGAAGGTTCTCGCAGAATTCCAGCGATGTCGGAGAATTGCTTCATGATATATTATAAATTGTATTTCAATGATTGTTCCAAAATTTTCTAGTAATACGATCTTCACTAAATTTTGGAAAAATATTTGCGTCGGCATTCTAGAAGTAATTACCATTTTTTAATTGAATCGGCATCGTATTTTTTGGGTTATTGAAGAAATAATAACCAAATTTCAGATTGATATACTCCAAAACCATTTGGCCGATTATGCTAATTAACGAACTTAAATGTCGCATTCAGATGCACAATTACCTACCCTGAAAACTTGCAAGTCGCTATTTCTTCTTTCCGTTCTCAAGGTATCGTGAGATACATAATAATTTTTCGTATTTTTTTTCAAATTTACGGTCCTCACAAACTTTACACACGTCTTCATGTCGATATTTTACAACTAGTTAGCAAGCTTCAATTCGATCGAGTCTATACTTTTTGAGTTATCGAGGAAATCGAGGAAATAATATTCCGGATGGGTATATAACTCGGAAACCATTGGGCCGATTATGGCCAACGGCGAACTTAACTCTCCTATTCAGATATGGAACCTACCCTGAAAATTGTAAGTCCCTATCTCCTTTCGTTCGAGAGTTATCGAGGCAACGTTCACCAATCCAGCTACTGAACTCATACAAGGCAGCTCGGATTTCCAGCAATATGGATCTGATCTTGTTCTAACTTGGAACTTGGTAGTAGAGTTAGTTTCTGAAGGCTCTCGCAAAATTTCAGCCATGTCAGATGGATAGTTTCTGATATATAGAAGTTTCGCGTTGGCGTTATACAACTAATAACCATGTTTAAATTAAATCGGTTTTGGATTTTTCGAGTTATTGAGGAAATAACAACCAAATTTCAGATGGGTATAACTCCAAAACCGTTTGGCCGATTATGCTAATAAATAAACTCGGATGTTCGAATTCAGATGCACAACCATTACCTGAAAACTTCCAAGTAGCTATCTCTTTCCGTTCTCATGTTATCGTGACATAAAAAATATTTTTTAATAATTTTTTTAAAATTTTTTAGTGATACGATTCTCACAAAATTTCACAAACGTGCTTAGGTTTATATTCTACAACTATTCACCAAGTTTCAATTCCATCGGATGCATAATGGTTGAAAACAAAATTATTACTCGGAAACTATTGGACCGATTATGCCCATTAACGAACTTGTCCGTCGTATTGGGCCACCTACCCTAAAAATATTCAATTCGCTAGCTCTTTCCGTTCTCAAGTTATCGTGGCAACGGCTGGCCGGACAGAATCAAATTTGACCTCGAATTCTTGATCGGGGAGTCGAACCCAATCATTAGAGGCCATATTCGGCAAAAAATTCGCAAATTACAGACATTTGGGCAAAATGATAAGGCGATGTTCCCCAGGAACATGTACGCGCAAAAAAATGTAATTTGAAATGTAAAAGGGCTATCGGGATATTCCGCGGAAGGATCAGGAAAAAAATATGTTGTTGGTACTTGCCGACACATGTTTCTGCTTATTGGCTTTTCCAGGGCAAGAAACCAAGAAAAACATGACAATAACATTAAAAATCCCAGGCAATACAGAGACCTCCCAAAGATATCTCAGTGAGCTCTTTCCATCACTATATCTCCTTTAAATGTCCTTCACAGGGGATTAGCCCAGTAATATCTCAGATATTTCACATGGAGAAGTTCTCAAACTGCTCAACCTGGGCAAAACTGGGAGAAGATCGCTGCTGTATGGATCTAAAAATATTTCTGCCAAATGTGCTGAACACGTGTAGCGCCGAATACTTCACTTCCATGCGTAGAGCGACATCTTCCGGGTACGGCGTAGATGATTGCGCCATCTACCGGTCGAAACGGGAAGTGGCTAGGGATGAAGTAGATCCCTACAACACCCCCCTAATTTCTTATTCTTGTTGACTTTGCTACACGGTTACACATGTGATATTTTGAGAAACACCGCAATAGAAATTTGCTATTCTCACGATGATTTGAGGAAATCGCGAAGGGAATGTCTTATTCTGGTTACATATGTGATATGTTGAGGAACTCCGCAATAGGAATTTGTTATTCTCGTTAAACTTGCGATGACTTGAGGATCTCAAAATAGGAGCTCTCAATACATCCTCATTCTAATCTCTATCCGAGTTCTGTGTTAACTGGGACCACACCAGGAGCGAACAATCAATTTGTGTCTTCAGCTCCAGGATCACCATCTTGGAGGAAAACTATAGCAGCGACATGGAGGAAGCCCCACGGAATTATCGCCCCATTAGCTTGCTGTCCGCCGTATCCAAGGTGCCTCAGAAAATTATATGTGAACACATTGTTCGGTTTGGCTCGGCTCTAAAGTTGATACCTAGAGAATAACAAGGCGATAGCATGTGACATGAGTATACCTGTTGATGTTTTATATCTAGATTTCCCTAGAGCGTTCGAGCGTTTCAGAAGTTCCTGCACCGAAGACTATCACACAAACTTCAACATCTGGGTATAAGTGGAGGAGGATATTGGCTTGGATAGAGGCTTTCTTGAGCAGTCGTTTTGGTGCGTCACTTACTGTAATATTACGGCCGCTACATGACGGTACCGCTTCGTAGGAAATCAGAGCATGTAACGTTGCCCCCTTTAAAGATGTCTGCCCGACTAAAGCTAGGATGGCAACGAAAACAAGTAGGCTTCCTGGGATATTAGGTAAATACTAATACACTACTGGTTTTTAAAGGTTTTAATGAATAAATTCCTTTGAGCACAAAGGGCATCACTTTGCTTAAAAGTTCCACACAAAATTGAAGGTATCCTTCCAAGTGGATCCTTCCAAGTGTTGAATTTGGGTCCTTCGAACTGGAACTCAAGAAACAGGGGATATAGGGATCTCAATCCAATAGTAACTCCAAACAGTCAGTGTTAGGTATGCAGCCTCTCAAAAAACGTAGCAACAATGTTTCTCACTCTAACAAAATTCTACTAGGGTTCTACTTCAGCCGATGCCAAGAAATTTCACTGGATATAGATAGCTTCGATTCCAAGCTTCGATCCTAACCCACAACTATTGATAAATATAAAAAATAGTGTTACAAATATCACTCTAAAAAAATACAATATTTTCCTTTACGAATCTGGGGTATATGTTATCAGTACACATACTTTATTCATCAGAATTAATTAAAGCCTAGACAAACACGAGGCACACAATCCCTCGAAAATTGAAGAAACTCTCCCCTGATTCGTTCAGAACAATATCAATACTAAAACCATATATACCTACCAGAAAAATTAGTAGGAATTGAAACAAGGTACTCTACATTATTTTCTAAGAATAATGGCATGCAAACTAAATTAAATAATTTTAATATGAAATCATCACGTGAGACAATTTAGCAAAACCAACAACTCACCGCCCAATCTGACGTATATTTTCAAAAAAATCACACAAATTGCTATAAGATCTTAGACCACATTTATTCCATCTCGACTACTGAAAACTCAGAGAAGTATCTCGCACAACAGTTCAGCGTTAAAAGAACGAGCTTATGTGGTTCCCCCGCGAGCTTGACACGCCCAATCACAGAAAAATCTGTTCCACAGAATTAGAAGGGTGAGTTCACGGTTTTACACAAATTATACTGAAATGATTTCTAAAATATACTGAAAAAAAAGCACTGACGTGAAGTCAGTACTCTTTGGCGCGTGTTCACGGTGGCTAATTTGAATTGAGTGATGAGTACTATCTTTTGGGTAGATCTTCGGCTCGCTCTATCCACTGAGCTTGAATTACTCATCATTCAATTCAAATTAGCCACCGTGAACACGCACGCCAAAGAGTACTGACTTCTACTCAGTGCTTTTTTTCGAGTTCCTTTAACAAATATAGCTTCCGATACAGTTTGGCTGTTAGCTTTACCGTAGATCGAACAAAAATTGCGGTTATGGGACCTCCGTTAGGAACGCAATTGCCTCTTTTCCAAATCAGAACGTATTTTAATATAGATCTACCGAATATAGTTATTTATAAATTCGCCTCAGGGCCACCATACAGACATTTCAACTCGGAAACAACGCTATTTCCCCCAAAACTGACTTGTGTCCGTGCACTGAATTGACATGAATATTCTTTTAAAACCTCAAAAAATCGGCTCATTACTCCCAACATAACCCATAGAACCCAAAAACAGTCACTTCTCGTCTGCGCATGTGCAATATGCTCGTGGCTGCAAGTCCTCCCAAATTTACGCACCTCACAAAAAACTCTGATTCTCCAACACTAGTGGTTCAGGAGATATTCGCTTCTTGAATCCACGCATGCGCAGACCCTCACCAGGGGATTATATGGAGGAATAGCATCCGCCACCCCAAAACCCCAATCCTCTTTGACGAAAACACCAGCAGTTAAATCACTGATGGTCTGCTCATGCGCATAACGTTAAATATCCGTAAGGGGTAACATCGATTTCAAAATTAGCCCCAGGGCTACGGTATGGACACTTTAACTCGGAAACAACGCTACAACCCTCAAACTGACTTATGCGTACACTAAATTGCCATGAATATCCTTTTAAAACCTCTCAATATTGGCTCAGCACTCCTGACATAACCCGTACAACCCAAAAGCAGTCACTTCTCTTCTGCGCATGCGCAATCTACTTGCAGCTGAAAGTAATCCCAAAATCACACACCTTACAAAAAACTCCGATTATCCAACACTAGTGGTTCAGGAGATATCGCATCCTTAATCCACTCATGCGCAGACCCTTACCAGGGGATTCTATGGATTAATAGCATCCGGCACCCCAAAACCGCAATCCTCTCTGACGAAAACTACAGCAGATAAATGACTTGTCATCTGCGCATGCGCATAAAGAAAAATGCCCGGAGAGGGCAGCATGAATTTCAAATAAATAGGTTTCGGAATTTCAAGCAAAATATTCCACAAAATAGAGTAATTTTTTGAATTTTTTCATATCACGTGATCTTCACGAAATTTTGTAAAAGTGTTTGTTTAGGTCTTTTGCATCTAACTACTGAGTTTCTATTCAATCAGATCAGTATTTTACGAGTTATCGTGGAAACAAAATCTTAACATTTTTGAAATATTTTTTGGCCACTTTATGGCCATCCTGTCAGTCACAAAAAACTCCGATTCTCCACCACTAGTGGTTCAGGAGATATCGCATCTTGAATCCACGCATGCGCAGACCGGCACCGGGGGATTCTATGGAGGAATAGCATCCTTCACCCCAAAACCCCAATCTTCTCAGAAGAAAACTCGAGCAGTTAAATTATTTCTCGTCTGCTTATGCCAATAACAAAAAATGCCCAAATGAGGCAGTACACCCCCAGTCGTTCATCGTTCAGACTAATTTTGAAAACCAATTTAAAATTCCACACATCGTTTACGCATTAATTCAATTGCCATGCTAGTAAGCATACCATATTTTAATCAGTTGCCCTCGTACATATCGCATTCATTCAGATGAACGCGCAAAAAATACGTCGGAACGAAATCACCAGATGTTGGAGATATTCCATGTAGGAATTCGAAATGAAATATAATTTGTCCAGTTTGGAAGTTCAAAATTATATATTTTTGTTTTTAGGCTCCTAGTGGTCTGTTCGCAGTGAAATTTTGCACACCCCAAGAGGTCATTATTGGTCACCGAAGTGCCAATACTGAACTCAATCCGATATTTGGTTTCGGAATTTCCAGCAAAATATTCCGCTAATAGTTAAAAAATTTTTTAATTTTTTCTACTCATGTAAGTGTTTTCGTTGGTACTTCGCATATAACTACCGAGCTTCAATTCAATCGGATCAGTTTTTTTCGAGTTATAGTGGAAACAAAATTTCAATTTCATTTTCAAATATTTAATCTTTTTTTTTTCTAGTTTACAGCCATCCGATCAATATGAGATTCCGCATGCATATGAAGGTCATGATTATACAATTTGTTGCTGAATTTCAGATAGATCGAGTGATCGGTTTCGGAAATATTCTTGAAAAACGGTTTAACTAATCACACAGATAACCAGAATGAGATATTCCTATTGCGAGCTCCTAGAGATATCCCACAGATAACCAGACTAAGGCATCCTGTTGCGAGATCCTCAAGATATCACATATGTAACCAGAATAACACATTCCCATTGCGAGCTCCTAAAGATATCACACAGATAACCACAATAAGATATTCCTATTGCGAGCGACTAAAGATATCCCACAGATAACCAGAATAAGACATTCCTGTTGCGAGATCCTCAAGATATCACATATGTAACCAGAATAAGATATTACTATTGCGAGCTCCTAAAGATATCCCACAGATAACCAGACTAAAACATTCCTGTTGCGAGCTCCTTAAGTCATCGTAAGTGTAACAAGAATAAGATGTTCCTATTACGGAGATCCTCACGATATCACACATGTAACCAGAATAACACATTCCCATTGCGAGCTCCTAAAGATATCACACAGGTAACAAGAATAAGGTATTCCTACTGCGAGCTCCTTAGGATATCCCAAAGATAACCAGAATAAGGCATTCCTGTTGCGAGATCCTCAAGATATCACATATGTAACCAGAAAAAGACATTCTCATTGAAAGCTCCTCAAGATATCACAAGTATAACGAGAATAACACATTCCATTGCGAGGTCCTTAAAACCTCGCAAATTTAACAAGAATAGGAAATCAGGTGGCGTATTGCAGGGATCTACTCCATCCCTACTCTGCACTTCTCGTTTCCACCGATAGATGGCGCAAACGTCTACTCTGTACCCGGAAGAACAACCCCATCGCTAATAACCAGAATGGAATATCGATCTACGCATCGAAGTGATGTATTCGGCGCCACACATGTACTGCACATTTGGAGGATATATACAGGGTGGTCCGCGAGTAACTGTACAACGTTTAATGGTGAATAGCTGGTACCTTGGGGAGCCAGAAAACAACAATCAAATATGGGCTAAGTCTTTTCGTTTCTGAGATACAGGGTGATTTATTGATTTTGGCAAAACATTCAGATAGCTATAACTCCTGAACCGTTCTACGTATTCGCTTCAAATTTGGCACGTGTTGTAATCTCAGGCCATCAAATTGTTCATATACACCGCACCGAAATTGTACAGACCAGGACTAGGAAATTTTGATTTTTACTTCCAGGTCAAATAAAACACCCTGTACATGGAATGCCAAATTTTCGGATTCACCATCGGATTCTGCATAGATTTTCCTGCCAAATTCCGTTTTCCGCGTGAACGGCACACCTCCCGTTCATTTTTTTTTCTCGAAAATAAGATCACACCTCCGAATATTAAGTGGTGTTACGGACCTGCATTTTGCAATAGGAAGCTCATGACATTAAATTCGATTATAAAAACATTTTTGGGCGCATGTTCTAGGGGAACATCGTCCTATCATTTCGTCCAAATGTCTGTAATTTTCGAATTTCGAGCTGAAAATTGGCTAATAGACTAATTCGGACTCCCTGATCACGAATCCGGTGTCAGATTTTTGGGTGCCGTACGGCCGGCCGGCCGGCCGGCCGTACTTCCGGCCGTAGGCACGATAACAGGAGCACCGAAGGTCCTATCGACTTCAAACTTTCAGGGTAGGTTTCTGATCAAAATGCGACGGTTAAGTTCGTTAACGGGCAAAATCGGCCGGACGGTTTAGCAGTTATAGACATTTAAAATTTTGAGGTTATTTCCCTGATATTTCAGGAACTAAAGAAGATGTTGAATCGAAACTTGGTAGTCAGTTCGAGGATATAAACGCGCAACTTTTGGCAAAATTCTGTTATGATCGAAATGTTGGTAATTTTTTAAAAAATATTTCTTTTAATTTTTTCGAAAAAAAAATTTTTTTTTCGTGAACTATTCATCAGATTGCAACAAAAACTTGTACTAACGTCAATTGTAGTATTTTGCAACATTGTGCAAAATTTTGGCTCTATACGATTTCAATTTCTGGAGATATAAGACAAAATGTGTCAAATTTCCTGGGTCTCTCTCAGTATTTTCATCGATTATTCTATGAACTCTTTGAATTCCACCGAAAACAAATTCAAAGACATAAACATAAAGAATCAAGTCATAGTTTAGACGTCGAAAGAAGGACGATGTTGATCGACTTGAAAAGGTACCTATTTCAAGAAATGCAATAATGAAATGCTTAATTTATGGATATAATATTATCTAAGTATTGTTGGGATCGGGCAGTTGGAAAATTTTTTAATAAAAAAATTTGTACCGACGTTAAATCAAGCATTCTACACGAGTGTGCAAAATTTCAGTTCGATACGATCTCAATTCCAGAAGATATTGCTTAAAATTCACATTCCAGCGTGTTTTGACGTTCTATGGTCACAGAAAATCGTCACAAAAATCTATTTACCTCATTTGACGGCTGTTTGTCAAATCAATTAATTCCAATAATTGATGTCAGATTTCCTACATACCAAGTTCAAACACATTTTATTATATGGAAAACACTTATTATGATCACGTTCTACAGGAATTGATACTAAATAGAAGCTAGATGAAGATTATTGTAATGGAAAATTTGTGTTCCAGAATAATATTAAGGTATTCAACATGATACTGCTTTTTTTCTTTATTGGTCAGTACGGGCCACAAGGAAGATGAACATGCGCCCAAAAGCTCCTGTCCACAGGGCTTGTTTATATTGAGAATCGAACTGAACATAAATAATAAAACAAAAATTAAAGAAAAAAAAAGAAATTCAAAACACATTTGAATAACTTTCGAAGCAAAACTTTGATTAAAGTTGATTTTCAAAGATTCCCCCGTTTTCATCAATACATTTTCTTGCTCTAAGTCTAAGTTGATTGACAGCTTTTCTAATAGTATTAGGCTGGTTCCGTATCTCGCTACAACTTAATTCTATTGCAATAGGAAGCTCATGACATTGAATTCGGTTATAAAAACATTTTTTATGTTGAGAATCGAACTGAAAATGAATAACAAACCACAAATTATGAAGAAATTCAATATTCATTTGAGAACCTGTCTATCTCTCGAAACAAAATATTTATTAAACTTTGTTTTCCGTACCAGCATCGCATAGACATTCTGCTACATGCAACCACAAATAAAATAATCCGTAATATGTCCAGACTACAGAAATATTCCATTTGACAGTCATTGTTATATCAATTGAATTTTGTTGCTAGTTGTTAGTTTTTAAATTTGTTTTTCAATTATGCCTCGTTTTTCGAATGTTGAGTATTGCGACATGGTACTTGTTTATGGTTTCTGCAATTCGAATGGGCGAGCAGCGTCGAGAGAATATTGTAGAAGGTATCCTGGTAGAGCAGTTCCTAATCACCAAACTTTCGAAAATATCAGCCGTTCTTTGCGAGAAAGAGGAAAATTTCCTTCCCACCAAAAGGAGAGACCTTCAGATGGAAATGAAGAACAAATTTTGAATGTGGTCGAATCAAATAAAAGTATCAGTACTCGACGGATTAGTAGCAGGTTGAACATACCTAAAACAAGAATTATTCGTGTACTTAAAAAAGAAAAGATGCATGCATATCATTTGAGTAAAGTTCAAACCTTAGAACAAGGAGATGAAATTGCGAGACTACAATTCTGCAGATGGATAACCAGGAATGTTCGGCAGATCAATAAAATTTTATTCACTGACGAGGCCCAATTTACGAAAGATGGAATATTCAATTCTAAAAATGAACATTTATGGGCGAGACAAAATCCAAGAGGTATAAAGAGGCGCAACTCGCAGCACAAATTTTCTGTGAAAGTTTGGTGTGGTGTTTATGACAACAAATTTGTAAGTCCCGCTTTTCTGCCCCCACGTTTGAACGGAGATATTTACCTTGACTTTTTGAGAAATAAACTTCCACAGTTACTGAACGATGCCAGCATAAATATTAGAGGAATGTACTTTCAGCAAGATGGCGCTCCAGCACACTCAACTAATAGCGTTATTCAGCATCTTAATAATGCATACCCGCTGCATTGGTTTGGCAGGAGAGGACCCTATAATTGGCCTCCTCGATCGCCAGATCTGACTTGCTTAGACTATTTCGTTTGGGGTTGCTTGAAGCAGAAAGTATATGCTGAGGAAATACGTAGCAGGGAACATCTTATTGAAAGAATAGAATTAAGTTGTAGCGAGATACGGAACCAGCCTAATACTATTAGAAAAGCTGTCAATCAACTTAGACTTAGAGCAAGAAAATGTATTGATGAAAACGGGGGAATCTTTGAAAATCAACTTTAATCAAAGTTTTGCTTCGAAAGTTATTCAAATGTGTTTTGAATTTCTTTTTTTTTCTTTAATTTTTGTTTAATTATTTATGTTCAGTTCGATTCTCAATATAAAAAATGTTTTTATAACCGAATTTAATGTCATGAGCTTCCTATTGCAAAATGCAGGTCCGTAACACCACTTAATATTCGGAGGTGTGATCTTATTTTCGAGAAAAAAAAATGAACGGGAGGTGTGCCGTTCACGCGGAAAACGGAATTTGGCAGGAAAATCTATGCAGAATCCGATGGTGAATCCGAAAATTTGGCATTCCATGTACAGGGTGTTTTATTTGACCTGGAAGTAAAAATCAAAATTTCCTAGTCCTGGTCTGTACAATTTCGGTGCGGTGTATATGAACAATTTGATGGCCTGAGATGACAACACGTGCCAAATTTGAAGCGAATACGTAGAACGGTTCAGGAGTTATAGCTATCTGAATGTTTTTCCAAAATCAATAAATCACCCTGTATCTCAGAAACGAAAAGACTTAGCCCATATTTGATTGTTGTTTTCTGGCTCCCCAAGGTACCAGCTATTCACCATTAAACGTTGTACAGTTACTCGCGGACCACCCTGTAGATTATAGATCCATATCGCAGCCATCTTCTCTCAGTACTGCCCCGGTTGAGCAGCCTGAGAACGTCCCCATGTGATATTGTGATATCTCTGAGATGTTACTGGGATCATCCCCTGTGGAGGACATTTGGAGGTGATAGAGAGGTCTGGGCGACCTTCCTGCGATATCGCATTACACATCTAAAAATGTTCTTCAGGGTGAGCAGTTTGAGAACTTCCCCATGTGGTATCTCTGTGATTTTACTGAGCTCATCCCCTGTGGCGGACATTTGGAGGTGATAGGGAGGTCTGGGCGACCTCCCTGCGATATCGCAATAAACCTCTCGAAATATTCCCCAGGGTGAGCGGTTTGAGAACTTCCCCGTGCGATATCTCTGAGATGTTACTGGGCTCATCCCCTGTGGTGGACAGTTGGAGGTGATAGGGAGGTCTGGGCGATCTCCCTGCGATATCGCAATAAACCCCTCAAAATATTCCCCACGGTGAGCAGTTTGAGAACTTCCCCATGTGATATCTCTGAGATGTTGCTAGGGCTCATCCCCTGTGGCGGACATTTGGAGGTGATAGGGAGGTCTGGGCGACCTCCCTGCGATATCGCAATAAACTTCTCAAAATATTCCCCAGGGTGAGCAGTTTGAGAACATCCCCATGTGATATCTCAGAGATGTTACTGGGCTCATCCCCTGTGGCGAACATTTGTAGGTGATAGGGAGCTCTTGGCGACCTTCTAGCGATATCGCAATAGGCGTCACAAGGCCAGGGGGGGTGATTTGGGGGTTCAAACCCCCACCGAAATGTTATTTTTCTCTTTAAAAATTTTTTTTTCGCTGCAGAAAGTGACCCTTACACCCCCAAAACACCCCCTGAAATTAATTCCTGGCTACGCCCTTGCGTCACAATATCCCGGCAAGAGCTCGCCGAGACATCTCTGGGAGGTCCCTGTGTTACCTGGGGATTATGTTACAAAAGTCTAACGATAATCGCAACTACTCGTTTATAAATAAACAAATTATCGCAGGAATTTGGACATAAAATGTAGACAACTAACTATGACTTTGCCAACGTTTCGGAACGGCTTGTTCCTTTCTCAAGGCTAGAAAATTGTTTTTATTAACTATAGACAAAACATATAACATTTAACATTATTACCTCATCATACAATCAATAAAATATACAAATTAAAATGGTTAGAGAGAGTAAATATATCAGTTCAGATGCGTGACAGTCGACGGAATAACAAACAAGATGACATTAGATACATTGCGATTACACATATTTTTCATATATGGTCTTAGTCTACTCATTATATCGCGACCAGCAAATATAGAGTATGAACATATTGTACAGGGGGAATATCAATCCGCTCACAATCAACAAACTAACATGTAAACAAATGCGGAGTAGCTATCCGTTTGGAATGTTCATTTTGGAAATGATATAATCGTAAACAATACTTAAGTTGTTTGTATTCTCTCTAACCATTTTAATTTGTATATTTTATTGATTGTATGATGAGGTAATAATGTTAAATGTTATATGTTTTGTCTACACTGAGAAAAAACTTTAATTACAACAAATGAAAATTGTGACTTGCTATAGGCACAAATAACTTTTTTTAGTTGCAACAAGTTCGCGTGTTATCTGATAAAAAGTAGCCTATCACAAGCTAGCAAAGTTAATTGTAGTAAGTAATTCATTTTTATTCAGAATAACTGACTTTATTGACTTGATCCAAGTAGCATATGTTACTTGATAGAAAATCCAGCTAAACACCAGAACTAAAAATGCTATTCGGTGTAAGTAACGTTTGAACGTACCCTTATCATAATGTTTTCATATCTCAAGTAATTTTGTTACTGCTGTTAGTAAGAACCTCTGTCTGTTACAAGTAACTTTTTCACTTAGATCAAATAAAACGTTTGTGTTGGCAATTACATATTTTGTTTACGTTAAGAGACACTCTTACTTAGCGCAAGTACACATTGTCAAAAATTTAGAGGTAAGTCAAACCTTTCAGTTTTTTAGTAAAATGTTCATATATAAATGCATATTGAATGGTTTATTTCTGGGTTTTCTCTCCCAAACTCTGAAAAATATCTGTTAAATAAAAATTCATTATTTTGTGAATTGCTTCTGCGTAATAATGACAAGATATTTGTCAGAAGCAATAAATCGAACAATGTTGCCTAACAAACAATATCGACACAACATCAACGATGATACAACTAAATTTCGTAACGTTTCGGAGTCTAAATCAGACTCCTTCGTCAGACACTTAACGAAAACCTTCAGAATTATTTTTTGTTGATGTAGCTATTCTGAAATTCGAGACGAAGAAGTCTGATTTAGACTTCGAATCGTTACGAAATTTGCTTGGACAATTCTCGAATTTCAGAATAGCTACATGAACAAAAAATAATTCTGAAGATTTTCGTTAAGTACGTCTGACGATAGAGTATGATTTAGACTCCGAAACGTTACGAAATTTAGTTGTTCTATCGTTGATAATGTGTCGTTATTGTTCGATTAATTGCTTCTGACAAATATCTTGTGTTTATTACGCAGAAGCAATTCACAAAATAATACATTTTTATTCAACAGATATTTTTCAGAGTTTGAGAGAGAAATCCCAGAAAGAAACCATTTAATTTGCATATATATTTGAAAATTGTACTAAAACACTGAAAGGTTTGACTTACCTCTAAATTTTCCACTTAATATTCGAACCCCCATTGCTGGAAGATATCTTCGTAATCCATTTTAGGAAAATACAATAAACATGCACAAGTAAAAGTGGAGAAATTTAACACTAAACGTATAAATATAACCGCAGACTCTGTTCGAAAGAACATCTCGATTAACTCTCGTAATCAATCAGTGAAACACAACTCGACGATACCGATGGGGTGCGATTTCAACCATTCTTTATAGATGATGATTCCTTTGACCTTTACGCTCTGAATTCTGACCAGATGTAACATCTAACGGCTATCTTCCAAGGATCAACGAGATCGGGTGCTCTTCGGCTCAAATCGGTTACTTTACGAATATTTTTTACACTTATTATAATAAACACAGGTACCTTCCCCAAGTCGATGTTTGAATATGCCAAATAACTTTGTTATTCGCTGCTAATGAAAATGCGTAAGCGAAAAAGTAACTTGTGATAAGTGAATTGAATGCTTGGCTTGTAAACGCCGATTATTTATCATTAGCAAACAAAATTTAAATAACAGCGCTATTCGGATTCAATAACTTTTTAAGTGGTATTAAGAAAAACAGTTACTTCTAACAATTGTCAATTTTTAGGTGAACGTGTCTGTTTACGATAAATATATGATTATCTGCAGCAAATAGATGTTTGTTTATCGCTGATAAAAATTTATTTATCTCAAGTAAAACGTAGTCAAGTGAAAAAAGTTACTTGTAACTTTTTTCTCAGTGTATAGTTAATAAAAACAATTTTCTAGCCTTGAGAAAGGAACAAGCCGTTCCGAAACGTTGGCAAAGTCATAGTTAGTTGTCTACATTTTATGTCCAAATTCCTGCGATAATTTGTTTATTTGTTGAACATGGACGTGAACACTACAGAGACTACTCGTTTATGTTTGAGGCACCACGGGTTGCATAAATATAAAATGACGTAACGATTTTGTACCGACACAAGCTTAAATATTGTTTTGATTTAAATTTCTTCTTTTGTAGGAGGCTTGACCGATGTAATTTAACTCCTTTTCGATTTTGTCCAACTGTCAGTTCTTATACGATGCTGATGCACAAGAAAAATCGGGTAACAAGGTAAGTGATATTTCCCAGAAATTAATCAGAAGATGAATTTTTCTGCGACTTGACTGTAAAAGAATTTTTCCACCGAAGCTTATGTGTTATAAAGGGTTTTCCAATAAGAGGGGTTATTTTGAATAGCCCGCTATTTCATAGATGTCACTTTTGAAGCTGTCATTTTTTGACATTTGAGAAGTAGAAATTACGCCATTAATAAAAATGGAACGATACACGCTTCAAGAACGCATTGAAATAATTAAAATTCAATATAAACATGGTGAAAATTTGGCAGAGACGGTTCGTAAAACTCGAACATTTTTGGGTCGTCGGGAAGCACCTTGTCGGACCGCAATAAAGAAATTGGTGGAAAAATTCGAGCTGTTGGGACAAGTTAGTTATGCGAAGAATAAAACCCGTGCACGTCGCTCAAGAACAGCCGAGAATATTGCTGCTGTAGCCGAAAGTGTTGAAGAAAACCCAGGTTTGTCCATTCCTCGCCGTTCTTTGGAATTATGCATTCCACAAACGTCATTACAGCGTATTTTGCATAAAGATTTGGGTCTTAAGTCTTATAAAGTTCAGTTAACACAAGAACTCAAGCCGGCCGATCATCAACAACGTCGTGTCTTTGCTGATTGGGTCGTTGAAATGCATGAAAATGATCCGGAATTCCATCGAAAAATCATCTTGAGTGATGAGGACCATTTCCACCTCGGTGGCTTCGTCAACGAGCAAAATTGTCGCATCTGGGGCTCGGAAAACCCAAGAGTTATTGTTGAAAAGCCTCTCTATCCTCAACGTGTGACTGTTTGGTGCGGTTTATGGTCCGGCGGAGTCATTGGACCTTACTTTTTCGAAAATGAGGCTGGAGCAACCGTTATGGTGAATGGTTTGTGCTGTCGAGAGATGATTAATGATTTTTTATGGCTGGAATTGGATGGTATTGATCTGGACAACGTTTACTTTCAACAAGATGGCGCTACGTGCTACACAAGCAACGAAACCATTAATCTTTTGCGGGAAAAGTTTCCGGACCGTGTTATCTCTCGAAGAGGTGATCAAAATTGGCCACCGAGATCTTGTGATTTAACACCTTGCGACTTCTTCCTTTAGGGCCACGTGAAAGAGAAGGTCTACGCCAATAGCCCAGCGTCGATTCAAGACCTCAAAGATGGAATTCGTGAGGCTATCGAGGACATAGGGCAGCCACTTTGCGATTTGGTTATGGAAAATTTCGTTAAAAGGATATGGTCCTGTAAGCGTGGTCGTTGTGGTCATTTGCCTGTTGTTATTGTCCACTATTAACGGCATAGCTTCTTTTTTATAATGACATAAACATCCGATCATTTATATTGAAAAATGGCATTTTTGTTTGAATATCTAAATAACACCTCTTATTGGAAAACCCTTTAATATGCAAATGTTTTTCATACGTTTTTCTCACCGGCCAGTTTGTTCAAACCGCTGCACATTTGAAGGAATTTACAAACTGAATATAGTGAGTGCATTACATGAAATATGACGAATTAAGATTGTAGATTGATTGTGAACCGGTATCGTTTGTTAGATATGCTGCCTGTCAGATTTGCGGCCATTTTGATCTCTTCATCTATTTCCCTATTTAGTTAATCCCTGGAAAAATATTGTGCTCGGCTTTTGCAAACCCGACAACATTAACATTTATATTTTTTTCCCTACATTTTGTATTAAATTTTAATTTTTACTATTATATCAAATTTTTTCCAATCACTTGATTTAATTTTTTTCTAATTTGATTTTTGCAATTAATATGAAAGTGATTGCATTTCTGAATAGAGAATGACGAGACCATTCAAACGATGTATCACAAGCCCATACTTCCTATTTGAAAAACTGGGGGTTGTACCTGTCTCTCGAATGGGGTTGAAGGTAGGGTTCGCATTTTCACGAAGAGAACGACAATTTAAAATTTAATTTCACATTTTTCGGGATTTTCCATAAATATATACAATAACCAAGATAATGAATTCATTCCATTTGGCTTTTCCACAATATATGTTCATTCTCTTGAGGCTATTATTTCTGATTGTATAACATAGTGAGACGTAGCTTCGATCTGTTAATCCCTATCCCCGCGCTTCCAAAGACTTGGCTGCGTCTATATTTATACTACACTGAAGAAGACCAAGGAGTCTGAAACGCGTCTGTTGTTGATCTCGACAAATCAATGCAATTCCCTGGGTGTTAATTTGATTTGTTAACTCTGTGCATGAGTATAAACATTACATTCAGACCTATTCTGTTTGCGTATAGCATTATTGGTAAGAAAAAGATATTGCTTCCACAAGCAAGATTCAAAATATTGCTATTCTGGTCATTGATTTTGAGCAATATGATCTCTCATTTTCAAAAACATATTGCTATCCACATTGCTATCTCAGCAACCTCCTAATAGTACTTGCTAAGAGTATAACAAGATTTGGAATATGGCAGAGAACCACTTTTTGGCGCTCTTGTTCCTCGGAACAGAGTGCGTATCAATTTGCCCAGATGTCTGTAATTTTCGAATTTTTGGCTGAAAATGGTCTTAAACGATTTGGTTCGACTCGCTCATCAAGAATCCATGGTAAAAATCGATCCTATCCGGCCGTTAACACGATAACTCTCGAACGGAATGAGCTAGACAGTTGAAATTTTCAGAGTAGGTTTAGGAGATAAATATCTCGGTTAAGTTCGTTATTGGGCAAAATCGGGGTTTGGGAGTAATAAAAACATTTTTTTTTTACATTACAAATTTTTTTAAGGTGCACTTTCATTATAAGAAGAAAAACTGGGAAAGCCCTGTGGATAGCAGCTTTGACGCTCTTGTTCAAACTTCGACAAATCATAACTGCGAAAGTATTGGTTTCTCCGAGGGAATGATATCAATGGATTCTTATTTAATTTATTTTATTTTATGATGCAGTTCTATCATAAGATTCCATTGATATCATTCCCAACTCTGAGTAACCAATATTTTCGGAGATATAAGAGCGCCAAAGCTCTTGAAAATAGATGGATCCTTTAATGAATATAGGTATACATAATCGTTTATATTTGTTAAAGGTACTTCAAAATACTTAATTTTAAGGAAATTTCCAAGTCTTAGTTCTGACACTAACAATCCCTTCTATTTGTAAACAGAAAAGTTCACAACCTATTCAGCCTTGATAATTAGATTGCTGCTTTTGATTTAATATAAGAGCTGAGGGAATTTTATTTATTTATTTGTTTGTTCATGAGCAAAATAGTAGAGATACTGCTTCTTTTAAGTTAGAGATATGCATTGGTAGACTGCCTGACTGACTGGATGAAAAAATTAAATAAACTATTGAAAAACTGAGGGAATTTGTTCAGGAGAAAACTAGGGGAGATACTGTTCCGTTTCACTTAGAAGTGTGCATTCGAAGTCTGACTGACTGCAGGAAAAAATTAAAATTTAATATTTGTTTAGGTGTTTGCAAGTCTTCAATTTTTCGGTTATGGTAGCGGTTATCAATATTTGGTGTGTTTCCTGAAAATTGATCAATAACTGCCTCTTGTTAGTTCAATAAATTAAACGGACGAAATGTTCATCAATTAAGGTTAAATTCTTCTATTTTATATACAAGTCATGAAATACAGTGTTGTCAGTTCTAATATCAATGAATTTCGACCTACTTGATAGCAATATTGCTGGGAGAAAATGGATAACCAACATTGCTATAACAGTCCGATCAGAATACTTAATACCATAGCCATATTGTTAAAAATTAGGAGGATAGCAATATGACTTGAATAGCAGTGTTTATAGCAATACGCAAACAGAATAGGTCTGATTAACCTATTACGAAACCATATTTGCCATATGGCATATCAACCATTTTTCAATATATTGATGTGATTGATATGATATGATATCAATGGATTCTTATAATAGAACTGCATCATAAACGAAACTAAATTAAAATTAAATAACGAACTTATCCCAGATCATACCTCAAATCTCCACTGAAAATTATATTATATAAATTGAAACATAGCCAATATTCCGGTTTTGTTTTCACTGCAGATATTCTGAATATATTTTCATCATCATATGGACTATCCAAGGGCATTTAGGGTAGTAGTAATTATAATATCCAATAATTGTTCATTCTGCATTCAATCATTTGTTAGAAGAGAAATCAATATATTTGACATATCTGATATCTGTCAGAGGTAGATATGACAGTGAACACAGATAGAACACAGACAGATATAACTCGCATTGTGTGATAACATATTTATGTCGAATTTAAGCGGGTAACCGGAACAGAGCGGTTTTGCTATTATAACCGATCGGTTATGTTTAGCAAGAGATTGGTCTTAACCACTCTGCTTCGGTTACTCGCTTAAATTCGACTAAAGAAGTACAATGTATTATTAAAATTTTGAAAAATCATATCTCCGAAAGTATTAGCTTGTTAGAGTTGAAAAAGATAACAATGGATTCTTATGATGAAACGGCATCTTAAAAAATTTAATATGAAATTTGTAATGTAAAAAAAATATTTATTTTCGTTACTCTGAAATCATCAGACCGATTTAGCCCAATAAAGAACTTAGCCGAGATATTTATCTCCCAAACCTATTCTGAAAATTTCAACTAAGTCTAGCTCATTCCGTTATCGTGTTAACGGACGGACGGACGGACAGAATCGATTTCGACCATGGATTCTTGATCAGTAAGTCGAACCAAATCGTTTGAGATCATTTTCAGCCAAAAATTCGAAAATTTCAGACATTTGGGCAAATTGATAAGCACTCTGGCCGAGGAACAAGAGCGCCAAAAACTATGGTGGCTAGCGCAAACATGTTAGTGGCAGCTTTGGTTCAGTATTGAGGCATCACAAAAATTACTAACTCTACCCATTCACGAGAAATCTTGCAAAACCTACCAGAATGCACATCCTATACAGTCCTACCTCTTTCGGACCGTACTTATTATGTGTTGTAGAAAGAAAACATGTGGTACATATCATCAATGCGTAAAAATTGCACTGACTCATTTGATATTTTGATTCTACAAAATATACTGCTCCACAAAAGTTAAGGAAGTTCAGAAATCTTCTAACCTTTTCTAAAGTTGACGATACTTGTCCACCGAATGTTCACTTATGAGAAATCAAATGTTTACTGTCTTATATATCAATGGTTTTTTTGCTCACCATTTGATAACTTTTTCAGTTTCAGGCAAGTTCTTGCTGTTTCCGTTTCTCAGAATTTTAGTGTTGCTTAATTGTTTTACGTTTTTACTAGAGTTGGGCATAATCGAATGATTTCAATAATCGATATATAGGTTCTCGAGAGATTTCAATAATCGAATGATCATTCGAGATATTGATCATTCGGTATTCCACTCAGTTCTCATTGCGTGAGCGGCTTAGGTTATCCCTTATCTTCAATATAATTGCGTCGGCTCCCTACAGTATTAAGTTTCACATTTTATGGCTTCATTTTATTACATTGCCGTTGGTCCAATATTTAAAAATTTCTTTCCAGCTATTCGAAAGGGAATGGAGCTATGAAATGAATTATTATGAACCTGAAATTTCCTAGAATGCACAATTATATACCTATTTATAATCACTAAATACAATAATACCGGCAACATCTGTTCCGTCGGAAAGGGTGTTTTCGAAATGTGGACAAAATGTAAACCTAATAATTTTTCTGAATGGCGAAATGTCATGTCAATGAAATTTGTACTTTTTACTTTATTTCAAACTGTTTTTTGCAAAAACATATTTTTAATCATATAATACACGTCCAGATTAAATTTTCTATGACCTTTTTCATTCCTCCAATTAATTAGTTCCTGAATGATTGAAAATAAAATTCGAATCAATTCAATAGATGCATGCATAATACCAATTGTATCAATTGAAGCTATCTACAAGCATCAAATGCCACTTAAACAAATATTTAAAAAAATAACGATAAAATACTTGTTGAACGAACCTCCGGGTCCGAGTTAATTAATAACAAACGGAATATATCTGAATATTTTGAAGGAACAGCTACTGAATATGACAAGAATAATAATGAATACCTCAATTTGCAATGGAATAAATAATACAATCATTCACTGGTTACTATTTCGGCAGCACCCGACCAGAATCCAGATGGCAGCCATAATTTCCGTCGATTGTCAAAGAAACCTTTCATATCTCATTCTTATATGCCGCCAAAGGAACTTCGAAACATCAAAACATTCAGAACGTATACGAACGAATTACGAGTACGAGATATCTCGTATCTCATTTCATTTCATTCAATTCTTACTCGAGTCGAGGGATATCTCATCTGGATGCCATATGATAGACGACAGAAAATCATTCGAATGAATTCACTCACATTTCTCAGAACATCTCGAGATATCTCGAGATGTTTCAATAATCGAAATATTCGATTATTTTCACTCGAGAGGTCCCATCACTAGTTTTTACAATCAACTTTGATTCAATATCTGCAAATTTGTTTTGCCTAGACGTACACTTAGTGCGGATGAAGCGAATAGAGCTATTGGTATGATCGAGGTGGGACGTAATCAGAGAGTTGTTGCGAATTTCTTTCAAGTTAGGGAAAGCGTAGGTACTTTCCCGGATCGTCCATCGATATCGAGAAAATGGAAAAGTGACCGAAAGACCGAGAAGTGGACTCCCAAGATCTATTACTGCCGCACAAGATCGGTTTCTGACTGTGTCTACCCGTAGATAGCCTTTGAGTACATCGCCTTTTGAACCTTACTGGCGTTTTGGTTTCGACTGAAACAGTTCGTCGAAGACTTCGAGACGTTAATCTACATTATGCACGACTTTTGAGAAGGATTCCACTAACTCAAAATAATATACGACTTTGATTGGAATGGGCTCATGAGCACGCGAATTGGAACGATCAATCGTGGTCTGTATTGTTCACAGATTAGTCGAGATGTGGACGGTTTTCGGATAGTCGGCGTGTTCGGGTATGGGCCCATCCTCTGGTGCCCTGAAATCGCAGATCAATTCATCAGGAAGTTCATCTGTTCAGAGGTGGTACAGTTACTGTTTGGGGATGCATTTGTTTCAATGGACGTACAGAATTGTTGGTGCTTGATGCTACTATGAATGCGCAGATTTACATAGAGCAGGTCATTGACAATATTATTCCATTGTTTAATGCTGCTGTTGGGCCAAATTTCGTAATTTTGGACGACAATGCACCATCCCAACGAGCGAGAATTTTCGATAAAGCTCTGGAAATCCATCGTATTCCACATTTGGCCCTGCCTCCTCAGTCGCTAGACCTCAATCCCATTGAACACGCTTGAGATTAGCTACAAAGAGGTTTGGATTCTCATCAACAACCCCCAAATACACTTCAAGAACTCAGCCGGTTTCTGCCGCAACTTTGGAGAGAAATTGATCGAGGCTACTTCAACAATCTAATCGAAAGTATGCAAAGGCGTTGTCAGGCTGTGTTTAATGTTCGAGCAAATACTCTTTACTGAACTTTACTTTTCCATTTTTTTGAGTGAACTGATTTTTCACTTCAAATACTAAAAATATTTTCACCTGTAACTGTGAAACTCATAAAGAAATGGGCAAAATAATGAGTTAGATAACAGAGTTTCATTCTGATTTCTCATATTAAAAAAATTGGTGAAAAAATGGAAACTTTTGAAACAGTCTCAAACTTTCTGAACTTCCTCAAATTCTGTGGAGCATTATATATTCTCGTGTGGCAAATTTGTTTTCGCAGTCGTGTTGAATTTAATTTTGAACAGGTACGATATAATTATTCTCTTTTCAGCCAAAATAGGTTCGATTTATTGAAGGAGTCCACCGACAGGACGTACGAGGATGGTTTGAATGCAATTCCAAATAATTACACAGTTGAACTGAAGCCCCTTTACACGCATATCATAGTGTCCCAGTAGGCATTCGTTTCCATTGGATTAGAAGAGGAAAAATATTTGCATGTGATATATATATATATATATCTGTATGATGTAGGATAGTGTTCAACAGTAAAGTGAATTTCATCAAGATTCTGTTTATTTCTCTTGAAAATTGGGGGTGAAAAATAAAAAATGGTTCAAGCACAAACGTGAAGACAGGAGCTTTTGCGCGTATGTTCTATTGTCCATTCTCCAGTATTGGACACCCTTAATCGAATTTACCATGGTAAATTATGTTGTCCATTCTCCTGTATTGGACACTCTTAATTCGAATTTACCATGGTAAATTATGTTGTCCATTCTCCTGTATTGGACACTCTTAATTCGAATTTACCATGGTAAATTCGAATTAAGTGTCCAATACAGGAGAATGGACAACATAATTTACCATGGTAAATTCGATTAAGGGTGTCCAATACAGGAGAATGGACAATAGAACATACGCGTAAAAGCTCCTGACTTCACGTCAGTGCTTGAACCATTTTTTTTCGTAATTTTTTTGATATTTTCTAGGGGTACGGTTCTTACAAAAATTTTTTTTCGTCATTTTTTTCAAATTTTCTAGGGGTACGGCTCTTAAAAAATTTCAAACACGTCTTTATGTTGATTTTCTACTAATAGTTACCAAGCTTCAATTCGATCGAATCCTTATTTTGTGAGTTATCGAGGAAATAATATTCCAGATGGGTATAACTCGGAAACCCTTAAATCGATTATGCCCAAAAACGAACTTAACTCTCCCATTCGGATACGCAACCTACCCTGAAAATTGCAATAGACGCATAGTTACTGATATATAGAATTTTTTTTTTAATTTTCAATGATTTCTTAAAAATTTTCTACAAATACTATCCTTACGAAATTTTGCAAGAATTTTCGCGTTGGCATTCTACAACTAATAACCATGTTTCAATTCAATCGGTTCAATATTTTTCGAGTTAATGAGGGGAAAAAAAACAACCTAATTTCAGATGGCTATAACTCTAAAACCGTTTGGCCGATTATGCTTATAACAAACTCAAATGTTGCGTTCTGATGCACATCCTAACCTGAAAGCTTCCAGCCGCTATATCTTTCCGTTCTCAAGTTATCGTGACAAGAAAAATATTTTTTAATAATTTTCTAGCCATACGATTCGCACAAAATTTCACAAACGTGCTTAGGTTTATATTCTACAACTACTCAACAAGTTTCAATTCGATCGGATTTATATTGGTTGAAAACAAAATTATTACTCGGAAACCATTGGGCCGATTATGCCCATTAACGAACTTATCCGTCGTATTGGGATGCGCCACCTACCCTGAAAATTTCAAGTCGCTAGCTCTTTCCGTTCTCAAGTTATCGTGGCCGGACAGAATCAAATTTGACCTCGAATTCTTCATTGGGGAGTCGAAAAAAATCGTCTGAGACCATTTTCGTCAAAAAATTCGAAAGTTACAGACATTTGGGCACAATGATAACGCGATATTCCCCAGAACATACGCGCAAAAACAATCAGTAAAAGGGAATTAATGTTTAATAAAATCGAATTAACTAAGATATTAATAATAATAATCTAACCTTCATTACAAATTTAAAGTAATTTCAAGTATAAAATACTGACTGAATCGCTAAACAATTGGTTCAAGCACTGACATGAGGTCTGGAGCTTTTGCATGTATGTTCTATTTTTTGTTCACCTCTATTGGGCACTCTTATCGAATTTACAGTCGATATAGACCATTTTCTCAGCTTTTATAAGATATCAATACATTTCGTCCCATTTTAATGACAGACTTGAGTAGACTTGAGAGAATCGTCTAAGATTACAGAATTTATAATTCTGACATATGTATTCTATCTTAATCATTAAATATCTAATAATATACGAAAAAATTTAACTCTCAAGTAATTTTAGAATACGTTATTCACGAAATTCCGCGAGTTATAGAGCGAATCGCACAAACCATCTGGTATACATGGTTTTAGTATTGATATTGTTCTGAACGAATCAGGGCAGAGTTTCTTCAATTTTCAAGGGTTGTGTGCCTTGTGTTTTTCTATGAATTGTTTTAATGAATTCCGATGAATAAAGTTTGTGTACTATTAATTTATACCCCAGCTTCGTGCAGATAAAAATTTTGTTTTGGAGAGTAATACTTGTAACGCTGTTTTTATATTTATCTATAGTTTTTGGCTGGGATCGAAGCTATCTATAACTAGTAGAATTTATGGCTTGAGCTGAAGTTGAATCTAATAGAATTTTTGTTGGAGTGAAACATCTTCGTTCATACGCGTTTGGGAGGGTGCATGACTAACACTGGTTGACTGAGGCTGTTATTAGATTGAGATTCCTATATCCCCTGCATCGTGAGTTCCTGTTTAAAGGACCCGCAATCATCACCTGGAAGATTTCTCTAAGAATACCTTGAATTTTGTTTGGCAGTTCTAAGCTAAGTGCTATCCTTTGTAATCAAAGGTATTTTTTAATTAAAAACTTTAAAAACCAGCTGAATTAGTACTTACCTTATCCCAGCTTGTCGGACAGACATTGAAAAGTGGGTCAACGTTACAGAGTGTCGTAAAACCTCATTATAGTCTAGTCAACAAGTGCTTTTTAGGTAAAAATTTTTGCGTATTCTCCGAAAATTATGATTGAGGTGTCATTTGACTCGGAATGGCATGCAGATAGTTTTTGAGAAAATACTAAGGCCGCTCGCAAAAATTGCAATAGTTAAAAACAATTGAGTGAAAAAAATAAGCAGGTTTAGGTTTTTGCCAATTTCTCAAAAACTGTTTGAGATAACTGAAATTTGAAAAAAAGATTCAAATAGAGGAGGAAATTTCCTAGAAAAAAAGTCCCAACTGCTAGAACTGAAGGACCAATATTTATAATTTACCTAGAGGGTTGAAAATACGCCCGAAAACGGGTACTCTGGCTTGCACAAGCCTCGCCCCCTTCGTACCTTTAATGAATAAATATTATTTAAAATTATTAAATATGAAAATAAAAAATTGAAAAAATTCAGGCGACTGTAGGATAGATCAATAAACAATAATCCGTGGCCCAAAAATGTTTATCGCGATTTTTCAATTAGTTATCCTTTAATTAATCAAAAATTTTTGTTAGCAAGAACATTGACATTGCAAGTACGCTAATTGTTAAACTATTAATCTGAGAATGTTTTCCTTTCGTGGATCTATTTTTCAAAGGTCTTAGAATAGATTCCTATTGGAAAATTTTAAAAATTATTAATTTTCGTTTATTTATGAACAATTGAATTAAGTGAAAAATTATAAAGCTTCAATTTATAATATTACTATTGATCCAAATCAAATCAAACCAAATTCTCCAACGGGATTCTATTCCAAGACCTTTGAAAAATAGCTCCACGAAAGGAAATCATTCTCAGGTTAACAGTTCAACAATTATCGCACTTGCAATGTTGATGTTCGTGCTAAAAAAAATGTTAATTAACTAATGGATAACTAATTGAAAAGTAGCGATAAACTTTTTTGGACCACGGATTATTGTTCATTGATCTTATCCTGCAGACGCCTGAATTTTTTCAAACTTTAATTTTCATATTTAAGAAGTTTAAATAATATTTATTCATGAAAGGTCCGAAGGGGGCGAGGCTTACGCAAGCCGGAGTACCCGTTTTCGGGAGTATTATCAACCCTCTGGGAAAATTATAAATATCGGTCCTGATCCGGGAGTTGTGACTTTTTGTGAGGAAATTTCCTCTTCTTCAATCTTTTTTTGGCGCTCTAGTTCCTCGGAACTGAGTGCTTATCAATTTGTCCAAATGTCTGTAATTTTCGAATTTTTCGATGAAAATGGTCTTAAACGATTTGGTTCGACTCACTGATCAAGAATCCGTGGTCGAAATTCATTCTGTCCGGCCGTAGGCACGATAACTCTCGAACGGAATGAGCTAGAGAGTTGAAATTTTCAGAGTAGGTTTGGCAGATAAATATCTCGGCTAAGTTCGTTGTTGGGCAAAATCAAACAGATGGTTTCGGAGTAACAAACAAAAAATTTTTTTACATAACAATTTCCAAATTAAATTTTTTTCAATAAGCAGTTTTACCATAAGAATCCAATGATATCATTTTTAACTCTAAGAAGCTAATACTTTCGGAGATATGATTTTTCAAAATTTCAATAAAAAATAGTATTTCTACGTTTTCACAGAATTATATAATTATTCTATGTATGAATTGTCATAATGTCAACTTATTTTCCTGAGACATGACATTGTCTAATTCCTTGCTGATAGTTGGTTCGAGAAACGTCAAAATCGACTTAGAGAGACAAGGGTAAAAAACCGTCAAATAAACCCCCATGTGGCGATTTTATGTCGAAAAGTGAAAATTAAGAATATATATCCCAGGTAAGTACCGACGTTTTATTCTAATACCGGAGATCGACAAGATCGTACGAGGAGCCCGATAGCCGTTTCGTCTAGTGAGTCCGTTTTCGGTTTTGGAACGAGAGAAGGCGGGCTCAAATCCCGGAAAGGGAATTACACTTTTTGGCGCTCTAGTTCCTCGGAACTGAGTGCTTATCAATTTGCCAAATGTCTGTAATTTTTATTTAAGATGCAGTTTCACCATTAAAATCCATCGATATCATTTTCAACTCCAACAAGCTGATACTTTCGGAGATATGATTTTTCTAAATTTCAATAATGAATCGTACGTACTTCTATGTTTTCAAAGAATGCTATAATTATTGTATCTAAGCTTTATTATATGATCTGTGTTCATACTCGTACATTTCATCCTGTTTTATAAGAAAGAGTCAAATTCATTTCAGCTATTTTAATTTGATTTCTTCCATGGTGTAGTTCTCATTCTCAGATTGCTCATTTAATCTTGATAAATAAACTATTATTTGAATTGAATTTCCTGTATGATGCAGTTCTATCATAAGAATACATTGATATAATTTCCAACTCTGAGAAACCAATATACTTTCGGAGATATAATTTGTCACTTTGAGCTAGAGCGCCAGAAAGCTCTTGTCCACAGGGCTTGAACCCATTTTTCAAATTTGAATTATCTCCGATAGTTTTTGAGATATTGGCAAAAAACCAAAGCCCCTTCTCTTTTTGGCGATCTTGTTACTGATAATAGAGTGCTTATCAATTTGCCCAATGTCTGTAATTTTCAAATTTCTCTCATCATATAATTGAGGAACGAATATCTCGGATGAGTTCGTTGTTGGGTAGAATTGGTCTATTGGTTTTGGATTAATAATTTTTGGCACTCCTTGTTGAATTTGAATTCTTTCATGATGTTTGAATTTAATTTCTGCTATTATGAAGTTCTATCATAAGAATCCATTGAAATAATTCCCAACTCTTACCAATACTTTCGAAGATATGATTTGTCGAAGTTTGAAGAAGAGCGCCAAAGCTCCTGTCCACAGGGCTTGAACCAATTTTTTTTTTACTTAATTGTTTATAACTATTGCAATTTTTGCGAGTGGCCTTAGCATTTTCTCAAAAACTATCTACATGCCATTCCGAATCGAATGACACCTAAATCATAATTTTCGGACAATACGCAAAAATTTTGACCCGAAAAGCACTTGTTGCCTAGAGTATTATTAGAGGTGGGAAAAAAAGACTGTCAGACGGAGTCGGCGATATTTGATGTAGATTTTATTACGAAGGTGAAGTTCAAGTTTGTAGTGTTATGTAAATAAACCTGTACATATATTAGCATACAGTGTTCTATTTAACCCAAAAGTGTAGATGTAGAATAATTATCCCCTAGACAACGATAAGAATCCCACACCTATGGAAACGGCACAGCCCCCTAAATGTACCTCTATAGTGGGCTGTGGGAAACGGGTAGATAATTAAAAGTCTGGTATTAAAACAATGTATATATTTTTCGTTCATTAAAAAACACTAGTCTAATAATTAACTATAATTGAATTATGAACAAGTTATGTGCTTCCTTCCATCAATTTTGACATGACTTTCCGACTTGAGCATTCTTTCGTTTACGAATAACCCAAACATCAAAGGACATGATATGTATTAATTAGTTTTTTTATTCACAAAATTTACATTTCGGACATGAAACTCATAAAATATTTTCTACCAATGAGTATCTGGATAATTATTTGTGTAATTAACCGTTCTGTGACTCAAACATTTTGGAACATAAAATAAAATAATTTTCCGAAGGCTCGATGTACTAACAGCAAATCTAGAGCCGAAGGAGGAATTCCGCTTATACAGATTCAATAAAATCGGTAGGAAACGTGGGTCGTTCAGTGTAACAGACAGCGACATTACCTGCTTACTATCTGCAATGATAGAGATAGGTCTTTTTGGGCGTATGTTCTAGGGGAACATCGTCCTATCATTTCGTCCAAATGTCTGTAATTTTCGAATTTCGAGCTGAAAATTGGCTAATAGACTAATTCGGACTCCCTGATCACGAATCCGGTGTCAGATTTTAGGGTGCCGTCCGGCCGGCCGGCCGGCCGGCCTTCCGGCCGTAGGCACGATAACAGGAGCACCGAAGGTCCTATCGACTTCAAACTTTCAGGGTAGGTTTCTGATCAAAATGCGACGGTTAAGTTCGTTAACGGGCAAAATCGGCCGGACGGTTTAGGAGTTATAGACATTTAAAATTTTGAGGTTATTTCCCTGATATTTCAGGAACTAAAGAAGATGTTGAATCGAAACTTGGTAGTCAGTTCGAGGATATAAACGCGCAACTTTTGGCAAAATTCTGTTATGATCGAAATGTTGGTAATTTTTAAAAAAATATTTCTTTTAATTTTTTCGAAAAAAAAATTTTTTTTTCGTGAACTATTCATCAGATTGCAACAAAAACTTGTACTAACGTCAATTGTAGTATTTTGCAACATTGTGCAAAATTTTGGCTCTATACGATTTCAATTTCTGGAGATATAAGACAAAATGTGTCAAATTTCCTGGGTCTCTCTCAGTATTTTCATCGATTATTATATAATAATCTCAATAATATTAAGGTATTCAACATGATACTGCTTTTTTTCTTTATTTTCTTTACTGGTCAGTACGGGCCACAAGGAAGATGAACATGCGCCCAATAGCTCCTGTCCACAGGGCTTGAACCAATTTTTTTCTACTAGTCCGAGAGTCAATAGCGAAATATGGCAGTGCATAAGTATTAGGGCATTTTATTGGCTATTTGGACAAATGTGATGCCCTGAATCCACCAGTTCTTGGAGAGTTATGTTATAAGACGTGAGCCTCTTGTTGTTTTGACATGGTTATTCAGAACTGAATGAATGTTGGTGTGAAGTTTTCTATAACTATGACACATATTCTCGGATTAACAGTTTTCACCTTCTTCTACTGGTTTCCTAGTTAAAGACTCGTGGATCCATAAAACTAACTGAAATTAGCATAAGGAAAGCAGATAAAGTTCATCTCGAGTCGTCATGAGAATCCACAATCATTTTAGGAAATCAAAATATTATTTATAATTTTTCTTAAATTAATCGTTTTTGAGATATTCAACGTCAGATGTTATCAAATCTGATACAAATTTGACCTTATTTTGATTGATCGGTTCCTGACCTTAGATGGCCTAAAGTCTATGATCTCATAAGTTTCTGTGAACCTTACCAACTAACAATTAACATAACGTAACAAGATTTAATTGAGATTTTCTCGGAAATGAGTGGGTTACTTAATATTTATGGAATTTTCAATAATAGGGAATAGTAGTACAAAATGATCCCGCGGGGTAAAATGATTACCCCCTATTTCTAAAAAACTAGTAGCGCCATCTCGCAATTAAATACTTAAAATTATATATATCATGCCGCTCATTTGCCTGACGAAGTGTCATGACGTAGTGATTTCTCCATGCAGTTTTGTGAGGAAAATATTGAAATTGACGTGTTCTATCTTAAATAAGCCTATTTGTAACAGAGATTTTTTTTTTGTATGTCGATATTTATGTTCTAGTTGTTTGCTTCCGCAAAATTAATGATTAATAGCGGTTGATCTTATCATATTTTGATTTCCAGTTAGGAATGTTTGTGAACAATAATTCGAATTTTTCCAGAATGGTGGCATTTGGGGTAAAATGATCCTCAGCAAGGTGTATTAAACGATCCCGCGAGATCATTTTACCAACATGTTAAAGGATCTAGGGATTACCACCAATGTTCATTTTCAAAAGAATTAGAATGAAAATGGAATTAATGGACCGGATACCTCCTGGTTCATCTTATGTCTGTAATACATCAGGGTAGATGAAACTGGAAAATTTTCCTCAATGGTTTGATCATTTCTTGAATTATGCAAAACCTACTGCATAAGATCCCGCTCTTCTAATTTTAGACGGCCATCTATCGCACACAAATTCTGATGTGATACTGAAAGCAAGGGAACATTTCACTACAATTTTATGTCTACCCACCCACTGTTCACATAAATTGCAACCCCTTGATGTTGTAAGGTCTCCACTTAGCATATATGCATTCGTAAAATGTGGGATACATACATTCAACTCAGATGTTCCTCAAGATAGCAATTTTATTGCGGGAGAAACAACAGTAACAGAGCACAATACCGAAATATCTTCATCGAAGGTTCAAAGAGAATCGCCTAATGCTGATCCTGAGGAAAGAAGTAGTTCACCAAGTATCCTCAACTGCCAAAAGGTTGTCATTGCTGCACATATAGAAAAGCTTCAAACAACAACGCAATCTTTTGCGCAAACTAATTTAGGATCGGCATCACTTTCTCCTCCTCAAATTATATGATCCCCGGGATCATTTCCCCCACACCGTGGGATCATTTAGGACACAGTGGTGTCCAAAATGATCCTTAAGCCGTCTTTTTTAAAAATGCCAAGAAATATATTCGTTTAACAGAAAATGGTGAAATTGATGCATAAATAGTTCAGCAGATACATTTTCTTAACAAAACGTGTTTTATTACTTATCATGCATCCATTGTATCTTAGGGGGATCATTTTGGACTACTTTCCCCTAATATTCCAAGAATGGGCGATGATAAAATTATGTATAATCTTATAGTGGAAATAATTGATGGATATCGAATGAAAATTAAGTTGACGTTCAGTGTTTCAGAAGTGGAATATTATTTAATGATGCAATTATAAAAATTGAGTAAGCAAATAAGTTTTCTCAAACCATTTCATTGAATTTCAAGCGTCAGATGATTGCGCTTTCTTGTTGTTCTATAGATTTCAGTAACAGTTTCATGTGTCATATTGCTAATTCAATGACAACGAATGTTCAAGTTTTCATTTGGTGTTGAAATCAACTATAAGACGGATGAGGTTACACGGTCAATCTGGTATCAATCTGGCATCAATCTGGCCATCATTCCGGACCATGAGTTCATTAGTCTACGCGCATACAATCAGTTTCCTGTCAATCTGACATCAATCCATGATTGATGTCCAACTGAACTGATGCCAGATTGACCGTGTAACCTCCGTCTTCATAATAGTGTTTAGTAACTTAAGACTGAGGTTACACGGTCAATCTGGCATCAGTACAGACTGACATCAATCATGGATTGATGTTAGATTAACGGAAAAAGGATTCTACAAGCATAGACTTATGGTCCGGATTGATGGCAAGATTGATGCCAGATTGATAACGGATTGACCGTGTAACCTCCGTCTTTATAGTAAAGTATGAAAGGCGGTTGCCCTGTTACGTGACTTGCTTGAGACTAGAGGATTCATGACAATTCATTTGTCAAAATAAACACCATCTCCATACGCAGCGGTTCCGGCAACAAAGGAAAATTTTAAAAATGTAATCTTTCAGTCGATGTAGTGTTAGATATTGCAGTTATCTCATTACTTTACACTGTGGTGCAAATTTTCCTCTCTATCTCACTGAACGATCCATGTTCTGTTTCATTTATGTTCAATCCGCAGATGGAACATGAATATCTACAATGATAATGGCATTATTTTAAGCTCATTTTAAATTCGGTGTTTTGGTTAACCAATGCAATTACACCACTTATTTGTGGATTCTGAAACTGAAGAATGTTCTTTTAATAATATACATCAAGTTTAGAATCTTAAAATTGGAAAAAAAAAATTTGATGCTAGCCAAAGTACTTTTAGGGCTTTAGTTTCGGTTGGCTTTCAATGAATCCTCGTTTATGTCGAACTCCTCGGACCACAGACTCAATAAATAATTGTTAGAAAGGAATGGAATTCTGAAATACCTGCTGTACTAACCATATCGATAATTGCATTATTATAGTAGTAATTGGCATGGCTAAATATCAACTATTGATATTGTTGTTGTTGATGATACGACAATATAACATCCACAGGAAAAATCATATAATTCAAGTTCATTTTAGATGCTTATGTATTCTTAGGTCATCGTTTATGTAAGTTATTGAATAGCTCTGAGCAAAATAATCTTGAATTACCTACGTACGATATTTATTAGGATACCCTGCATAGGAAAGTTTAATAATTTTTCACTTAGATATCTCCTGATGGAGTTGACCGCAGTTTCTCATTATTCCTTGGAGGTTTAACAATATTCCATCTCCTTATAAAACTTATTAATATTACAATAGAAATATTTGAATATTTGAATTTTATTGCTGATTTAGGGACTCCTAAGTACATACATTTGACACTCGAACTCGGTTTGTTTATATCACGCCAGGATTTTATTGTTTTCATTTCAATATTTCACATTCAATTTCGAAGAGGAGTTGATTTCAAGTAATTATAGATATTCAGTTCTCGCCAATCCCTTGGGGAAACATTTTGAAGAATTATTGAGGTAAAAATCTAAACTTTGCCAAAGTTTCACAATATAATAATTTGTTGTTAACATATACATATGCAGTGGCGTAAGGACACAGTAGCAAAGCCTACACAGAACACAACTGATTCTCGTTACTCGCTCAAGCTCTTAAGAGCTTATCGGAGGTCTCCTTGGGGAAGACCTAGGAGGAGCAGTATAATAATAATACATGATTTTCCAATTAGATCTTTCATATCGAATTGCCAGCTGTTTTGGCAACTGTCATATTAAGATCTGTCATTTTTCGACGGATGACAACGAAATACTATTCAATTAATGAACATGGAATGATAAACGCTTCAATAACGTATCGAAATTTTTAATATTCATTACAAAAATGCTGGAAATTTGACTGAAGCAGTTCGTGAAGTCTTCTCGGTCTTCGCGAATCACCAGCTATTGTGAAATTGGAGCAAAAGATCGGGTTGCTGGGACAAGTTAGTGATGTGAATAATCTAACTTCTACCCGGCGTGCAAAAACATCATCGAATATTGCTTCTGTTGATCATGATTATGGGAGAAAACCCATTCCACGCCATTCTTTGGAATTATGTTTTTCGCAAAGGGCTCTACAGCGGATTTTGCATAAAGACTTTGAAGGCGTTGCCGATTGGGTGTTGGTAATGATTGGAAATGATCCTGAATGTCACTGAAAAATCATTATAAACGATGGGGCACATTTTCACTTTAGACGCTTCGTTAATAGGCTGAATTGTCACATTTGGGGTTTGGAAAATCCAAACATGATTATTGGAAATCCTCCCTATCCATAACGTGTAACTGTTTGGTGTGATTTTTGGGCAGGAGGGATCATTTGGCTCAATTTCTTTGAAAATGAAGCTGGAAAGGCTGTTTAGGTGGATGGATTACGCTATCAAACCATGATTAATGAATTCTTATGGCCAGAATTGGAAGATATGGATGTGAAGATGTTGATTTACCACAACATGGAGCTACGTGGCATACCATGGTGAAACTATGGTTCATCTACGTGAGAGTTTTTCATATATCGAATGTTCATTTCGATATATTTATTTGCTGCCAATGGGACAATTGGAAATATCAATAGTTACTATAGAATGATTACAAAACAAAATTATATCAGCAGTTTCAACGTTATTTTTAATGAATTGTCAATATAACTCTCAGCTACTGAAGTGAATTCCCAACCACCAAGTCATTTTATGGCTGAAAAATCTCCACTGTCAGAAAGAATAGACGCAGAAAACAATGTCCGGTACAACATTGTGGTTCCTCTAATTTGAGGAATTTTGCAATAACTGACGGTAATTTGAAAATATGTTAATTCCTACTGGCTGTACTGAACATTTATTGTTTCTATAATAAACGAAACACCCTTCGTGTGGAGTGTGAGATAGTCTTAAATACATATATATCTTGATTAAATTCAAGATTAGGTGTGGTGATCATTATCTACCACAGTAAATATCCTATTGAATGTGTTTTAGATTAATTCACTGATGCCAAAAATTTCGATTCCAGATCTTGGACACATTTTTGCCTCTTATACAATTCATCTTTCCTTAATGCACCCGCAACTCCAAAAATTAATGTGACCTACAAATCGAATGATGGTAGTTTTCATTTATATTTTTATTTACTAAGGATAATACAAAGTTAGTTTCATTCAATATTTACCTTCGTCATCAATATATTATCAGGAGCATTTAAAATCATTTCTTTGGTCGACCTCTATGAAAAGTGATATTTTACGTACTAATTTGCGGCCGTAAAATCGACTATTATTGAAGGCAAGTACTTTCTCGTCGGCAAAATTACTTTCTCGTCCGCTGTGGTCACTATGAATACGGCATCATACGGTTCAACACAAACATAAGTGTCTGTAAGAATAACCGTCAGTGCTGTTTCCCTTCAATCTGACATCAATCCAGGTTTGATGTCAGACTGAACTGATGCCAGATTGACCGTGTAACGTCCGTCATAGGATAGAAATTGTGCGATAATGGATGCTTTCGTGAAAATTAAACATTTTGCGAGGTTGACGGAAACTTTTTCACACGTTCTTCCTACAAATCGAGAAAAAACCTGTAATTGGAAAACCCTTTATGTTTTTGGTATTATCCCTTTCTCAAAAACATTTCAAAAAAATATAGGTCAATAACATATTATTGTAGTGTGAAACTTAAGTCAAGTTGATAGATCAAATCGTCGCCTTAATGAGAAAACTGCCTAACTCCGTATTGAATAATTTCACAGGAGGAGCAAAAATTAATATAGGTATATTGGATAAATCTTTGAATGAATAATAGATTACGCAACCATGTATTGGTTATTCATTATTCTGTAAATCCAGAGTACCAAAAAAAGACGAGTTTCTCTAAATATTATTGGAGTTAGATATTTTTCGCCTCAAATTCCATGACGAAAATGGAGTTAGGCAATTTTCTTATTAAGGCGACGAAATATAGAATAATTGATAAGAGTATATAAATTTTCATATGTTACTTCTTCAATAAGGTAGGTAATTGTTTTCAGCAACATCTTATAATTGGACTGACATTATCATTTCATCTTAAGCAAACACTTTATAATGCTGAGAACAATGTTAAATCCTGATGTGATGAAATCATCTTTTTTCCTGCCCTTAGCAAGCCTGAGTCTTCAAAAATTGCCATTCAACCATAAAAAAATCACTGTAGGACTGCGGAATAAAATTACTATGGATGCTGAAATACATAAACATAAACAGGTATTTCATTAGCATTGAATTCAATGACGACTGGTGTCGATTTTAGAATAGATTTAATGCTATCCGTTTATTACTTAATTGATACTTACAAGTATTCACTACACAATCAAAAAATATATTTTCAGATAACTGAACTTTATCTAATTACATTGGATTGAAGATAACTTAAGTTTAGTATCTTAGCTGAAGAAGGAGCATGAAAACTATAGACTACAACAAAGTTCGATGAAAGATATAATAAAATATCTGATGCACTGACTTCCAATGATTCATTCGATTGAATAAAGCCAGCTACTTCGGCTTGTTTCACATGCATACGGTTCCAGGGAACACAGATCAACCGGGGCATTCACAAAAACACGGTTTAGTTTGGGTTTTAACCATAAAGTAATAAATATTTACATATGTTTTCTGTCACGTTCAGTGGTTTTGACCTCGTTTTAACTAAGCAGAAAGCAGTTCTTTCAATATTTCCTACTCTCCATTCTCCTCCCGAAGCGCTTTAGACGTGTGGCTTTGCTTCAATTTCAAATCTAGATACGACTCGGGTTATTGACGCAGCGGTTGTTCTTCCGGGTACGGTGTAGACTATTGTGCCATCTACCGGTGAAAACGAGAAGTGGCTAGGAATGCAGTAGATCCCTACAACTCCCCCCTTTCCTATTCTCGATACACTTGCGATATCTTGAGGATCTCACAATAGGAGCTCGCATTACATCCTCATTGTAACCTCTTAAAGATCTCTCTGTAGGGTATGTATTGCTTAGGGATAGCCTAAAAAGCGAAAACCACATTGTTCAGATTGGTCGAGTGGGTGACCGAGTGATAGAGGTAGTGAGGTAATAGTTAAGTCAATCTCCTTGTCCATCTTGTGATTGTCCTTGTTTCGCACGATCATTTGGCGCAAATCGCTGCTTCAAAGATCCAAATCGTTTGCCAATCCATCCAACCGTTTGTTATCAAGAGGATCTGTCAGGGTCAGGTTATGGGCTCGCCGTCCAGGAGAGCCAACTCCTTAACTACAGCCCAATCCCGACCGATCTGAGTGTGTATGTGCAATTCAAGATTAGTCGTAGTATAACCGTAGGGGAATAAAGATGTCATTCGAATGGGAAGGTTAAATTAATAATGAGCTATAGCGTACCTCCTCTTCTTAGTGTATGAATTATTATTTTTCCAAATTACTTAAGTTCTCAAATTCAATTTAGGTGCTAGGAAAATGATTAATTGGGTCAACAAACTAATTTGTACCGTTTGATTGATCCCGTACTGCTATACCACTCAACATTTCCAACATTTAAACCGTCATTTGGACGATTTTAAGTTCACTTTGAAGGAATTGAATTTGCCCCAGATTCGTACTTATTTAATTTGCTGAGAATCTCATTAAAGATCCAATTCGACTGATATCAAATTATTCAATTTCCTGTAAATCATCCAATTTATTACTCATTACAACTCATCAACCGATTCATACAGCTTCCAAGTTCACTACACGAATACAAACCGCTGAATTAACACTCGGTTAGTCGCACCAGATCTACGAGATCCACATATTGTATTTTCGGCTGTGCAGCACTACTGATCTGGAGTGTGGTACTACCCTATGGAGATTCCTGACTTTTATGGCGTCACACTCAGTGTTCGTTTATTTTCCGTGTGCGCATCTGCATTTCCATGGGCACATAATGGATCTACGTGAAACATGGTGACAAATATTTTAGTATCCGCTATTTCTTTAACTAGGATAATAATTTTACGACAAGAAATCTATTCAGGTGTAGGAAATTCTTGCGTACATTGGTGACTTACCACTGACAATTCGTATAAGGCTTGCAAATATTTTACCCCACAAAATTTAAGGAAGTTCAGAGATTTTGAGACTGTTTCAAAAGTTTAAATTTTTTTTCACCAATTTTTTAAATATGAGAAATCTCATGTTTACTCACTTATCCAACTCATTATTTTGCCCATTTCATTATAAGTTCAACAGTTTAAGGTGAAAATTTATTTTTAGTATTTGTAGTGCAAAATAGGTTCACTGAAAAAATTGAAAAATAAAGTCCAGTAATGAATATGGCCTCCTCGAAGATCAACCACAGCCTGACAACGCCATTGCATACTTTCAACCAGATTGTTGAAGTAGCCTTGATCAATTTCTCTCTAGAGTTGCGGTAAAAGCCGTCTGAGTACTTGAAGTGTGTATGGAGGTGGTTGAGGAGAATCCAAACCTCTATGTAGCTGCTCCCAAGAGTATTCAATGGGATTGAGGTCTGTTGACCGAGGAGGCAGGGCCAAATGTGGATTACCATGGATTTCCAGAGCTTCATCGACAATTCTCGTACGATGGGGTGGCTCATTATTATTATGGCCCAAAAATAAAAAAATGGCCCAATAGCAGCATGAAACAAAGGAATAATATTGTCAATGACTTGCTCTTCGTAAATCTGCGCATTTATGGTAGCATCAAGCACTAACAATTCTGTACGTCCATTGAAACAAATGCCTCCCCAAACAGTAACTGTGCCACCTCTGAACGCATGAAGTTCCTGAACCCATCTGTGATTTCTTGGTTCCAGAGGATGGGTCCATACCCGGACACACTGACTATCCTAAAACCATCCATATCTCTCCACTCATCTGTGAACAGTACATACCTCCAGTGATCGTTCCAAATCACGTGATCATTAGCCCATTTCAATCGAAGTCGCATGATTTTGAGCTAGTGTATTCCTTCTCAGAAGTCGTGGAAAATGTAAATTGACGTCTCGAAGTCTTCAACGAACTGTACATAAAAGCTCCTTACGGGTAGACACAGTCGTAAACTGATCTTGTTAAGGAGTGGCAGATCTTGGGCGTCCAGTTCTCGTTCTTTCGGTCGCGTTTCCAGTTTCTCGATATCGGTGGTCGAGCAGGGAGCTATTTATTCCTCTATGGGCTTCTACTAATATGCCTGAATCATGACTGAGAATGAGGACGTTTGCTGTTTCCATGGTATCAGGCGATTTCGCTTGGGCGATCGAGATTCAGCCCTGCATTGTGCGGATGCTCATAGTATATCTTGCCGATACGTAGGCTTAACGCAAATGTAATTATGGTGCAATATAGATGGTCATTAGGTAAAAATGTTTTAATTTTAATTGAATCCAGTTTGAAGAGCACGAATATGAAATATACAAACTAATTGTTTACGTATGTACATAATTTTTCTACGGGGGGGGGGGGGGGCGGGGGGGGGCAGCACCCCACAGCCCTACCCGCCATTCGCCCCTGGTTAGAATTAAAACAAAACACTGAACGCGTTACTTAAGGTTCTCAGTTCATTCCCATTGATTAGGGAAAATTATAGGAATCCCAACCGAATCCAAATTGCAACCAAACAAGCAGACAGTCCCCCCATATAATCAGATAGAAGCGGTTTAGTTTGGTCTGAAAGCATATCTTTATTCGTGACGTTCACAATCAATAAATCATTGGACACATATAACAAAATTATTCAGTTTATGTGGTGATATTCATTTTTGGTGAACAACACATTTTTCTACATTCACATGACTTCATCTGATAGTGAAGGGTTCTTTGGTTTAACCATAGGTTTTCAAGGACAAGAGATGCTCGCTATAATATTGTACATCTTCAGTTCTTAAGTATTTCACCATTAGCTAAAGTGCTTCATGCTCCTTCTGAGTACGCCCATTCAAATAATAATTGTCTTCAATACTTTATATTACACAACACTACTTTCATAGTAACCTAACCTTAAATAGAATATACAAAAGAAAAATAGTGATCACAGGAGTATTACTCAAATTTGGCGTGTGGCTTAAGGCGCTTGCCTGACAGCTCATGTCTTCTGGAGGAAGCTGGACGATCGGCATCTTTACGCCGTTTACGGGGTCAGTACACATCGCTTCCTTGACGATCTCGCGCATCCGCAGTGCGGTCTCCACCGGGGCGTTGTGTGCCTGCAGGCTCTCACGTGTCCATCTGCGCAGCCATCTTCCAAACCACGCGAGGTGACAGCCGCATCGAAATGGATTGTTGGATATCATGATTCCCCCTGAAATGTAGAAACTTAATTGGTATTCTGATTATAATAATATCTCTTCATTTCAAAATAATATCATATACGATTCGGAAAAGCACTATGGCCAGGAAATTTGGCACGCTATTTAAATTTATAGCCACAGCTGTCACCCATCAAGTAACTGAACTCGCCCAAAGCTGCTTAGCACCAGAAAAGAAAAAATTTCAATATCTCCAAGAATATGAATCCGATTGTAAAAACAAGCGTCAAATAAAAACTAGTCTTTTGGCAGGTTGGCAAATTTGAATTGAACGATGAGTGCTCAGTGCTCAGTGGATAGATCGAATTTACCATGGTAAATTCGAATTAAGAATGTCCAATATAGGAGAATGGACAACATAATTTACCATGGTGAATTCGATTAAAGGTGTCCAATACAGGAGAATGGACAATAGAACATACGCGCCGAAGCTCCTGACTTCACGTCAGTGCTTGAACCAATTTTTTTTTTCGTAATTTTTTTGAAATTTTCTAGGGGTAGGTACGGTTGTTAAAAAATTTTTTTTTCGTAATTTTTTTCAAATTTTCTAGGGGTACGGTTCTTAAAAAATTTTAAACACGTCTTTATGTTGATTTTCTACTTATAGTTACCAAGCTTCAATTCGATCGAATCGTTATTTTTTGAGTTATCGAGGAAATAATATTCCAGGTGGGTATAACTCGGAAACCGTTAAACCGATTATGCTCAAAAACGAACTTAACTCTCCCATTTGGATACGCAACCTAGCCTGAAAATTGCAAGTCCCTATCTCCTTTTGTTCGAAAGTTATCGAGTAAACGGTAACCCATCTACTGAACTCACACAAGGCTGCTTGAATCTCCAACAATATTTCACCGATCGTGTTGAAACTTAAATCTTGACAGAAGAGTTGGGTTCTAAATATTCTTGCAAAATTTCAGCAGTTTCAGATGAATAGTTACTGATATATGAATTTTTTTTTAAATTTTCAATGATTTCTTAAATATTTTCTACAAATACTATCCTCACGAAATGTTGCAAGAATTTTCGCGTTGGCATTCTACAACTAATAACCATGTTTCAATTCAATCGGTTTAGTATTTTTCGAGTTAATGAGGAGAAAAAACAACCAAATTTCAGATGGCTATAACTCTAAAACCGTTTGGCCGATTATGCTTATAAGCAAACTCAAATGTTGCGGTCTGATGCACATCCTAACCTGAAAACTTCAAGCCGCTATCTCTTTCGGTTCTCAAGTTATCGTGACAACAAAAATTTTTTTAAATAATTTTTTAATAATTTTCTAGCCATACGTTTCGCACAAAATTCCATAAACGTGCTTAGGTTCATATTCTACAACTACTCACCAAGTTTCAGATCGATCGGATCTATACTGGTTGAAAACAAAATTATTACTCGGAAACCATTGGGCCGATTATGCTCATTAACGAACTTGTCCGTCGTATTGGGATGCGCCACCTACCCTGAAAATTTCAAGTCGCTAGCTCTTTCCGTTCTCAAGCAACGGCCGGACGGCCGGCTGGACAGTATCCAATTTGACCTCGAATTCTTCATCGGGGAGTCGAACTAAATCGTTTGAGACCATTTTCGTCGAAAAATTCGAAAGTTACAGACATTTGGGCAAAATGATAACGCGAGGTTCCCCAGAACATACGCGCAAAAATCATTGAAAATCATGGAAAAAATAGTATATATCAGAAACTATTCTTCTGACATCGCTAAAATTTTGCGAGAGCCTTCAAAATCTAACTATAGCTGAGTTCCAAATCTGAACACGATCGGATCTATATTGCTGGTGATCCCAGCAGCCTTGGGTGAGTTCAATAGCTGGATGGGTGACCGTTGCCTCGATTACTTTTGAAAGAAATAGCGACTTGGAGTTTTCAGGGAAGGTTGTGCATCCAATTGGACAGCTAAGTTTGTTGTTGGGCATAATCGGCCCAATGGTTTCGGAGTTATACCTATCTGGAATATTATTTTCTCGATAACTCAAACAATACAGATCCGATCGAATTGAAACTTGGTAACTAGTTTTGGATACCGACATAAAATGTGAAAATTTGTGAGGATATTATCACTAGAAAATTGAAAAAAAAATTACGAAAAAATATTATATATCTCACGATAACTCTATAACGGGAACAGATAGCGACTTGCAATTTTTAGGGAAGTTTGTACATCTAAATACCACATTTGAGTTCTTTGATGAGCATAATCGGCCAAATGGGTTTGAAGTTATACACATCTGAAATATTATTGTTATAACCTCTATAACTCAATATATATAAATTTGATCTAATGAAAAGTCGGTAATTTCTTGAGGAATGCCGACGCGCTAATTTTCGCGGAATTTCGTGGATGCCGTATTCTGAAATTACTCGAATCGTATGTTTTTTCGTATTTTATTGAATATTTAATGAATTTGAATTAAGATAGAATACATATGTCAGAATTAAAATTCTGTTATCTTAGACGTTCTCCCATTGCTCCCATTACATCATTAAAATGTTACGAAACCCATTCATATATTTTAAAAGCTGAGAAAACGGTCTATATCTAAAGTAAATTCGATAGAGGTGAATAGACAATAGAACATGCGCGCAAAAGCTCCGTACTTGAAAACCAATTTTACTTCTTTGATAGTGTAGACAGACCGCATTGGCACCCTTGCTAATGATATGATTATACTGACCCCCATAGGTCTTCCCTACAGAAGCTCTTTGCAGGCTCTGTTACTGTATCCTTACGCCGGCTTAGGTACATCATTGATAATATTTGACCAAACAGTGATGGCCATTACTGTCTGACTAGATCTCCGATTCGCTCTGAGCTTGAAGCACTTATCAAATAATTCAAATTGGCCAACATAAACAAGCGAGCCAAAGGGTACCGACTTCATGTCAGTGCCTTTTTATATTTTTTAAAGTTTTTTTTTGGCAATTCTGCTAATTTATACTGGTCTACGCCATTAGTTTTATCATTGGTCGAAATAAAAAGTTGGTCTATTCTTCAAATTCGAATGTAATTTAAGACAGATCTTGTATATATGGTTATAAAGTCGTCCCAAAAGAAAGACGGCACAAAAGATTCATCAGCACTAGACCCCCATGGCGACTCAACGGAATTCACGTATCCTAGCACAAGTAACACCATAATCAACCATAAGCTTACTCATGCGAATGAGCAGTACACTCGTGGCTGAAAGTGCTCTCAAAATCACACACCTGACACAAAACTCCGATTCTCCAGCACCAGTGGCTCAGGAGATATCGCAGCTTCAATCCACGCATACGCGGACCCTCTCAAGGAGAATAGAATCCTCGACGTCAAAACCTCACTCCTATCATATGGAAATCCCAGCATTTAAATCAGTTTTGGTCTGCTCATTTGCATAACGAAAAATGTTCGTAAGGGGCAGCGTGAATTCCAAAACTGGTCGAAGGACCATGTTATGTACACTTCGCCTCGGAAATTACTCTATTTCCTCGAGACCGGCTTTCACATACACATAATTGAAATGAGGTTGTAATATTGCCTTCCAATTCCTCCTCTGACGATCAACTTTCAGACAAATAAAAAAAAAATTAAATTCCACCTATCGTTCATCCACTTATTCAAGTGCCACAATAAACAGTCCGGAAAAGATGGAAATGTGAAATTACTGTAAAACCTGTGGGTATGTTCAACTCGTGAAGGATAATTTCACGCATTTCACATTAAAACATTAAATGCCTGATCAAAGTTGAACACACAACGTTCATCCACTTTTGGAATTGATTCATTATCGTCAATGTATACTAACTGACAAAGAAACTGCAACACCCAGAAGGAGCTGTTCGAATTTTAATATTTTTTGGTAAAACATAGATGGTATAGCAAGGAGTAAATGATTGAAATTTGAAGAAAAAACGAAGGGTTTACGATTCTTTTTAATAAATTTGTTAATAATGTGTCTGTCCGCCGCGATTATCTATACAATCCCCAACACGTCTTGATATTGATGCAATAAGATGGTCTATTTCTTCTTGAGGGATACTATCCCAAGCTACCTGTAGTTCATGTATCAGAGCCGCCAAAGTCCGTGGGAGCTGGGGTAAATTTCCAAGCCTTCTACCCAAGATGTCACAAACATGTTCTATGGGCACAAGATCTGGGGATCTGGGCGGCCATGGCCAAAGATTCACATGGGTCGCTTCAAAAAAGTTTAAACTAACTCTGGCAACATGAGGTCGAGCATTTCCTTATTTAAATATTGGATTCTCGAGTCGGTTAAGGTAAGGGAGAACATATGACTCCACTGTTTCTTGAAGATAACGCAGCGCTGTCATGTTACCTCGAATAGACTAAAGGTGACCTACTTGCATGTGCAATAGCACCCCCCACCCCATACCATAACGCCTACTGTCCGGTGTACATGACGCTCAATATCAAACTGACGTTCACGTCTTTCTCCCTGACGTCGTCTAATCCTTCTTCGGCTATCATGTGCATCCAAGGAGAATCGAGATTCATCAGAAAAGACGACCTGATGTCATTCCACATTCCAATGTTGACGTTCTCTGTACCACTGTAATCGTTGCCGGCGATGCTCAACCGTCAGAGGTAACCATAGATTGGGTCGATAATGCTGCAGTCCAAAAGACCTTATCCGGCGGTAAACCGTTCGGACACTTACAGGATGGTCTTGTTCTCCTAACCACTCATCAGCCCAAGATCGAGTCGCAAATCGCCATAAATATTAGACGTCGATCTTGAACTTCTACTGCCTACTCTTTTTCGATTTTGGACATTATCAAACCACGCTTGACAACATCTCATAACAGTAGTTGGATTTCTGTTCGTACGGTAAGCGATTTCTCGAAATGACAACCCCGCCTCCCATAGACCAATAATTCGACCTCTTTCAAATTCACTTAGCTGGTGATAAATTCCGCGTACACGTGCTCTAGGCATTTTAACAACAACTAAACATCGACTACAATATGTAAGTAACAAAAAATGTTTACACGATTTTTTTCTGCAAATTTTAATAATTTACTCCTTGCCATACAATCTATGTTTTGCAAAAAAAAAAAATTAAAATTCAAATAGCTCATTCTGGGTGTTGCAGTTTCTTTGTCAGTTAGTATATATACTCGCGATTAGAATTTATCACTGTAAATAAAGCATTCCTACTTTGATTAGTAGGTTATTTCGAATTTCATATTGGGATTTTATTTTTTGAAGCATAAAACACTCATTCATTGATGTGGATAACACTCCAACTACTAAAATTAATATAGATACATATACATTTTTCGTTGAAATATACAAATATTTCACTAATTAAAGTTATGTGTGCGAATATCAAACTAAAAATTATCATGGCATATCAGAATACACAGAATATAACTATTTTTTTACGACTGCGTAGTTAAACTAAAAATTATCATGGCATAGCAGAATACACAGAATAACTATTTTTTTACGGTTGCGTGGTTGATATAAAATTATTTCTGAATATATATTTCAATGAAAATATAAACTGGTATACAGCGTTGGATAGGTAGATAATTATTAAATTTGTGTAAATTTGGTAATAATCGATGCTGAAAATATATCTGTTTGAGTTTGAATATGTTGACTTTCCACTACTGGAATGATTAACTAGTTGGAAAAGCACTGAGGCCAGGATCTTTGGCGTACTTGTTCAAATGTATAGCCTAAGCAGTCACCCATCCAGGGACTGCACTCGCTCATGGCAGCTTGGCTTCCAGGAAAAAAAATAATATTTGCACAATACTTCTAACAATACAGATAGATCTGATCGAGTTTGAATTCAGAACTTTGAAATAAGTTTTTGAAGGCTCTTGCAATATTTCAGTGATCTCTGAACTGTGATATAGGTCAAAAAATTGGTTGAAGCACTGACGCAAAGTCAGGAGCTTTCGCGCGCATGTTCTATTTTCTATTCACCTGTATTGGACACTGGTATTCGAATTTACTATTTATATATACCATTTTCTCAGCTTTTATAAGATATGAATACATTTCGTACCATCCTAATGACATATTCGAGTAATGAGAGAATCGTCTATGATCACAGAATATTTAATTCTGACATATCGTCAACTTAGAATTACACTGTTGTAGCATTTTTATGATTTTCGAATCACTAACTTCACAAAGCTTTATTTCCAGCAAATATTTGTTTTGTAGGGTTTCAAAAGTATATTTCAATGATTCCAATGTAAGGACCCATAACTGAATAGTTGTGTAGTATTTATATATCTTTCATTCAGTTGCGCAGTGGTTTGTACAACAGAACTCAGAAATTAGTTTGATTGTACATACAACAATATAGTTCTGAGGGAACGATATGTATTCTATCGGAATTGAAATTCGTTCAATGTCTAATACCTTATACACGAAATAACTTACGCCTCGAGTAATTTCAGGATACGATATTCAGGAAAGTGCAAGTCGCTGATCTCTTTCCGTTATCAAGTTATTGTGAGATAACTAATAGTTTTTCATAATTTTTTTTAAATTTTCTAGTGGTTCGGTTCTCACAAAATATCGCACACATCTTTATGTCGATATTCTACAACTATGCATGAAGTTGCAATTCGATCTGATCTGTATTTTTTGAGATATTGAGAAAATAATATTTCAGTTGGGTCTAACTCCAAAACCGCTAGGCCGATTATGCCCAACAACGAACTCAACTCTTCCATTCGGATATGCAACCTATAGTAAAAATTAAAACTCCCAATCTCTTCCCGTTCAAAAGTTATCAGCGATATCAGACGAATAGTTTCTGATACCTACATAGAATTCATTTCAATGATTTTTTAAAAAATTTTTAGTTCAGAATTTTCGCGTCGACATTCTACAACTACATAATTACCATGTTTGAATTGGATCGGATAGTATTTTCCGAGTTATTGAGGAAATAACAACGAAATTTCAGATGGGTATAACTCCAAAACCGTTCGACTGATTATGCCTATCAACAAACTCAAATGCGCAGCCTAAAAATTGTAAGTCGCTATCTTTGGCCTTTCTCAGGTTATCTTGAGATGAGTAATATTGAAAAAAAAAAAATTCTCAAGGTTCTCACTAAATTTCACAAACGTCTTTGTGTCAGTATTCGACAACTAGCTACCAAGTTTCAATTCGATCGGATCTGTATTGGTTGATGACAAAATTAGTACTCGATAACTCTTGGGCTGAAAGTCCGTCATATTTAAACGCACCAGCTACCCTGAAAATTTCAACTCGATGTCTCTTTCCGTTCTCAAGTTATCGTGGCAACGGCTGGCCCGACCGAAATGAATTTGACATCTAATATTTCATCAGTGGGTAGAACCTAATCGTTTGAGACCACTTTCAGTAAAAATTCGAACATTCGGGCAGAATGATAGCACTCTGTTTCCCAGAACATGCCCGCAAAAATCTGTGAAATAATTTTCATTCTATATCACAAAAGATCACATTCAATGTCAAAAGAATAGAAGCATATCATTTATTCTCCTTTAAATATATTGAGTAATAAAGAATTTTATGTAATACCTTTACATAATATCTCTCGATATTATTTATTATTCAAATGTATTACCTTTATCCTGTAAGGTTGATTTAAATTGAACATTCAATTTGTTATGTTCTCAATTATTAAGCAGATGATGATTGATTTGATCAATCAGAATATGGATGAAATAACAAAAATGATTAATTAAATTGATACACTAACCAAATAGAGGATAGTACTCATTTTTAAATATTTTCTTTAATATAATATATTCAGTAAAAGAATGTTTGGAAATCTATCATAGAGTGTCGGCACCATGTATTCTATGTATCTAACTCGAAACTATAGATCCCTGCATATATTCATTTTCCCACTACGGTGTTTCGCCAGTACTCCGTTTGGAGTCTTATGCTGTCCACCAGGAGGAGCGAAAAACGCCCAGGTAATGTGCAAATATCGGAACCAGACAAAAGGAATAACTTCCTGCCCCCCTGGTGAGATGTCGTGAGATTTTATTCAACCCCCTCCCCCATCCCCCAATCTCACGTGATATTTTTCAAAATGTGGGTTTCTTACGTAAACGCGTTGGATTGTTATTGTAAAAAGAAAAAAAAAATACTTCGTACTTTTATTCACGACTAGTAATCTATTTTGCTGAGAGTTAAATTTTTTGTATGAAGTTTTATATACGACTCGACTTTTTTCAACACCCACAGAAAACAATTGAATATGAAGAGTTTCCACTATAATTACCAATATATTTTGTCTATATTATGCACATCGATCGTTCCAGAAATACACCATTTTTTAGAAGATTATTAATTCGTTATGACCTTGCGATAATTGAGATTATTTTTCAAGAAAATATAGAATTCACGATCATAAAAACGGATGCCATTATGAATTCAATACTTAACGGACAACTTTTATTGCCCCTAAATCCCAATGCTCTGAAAATTTCGTCTCTATCTGAACATCTGGAGAAATTGTGCTCCTTGTAGTGAAGATGTGAACACTTATTTATTGTATACATCTTCGGAACTACGTATAATAAAACTGGTAAAGAAATGAAGCTATTCAATGTTTCGAAAAGTGTTATGAGGAATACGCTAAGAACACCCTCAATGATCTACCCACTGGAAAGGTATTCTTTGAAAACTATACCAAATTGTTTAATTCTATTGAAAAATGTATCGACATCGATAGCCTATTTAAAACATCAACAATTGAAATTGAAGAATATTTGCTGTTAGAAAGAGCAAATAGGAATCAAAATATTTTACAGTGGTGGAGAGTGATGAAAAGGTTCTTCCTACACTTTCCAAGATGGCCGATGTTTTATTAATGGCTACATCCGTACCTGCTATTTTCCACAGCAGGTATGATCATGGCAAAAACACGTACATCATTGAAAGATGATGTGATGCAAGCGTGATTATGTTTGAATTCTTGGTCATCGAGTAATTTAAAAGTTGAAATTACCAGTGTTTAAAATTAAAAATAATATGTACATGTACAAATATTTTTGTATAAGAGCGTGATAAATATAGCTTTACAAATTCTTCACTATTGTATACCATTTCGTTTATATATTATAATATTCATTATCGTTATTCAGAATTAAGCGAGACGAGACGAGACAATTGATAACGAGACGAGAACGAGAGTTAAACGAGACTTCGCAATTGGCGAGAGCGAGACGAGATTTTTTATACTCTCGCCTACTCTCGTCTCGTGTGAAGCCCTAAATAACGCTTTATGGAAAAGCTACCAAAAAGTTTAACGCTGCACTATTACAAGTATTCATTTTCTGAGAAAATAAAAGTGGAGAACTGGAAAACTTACCTGAAATCAATGTAGTTCCAACATTTTTCCACGTAGTATAATTTCCGTAAAAAATTTCTGGATCTATATGAGTCAGTCTGTTATTTCTCAGATCCAGCATCAGGTAAGAAATTTTGTACATATTCGAGAATAATCCAGCGGGAAGTTCCTCGATTTGAGTTCCAGTTATTTTGAGGACCAGATCCGGATTGCTCGTGAATTTGCTGAACGCATCGCGCTCAACGATCCTCAAATTGTCACCCGTTATTTCCAGGTGTCGAATTTTCTTGTTTTCGATGCACGACAGCTGCGTATCTAGCGTAGATTCGAAGAAGTGAATCTTCAGAATTCTCAACTGACGCAACTTCCTCAACAGATTACAAAATTCCTCCTCGAAATTCTCTATTTTAGGCCATGTTTCGATAGTCAGGGAGGTGATTATTTTCAGTTGTGCGATAGCTTCACTATCGAATTTACTAAGGTCCCTCAAGCCTCGCAAGTTTAAATTCTGCAAGTTGTTGAGACCGTAGAAGTTTTCAGTCGAAATTTCCTTGATTGGGTTGTCGGATATGTCGAGTGTTTTCAATGAATTCAAATTAGACCACAGATGCGCTGGTACGTGGCTCAGCTTGTTATGGCTCAAGTCCAGCAGTTTCAGCCTGAAAAGTTCCTGCATAGAGTTCTTCTTAGTAGTTTCAATATGATTATGTGAAAGATTAAGGTGTATTAAATTGGGCAGCGGCAGATGCGGCGTCGAAGTGATCCCCGTATTGGCCAAGTTAAGGTGTTTCAAACTTTGGGCGTAGTGGAATAGTTCCTTGAAGTTGGCATGGAGAGGATTCGAGCTAATGTCTAGACTCTGCAAGTGACCCAAACTCGAGAAGACGTTGTCTGGTAAAGAAGTCAATTTATTGTTGCCGAGATCCAGGAACAATAGGGACGAAATATCCAGGAACGTCATGCTATCGATGTGCTCGATGTTGTTGTTCCGCAAGGATAGTCGACGTAAGGTCAGGCCAATACTCGACAAACTTCCGCTCGGAACAGTTGAAAAAGAATTGTAATTTAAATCCAACATTTCTAGACGAGTCCTTTCGAAAATATCCTTCGGTAGGTGATGATTCAAATGGTTCGAACTCAAGTCAAGTATCCTCAATTTCGGCATGTCAGAAAACTGACTGTAATGTAACGTGTTTATCAAATTTTTCGATAAATCCAAAACCTGCAGATTCTGTAGACCGACAAACGCCTTCCTGCTCACTATATTTATCTGATTTTCGCTCAAGCTCAAATGTTCCAACGACGTCAAATGCATGAAAACGTTGTGATTCAAAGCGTCGATCAGGTTATGATCGAAAAAGAGCTGTTTCAATAGTGCTATATTCTCCAAACACTTAGGTATTCTCCTAAACCTGTTATGCCTGAAATCCAATATTTCCAGGTTGAGAATTCTATTTTCCGAATTGCAGGAAGCAATTTGATTCCTGCTGAGATTCAAATGGATGGGATTTGATAAATTGGAGAAAATTTTCATTGTGAACTCGACAATCATGTTGTTCTGAAGATCCAGCCTAGTTAGGACAGGCAAATTAGAAAAAGCTCCCTCTCCAATTTCACTTATGTGATTATCCGACAAAACGACTTTTCTGAGGGCAGGAAGATCGTTGAAGCTGTTCGATTGCAATGTCTTAATGGCGTTGTTGAACATCACCACTGTTTCTAGGTTAGGAAGGGACTGAAATGTGTTCGGGTATATAATTGAAATTTTATTATGCGATAATCTCACGTCTGTCAACTTGGTGTGGAAGGATGGTTTGAAGAGGTTCGTTGGAATAACTTGAAGATTGTTAGATTCCAGATTTAAATACTTCAGTTCTCGTAAAAAATCGAAACTATCCTCCGATATACTATGGAAGTTATTGTTGTCAATAGCCAACCACTTCAAACTTTGCAAAGGTCTAAATATTTCGTACGGGAGTTCATCTCGATCTAATCCAAATGAAATTTCCAGATTTTCCAGCCCTTCAAGACCTACGAAAGCATCAGTATCTACTTGTCTCAAAGGATTGAAACTCAGACTCAATTCCCTGAGCTGTTGCAGATCAGCGAATACTTGACTCTTCAGTATGGAGATTCTGTTATTACCCAAAATGAGACTTTTTATGCTTCCACCCCACAAAGTAAAATCATCGTCGTTGATCTCGCTAATTTCATTGAAAGCAGCGTTGAAATGAGAAATTTTCGTGCAGTTGTTGAGTGTGTCTTTCGGTATCTTCGACAGCCTGTTTCCGCTGAAACTGACTGCTTTCAAACTGTGACAAAAATTCCGGAAAGACAAATCTGGTATTTCCGTCAGTGAGTTGGATGAAAGATATAGATATTTGAGAGATCTTAGAGTATCCAGGGCGGCAGGTACTTGTTGAAAGTTGTTGTGGTCGAAATCAAGGTATTCCAACGAATCTTCTAATCCAGAAAAAGCCTCCTCATCCGTATCTGTCAACTGGTTGTAAGAAAGCATTATTCTGCCGCACTGAAGGCCTTCAAAACTTCCTGCTTGAAGAGTTTTGAAGTCGTTGAATGCTAAATTCAAATCCCTGATGTTGATAGAGTGGTTGAACATAGATTTCGGTAGTTCACTGAGTTGATTTTCACCAAGGTCAATTTTTTCCAACCATAATTTTTTAGGAAACTTGTGGTCCGGTATGCCTTTGATGTGGTTGCCTCTGAGATATAACCATTGAAGATTAGGAAGATTGGATATAATATCCACTGGGAAAGTCTCTATCAGGTTGTGGGATATACTAACAGTTTGGAGCGTTATAGGAAGAGAATATTTGTGAATTTTGAATATTTTGTTTCCATCTAAATTGACCCATATCAATGATTTGAATTGTCGAAGGCCATGCCCGTTTTTGGACTCCATCTCAGCTACCTCGGCTGGAACTTCCGTTAGATCGTTCTCGCCTAAGAAGAGGGTTGCTGCGGTATTTTTTACATGATACCAGTCACCGCTGATTGTGGAGATTTGGTTCCTGGAAAAAAAAGTAAGGTTAGTCGTTTCTTTGATATATTCTCTTCACGATCAGTATGTCCTTTGTTTAGGGGTATGTTATACAATGAACACTGAACTAGTTTGAAACACTGTTGTATAAAATTTTCTCTATTAACCGATGTTGAAAAAAATTGTACTGTTTTGTCTAATACATAAGAGCCCATAAGAGTTGCGGCTGCCTCTCTGGCTTTCAAAACCAATTACGAATTTATAAGTTCAAGGGAAATTGATATTATTCAAATATGAAATTCTTAAACAGCACTGACGTGAAGTCAATAGAGTTGGAATTCGGCACTCGATTGTAAAATGGTGGCTTCAAGATTTGTGTGGAATTTCAGCGGATTCTGAAAAAACTTTCTGAAAACAATTTTTTTTGAAAGAAACAATTTTTATTTTTTTCTGGTGATACGATATTCACGAAATTTCTTGAAAATTAGAGCGTATACTCCATTCACATTTATAAAGTCTCCCGGTTGGCCATGAAAATTTGACACATTTCACCATGTATATTTTGAAAATGTTAGGTTATAGTCATTTTCCTGTCAGATAACTACGCAACGTTGTCCTCTCTACATAGAAGTCCTAGTAATTACGTATTTTCACAATGTGAATTTACTTCGGAAAAATAATGAATTTGAGAAGATATTATGTGAATTCAATAACTCGACAGCCCTGGCGACTGTAGAAGAAAATTTTTTCTCTGTTGTTACTGGAAGTATTTCACGTATATAAACTGGTTGGAAGATTCAATTATGCTATTTTCTTGTATGGAAATCAAGAATCAAGTGTTGGAATTGTATTGAACAATAATCGATAGAGTACTCCGTTACTTTGTGATAGTTCATTTGAAAAAAGAATAAAAGTACCCGAATAACCCGGCAGGAAAACTTCTAAACGAACAGACGTACCTATGGAATTCCCCACTTTTCGAAATTCTCAAGGAATAAGCCTACAGAAGACATTCAAATACCTTGTAGCACAACTTGAAATACACCAGTTTCAAAATGTAGTAATACTCCGAGCCCTGAGTCATTCTTTTACCTTAATTAAATCTAGTGATAGGAAACTAAGTAATTTCATTCAAGAGTTCAACATGTCAGAATTAAGTTTTCCTATTGCAGATTTCGGTTCTGTATAGCACTCCTACTTTCGGCATTTTCAATTTCAAAGCGAAGAGCTCTTTATTATATTCGAAGATAATGGTCTGTTATGATTATGTTGAGATTAGAAATTGGCAACGTCTCTGAGGATTGTTTTGACCTTGACGATATTTCAGCAGTGCCAACTTGCCCGTGTTTTAGTTACAAAAACGTGATGGACCTAAATCATGGCCAACCGGGAGACTTTATAAAAGTGAATGGAGTATACATGCATTCTACAAGTAATTACCAAGTTTTGATTGGATCGGATTTGTATATTTTTACTTAGTGAGTACTACCATCACTAAACGATTTTAAACAAGAGCGCCAAAAACAAAGGCCAAAATATAGAATGTGATTAGTTGAGAGATGAACGGACTGGTAGAGACCATACACAGAACAATCCACAGAGTGTGATTTCATCGAAGTTGAATAGCTACATATCGCGGATTCATCCTTATCCTTTTTTGGCGCTCCTGTTCCTCGGAACAGAGTGCTTATCAATTTGCCCAAATCTCTGTAATTTTCGAATTTTTGGCTGAAAATGGTCTTAAACGATTTGGTTCGACTCACCGATCAAGAATCCGTGGTCGAAATCGATTCTGTCCGGCCGCTTGTCCGTCCGGCCGTTAACAGGATAACTCTCGAACGGACTGAGCTAGACAGTTGAAATTTTCAGAGTAGGTTTGAGGGATACATATCTCGGTTAGGTTCGTTATTGGGCGAAATCGGTCTAATAGTTTCGGAGTAACGAAAGAAAGTTTTTTTTTTTACATTACAACTTTTGACAATTTTTTTTAAGATGCAGTTTCATAATAAAAATCCATTTTTATTATTTTCAACTCTAACAAGCTAATACTTTCGGAGATATGATGTTCCAAAGTTTCAATAATACATCGTAAGTTCTATGTATTCACAGAATGTGAACACAGAATCTGTCTGTGATCACTATTCATAAATGTCATATTTTCTAGCTATAAGAGATTTTCAAATGATAGTTGTCATTTTCTCGTCGAAAGCAACAATTCGATTCTTGAATTTGTGAATATATACAAGACTGTTTTGATGTAGTTTATGGAGGCAATAGGAAAGAAAATCATAATGGAATCATCAAAAGAAATTACTGTTCGTTGACCACTGAGGTTAATATTACCTTTTACTTCCTTAAGTAGTGAGACATGTTCCTATATACAGTATTTTCATTATGTTGCTAGCAAAAAAAAAAATACTGAAATATGGATCTACATTTGTGTATCAATCATTGTTTCTTGAGTTAAGGTTCATAATCAGAAAAGAATGTGTTAGTGGTATGAACTATTAAATTTCAAATTATGAAAAAAGGATAGTATTTTATTAATATACTTTGAACTATTAAAATGATTTGTTCGTAATCCACTACCTACTCAAATATCAGGAATAAATGGACAATCAGCTATGATTGTCTCCAGCCTTGCTAAAGACATTTCGATGATACTTTCCTTAGGTATTTCGAGTTGTGAAAACTATGCACCGAGTGTAAGTTGCAACAACCCATTCCACGAGGTTGAATCATTGCAGATTGCTAATTTAATCTTGATAAATGAATTTAATGACAATTGTTGAAGCATTAAGGCATTGAAGAATTGTAGATTGCTCTTTATTTGGCGCTCTTGTTCTTCGGAACAGAGTGCTTATTAATTTGCCCAAATGTCTGTAATGTTCGAATTTTTGGCTGAAAATGGTCTTGAACGATTTGGTTTGACTCACTGATCAAGAATCCGTGGTCGAAATAGATTCTGTCCGGCCGTCCATCCGTTAAGACGATAACTCTCGAACGGAATGAGCTAGACAGTTGAAATTTTCAGTGTCGGTTTGAGGGATGAATATCTCGTTTAAGTTCTTTATTGGGCAAAAAACGTCTAATCATTTCGGAGTAACGAAAAAAATTTTTTTTTACATAACAACTTTAGAACTCAATTTTTTTTTAAGATTCAGTTTAATCATAAGAATCCATTGCTATCATTTTCAACTCTAACAAGCTAATACTTTCGGAGATATTATGTTTCAAAGTTTCAATAATATAGATTGAAAATTGAATATTAAATTCAATTTTTTTTGTTTTCCTGAAGTTCTACTGGGAAGGCAATTATCCATCTTTGCTGTGTAAAATTAAAATAAGCATTTTTTTACATAGGTACATTCAGGTATACTTAAATAATAGATTCAGTTTTTACGCGTATGTTCTGGGGAATATCAATATTTTTTGCCGAAAATGGTCTTAAACGATTGGGTTCGACTCCCTGATGAAGAACTGTCCAGCCGGCTCGCTGTTGCCACTATAACTTGAGAACTGAAAGACCTAGCAACTTGAAATTTTCAGAGTAGGTGGCGCATCCCAATACGACGGACAGGTTCGTTAATGGTCATAATCGGCCCAATGGTTTCCGAGTAATGATTTTGTTTTCAACCAATATAAATCCGATCGAATTGAAACTTGGTGAATGGTTGTAGAATATAAACCTAAACACGTTTGTGAAATTTTGTAAGAATCGAAATACTAAAAAATTTTTAAAAAATTGTTAAAAAATATGTTTTATGTCACGATAACCTGAGAACGGAAAGAGATATCGACTTCAAATTTTCAGGTTAGGTTGTGCATCTGAATGCGCCATTTGAGTTTGTTTATTAGCATAATCGGCCAAAATGGTTTCGGAGTTCCCATCTGGAATTTGGGTTTTATTTCCTCAATATCTCGAAAAACACGAAACCGATCCAATTCAAACATGGTTATTTGTGTAGAATGCCAACGCGAAAATTCCTACGAAATTTCGTGAGAATCGTATCACTAGCAAATTTTAAAAAAATCATAGAAAATATTCTATATATCAGAAACCATTCATCCGACATAGCTGAAATTTGTGAGACCCTTGAAAACCTAACTCTACTACCAAGTTCTAAGTTTGAACACGATCTGATCTATATTGTGGGAGACCCGAGTAGCCTTATGTGATTTCAGTAGCTGGAAAAGATGGCTCGAAGATCCAGACAGTATTTCGTGAGGGTCTGTGAGGCGTGAATAGACCAAAGATCATGCGCGCAAAAGCTCCTGACCTCACATCTGTGCTTCCTAAGAATTGTTCATATTTATTCAATTATAGTACAGCTTCCTTCCAGCTTAAAAGCTATCGCAGCACCTGAATTAGGAGAATAAATTCAGAAAGAAGTATTTCCATCTCGACAGGGAGAAATATCAATGAATAATGAGAAAAACTTTATTGCCTGAAGATTTTTCATTGAATAAGTTGATTCGAAATTAAACGAAAAAGTTCGATACCCCCAATAAGAGACAAAATTAACTATGAATCTAGAGTTCCCCCAGGAAAGCCGAGCGTAATCCGAACTTTTTAAGGGCTGTGTGCACAACGAAGTTCCAATTTATGAGAATCCTAGCAATAAGAGCTCAGTCAATAGCTAGCGCGTTGTTAACAAGTTGTCAACTTTCTGTAACTCGAATGAAAAATTATTGTATATAATGATTCACACTTATTTATTGGATATTGTGACGCGTTTCATCGACACAGCAAGTTCTTCAGACGCATACTAAATTATTAACAATAAATAATCTCCTTATACATCACAATCGGTGACCTGGACGTACAGTTTTTTGTTCTTGTTCTTCTTACGACTTATTTAAAACTAGTTATCAATGTTAGATTCCAAGTATAATAAAAGGAGGGAAAGCCCTGTCCACAGGAGCTTTTGCGCTATTGTTCAAACTTTGACAAATCATATCGATCATGTTCGAGCTCACCTGTAGTGTCTTGGAAGCTCTTGAACATGGTGAAGTGCCCATTGCTATCGCACTGGATCTAGCTAAAGCTTTTGATAGCGTTAATCATGAAATTTTACTCCACGAGTTTTTATAAGTGTTTATGGATTGATGGATGCGCAGCTAAAATTGATAGAGAGTTATCATCGTGATAGAAGACAAAGAGTGTTTGTTACCACTGAAGGTCATGAATACCTTTCTTCTGAGAGGATTATTGAGTTGGGTGTGCCTCAGGGTGGTATTCTGGGACCGTTATTGTTTCTCATTTTCATCAATGATTTCCCGGAGATGTTTTCTACTCATATGGTGATGTTTGCTGATGACAATGATATCTTGATCTCTGCACCGGATGGTACCTACAGCTCCCGTGGAGGGATTTCGTTGTGTTATGGATAATGCGAACAGATGGTGCATTGACAATCAGCTCATTATCAATAATGATAAGACACAGTGCATAATTTTCAAGACAGACAGAACGAACAAAATCTATCCGGAGTGTGTAACTTACTGCAGCACTGAGATACTGGTTAGTGCTTGCGTTAGATTTCTTGGAGTTCACGTGGATAGCCATTTGAAATACTGTGGTCATGTTGAACAGCTAAACAAAAAGTTGAGATCCGTCAATTATACGATGTGAGTTTTGAAGGGACAAGTAGAGATGAAAGTAGTGAAAGTAGTGAAAATAGTTTATTTTGCTATGTTCTATTCAATGCTGAGCTATGGCATTATATTTTGGGTTAGTAGTGCTGACTTGTATAAGATTATGCATACGCAGAAATTGGTCATCAGAATTATGTTTGGGTTACGCTTTAGAGAATCGTGTCGTGGTAAATTCAGAGTGAACAATCTTCTGACTATTTATGGATTGTATATCTACAGAATCCTATTGTTCATGTCAAAGAACAAGTTTTATTTTGCGAAGTTCTTGAACTTGAACAATACCAGAAGGAAGCAACCTTATATGTTTCCCGCTCATTCATTGTCCTTAAGTGAGAGAGGACCATACTATATGGGTATAAAACTATTTAATTGTTTACCTGTAAGTGTTCAAAGATTATATGATCATGGGTCTTTCAAGAGAGTGCTGTTTGAATTGATTTTAAACATTGAACCTTATAGTATCGAAGAATCTTATGTTGCCTGAAAAGATTTGAGGTAAATACTTGTGGGCATATTGATAAGCAATCTGTTCCGAGGAAAAAGAGCGTCAAAAAGCAATTAAGATAATTTATTCCTTACTATTCTCTATTTATCTGATACCAGCTTTATTTTCTTAATAGCTCTTCGATAAATCCGGTGTTTATCAGTTAAATTGCGGTATTTGTGACAAATTATACAGGGTGTTAGTTCAGTAGATGAATGGGTGACCGTTGCCTCGATTACTTTCGATTGAAAGGAGATAGGGACTTGTAATTTTCAGGGTAGGTTGCATATATGAATGGGAGAGTTAAGTTCGTTTTTGGCCATAATCGGTCCAACGGTTTCGGAGTTATACCCACCTGGAATATTATTTCCTCGATAACTCAAAAAAAAAAGAATCGATCGAATTGAAGCTTGGTAACTGTAAAATTTTGTGAGGACCGTATCACTAGAAAATTTTTAAAATATTAAGAAAAAATATTACCGTACCGTACCCCCAGAAAATTATAAAAACATGACGAAAAAAGAGTTCAAGGTTCAAGAACTGACGTGAAGTCAGGAATTTACCATGGTACATTCAATTACGAGTATCCAATACAGGAGAACGGACGATAGAATTCATCATGGTAAATCCGATTAAGAGTGTCCAATACAGGAGAATGGACAATATAACATAAGTGCTTCAATCAATTTTTCCTTTTTTTTTTTCAGATGTTTTTGCATGAAGATCATTACATGGCTTGCGTGGACTGAGAAGTATATTGAGGATAGAGAAAAGACTAGACATTTTTGAAGATTTCTGTCGAGCTAATCCGGAAATTCTCTAAAAGAACACTCCAAGATCAATTTTCTAGTGCATTTTCTTATCTTAATCTCAAAATATTTCCTTATTTATCCAATCACAGTCCGCCTTTCTCTCAACTTAAAAGTGATCGCAACCACCACAATATCGGATTTATTGTCAAAATTTAGATAATTGAGAAAAATCTTTTCTTCTCGAGAGAGGGAAATATCAATGAATATCGAAGAAAACTGTGTTCCCCGAAGAATTTTCATTGAATAAGTTGATTCGAAATTAAACGAAAAAGTTCGATATCTCCAATAAGAGACAAAATGAACTTTGAATCTAGATTAAGTTCCCCCAGGAAGATCCGAGCGTTAATAATATATACTTTATTTAGCTGAATTAGCTATTAGATACAGATAACTCCATAATACTAATAATTATGAAAACAAAAAAGATACAAGTGTCAAATTAAAAAATACATTCTTCTTAATCTTGATTTAAATTGCCCTATAGTAGGAGAAGTTTTTAGATTTTCTGGCAAGCTGTTATATCTCCTCAACCCTTCTATGAAAAGGGTTTTCTCCAGTCTTGAGGTGCTGAACCTTTCAATCTGATAATCATCCTTCGTTCTCAAATCATAAGTTATACTCAGAGATCTTTTATTCAAATATTTCTCAAAATATAATCCGAACTCTTTAAGGGCTTACTGTGTGTACAACGAAACTGTGCAGTCGCAGTGACGACAATAGGTTCAAGCCCAGTGGACAAGAGCTTTGGCTCTCTTGTTCAAACTTTGACAAATCATATCTCCGAAATCATTGGTCTCTGGGAATGATATAATTGGATTCTAACGATAGAACTTTATCATGAAAGAAATTAAATGCAAACAGACTGATTCTCCCCAATAACGAACTTATCCGAGATATTCCTCAAATCTACTCTGAAAATTATATTATATCAATTAAAACTTACACAATATTGCCGTTTTGTTTTTACTGGAGATATTCTGAACCCAATCTGATTATGTATCTAACCCAAGTATATATTTTCATCATCATATGATTTATCCACGGGCATTATATTATCACCTTAAAAGTATAATATCATATCATCCTTATAATTCTGCGATAGCTGAGGTTATTTCATTGGTCATTTTGCATTCAATCATACTTTGTTTTCTAGGACATGAGAGGTGTATTTTATATCAAGAATAACGAACCAAAAATAATTTTGACATTTATCTCTCTCAGGAAAATGAGATGACATGTAAGAACACAGATTATATAATAATTGATACATAGAATAATTAAGTTTTTTGTGAATTTTGTGGAAACATAGAAGTACGATTTATGAAGGAAATTTCGAAAATTCATATCTCCGGAAGTATTAGCATGTTAGAGTTAAAAATAGTATCGATGGATTTGTTCGGTGAAACTGCATTTTAAAAAGTAATTAAATTTGAAATTTCTAATGTTAGAAAATTTTTTTTTCTCGTTAATCGAAAACCATCTGGCCGATTTTGTCAAATAACGAACTCAACCCAGATATTAATCTCCCAAACCTAATCTGAAAATTTCAACTGCGTAGCTCATTCTGTCGAGAGTAATTGTAGAAACAAAATTTGAAAATTTTAAATTTTTTTTTACACTTTACGGCAACCCGATCAATACAAAACTTCACATGCATATAGAGGTAAGTATATTACAATCTACGCTAAATTTCAGATAGATCAAGGGAACGGTTTCGGAAATATTCATAAAAAATGTTTTTTCACTAAAAACGGCCATAACTCCGAAACAGCTTCACGGATTTCCCCCGTTAACGAACTTGTATGAGATATTTACGCTCCAAACCTATCCTGCAAATTTCAATCCTCTAACTCCTTTCGTTCGAGAGTTATCGTGTTAAAGGCCGGACGGACAGAATCTATTTCGACCACGGATTCTTGATCAGTGAGTCGAACCAAATGGTTTAAGACCATTTTTAGCGAAACATTCGAAAATTACAGAGATTTGGGAAAATTGATAAGCACTCTGTTCCGAGGAACAAGAGCACCAAAAAGGTACGAAAAATGGTTATTATGTTCCTATAAAAGTGTTCAACACGTTAACAGGTTTTAAACTGTTGAGGGCCGATGGAGCAAAAATAAAGAAGAAATTGAATAGTTTCATAAAAGAAAAATATCAGTTGGCATTCTCGTTATTATGTACAAAATGTCTCGCCGATGAGCTTCATTGGTTGTCATAGAATAGTGTGAAATTTTGATTTAGTAGCATTAAGTTAGTTTTAGGTTTGCCAGCCTATGTACAAGTAACTATGCTTACTTCTGTAGGAATATCTTATATTGTATGGGTGACCAGTTCACCTCGAAACTTCATGTAATATTTTTGGTTGATAAATAAATAAATAAATTTCTTCATCTTGATCTCAATATATTTCAATATTCATCCAATTACACTCTACCTTCATCACAACGTAAAAATAATCGCAACCACCACAATATCGGATTTATTGTCAAAGTTCAGATAAATGATAAAAACCGTTTCGTCTCGAAATATCAATGAATATCGAAGAAAACTTCTATCCCCGAGGATTTTTCATTGAATAAGTTGATTCGAAATTAAACGAAAAAGTTCGATATCTCCAATAAGAGACAAAATGAACTATGAATCTTGATTAAGTTCCCCCAGGAAGAGCCGAGCGTAATCCGTCTATTTTGGCACACTTTAATCTATACTTTAAAGCCTCTTGATAAGGAATATGAGTCTGATGGGTGAGATGTCCATTTCCCTCAGTCACAGTTTGTGGACTCCTAGTTCTTCGAATCTGATTCTGTCCCCAGCGGGGCTGTCATACGTGACTGTGACACGTGACACGTGTTCGATAGACTCCAGTCATAGTCTGCTTTCGGAGTCCTCAGTCAACCCCAGCGTACTAAGATGTTTCCTGAGGACACAGTGGCCCGTGTATACAGCATCTAGGATTCTCAGGTCTATCCTAGAGAATCTGGGCCATTGTCTGGCTCTTTCATCTGAGGGGCCAGTAATTGTCGAGCGAGCATGTCTGTGTCCAGGTATGTTGCAGATTTCCTGGACCTTTTGGTCCAACCATCTGTTGTTTTCCTTCACCGCTGCCTGAGAGAGATACCACAGGCCGGTTCAGGTCCAATGAACCCCATGGAAGCCCCCCCTGCATAAGCAGGGATTTGCAGTTCTATGAAGTCCAGGCCTTCAACTCAGCTTGGCTATCCGACAGGATCTTGATTGATCCCCGGGGCCAAACTTTTTCAAGTATGAGCTTCGCCCAGTGATCAATGGCGAAAATTTCTGCTTGAAAGACAGCTGCAAAACTACCCAGGCTGTGAATGGAGTAAAATACTAGACATTTCTCAAGATTTCTGCCGAGCCACGCTGGAGATAATTCTCAGGAAATTCACTTAAAGAACACTCCAAGATCAATTATCTAGTGCATCTCTTAACCTCAAACTAAATATATTTCCATATTTCCATTTACAGTCCACCTTTCACCTAACTCGAAAGTGATTGCAACCACCACAATATCGGATTTATTGTCAAAATTTAGATAATTGAGAAAAATCTTTTCTTCTCGACAGAGGGAAATATCAATGAATAACGAAGAAAACTTCATTCCCCGAAGATTTTTCATTGAATAAGTTGATTCGAAATTAAACGAAAAAGTTCGATATCTCAAATAAGAGACAAAATGAACTATGAATCTAGATTAAGTTCCCCCAGGAAGAGCCGAGCGTAATCCGAACTTTTTAAGGGCTTACTGTGTGTACAACGAAACTGTGCAGTCGCAGTCACGCTCCCCGAATCGGCTCTGAATCAAACTTTTCAACAAGTTTCATTACTTCCCGCCGTTCCGTCTGCCCGATATCAATAATACCGAAATTGTTATCCGAAAGTTACCCCAAGTTTCCGAGATCTCGACGAAAAGGGTTAGAGGACCTCCCGCGCCCGATCGACGTGTGCCATTGTGAAGGGGAAATAGGGCGATATTGAAAATATCTATTTCATTTTATGATATCCAACGGAATATTCAAGAGGTACGGAAATATCCTCTCGAAAAAAGTTACGGCTTGGAACACTCCATTTTCATTTTGAACCCTCGTTCCCGGAGTAGGCCGGGTGAAATATCAGGTGCTCTATCAATCACGTTCCAGGAAAAGATCCATAGGGGATAAACAAGAAAGATGATCTTGAATAGAGGAATATTAGACTTGACTTTTGCGCTATCCACTCGTCCCATTAGAGCTTTGTTCGGTGCCTGAAACACTCACTTTACCTCTCGTATCTACTTGTATTAACCTTAATGGTACATGATAGTCCCATGTGGAAGGTAGCGAAGGTTTGAACATGTAAGAGTTCGAAGGTAATGATTACCCTCTGTACATGGTCTCTCAAAAAGGCTTGGGAGAATTTCACCTGAAATCGTACACATGTTCATTATCTTGGTTACTGCAATATTTATGGAAAATTCCAAAAGACGTCAATTTTAAATTGTCATTCTTGTTCGTAAAAATGTGAACCCTGCCTTCAACCCCCTTCAAACAGGTACAACACCCAAGTTTCAAATATTAAGTATGGCCTTGTGATACATCATTTGAAAGGTCTCAACATTCTATATTCATGTCATCAATTTCATGTTTATTGCAAAAATCAAATTAGAATAAAATCAAGTGATTAGCTGATTAGATTGGTACAATATCAAAAACTAAAACGGAATACAAATTGTAGCAAAAAAATTATGAATGTTACACAATGCTCTTCACATATCGATGGCTTAAATCACAGATATTGTATGTCCACCTTTTGCCAATGTTAGGGTAAAGTGATATTTTCTACTTAGGAAGACAGATAAAGAGTCTGTGCAAATTGTATAACGAGAAGGAAGTCCTAATTCTCGTTATTCGGGACATACTATATTTGCACAGACCCTATATCTCTCTTCCTACGTTCATTATATCATTTTAATACATTGGAAAAATGTGGACATACAATATCTGTGCTTTAAACCACCGATATTCCCATAAAAAGAAATCTAGTGGTTTCCTCGATTTGGAAATATTGCGTCGAGGTACTGCCGAACATTGCGTTGGTAATGTGATGGTGCTCCATACTGTTGGAACCATATCTGATTCCTTGGATTTTCTTGACAAGGCTATACATTTGCCGTTGGAACGACATCATTTTGAAGTAGTTCTAAAAAATTATCGCCATTCGAATTGCCCCCAAATTAAAAGAAGGCCTATGATGTAGTTTCGAACATTTCCGGCCCAAACATTAACCTTTTGAGGGAATTGCGTGTATTAATCTCTCATCTAGTGAGGATTTTCGGTAGACCAGTAGTGGAAATTTTGACATTTCTTCACAAAAATGAGTTGTATCAAAATCGTCTTCCAAGAGCTCCTGGGTGGGTATCATTTTATAGGGATGCATTCCATTTAGTTTTAATATGTATAGAATCGATTTATCGGGATTTTCTTCAAAGTCAAGCATCACATCTAATTTTACATCCTCACACAGTGTATCAGCTGCTTTTTTAATCTGCCTTACATGCCCAAACTCGAAACTGCTTCTCTATTTTAATTACTTCACCTTACTTCTTTTTGTATTCGGGTGATATCTCCGCAGCCAATTATTTGTAAAATTGTAATTTTGTGCATCATTTTGAATCGAACTATTATTCAAAGTTAATGAAATTCAAACACAAATTAGACAATTTATAAAGTACAACTTATCAGCAGAAAACAAATTTGCGAGGGCGTTCTGAATAAACTAACATTGCCACAGAAAGTGTTTTACGTAGTTTTCATGGTACCGTCTGGAAAAAACAATGTTATGGTTTTTTTGCGCGTATGTTCTGGGGAACATCGCGTTATAGTTTTGCCCAAATGTCTGTAACTTTCGAATTTTTTGACGAAAATGGTCTCAAACTATTTAGTTCGACTCCCCAATGAAGAATTCGAGGTCAAATTTGATTCTGTCCGGCCGGCCGTCCGGCCGGCCGTTGCTACGATAACTTGAGAACGAAAAGAGCTAGCGACTTGAAATTTTCAGGGTGGGTGGCGCATCCCAATACGACGGACAAGTTCGTTAATGGGCATAATCGGACCAGTGGTTTCCGAGTAATAATTTTGTTTTCGACCAATATGAATCTGATCGAATTGAAGCTTGGTGAGTAGTTGTAGAATATGAACTTAAGCACGTCTGTGAAATATTTGTGCGAATCGTATGGCTAGAAAATTTTAAAAAAATTATTGAAAAATATTTTTGTTTTCTCGATAACTTGAGAACGAAAAGAGATAGCGGCATGAGGTTAGGATGTGCACCAAAACGCGACATTTCAGTTTGTTTATGAGCATAATCGGCCAAACGGTTTCAGAGTTATAGCCATCTGAAATTTGGTTGCTTTTTGTTCCTCATTAACTCGAAAAATACAAAACCGATTGAATTCAAACATGGTAATTAGTTGTAGAATGCCAACGCGAAAATACTTGCAAAATTTCGTGAGGATAGTATTTGTAAAAAATTTTATTAAAATCATTGAAAATTGAAAAAAAATTCTATACAGGGTGTAACTAAATAAGTGTAAAATATTTAAGGGGGTGATTCCTCATCGAAAAAAAGATAGGATCTTTCATATAAAGAAACTTCATTGGAGCATCCCTTGTTAGGATACAGCCCCTAAAAGGGGGTACAGAAAATTTGTTTAATAATTTCACAAGCCCTAAAAAAGTCACTATATTGAAATTAACCTGATAGTTTCTAATACCAAAAAGACACTCAGCCAGTAATTTATTTGGTTTTACCATGGTTGTAAGGGGTGGAAAACGCAACCCCTAAAATTTATTTCCAATGTAACTTTTTGTCTTATTATTTGTTTACCATTTTAAAATGCATTTCCGATAACCTGTTTCATTCTAAATAAATAATGTTTCTTGAATTTTTTGTCCAAAATAAACCAGATCGCAGCAAAACATTATTTTACGAACAACTACAGAGATACATCGTCATAAATGCGATCTGGATTTATTGTTAACATGGGATAAACCAAATAAATTACTGGCTAAGTGTCTTTTTGGCATTAGAAAATATCAGATTAATTTCAATATTGTGACTTTTTTAGTGCTTGTGAAAAAAATTATTAAACAAATTTTCTGTACCCCCTTTAAGGGGCTGTATCTTAACAAGGGATGCTCCAATGAAGTTTCTTTATATGAAAGATCCTATCTTTTTTTCGATGAGGAATCTCCCCCTTAAATATTTTACACTTATTTAGTTACACCCTGTATATCAGTAACTGTTCGTTTGAAATTGCTGAAATTTTGCAAAAGCCTTCATAACCTAACTCTACTGCCAAGTTTCAAGTCTTAACACAATCGGTCGAATATTGTTGGAGATTCGAGCATTCTTGTGTGAGTTCAGTAGATGGGTGACCGTTGCCTTGATAACTTTCGAACGAAAGGAGATAGGGACTTGCAATTTTCAGGGTAGGTTGCGTATCTGAAAGGGAGAGTTGAGTTCATTTTTGGGCATAATCGGTCAAACGGTTTCCGAGTTCTACCCACCTGGAATATTATTTCCTTGATAACTAAGAAATAAATATTCGATCGAATTGAAGCTTGGTAACTAGTAGTAGAAAATCATCATAAAGACGTGTTCAAAATTTTGTAAGAACCATACCCCTAGAATATTTGAAAAAAATGGCGAAAAAAAAATGTTATGAACCGCACCCCTAGAAAATTTCAAAAAAAAAAATTGGTTCAAGCACTGACGTGAAGTCAGAAGCATTTGCGCGTATGTTTTATTGTCCATTCTTCTGTATTGGACACCCTTAATCGAATTTACCATGGTAAATTATGTTGTCCATTCTCCTGTATTGGACACATAATTCGAATTTACCATGGTAAATTCGAATTAAAGTGTCCAGTGCTTGAACCAATTTTTTATTTTCTTTCACATGTTCAAGGCAAATATTATTGAAAAAATTGGCCAGCCGAAACCCACCCCGCCACTGCGACCAATCGGTCTATTGTGGTACACTATAATCTATGCTTCACTTTCAAGCCTCTTGATAAGGGATATGGTGACTGAGAACTTGTCCAGTTCCCTCAGTCTCAGTTTGTGGATTCTTAGTTCCTCAAATCTCATCCTGTCCCCACCAGGGCAGTCACACATGATGTGTTCGATAGACTCGTCGTCCTCCAGGCAGAGTCTACACTGGGAGTCCTCAGTCAACCCCAGCATACTAAGGTTTTTCCTGTAGCCACAGTGGCCCGGGTATACAGCTGTTAGGATTCTCAGGACTACCCTAGAGAAACTGAGCCATTGTATGGTGCTTTCAGCTGACGAGCCAGTAATTGTTGGGCGAGCATGTCTATGTCCAGGTATGTTGCTCCAGATTTGATGGACGTTTTGGTCCAACCATCTATTGTTTTTCCTCACCACTGCCCTGAGAGAGATATCACAGGCCGGTTCAGGTCCAATGAACCCCATGGAAGCCCCCCGTGTCGCCAATGAGTCCGCCATCTCATTCCCCTTTATGCCCGAGTGACCCGGGACCCATAAGAGCTGTAGCCTGCAAAGTTCAGCAAGTGGTGATTTGCAGTTGTATGAAGTGAAGGCCTTCAAGGCAGCTTGGTAATCCGATAGGATCTTGATTGATCTGTGGACCCAAACTTTCTCAAGTATAAGTTTCACGCAGTGATCAATGGCAAAAAATTACAATCGCTTTGACACACTTGTAACGTTCAAAATGACTAGTACATACCTTTGAAATGTATGTGTCGGATACGAATAATATACTCGAAATAAATTCCACATTGCCTCTTTCACTTTTTTCGCTGTTATTTCTTTATCGATGGATATTTGGAAACGAAATTTTAGGGTCAGATATTACTCAATACGATCTTCAAAATTAGTTATCGCAACACCCCTCATCCCTATTCAAAACCAAGGGCTTGTGCTCATCCCCGTTAGGGGGTTGAAGGTAAGGGGATGAAAAAAGCGGAAAAGTTCTTCAGGGAAAAATCTATTCCATAAAGCATAATTTCTGGTGGAACTATTGATTGATAACTACGAAAAATTGTCAAGACAAGATGCAGTAGTCCTGACACTGTGACAGGACTACTGCATCTTGTCTGGTTACTCAGCTCTTGAGAATGGCGAGTTTGTACCACCGAAACTAGTCGGGTAGACAATTTTTTGTAGAGATCAATAAATAGAAACACCAGAAATAAGGCTTTATGGAATAGAACTTTCCCTGATATAATGGTGGACGCCAAAGGGTTTGGAGAAATTATGTAAAAGTTCTTCTCCAATCAGAAATCGACGGGTCCGAGCGATTTTCCACATTTTCACTTTAAAGTAAGAAAATCGAGGTGTTAAGTTTTCGTTGGACCACCCTGTATATATCCAGCGTATCTATTATGGCTAGTAAATCGTACTGTATTGTTTAAAACAGAATTGCACACATTTGACCAATTATTAACCATACTTATCTCTTTCCGTTCTAAAGTTATCGTGGTAACAGCCGGCCGGCCGGACAGAATCGAATTTAACCACGAATTCTTCTTCAGTTAGTCGAACCTAATCGTTTGAGACCATTTTCGGTAAAAAATTACAGACATTTGTGCAAAATGGTAGCACACTGTTCCCCAGAACTAGCGTGAAAAAGGTGGGAAAGCCCTGTGGACAGGAGCTTTGGCGATCTTGTTCAAACTTTAACAAATCATATCTCCGAAATCATTGGTCTCTGGGATTGATATAAATGGATTCTTACGATATATATATATATATATTCTTTTGAACTTGAGCATTACAATTTAATTTGTATCTAACAATAAAGCATGTGTATGAAAGAAGTGTTAGCAGAGGTTAGTGTAACGGGGTACCATATTATTTGATATAATATGATACTAGAGCTTAGGGAAAAAACCTCAGCAAAAAAACCCTATCTCCCCGTTAGTGTTGTGATTTATGAAAATTGATTTTGTTAACAAAATATGCTGAAATATCAAATATTGAAGGGCATCTTTTTTTTCATTATCGCTTCTTCCTTCAACAAGCAGAGAAGATTCTCCAAGGTCCGAAACCCAATCTGGAAAAGGAAAAAACAAAGGGAGAAAACGAACAAATTAAAATGGAATATTCTATATTTCATTAAATAGATTTGAAACTCGCTACCCATTCTAAAAAAGATTCAGAAACATTATGAATAGCCCTAAAACCATCTTTGAATCTATATATGCGACAATTATTAACTAAATGATCTATGGTTTCCTCTGCTTCCCCGCATTCACAACTAGGACTCTCAACTGAGTTCCACCTGAAAAGCATGCTGTTGCAATGACCATGACCGGTTCTTAGACGATTCAGAATAGACCATATTCTCCTTGGAAGATCAAACCCCGGAACTCTATCTGAAGGATCAGAAATTAAATCTTTGTTGAATAAATTGCAAGAAATCCATTCAGACCGCCAAACTTCCTTGTCACTTTTATTCGAATTAAGAAAACAGTTGGACCATAAAGGGTTTCGTGACTTCAATCTCGGAATCTTATTGCCTGGAATGTAGGAGATAATCGGAAATGAATTCGGAAAAGAATGAAATTTATTCCAAGAATTTGAAACAGCAGTCTGCCTGCGAATGTGGGGCATTATGAAAGAAATTAGATTCAAACAGACTGATTCTCCCCAAGAACGAACTTATCCGAGATATTCATTCCTCAAATCTACTCTGAAAATTATATTATATCAATTAAAACTTACACAATATTGCAGTTTTGTTTTCACTGGAGATATTCTGAACCCAATTTGATTATGTATCTTACCAAAGTATACATATATTTCCATCATCATAATTATGGATCATCCACGGGCATTATATTATCGATATTACGATAGCTGAGGCTATTTCATTGGTCATTTTGTATTCAATCATACTTTGTTTGCTAGAACAGGAGAGGTGTATTTTATATCAAGAATAACGAGCAGAAATAATTTTGACATTTATCTCTCATATGAAAATAAGATGACATTTAAGGTCACATATCACATAATAATTCATAGATAGAATAATCAAGTACAGGATTCTGTAGAAACATAGAAGTACTCATTATTGAAATTTTGAAAATTCATATCTCCGAAAGTATTCGTTACTCCGTAACCATTTAACCGATTTTGCCCGATAACGAAACTAACCGAGACATCTATCTTTTAAACCTACTCTGAAAATTTCAACTGTTTAGCTCATTATGTTCGAGAGTTATCGTGTTAACGAAGGACCGGCCGGCGGGACATAATCGATTTCGACCACGGATTATTGATCAGTGAGTCGAATCAAATCGTTTAAGAACGTTTTCATTCAAAAATTCGAAAATTACAGACATTTGGGCAAATTGATAAGCACTCTGTTCCCCAGAACATGCGCGAAAAAAGAACCCGCATTCATAATTCATAATTTGTTGGATCCGACTCGCAAATTGAATGGAATTTCGCAATCAGTTCTCGACTCGTAATTCTATCGCAACCCGAATTCCATCAATATTTCATCGCAACGTCTTGTCGATGCGAGTGCAGGTTGAATACTGTTTTTCTAGAAATTTTACGTTTTCCTCGTTTCCTGGCATAATTGCTTCCTACGGGATTCCGCCAGACATTGAAAAACGAAGAGATGGCATCACGATTCCGTCTATTACACGCCTATTGCGCTTACCTCGTTGCAGTTCTCTTCGGGTCAGAACTCACCAACACTGTTGCAAGTAGGAAAATGTTATATTTTTCCCTACTTATAATACAGAGTGTCCCAAGTTCGAGTGCCTATTAGACGTTTCTGGAGAACTGGACATATTTGAAATCTGAAAATTGGGATTATGATATTGCTTGAAATTATCAACAGCGCTAAAATATTTTCGAAGCCCAATCACCGGTTATACAGGGAGTGAAAATAAATTTGATGAAAAAATTTTTTTTCAAGTTTTGCATTCCTGGTATGATCAAGTATACAATGCTGAATACATTTCTGTTGTAACCATTGTATTCATTCGAATAGTTTTCAAAATATCGAAAAAAAACCGGAAAAAAGGCAACTACGTTCAGTCAGTATTATGTTCATTATTCTTATTTTAAACCTCTTGAGTGTGAACCGTTTTTAGAACATCGAAGAGGAAGAATGTGAAAAGGTCATGCATCTTTTGACTTTCAAAAATATTATCACAAGGTGTTTCAAATATTGTGTCGAAAAGTATAAACCAAAATTGGCCATAATGAAAAATAATGATAGTTTTCTAACATGATTATCCTCCTAAATTAAATTAAAAAAAACTCAGAAATTATTGAATTTAGGAGCCTAATCATGTAAAAAAACTATCATTATTTTTCACCGCAGAATCCAACGCAATCATAAAAAATTGCTTCAAGCCCTGTGGACAGGAGCTTTCTGGCGCTCTTGTTCACACAGACAAATTATATCTCCGAATGTATTGGTTTCTCAGAGTTGGGAATTATATCAATGGATTCTTATGATAGAACTGCATCATGAAAGGAATTGAAATTAAAAAAGTTTCGTTTACAAAAAAATGCTTCACAAATTATCATTTAGAAAAAGATCAATTTGCAATGCTTCAAAAATATTCAATAAATTTATTTATCAAAATTAGATGAGCAATCTGCAATGATTCAACCTCGTAGAATGGGTTGTTGCAACTTACACTCGGTGCATAGTTTTCACAACTCGAAATACCTTTATTCCATTATGTTCTTCTTTCTAAATCTTCTGAAACATCATCCCAATATTTATACATGAATTATTCAATATGTAATCAGTCAATATTATTTTCGGTTTCAAAACAGTCTTGTATATATTCACAAATTTAAGAATCGTATACTTGTTTCCAACATACATTTATGACATTTATGAACAGTGAACCACAGAACATAGTGAACACAGACAGATTCTGTGTTCACATTCTGTGAATACATAGAACTACGATGTATTATTGAAATTTTTAAACATCATATCTCCGAAAGTATTCGCTTGTTAGAGTTGAAAATGATATTGATGGATTCTTACGATAAAACTGCATCTCAAAAAAAAATATTTCGAAATTTGTAATGTAAAAAAAATGTGTTCTCCGAAACCATCAGACCGATTCTGCCCAATAACGAACTCAACCGAGATATTTATCCCTTAAACCTACTCTGAAAATTTCAACTGCCTAGCTCATTCCGTTCGAGAGTTATCGTGTTAACAGAGGGCCGGCCAGACCGGCCGGCCACGGATTCTTGATCAGTGAGTCGAACAAAATCTTTCAAGACCATTTTCATAGGGTTCTAATTGGAAAAACAGAAGGTATGGCCAAATATTTATCACAATTTTCGACACAAAATTTGAAACCACCTGTGATGATATTCTGAAATTCAAAAGATGCATGACCTTTCCACATCCTTCCTTCTGATACAGTCCTCACGAAGTTTGGAAAATCGGACAATTACAGACATTTGGGCAAAATGTCTTTTGAACGTGTCCGCAAAAATCCGAACATGAATAAATCGAAAAATACTGATCTGATCGAATTTAAATTTCAGAAACCATACGTCAGATATCGCTGAAATTATGCAAGAGCCTTGAAAACCACATTTCAAAAGAATATTTTATTATTTAACTCGATCAGAACTACATATTTTATGGAAAATATATATTTTTCTTTCAGTATTGTTACAAATCAGTGAAATATATTGATCATTCACTGAACGAGTGCGCTAGAACTTCTTACGTCACCCGAGTTAAGTGATAATCCCGAAAAATGATTTTCTGTGTATATTGAGTCCAAGACGCCAGAGATAAGAGGTCACAGTTTCGTTTTTACGCTTTTTCACCCCTTGTTTCGCAAGATAGGAAGCGCATGTATAAATAGAAAAGTTGTTCCTAACTCAATTTGGAACAAGTTATTCTGGAAAAACTTTTCCGTCCGACTATCTGTTTTCGACCGGGGTCTCGATAAAGTTCAAGGTTTCGTAAATAATGCGTGACAGTCTACGCTTTGGGCGAGCTGCGTGACCAATTGAACTTTTGAAATGATACTCCTTCTTTTACGTTTGTTGAAGTGATTAGTACATGTCTCAGTTGACTCTGTCTGTAGAGAAACACAGTGTATTTTTTCTTACCTATTATTTTTTGCAGAATCTTTCAAAACTCACAGTACACTTTCGTTCTATTACCTTTATACGAGTATAGCCAACATAGAATTAGCAAATTATATTCCTGCAATATTTCAAAAAAGGTACTGTGCTGTGTGGCTAGCTCTTTTGGTGCTCCAGTTCCCCGGAACAGAGTGCTTATAAATTTGCCCAAATGTCTGTAATTTTCGAGTTTGTTGATGGAAATGGACTTAAACGATTTGGTTCGACTCACTGATCAAGAATCCGTGGTCAAAATCGATTCTGTCCGGCCGGCCCTCCGTTAACACGATAACTCTCGAACGAAATGAATAAGGCAGTTGAAATTTGCAGAATAGGTTAACGGGATAAATATCTCGGTTGAGTTCGTTATTGGGCAGAATCGGCCTGATGGATTTTTTTTTACATTACAAATTTCAAAATAATTTTTTTTTGAGATGAAGCTTTATCATAAGAATTCATCGATATCATTTGCAACTCTAACAAGCAAATAATTTCGGATATATGATTTTTCAAAATTTCAATAATACATCGTAGTTCTATGTATTCACAGAATGTGAACACATAATCTGTCTGTGTTCACTGTTCATAAATGTTATCTTATCTAGCTATTAGAGACTTGTCAATTCGTAGTTTGAAAATATTTGCTGTTGGGAAACAAGTATCCGATTCTTGAATTTGTGAATATATACAAGACTGTTTTGAAACCGAAAATCATTATGACTGATTAGATTACATAATAATAATACAAATATTGGGGATGATGTTTTAGAAGATTTAGAATTGGATCATTTTAATGATGTAGTTTGTGAAGGCAATAGGAAAGAATAACATAATGAAATTACTGTTTGTTGACCACTGAGGTTAATATTACCTTTTACTTCCTTAAGTTGTGAGACATGTTCCTATATACAGTATTTTCATAATGTTGCTAGCCAAAAAATGCTGAAATATGGATCTACATTTGTGTATCAAACATTTTTTCTTGAGTTAAGGTCCATAATACAGAAAATAATGTTTAAGTGGTATTAACTATTGAATTTTAAATTATCAGAATAGGATAGTATTTTATTAATATATTTTGAACTATTAAAATAATTTGTTCGTCAGCCTCTGCCTACTCAAATATCAGGAATAAATGGACAATCTGCCATGATTGTCTCCAGCCTTGCTCTAGACATTTCGATGATATTTTCCTAAGGCATTTCGAGTTGTGAAAACTATGCACCGAGTGTAAGTTGCAACAACCCATTGCACGAGGCTAAATCATTGCAGATTGCTCATTTAATCTTGATAAATAAATTGAATGAAAATTTTTGAAGCATTGAAGCATTGCAGATAGTTCTTTTTTTTTAATTATTATTTTTGAAGCATTTTTTTGTAAACAACACTTTTCTTGAATTCAATTTCTTTCATGATGCAGTTCTATCATAAGAATCCATTGATATAATTCCCAACTCTGAGAAACCAATACTTTCGGAGATATAATTTGTCTGTTTAACAAGAGTGCCAAAAAACTCCTGTCCACAGGGCTTGAACCAATTTGTTTTCTGGTCGTCACGTGAGTTTCCTCGGGTTGAATTATAATATATGATTAAGAGTTAAGATAAACGTATCCCCAGTTCGAACATTAGATCCTTGTATTTTCCCTCCTCTGTTGTCCTCTCATCACCTCATTTACTTCAGCGATGGAATAAAATTCGATAACAAACAATTCTTGAGCTCTTTGTCCAGCAGGACTATATCTGGCTTTACGGCGTGGATCTGCCGAGTTCTTGGAATAGCATAGTTACAGTAGATGCGAGCTCTATGATTTTCAGCAATTGTTTCAATCTTCAGAAGTATATATTATGGTAGTACTGGTTCGTTTTCTATACCATAAACCTCTCTCAGGTGGAAGTAGGGAATTCGGATTGCCGCATTGTGTCTTTCCACATATGCTGATGGAACATGGACTCTACACGTTTTGAGGGTTTCCACTCTCCTGATGTACTTTTTATACCATCTTGTATTTATCACCCCACCTTGATCAGCCATAACAAATCGCTCCGTTTTCCGACTTGAGCCCAACTGATTTCAAAAAGGCGAAGGATAGTTCTTCCGACAGGCCCTGAAATATATGGAGTGCAGGTTTTTACTCATGTGATCTTCGAGTAGTGTCCTCAGTTGTGATGTTGAAGAACACTCAGCATGTTGAGACACGTGATTGGGCGGTAGTCCTAGATCACCTGATTTTGGTATCAGTACAGTTCTGCCCTCTACCAACAATGAAGGAATTATTGGCTCACGGTGAATTATTATCTCACTGAATATTCCACATAGGTGATGGTGGGTGGCTGGAATGTTCTTCCATCAGTAGTTCTGAACGACATCCAGTACAGGTGCCGTGAAATCATGCTTGTTCTTCAGGGCATATCTAATCTTTTCGGTTGTTATTTCAGTAAGCTCTTCGGTCTGTTTTCGCAGATTCTGCAGATTTAGATCGATAGTATCTGGAATCTGTAAGTGCTGGAGTATCCCTAGTTTCCGCTGGTCGCTCGTATAATTTTTGCCAGAACTGTTCTTCCGGTGATGGTGGGTTTTTTGCTTCTACTTGTTTGGGTCAAAATAACTTTGAAGGTTCTGTGGTGAAGGTGTTGTTATCTTCTAACCACTTTTACCTCTTGATCAGATTTTTCCTTGCCGCCGCAAGTGATCTTATTTAATCGACAGATTTCTGCTTCAGTAGAGTGATGGCGGGCAAACTCATCATACGATGCAACGCTCGCAGCTCACCCCTCATGACCTCTATTTTCTTGCTCGGCTTCAGTTGTCCTTTCATAACATCGATGATACATTGGTACCAAGATGCTTGCTGCCTCACGGTTCTTATCTTCTTATCCGGCTTATTCAATTTTCACCTTTGTTGTTTGTTCTCTCTGTTGGGTTCCTAAGTGAACTAGCGGCTCTCACAGCGGCTACGACATCTTCTAGCAAACAGTCCTGCTTTAGGTGATCGTTGATTATGTTATTCATCACGGCTAGGTCTTCAGCCGGTAGTCTTGATGTGCCTTGTGGTCTTCATGTAAGGATTCCTTACTGCAGCCCCAAATGCTTCTCTTCTATTGACGACTAGCTCTGGAAGATCTCTCACCTGTTCCGTTCTTCACCCATTGTGGTATGCAGCATTTTCAGCTTGGAGTGGGGCAGCTTTTACCTGCTCCATGTCCGGTGCTGTGACTTCTTCATATCGCAATCCAGGCATTGGAGGTTGAGTATTTCCAGCATCTCTCCTTGCCTCTCAACCTGTTTTTAACTGATTTAATTCGTCAAGTATTGCTGTAGGTATCGATCATCTCTCACCTGCTCTTCAGCTCGTTCTTCTATTCCCTCTGACTTGAAGCTACTGCCAGATTCCTCTCTTCTATAGATGGCTAATCTGGTCCCGAAGGTTCTGCTGCGTGATGAACTTGAGATCTGGGTGATTCCCATACTACTAATTCTTGCACTGCTGTACCATGCAGACTACCCATATATCCCCTTCATTCAGTTCTCGATCTTCGGTATAACACAGACAGTTGATCAAGTTGCTAGATTGTCCACTTGAGGCGTCCCCTGTGTGTGGCCTTGTTACTGTTGCCGGGTCCGAGCACGGGCTGTTCTTGTGAGCGCAGAGTCCCTATGCGACCGACAGCTTGTTCTCTCTCCTCCTCAATGTCCTCGTCGGAAGCTGTAATTTCTTGTGCGTTAGGCACTTGCCTCCTCAGTATCCTGCCGTTGGTAGTCCGCGTGCTGTCACGTCCAGTACCAACCCTACATGTGACCTGGTGATTCCCAGGCAGCAGTTGTTACCGAGACTTCGTAGATTGTGATGCATCATCGGTTGGAGAGTGACCGGGGTCCACTGGCTTGTCACACCCGTATGCTAGTAAGTAGTGCATCCGTGCAGTTTTACATTTTATTCCTCTTGCCAGGTTTGGCTAGGGTACCTCGGGTTTGCTGAGCCCGTACTCTGGGACATATCCCAGAGCCCCTGAAGGTAATTATTATTATTATTTAATTCAATATTATATTTACTAGACTATGACGTCCTCATAAATTCGATTTTCTTCGGGCATTCTGTATAAATGAAGATTATTGATGGATTGCTTCGAAAAGCAATTATTCTATGCAGATATTAATGTAGGATTTCAATTATGATTGGAATTCTACTTGTACATAGTTAGGATTAGTATTATATTTTAAGGGTGCAAGCAACCTGTTATCATTACATCATTCGCTCTCTGGAACCTCTGTCGCCAGTAATCCATTAACATACCGTTAGAGATAATATGCAGATCCTGAAAAGGAGGTAACGATAACAGGAGATGAAGAATTTAGGACTAAACCCCGACACTCTGGCTGCTCCAAGGGGGTCTGTGTTGTATAATTTCTCGAAGAGCGCTTGACGTGCAACATCGACAACCCATATAGATTCCACGATTTTCCCCAAAAACTGTCAGAAAGTTCCCAGGGAATCCTATTGGTCTAAGGGGGGCGGATCATTCAAGAGTAACACGAATCATGGGACTACCCTCTAAGATCGAGGGTATGCCAAATAGGGGGGGGGGGTGTTAAAAACGAAAGTACCTAGAGCACGAGCAAGGGATCGGGAGTGTGTTCTGCGCAGGGAATAACGGTAGACGTTGAAGATGGTTTTTATCCCTAAGACGTTTTTATTGAATTCCGACTTAGACGATTTGAGAGTATATTGCGGTAGTTGACGAACTTCAGTTATTACGGAAGTAAATACTGTCGTAGTTGTAAATATTTCTTCGGGTTCAATTGTAAATAAACTGTGTAAATAGCAGAAAAAGTGTTTTGTTGAAAACCAGAGACGTTAAAGACGAATGTTAGGATAGTAACTCAATCAAACCCTAGGCGATTCATATAAAAATCCTACATAATAGAAAAAATAATTATGATATTATTCATTATGGATTTTCATCCCGTATCGGACGCTATCAAGAACATATCCACTAACAATGCGGGCATCAACTCCCACGTTCTATACGTTCAAGAGAACTTTGTACTTTAAATCAGTTATTAACAATTAAAATGTACGGTAGAGGAACCTCCACTCTTGTTCCAGTATACCGACATATCAAACCCTGACTCAAATTCCTGCAGCATGCAAGCCTTGCCACAAGGAGCAACCTCAAAGTATGACGAATTATTATTCGTGAAGCATACATATTTTCGACACCCTCGAACGATTAATTCACTCCTGTCCTCAAACTTCATCGAGTTGAACTTCTCTTCGGGGCCAAGGCTATAATTAAAACATCATCTGCTCAATCCAGATTACAAGACTGAATATTTTAAGGAGAAATGCAAATGTATCCTGAAACTTTTATCGCTATCTGAAATACCTTTTTGCTTTTCTTAATGATATTATTCTAATTTCTTTGGTTTTAATGATCCCATCGGCGTCCGCAGAAACTCTTCGGATGAGGCATCCGGGTTTTCGATATCCTTTCGAGATTGCAGTGGAAACTAAATGCATTTGGAGATTTCCGGTAAGTTCGTAATTGTATGGGTTGTTTTCTATATAAGGTGATTGGAAATTCGACATGATCCTTCAAATACTATAGGTCATTTTCAACAATTAATATCAGCTCGACCGCAGGTCAAAAAATGGATGGTTATTGAGCTATGACGATTTGTGGGCTTTTTAGAAATTTTCTGCTTTGTCACCAAAAATGATTCATTATTTAAAAATTCTTAAGAAGAACTGACGTGAAGTCGGAAGCATTCTCACGAAATACTGCATGAACTTTAACTTATTGGCGTTCTTGTTCCCCGGAACAGAGTGCTTATCAATTAGCCCAAATATCTGTAATTTAGAATTTTTTACTGAAAATGGTCTTGAACGATTTATTTCGACTCACTGATCACGAATCCGTGGCCAAAATCGATTCTGTCCGGCCGTTAACACAATAACTCTTGAACTGAATGTGCTAGAAATTTTCAGAGTAGTTTTGGGACATAAATATCTCGGTGGAGTTTGTTATTAGGCAAAAGCAGCCTGACGGTTTCGGAGTAACGAAAAAAAAAAGATTTAAAATAAAAATTTCAAGTTAATTTTTTTTTAAGATGCAGTTTCATCATAAGAATCCATTGATATCATTTTCAACTCTTTCAAGCTAATACTTTCGGAGATATGATTTGTCCAAATTTCAATAATAAATCGTACTTCTATGTTTTCACAGAATGCTGTAATTATATTCTATCTATAAATTATATGATATTATTATTATCATTATTATGTGCTCACTGTTCATGTCTTATCTACTTATAGGAAACATGTCAAATCTATTTATGTTCTAGAAAACAAAGTATGATTGAATGCAAAATGACCAATTTTAATTTTTGGGCAATATACCCCTACCCTATATGCCCATATAATCCATATAATGATGGAAATATACACATGCTTTGGTAAGTTGATCAAATTGGGTTAAGAATATCTCCAGTAAAAACAAACCTGGAATATTGGCTAAGTTTCAATTGATTTAATTAAATTATAATAATAATCTCGTTTCAATTTTGATTTAGTTTCTTTTATGATGCAGTTCTATTATAAGAATCCACTGATATCGTTCCCAACTCTGAGAAAGCAATAATTTCGGAGATATGATTTGTCAAAGTTTGAACAAGATTGCCACAGGGCTTTCACACTTTTATTTCAACCAAGTTCTAGATTTTAATTCAACCGGATGTGTATATTTGAAAATATCGAGAATTTTCTGCATAAAATTCGAATATCAATAACCAACCAAATGGTTGAAATGATAGCACGCTATTCCCTAGAACATGGGCGCAAAAACTGATACTGCAAACATTAAATAGATACTTCTTCGAAAGCTGAAAAATGGGTGATAACTTTTGAAAAAATTCTTGATCAAAGCCCACATAATCTCAGAAATAAATGTTTTTTTGTGGCATTTTTTTTTTTAAATTTCCATCATTTTTAATGGACAGAATGCGTTGAGTAGTTTCGGAATTATAGTTATCTGAAATTTTGTTTTCCCAATACTCGAAACATTCTGATCGAATTAAAGACATTAGGGAAATTCGTTCATAATCCACCTTTCCCCACAGATGCGTAAAGACTTAGAAATTGTAGACAAGAGGGATCGACTATTGGAGCAGAAATTGCTCTTTTTCGTTTCAGGCGCTGTTGTTCATCCGAACAGAGTGCTTATCAATTTGCCCAAATGTTTGTAATTTTCGAATTTTTGGATTAAAATGGTCTTAAACGATTTGATTCGATTCACTGACCAAGAATCCGTGTTCATTGATTCTGTCCGGCTGGTCCGGCCGGCCGTAGACTCAATAACTCTCGATAACTGATTTGTGTCCTTACGCCACCACAAAAAGTACCTACTGTTTATTTTCAACCCAACAGTGAAAGTATGTAGTTGAACGGAGACCTTACGCCATCACAAACACAGCACTGTTCAGTTTCGAACCAGCAGTGAATGTATGTATTCCAATGGAACCTTACGCCACTACAGACACAGCACTATTTATTTTCGAACAGTGAATGTATGTATTTGAGTCGAAACTAATCGTTTCAGACCATTCTTGGCCAAAAAGTGGACAAGTTTTTTTAGAAGCTTGTGTTTACAGTCGGATTTATATTCTTGGAAATATTGGAAATATTATTTTTTGTCCTGGAGCTGCGCAGGTTTGAGCTACTTCTGTACCTGTGTGGTTGACCACTCTGGGTATAAATTTCAACAAACGTACCAAAGCTAGCCACAGTACTCTTCTAACTTGTTATCGAGCAGTGCCAACATCATAGTTAGACATCTTTGTTACAAGTTCTTGATAATGTGATTCTGTGAATTGGTTCATTTCAATGAGTTCTACATCCTGTTGATACAAACATCACCTTCGAAAGTGTTCTGTATAGATCGAACTTATAATTCCATATGGTCCACTAAAATATCTGAAACAAAGAGCGAGAGGAATAAATGTCTCGACCGACTAAAGAAGAGGGTGTTTACATTGAATTTAGCAAATTGGTGAGACAGTTTCGAGGAAGAAATTCCCCCGCGCTAAAATCCTCCAGGGTTTTAAGGTCCATATTTCAACCGTCCCCTTCCATGTCGCGTATACGAAACAAACAAATCAAGATGCGTCAAGCTGAGAGAGGAAACAAGTAACCCTATCTCTGGAAACATTTCGAACAGCAATAGGAGCCATTGAAGATACAGAATTCGTTTCAGTAATTCACTGTCTTTCCATCCGCTTTGTTACCTGTAGGCATGTCCACCAAACGAAGAAAAATCCTCGATTTATCATCTGGATTTCACGTTCTCTCCCTATAATAACTTTCGGGCAATATTCTTGAAGAATATTGCTAATATTTATGTGTTTATTCAGTGAATGCGTTTGAAATGAATGCCATATCATTATGACTATAACCACAATATTGTTGTTGATTTTTTTTTGCTACATAAGAGATCTGTATACATCAGCTACGAGAATTTACTCAAATTTCTTGAGAACCCAAGAGGCTTCTTTCTGCAAGAATCTCCTGCAGTCTTAATCTAACAAGAATAAAACTAAAGAATCATTAAAGGCTACTGTGGGAGGCATATTCATTATTAAATGATTTATTTCTGGGTCTTCTCTCACAACCTCTGAAAAATATCTATTAAATAAAAATTTATTATTTTATGAATGGCTTCTGCGTAAGAAACACAAGGCACCATTGTGCCTTGATGTGCAATAGATATTTTACAGAGTTTGGAAGAGAAAACTCAGAAAGAAACCATTTAATAAGAATAAGACTGTGTGGAATATAGTAAAAGACGAATTCAACAGTGAGAGAGCCCTGTGGACAGGAGCTTTTGAGCTTTGACAAATCACATCTCCGAAAGTATTGATTTCTCAGAGTTGGGAATGATATCAATGGATTCTTATGATAGAACTGCATCAAAAAAGAAATTAAATTCAAATAATAGTTAATTTATCATGATTAAAAGAGTAATCTGCAATGATTCAACCTCGTGGAAAGAGTTGTTGCAACTTAAATTCGGTGCATAGTTTTCACAATTCGAAATACTTAAGGAAAGTATCATAGAAATGTCTAGAGCAAGGCTGGAGACGATCATAGCAGATTGCCCATTTATTCCTGATGTTTGAATGGATATAGGCGGACAAACAAATCATTTTAATAGTTCATTTCATTTGTTTGAAAGATTAAATATGTATTTTATATTATTGTTTTTCTTTATTTGAAAACATATCTCATTGAAATACAAAATATAAAATACAATCCTCTTTTCATAATTTAATAGTTCATACCACTAACACATTTATTCTGTATTATGAACCTTAACTCAAAAAAAAATCATACGCATGTCGATAAATATTTTAGCATTTTTTTTGCTAGCAACATTAACCTCGGTGGCCAACGAACAATTGTTTCTTTCGATGATTCTATTATGTTGTTCTTTCATATTGCTATTAACTACATAATTGAATGATCCAAATCTAAATCTTCTGAAACATCATCCTCAATATTTATACTTAAGTTAGTCACTATGCAACAAGTCAATATTAGTTTTGGTATCAAAACAGTCTTGTATATATTCACAAATTCAAGATTTGGAACGTTGTTTTCCAACACAAAATATTTTCAAAGTACGAATTATACAGACAACAGATAAGAAATAAGTTTATGTAAACTCTAAAGGGTCCGCCATCTAACGTTTTTTTTCAACTAGTGCTTATTTCGTGAATGGTAACACTTAGCTCATGTCTGATTTGACAGATAATTAGTTTTATCCTTCCGCTGAACGAATATGGGTGTGTAAGCTTGAACAACGCTGGGAAATATTGCGACATTACTTTGAAAATCATGGTAATGTTGCAGAATGTGTGCGAAAATTGCGTACGGATTTTGGAAGAAGAGAAGCACCGTCAGCTCCGTATGTTCGTTATCTTGTGAAAAAAGTGAAAGAAACTGGCATCCTCATCGATAAACCAAAGCGTGAAAAGCCAAAAACAGTGCGTACTCCAGTGAATATTGCTGATGTGACAGAAAGTGTGCGTGGAGCGCCATCAACATCAATTTACCGTCGTTCTCAAGAATTAAACATTTCGGAGACATCATTGAGACGAATTCTGCATAAGGACTTTGGTATGACGCCATACAAAGTCCAATTGGTTCAGGAGTTTAAGCCAACTGACCATCCAATGCGTTTTCGCTTCGCTAAGTGTGCCTGCGATCGACTTACAGAAGATGCCGATTTTTCCAAAAAAATCATCTTTTCAGATGAAGCTCATTTTGATCTTGGCGGGTATGTAAACAAGCAGAATTGTCGCATTTGGGGAACAGAAAACCTGCACGCATACATTGAAAAGCCGATACACCCAAAACGAGTCACTGTTTGGTGCGGATTTTGGTCCAGAGGCATAATTGGACCATTTTTCTTTGAAAATGAGCAAGGAGTGGCCGTTACAGTCAATTGGCTACATTTGGTTTCAACAGGACGGCGCTGCATGCCACTCAGCCGAAGCTACACTCGATGTTTTGCGCCCTGTTTTTGAAGATCGCATTATCAGCCACAGAGCTGATGTCGTTTGGCCACCTCGGAGCTGCGATTTGACATCGTTGGACTATTATTTGAGGGGTGCCGTCAGAGATTAGTGTTACGCCGACAAGCCAGAGACAATTGACACTTTAAAGGACAATATTCGTGAAGCCATTGGTGAAATACAGCTGCACATAATCGATAATGTGCTTAAAAATTGGACCAATCGTGTAGGCTACTGCATGGCCAGCCGAGGAGGCCATTTGAATGAAATTATTTTCCATAATTAACCGGAAGGATTGTACTTTCAAATAAAAAAAAAATTCGAGAAAATATTCAGTAGTTTTTTTTTTATTGCATTTTCAAAAAAAAAGTTATTTGGAGGACCCTTTACCTCGGCGCGGAGCGCTGACTGCCGCGTTCGGAAACGGTGATCGAGAACGCGATTCTTTGCAAGAACCTGCAAAAGGCTGATGCTTGCTATGCATCCATTATATTCGCATGTAAAGGTCATGAATTGAATAAACAATAATTGTTCTATGATCGAATGGATAAATGTTAGGGGAAATTAACGTTGTTGCACAAATCGGCAACAATGACCAGTGGTTGCAGGTAAGATATATAGCTAGACCATTACAGTGAAAGGCATATTATTCACTGAAAAATATAACCCCATCTAATTCTTGAAATGAATTACTCAAGTCAGAATCTAACCTGAATATAAATTTTCACTTACCCGTGCAGATTAATCCACTGTAGACTACGGAGTTCCTTGAACGCTGCGAAAGGAATAGCATCTAGTTGATTATAGCTCAAATCTAAGGAGCTGAGTGTTTTCCAGAGGGAGCTGAAACAAAAAGGAGGGGAAATAGAGGTATTGTGGTGAACTCTCATCAAGAAAACTGTGTATTGTGTACCCTTTACTTTTGTCCGAAATTCCATGCAACGGTAGGGTCAATTCCCAATTTATTTGACTAATCGGGGTTCTTTAACCCTTAACATTCACGAGCTAAATAAAGGATGATGTACGCTTCCGCGTGGGCAAACATATGGATATAGGGTTTCTTTTATTTGGGGATTGTTGATCAGATTAAAATGAAATGGGAATTCAGAGTCTTGAGTTCTTTTTGCCTTAAGCAATCAGAAACAGATTGCCTAAATCATGTTTTGGCGCGCATATTCTGGGGAACAGCATACTATCATTTTGCCCAAATGTCTGTAATTTTCGGATATTTTACCGAAAATGGTTCCAAACGGAAAGAGATAGCGACTTGAAATTTGTTGGGTTGGTTGCGCATTTAAATGAGATGGTTAATTTTGTTAATCGGCATAATCGGACAAACGGTTTCCGAGTACCAATTTCGATTTCAAACCATACAGATCCGATGAAATTGAAACTTGGTAACTAGTAGTAAAATACCAACACGAAGAAGTATGTGAAATTTTTTGATGATCATAGCTCCAGAAAATGTTTAAAAAATCATTGAAAAATATTATGTATCTCTCGTTCTTCTGGGTGTAATAATTCTAAAGTCACTGAATATACAGTATGGAAAAGCCAATTGGAATAAATTCATTATCTTGGTTACTGTACATATTTATGGAAAATCACGAAATACGTCAAATTTAAATTTTAAGTTGTCATTCTCCTTCGCTTCGAAAAACAGCTACAACTCCCAATTTTTTAAACATGAAGTATAGGCTTGTGATACGTCGTTTGAAAGGTCTCGTCAAAATTATTTTGGTTACTGTACATATCGATAGAAAATCCCTAAACACGTCAAATATAAATTTTAATTAGTCATTCTTCTTCGTAAAATGTGAACCCTCCATTCAATCCCCTTCGAAAGACATACACCGTTTCAAAGGTCTCGTCATTCTCTTTTCAAAAATTTTATCACTTTCATGTTTGTTGTAATAATCAAATTAGAAAAAAATAAAATCAAGTGATTAGCGAAACTTGGTACAATATCAAAAACTAAAATCTTATACAAAATGTAGAAAAAAAAATATGAATGTTAATGAAGTAGATATTCAAAAGTGTTACCCGCGCACACCTTGGCAACATCCTACTCTCAATTAGAAATATGTTTCAACATGATTCAACATCTCAGGAGTGTTCGACCTAATCGCAAGCGTTATTCGATCTATTAGGTCATTCAAATGAAGGGGTTTAGTGTTGTACACAATAGTCTAAATCTAATGGGTTAAGATCAGGGGATTGTGCTGGTCATTCGATCGTTCCTCAACTTCCTATCCACCGATTTGGGAATATTGCGTCGAGGTATTGCCGGACATTGCGTTGGTAATGTGGTGGTGATCCATCCTATTGGAACACTATAGTATTCCGTGGAACTTGAGGATTTCCTTGATCAGCATAATATAAATTTGCCAAAGTGGGTACGACAGCATTCTTAAGTAGTGCTAAATATTTATCGCCATTCAGATTGCCCTCAGTGAAAAAGGGGCTTATGATATAGTTTCGAACATTTCCTTCCCAGACATTAACCTTGAGAGATTTGCGTGTGCAACCAGTCTCTCAACCAGTGAGAATTTTCGATAGACAAGTAGCGGCAATATTGACGATTAGCATGGCCGTTGTGAGAAAAAGTGCACTCATCAGAAAACTAAACGTCTGCTAATAACATGGAAATATTGGTATCGAACATGTCCATCATTTACATCGTTCACAAAAATAAGTTCTCCTCAGAAAGTTGTCCTCCAAGAGCTACTGGGTAGGTATCATTTCGAAGGGATGCATGTAATTTTGTTTTGATATAATGTTTAGAATCGATGTGAAGCCTCACACAGTGTATTAGAAGCTGCTTTTTTAATCTGCCGTACATGCCCAAACTCGCGAAACTGCTTCTCTATTTTACTTATTGTCCCTTGGGTTATAGGCATCAAATTCGAAAATTTTTCATGAAACAAGCGACTTACTTCTTCTCGTGTTTGGGTATCATCTCCGTAACCAATCATTTTAAAATTGTTAGTTTGTGCATTTACGTTAATGGAATCATTATTCAAAAGTGAAGTGAATGAAATTCAAACACAAATTAGACAATTTGTAAACTACAACTTATCAGCACATAACAATTTAGGAGCGCGTTCTAAAGAAACTTAAAATGCCGCAGAACGTGTTTTACGTAGTTTTCATGGTACCATCTCGAAAACACAATGTTATGGCTTTATTTCAATTTCTTTCTATTAAATCTTGAAGGCAAATAAGCTTGGTATTATTGCAATAAGATTCGGGAATATTCGAGGGAATATTCTAATGAATTTCGGTAATCACTTGATTTTATTTTTCTCTATTTTGAGTTTTGCATAAAACATGAAAGTGATAACAATTCTGAATAGAGATTTCCAACGATGTGTCACAGGCCCATACTTCCTATTTGAAAAATTGGGGGTTGTGCCTAGTTTTCAAGGGGGTTGAAGGTAGGGTATTCATTTTTACGAAGAAGAATGACAATTTAAAATTTGATGTGTTTCGGGATTTTCCATAAATATGTACAGTAACCAACATAATGAATGTATTCTATTCCATTTGGCTTTTTCACACAGTATGTAGGAATCTAGTTATTTTTCTATGTCTTTCAAATGAACTCTTTGTAAGGAGCTAAATTTCCAAGTATCAGAACAGATTTTTTATCGAAGAACCCTTATCGACGGTATATTCCAGGATACAAATATACGAATATGAATTAAATGAACTTGATACGTAAGGTTCCAAACGGTACAATTATCAAAATAATGTTCTATTTTCATACAAACTTATTATTATTTTTAGTACATTCTCATCGGAAAACCAATTTACCATTATATCAGAATAATGAAACTTTCGTAGAAATGCAACGTGCAATTATTTAAATTCATAATTTACCTGAGACTGCAATATATTCATGAGAATTTTATAAGCCACACTAATATTGGACTATAATTATTGCTCTATAAAGATATAATCGAGCTATGCAGTCTAAATTGATTCCGCTCCATTTATAGATATGACCGTCACAAAATGTTGATCATCAGTTGAAAGTGACCATAAAACTCCAATATGAAATAGGAAATGTGTTAACGTTCGAAACGCCCATATTGTTGTTGCTTCTCGTGAGGTGATTTCATGGATAGCACCTATTCGGGGACTAAGCTCTACGCCGTATTCAGCATTGTAGTCAGCATCGTAGTCAGCATTATTGATTCATGATTTACTGATGATGGCTTAGTGAACAATTCCTATTGTCCTAAGTTTCCACTTCAAATTTCCATCCATTGAATCAAATTGGGTCGAAAGATCCATCAGTTCCCTCAGAACGGACCACAAAGAAACAAAGAAGAGGCACATAGATATTTTGGGCTCGGTAGAGATTGAGCTTAGTGATTGAACCATTCTTATTGTTTTAATTTTACTCCTCAAATTTCCATCCATTGAATCAAATTGGGTCAGAAAGGAAGGTTCAACTAGTGCTCTCAGAATGGGCCACAAAAAAAACGAAGAAGAGGCACATAGATATTCTGGGCTCGGTAGAGATATAGCTTAGTGACTGAACCATTCTTATTGTGTTAAGTTTCCGCCTCAAATTTCCATCCTTTGAATCAAATTGGGTCAAAAAAGAAGTTTTCATCAGTGCCCTCAGAATGGACAAAAAGAAACAAAGAAGACGCACATATTCTCGGCTCGGTAGAGATAGATAATGGTGCTTCTGGCTTGATATGATCTTTCCTTACATATCCAAGGCAGTCTGTGATTTTGGATGGGTCTGTGTAAGATGATCTGACGATGGCAGTTCCGTATGATCCACTTCCTCTTATAACATCTTAAGGGAATCAATTGCCGGAACTTTCTCCCGATTATCTGCGACCAGGGCCCCTATTCACGAAATGTTGAGAGAGATCTCTCCTAAGAGATTTATCACGTCAGTGACTCCGCGCAAACTCCGTATGTGAATTGTCGGTAGTTACTACTAAATAGTGAGGGAGAAGTGAGATGAGATTTCTTGTAGGAGTTATCGCATGCGAATGCTCATCTCTACGAACGTCGAGTATACGGGCCCAGAGTACTATTTTTCCCAATCTACTCGGTTTGCGAGCCCTCACGTGGGGTTGCGCTTCCAAGGTGGCGTTCAACGCTGATTGGTCAATCCCTTGGCTTTGACATTGGGCTGAAACGAATAGCGTTCCAAGGAAAAAATCAGCATGCATAGCGCTAATTCGTGGAACTCGGGTCTCCCAAGATGTGCGATCAGATTTGCCTAAATTTATCGGACTCGAAACATGGTTTCTCTCCTAATACTACATATTCCTTAGAGATGGATCAGTTTTCTACAGCTAACTCAATCGATTTCAGACGCCTGACAGCTACACTTTGGAGTTCATCTCTCGAAGCCCCTTCAGGTGGCACATGTTCCTTGGGGACGCTTTGGATTTCCACAAATAGCCCAACCGGTTTTGATGCATTTGAAAGTTAAATTATCCCCAGGAAAAGTCTGAACTGTCGACAATGATTTCGGTACGCATCGTTTGCACTCCTAAGGCTAATCTTAACTATAACTATTTACAAGAATGTTATCTGAATTCCTACCCAACTGTGATACCAGGAATTAGCAGCGTCGTGGTAGGAATATCAATTTTAGCTGATGACAACTTTTCGCAAACATATTTTTTCTTCGTTAGTGCAAAAACATTTTATTAAAATTCAAAAATTGAATATTTTTTGAACGGACTACACATGAAAAAGAAAAGCTTTATATCACAATTATTCAACTGCTTCTTATATCAGGATCTGCACACTAAATTTCATGTGCCCACCAACTTATGTTTTCACAGGGTATAGAACATAATATACGAGAGAAAAATCAGCCCTTAACATTGAATTTTGGGAAACTTCGTCTTTTTGTATATAATAAAATTATCTACTCATCAATCATAGAATGTTGGATGTTAGATATATTAAACGTTCTTCATTCCTGAGCAACATCATTTACCTAAAATCTTAATAGTGGTCCAGAAAACAGATTTATCTTTCATTGTTGTTCTTATTATTGAAAGAATTTAAAATGCAGTCGTAAACTAAACTGATATTTTGACTGACGATCCTTTAGTCAACTGTATTATTTAATTTAATTTCATCTGGCCTACGTTACTTTTATGACAATTATCGTCAAGAAAGTGTCATCAACCTACAGTGTGGAAAAGCCAAATGCAATGAATTCTTTATCTTGGTTACCGTACATATTTATAGAATATCCCTACCTTCAACCCACTTCGAAAGACAGGTACAACGTACAACCCCCAATTTTTCAAATAGGAAGTATGGATTTGTGATACATTGTTTAAAACATCGCGTCATTCTCTATTCCTAAATGTTCATCAACATGTAAATAATTTTCATGTTCATTGCAAAACTCAAAATAGAAAAAAATAAAATCATGTGATAACCGAGATTCATTATAATATTCCCTCAAATATCCTCAAATCTTATAACAATAATAGTGAACTTATTTGCCTTCAAGATGTGATGAGAAAGAAAATGAAAAAAAAACAAAACATTCTGTTTTCCAGATGGTACCATGAAAACTACGTAAAACACTTTCTATGGCAATGTTTGTTTCTTTAGAATGCCTTCCCAAATTGTTTTGTGCTGATAAGTTGTAGCTTATGAATTGTCTAATTTGTGTTTGAATGTCATCAACTTCAAGTTTGAATAATGGTTCGATCACCGTAAATGCATAAAATATTAAATTTACAAATGATTGTTCACAGAGATAACACCCGAACACAAAAGGAATTTGCTGCCTATAACCGAAGGGACGAGTAAAATAGAGAAGCAGATTCACGCGTTTGGCCATGTAAGGCATATTAAGAAAGCAGCTGCTAATTAACTGTGTGAGGATGGGAAATTAGATGTGATGCTTGACTTTGAAGACAATCCACATGAATCGAGTGGAGAGGCCTCCACTACATTCAATGTCAGCCATACATCAATTCTAAACATATTAAAACAAAATGAAATGCATCCCTATTAAATGATACCAACCCAGGAGAACTTGGAAGACGATTTTTAAAGAAAAACAAACTTCTGTGAGCAAATGATGGACATGTTGGATAACAATATTATCGAATTAGTAGATGTTTTGTTTTATGATGAGTGCACTTTTTCTTTCAACAGTCTACTGCTAATCGTCAAATATGCCTCTACTGGTCTACCATCTATCCTCCCTGGATGAGAGAGGAACATACGTAATTCCCTCAAAAGTTTGAAGTTGGGACAGGAAATGTTCGAAACCATATCATAGGTCCCTTTTACATTGAGGGCAATTTGAATGACGATAAATATTTATCACTTCTTGAAAATGCTGTCGTTCCAACTTTGGAAAATTTATATCCTGATCAAGAAAATACTCAAGTTCTATGGAATATGATATGGTTCCAACAGGATGGAGAACCACCACATTACCAATGCAATGTCCAGCAGTAATATTTCCAAATCGGTGAATAGGAAAGCGAGAAACGATCGAATGGCCAGCGCGATCCCCTGATCTTAACACATTAGATTTCTTTTTATGGAGATATCAGTAGAGTATTCAACGGTTTTTTTCTGGGTTTTCTCTCCCAAACTCTGAAAAATATCTATAAAATAAAAATTAATTATTACGATATAGTTGTTTCTTCGTTGATGTTGTTTCGTTGTTGTTTGTTAGGCAACATTGTTCAATTGATTGCTTCTGACAAATATCCTGTGTTTCTTAGTCAGAAGCAAATCACAAAATAATTAATTTTTATTTTATAGATATTTTTCAGAGTTTGGGAGAGAAAACCCAGAAAAAAAACGTTGAATAATGAATATACCTCCCAAAGTATCCTTTAATGATTACTTATATCAGTAGAGCATTGTGTGCAAAACTAAACCACTTGATTGGAATTACCTAAAAGATTGACTAACGCTTACATTTGGGTTGATCACTTCTGAGATGTTGAATAAGGTCGGAAGAAATTTATATTTGAGGTTGAGATGTTGCCAAGGCGTTCGCGGTGAACACTTCCTTAACATTCATAATTTTTGGCGCTCTAGTTCCTCGGAACTGAGTGCTTATCAATTTGCCCAAATGTCTGTTATTTTGGAATATTTCGATGAAAATGGTCTTAAACGATTTGGTTCGACTCACTGATCAAGAATCCGTGGTCGACATTCATTCTGTCCGGCCGGCCGGCCGGACGTAAGCACGATAACTCTCGAACGGAATGAGCTAGAGAGTTGAAATTTTCAGAGTAGGTTTGGGGGATGGATATCTCGGCTAAGTTCGTTATTGGGCAAAATCGGACAGATGGTTTCGGAGTAACAAAAAAAAATAATTTTCTTACGAAACAAATGCCAAATCAAATTTTTTTTAATAAGCAGTTTTATCATAAGAATCCATTCATATCATTTTCAACTCTAACAAGCTAATACTTTCGGAGATATGATTTTATAAAATTTCAATGTAAATCGTATTTCACAGATTGATATAATTATTATTCTATGTATGAATTCTCATAATGTCAACTTGACAGAAGGGAATATTGTAACTTCAAAAATATTGGGGTTGAAATACTCGTATTTTAGCGATGCAACGGGGACCTCACCCGAAAATGTTTGAAAATATTACGTAAATATTGAAATTAATCTTGATAAATAAACTATTATTTTTTTGCTACATTTTTGTTTTTTATATTGTACCAAATTTCGCTAATCACTTGATTTTATTTTATTCTAATTTGATTTTTGCAAGAAACATGAAAATGATAATATTTCTGAATAGAGAATGACGAGACCTTTCAAAAGATTTATCACAAGCCCAACTTCCTATTTGAAGAATTGGGGGTTGTGCCTGTCTTTCTAAAGGGTTTGCAAGTAGGGTTCACATTTTTACGAAGAAGAATGACAATTTAAAATATTTAAATTTGATGAGTTTCGGGATTTTCCATAAATATGTACAGTAACCAAGATAATTTATTCATTCCATTTGGCTTTTCCACACTGTATAGTTTAACAAATGGTAAACTAAAGGATAACTTAGCAAGGCAAGACTCAATCAGGTCTGACATTACCAAGTTAGATTAGGGCTTTTTAAGAATATGTTTTCTTCTCTTATAGTCTTAAACTGCTAGTTGAGTATATCTCTATTATTTTGCTGTTTGCATTTTTGGCGCTCTAGTTCCTCGGAACTGAGTGCTTATCAATTTGCCCAAATGTCTGTAATTTTCGAATATTTATATGAGAATGGTCTTAAACGATTTGGTTCGACTCACCGATCAAGAATCCGTGGTCGAAATTCATTCTGTCCGGCCGGTCCGGCCGGCCGTAGGCACGATAACTCTCGAACGGAATGAGCTAGAGAGTTGAAATTTTCAGAGTAGGTTTGGGGGATAAATATCTCGGCTAAGTTCGTTATTGGGCAAAATCGGACAGATGGTTTCGGAGTAACAAAAAAAAATTTTTTTTTTTACGAAACAAATTCCAAATTAAATTTTTTTTAATAAAAAGTTTTATCATAAGAATCCAATCATATCATTTTCAACTCTATCAAGCTAATACTTTTAGAGATATGATTTTTCAAAATTTCAATAATAAATCGTATTTCAACGTTGTCACAGAATGATATTATTATTTATTCTATGTATGAATATGAATTTCATAATGTCAAATGATGATCTAATCAATCGAAGAATTGTGAGCGAAGTGAGAAAAATCTCAGTGTTTGCTCCGAAATTAGTTTTTCTCAGAAAATTCTTACATTTCGGAACTGAACATGAAGTAAGAGATTAGTGAGTGAAGTAGAGAGTAGTGAGACTGCTTTTCATCCATAGACATAGATATAACTCTCGAACGGAATGAGGTAGGTAGTTGAAATTTAAGTTCGTTATTGGGCAAGATTGGCCAGATTTAATTTGATTTCTTCCATGGTGCTTTTCTCATTCTCATGATTGCTCATTTAATCTTGATAAATAAACTATTATTTGAATTGAATTTCCTTTAGGATGCAGTTCTATTATATGAATACATTGATATAATTCCCAACTCTGAGAAACCAATACTTTCGGAGATATAATTTGTCTGTTTGAACTAGAGCGCCAGAAAGCTCCTGTCCACAGGGCTTGAACCAATTTTTTTTAAGAAGTATTTCAGATACCTACTGTCAAATTTCGGGGATCCTTGAACAATTTCTGATTATTATTAGGGTTAAATCTTGATGAAGTTATATGTAATTGTGCAGTGTACATCTCATATCCATTTTTGGCGCTCTTGTTCCTAGGAACAGAGTGCTTATGAATTTGCCCAAATGTCTGTAATTTTTGAATTTTTGGCTGAAAATGGTTTTGAACGATTTTGGACTCACTGATCAAGAATCCGTGGTCGAAATCGATTATGTCTGGCCGGCCGTCCGCCCGGCCGTTAACACGATAACTCTCGAACGGAATGAGCTAGACAGTTGAAATTTTCAGGGTAGATTTGAGGGATAAATATCTCGGTTAAGTTCGTTATTGTGCGAAATCGGTATTATAGTTGTGGAGTAACGAAAACAAATAATTTTTCATCATAAGAATCCATTGTTATCATTTTCAACTCTAACAAGCTAATACTTCCGGAGATATGATGTTTCAAAGTTTCAATAGCACATCGTAAGTTCTATGTATTCACAGAATGTGAACACAGAATCTGTCTGTGATCACTATTCATAAATGTCATCTTTTCTAGCTATTAGAGATTGTCAATTCGTAGTTGTTATTTCCTCTTGGAAAGCAAGTATTCGATTCTTGAATTTGTGAATATATATAGGAAATAGAAAAAAAGAACATAATGGAATCATCAAAAGAAATTACTGTTCGTTGACCACTGAGGTTAATATTACCTTTTACTTCCTTAAGTAGTGAGACATGTTCCTATATACAGTATTTTTATAATGTTACTAGTACTAAAAATACTGAAATATGGATCTACATTTGTGTATCAATCATTTTTTCTTGAGTTAAGGTTCATAATAAAGAAAAGAATGTGTTAGTGGTTTGAACTATTAAATTTTAAATTATGAAAAGAGGATAGTATTTTATTAATATATTTTGAACTATTAAAATAATTTGTTCGTTATCAAATGTCAGGAATAAATGGACAATCTGCTATGATTGTCTCCAGCCTTGCTCTAGACATTTCGATGATACTTTCCTTAGGTATTTCGAGTTGTGAAAACTATGCACCGAGTGTAAGTTGCAACAACCCATTCCACGAGGTTGAATCATTGCAGGTCGCTCATCTTGATAAATAAATTTAATGACAATTTTTGAAGCATTGAGGCATTGAAGCATTGTATATTGCTTTTTTTTTATAAGATAATTTTTGGAGCATTTTTTTAAACGACACTTTTTTTAAATTTAATTTCTTTCATGCATATATCATAGGAATCCATTGATATAATTCCCAACTCGGACAAACCAATACTTTCGGAGATATAATTCGTCTGTTTGAACAAGAGCGCCAAAAAGCTCCTGTCCACAGGGCTTGAACCAATTTTTTTCAGGTTCGTATTCTTTTTAGCTCTCATCAAAGAATTTGTTAGCTCTTTGTTTTTTAAAATATCTCTAAATTGCATTGCATTGAATTGAATAACGAAATTTGTTTAAATTTGTTTGACTGTTTATTCATAATTAGTAGAGACCAAATCAACAAAATACACTCTGTTCACAAGTTTCCACTTCAAAATTATATATTCGAAACGTATTACAAGGGATAGTGCTTGGATTTGTGTTTTAAGAATATTATTAATCAAACCAATTCTGTAAGATGAGCCTTTCAAAGTTATCTCTCCTGAGACGAAATTTCGTGACAGAAATGCGGATAACTGCCATGTAGAGATTGAAATAAACACAAACGTTTCCGTCCCATCGGATCCTAACGGTATGGAATGGAAAAGCAATTTGAAGAGAACAATTCTTAATCTGAATCTACGGAATTATGTAAAAAATAAACATAAAGGAACGGACGCCCACCTCACCGGTAGAATAACGACATATTCTGTGACTAACCTAATAATTAATACATTTCTATGCCTGATATTGTCACAGTATAATAATATTATTAATTTGTCCGGCGCATTTTTTCATTCTTTTATACAATATAAAGTAAAATATATATCTATGGGAGATGATAGCCCTTCTTAAGGGCCCTGTAGCGGTCTTCGAACATCTGAAGTTCTGAATAATCATCGCTTGGACTTGGTTTTGAAAGAGACCCTCCTGGCCTTACGAGCACATTTTCATTTTTTAATTCAAATATTGAAGGGATTTCAGGATTGAATATCTTCGAAAACTAGCGGAGGCGATTCTTCTCCACGAGATCCCATTCGCCTATACAGAGAAGTATTTTTGTGAGAGGAGACTTTTGAAAGGTTATGTATTATTTTTAATATGTTCGTTTCCTCCTCTTCTCTTTTCATTTTTGCGCGCGTGTTCCGCAAGGAACAGCGTGCTATCATTTCGTCACAATGTCTGTATTTTTCGAATTTTTTTTCGAAAATGGTCTCAAACGATTAGGTTCGACTTCCTGATGAAGAATTCGAGGTCAAATTCTATTCTGTCCGTCCGGTCCGGCCGGCCGTTAGCACGATAACTCTTGAACGGAACGACTTAGAGCGTTGAAATTTGCAGGGTAGCTTTGTAGCGTAAATATCTCGGACAAGTTCGTTAACGGGCGAAATCCACCGAGCGGTTTCGGAGTTAAGGCCGTTTTTAGTCAAAATGTTTTTAATGAATATTTCCGGAACCAATCACTCGATCTTTCTGAAATTTGGCAGCAAATTGTAGAATCATGACCTTGATATGCCAGCGAAGTTTTGTATTGATCGGACGGCCCTAAAGTAGCAAAAAAAAATTTCAAAAATTTTAAAATTTTGTTTTCAGGATAACTCGAAAAATACTGATCTGATTAAATTGAAACTCAGTAGTTAGATGCAAAAGACCAATGCAAACACTTTTGCAAAATTTCGTGAAGATCACGTGACATGAAAAAAATAAAAAAATTACTACTATTTTGCGAAATACTTTGCTTAAAATGCCGAAACCAATTTTTTTGAGGTTCATGCTGCCCTTTCCGGACATTTTTCGTTGTGCGCATGTGCAGATGAGAAGTCATTTAACTGCTGTAGTTTTCGTCAGAGAGGATTGGAGTTTTGGGGTGGCGGATGCTATTCCTCCATAGAATCCAGATCCCTGATGAGGGTCTGCGCATGCGTAGATTAAAGATGTGATATCTTCCGAACCACTAGTGTTGGAGAATCGGAGTTTTTTGTAAGGTGTGTTATTTTGGAAGGACTTTTAGCCGCGAGTAGATTGCGCATGCGCAGAAGAGAAGTGTCTGTTTTTGGGTTGGATGGGTTATGTTGGGAGTGCTGAGTCGATATTGTGAGGTTTTAAAAGAATATTCATAGCAATTCAGTGCTCGGACACTAGTCAGTTTGGGGGAAATACTGTTGTTTCCGAGTTGAAGTGTGCACACCGTGGCCCTGGGGCCAATTTTGAAATTGATGTTACTCCTTACGGGCATTTTTCGTTATGCGCATTAGCAGACCATCAGTGATTTAACTGCTGAAGTTTTCGTCAGAGAGGATTGGGGTTTTGGGGTGGCGGATGCTATTCCTCTACAGAATCCCCTGGTGAGGGTCTGCGCATGCGTGGATTCAAGAGGCGATATCTCCTGAACCACTAGTGTTGGAGAATCGGAGTTTTCTGTATGGTGTGTGATTTTGGGAGGACTTTCAGCCGCAAGTAGATTGCGCATGCGCAGAAGAGAAGTGACTGTTTTTGGGTTGTATGGGTTATGTTGGGAGTGCTGACCCGATATTGTGAGGTTTTAAAAGAATATTCATGGCGTTTCAGTGCAAGGACAAGTCAGATTGGGGGATGTAGCTTTGTTTCCGAGTTAAAGTGTCCGTATCGTGGCCCTGGGGCTAATTTCGAAATTGATTTTACCCCTTACGGGCATTTTTCGTTATGCGCATGAGCAGACCATCAGTGATTTAACTGCTGGGTCTTTCGTCAGAGAGGATTGGGATTTTGGGGTGGCGGATGCTATTCCTCTATAGAATCCCCTGGTGAGGGTCTGCGCATGCGTGGATTCGAGAAGCGATATCTCCTGAACCACTAGTGTTGGAGAATCGGAGTTTTTTGTGAGGTGTGCAATTTTGGGAGGACTTGCAGCCACGAGTATATTGCGCTTGCGCAGATGAGAAGTGAATGATTTTGGGTTGTTTGGGTTATGTTGGAAGCAATGAGCCGATATTGTGAGGTTTTAAAAGAATATTCATGTCAATTCAGTGCACGGACACAAGTCAGTTTGGGGGAAATAGCGTTGTTTCCGAGTTGAAATGTCTGTATGGTGGCCCTGAGGAATTTATAAATAACTATATTCGGTAGATTTATATTAAAATACGTTCGGATTTGGAGAAGAGGCAATTGCGTTCCAAACGGAGGTCCCACAACCGCATTTTTTTTCGATCTACGGTAAAGCTAACAGCCAAACTGTATTGATAGCTATATTTGTTAAAGGAACTTGAAAAAAAAAAAGCACTGACGTGTAGTCAGTACTCTTTGGCGCGCGTGTTCACGGTGGCTAATTTGAATTGAATGATGAGTACTTCAAGCTCAGTAGATAGAGCGAGCCGAAGATCTACCCAAAGGATAGTGGACACCATTCACTGTCGGTTCAAAAATTAAGAGTGCTATATCTAAGCTGCCATCAGGATAGATTAACAAAGTTGGAAAAGAACACAAGTGACTCTCCTTAGTCGCACAAGCTCCTAGAAGATTTGGGAGGGTCAGTATAATCCTAATCATGTTAATCGCACGCGCGCAAAAGCAGATTGACTTAACAATGAAAGAAAAAGTGTAAAAAGTCAATCTGCTTTGGCGCGCGTGCGATTAACATGATTAGGATTATACTGACCCTCCCAAATCTTCTAGGAGCTTGTGCGACTAAGGAGAGTCACTTGTGTTCTTTTCCAACTTTGTTAATCTATCCTGATGGCAGCTTAGATACAGCACTCTTAATTTTTGAACCGACAGTGAATGGTGTCCACTATCCTTTGGGTAGATCTTCGGCTCGCTCTATCTACTGAGCTTGAAGTACTCATCATTCAATTCAAATTAGCCAACGTGAACACGCACGCCAAAGAGTACTGACTACACGTCAGTGCTTTTTTTTTTTTTTTTTCAGGTTGAGTTTCGGGTACCTTGGAAAAACCTATCCTTAATTTGAGGAGGGAATTCACATTGAAGAAATTTATCCCCATCAATATATTTAAATTTCAGCAAATTTTGTAAACAATAGTTACAAATCACCACACTCACGGAGAGAAAGGGTTTTTTGCTGAGGTTTTTCCCTAAGCTCTTGTATCATACGTCGAATTGTATGGTACCTCGTTACACCAACCTCTGCTAACAGATATACAGCTCTCAGTCAAAAGAATATATATATAATATTATTAGAATGTGTCTATACGAGGTTGTCACTCATCACATTGTTTTTCTCGATTGAGTAATCGAAGGTTTTGATCAAGGTTCTCTTATCTATAAATCTAGGGTTAAGATATAATCGATAAGCTTTGGGAAACCCGAATTCCGTTAATCTGCTTGTTTAATATGACAGAGGAATTAGTTAATTGTGAATTAAATCTATCTTCGTGAAACCTACCGCAAACATAATATGTCTAGGCTATATGCTATCTATAGGTCGTAGAAATAGACTGATAGAGGTCAGAGCTGTGCCGAGCACTGTAGAAAAGTGCTTCAAGCCCTAAGCACTAAGCACTCAACAGAAATTATTACGAGCCTCGAGCACAAAGCACCGAGTTTTCACTAAAGGCTAGCGATTACTAAGCACTTTATAAAAGTAATTCGATTTTTCGAGCACTAAGCACTAAGCACTTTTAGAAATATGTTGGTAATGAGGATATTTTTACTCCGAACGGTTACATAAAATTGTATTATATTAGAGAAATATGTAGACTAGCAAACTTGAATTCCCCATATGCATCATTGACGGATGAGGAGTGGAGTGCAGCGAAACAAATTTCTATGAAACTAGCGAATTCAAAATTAGTTCTATTCTCACACAGTTTGAAAAGTTCTGTATTATTTCAGTATATCATTATACAATTAATGAAAATATGAATTCTATAAGCGTCTCAGTTTTTTCTGCACATATAAAATGTATTTCCCAAGTTCAAATGGGATAATACCCTTAACATAATCCGCCGTATTCACAAAGCATTCAATCTCCGTTAAGTCCTAACTGAGGTCCTCAGTTAAGGATAAATAAGAATCGCAACCTCAGTTAACGTATGTAACGGTGCTGAAACAGGCCTGTTTCGCGTTAATTTCCACGTTAACTGAGGTTGCGATTCTTATTTATCCTTAACTGAGGACCTCAGTTAGGACTTAACGGAGATTGAATGCTTTGTGAATACGGCGGAATATGTGACAACAACATCGTATTATATAATGAAACTTAGGCCAAGTGTTTTCTTTGCCTTACGAATAAAAAAAAAACACTGACGTGAATTCAGTGCTTTTTTGGGGCAGTTTTCCATTAATCCATAATTTAATTTGAATTCATCAAGATGACATCAATGCTTTTTTAAATTTTTCAAAATATCAAATATATAATCTGCTGAAATCGGATGACATTATTTTCTATTGTTATTTTATTCATAAGTAATTTAGCATTGAAAATTTGAAAATGAATATATCGGATAAATCTGTGAATTCACACGACAATTTTCTAAAATAATTCACTTAATTCTTCTTGATAGACGATCCACTTAATAATGCTTTGATACTGAATAATTTTCAGGATTCGTTAATATTCACATATCCACGTCCCATTCCATGAATCCATAACCAGCAACTGATAATTACAAGATTTACAAGTTCCGTTCATGCCTCAATTGACTCCCTGGTATACATTAACTCCTACGACCACAGCGCGTCACCGTCTATTCGTGTTACGACATGATTTCGGAAAGGTTTAGTGCTTATTGATTCTAGGAAGTGCTCGGGAGCACCTAAGGGATTACTAAGCACTAAGCCTTTTCATGAAGTGCTTGAATTACTAAGCACTAAGCACTGATTTTGAAAAGTGCTCGGGAGCACAGTACTCGTGAGAACAAAAAGGCTTCAAGCACTTTCACAAGCACTAAGCACAATGCTTTGGCTCAGCTCTGATAGAGGTTATAATAATTGTTGCTGATAGGATGTTATGTATATGACATAGTATTCATTTATATGATGCGAATTAAAATATTTGATGAATATTTTTGAAAATAACACTGAATTGCATTGAATTGAATTGAATAAAAGAAGTTTGTGGAAATTTTTTTGATTATTCATTTATGATTAATTTTCATCAATTAGAGACCGAATCATAATAATACACTCTGTTCACAAGTTTTCAATACAAAATAAGATATTCCAATCGTATTACAAGAGATAGTGGTTGGATTTGAGTTTTAAGAATATTATTAATCAAACTAATTCTGTAAGATGAGCTTTTCAAAGTTATCTCTCCTGAGACGAAATTTCGTGACAGAAATGCGAATAACTGCCGTGTGGAGATTGAACTAAACACAAACGTTTCCGTCTCATCGGATCCTACCGGTATGGAATGGAAAAGCAATTCCGTTCTATTTACTAGGATAAATCTGTTTCGCTCGGCAGAGTGAGTAACAATTCTTCTATTCAACTTTGCCTAAACTTCCGCATTGAATAATAAATTGAGAACAAGCGTGCTTTGAAATAGGCGCCGTTTCTATTAGGACTTTTTCCAAGTTCCATTTTCCGGGGAAATTGCCGAGTTTGCACGGCATCCAGGTTGCAGGTATTCAACGACTTGGAGAATACGGGATGGATTTTTCGATGGAGAAACGATATCGCTTGAGATCCTGCCACTAGATTAGTATGTCGTTCAGTATCGATGGATGATCACAAATGTTTGCTACTGAAAATAAGGTTCGTTTGATGTACGGATGAACGAAGAAGCTGGGGAAATTTCGAAGTATTTTGTATATTATTATACTGATCCTCCTGGGTCTTCCACAAGGAGACCCCTCATAAGCTCTAAGAGTTTGAGCGAGTAAGGAGAACCAGTTGTGTTCTGTGTAGGCTTTGTTACTGTGTCCTTACGCCACCTTAGACACAGCACTGTTAATTTTTGACCCAACAGCGAATGGTGGCGATTAACGTGGCTAGAAAATTTCTTTCCTAGCCTCGGAATTGAACTTGGGGCTTCCGCTCCCAAGTCAAGTGTCAGCATGGACAGAAAAATGATATCAAAACACTGATGTGGTATTATATAAAGGGTATTTTTTTAAGAGTTTGAGAACCTCAGATTGCAAAAAAAATACAAAATTGGTTCAAGCACTGACGTGCAGTCAGCAGCTTTTGCGCGTATGTTCTATTGTCCATTCTCCTGTATTGGACACTCTCAATCAAATATACCATGGTGAATTCTATTGTCCGTTCTCCGGTATTGAACACTCGATTAAGAGTGTCCAATACAGGAGAACGGACAATAGAATTCACCATGGTATATTTGATTAAGAGTGTCCAATACAGCAGAATGGACAATAGAACATACGCGTAAAAGCTCCTGACTTCACGTCAGTGCTTGAACCAATTTTTTTTTCGTAATTCGTAATTTTTAATATTCTAGTAATACGGTTCTCACAAAATTTTACACACGTCTTTATGTCAATATTCTACATCTAGTTAGCAAGCTACAATTTCATCGGGTATATATTTTTTGAGTCATCGAGGAAATAATATTCCAGATGGGTGTAACTCCAAAACCGTTGGGCCGATTATGGCCAACCGCGAACTTCACTCTCCCATTTAGATGCGCAACCTACCCTGAAAATTGCAAGTCCCTATCTCCTTTCGTTCTGGAGCTACTGAACTCACACAAGGCTGCTCAGATCTCCAACAATATAGATCCGATCGTGTTTCAACTTGGAACTTGGTAGTAGAGATAGGTTCTGAAGGCTCTCGCAAAATATCTGCCATGTCGGATGAATAGTTTCTGACATATAGAATTTTTTTCAATGATTAAAAAAAAAAATTAGTGATACGATCCTCACAAAATTTTGCAAGAATTTCCGAGTTGGCATTCTTCAATTAATAACCATATTTAAATTGGATCGGCTTAGAATTTTTCGAGTTATTAAGGAAATAACACCCAAATTTCAGATGGCGATAACTCCAAAACCGTTTGGCCGATTATGCTTATAAACAAACTCAAATGTCACATTCAGATGCACAACCTAACCTATAAATTTCAAGTCGCTATCATTTCCGTTCTCAGGTTATCGAGACATAAAAAATATTTTTAATAATTTATTACAAATTTTTTAGTCATACGATTCTCACAAGATTTCACAAACGTGCTCAAGTTTATATTCTACAACTATTCACCAAGTTTCAATTCGATCGGATTTATATTGGTTGAAAACAAAATTATTACTCGTAAACCATTGGGCCGATTATGCCCATTAACGAACTTGTCCGTCGTATTGCAATGCACCACCTACCCTGAAAATTTCAAGTCGCTAGCTCTCTTCGTTCTCAAGTTATCGTGGCAACGACCAGTCGGACGGACAAAATCAAATTTGACCTCGAATTCTTCACCAGGGAGTCGAACCCAATCGTTAGAGACCATTTTCGGCGTAAAATTCGAAAATTACAGACATTTGGGCAAAATGATAACGCGATGTTCCCCCGAAACATACGCGCAAAAATGCTATCAAAGCACTGATGTGGCGTTAGGAGATTTCATGTGTTTGTTTAAGGTATGATATAAAAGGTGTTTTTTGAGAGTTTGAGAACCTCAAATTGCAAATAAAAATACAAAAAGATTGGTTCAAGCCCAGGAATTTGGCGCTCTTGTTGAAACTTTGACAAATCATATCTCCGAAATTATTGGTATCTGGGAATGATATAAATGGATTCATACGAAAGAACTACATCATGGAAGAAATTAAATTCAAACAGACCGATTCTCCCCAATAAAGAACTTATCCTAGATATTCATTCCTCAAATCTACTCTGAAAGTTATATTATATAAATTAGAACTTAGACAATATTGCAGTTTTGTTTTTACTGGAGATATTCTGAACGCAATTTGATTATGTATCTTACTAAAGAATATATTTCGATCATAATATAGATTATCCACGGGCATTATATTATGACCTCAAAAGTATAATATCTATCATGCTCATAATTCTACGATAGGTAAGGTTATCATTGGTCATTTTGAATTCAATCATACTTTGTTTTCTAGTACAAGAGGTGTATTTTATATCAAGAATAACGAACGAGAAATAATTTTGACATTTATCTCTCATAGGAAAATAAGATGTCATGTAAGAACACGAATCATATAATTATTCATAGATAGAATAATTAAGTAGGTACAGCATTCTGTGAAAACATAGAAGTACGATTCTTTATTGAAATTTCAGAAATCAAATCTCCGAAAGTATCAGCTTGTTATGTTAAGGCAGATAAGCTGTCGAAGCAGGGGGCTCGGATACCATATATAGGTCCTGAGCCCTCGCTTCCAGTATGTCGTACCTCTGTTAAAACATTCTTCAAGAATCGTTTGGACAGGAATTTCTCCAGTGTATGGAACATGGGAGTAGGACTCAGGCAGTCAAGGCTTCTCATTGAGAAACCATCGTCAAAGTCTGAAGTAAAGAAACTTCTTTCACTCGAAAGAAGAGAATTGAGCCTGGTGACTGGATTACTAACTGGTCACCAGTTCAACAAACATCTGAATAGGATGGGATTGGCCGATAGCGCTCTGTGTCGCTGGTGCAAGAGCATGGAAGAAACAGCTGAACATATTCTGTTCGACTGTAACAACCTTAAGGAATGGAGGGTCATACACCTAGGCAACCCAACACCTACGATTCCTACGGTGAGAGGGACTTCTCCTTTTAAGCTCGCAGCATTCCTGTCAGCGAGCTTTTTGGACTGAGTCTCACGAGTTTGGCAAGCTGGAGAACAATGGGCCTGAAGACCTCAGTTCAGCCTGGGACGGCACCGCGGTAGAAGAAGAGGAGAAGATCAGCTTGTTAGAGTTCAAAATGATATAAAGGAATTTCTATGACGAAACTGCATTTCACAAAAAAATGAATTTGAAATTTTTAAAGTAGAAATTTTTTTTTGTTACTCCGAAGCCATCATGCCAAATCTGCCCAATAACGAATTTTGCTGAGATAATTATCTCCCAAACCCACCATGAAAATTTCACATGCCTAGCTCATTCTGTTCAAGAGTTATTGTAGAAACAATTTTTAAAAATTAAAAAAAATGAGTTTTGACGGTTTACGGCAAACCGATCAATACACAACTTCGCACGCATATAAAGGTCATTATTCTACAATTTGATGCCAAATTTCAGACAGAACAAGTGATCGGTTTTGGAAATATTCATAAAAAATATTTTTACTAAAAACAGCCATAACTCCGAAACCGCTTGGTGGATTTCACCCGTTAACGAACTCGTTCGAGATATATACGCTCCAAACCTACCCTGGAAATTTCAATCCTCTTACTCCTTTCGTTCGAGAGTTATCGTGTTCCGGCTGGCCAGCTGAACGGCCTGACAGAATCGATTTCAACCACTGATTCTTGATCAGTGAGCGCACCATTTTCAGCCAAAAACTCGAAAATAACAGATATTTGGGCAAATTGATAAGCACTCTGTTCTGAGGAACAAGAGCGCCAAAAACAAGCACTGACGTGAATTCAAGAGGTTTTGCGCGTATGTTCTGTTGTCGCATTAGGATGCAAAACTTACGCTAAAAATTGAAAGTTGCTATGTCTTTCCTATCTCACGTAATCGTAAAATAAACAATACCTATTTCTTAATACTTTTTGCGCGTATGTTCTGGCGAACATAGCGTTATCATTTTGCCCAAATGTCTGTAACTTTCGAATTTTTTGACGAAAACGGTCTCAAACGATTTAGTTCGACTCCCCAATGAAGAATTCGAGGCCTGTCCGGCCGTTGCGCACGATAACTTGAGAACGGAAAGAGCTAGCGACTTGAAATTTTCAGGGTAGGTGGCGCATCCCAATACGACGGACAAGTTCGTTAATGGGTGTAATCAGCCCAATGGTTTCCGAGTAATAATTTTGTTTTCAACCAATATAAATCCGATCGAATTAAAACTCGGTGAGTAGTTGTCGAATATGAACCTCAGCACGTTTGTGAAATTTTGTACGAATCGTATGGCTAGAAAATTATTAAAAAATTACTAAAAAATATTTTTGTTGTCACGATAACTCGAGAACGGAAAGAGATAGCGGCTTGAAGTTTTCAGGTTTGGATGTGCATCAGAACGCGACATTTGAGTTTGTTTATAAGCATAATCGGCCAAACGGTTTTAGAGTTATAGCCATCTGAAATTTGGTCGGTTTTTCTCCTCATTAACTCGAAAAATACTCAACCGATTGAATTGAAACATGATTATTAGTTGTAGAATGCCAACGCGAGAATTCTTGCAACATTTCGTGAGGATAGTATTTGTAGAAAATTTTTACGAAATCATTGAAAATTAAAAAAAAAATTCTATATATCAGTAACTTTTCGTCTGAAATTACTGAAATTTTGCTAGAGCCTTTAGAACCCAACTATACTGCCCAGTTTTAAGTGTTAACACGATGGGTTGAATATTGTTGGAGATTCGAGCAGCCTTGTGCGACACTCAATTCGAATTTACCATGGTAAATTCGAATTAAGAGTGTCCAATACAGGAGAATGGACAACATAATTTACCATGGTAAATTCGATCAAGGGTGTCCAATACAGGAGAATGGACAATAGAACATATGCGCAAAAGCTCTTGACTTCACGTCAGTGCTTGAACCAATTTTTCTAAGATTTTTCAGTGATACGATCCTCGCAGAATCCCCACAAACTTCTTCGCGTCGGTATTCTACAATAACTTACCAATAATTCGATGGGATCTATATTCTTTGAGTTATCGAAAAAACAATATTCCAGAAGGGTATAACTCGTCAACCTTTTGGCTGATTATACCCAACAAAGAACTGTCCCATTCGGATGCGCAACCTACCCTGGAAATTGCAAGTCGCTATCTATTTCCGTTCGGCAACGGTCACCCATCTAGCTACTGCTGAATGCTCAATGCTGCTCACATCTCAAGCAATATAGATCCGATCATATTCAAATTTGGAATTTAGCTGTAAAGTTAGGATTCGCGCAAAATTTCAACGATATCAGATGGATAGTTTCTGAGATATAGAATTTTTATCAAAGACTTTCAATGATTTTTTAAAAATTTCCTATGGAATTAATTACTATGGTTGAATTGGATTGGTTCCATATTTTTTTGTTAAGGAGGAAGTAAAAACAACATTTCTGATAGGTATAACTACAGAACTGTTTGGCCGATTATGCTTATTAGCGAACTCACATGTTGCATTTCTAATGTTAAGTTTCCCACGAAATTGCACATACGCCTTTATGTCTATATTCTACAACTACTTACCAAGTTTCAATTCGATCGGATCTTTATTGGTCAAAAACAAAAACAATACAAGGAAACCGTTCAGCCGATATGCCCATTAACGAACTTGTCCGTCGTATTGGGACGCGCCACCTACCCTGAAAATTTCAAGTCGCTATCAATTTCCGTTCTCAATTTACCCTTGCAACGGCCGGCAGGTTGGCTGGACGGACAGAATCAAATTTGTTCTCGATTTATTCATCAGGGAGTTGAACCCAATAGTTTAAGACCATTTTCGGCAAAAAATTCGAAAATTACATTAGGGCAAAATAATAACGTATATTGTATATTGCATATTGCATAATATTGCATATTGCATATTGCGTATTCCCTATTGTGTTTTGCGTATTGCGTATTGAGTATTGCGTATTGCGTATAGCGTATTGCGTATTGCATATTGCATATTGTATATTGTATATTGTTTATTGTGTATTGTATAGTGTATGTTGTATAATTCAAATTGTTGTAGGGGATAACGTTGCACTGCGAACTTAAGGTCTATTGTTTCTGAATAGAGTGGGAATAAATTAAAAATTTCGAATGCAAGTGTCAATGAGAGAACTTATAGGATGTTTAATCTTATGCATTCGAAATCTGGAATTTGTCCCACTTATTTGAGCTGACTTTAGTTGATTCACCAGTGAAAATGAATAGCATGATGGTTAATGTCTTAAGACCCGATAAATTTCTTAACACTGTGTTTTACAGGAAGTGGGGCCATAAATCGCTCTAGAATAGGCGACTCTTAGAAGAAATTCCAATCTTGGACAAAGCAAAGTTATCTTCTGTAAAAATATTATTCTCAAGGGTTAGAACCACACGGCAAAGAAAAATCCCGGTGGTACTTTATTGAGAAGAAACGTCATGATATTTTACAGTGGCAACGAATTCAGAAAAATAAATATTTAACTTCAGCGGAAGTGTTCATAGACTATAATCCGTAAAGACCTGTGAGACTTATCACTGACGCATCAAATTATGACGTCGGAGCAGTGACAGCACATTTTTTCGGATGGCACCTAAAAGCCAATCGCTTATGCCTCACCGACGTTGTTTTCTGTGGAAGCTTACTACTCACAGATTGAAAAAAAGGCCTCGGTATAATTTTTGGATTATGTAAATCCAACGAGTATCTTTATGGCCACCACTGCAGCCTCGTAGTGGATAACAAACCGCTCACCTCAATATTTAATCCTGAAACGAGCATCCCCCAACTTTCTGCCCCGATCGTTGGGCAGTTATTTTAAGTGATTATCAATACAACGTTGAATATGTCCCGTCAGCTAATAATCTAGTCGATCCCCTATCCCGATTACCACAACCAAAACAGGATGATAACTGGGATAATGTTGACGTAAATTTCGTGAATTATTTTCAGAATAATGAAAATTTTTCTATTAACTTCGGGGAAGTTAGAAATGAAACTACAACGGATTATTGTCTAACGAAAGTTACCAAATTTATGAGTAATGGGTGGTCTGATAAAATTGAAAAGAACTTCAAAATTTTTGTTATGGAATAGGGTTGCTTAGCCTGAGATCATTGATGATGAAGAAACTACATTGCTGCCATATGGGCGTGATCTAGTCAAAAAGTTTGGCTAGATCCTCCTTTTGACGGCTTAAATTAGATAAGGACATTCAGACATATATTGTATACTGTTGTAGGGGGAAACGTTGCACTGCGACCTTAAGGTCTATTGTGCTCCCCCATCAGAACTGTCGATGTCACCACAATCTACAGCTTGTCTTCCAGTCCCAGAGTTCTCATGAACTGCAATATCTGGTAGGGTCCTCTCTCCTGCAGATTTCTTGCCCAAAGCATTCATTGCATTAGTTTGAGATGGCGAGGGATTCCGTAATCAGGTGATCAGGAGTTTCATCCTCCTCTCCACAGAAACTGCACTCGTCATTTTCTGCTAGCCCTAATCTCACCATATGCTTCCTAAGACAGCTGTTCATTTCCACGCATCTTTCGATTGCAAGTATTTCTGCCTGAAAGACGCTCAGATAGGAGCATTTGGTGCCTTCCCCATGTGCTCCAGCGCCAGCTCATATACTGGTGTTAGAACCGTCCATTTAATGGCATTTCTCCTAAGAACTTGGTTGGTGGATTCCCTGTCCCAGACTTCCTACCTAGCAACGTAGTGAAGTTCTTTTCGATACTTTCCTAATCATTTCGTCACTAGGAAGATTGGCAGATATAGTCCTGCTAGACAAGGAGCTCAAGGAATAGTTCGTTGTCAAATTTTCTCTCCCGCAGAAAATAACGTGGGCATGAAAGAAGAACAGAGGGAAAAATATAAGGATTTAATATACGAACTGGGCATCATGTATCCAAGGGATAAAGTTAGGAGGGTCGTACTAGGCAGAGGGATGCTAGGCAGAATGAGAGCGAACTACGCAACGGAATTGAAGATTGTTCCGAGGATTTGGCACACAGAATGTAGAAGGCCGTGTGGATCTGTACACTTCGAGTCATCAGGTCTCATCCACTATGAAGGCGCCGCTTGCAGCTCATCTCTTTTATTAAGGACGCTGTGAGGGTTAGGACGAAGAAATACTGTAAGCAACGTGTGAGAGGTTTTCAGTGAGTAACCAAACAACAACTGGAGTCTCACACTCCTTAGAGAGCAGACCCTCCCAGGGTAAGCCTATAAAAGGTTTTTCCTCTCAAGTGGACCAAAAAAAGCCTTAAGCTACTCCACTTAACCCCTGAGAAATTACAGAACTAAAGAAAAATGAAATGAAATACATTTTCTCCACCAAACAAAAACTAATAAGAAATTCTGAGAAGTATTGCCGTAAATTACTTCTCAGTGAGTATAAACAAGTTATCCCAAAAAGCAACATATACCCATTGTGCACCTTCACAGCATTGAAGGTAAAAGAGCGTTGAAAAATATCTGATCCAAATCTAGGCAACAAGTCTTTGACCATGTCTAATCATAACATCCTGGACATCCAGTATAAATACAAACTTCTCCCTCAAATAAGAAGGAACGGAAGAATGCAAAATTCGAGAGAACCATAACTGACATTTGAAATTTGAAAATATTTTCGACTCTGAGCCACGCAATTCTTTTCCCAATTCTTCTGTCATAATCCTTCAAGCCAAAAATGAACCTGCAACAAGAATTTTGCACTTTCTGTAATCTATACTTTGCGACAGAATCAAAATATGGATAGAAAAGTATCAAATCGTATTAGTATGGACAGCACTAGAGTCTCACAAAGTTATTTACGTGATTAAAGGTCTAAAAAATGGGTTCAAGCCCTGTAGACAGGAGCTTTCTGGCGCTCTAGTTCAAACAGACAAATTATATCTCCGAAAGTATTGGTTTCTCAGAGTTGGGAATTATATCAATGTATTCTTATGATAGAACTGCATCATAAAGGAAATACAATTAAAATAATAGTTTATTTATCAAGATTAAATGAGCAATCTGAGAATGAGAACTGAACCATGGAACAAATCAAATTAAAATAGCTGAAATGAATTTGGCTCTCTCTTATAGAACAGGATGAAATGTACGAGTATGAACACAGATCATATAATAAAGCTTAGATAGAATAATTATAGCATTCTGTGAAAACATAGAAGTACGATTCATTATTGAAATTTAGAAAAATCATATCTCCGAAAGTATTAGCTTGTTGGAGTTGAAAATGATATCGATGGATTTCAATAGAGAAACTACATCTTGAATAAAAATTGAATTTGAAATTTGTTGCTTAAAAAGAATATTTTTTTCGTTACTCCGAAACCATCTGGCCTCATTTGCCCAATAACGAAATTAACCGAGATATTCATCTCTCTAACCTACTCTGGAAATTTCAACTGCCTAGCTCATTCCGTTCGTCAGTTATTGTAGAATTTTTTTTTTTTAATTTTGAAATTATTTTTTTGACACTTTGCGGTAACCTGGTCAATACAAAACTTCACATGCGTATAAAGGTCATGATTCTACAATTTGATGCTAAATTTCAGATAGATCGAGTGATCGGTTTCGGAAATATTCATAAAAAATGTGTTTTACTAATATCGGCCATAACTCCGAAACCACTTGATGGATTTGGCCCTTTAACGAACTTGTCCGAGATATTTACGCTCTAAACCCACCTTGCAAATTTCAATCCTCTAGCTCCTTTCGTTCGAGAGTTATGGTGCCTACGGCCGGTCGGCCGGCTGGACCAGCCGGGCAGAATCGATTTCGACCTCGGATTCTTGATCAGTGAGTCGAACCAAATCGTTTGAGACCATTTTCAGCCAAAAATTTGAAAATTACAGACATTTGGGCAAATTGATAAGCACTCAGTTCCGAGGAACTAGAGCGCCAAAAATGGCTTTGTCGGTATAGATGTCGCAAGTCAAGGAAATACTTTTTCAACGATAGAGGGACATGCTCTCTAAATCTAAGCTGACAAGTGAAAATGATTCCGAAGTTTCAACAGCAGCTGGGGGATGGAATCTGCTCACCATCTATCTTGATCACGACCGAGGAAAGCGAAGATCCAGGAAAGAAGGATATATAATAGTTATTTGTGCCTCCCAGGCGCTTAACATTGGGTATTCCTTTCCCAGAATTGACCAACATAGTAGCCGGCGAACGTCTGAAACTATAGCCATTGCATGAAATAATCACCCGTTTCTGAAATATTCATGAAAATTTCCCCTAACAACAACAAATTTAATCAGTTTGACATTTTTGTGCCGCAAAATTTTTTTTCGAACGATGCGGAGAAGTGATACTTTGACAACCCAAATGTGCACGGAGAAGTAGGTACCACGTTGCGCACGCTCGTAGGAAAAAACATTTATTTGTATTTATTTCCGATAAATCTTAATTTATCTGCTGAATATCCCCGAAAAGCAGTTCCTTTCCAAGATAATGAATTCATTCCTCGCTTTATGTATACACGGCATAAAGTTAGTCATAGAATCGCATATTGGCAGTAATGAAGTGAACTAAATGAGCGTTTCCTCAAATTAGGTGATAAAACTTTGGAGAAGACGAGCGGGCGTGTAGAGCCGCGAGCGAAAACTAGTATTGAATAATGTTCATGAATATGTTTTACCTGAAAGCTCTTTCAGCAATATGTTGAAGTTTATTGTTAGTTAGAACGAGGGCTTGCACTTGACATCTTGCCAAACTTTCGGCTTCTAAACTGGTGGTGCTAGAACCAGCCACCTCCAACTGGTTTATGTTACCCTCGGGAAGATCTGAAAGGAATTGAAATATTTTAGGTATGTATATGAAAAGTATGTGAAAATTTGATCTAACAATGTTCCTAGAAAGTAAATTTAGATATTCGATATGGTTTGGAGTTATACACATAGTAGGTAAATGTGGCCAGGCGTTCCCGTCAGGACTGAAGTTACTTACGCTTTTTCTTCAGTCCGAATGTACTCGTAATTAAGACCAGGGTGGATAATGTTTGAAACAAAAAATTGGTTCAAGGTCTGTGAACAGGCGCTTTTGGCGCTCTAGTTCAAACAAACAAATTATATCTCCGAAAGTATTGGTTTCTCAGAGTTGAGAATTATATCAATGTATTCTTATGATAGAACTGCATCTTAAAGGAAATTCAATTCAAATAATAGTTTATTTATCAAGATTAAATGAGCAATCTAAGAATGAGAACTGCACCATGGAAGAAATCAAATTAAAATAGCTGAAATGAATCTGACTCTCTCTTATAGAACAGGATGACATGTACGAGTATGAACACAGAGCATATAATAAAGCTTAGATAGAATAATTATAGCATTCTGTGAAAACATAGAAGTATGATTCATTATTGAAATTTCGAAAAATCATATCTCCGAAAGTATAAGCTTGTTGGAGTTAAAAACAGATAAATTATATCTCCGACAGTATTGGTTTCTCAGAGTTGGGAATTATATCAATAGATTCTTATGTGAGAATTTCATCTCAGCAAAAATTGAATTCAAACATCATAGAAGAATTTAAATTCAACTAGAGTGCCAAAAATTATCAATCCAAAAGCAATAGACGAATTCTACCCAACAACGAACTCATCCGAGATATTCATTCCTCAATTCTATGATGAACGATATTATATATCCTCAAATCCACTCCAATACACCAATATTTCAGTTTTGTTTTCAGTAGAGATATTCTGAACTCAATATTATTAACTTACCATTACCATTCCCATCATCATATGGATTGACCATCGGCATGAAAATATCAACGAACAAAAAGTATGATATTATATTATAATTCTCATATTTCTACGATTGCTGGAATGAATGAATTAGAAAACGTCATGTCTTAGGAAAATAAGTTGACATTATAACAATTCGTAGAATACCTACAGAATATTTATATCATTCTGTCAAAAAATATAAAATACGATTTATACTGAAATTTTGAAAAATCATATCTCCGAAATTATTAGCTTGTTACAATTAAAAGTGATATCAATGGATTCTTATGGTAAAACTGCATATTGAAACAAATTTAATTTGGAATTTGCTGTGTATAAAAATTTTTTTTTGTTACTCCGAAACCATCTGTCCGATTTCGCCCAATAACGAACTTAGCCGAGATATTTATCCCCCAAAACTACCCTGAAAATTTCAACTGTCTAGCTCATTCCGTTCAAGAGTAATCGTGCCTACTGCCGGCAGACCGGCTGGACCGGCCGGACAGAATGAATTTCGACCACGGATTCTTGATCAGTGAGTCGAACCAAATCGTTTGAGACCATTTTCATCGAAAAATTCGAAAATTACAGACATTTGGACAAATTGATAAGCACTCAGTTCCGAGGAACTAGAGCGCCAAAAAAATAATAGTAGGATCATTGAAAAATGAAGCTAATATAACAAAAATTAAAGGAAAAACAAACAAGTCCTATGGAATAAAGTTAAGTGGCAAAGTTGTAGGCAATAAAAAAATCTACAACTTTTTTATTTACACTTTTTTTCATATCACCTCAAAATTTATGTGAAAAATTCAGTTTTTGGTTTTTTATTTTCATCTTTTAGGAAGACATTTTTTTTTAAATTCGGTGAAAACTTACCTCCTTATGTCCCAAACACCCTATAATTCTTTTGATTAAAAATATTTATTTTTCCACCTTATTTTGACTTAATATCGAAAAATCAGCCTAATTTTCAATCGAAAATTCTCACGCTTTTTTGAAAAAGTCAATGGCCTTTTTGCGCATATGTTCTGGGGAACATCGCGTTATAGTTTTGCCCAAATGTCTGAAACTTTCGAATTTTTTGAAAAAAAAGGTCTCAAACGATTAAGTTCGACTCCCCAATGAAGAATTCGAGGTCAAATTTGATTCTGTCCGGCCGGCCGTCCGTCCGTCCGTCCGTCCGTGCCACGATAACTTGAGAACGAAAAGAGCTAGCGACTTGAAATTTTCAGGGTAGATGGCGCATCCCAATACGACGGACAAGTTTGTTAATGATCGGCCCAGCGGTTTCCGAGTAATAATTTTGTTTTCAACCAATATGAATCCGATCAAATTGAAACTTGGTGAGTAGTTGTAGAATATGAACCTTAGAACGTTTGAGAAATTTTGTGCGAATCGTATGGCTAGAAAATTATTAAAAAATTATTAAAAAATATTTTTGTTGTCACGATAACTTGAGAACGGAAAGAGATAGCGGCTTAAAGTTTTCAGGTTAGGATGTGCACCAGAACGCGACATTTCAGTTCGATTATGAGCATAATCGGCCAAACGGTTTTAGAGTTATGAGGATCTGAAATTTTCTGAAATTTGGTGGTTTTTGTACCTCATTAACTCAAAAAATACTGAACCGATTGAATTCAAACATGGTTATTACTTGTAGAATGCCAACGCGGAAATGTTTGCAAAATTTGGTGAGGATAGCATTTGTAGAAAATTTTTAATAAATCATTGAAAATAAAAAAAAAAAATTTATATATCAGTAACTAATCGTTTGAAATTGCTGAAATTTTCCAAGAGCCTTAATAACCTAACTCTACTGCCAAGTTTCAAGTTTTAATACGATCGGTTAAATATTGTTGGAGATTCGAGCATTCTTGTGTGAGTTCAGTAGATGGGTGACCGTTGCCTCGATAACTTTCGAACGAAAGGAGATAGGGACTTGCAATTTTAAGGGTAGTTTGCGTATCCGAAAGGGAGAGTTGAGTTCGATTTTAGACATAATCGGCCTAACGGTTTCCGAGTTATACCCACCTGGAATATTATTTCCTTGATAACTCTAAAAAAAATTGGTTCAAGCACTGACGTGAAGTCAGAAGCTTTTGCGCATATGTTCTATGGTCCATTCTTCTGTATTGGACACCCTTAATCGAATTTACCATGGTAAATTATGTTGTCCATTCTCCTTTATTGGACACTCTCAATTCGAATTTACCATGGTAAATTCGAATTAAGTGTCCAATACAGGAGAATGGACAACATAATTTACCATGGTAAATTCGATTAAGGGCGTCCAATACAGATGAATGGACAATAGAACATACGCGCAAAAGCTTCTGACTTCACGTCAGTGCTTGAACCAACTTTTGTTCATTTCTGGTCTTGAAAAAAAAATTAATTACTATGGTAAATGTTAAGTTAATAAAATTGAAATTTAACAAGACATCAACAATATTTTTAGGAAGTAGTAGAATCTTCTCTGAATTATATGCATGCCTATGTATTGCTATTTCAAGATAACTAATACACCTGAGTGACCTACAGAAAATTTTAGCCCGTCGAAAGTTATTTCATAGAGAAGTAGGGAAGGGTCTGAGCCTTATTGCTTCTTATTTCGTAGCATTTTCTGAGAAAATTTACCATAGGAAGGTATATTTTTTTATACCACCAGAAAGTAGAGATTCCAACAAACAAAAAGCCCTCTGACTTTTTGAAAAAAGCAGATGATTTGACGTGAGAATTATCAATTGAGAATTAGGGTGCTTTTTCAATATAAAGTCAAAATAAGACCAAAAAATTAATATTTCAATTTAAAAAAATTGACAATTAGTTGTAGAATACTAAGTCGTGATTTTTTTGAGAATTTCGTGATCGTCGTATCACTAAAAAAATTATATCTCTGAAAGTATTGGTTTCTCAGAGTTGGGAATTATATAAATGGATTCCTATGATAGAAATGCATCATGAAAGAAATTAAATTTAAAAAAGTGTCGTTAAAAAAAATGCTTAAAAAATTATCTTATAAAAGAAAAGAGCAATCTACAATGCTTCAATGCATTAATGCTTCAAAAATTGTCATTAAATTTATTTATCAAAATTAAACGAGCAATCTGCAATAATTCAACCTCGTGGAATGGGTTGTTGCAACTTACACTCGGTGCATAGTGAAACTCGAAATACCTAAGGAAAGTATCATCGAAATATCTAGAGCAAGGCTGGAGACAATCATAGCAGATTGTCCATTTATTCCTGATAATTGAGTAGGTAGGATTACGAACAAATTATTTTAATACTTCAAAATATATTAATAAAATACTATCTTCTTTTCATAGTTTGAAATTTAATATTTCATACCAATAATATATTCTTTTCTGTATTATGAACCTTAACTCAAGAAAAAATGATTGATACACAAATGTAGATCCATATGTCAGTATTTTTTGCTAGCAAAATTATGAAAATACTGTATATAGGAACATGTCTCACTACTTAAGGAAGTAAAAGGTAGTATTAATCTCAGTGGTCAACGAACAGTAATTTCTTTTGATGATTCCATTATGTTCTTTTTTCATATTGCCTCCATAAACTACATCAAAACAGTCTTGTATATATTCACAAATTCAAGAATCGAATACTTGCTTTCCAAGAGAAAATAACAACTATGAATTGATAATCTCTAATGGCTAGAAAATATGACATTTATGAATAGTGATCACAGACAGATTCTGTGTTCACATTCTGTGAATACATAGAACTTACGATGTATTATTGAAAGTTTGAAACATCACATCTCCGAAAGTATTAGCTTGTTAGAGTTGAAAATGATAGCAATGGATTCTTATGATGAAACTGCATCTTAAAAAAATTTGAATTCAAAAGTTGTAATGTGAAAAAAAATATTTTTTTCGTTACTCCGAAACTATTTGACCGATTTTGCCCAATAACGAAATTAACCGAGATATTTATCCCTCAAGCCTACTCTGTCTTCAACTGTCTAGCTCACTAAGTTCGAGAGTTATCGTGTTAACGGCCGAATGGCCGGACGACCGGACAGAATCGATTTCGACCACGAATTCTTGATCAGTGAGTCAAACCAAATCGTTCAAGACCATTTTCAGCCAAAAATTCGAAAATTACAGACATTTGGGCAAATTGATAAGCACTCTGTTCCGAGGAACAAGAGCGCCAAAAATAAAAAATTAATCCTTGAAAAAATAAAGAATTTTCTTCAAAATGATATATTTCAGAAAATTTCAGTCAGATTCGTCTGAAATTCTGCACAAACCATCAAGGCGAATTTTATTTTCCCAATATTCTCAAAAATACAGAACTGGTCGAATAGCACTCGGTTGAAAAAGAAGGCTTGAAGCTTTATGCAGTATTTAGTGAGAATGAGGTGTGAATAGACAGAAGAACATGCGCGCAAATGCTCCTGACTTTACGTCAGTGCTTTTTAAGAATATTTAATTACTCTGAGGTAAATGTAGATATATATTTTCCATCCGATTCTGTGTAATACAACAATCTGGAGCGTGGGAAATATAGGGAGCTTTTTTCTGCAGTAATTAGTCAGTATATCATTCGAAATGATGAAAACAAATACATAAATATAATTTTTTTTGTCAGGTCGGTGGTATCGACGATTAACGGAATGACCATTTTCTATCCCATAAATTTTTTTGCGTACCATTCATCTTATACGTCAGACAAATGAAATAATAAATCACAGAGGAATCTGAATCTGCACCGCTCTTCACAATCCGAAATCACATTCAACGGAACGGCAATAAAACTCTAATAATGATCGCCAAAATACATCATTCTTCCTCCATTCATTCCGAAGGAATAATAAACCAATATCCTCCATCCTGGCAGCAGGATAAGAATCGGACGGAGCAGTGAAAAAACAGGATATTCGGGAAGTATTTTTCCAATCCCTGAATAATGGCGCCGGTTTACCACAATGCCGGTATCGGTGGCGCACTTTGATGTTTTTTGTGCTACTAACAATTAGTGTCTTTAGGACTCCAGATTCGGGATCTGTGTATTCAACAGGAGGAGGATTATTCGGGATTTATTATATGACGGGGGAATTAGGTTTCCGTATAAACGTGGATGTGGAATTATTGACATACAGGTTTAGGTGGATCCGTCGCAAAGGCCGAGTTGTTTGGATCTTTAATCGATTACAGAACAAGCACTGACGTGAAGTCAGGAGCTTTTGCACGTATGTTCTATTGTCCATTCTACTGTATTAGACACTCTTCTTAATCGAATTTACCATGATGAATTCTATTGTCCATTCTCCTGTATTGGAGACTCTTCTTAATCGAATTAACCATGATGAATTATATTGTCCAGAATGGACAATAGAATTCATCATGGTATATTCGATTAAGAGTGTCTAATACAGGAGAATGGACAATAGAATTCATCATGGTAAATTCGATTAAGAAGAGTGTTTATTATAGGAGAATGGACAATAGAACATACGCGCAAAAGCTCCTGACTTCACGTCAGTGCTTGAACCAATTTTTTGAGTTATCGAGGAAATAATATTCCAGGTGGGTATAATTCGGAAACTCAACTCTCCCATTCGGATACGCAACCTACCCTGAAAATTGCAAGTCACTATCTCCTTTTGTTCGAAAGTTATCGAGGCAACGGTCACCCATCTACTGAACTCACACAAGGCTGCTCGAATCTCCAACAATATTGTTAAAACTAAAAACTTGGCAGTAGAGTTGGGTTCTAAAGGCTCAGCAATTTCAAACGAATAGTTACTGATATATAGAATTTTTTTTAGTTTTCAATGATTTCTTGAAAATTTTCTACAAATATTATCCTCATGAAATTTTGCAAGAATTTTCGAGTTGGCATTCTACAACTAATAAACATGTTCAATTCAATCGGTTTAGTATTTTTCGAGTTAATGAGGAGAAAGAAACAACCAAATTTCAGATGGCTATAACTCTAAAACCGTTTGGCTGATTATGCTTATAAACAAACTCAAATGTCGTGTTCAGTTGCACATCCTAACCTGAAAACTTCAAGCCACTATCTCTTTCCGTTCTCAAGTTATCGTGACAACAAGAATATTATTCAATAATTTTTTAATAATTTTCTAGCCATACGATTCGCACAAAATTTCACAAACGTGCTTAGGATCATATTCTTCAACTACTCACCAAGTTTCAATTCGATCGGATTCATATTGGTTGAAAACAAAATTATTACTCGGAAACCATTGGGCCGATTATGCCCATTAACGAACTTGTCCGTCATATTGGGATGCGCCACCTACCCTGAAAATTTCAAGTCGCTAGCTCTTTCCGTTCTCAAGTTATCGTGGCAACGGCCGGACAGAATCAAATTTGACCTCGAATTCTTCATTGGGGAGTCGAACCAAATCGTTTGAGACCATTTCCGTCAAAAAATTCGAAAGTTACAGACATTTGGGCAAAATGATAACGCAATGTTCCCCAGAACATACGCGCAAAAATTGATTCAAGCACTCACGTGAAGTCAGGAGCATTTGCGCGCATGTTCTACTGTTTATTCACCTCTATTGAACACTCTTAATCGACTTTAGCATCGATTAACTCCATTTTCTCAGCTTTTATAAGATATGAATACATTTCATACCTTTTGTGCTCGTTTGTTCTGGGGAACATCGCGTTATCATTTTGCCCAAATGTCTGTAATTTTCGAATTTTTTGAAGAATTCGAGGTCAAATTTGATTTTGTCTGGTCTGGCCGGCCGGACATTGCCACGATAACTTGGGAACAGAAAAAGCTAGCGACTTGAAATTTTCAGGGTAGATGGCAGATTCCAATACGACGGACAAGTTCGTTAATGGGAATAATCGGTACAATGTTTTCCGAGTAATGATTTTGTTTATACAGTGTATTTCACAAAGTACTCACCAAGAGGAAATTTTCTCACCTGTATAATTTTTTGAAATTTTGGTTTTCGGAAAAGTTGGTGCTCAAGAAACGATGATTTTCGACATATATGTCATTGATCGTGTTACTCTGCAAACCTGTCAAAATGGACATTTTTTCAGAAAAATTACCAAAAGCCGTAGAAATCAAAACAATATAAAAAAGTTTCTGAAATAAATGTTTCTCAGATTTTCATTTTATACCAAACTGCCAAATTTCATAGTGAAATTCCGCACTAATTCACACCGTTATACACAAAAATATCACGATATACCCGCGAAAAGCAATACTGATTAATTCCAGAATAAGGAGTAATTGTCCATTTACAATAACAAACGTTCGACTGAATTGCCTGGCTTACGACTCATAGCGGTGTTGCCATTTTATCATCTTCCGAGCTTGTTAGATGAAGTAGGCTCTGATACAACAGCCTGTCTAAATTCGTCCATCCATAAGCATTAATTAGATTCACCAACGTTAAAATCTCAAAATGTTCATTCCATTCAATTCTATTCAGAATGAACTCATTTGTAGTATTTTGTGAATAACTGTACCTCTAATGAACCGCATGGCGAAGGTGCACTTTATTTATGAATAAATTTAAATCATCTGTATATATATTACAACATTTTTTTTCGAGATGACCATCATCTTCCTTTTAATCAAATTGGTGAAATGCTAAATCCAGTTCAATCCTTTTCTTTACCCTTTCCCGCCGTATACGAGCCTACATCAATCAAGTTATTCAACCCCATAATTTAACTCAGTTATTGTACTCTATTCAATTAACTCCGGAGTGTATGCTGTCAACTATCTATCAAGCAATTCATGTCTATCATTATCGCGTTTGTAATTCAATTACTCACTGCATATAGTACGTGAGTTGACATTTTATGAGTCTTGGACTGGAAGATTGTGAAGATAAGTTGGAAACGGTGGAATATGAATACCGTGAAGCATAAATCACTTTGATTAATTAGTTAGCAACAGTAATATCACAGTTGATAGCTTAAATGATCCATAAACTTTATCCTCAGTCATCAGTCCCTAGATGTCCACATAGACAATGAACAATGAAGCCTAGAAACCCATTAGAAAAATGGGTGCCTAATATACACAAAAGCCCAAAATGTACCCAAATTGACTGATGCGTGATAAGAATTCAATCTTCAAGAGTGCAGTGCGAAATATACTAGTCACAAAAAGCATCGCATTATTAAGAAACTTAAAAGAGGTTGAAATCGTGAAATAAATCGTAACAGAAAACATTATGATACGTGCATGGTCAGCTTGACTATTATATCCGCAGCTTTTTGTTGAACAAAGGTAAGAAAAGTTTGCATGGACATTTGTTGATAGTGTCATTACTTTAGGGTTTTTATCATTGCTTTAGGGGTATGATGTTTCTCACCTACACTCTTCGCAAAATACATAGAACGAAAGATGATAACATGTACAGAGTTTACAGGGCTTGAAAGTTTGCTTCTACGCTGTACGTCTCAAAACAATCGAACTTTGTTCCTCACATCAATAATTTTAAAAGAATTCTTACTCTTAAAGGAAAGAAGTTCCTGAACCAACTTCCTCTAATCTCGTCTAAAGGGAATAAAGTTCGATTTCACTTCCTGTAAAAACATCTGGGGTACTCTCTTTCACCCCACTCCTGGGTTTCCACGGTACTATTGAAAACTGATCAATGCTGATTGACCAATCCTTTGGTTTAGACACTTTTCTCATACCAATGGCGTACTCCGGCTCCCTTACAGTTGAACTTTGGAATTGTTCTCTCGGACCCCCGTCAATTAGCACATATTCCTTGTGGCGGTTTGGATTTCTACAGATAGCTCAATTGTTTTTGAGTTACCTGCAAGTGGAAATTCTACCCAAAACGTCTGACAAGTCGTTAATGATTCCGGTACATTATTGTAGGATTTTTATTATTGTCTAGGGATAATGATTCTAAGTAATCATAGAAGGATACTGTGGGAGGTATACTCATTATTAAAAGGTTTCTTTCTGGGTTTTCTCTCCGAAACTCTGAAATATCTATAAAATAAAAATTAATTATTTTGTGATTTGCTTCTGCGTAAGAAACGCAAGATATTTGTCAGAAGCAACCAATTGAACAACGTTGCCTAACAAACAACATTGTTCAATTGATTGCTTCTGACAAATATCTTGTGTTTCTTGCGCAGAAGCAAACCACAAAATAATTAATTTCTATTTCATAGATATTTTTGAGAGTTTGGGAGAGAAAACCCAGAAAGAAACCTTTTAATTAAAATGATTCTACATTTACACTTTTGAATAAATAGAACACTGTATGTTAATATGTAAAATCTACAAACTTCAACTTCGCCGTCACATCAAATAACGTCGATTGCTGAGGTTCCTCACAGACTCGATACACAATACTTGTACGTTTAACGTTTAACCGTCCTTCTCTCATGTCTAAAAATCTTCTACAACACTCGAACTTCCAATCAGTTCCTCCGTCTGAACAGGAATTCAACTTCCTTCTATTCTCGAGTCTGTCGTGCTCGGCTGCACCCTTCGAACCTCCCTCATTATATCCTACATTCACTCTTAGTACGTTCTTCCAACACCTTTCCTTGAGCTACGGCTGTACTACCATGGTAGTGGTCTATGCTGATTGATAGATCCTCTACCTTGCGATACTTTACTGGAACCAATCGGGTTCCATGGGAACGCAAGCGTTTGAACGTCGTTCAACTTCATCTGCATTTCTGCTAAGATGAAGTTCTTTCATAAGAATCCATTGATATAATTCCCAACTCTGAGAAACCAATTCTGTCGGAGATACAATTTGTCTGTTTTTGGCGCTCTAGTTCCTCGGAACTGAGTGCTTATCAATTTGCCCAAATGTCTGTAATTTTCGAATTTTTCGATGAAAATGGTCTTAAACGATTTGGTTCGACTCACTGATCAATAATCCGTGGTCGAAATTAATTCTGTCCGGCCGGCCGTAGGCACGATAACTCTCGAACGGAATGAGCTAGACAGTTGAAATTTTCAGAAAGGTTTGTGAGATAAATATCTCGGCTATGTTCGTTATTGGGCAAAATCAGACAGAAGGTTTCGGAGTAACAAAAAACAATTTTTTTTTTACAAAACAAATTCCAAATTAAATTTTTTTCAATAAGCTCCTCGGAACTGAGTGCTTATCAATTTGCCCAAATGTCTGTAATTTTTATTTAAGATGCAGTTTCGCCATTAAAATCCATCGATATCATTTTCAACTCCAACAAGCTAATACTTTCGGAGATATGATTTTTCTAAATTTCAATAATGAATCGTACGTACTTCTATGTTTTCACAGAATGCTATAATTATTCTATCTAAGCTTTATTATATGATCTGTGTTCATACTCGTACATTTCATCCTATTCTATAAGAAAGAGTCAAATTCATTTCAGCTATTTTAATTTGATTTCTTCCATGGTGCAGTTCTCATTCTCAGATTGCTCATTTAATCTTGATGAATAAACTATTATTTGAATTTAATTTCCTTTATGATACAGTTCTTTCATAAGAATACATTGATTTAATTCCCAACTCTGAGAAACCAATACTTTCGGAGATATAATTTGTCTGTTTGAACTAGAGCGCCAGAAAGCTCCTGTCCACAGGGCTTGAACCCATTTTTCTTAAATATGGCCATTTAAAATTATGTTTCCTTCATACGACGGATCACAAAAAACCATAAATTTCGTGTATAGTGTTTCAAATCCAGCTCAATTACTTATCGTCGAAATTTAACCGCGAGATACTCTGTTAAAAACTGAAACGATACAGCGGGTAGATTTCAAAGTTTCAGTTTCATCACAATGAATCCGAAAGTCATATTTAACGAGCTCTACGGTAACTGCAGAAATTCCTAACGAGATTCATCTTTCATCCTATTAAATCTTCGAAAACGGCCCCTCATCACAAAATTACGTCCCTAATCCTCAGTCTGTAATCTGCCATTACCTATCGCTGTTTCGCCCGACGAATCAACGTGCACCCATGTTTGCTTTATAATAACCGCTTTAGTGCACGAAGGTGCGCTGTCGTGTCGCGACGACGTTATGTGAATTATTAACGTCAGATGCAGGTAGATAGCGCTTTACATACACCGCACGTCTGATCTATAGGATCGAATCGTAAAATCTATTCGCACGACCCGCAGAGTGCATGCGATTTGATTTGATTATTCCTGGGAATTGGGCGGACAGTCGTGGCTCATGGTCTTGTTAAATGCTTATCTGCAAAACATTAGTATAGGCGAAAGTTAACTCCTGCTAGAGGGCTCTTAAAATTTCAATATGGCTGCTACAGAGGTGAACAACAAACATTAAAAGCTTCTGTTTGAATTGAAATCTCAGCTTTTAAGTATTGTGAATAACTTCTTGGTGTTTTAAATTGAGTTATTTTAAAAGTATCCATCCTTACAATAGTAATGGCAAAATTTTGAGATTTCCCTTACCGATATATTGGGATATATCGATAATAGAAGTCGACCACTCAAGGAAGGTGAGGCAGTTTTTCAGGCAGAAGTCGTTTCATTATGTGGTGTGGCGAAAGAATCTACAAATATATAAAGCTTTCTGTATGCAGACATCTAGCCTGACTTCTCCACCACATGAAATATTCATTCGTCTGGACGAAAATGTTAAAAATTAGAAGTGTACCTATCTTTTTTATTTTGTAAAGTCTATAATTCAAGAAACATTGTTGAAGTTTATTGTTTTTTTATATTATCAATTAAATCAATTTTGTAGGTAGGTACTCTGAAAGTTCTAAGCTGTACTGACTTACAGCAAACATATTATAAAGAAAAGGAGCAATTGGAGAGTCGTTCGAGACAAAACCATTTCTACCTATCATTATAATAAAATGATGCATTTTTATTGTTTAAATAAAGATATTTTGTTAACTTTTTTTTTCCATTCAGTGGTATTTCAAAGAACTGATTACATTTTAATTAATTAAAAGAAGAATCAATAATTCAATCCAAAATGCTGAAGTATTGTTCATTATTTTAATCCATAAAGCCGAAATATCTCAACGAACTGTTAACATATTCCTAATTCAATTAAAAAAGAATGATCAATTTCATATACATATATTATTTAAATTCAAAAAAAGTTGAATTTGAGCGAGTAACCGGAACAGAGCGGTTAAGACCAATCCCTTGCTATGATAACCGATCGGTTATGTTTAGCAAGAGATTGATCTTAACCACTCTGCTCCGGTTACTCGCTTAAATTCGACTATAGTATTTTATCAGCATACCTATAAGTATTACACATTATCATCTGCCAAGAAGGGAGACGGTAGATTTACAATAGCTCCTACAATACAATAATTATTTGGTCAGCGAATGGTATGAGGTACCTTCCTTCCTGAAGTTGTTGGTTCAGAAGGTTCATGCGCATAATGGGAATATCAACGATTTCGTTCACATCCATAGCCAAGTCCAAATCTGGGTGTTTCTCTATTTCAGTAGGCATAAGCTTGTTTAACCTAAGAAATAAAATTATTCATCTTATATCTTAACAATATTCATTAAAAAAACATACCAATGCCTTTTTGACCTGTCAATAGGTGCCTTCTCAACAGTTAGAAATGGGAAGTTTTTGGCCTGGGACCACATTTTTCTGCATTCTTCCCCTTATATTTGCTGCTGTCAAATTCATAACAATGGTAATAATATTGTAATTAGTCATTTAATTACTCTTAACTCACCAATAGTAAAGTCATAGTCTACAAAATGTAAACTACAAACCAGCATGTTTTCTCTAATTTCCTTTCCAATTTTTAAAGCTTTTTTCCCCTTCTCCTTCATTGTGTTATGTCTTGGAATGCAATTAAATGTTCACAAATCGAATTTACTTGTAAATATTTTATCCACTCTTACACAAAAACCCTTAATTGTCCGAAACAAACAACTCAAACACCGTCTAAACACATACAAATCACAATGAGAAAGTCCGTTGTTCACCTCTATTTATGTTCTTGAAATTCTCAATAGATGTCGCACCCTTTGCCAACTTTTCCCAATATTCAGTGACTTGAGAAGTGCTACACCCAGAATTAATAATCTCTTGCTTCTTGATTTTTGGCGCGCTGTTCAGATGAACAGAGGGCCTATCAATTCATCCAAATGACTCTAATTTTCGAATTCAGAAAATGGAATATGATTAGCTGAATTTCAAGAACAGTTTTATTTGTTATGAGGTTGAATTAAATAAAAACCTGCACCACCCATAAAAGAGTCAAGTTTTCAGTGATTTCATAGGATTTTTTTCGAATCTAAAGGCAATACTCGGAATGCGTGAAAAATGGTATAATCGTAGAATGAATAGGCAAAAATATTTTCAGAATTCAGAATAGGGAATATGAAAACTTGATTAGTTGAATTCTTAGAATATTGCTATGTTCTAATCTAAGGTTGAATTAAATAATACCCTCCACAATTCATAGAACATTCACAATGATTTCATCCAATCTACTTGTTTGTTTTACTTATGTCACAGTTCAGATATCGCTGAAATTCCGCTTTTTTATCCGCTCGAGAGGAAAAACCTTTTACAGGCCCGCCCTGAGAGGGTCGGCATCTCTCAGGAGTGTGAGACTCCAGTTGTTGATTGGTTACTCACTGAAAAACCTCTCGCATATTCCTTGGAGTAGTTCTTCGCCCTGCCCTTACTGCGTCCTTTCAAAAAAGAGATGAGCTGCAAGCAGCCTTCGCAGTTGATGAGACCTGATGACTTGAATTCATCCGAGCAACACTGCTTTCTGCATTCTGTGTGCCAATTCCTAGACCAGCCATCTACAGGCCAGAATCATCCGCAACTCTGCCACGTAGTTCACTCTCATTCCGCCTGGGCATCCTATGATTAGTATGACCACCCTAACTTTATTCCTTGGGTACAGGATCCCTCGTTCGAACATTAAATCCTTGTATTTTTCGGTCTTCTGTTCTTATTTTACTACCACATTATATTCATCGGGGGAGCAAAATTCGACGACAAACAATTCCTTGATTTCTTTGTCCAGCAGCACTATATCTCGCTTTATGGCGTGGATCTGCCGAGTTGCTGGAATCACATAGTTCCAGTAGATGGGAGCTCTGCCATTTTCAACTGCTTCAATCTCCAGAGGTACATATGGTAGTACTAGTTTGTTGTCTATACCATAAACCTCATTGCCGCATTGTGTCTTTCCACATGTTTATACTATCTGGTATTTATCACCTCAATTTGACAAGGCGAAGGATAATTCTTCCGACAGTCCCTGATCGTTAAAACTCCTGAAATATATGGAGTGCAGGTGTTTACTCATGTGATCTTCGAGTAATGTCCTCAGTTGTGCCCGTCGCATCTCACTGCCAACTCTTCTTTGATTTGTTGGAGTGATAGGTGTTCCTGCTATCTCATAGTCGATAGATATTCCAGTTAAACTGAGCTTCTCCAAAGCTCTTTGACCAGACCTGAATAGGAAAGCTCCTTGGTTCCTAATTTCATGATGAGTCACCATTTTCAGAAGCGGGTCTTCACTTCTCATTATCCTCATTTGAATTTCCAACGTTTGTTGATGGTGCTGGTATTCCAAACTTTGCAAACCTCTGCCTCCCTGCATTTATGGAAGGTATATTCTTTGAATCGAGCAGTTGGGATGAAGGATACGATTCATTTGCATCACTAGTGGCTCTTCCTAGCTGGAGAATTTCATTCATTGTCCAATTAACTATCCCGAATGAGTAGGTGATTATCGGGAATGCCAAGGTATTCATGGCAGATACTTTATACTTTTTCCTGGACAGCTGATATTTCCATATATTTCGGATCTTCTTTTTATAGCTAGCTGTTAAGGCATCCTTCATTTGGGTTGTCTCCAATACACCTCGTTGTTTCATCCCATGGAATTTGGAAATGCTTCCGCGTAATCCAACCATGATGTATGTAGATAAATAAATGATGAGAATATCAAGATGGGGTTATAAATACCAGATGGTATAAAAAGAACATCATGAAAGTGGACACCCCCACAAGGTAGAGAGCATGCCATAGCCAGCAAAAAACTATTATGCACATTCTGTCTGCTTGCAGAGTCCATGCTCCATCAGGATATCTGGAAAGACACAATGCGGCTCTCCGAATTATCTACTTCCATCTGAAAGAGGTTTATGATATAGACAAGGAACCAGTGCTACCATATGTGCCTCTGGAGATTGAAGCAGTTGTTGAAAATAGAAGGGCTCGCATCAACTGGAACTATGCGATTCCAACAACTTGGCAGATCCATGCCATAAAGCCAGATATACTTGTGCTGGACGAAGAACTCAAGGAATTGTTTGTCGTCGAATTTTCCTCCCCCGCAGAAAATAATGTGGTGATGAAAGAAGAATAGAAGAGGGAGAAATACAAGGATTTAATGTTAGAACTTTGGATCCTGTATCCAAGGCATAAGGTTAGAATGGTCATACTAATCATAGGATGCCTAGGCGGAATGAAAGCGAACTACGTGACCGAATTGAAGATTATTCCGGCCTGCAAATCTCTGGCCGAGGATTTAGCTCACAGAATGCAGAAAGCAGTGTTGCTCGGATCACTACGAGTCATCAGGTCCCATCAACTATGAAGGCCACTTGCAGCTCATCTCTTTTGTTAAGAGACGCTGTAAGGGCAGGACGAAGAACTACTCCAAGGAACGTGCGAGAGGTTTTTTAGTGAGTAACCATCAACATCTGGAGTCTTACACTTCTGAGAGAAGCGGACCCTCTCAGGGCAGGCCCTATAAAAGGTTTTTCCTCTCGAGCGGAAAAAAAAAGATAAATAAATTATGAGAATATAAATTATTATTATTATTATTATTATGAATTTGGACAAGCGCGCAAAAGCAGACGAACTGATAATTCAATATTTAACAGTGGCACATTTGAAGGAAGAATAATTTATTGTACCTACCTTGCCTGAAATTCCCGGCGTTTTTGTTTTCCGCATTTATGAAAAATTCAGCTAGACCTGCAAATTATTTCTCACTGTTCCATGGTATTTTCATTGGATACAACGAATTGCAATTAGCCGCCAATCGTTCGGAGCAAACCCCGTACAAAAACGAATTTTGTACGATCAGGAAAGGTTGAATTAAATTAATGTCTCTCTGCTTTCTAGCCGGTTCGATGAACCCCGAAATGGCGTGATAAATTTCATATTCTGTAATACGCTTTGGCAGGTCCGCAAACCGTCGTCTCGCGGGAAGCCATCCCTCAAATTGGAAGGTATACTCGTAAAATTGAAATGTGCTTGAAATACTGAATGCGATACTGCAATTGTCAGGGCTAGATGGTATCTATTCCAAAAATTTATTAGTTCTTGGGGTTTCATATCCAGAAGGTAACGGGTGAATATATACGTGGTAAAAATTCGAAGATAATGAGAACAGACACTGTTAGGGAGCATTATCGAGGTAAACTAATGGTAATATCGATGTGGTAACTGAAAGATAGGGTGTATTCTGTGCTGATGTCTTCATTGACAGGTCGACCTTAACAAAGGAAGCCATTGTACAACGAATCGATCATACGAAAAATTCTTGAAAGGCACTGACGTGAAGTCAGGAGCGGAATCTGAATGATAGTTTGTGAAATATACAGGGTGTACCAAGTTCGAATGCCTATTAGACGTTTCTGGAGAACTGTACATATTTGAAATCTGAAAATTGGGATTATGATATTGCTTGAAATTCTCTACAGAAGTAAAATATTTTCGAAGCCCAATCACTTCCGGTTATACAGGAAGCGAAAATAAATTTGATGAACATTTTTTTTTCAATATTTGCATTCCTGGTATGATCAGGTATTCAATGCTGAAGACATTTCTGTTGAAAACATTGTATTCATTCAAATAGTTTTCAAAAATCGAAAAAAAAGTCGAATATGTTTTGTCAGTATTATGTTTATTATTCTCGTTTTAAACATCCTGAGCATAAACCGTTTTTAGAACATCGAAGAGGAAGAATGTGGAAAGGTCATGCATCTTTTGAATTTCATAAAATATCTTCATAGGGTGTTCCAAATTTTGTGTCGAAAATTGTGATCAAACATTGACCTTAACTGTTTTTCAAATTAGAACCCAATTTTTGCGCGTATGTTCTGGGGAACATTGCGTTATCATTTTCCCCAAATGTTTCGATTTTTTTTACGAAAATGGTCTCAAACGATTTGGTTCGACTCCCCAATGAAGAATTTCAAGTCAAATTTGATTCTGTCCGGCCGGCCGTCCGGCCGTCCGGCCGTTGCCACGATAACTTGAGAAGGGAAAGAGCTAGCGACTTGAAATTTTCAGGGTAGGTGGCGCATCTCAATACGACGGACAAGTTCGTTAATGGGCATAATCGGCCCAGTGGTTTCCGAGTATTAATTTTGTTTTCAACCAATATAGATCCGATCGAATTGAAACTTGGTGAATAGTTGTAGAATATCAACCTGAGCACGTTTGTGGAATTTTGTGAGAATCGTATGGCTAGAAAATTATTAAAAAATATTTGTGTTGTCACGATAACCTGAGAACGGAAAGAGATAGCGGCTTGAAAATTTCAGGTTAGGTTGTGCATCTGAATGCGACATTTGAGTTTGTTTATGAGCATAATCGGCCAAACGGTTTTAGAGTTATAGCCATCTGAAATTTTCTGAAATTTGGTGGTTTTTTGTTCCTCATTAACTCGATAAATACTGAACCGATTGAATTCAAACATGGTTATTAGTTGTAGAATGCCACCGCGAAAATGTTTGCAAAATTTGGTGAGGATGGCATTTGTAGAAAATTTTTGATAAATCATTAAAAATAAAAAAAAATCTATATATCAGTAACTATTCCTTTGAAATTGCTGAAATGTTGCAAGAGCCTTCATAACCTAACTCTACTACCAAGTTTCAAGTTTTAATACGATCGGTTAAATATTGTTGAAGATTCGAGCATTCTTGTGTGAGTTCAGTAGATGGGTGACCGTTGCCTCGATAACTTTCGAACGAAAGGAGATAGGGACTTGCAATTTTCAGGGTAGGTTGCGTATCCGAAAGGGAGGGTTGAGTTCGTTTTGGGCATAATCGGTCTAACGGTTTCTGAGCTATACCCACCTGGAATATTATTTCCTTGATAACTCAAAAAACAAATATTCGATCGAATTGAAGCTTGGGCACTAGTAGTAGAAAATCAACATAAAGACGTGTTTAAAATTTTGTAAGAACCGTACCCCTAGAAAATTTGAAAAAAATGACGAAAAAAAAAAATTTCAAGAACCGAACCCCTAGAAAATTAAAAAAAATCACGAAAAAAAAATTGGTTCAAGCACTGACGTGAAGTCAGAAGCTTTTGCGCGTATGTTTCCATTCTTCTGTATTGGACACCCTTGATCGAATTTACCATGGTAAATTATGTTGTCCATTCTCCTGTATTGGACACTCTTAATTCGAATTTACCATGGTAAATTATTTTATGATTGCGTTGGATTCTGCGGCGAAAAATAATGATAGTTCTCTAACATGATTTTGCTCCTAAATTCAATAAAAAAAACTCTGAAATTATTTAATTTGGGAGCATAATCATGTGAGAAAACTATCATTATTTTTCACCGCAGAGTGAAACGCAATCACAAAATGGGTTCAAGCACTGTGGACAGGAGCTTTCTGGTGCTCTAGTTCAAACAGACAAATTATATCTCCGAAAGTATTGGTTTCTCAGAGTTGGGCATTATATCAATGTATTCTTATGATAGAACTACATCATACAGGAAATTCAATTCAAATAATAGTTTATCACGATTTATCAAGATTAATTGAGCAATCTGAGAATGAGAACTGCACCATGGAAGGACCAAATTAAAATAGCTGAAGTGAATTTGACTCTCTCTTATAGAACAGGATGACATGCATGAGTATGAACACAGAGCATATAAAAAAGCTTAGATAGAATAATTATAACATTCTGTGAAAACATAGAAGTACGATTCATTATTGAAATTTCGAAAAATCTTATCTCCGAAAGTATTAGCTTGTTGAAGTTGAAAATGATATCAATGGATTTTTATAGTGAAACTGCATCTTAAATAAAAATTGAATTTAAAATTTGTTACTTAAAAAAAAATTTCTTTTCCGTTACTCCGATACCATCTGGCCTATTTTGCCCAATAACGAACTCAAATGAGATATTCATCTCCCTAACCTACTCTGAAAATTTCAACTGCCTAGCTCATTCCGTTCGAGAGTTATTGTAAAAATTCTGTTTTTTTATTTTGAAATTTTTTTTTACACTTTGCGGTAATCTGGTCAATACAAAACTTCACATGCGTATAAAGGGTATGATTCTACAATTTGATGCAAAATTTCAGATAGGTAGAGTGATCAGTTTCGGAAATATTCATAAAAATGGGTTCAAGCCCTGTGGACAGTAGCTTTCTGGCACTCTAGTTCAAACAGATAAATTATATCTCCGAAAGTATTCGTTTCTCAGAGTTGGGAATTATATCAATGTATTCATATGATAGAACTGCATCATAAAGGAAATTCAATTCAAATAATATTTTATTTATCAAGATTAAATAAACAAACTGAGAATGAGAACTGCACCATGGAAGAAATCAAATTAAAATAGCTGAACTGAATTTGACTCTCTCTTATAGAACAGGATGAAATGTACGAGTATGAACACAGATCATATAATAAAGCTTAGATAGAATAATTATAGCATTCTGTGAAAACATAGAAGTACGATTCATTATTGAAATTTAGAAAAATCATATCTCCGAAAGAATTAGCTTGTTTGAGTTGAAAGTGATATCGATGGATTTTAATGGTGAAACTGCATCTTAAATAAAAATTGAATTTGAAATTTGTTGCTTAAAAAAAATTTTTTTTTCGTTACTCCGAAACCATCTGGCCTATTTTGCCCAATAACGAACTCAAATGAGATATTCATCTCCCTAACCTACTCTGAAAATTGTAACTGCCTAGCTCATTCCGATCGAGAGTTATTGTAGAAATTTTTTTTTTGATTTTGAAATTTTTTTTTTACACTTTGCGGTAACCTGGTCAATACAAAACTTCACATGCGTATAAAAGTCATGATTCTACAATTTGATGCTAAATTCCAGATAGATCTAGTGATCAGTTTCGGAAATATTCTTAAAAATGTTTTTTACTAAAATCGGCCATAACTCCGAAACCGTTAGATTGATTCCGCCCATTAACGAACTCAACTGAGATATTAACGCTCCAAACTGACCTTGCAAATTTCAAACCTCTAACTCCTTTCGTTCGAGAGTTATCGTGCCTAGGCCGGCCGGCCGGACCGGCCGGACAGAATCGATTTCGATCTCGGATTCTTGATCAGTGAGTCGAACCAAATCGTTTGAGACCATTTTCAGCCAAAAATTCGAAAATTACAGACATTTGGGCAAATTGATAAGCACTCAGTTCCGAGGAACTAGAGCGCCAAAAAAATAGGGTTCTAATCTGAAAAACAGAAGTTATGGCCAATTTTTGATCACAATTTTGACACAAAATTTGAAAGACTCTGTGATGATATTTCTGAAATTCAAAAGATGCATGACCTTTCCACATTCTTCCTCTTCGATGTTCTAAAAACGGTTCACACTCAAGATGTTTGAAACAAGAATAATGAACATCATACTGACTAAACATATTTGACTTTCTTTCCTGATTATTTTCGATATTTTGAAAACTATTCGAATGAATACAATGGTTTTAACAGAAATGTATTCAGCATTGAATACTGTCTTGATCATACCAGGAATGCAAAACTGGAAAAAAAATTTCATCAAATTTATTTTCACTCCCGGTATAACCGGAAGTGATTGGGCTCCAAAAATATTTTTGCTCTGTAGAGAATTTCAAGCAATATCATAATCCCAATTTTCAGATTTCAAATATGTCCAGTTCTCCAGAAACGTCTAATAGGCACACGAACTTGGGACACCCTGCAATGTTTCTGAAAAAATTTTGATTCTTTTTCTAGTTATCAGATCCCCATGAAATGATAACTGAAAAGTTTTAATTTGATTGGTTCCGTATTTTCTAAGTTATTGAAGAAATAACTAACAATAAAATAGCAGATGGGTATAACTCCTAAACTGTTTGGCTGATTATGCCCATTCAAGAAGTTAACCGAGGCACAATCTACCCTGAAAATTTCAAGTCGCTATCTCTTTCCGTTCGAAAGTTATCGTGTCATCAGTTCCTCCTGAAATGATAACTGACAAGTTTTAAAGTGATTGGTTTCGTATTTTGTAAGTTATTGAGGAAATAACTTACAATAAAATAACAGATGGGTATAACTCCGAAACTGTTTGGCTGATTATGCCCATTTAAGAAGTTTACCGAGGCACAATCTACCCTGAAAATTTCAAGTCGCTATCTCTTTCCGTTTGAAAGTTATCATGTCATCTCACGATCAACCAGCCACACAGAATCGATATTGAAACTTTTGAAATAGTTGACAGATAGCTATTTTGTAAAGATTACTAATCATGAAATTTCCAACATTTTATATTATTTCCTTGCTATTTAATATTTTATTCAAATTATCGTCATTTGGCTACTTTTATTCACAATATGTTTCTTTATATTGTAACGGCATAAAATCCCGTCAAGCTGAATTGCTTTATGTAACACCACATTTTCGTTCATTTCGATCCTACAAATAGGATACTCGTATATTCAAAATATTCATCCCTCGTCTCTTGCTTCGTAGTTCAACAAACTCCTTGTTTATAAATTCCGTAGTTGGCAACCAGTACAACGTGAATTTCATTTACTGGTCATGTTATAATTTGAAATCGTCAATTTATTTCAATCTGAATGAGAAATCTTCTGTCTAATGACTCCACAGATAATTTTTTAATATATTAGAGAGATTATTTCAGTATGGTGAAGTTATCGTTTTGATTCTGTACGCCAACGGATTTATGGAGTAAATGGTGTTCTAGAAATCTTAGAAAACAGTTTGTGCAGTTTTTTTGTGAATACGTCAGTTTTGGTGCCGAGTCTTCTCAAAATATTATTTTGGGTTATTAAAATAAAAATCGAAGGGATTTTTAATTCAACCAGGCTCTCAGTTATCATTGGGGGCTGAGGAACGTTACGCCACTGGATATATCTATGCTTCCCGGGATATGAGGTATATCATATCCCGGGCATAGATATATCCAGTGGCGTAACGTTCCTCAGCCTCCAATGATTGACCCCGGGCCCATTCCTTCAGCTCCTATCACAATACACCTAACAGATACTGGGATTTCGTTTATAAATCTTATATATTTAACGCATTCGGGAATAGTTAAGATAGGTACTTAAAATTGTCTGAAATGAATGAAAGAAAGTAAATCAGAGAATTAATTAGGTACTATGAGAATATTGTGTTTTATGATAACAAATATTTCAATCAATTAATTGAAAATCATATGATCTTTACAGGTAAGATGTACATGTACTTGTTGTAAAAGTTTTTAGACATCTTATTCACAAATCGAAATGATTTATTTTCCGACGGTACACTAATACCTGAATACTCGATATTTCATGTATCGATACTTTCGAAGCGATACGATTCAAGTATCGATACTACTATTTTTGTTTGAACATAGTTCAAAATTATATACTAAAAATTATTTTAAGGAAAAGAAAACTGTATCCGACAAGGCTTCTATATGTGGACGGGATTTGCAATATCAGATATTTGTATTTTCATTCTGTGTGTGTTTTCATGTATAGATGTCCTATTCCTAAGGTTCACGTCTCTCATGAGGTTATAACTAGAAGTGTTACAGGTGTATTATTGCAATGTCCACAAATTTATTTCAATTGTGGTAAAAGGTTTGTTACTTTTCTGGGTCCAAAATGCTATAACTTGTTAACTGATGAAATTAAAAACAGAAATAACTACAAAAGATTCTTATATACAGGGTGTTTCATCATAAACTGGACAAACGAATACAGCGTGTAGATGACATCGGGAGAATCATTTTTGCCTTATGACATATACCCCGTTTTCGAAGCATAAGCGAGATACAGGGTGTTCAAGGTAATTTTTGAGCAATATTCTATCGAGTGGGATCAGTTATGTGTAACATTTGAAATAATGGTTTTTGGTCACATCTCAGTATTTTTTTATGCTCAATTCTGAAAAGATATAAGATTCTGAAAATAGTATTTAAAAATGGCGGAAAACCTGCAAAGTTCGAAATTTTTTTACGCGGTTGCCAATTTGAGTTTCACTGTATGAATTATCTCAAGTTTTTAAGAAATTCTGTGAAAAAATTTTTTCAAAATTCGAACACAACTTTTTTTTTACATGTCTACAGCAAAAATAAAATTTCATCTGAAATTGATGAACTTTTCCACGCTTATACTATTCTTCAACCTTAACGAAAATATGAAAACAGAACCGAAAAATATCGATGGGTTTGTTTTTTATAGCCATTCAAAGTTTCCACTCGGATATCTAACTTATTCGTTTTTTGAAAACTGGTTTGGCTATGAGGGCAAAAAGTATGAAATTGAACTGCTGAAGCATTCCAGATGGAAATTAAAATTTCTCAAAAAAAAATTTTTTTGTTCATATTTCAATAAAACTCTGGCTGGAATCGAACTAGTGACCTTGCGATAGGAATTACTCTTAGCTCTAGATAGAAATTGAAATTATTCAGAACATATTAATTATCGTTACCTAGCAACAGTAATTCACAGGATTTGACAGTATGTTCGAATTCAACTGAATAATATTTCGTTAGTTTCTTATAAAACATTTCAATTCGAGCAGAAATTAAATAATCAATGTTGGAAATAATTATTTGGTTCAGCGAATCAAGAAAATCAAGAAAGTGAGAGAATATTAATTGTCTTATAGCAAAATTTTCTTGAATAGGTATTTAATTTTATATTTCACTAACGCTAGAATATAAGACAATAGTAGACAAATTTAACAATTAATTGAACAACTCTGACGAAATTATAGATTATAATTCAGTTTCAAAAATATTTCCATTCATTTGAACACACAGTCTCGCTCTTTTCACCACACTGTTCTCCGCTGAACCTATCATTCCTTGATTATGACGAATTTCCTGGGCAGCTGATTCAATTCGTTGAATCAATTCTTCTTTCGATTCTACTGGAGCTCGCTTGTCGTAGACCAGACTTTTCATATGACCCCAGAAATAAAAATCCAGTGGAGTTAGATCTGGAGAACGTGGAGGCCATGCAACAGGTCCAAACCGACCAATCCATCGCCGTGGGTATTGGGAGTCTAGAAACTCGCGTACACTCCTGACTGTGTGCGCAGGACAACCATCGTGTTGGTACCAAATACCTCTAAATTGATTCAAAGGAATATTTTCCATGAGATCTGGTAAAGTCTCTCGTAAAAATTGATAGTAACCATTTCCAGTCAATGTTTCAGGGAGAATGAAAGGTCCGATGATGAATCTGTCCTTCATTCCCGCCCAAACATTGACTGAAAACCTTTTTTGACTATTCATCGAAACCGAAGAATGTGGATTATTGATTTGCCATACCACATTATTTTTTCTGTTAAAAAATCCATCTGTATGAAAGGTCGCTTCATCGCTGAAAAAAATGAGACGTGGAAAATCTCTATTCGCACGCGTTCTTCTTGAAATGAAATCACAGAATTCTTTCCTTTTACTGCAATCACCTTCTTCTAATTTTTGACATCTTTGAAAATGATATGGGTGGTAGTGATTCCTCTTTAGAACTCTCCATACAGTCGATTTACTTTGGTTCACACTGGGGTGATTAGATATCATTTTAGTTGATATTTTAGGATTACTCTCAACCAAATCCAGGACACGTTCATCGTGACTTCGTATTGTTTCTTTTTTCTTTCGGTTAAGAGTGCCATCTTCACGTAATTTACGTACTGTTTCCATAAATGTTTTAAAGTAGTGTACTGATCGGCTTGGAAATCTGCGGGCGTATATTTCTCTCGCTTTCCTCCCTGAGGAATTCGCTTCATAATAAGCCTGAACCATATCATTTTTCTCCAAGATTGAATATTTCATTTCTGCTCAAATTAAAATGGTTTTCAAGAAACTTGCGAAATAATATTCAGTGAATTCGAATAATCTATCAAATGCTTTGAATTACCGTTGCTAGGTAACGATAATTAATATGTTCCGAATAATTTCAATTTCTATCAAGAGCTAAGAGTAATTCCTATCGCAAGGTCACTAGTTCGATCCCGGCCAGAGTTTTATTGAAATATGAGCAAAAAAATTTTTTTTTGAGAAATTTTAATTTCCATCTGCAATGCTTCGGCAGTTCAATTTCAAACTTTTTGCCTCATAGCCAAACCAGTTTTCAAAAAACGAATAAGTTAGATATCCGAGTGGAAACTTTGAATGGCTATAAAAAACAAACCCATCGATATTTTTCGGTTCTGTTTTCATATTTTCGTTAAGGTTGAAGAATAGTATAAGCGTGAAAAAGTTCATCAATTTCGGATGAAATTTTATTTTTGCTGTAGACATGTAAAAAAAAAGTTGTGTTCGAATTTTGAAAAAAATTTTTCACAGAATTTCTTAAAAACTTGAGATAATTCATACAGTGAAACTCAAATTGGCAACCGCGTAAAAAAATTTCGAACTTTGCTGGTTTTCCGCCATTTTTAAATACTATTTTCAGAATCTTATATCATTTCAGAATTGAGCATACAAAAATACTGAGTTGTGACCAATCCAGTGGTGTAACGTACACCGCCCCAGACCCCGCCCCCCCCCCCCCTCCCATCGGGTGGTCTGGGGCGGTGTACGTTACACCACTGGATATATCGTTGAGCTCCCAGCTAGCCACGCACATTTTTTTTAAAAGGAGCTAACGTTATAATATCACTGAACGATTTCAATTTTTTTTTTGAGAATTTCGTCTAAGGCATTCTGTAAATCTAAAATTTTATAAGGTTGGTATACCTAATTAAGTGTTTAAGTATTATATTCCATTGTAGTTATAAATTTCTGGCATGACTGGCAAAATTGCATATTTGTCAAATTGTAATTTTGTGTATTTTAACTTTTTGTTGAGGCCAATCTGTATTTTTTGGGAGAAGTGATATTTAGGCCAAGCTGATCATAACAGTTTTTTTTGCTGCAACTACCATTTTGTTGTTATCATTGGTTTTGGCTTAGGCGGAAGAAAATCTTCATTTTGGGTGTAAACTAAATATCCAGTTATTCTGAATAATAATATCAGTGCTGAAGAAGACACTATATATTGGCAGGAGTACAGTAATGTTTCTCGATTGAATCCCGTAGTTGACTGATATCCTCAAAACATAATGTCTTTGAGGAAGAACTAACCAGATTTTCGTTCTTCTTATTTCGGTGGAGGGATCGTAGAAAAGTCAGGATCCGGAAATTCAACGATATTTATTTTCTCATTCTCTGTTTATAATCCATTGTGCTTCCAAAATTGTTTTGTGATCAGAGGAGATATTAAAGTTTATATGTGGAAAGGTTTAACGGGTAATTCCGCAAAAGGAGCAGAATTACCCGTTAAACCTTTCCACATATATACAGGGTGAGTCTTTGACCACTGCATTAATTTTAACCAAAGATTCCTCTGATCAAATGAAACACTTTTTTCTTTTACCATTTTTCCAGATTCGGCTCAGGTGAAAAGTTACAAGCGTTTAAAGATTTCACAATGTGCTAATACACTCCCGCATATAAATTATCTATGACATTGTTGGCGGACGAGAATAAGGCATGGTAACGTGGTTTACAGCTTGATTCGGGATCCCAACGCTTAGGGACGGATCCATAAAAGTAGTGAAATTTCTGGAGTTTTCCATTTTAAAACATTCAATGAAGAATATCTCGAAAAGGAGAAATGATGAAAAATAATATAATGTTCTAAAACGATGGAATATTCTTGAAATGACTCAAGAAAAACTTTATATGCTTTCTTTATGCTAATTTCGTTTAGTTTTATGAATCCACGAATCCATAACTAGAAAACCGGTAGAAGTAGAAAATAACTAATATTTGGAAAATATGTATCATAGTTATAGGAAACTTTACGCCAACATTCATTTTATTCGAAAAAAGGATGTCAAAGCTACAAAATAAAAACTGATTTTTTTTCAAAATTTCAACAGCCTGTATCGTTTTACCTGAGCTGAATTTGGAAAAATGTTAAATGAAAAAAGTGTTTCATTTGATGAGAGGTGTCTTTGGTTAAAATTAATGCAGTGGTCAAAGACTCACCCTGTATATTGCTCCGCATGATCCATGTTTGTATTAAAGTTTATGTTTTACAAGGACTATTCCTACCCAAGACAAATTTAGAGAGGATCAAGCTTGCCAGTGATTTTTTTTTCCATCAGCGGGATTTTAAGTTCACAACATTAGTTGAAATTTCGAGACCTAGGGTGACAACGATCAATCATCGTAGAAGTAGCAGGACTCTGCAAAATATTGTGAAGGCGACCAAAAAATATTCTGGTTGTGCATTTTTTTAATATTCGGTATCGACTTCTCGGCCATCAGTAATATAAAATATGAGTTTATGGAGCACCTGTATACAATAATACATATACAATATCTACGTTATGTAAAGGGAAAACAATTGTTCTACAATTGTATACAGTTATATAAACATATATAAGTAAAAATAAATATAAATAATAAAATACACTAGAATCCGTTTATAATGACATCGGAGGAAAATGACAAGCACGTCATACTAACCGGACATCACACAAAGCATTTTGTAGAAAATAAATAATCTCTTATTTTTGTTAGAAAAATTGTACGTTATAAGTACGATACAGGTGTATTTTTTCTTTTTTGGCGATCTTGTTCCTTGGAACAAAGCGCTTATCAATATGTCCAATGACTGTAATTTTCGAATTTTTGGCTGAAAATGGTCTCAAACATTTTGGTTCGACCCACTGATCAAGAATCCGTGGTCAAAATCGATTCTGTCCGGCACACCGATGAACATAAACACGATAACTCTCGAACGGAAAGAGCTAGAGAGTTTGAATTTTCAGAGTAGGTTTGGGAGATAAAGATCTCGGCTATGTTCGTTATTGAGTTAAATCGGCCCAGTGGTTTCGGAGTAACGAATTTTTTTTTCACATTATACATTTCTAATTAAATTTTTTTCAAGTTGCAGTTTCATCATGGGAATCCATTGCTATCAATCGCAACTCTGAAAAACTAATACTTTCGGAGATGATTTGTCGAAATTTCAATAATTAATCGTAATTTACGATTTTATAGAATCCAACATATGAGGTGAGTCATAGACTTATGTTTTGAATTTAATGTTTTATGATGCAGTTCTATCATAAGAATCCGTTGATATCAATCTCAACTCTGATAAACTAATACTTTCGGAGATATGATTCGTCAAAGTTTGAATAAATACTCGCTGGTAGTTTAACAAGAGTGGCAGAGCTGAGCTTTCCCACATGTTTTACATAAAATGTGGGAAAGCCCTGTGGACAGGAGCTTTGGCGATCTTGTTCAAACTTTGACAATTCATCTCCGAAATTATTGGTTCCTCAGAGCTGGGAATGATATCAATGGATTTTTATAATAGAACTGCATCATAAACGAAAATAAATTAAAATTAAATAACGAACTTATCCGAGATATTCATTCCTCAAATCTCCTCTGAAAATTATATTATATCAATTGAAACTTAGGCAATATTCTGGTTTTGTTTTCACTGAAGATATTCCGAATATATTTCCATCATCATATGGATTATCCAAGGGAATATAGGGTAGAAGTAATTATAATATCCTATAATTGTTCATTTTGCATTCAATCATACTTTGTTAGAAGAGAAATCAATATTTTTGACACATCTGTTACAGGTAGATAAGATATGTATGAACAGTGAACACAGATAGAACACAGACAGATATAATTCACATTGTGTGATAACATAGAAGTACAATGTATTATTAAAATTTTGAAAAATCATATCTCCGAAAGTATTAGCTTGGTAGAGTTGGAAAATATATCAATGGATTTTTATGATCAGACTGCATCTTAAAAAAAAATTGAATTTGAAATTTGTATTGTAAAAAAAAATTTTTTTTTACTCGAAAACCATCAAGCTGATTTTGCCCAATAACGAACTTAGCCGAGATATTAATATCCCAAATCTATTCTGAAAATTTCAACTCTCTAGCTCATTCCGTTCGAGAGTTATCGTATTAACGGACGGATGGAATGACGGACGGACGGACAGAATCGATTAAGACCACGGATTCTTGATCAGTGAGTCGATTGTCGTCGAGCGTCTAGTTACCCTCCCGAATATTGCTTGTCGTTCACTATAACTGGACATAATTTATTGAAAAGGGTCATAATAAGCGACATGTCATTATAACCGAATACATTATATTCGACTTTGTTAGATATATATTTTTCTATGAAAAACAAACTTCGTTTGTAATTAAGTTTAAGCGGTTGGTCAATATAGGGGGAGTCATAATAAATGGATAATAAACTGTGTAATCACTATAATCAATAAATTGTCCAAAATAGAAAGTTTAGTAAAATTAATGAAAGAAGTTCTTATAAAACACTCTACAAAGATCATTTTATTAATTATTAAAATATAGGTAAAAATGAATATACAGTAATATAATAAATAAATAAAGAAACAATAAATTGAGTTGATAGTTATGTGAAAGGAAATAGATTGTAACCATTCACACATCAATATAGATATGACAAACAATTAATAAACATTTAAACTTGAAAGAAACAATTCGATCTAATTGAATATTCCGTTCTTCTCCATTTCCTTGAAGATTTTTTGGAAGCTTACGGGCAATGCCAGTGTTGCGCTTTCTGATCTGCTTCATAGCCTGAAAACTTTTAATTAACATCATCTAATTAAAGACAATTAGACGGTTAATTATGGAAGAGCCTACTGCTCGATCACGCAAATATACCTGATCGAATCAATCAACAAATTCTCAGGGGATCCAACACAAATATCCAGATAGGCTGGCGGGCATTAGCAGTCGTAATTGCCGAATTTTCAGACTTTGCGGAATGAACAAGAAAATTCCAAATGCCAGATTCGGAGCGCGGTGCCATCACTCGGGAAAACCTCGGCTTGATTAATGACGGAAAACGCTCTGAGGCCCGCTGGAGCACATAATACTCTTGCTACCGCCGACTTATCCCATGATTAAATCGGGGCAAATCAAACGCACCCTGATCAATATCAGGGACAGGGTTAACAACTCGCCCGCACTCGTGATTTCAAGATGGGAAAACTGTTTGGAACGCCATTAATCCGTACGAAAGGTGAAAGTTTTTTGGCAGAGATTGGTCGTTCAAGGTGGAATGCGGCTGATTTATTTCACGGTTACGGAGCCCTCGTGGCTGATAGTTCGCAGTGGCGAGGACATAATTTCGATTGAAACACCCTTCGTGGTAATTTCTCGGAAAATATGAAGTGGCTCTTAACTCCCGCAAGCTGGAAGATGTTCGTGGTTCGACTTGTGAAATAGTTTAAGGGGTGTGAAAACTGGCTACTGCATGTTTTCTACCTTTTTTTCGAGATTTTAGTTAAGCCCGATGTGCTCTTCATTTGCAATATATTGCATTTCGTTTCAATTATTTCGAATTAAAAAACCACAGGATAAAAATTATATTTTCAGTGATAAATTCTATAAAATAATGTAGGAATTATAATATTTTCCCCCTTGTAAATAGTACACTTAAGATTACTTCTACTGGTGCAGATGACGTTCAATGACGTTGGTACCGATAGTTCAGACGTATTTCTGGTTTATATCCCTGTCTGAAGAAGTCCTAAAACATCCCCATGATATTGAATATTAACTCTGGTGGCGCCTCGAAGCCCCTTGAGCCATCTAGATTCACAGAGTACTTTTATCCGAACCTGTCTCCTAAATCTTGGAAGGGCCTTCGTGTGTGAGCAGTTCTTGGAACTCCAGACTCCAGACGCTCCATATATATATCGTTCTCATGGAATCCCATTGGTTCCAGTGAAGTATCTCAAGGTAGAGTACCTACCAATCAGCTTTGACCACTACCTTGGTAGTACAGCCCTACCTCAGAAATAGGGCTATGAACGTACTAGGGATTGACCGGAGATCTGGGAAAATTGTTTGGAACGCCATTAATACGTACGAAAGGTGAAAGTTTTTCGGCAGAGATTGATCGCTCAAGGTGGAATGCGGCTGATTTATATCACGGTTACGGAGCCCTCGTGGCTGATAGTTCGCAGTGGCGAGGACATACTTTCGATTGAAACACCCTTCGTGGTAATTTCTCGGAAAATATGAAGTGGCTATTAACTCCCGCAAGCTGGAAGATGTTCGTGGTTCGACTTGTGAAATAGTTTAAGGGGTGCGAAAACTGGCTACTGCATGTTTTCTCCTTTTTTCGAGATTACAGTTAAGCCCGATGAGCTCTTCATTTGCCATATACTGCTTTTGGTGTACATTAACTTTTCGTTTCAATAATTTTGAATTAAAAAACCACAGGATAAAAATTATATTTTCAGTGAGAAATTCTATAATATAATGTAGGAATTATAATATTTTCCCCCTTGTAAATAGTAAACTTAAGATTACTTTCACTGGTGTAGACGACGTTCAATGACGTTGGTACCGACAATTCAGACGGTTTCTGGTTTATATCCCTGTCTGAAGAAGTCCTAAAACATCCCTATGATATTGAATATTAACTCTGGAAGTGCCTCAAAGCCACTTGAGCCGTCTAGAATCGCAGAGTACTTTTATCCGAACAGGAAATATCTATTGCCATAGTCATGTAACCTGTCCCCAAAATCTTGGAAGGGCCTGTGTGTGTGAGCAGTTCTTGGAACTCCAGACTCCAGACGCTCCATTTATATCGTTTTCATGGATTGGTTCCAGCGAAGTATCGCAAGGTAGAGGACCTACCAATCAGCATTGACCACTACCTTGGTAGTACAGCCCTACCTCAGGGATACGGCTATGAACGCACTAGGGGTTGACCGGAGATCTGGGAAAATTGTTTGGAATGCCATTAATACGTACGAAACGTGAAAGGTTTTCGGCAGAGATTGGTGGTTAAAGATGGAATGCGGTTGATTTATTTCACGGTTACGGAGCCCATGTGGCTCATATTTCGCAGTGGCTAGGACATAATTTCGATTGAAACACCCTTTGTGGTAATTTCTCGGAAAATATGAAGTGCCTCTTAACTCCCGCAAGCTGGAAGATATTCGTCCTTCGACTTGTGAAATAGTTTAAGGGGTGCGAAAACTGGCTACTGCATGTTTTCTACCTTCTCAGAGATTATAGTTAAGCCCACTGTGCTCTTTTTTTGCAGAATTCTGTCTTTGGTATACATTAGCTCTTTTCAATTATTTTGACTTAAAAAACCACAGGACAAAAAATTATATTTTCATTGAGGAATTTCCATTGTACACGTAGCGAAAAAACGTTTACAAGATAATGTATGAATTCTAATATTTTCACCCTTGTAAATAGTAGACTTAAGATTAGTTTTATTGGTGCAGACGACGTTTAACGACGTTGGTACCGATAAGCCAGACGTATTTCTGGAATATATCCCTGTCTGAAGAAAACATAAAACCTGCCCCTGATATTGAATATTAACGCTGAAGGCACCTTGAAGCCACTTGAGCTGTCTAGAGTCACTGAGTACTTCTATCTGAACAGGAAATCTCTATTAACGTAGTCATGTAATCTGACCCCTAAATCTTCGAAGGGCCTTCGTGGGTGAACAGTGGAACTCAATAACGCTCCAGATATCGTTCTCACGGAACCCCATTGGTTCCAGCGAAGTATCGCAAAGTAGAGGACCTATCAATCAGCTTTGAACACTACCTTGGTAGTACAGCACTAGCTCAGGGATAGGGGTATTAATGTACTAGGGGTTGACCGGAGATCTGGGAAAACTCTTTGGACCACCATTAATCCGTACGAAAGGTGAAAGTTTTTCGGCAGAGATTGGTCGTTCAAGGTGGAATGCGGCTGATTTATTTCACGGTTACGGAGCCCTCGTGGCTGATAATTCGCAGTAGCGAGGACATAATTTCGATTGAAACACCCTTCGTGGTAATTTCTCGGAAAATATGAAGTGGCTCTTAACTCCCGCAAGCTGGAAGATGTTCGTGGTACGACTTGTGAAATAGTTTCAGGGGTGCAAAAACTGTCTATTGCATGTTTTCTACCTTTTTCGAGATTATAGTTAAGAAAAAGTGGGAAAACCCTGTGGACAGGAGATTTGACGCTCTTGTTCAAACTTTAACAAATTATATCTCCGAAAGTATTGGTTTCTTAGAGGTGGGAATGATATAAATAGATTCATATGATTGAATTGCATCATGAAATAAATTAAATTCAACAGGAATACGAAAAATTATACCTCATCGCAGATATTCATTCCTCAAATCTACTATGACAATTATATTATATCTACTGAAACTTAGCCAATATTCCAGTTTTGTTTTTACTGGAGATATTCCGAACCCAATTTTATTAACTTGCCAATGATGAATTGTAGGAACACAGATGAAATTGATAGATACAGCATTCTGTGGAATCATAGAGTTAATTTTGAAATTTGGAATAATCGTATCTCCAAAAGTGTTAATTTGTTAGAGTTGAAACTGATATCAATGGATTCTCATAATGAAACTTACTTAATATAAATTGAATTGGAAATTTGAAAGGTAAAAAAAAATTTTTTTTCCTTAATGATCTTAACCGAGATATTTATCTTCCAAACCTATTCTGAAAATTTCAACTGTTTAGCTCCTTCCGTTCGAGATTAATCATGTTAACAGCCGGTCAGATGGCCGGACAGAATCGATTTTGACCAGTGATTTGAATCAAATCGTTTAAGGGTATTTTCAGCCAAAAATTCGAAATTTATAGATTTTTGGCAAATTGATAAGCATTCCGTTCCGAGGAACAAGAGCGCCAAAAAGTGTCACTTGAAAAAACACAAGAGTGCCAAAAATTATTAATCTGAGACCACCAGACCGACTCTACCCAATAACGAACTTATCCGAGATATTCATTCCTCAAATCTACCCTGAAAATTATATTATATTAATTGAAACTTAGCTAATATTCCTGTTTTGTTTTTACTCGCGATATTCTGAACTCAATTTGATTAAATTTCCCAAGTATATATTTCCATCAACATATGGATTATCCACAGGCATTATATTATTACCCAAAAAGTATAATATCATATAATCCTCATAATTCTGAGGTTGCTTCATTGGCCATTTTGTATTCAATCATACTTTGTTTTCTAGAACAGAAGGGGTATTTTATATCATGAGTAACGAACCAGAAATGAATTTGACATGTCTCTTATAGGGAAATAAGATGACATGTATGAACATAGATCAAATAATAATTCATAGATATAATAATTACAGTATTCTGTGAAAACATAGAAGTACGATTCATTACAAATATAAGTATCTGTAAGAATAACTGTGAGTGCCGTGGATACGTTGCAATACGTTTCAATACAAATATAAGTGTATGTGTCATTTGCTATTGTGAACTCATTTAAGAGGTCAGAAATTCATTAAAATATGTGGAGGTCGACGAAAAAATGTAATATGGACCTCGGTGAAAAACTGTCTATTGTCCTCGGCTCTGCCTTGGGTAGCAATTTGCAGACTCGACTATAATAGACAGTTTTTCGTCCTTGATACATAAATAACTATTTACTGCCTTTGGTCATTTTTATTCTTCCTTGTCCTTTTTTTTCTTGCGCGAGAGTGCAAGTGCGCACTCTTGTACTAGATACGTATTTTGCGTACTCTTAGACACATACGTGAAATTCGATTTTATTGAATTTAATTCTGACGAAAACTAACCCTACAACCATTTTCAGGTGGTTGGATATAAAACTAATCATCCTGCAATAAAAATTAAACATCTATAAGGCCATAGCATCAGTATTACCTGCACAAACACAAACACTTCGAGCACCGAAAATTACAGTGTGCAGCAGCGAAAACTTCTTATCCATCTTTCTGCCAAACGACGCTAATAATTGCATATTTCTCTCTTGACTTTATCATTAGATACGATTCGAATTATGAGTGACTTTTTAAAATAAAAAATTGGTTCAAGCCCTGTTGACAGGAGGTTTCTGGCGCTCTTGTTCAAACAGACAAATTATATCTCCTACAGTATTGGTTTCTCAGAGTTGAGAGTTATATCAATGTATTCTTATGATGGAACTGCATCATAAAGAAAATTCAATTAAAATATTAGTTTATTTATCAAGATTAAATGAGCAATCTGAGAATGAGAACTGCACCATGGAAGAAATCAAATTAAAATAGCTGAAATGAATTTGTCTCTCTCTTATAGAACAGGATGACATGTACGAATATGAACACAGATCATATAATAAATCATAGATATAGTACGATTAATTATTGAAATTTCGAAAAATCATATCTCCGAAAGTATTAGCTTGCTGGAGTTGAAAATGATATCAATGGATTTTTATGGTGAAACTGCATCTTGAAAAAAATCTATTTTGAAATTTGTAACTTGAAAACGAATTTTTTTTCGTTACTCCGAAACCATCTGGCCTATTTTGCGCAATAGCGAACTTAACTGAGATATTTATCTCTGTAACCTACTCAGAAAATTTCAACTGCCTAGCTCATTCCCTTAGTTATTGTAGAAACAAAATTTAAAAATTTTTATAAATTTTTTTTTGACACTTCACGGTAACCCGATCAATACAATACTTCACATGCGTCTAAAGGTCATGATTCTACAATTTGATGCTAAATTTCAGATAGATGGAGTAATCGGTTTCGGAAATATTCATAAAAAATGTTTTTACTAAAAACGGCCATAACTCCGAAACCGCTCGATGGATTTCGCCTGTTAACGAACTCATCCGTGATATTTACGCTCCAAACCTACCCTGAAAATTTAAATCCTCCAACTCCTTTCGTTCGAGAGTTATCGTGTTAACGGACGGACGGCCGGGCAGAATCGATTTCGACCACGGATTCTTGATCAGTGAGTCGAACCAAATCGTTTCAGACCATTTTCAGCCAAAAATTCGAAAATTACAGACCTTTGGGCAAATTGTTAAGCACTCTGTTGCAGGGATCAAGAGTGCCAAAAACAGATGGCGCCCTAATGAAATATCGGTGGTGCGTACTCTTATACACATGAGTACTCTTATACACATTTACCCTATTTCGATAAACTTGGAAACGAAAAAAATTTTTTTTTTCGTTACTCTCAAACCTCTCAGCCGATTTTGCCAATAGCGAACTTAGCCGAGATATTTATCTCCCAAACTTATTCTGAAAATTTCAAAATGTCTAGCTCATTCCGTTCAAGAGTTATCGTGGTTACGGTCGGACGCACCGGCTGGACAGATTCGATTTTGAACCTGGATTCTTGATCAGTGGGTCGAACCAAATCGTTCAAGACCATTTTCATCCAGAAATTCGAAAATTACAGACAGTTGGGTAAATTGATGAGCACTCTGTTCCGAGGAACAAGAGCACCTTAAAAGACTCACCTTTCAAAACACCCCGTATTTACTTGTTTACTCATCGAACTCGAAAATAGCTGAAATCGCCGAAAGGAGATGTTCGAATACACCCATAAAAGTAATAGATCAACTAATAATGAGGGTTCCGTAAAAGAACCTGCAGTAGAAACGGAAAACTACAACAAGGTTCAATGGAAGCAACGCTCCAAAAATTTAAAAAACGGTCTCCATTTTCGGAATCGACAGAATACGAACCAAATTAATGTTCGAAATGGAAATAAGTAATAAAAGCTTAATTGATACCGCCTCGGTGGAGAATAAAGGGTTCAAAAGGAAATTTCAGCATTTAAAAAGACATTATTAGCGACATTTCACCTGAGAATGGTAATTAGTACTAATTACAACTTGTAGCTTGCAATTTATATCCTGACGTACCATTGAATGAGTTAAATTCAGTTCAGATATTTTCCTAATTTGAAATTAGCCGTCGTTCCCTTTGAATGGGTTTTTTATCGGTCAGATGGACGCGCAATACGATTATAATACAAAAGAAAGAGAATATTACTTCTATTTGAGGAAATTTTGATGATATAACCCGTTTCATCACCCTCATTACAGAAATGAGACGAGGATACTTTTGGAGGTGCATTCATCACTAAATGTTTCCTTTACAGGCTTTCTCTCCCTAACTCTGAATAATATCTACCAAATAAAAAAAATTGTTCAAGCCCTGTGGACAGGAGCTTCCTGGCGCTCTTGTTCAAACAGACAAATTATATCTCCGAAAGTATTGGTTTCTCAGAGTTGAGAATTATATCAACGTATTCTTATGATAGAACTGCATCATAAAGGAAATTCAATTCAAATAATAGTTTATTTATCAAGATTAAATGAGCAATCTGAGAATGAGAACTGCACCATGCATACCAACTATAGGATATTATAATTACCTCTACCCTATATGCCCTCGGATAATCCATATGCTGATGGAAATACCTATATAATTGGTAAGTTCAGAATATCATCAGTAGAAACAAAACGGGAATATTGATATTCCCGTTTCAATTGATATAGGTAATATAATTTTCAGAGAAGATTTGAGGAATGAATATCTCGTATAAGTTCGTAGTCTAATTTTGAATTAGTTTCTTTTATGAATCAGTTATATCATAAGAATCCATTGATATCATTCCTAACTCTGAGAAACCTATAATTTCGGAGATGAATTTTCAAAGTTTGAACAAGAGCGCCAAAGCTCCTGTCCACAGGGCTTTCCCACATTTTAATAATTTTACTTCCACTAACTGTACTTTCAATAAATAAATGCATGTTTCGTTGTGTTGAGTTATAAATTTTTTCGTCACGAAATTTTCCGCCGAATATCCTTTGGACATTGACCAATGCCTCATAATTTTATGAAAAATTAATCACGCTCATTGCATGGTAACAGCCCTCAGCTTTCGTTTCCAAAGAACGAGCTTTCCATTATCATAAAATTATCTCGTCTATTATCAATGTCTTAGGGATATTACTACTGATAATAAGTAACCTGTCAAATTGACGCATCAAATATTCCAAGAACACCCGCCCAATTTTATTGTCATGCATCACGCAGTTCTATCAAACAAGAAAAACAATTCTAGATTTCTTATCGTGGGGAATTCTTTCTCTGTATCGTGCTACATACCTAGAATCCTAATTCCTCAAGACCTTCGGCGTCATAAACACAATCCTGTCGCGTAATCATTCGATTTCGAAGTTCACCAGGTCTCCCCGTCGCCGTGAATCGAGTTGTCGCCGGTGGGTGGACGGGAAACTCTTATGGCATCCGCCAGTTTGTCAAAGGGGCGGTTTGCTCCATACCTTTGTTGGGTCTCTGTAGACTTTCACGAAGTAATATTGGGTTAAGGTGATTTGTTGACATGAACTGAATGAAGCGAGAGCGGATGAAAAATCACGGAAGATGAGGTGAAGTGGGGAATAGGACGACTGATTGGTTTTGTGAGGTCTCTCCATCAGCAATCGGCAGGTAGCTGAGAGGGAATCTTTCGGATGTGGTACTGGCGATTCTGTCGTGAAGATCTCTCGAAATGATTTATCAACTTGAACTTAAGAGCAAATTGACCGATGAGCAAAGGATGATAAGCACTGCCTCAGTGTAGGTGGCGTATTGTGTTATCTCTCCACAGCTTTGCCATACTGTGAACGACAAAAATATGGAATAATGGTGTTATGTCTCATGACATCACTTTATAAGAAACATAGATTTGTTTTTCTCAACAAAGGACCTCACTTGTGAAACGTTAATATTTTTCTATTGAGTCAACTGGGTTTTAGTTTATCATGTGTGGTCTCATCCTTGAAAATAATACTTTTAAGAAGAGATAAATGCGAGTAGAATTTCTTGTTAAGCTTCGAACTTTGTAGGGCTATTTATTGCCTATTTCCTGTAAAAGAATGCTAAAATGCATTGCACAAATAAAGTGGTAAGAAACTTATCAGTTTTCTAACACATTGCCCAGTGCTGGTATTTTTTTTTTGTCTAGACGCTATAGAAACCCCTAATCTGTGAAAGTTATCTATCAGCTGTTGCTGATAGATAATTTAGGATGTATTCCCACTCTATTTCATAAACGACAAATGAGAGTATTGTTGTAGTATATCAGGTCGGTTTTTAAGATCGCCAGTTTGTCAAAGGGGTGGTTTGCTCCATGCCCTTGTTGAGTCTCTGTAGACTTTCACGAAGTAATATTGGGTTAAGGTGATTTTTTGACATGAACTAGACGCTATGGAAACCCCTAATCTGTGAAAGTTATCTATCAGCTGTTGCTGATAGATTATATGCAGAAAGCAAGTAAAGTTAGTTCAAATAGTGGGAGAAAGTCCAAATTTTGAATTCCTAAGGTTAAACATAAACACCCTAGAGGCGCACTCATTGGCGTTTGCATCCGAAATTTAGGATGTAGGTATTCCCACTCTTTTTCATAAACGACAAATGAGATTGTTATAGTATATCAGGGCGGTTTTAAAGATCGCCAATTTGTCAAAGGGGTGGTTTGCTCCATGCCGTTGTTGGGTCTCTGTAGACTTTCACAAAGTAATATTGTTTTGTTGACATGAACTGAATGAAGCGAGAGAGGATGAAAAATCAGGGAAGATGAGGTGAAGTGGGGAATAGGACAACTGATTGGTTTTGTGAGGTCTCTCCATCAGCAATCGGCAGGTATCTGCGAGGGAATCTTTCGGATGTGGGACTGGCGATTCTGTCGAGAAGATCTCTCGAAATGATTTATCAACTTGAATTTTGGGTCAAATTGACCGATGAGCAAAGGATGATAAGCACTCCCTCAGTTTAGGTGGCGTATTGTGTTATATCTTCACAGCATTGGCATACTGTGATCGTCAAAAATATGGAATAATGTTGATACGTCTCATGACGTCACATTATAAGAAACATAGATTTGTTTTTCTCAACAAAGGACCTCACTTGTAAAACGTGAATATTTGTCTATTTAGTTAACTGGGTTTTAGTTCTTTTTTTTTAGTATTCTTCTTGTGTAGACACTATGGAAACCCCTAATCTGTGAAAGTTATCTATCAGCTGTTGCTGATAGATTATATGCAGAAAGCAAGTAAAGTTAGTTCGGATAGTGGGAGAAAGTCCAAATTTTGAATTCCTAAGGTTAAACATAAACACCCTAGAGGCGCACTCATTGGCATTTGCATCCGAAATTTAGGATGTATTCCAACTCCTTTTCATGAACGACAAATGAGAGTATTGTTGTAGTATATCAGGGCAGATTTTAAGATCGCCAGTTTATCAAAGGGGTGGTGTGCTCCATGCCTTTGTTGGGTCTCTGTAGACTTTCACGAAGTAATATGTGATTTGTTGACATGAACTGAATGAAGCGAGAGTGGATGACTATCCCCCTCTTCAGGCCAGAGCCGCGAGTAGGGGTGACGAAATTTCTTGCTCAGCACACTAGACACTGAAACAAAACTTCGGGCCAGCGGCATATTGAGTTAATGATAGGGCAGACCTGCTCCTCAATAACTAAAGAAGTCTTACTACTGTTTAGGGGTAAGCTGAGGGCAGTAACTGGCCTAATATCTGGACTCTGTACCCTGAGATAGCACCTGAACAATATGGGGATTCTCCGAGGAAGCCCTATATGTCGGAAATGTGGGGTGACTGACGAAACTGCTTTGCATTCTGTGAAAACGTAGAAGTACGATCCATTATTGAAATTTTGAAGAATCATATCTCTGAAAGTATTGGCTTGTTAGACTTGAAAATGGCATCAATAAGATTCTTATGATGAAATTGAATTTGTAATGTATACAATTTTTTTTTCGTTACTCTGAAACTATCAGGTTGATTTAGCCCTATAACAAACATAACCGAGATATTTGTCTCCCAAACCTAGTCGGAAAATTTTAACTGTCTAGTTCATTCCGTTCGAGAGTTATCGTGCCTATGACCGGTCGGACAGAATCGATTTCGACCACGGATTCTTGATCGGTGAGTCGAACCAAATTGTTCAAACCATTTCCATCCTAAAACTCGAAAATTACAGACATTTGGGCAAATTGATTTCTATATATCAGAAAGTTTTCGTCCGACATCACTGAAATTTTGCGAGAGCATTCAAAACCTTACGCTTGCACTTGCACTTGCAAGTTTAAAATCGGATCTCTAACAATAGAGATCCAAGCAAACTTGGATGAGTTCCGATATTCTAAAACGAATTTAAGTCTAATACTCAGTTGAATAAATACGGCAAGAGGATTTATGCAGTAGGTTTTTATTCGTATATCACAGATATTAAATTAATTTCAATTCCGATAGAATACATACGTCAGAATGAAACATTATTTGATCTTAGACGATTCTTTCATTAGTCCGTAAAATGGTACGAAATGTACGCAGAATCTCCTAACCTCACCTCAGTACTTGAACCAATTTTTGTCGTATAATTTTGACAGATACTCAGGTAACATTATCCTTTAATATATGCAATTCGCTGTCACGTCTCAGATTTAATGCAAACATGTGAACCATTATTAAATATTTTATACGTTTACGTGATAACAAAATGACACAAAATGAAGGTTACATGCTCATTATTCATTTAGCTATTCCTCCGTCTATTTACGATAATTAATGTCGTTCCACTTCGTTTATCAACATCATTACACCCATCGAAGTTTACCTGAAGATGTTTATTTCCAGAACTATAACACATCAGCTCTCTTCAAATTCAATCAACCTTTAGCTAAGTTACAGCTCTATAATTTCCGAATGAGACAGCAGTATTTTGTTAACATCCAGGGTAAATTTGTCGGCGAGGGGGCGTTCCCGTGTAAACAGCATTAATGGAAATTATTCCCTTCTATCCAGAACGGTGTAGAAGAAGGTTGTTCCCACCAAACCGAATTGAATGAAGTGTTTGTAGATTGCAACCGCTTTTGTCGATTCGAACTGTTAAACACCAAGTTAATCGTCAAAATTCAATTTACTATCCGATAGATTAAGTCAATGAGATTTGTATTGACCTTTCCAATGGGTTCTGTTTGAATCAACTCCGTTTCGGTACATTACATATTTTAGTTAATTCTAATTGTTTTTCCTTTCGTGTTTATTCGCCTCAAAAACTTGATTTGATTGGGGACGTGCTGATTGTTTCAATTACGTAATTAAAGTCTTGTATAGTTTGTCCACGCTCGTACCATCGATCAAATAAATTTGTATTGGTTCATAATTTTTGGCGCCAATTTTTCATTGATGTTTTTGCCCAAATGTCTCTAATTTTCAAATTTTTGGACGAAAATAGTCTGAAACGTTTTTACACTGATAAAAATTGCGAGATCAAATTTAATTCTGTCGCGTTTCTGCAGGATAGGTTTGGAGCATAAATATCTCGGTAATGCTTCTTAGTGGGCAAAATCTGCTGAGTGGTTTCGAAGTATTAGACATCTGAAATTTTGTTTTACCAATAAATCGGAAGATGCAGATATGATCCAATTGAAACTTGATAGTTAGTTGAAAAATGCAGACACGAAGACGAAATTTCGTGAGGATCGCATAACTGGAAACCTTTAAAGAAATTATGGAAAAAAATTCTGTATTTCAGAAACTATCAGTCATATATCACGCCTGACACACCGTCACGAAATACTGTATGAACCTTCAAGCCGTCTTTTTGGCGCTCTTGTTCCTCGGAACAGGAGTATTGTGGACTACAATTTTAGGAATCCTACAATTTGCTGAAGTGAAATTGAAGCTTGACAACTATGAACTGAGTGACGTAAGGTTAATTGAAAGTGAGAAAAGAATTCCGTGATGGAATCATAGAATAATAGGATAATAGTAAAATCAACATAAAGTTACGAAAACTACCCAAGGAGACAAAAAAGTAACATCATAATAGAAATGTGGTGTTCAAATATTTGCAAAGATAAACTAGATAATTACAATTACAATTGATAATGAAAATTGTTATGATTAAATTGTTTCCATTCAAGCGTCATTTAGGAATATAAGATCTGTTCAAGTTGACTTGAGTGTTAAGACAAAGGTCGTTGTGGAGCAATTCTTTGAATGAGGAAGACGTGTACCAAAAATCAAAGAAATATATCTGGTTGTTCGAGAGATATCGCCTCAGAATTGAACTGTTGATATCGATAAAACAGCCTGCATTCCAGTAAGAAAATGGGTTCAAGCGCTGAATCGTTTCAGTTTTTAACAGAGTCTCTCGCGGTTAAATTTCGACGATAAGTAATTGAGCTGGATTTGAAACACTATACACGATATTTATGGTTTTTTGTGATCCGTCGTATGAAGGAAACGAACTTTTAAATGGCCATATTTAAAAAAATGGGTTCAAGCCCTGTGGACAGGAGCTTTCTGGCGCTCTAGTTCAAACAGACAAATTATATCTCCGAAAGTATTGGTTTCTCATAGTTGGGAATTATATCAATGTATTCATATGATAGAACTGCATCATAAAGGAAATTCAACATAGTTTATTTATCAAGATTAAATGAGCAATCTGAGAATGAGAACTGCACCATGGAAGAAATCAAATTAAATATGGCCAATTTTGCCCAATAACGAAATTAACCGAGATATTCATCTCCCTACTCTGAAAATTTCAACTACCTAGCTCATTCCGTTCGAGAGTTATTGTAGGAACACTTTTTTAAAATTTTCAAATTTTTTTTTGACATTTTGCGGTAACCTGGTCGATACAAAACAACACATGCGTATGAAAGTCATGATTCTACAATTTGATGCTAAATTTCAGATAGATCGAGTAATCGGTTTCGGAAATATTCATAAAAAATGTTTTTACTAAAATCGGCCATAACTCCGAAACCGCTTGATGGATTTCGCCGATTCACGAACACGTCCGAGATATTTACGTTCCAAACTCACCTTGCAAATTTCAATCCTCTAACTCTTTTCGTTGGAGAGTTATCGTGCCTACGGCTGGAGAATCGATTTCGACCTCGGATTCTTGATCAGTGAGTTGAACCAAATCGTTTGAGACCATTTTCAGCCAAAAATTCGAAAATTACAGACATTTAGGCAAATTGATAAGCACTCTGTTCCGAGGAACTAGAGCACCAAAAAAACAAGTTTCGTATTTCCTGATCTACATTCACCAAATTTTCTTCTTTCTCGAACTACAGAATTATGCTTTCAATATTTACGTAATATTTTCAAACATTTTTGGGTGAGGTGCCCGTTGCATCACCAAAATACGAGTATTTCAACACCAACATAATATTTTTGAAGTTATAATATTCCCTTCCGTCAGTCCAGTCATTAAGTGAGAGAACCAATTTCATCGCAAATTCCAAAATTACAGACATTTGTAATGTTAATTTGAGATGTGGGTATAAAGACATAATAATAATAATAATGAATGTAAGACTTTTCTGAGAAAAACTAATTTCGGAGCAAACAACTGAGATTTTTCTCACTTCGCTCACATTTCGGTATACACTTCATTCTCATAATTCTTCGATTGATTAGATAATGTCATGTCTCAGGAAAATAAGTTGACATTATGACAATTCATATATAGAATAATTATATAATTCTGTGAAAACGTAGAAATACGATTTATTATTGAAATTTTGAAAAATCATATCTCCGATAAATTAGCTTGTTAGAGTTAAAAATGATATCATTGGATTCTTATGGTAAAACTGCTTATTGAGAAAAATTTAATTTGGAATTTGTTGTGTGAAAAAAAATTTTTTTTTTGTTACTCCGAAACCATCTGTCCGATTTTGCCCAATAACGAACTCAGCCGAGATATTTATCTCCCAAACCTACTCTGAAAATTTCGACTGTCTAGCTCATTCCGTTCGAGAGTTATCGTGCCTACGGCCGGCCGGCCGGACAGAATGAATTTCGACCACGGATTCTTGATCAGTGAGTCGAACCAAATCGTTTAAGACCATTTTCATCGAAAAATTCGAAAATTACAGAAATTTGGGCAAATTGATAAGCACTCAGTTCCGAGGAACTAGAGCACCAAAAAAATCCAGTCAATAAACCGATATATTTAGTACCACCTTAATGTTCTCTATTCCCCTTTTAAGTATTTCCGTTTTTCAATTAAACAACTTGTATATTTGATACTTGCTGATATTTATTCTTCCTACCCTCAACTGCGAATGACGTAATGCTTCCAAACAAAACTTTACATTCCAGGAGAAGGAAATTAAAGTCAAACTGATATCGTTGGAAATGTAAAAGGCAGGAACGTCATCCGTTACATTATTCGGCAATGCACAAACTTGTTTATTAAAATGGAAGAACTGGGAACATGCAACTCGTCTAGAACAGGCGTTGTTCCTTCAAATTAAACGAGGTGGTGTAGTTAAAAAGAGGTTCAAAACAGTGCTGATGTTATTTCTCCGCGCATCTCGCGTACAAGAAAACTCGCCAGGCACTCCGTCGGGCCAAAAGCGCCAACATATTTTCTGCCAGTTGGGTTTTCCCGTTTCCGCCACTTTCAGCATCAGCTGGAGCGTCGTTCACAGAAGTGCGAGGATTGATAGCGCAGATGACAGCCCACCAATTTTATTAATAGTGGATATCCAGAGAATCACCTCACATTCCGTAGATGAGATTCCATATCGCTGGCAAAATGACCAAGGGACGTGTCTGCAAATTTTGTCAATTTGAGTTCGCTGCACTTCTGATATCACGATGAGATTTTATATCGATTTGCTGAACCCCATAGGAATATTCACCTTGAAAGCTCATGAAATTGGGTGTACTTATCTACGACAATGGAAATCTTCGCAATGACAGAAGGACTTATCTGCCACTTACGTCTTTCCGTCATTGGGTGACTTGGGGTGGAATCTCTTTTGTTAAAGCACAGCCCCCTATATCTACTAGCCTGGAAGATGATAAAATGGCAACACCGCTCAGAGTCGTACGCCAGGCGATTCAGTCGAAGGTTTGTTATTGTAAATGGACGATTACTTCTGATTCTGGAGTTAATCATTATTGTTTTTGGCGGGTATTTCGTGGTATTTTTTGTATAACGATGTGAAATGTGAATTAATGCAATGCAGTGATAAATATGGTCGGATATTTGTATGTTCTGTGATTAAACTGGAGTGTGTAAATAGTAAAATTTCCTTCAGATTATTTCTACTTTGAGATGAGTACATTAAGTTGAGACTATAGACAACAAGATGGACTAGAAATATGAGTGAAATAGAACTTTCATTTCTTCCGATTTTATAAAACATTTTTATATATGTATTCAATTTCCAAAAGTCTGCATAAGTAGATGCTTCAGTTGAAATCAATACGGACCTTATTCATCTTAAATTATTCATTAAGTATGTTCAGATTTCCTGCAGTGATTTGAAATGGATTCTTCCTTTCGATCTTACCCCGAGCAGATCGTCTGAACTTACTAATCTGCTTTCTCGCTACAGAAATATAATTAATGGGGATTCAGATTCGGAATTCATCAATTTCTTTTATCAACAATTTTACACAGTTCAGATCAAAAAAATAATTTTATGTGAATTTACCCTTTATAGCATTGAATTGATATTTTGAATTCACCTAGACTTGTAGTTGTGGTTTACATTCGTGAATCATTCTAAATTCACTTTGTTCTGTTTTCGCAAATTTAATTTTGACACATTTTGTAGAAAATATAAATTACAATGTTATCGTCCACCGAATGGAAAATAAACAGAAACATTTGTAGATAGCAGAAACTCACCATTATAGTAAGAACCAAAAACAAGACAAACTCTAAGATAATTATCACAATTTTCATTAGCCTACATTATTAGTGTTATATAATAGTTATGTTTGGGAATATATTTTTATTTTGAGAATTTCATTCAAGATTATAATTTTTTTGCCAATAGTTAACCCTACACCTCTTCGTGGTTCTTGCTGAACAATGAATTGAATAACAACTACCTAGGTTTCTATTTCAACTTGATCTCAATATCATTGTGCAGAATGAAATGTAGTTATTCAATTTATTGAAAAAGTAGGGTCTCATATTGTTTATTCATCCAGGGATTCCAAGCAAGAAAACCTATTCAACGATATACGATATCCAGCGCTACCGCATTGAAGAAGTATGCCTCTAAGAGACGATAAGTTGCGGCGTTGTCAGACTGTGTTCCAGGCTATCTCTATAGTGGGCTGTGGTTAAAGTCGTTACCATATGAAGGTTCCAAAGACTCCCGATGCGATCTCTGCCTACGCGCTTCGTTTTTACGGTTACTAAGCAGTCCATATTTTTAACACACTTTGGTACTTCCTGGGTGCAGCTCATCTCCATACGGTAGTCTTAGCCTTGGTTTTTTCTGCCGCTGAATGTTCATATGCAAAAAATTGATGCACAGCTGAATTCATCTATGAGGATCATCACTGGAACTATTAGATCTACACCAATTCATTGGCTACCAGTGCTTTCAAACATTGCCCCGTACCGCATTCGCAGGCAGTGTTTCAAATTCTTGGAATAAATTTCATTCTTTTCCAAATTCTTTTCCGATTCTCTCCTATATTCCAGGCAATAAGATTCCCAGATTGAAGTCACGTAATCCTTTATGGTCCAAGTGTTTTCTCAATTCGAATAAAAGCGACAAGGAAGATTGGCGGTCTGAATTAATCTCTTGTGATTTAGTCAACAAAGATTTGATTTCTGATCCTCCAAATTAAGTTCCGGGGTTTCTTTTTCCAAGGAAAATGTGGTCTATTCTGAATCGTTTAAGAAGGGGTCATGCTCGCTGCAACTGCATGATTTTCAGATGGAACTCAGTTGAGAGCCCTAGTTGTGAATGCGGGGAACTAGAGGAGATCATTTAGGACCATTTAGTTAATAATTTTCCCATATATACATTCCAGGATGGTTTTGGGGCTATTCATAATGTTTCTGAGTCTTTTTTGGAATGGGTGGTGAATTTAAAATCTATTTATATTCCATTTAGAATTTTCTCATTTTCTCCTTTTGTCTTTTCCTTTTCCAGATTGAGTTTCGGGTACCTTGGGGAAACCTCTCAGCTTATTCAAGGAAGAATCAATAGTGATGGAAAAGATGCCCTTCAATATTTAATATTTCAGCTTATTTTGTTAACAATTTCAATTATCATAAATCACAACACTAACGGGGAGACAGGGTTTTTTTGCTGATGGTTTCCCTAAGCTCTCGTACCATACATCGAATTGTATGGTATCCCGTTAAGCTAAGCTCTGCTAACATTTTTTCATACACATGCTTTTCTGTTAGATGAAAGAATGTAACGCTCAAAGTTCGAAAGAATATATATATAGCCGTATTTATTCGGCCATTTTGAATTTGCGTGAATATAGTTATTACGATAGTTGAACTCTCAAATATGGTTTTTTAATGTTTAGTAAAAGCATGTAAAAATAACATTAATGTGACGAGGATGCATAGGCTTCCTAGGGATAATATGTTGAGTCTTATTTCAAGTTATTTCTATAATCTATTGATATTTTCACTTAGTTTCATTAAAATACTTGTATATCATCATTTTCGCTTCTCATGTTATGGCTGCAGAAAATAGGACGTTTGGATATGTTGGGTAAAACGAAGCATATACGATATGAGGAATCCAAAGGTTCTAAGAACTGGTGTAATTCTGTGTTTATTCTCAGAAACAAATGTTGGTATAAAAGATAAATGAAATTTATATCATTGCTTATATTTTGAAACCTCAATATAAATCCTCATAGTTGAAAGTGGCACTCTGAAACCCGAACTCTTTGAACTTTTGAGTAAAACAAACATTGATAACTCTTTCTTTCTTGGCAAAAAGAGAAGGCAGAAGGTTTAAGCAGTCGGTGGAAGAAGAAGACAACTCTCGCATGCTAGGGAGATTTTTGATATTGCCTCAAAACTAAGACGGAAGGTCACTAAAATGTATGAAAAGAATAAAGGCCTAAAACTGAGATCTTCAGGATGCATGCCATTGTCTTAACCTATCAGACTTGATTAACACACCAGGCTTCAATGTATTCCTGTCTCAAATAAGGTGTCAATACGTGAAGCCCAAAGGAAGACGCCTTACTTCCGATGACAAATTCTCCTTCTGACTGTATTTAAAAATAGTTCTCTTCAGCGAGATTTTTGGGGTTCCATCCAGACGAACTTTGTCAAAATTATTACATTCTGTCAATTTCAGTACAGGTATCAGTTCTAGCGTTATGGCCTTAATTATACCTTGATGGAATGGATCCATGAGAAGCAAAAATTTTGTTTGATGAAATGTCAATATTTCAAGTCGAAATTTTTGAATTGGATTCTTATTTTGAAAAATTCGGAAAAAAAAATATTTGGGAAATTTACATTTTCTGCAAACAACCTTTCTCAAAGATTATGAAAACTGCCCAAATAATCTCCTATATTTATAGAGATAATTTTCATGCAGAAGATGTTTTCCACCTTATATGTTGTACAAGTATTTAATGGTTATATAATGAAATCCATTTTTTGGCGCTCTGGTTCCTCGGAAGTGAGTGCTTATCAATTTGCCCAAATGTCTGTAATTTTCAAATTTTTCGATGAAAATGGTCTTAAACGATTTGTTCGACTCACTGATCAAGAATCCGTGGTCGAAAATCAGTCTGTCCGGCTGGTCCGGCCGGACGGCCGGCCGTAGGCACGATAACTCTCGAACGGAATGAGCTAGACAGTTGAAATTTTCTGAGTAGGTTTGGGAGATAAATGTCTCGGCTAAGTTCGTTATTGGGCAAAATCGGACAGATGGTTTCGGAGTAACAAAAAAAAAATTTTTTTTTACAAAACAAATTCAATATTAAATTTTTTTCAATAAGCAGTTTTACCATAAGAATCCAATGATATCATTTTCAACTCTAACAAGCTAATACTTTCGGAGATATGATTTTTCAAAATTTCAATAATAAATCGTATTTCAACGTTGTCACACAATGATATAATTATTCTATGTATGAATTGTCATAATGTCAACTTATTTTCCTGAGACATGTCATTATCTAATCAATCCAAGAATTGTGAGCGAAGTGAGAAAAATCTCAGTTGTTTGCTCCGAAATTAGTTTTTCTCAGAAAAGTCTTACATTTCGGAACGGAACATGAAGTAAGAGATCTGAGAGTAGTGAGACTGCTTTTCATCCATAGACATAGATATAACTCTCGAACGGAATGAGCTAGGTAGTTGAAATTTTCAGAGTAGGTTAGGGAGATGAATATCTCGGTTAAGTTCGTTATAGGGCAAAATTGGCCAGATTTAATTTGATTTCTTCCATGGTGCAGTTCTCATTCTCATGATTGCTCATTTAATCTTGATAAATAAACTATCATTTGAATTGAACTTCCTTTATGATGCAGTTCTATCATATGAATACATTGATATAATTCCCAACTCTGAGAAACCAATACTTCCGGAGATATAATTTGTCTGTTTGAACTAGAGTGCCAGAAAGCTCCTGCCACAGGGCTTTAACCCATTTTTTATACATATTTCACATTTTATTTTGTCCTAATTGAATGTTTGAAATCCTGAGATCATCCCATTGCTGCTTTATATTTGAAGGTATAAATTACAGATAATGTTGACGAAAAAGGTTTTTTCACATGATATGTAGTTTTTTATCAATAATGTCAAAGTAGACAATAGATTTTATTTTTAATTCCAAATGTATTGTATATTAGTTTCTTTGGCGTCTTTTCTGTTTCCTTTCGATTTCAAAAAATTGTTCCAAAAAACATTGTTGAAGACCATGTTGTCAAATTATCGATAACTTTGTTTTTAGCAATGTTGTGGAACAATTTTCTGTTAGTTATCTCGGAAACTACAAAGGTTATCAAAAAAAATCGAAATAGACCTGATCTAAGTTTATCGAAAAGTTTTGTCCCGAAATTAAACATTTCATCGACCGTTACAGCTATTCTACAAAAAAGGGAAGCTTCCTGTATAATAAAATGTAGAGTAAGACCAATGTATACTCACTTGGAAACTTGAAGAATGGCACAGAAAGACAACTAACACTATGAATAGTCCTTGCACTAATGTCATGTTGGTCAGACGAACAAGAACACATCGAATTGAAATTGCAGCTACCGATTTGTTGTCCGTAACAACGAATGATTTGAACAACTATGGTGACCCATACTAGAAGCATCATATCTGAAAAGATCAAAAAATATATTAAACATTTGTCCAATTAAAGTAGGTACCGATCATTTTTATGAAATATTTCAATAGTTGTTTCAGCATGTATTCGGGTTTTCAAGCAGATTCCTTTGCTCTTCGAATGTCTTCGAAGTCATCATCCTGCATTGTGCATTTAAATGTTTCGGTTCCCACAATTCTAATGATATCAGTTTACTACAAACATAGTAAAACTTTAGAGATGACGACATCGGGCCTAGGGCTTCACACGAGAGCGAGATTTTTCTCGTCTCGTCTCGTTCTCGTATTGCTTTTCCGAGACTAGAACGAGACGACACAACATACGTCGCAACGCGAAAGTCTCGTTTTTGGTCTTGTTAAAATTTTCTTATGAAGTTTTCATTCGAAAAATTGGTGAAGGTCTACATAGAGAACAATATATTATACAAAATATGAACTCTTGTGAATCTGTAAAATATTTCTGTTCTTCTAGTAACGTTATTCTTATCATGAATATTTATATTTGCCGATTTTCATATTTCAATGAATTTTTTTCAAGAACGATTTTTTATTCTCGGTTGAGTTTACTCGTATGTGTCAATCAACTACTGAGTAATAAACAAGTATACTATTGAAAGGGTTTCTTCGGCTCGTCTTATTTACTACATATACATACAGTAAACTTTTCTTATATACGTCTCGACCTTTTTTAACATCCACAGAAAACAATTGAATATGTAGAGTTTCCACTATAATTACCAATATTTTTGTCTATATTATACATCGATCGTTCTAGAAATACACGATTTTTTAGAATATTATTAAATATTATGTTTGTTACGAGCTGGCAATAATCGACATAATTTTTCAAGAAAAAATAGAATTCACAACCATAAAAACTGATGACACTATGAATCCAATACTTAACGGACAACTTTTATTGTCCCTAAATCCCAATTTCGTCTCTATTTGAACATCTAGAGAAATTTATTGTCGTGTGCTTCTTTTGTAGTGAAGATGTGAACAATTATTGTATACAACTGTAATAGTACATATAACAAAACTGGTAGAGATGTGAAGCTATTCAATGTTCCGAAAGGTTTTATGAGCAATACACCAAGAATACCCTAACCACTGGGAAGGTATTCATTGAAAACTGTACCAATTTATCCAATTCTATTAAAAATTGTATCAAAATCGATTGTTTCTTTAAAACATCAATAAAACCTTCGAAATATTGGAAAGCTGAGTTTGAAGAATATTTGCTCTTAGAAAGAGCAAATAGGAATCAATATATATTATAGTGGTGGAAAGTGAAGAAATTGTTCTTCCTACACTTTCCGGCCAAATGGCCGATGATTCATTAATGGCTACATTCGTACCTATTGAAAGATTATTTTCCACAGCAGGTATGATCATGACAAAAACACGTACATCATTGAAAGATTATGTGATGCAAGCGTGATTATGTTTGAATTCTTAGTCATCGAGTAATTTGAAAGATGTAATTAGCAGTGTTCAAAATTAAAAATAGTATATTCATGTCCAAATATTTTTTTATAAGAGCCTAATAAATACAGCGTTACAAAACTATCCATTATTAAATACCATTTCGTTTATATATTATAATATTTATTATCGTTATTCAGAATTGAGCCAGACGAGACGAGACAACCGATAACAAGACGAGAACGAGACTCAATTTTTTGGGAATTGGCGAGACCGAGACGAGATTTTTTACACTCTCGCCTACTCTCGTCCCATGTGAAGCTGTAATCAGGCCCATTAACATGCCCCGAAACTTCACCGTCAGTCAAATATCAGTAGTAAAATTAAAAATTCACGTATAGAACTCATTTAAGTACAAATAGATTATTGTATACCATAAAGAATTCAGTTCATTAGTGAACGATCAGATAGTTAGGTATCCAGAGATATAATGGTGTCCATCATCAACTTTATCTCTATCTCAGACCGTGTCATATTCACACAACTGCAGACCAACTCAAGGAAACTAAAGATCGTGTAAGTATATGCTCCTACAACCAACAAGCCTGGAAGAGAAATTGAGTTCTTTTTCGAATTAACCAAAAATTAGATTGAATCACTGATATCAAGAGATGTTACTATAATCTTTGAAAGGAATAAGAGAGGAAAGAGGCGATTGACTTGTACAATTTTGCCAAGAGGAAGAGATGATAGTAACCAATAACTTCCATGAACTTCCAAAGCGACGACTCTATACATGGAGACTCCCGCAGCAGGATAATAATCAAAGACTAATGCGTAATCAAATTGATTACATATTAATGAGCATGAGATATAGAAACTGCATAAAGTCAGTTGAAGCTTATCCAGGGGCAGATGTTTCCTTTGATCTCAGTCCCCTGGTAGGCCAGGTGCACATGAAACTCAAACGAACACCAAAGAAAGGAGAATCTTGCATAGATGTAGCGGAACTAGAGAACCAAGACCTACGGAATGAGTTAAAAAGAAAAATAAAAGAAAACTTGAAAATGCAACAGCAAGGAATAATACCGAAACTGCATCCACAAAAAAAGGAGGAATGGATAACTGACGAGATCCTTGATCTAATGGATAGGAGAACAGCTTTAAAGGGAGGAACGAACAACGGTATGAGGAGATACAACGGATACTCCACAAAAAATCGGGTAAAGCCAAGGAAGATTACTACAAATAGAAATGGGAGGAAATTGAAGAGTTACAAGCTTAACGCGACAGTTTCAACTCACACAAGAAAGTAAATGAACTCACCGGCACTAATAAACAAAAGCTACCTAATATTTTATAAGATAAAAACGGAAAAATAGTCACAGATATGGAAAGAAAACTGGAAGAACAACACTGCACAGCTCTTCGAACACGAGAGACGAAAAGCGAATTTCGAAAAAAGGGATAAAGTGGTTAGGTGACACATGCTATGTTTGTTGCCTGATGTGGCCGTGGATATACGCTTCGGCTTGAGTGCATCTTCAGCAAGATTCATTCATGAAGTATAGGATAAGAAATGAGGAAAGAAAAGAGGGCAGTTAGTTTCGGGAAACGAAAGAAGCGTCATCCACGGATACGTCAGTCAAAATAACGAATCATTAGTTATTGAGAGGAATTTTGAAGTTTTGTTGATAAATAATCATGAATAAAAAAAAAGCACTGACGTGTAGTCAGTACTCTTTGGCGCGCGTGTTCACGGTGGCTAATTTGAATTGAATGATGATTACTTCAAGCTCAGTAGATAGAGCGAGCCGAAGATCTACCCAAAGGATAGTGGACACCATTCACTGTCGGTTCAAAAATTAACAGTGCTGTATCTAAGCTGCCATCAGGATAGATTAACAAAGTTGGAAAAGAACACAACTGACTCTCCTTAGTCGCACCAGCTCCTAGAAGATTTGGGAGGGTCAGTATAATCCTAATCATGTTAATCGCACGCGCGCCAAAGCAGATTGACTTTTTACACTTTTTCTTTCATTGTTGAGTCAATCTGCTTTTGCGCGCGTGCGATTAACATGATTAGGATTATACTGACCCTCCCAAATCTTCTAGGAGCTGGTGCGACTAAGGAGAGTCACATGTGTTCTTTTCCAACTTTGTTAATCTATCCTGATGGCAGCTTAGATACAGCACTGTTAATTTTTGAACCGACAGTGAATGGTGTCCACTATCCTTTGGGTAGATCTTCGGCTCGCTCTATCTACTGAGCTTGAAGTACTCATCATTCAATTCAAATTAGCCACCGTGAACACGCGCGCCAAAGAGTACTGACTACACGTCAGTGCTTTTTTTTTTTTCAAGTTCCTTTAACAGATATAGCTATCAATACAGTTTGGCTGTTAGCTTTACCGTAGATCGAAAAAAAAATGCGGTTGTGGGACCTCCGCTTGGAACGCAATTGCCTCTTCTCCGAATCCGAACGTATTTTAATATAGATCTACCGAATATAGTTATTTATGAATTCGCCTCAGGGCCACCATACAGACATTTCAACTCGGAAACAACGCTATTTCCCCCAAACTGACTTGTGTCCGTGCACCGAATTGACATGAATATTCTTTTAAAACCTCACAATATCGGCTCATTGCTTCCAACATAACCCAAACAACCCAAAATCATTCACTTCTCATCTGCGCAAGCGCAATATACTCTTGCCTGCAAGTCCTCCCAAAATTACACACCTCACAAAAAACTCCGATTCTCCAACACTAGTGGTTCAGGAGATATCGCTTCTTGAATCCACGCATGCGCAGACCCTCACCAGGGGATTCTATAGAGGAATAGCATCCGCCATCTGCGCATGCGCACAACGAAAAATGTCCGGAAAGGGCAGCATGAACCTCAAAAAAATAGGTTTCGGCATTTTAAGCAAAGTATTTCGCAAAATAGTAGTAATTTTTTTATTTTTTTCATGTCATGTGATCTTCACGAAATTTTGCAAAAGTGTTTGCATTGGTCTTTTGCATCTAACTACTGAGTTTCAATTTAATCAGATCAGTATTTTTCGAGTTATCCTGAAAACAAAATTTAAAATTTTTGAAATTTTTTTTTGCTACTTTAGGGCCGTTCGATCAAAACAAAACTTCGCAGGCATATAAAGGTCATGATTCTACAATTTGCTGCCAAATTTCAGAAAGATCGAGTTATTGGTTCCGGAAATATTCATTAAAAACGTTTTGACTAAAAACGGCCTTAACTCCGAAACCGCTCGGTGGATTTCGCCCGTTAACGAACTTGTCCGAGATATTTACGCTACAAAACTACCCTGCAAATTTCAACGCTCTAATTCGTTCCGTTCGAGAGTTATCGTGCTAACGACCGGCCGGACCGGACGGACAGAATTGAATTTGACCTCGAATTCTTCATCAGGAAGTCGAACCTAATCGTTTGAGACCATTTTCGAAAAAAAATTCGAAAAATACAGACATTGTGACGAAATGATAGCACGCTGTTCCTTGCGGAACACGCGCGCAAAAACGATCGATTCCATATAACAGGAGTGATACCAAATGAATGGTTGCTATCGACATTTATAACTCTTCCAAAATAGAAAAATGCCAAAGATTGGTCTGATGAACGCACGATAAGCCTCATGAGTCCTACCCTTCAAATCTCGTTGAAAGTTATTCATAAAAGAATATTCTAGAAACTAGATGCAGATATCAGTGACAAACAATTTTAATAATTATTAAAGGATACTGTGGAAGGTATAGTCATTAATGGCTTCTTTCTGGGTTTTCTCTCCAAAACTCTGAAATATAACTATTAAATAAAAATTTATTATTTTTTGAAGTGCTTCTGCGTAAGAAATACAAGATATTTGTCAGAAGTAATAAATCGAACAGTGTTGCGTAAAAAACAATAACGAAACAAAATCAACGATGAAACTCGTAACGTTTCGGAATTGATGTATTTTCGTTATTGTTTGTTAGTTTATTGCTCATGACAAATATAATTTGTTTCTTACACAGAAGCAATTCACAAAATAATAAATTTTTATTCAATAGTTATTTTTCAGAGTTTGGGAGAGAAAACCCGGAAAGAATCCATCAAGAAATTATACTGTGGAACAACTGGGACACTGCACAGGTGGTTTTAAAGTTAGTATAAAATACTGTGGAAAAGCCCTGTGGACAGGAGCTTTGTTCAAACTTTGACAAATTATATCGCCGAAAGTATTGGTTTCTCAGAGTTGGGAATGATATCAAAGGAATCTTATGATATAACTGCATCATAAAATAAAGTAAATTAAATTAGAATCCATTGATATCATTTCCACCTAGGAGAAATCAATACTTTCGGAGTTATGATTTGTCAAAGTTTCAACAAGAGCGCCAAAGCTCCTGTCCACAGGGCTTTCCCACTCTTTAATTTGGCTTCTGTGCGTCAACTCTTAATAATTTTCATAATTAAAGTCAAAACGTAGGTCTATGACTCATCTCATGTTGGATGTATATTAGGGTGTCCCTTATATGTTAAAAAAAAATTTTTTTGTTGTCGAAACGTGTACCCTCTTATTATATTTATTAGTCTATTAGTAACCCAAGTACAGAATTTCAACCTCCTACGTTGATCTCATCCCGTGCCGACTTAGCTTCAAAGTTTTCAAAAATAGCTGTTGAACCCATTTCCTTACTCTGCCCGTAGACCATCACTTAAATACATTCTATTAGATAAATTATGATCAAACACAAATTTATATGATAAACTTTCTGCAACTAATAAAAATAGTACAATATATATCTAATTATTAATTCAGATTTTTCCATTTTACTGTTCTTCATCTGCAGTAATCAAACAATCAAACTCCAGCATTAATTTAGCATCTCGTTCAGCTGTGTCATTAACTGTTTTTGGCGCTCTTGTTAATCTAAAAATTTTCTTTCTCTAAATCGTTGCTTGTCACTGATACGAACTCAATCAAAGATTTCCCTGAAAAAAGTTAAACTACTTGGAGTAGTATGAATGAAAGAGTGAGTTTCAATGAATTGATTAAATGCTACTTTTTACCAAACGTAAAGAGAGCCAGACATATCTTCCTTGGATGGGACATATCTCTTTCCAGAAGCTTCAGAGCCTTTGCTGTAAATTTTCTACAATGTTCGTTTTCGTCCGCTCATCAACCTCATCATCAAAATTTTAAAAACGACTATTTCCTCTGATAAGTACTACAAGTGTTGACAGAACTCGTTTAGAGTCGCTTTAAACATTAATTTATCAACCCTTTCATAAACTTCTAAGGTTTGTAGAGAACAAAAATGTTGATAAGGTGCTTTTCTGCCAAACTGCATACCAGCTAAGGCTTCTCATAAACTACCACAATAAATAAACACAAATCACGTAGAGCTTGTTCCTTCTTGGCACCCATTTCAAACTGAGATTGCAACAAACAGCTTTTTTAAGTTTTTTTTTGGGTTTTGACACCCAAAGAGCTTGATGCATTGCGCCAGAATGTCACCAATTCATCAATTTATTTGTTCCACAGAGGTGTTGTTGAACAAAATCGGTACATGGTTTGATGGCACTAGGATTAATATCCATCCAGTTGTCTCTAAACTTTTCGAACAGCGTAATATCAGGACTATTAGTAACTAGCTGGATCTTGGATCAAACGCAGTTTTGAGAACCCGACCTTTAAGTGCATATATTACAGCTTTCGCTTGATGCTCAGTGGACATTATATCTAAAGTTGCAACTAATTTTGAGGTCACAAAACCTTTTCTTCCCCTTCTTGTCAACTTACATATTGAGATGTGGCAGCCTGAAGTTCTTCCAGACTTTCTTCAGAGATTGTTGATTGTTCCTCTATTTCTCCATGTGTTTCAAAGCTGTGTGAAGAATCAATAATCTCTCGAAAATCATTTGCCTTAATTTCTTTTTCTCTTCTGCCAGTTTACTCAGCGCTGCCCTTTGTTCAATTTCAGCCAACTTTTTGTCAACACATGCTAAGTATCCCGGACATCCTAGCTCGCTTTATTTTTGCAAGAATATCTTATCTTCTGCAATTTTTATTCTTTCGAGAGTATCAGCATGTGCGATATCCAATAAATTATCTACATAATTCAAATTGAAAGTCTTCTTGTGGTGCCTATAAACATCTTGAATCTTCTTACTATCCGTTTGAAGCTCACGCCAGACTTGATAACTTCTTAACATCATTACGAACAGCTTTGGTAGGTATTCTCGCCTTTTCACAGAATATAATACACTCCAGAAGATTTGCACTGTCATTAACAGTCAACATAGCTTCGCGTATATTGAAAAATAAATACATAAGAAATTAACGAATAGACGGTAATTTTGAACCTGTTATTTGGCGACTTACTTCACCAATTAAAATATTTTTTTTGTTTCTTGATTCCACTGACATCCTCAAAAATCAAAATAATACCGAATCGTTACTCGACAAGCCGAAATAAACTGACAATAACAGAAGGCATGCGCCGCTTCTGTGACTGAAGACTGAACTTGTATGAACTTCTTTACGCGCAAGTCGGCACGGTTAGTTCTCTTCCAAATGAGGTAAAAAATGGTTTTTGAGTGTTTTGGGTCCAAATGAACAAAACAAGAGCCTATGCGTTGTGAAATTAAAACTTCGAAAAATAAGGGACACCCTAATGTATATACATCAGGAAATTATAATTAGAGTATTCTATGAAATCATATAAAATTGAGAATAATTATTGAAATTTTGAAAAATCATATCTCCGAAATTATTAATTTGTTAAAGTTGAGAATGACATCAATGGATTCCTATGATGAAACTGCATCATGAAAAAATTTAATTTAAAATTTTCGATATAAAAAAATATTTTTTTGTTACTCCGAAACCACCTGGCTGATTTTGACCAATAACGAACTCAGCCGAGATATTTATCTTCTAAACCTACTCTGAAAATCTCAACTGTCTAGCTCATTCTGTTCGAGAGCTATCGTGTTAACGGACGGACGGCCAGACAGAATCGATTTTGATCATGGATTCTTGATCAGTGAGTCGAACCAAAACGTTTGAGACCATTTTCAGCCAAAAATTCGAAAATTACAGGCTTTTGGGCAAATTGATAAGTACTATGTTTCGAGGAACAAGAGCGCCAAAAAACACATTCTGTATCACCCTGTAAAAAATTACGTACGCCAAATTTTCTCAGAATTTAAAAGATTTGATAGATTCGATATAAATTTTCCTACAATTAAAAAAAAAATTATCAAATCTAACTTGAAATAACAAATTTATTTGAATAAATCACTTTTTTGAGTGGATCGATTATTCTGCCGGTGAGTGTATTTGTCAATTTTCAATGTTGAAAGGTTTCAGAGATCATCTCAGACTTCTGGGGATCTATCAGTCTAGAGTCAATACGAATCCCAAGTTCAATGGGCAAACGTTATTTATTCATCTGTAGTATGAGTGAGTAAACAGGAAATTATTAGCACGAGCATAATACGGGTACTACACGGAATACTCTGCAACTGTAAAAATTATAATACAGTGTGTTTCAAAAATTACGCACCAAGAGCAAATTTTCTCACCTGTATAATTTTTTGAAATTCTGGTTTTCGGGAAAGTTGGTGCTCAGGAAACGATGATTTTCGACATATATTATGTCATTGATCGTGTTACTCTGCAAACCTGTCAAAATTGACATTCATTTATAAAAATTACCAAAAGACGTAGAAATCAGAACAATATCGAAAAGTTTCTGACACAAATGTTGCTCAGAATTTTATTTTATACCAAACTGCCAAATTTCATAATGAAATTCCGAAATTTTTGGATATTCATATTCTGATGACAGCACGTTAGAGGGAGCTGTGGGCTTTGCGGAAATTTGAAAAATAATTCAGAATGTAATTCTAATGAAAGAGACATTATCACAATTCAAATAAAGTTTATAGTAATTTTATGTTCCTCATAAATTATGATTTCTATTTCTAAATGCGCAAAGAGCTAATATCTCCCTAATTATTTTTGGATCATCATAAGAAATTATCCGCCTGTCAACTCGATTTTATTTTCACAGGTATCTTTGTTTTAGATGAGGTCTGTATTGCTTTTTTAGTGGTATTTGGGCGAGTATTTGAGAAAATATATTCAAAAGTGTTTTCACAGGGTTTGGAGAATTATTCTCCAGGTATAAAATGGAAGAATTTAATTTCTTATGATGTTCCAAGAATAATTAGCGAGATATTAGCTTTTTGCGCATTAAATTTCTCAAGTATAGTTCGGTTTGCACCAAGATTGTGAGGCTTTCACTATAGAGATCATAATTTATGAGGAACATTAAATTAATATTAACTTTATTTGAATTGTGATAATGTCTCTTGCATTAGAATTACATTCCGAATTATTTTTGAAATTTCCTCAAAGCCCACAGCTGCCACTTACATGCTGTCATCAAAATATCAATATAAAAAAATTTCTGAATTTTCACTATGAAATTTGGCAGTTTGGTATAAAATGAAATTCTGAGCAACATTTGTTTCAGAAACTTTTTGATATTGTTCTGATTTCTACGTCTTTTGGTAATTTTTCTAAAAAAATGTCAATTTTCACAGGTTTGCAGAGTAACACGATCAATGACATATATGTCAAAAACCCAAACTTCAATAAACTATACAGGCGAGAACATTTCCTCTTGGTGCGTACTTTTTGAAACGCACTGTATATAGATAAAAGCATCACAACTGATTGACAGGTATTGCAACAAATTATTATTAATGGGAAATAATTAAATGACTTGCCAACTTATTTTATTGAACACCCTCTGTACAAACGTTATCGAAACTTTTTTGTGATTTGAAACATAAACAAATCAGTTCCTTGATACCACTAAAAAACCACTTAGGCACTTAATGTTTGTTTATATTATCCGAAAGAAGCTGTTATGTTCAGTGCATAGTATTTCGAATCTGAGTAGTAAAATCACTAAAATCGATTTCAGACCGAGATGTCTATCCGAATAAGTCGACTTTCATGGCTAACTGAATGAGGTAATAGATGTTCCTAAGCAAAGTGGAATTATAAATAAATCCAGTGAGTCATTTCGAGTAAACACACTGCAGACTAGATTTTTTATGGAGGAGCTGAACGATTGTTTACCCATACATCCATTTATTACAAAATTCGTGTTATTTTGTACCATTACAGTTTATCACGCTCGTGTGTTGTCTTCATTAGATATCGCTGGGCATTTACTTCAGAATTATTACCCTTAACACTTTTTGGCGCTCTTGTTCCTCGGAACAGAGTGCTTAACAATTTGCCCAAATGTCTGTAATTTTCGAATATTTGGATGAAAATGGTTTTGAACGATTTGGTTCGACTCACTGATCCAGAATCCGTGGTCAAAATCGATTCTGTCCGGCCGGTCCGAACGTAGACACGATAACTGTCGAACGGAATGAGCTAGACAGTTGAAATTTTCACAAATATCTCGGTTGAATTTGTTCATTGGGCCAAATCGGCCGGAGGGTTTCTGAATAACGATAAACATTTTTTTAAAATTTTTGTTAAGATGTAGTTTCAGCATAAGAATCCATTGATATCATTTTCACTTATAGCAAATCAATACTTCCGGAAAAAATGATTTTTCAAAATTTCAATATTAAATCGTAACTCTATGACTTCACAGAATGCAGTATGGAAAATTGATGTTCGTATCTATGAATTTCATCTGTGTTCATAAATTTCATCATTGTCATCTCATCTACAGATAAGAGACATGTCAAACAAAGTATGATTGAATAGAAAATGACCAATGGAATAACCTCAAGTATCGTAGATAGCTCTTGGATAATCCATATGATGATGATAATCCATATGACGATATGATGATGGAAATATGAGAGATGACAAGCGAATTTTGAATAAATTAATATTAAGTTGGCAGAGCCACCCCCTATAAAAAAAAAAAACTAAGTGCGCGATAAACTTTTTCTGTCACGACGAATATGTTTGGGTCGTTCGACAATTATTCAGCTCATTTCTGATTGAAAAAAAAATTCGATTAACCAACGTACGTGATTTGTGTGTGGCCCCTTTAGCCAAATATTAAGTTAGCCCATACAAAAAAAACGAAGCGCGGCGTGACAAACTTTTTTCTTTCACGACAAATTCTCGACAATTAATGCAATAGGTTTCATTGAAATTCTTGCAAGTGGCTCTGCTAACTTAATATTAAGTTAGCAGAGCCACCCCATAAAAAAAAAAACTAAGAGCGCGACAGACTTTTTTCTTTCACGACAAATTCACGACAAATATTCGACAATTAATGCAACAGGTTTCATTAAAATTCTTGCAAGTGGCTCTGCTAACTTAATATTAAGTTAGCAGAGCCACCCCATATAAAAAAAAACTAAGCGCGCGACAATTTTTTTTCTTTCACTACAAATTCTCGACAAATATTCGACAATTAATGCAATAGGTTTCATTGAAATTTTCGCATGTGGCTCTGCTAACTTTATGGAGGTTTTTATCCTTGTCTCTCTAAGTCGATTTTGACGTTTCTCGAACCAACTATTAGCAAGGAACTAGACAATGTCATGTCTCAGGAAAATAAGTTGACATTATGACAATTCATACATAGAATAATTATATAATTCTGTGAAAACGTAAAAATACGATTTATTATTGAAATTTTTAAAAATCATATCTCCGAAAGTATTAGGTTGTTAGAGTTAAAAATGATATCATTGGATTCTTATGATAAAACTGCTCATCGAAAAAAATTTAATTTGGAATTTGTTTTGTAAAAAAAAAATTTTTTTTTGTTACTCCGAAACCATCTGTCCGATTTTGCCCAATAACAAACTTAGCCGAGATATTTATCTCCCAAACCTACTCTGAAAATTTCAACTGTCTAGCTCATTCCGTTCGAGAGTTATCATGCCGACGGCCGGCCGGACGGCCGGCCGGATAGAATGATTTTCGACCACGGATTCTTGATCAGTGAGTCGAACCAAATCGTTTAAGACCATTTTCATCGAAAAATTCGAAAATTACAGACATTTGGGCAAATTGATAAGCACTCAGTTCCGAGGAACTAGAGCTCCAAAAATGGGTTCAAGCCCTGTGGACAGGAGCTTTCTGGCGCTCTAGTTCAAACAGACAAATTAACTCTCTGAAAGTATTGGTTTCTCAGAGTTGGGAATTATATCAATGTATTCTTATGATAGAACTGCATCATAAAGGAAATTTAATTCAAATAATAGTTCATTTATCAAGATTAAATGAGCAATCTGAGAATGAGAACTGCACCATGGAAGAAATCAAATTAAAATAGCTGAACTGAATTTGACTCTCTCTTATAGAACAGGATGAAATGTACGAGTATGAACACAGATCATATAATAAAGCTTAGATAGAATAATTATAGCATTCTGTGAAAACATAGAAGTACGATTCATTATTGAAATTTAGAAAAATCATATCTCCAAAAGTTTTAGCTTGTTGGAGTTGAAAATGATATCGATGGATTTTAATGGTGAAACTGCATATTAAATAAAAATTGAATTAGAAATTTGTTGCTTAAAAAAAATTGTTTTTTCGTTACTCCGAAACCATCTGGCCTTTTTTACCCAATAACGAACACCGAGATATTCATCTCCCTAACCTACTCTGAAAATTTCAACTGCCTAGCTCATTCCGTTCGAGAGTTATTGTAGAAAAAACTTTTTAAAATTTTCGAAATTTTTTTTTTACACTTTGCGGTAACCTGGTCAATACAAAACTTCACATGCGTATAAAGGTCATGATTCTACAATTTGATGCTAAATTTCAGATAGATCGAGTGATCTGTTTCGGAAATATTCATAAAAAATATGTTTTACTAAAATCGGCCATAACTCCGAAACCACTTGATGGATTTCGCCCATTAACGAACTTGTGCGAGATATTTACGCTCCAAATCCACCTTGCAAATTTCAACCCTCTTACTCCTTCCGTTCGAGAGTTATCGTGCCTACGGCCGGACTGGCTGGACAGAATCGATCTCGACCTCGGATTCTTGATCAGTGAGTCGAACCAAATCGTTTGAGACCATTTTCAGCCAAAAATTCGAAAATTACAGACATTTGGGCAAATTGATAAGCACTCAGTTCCTAGGAACAAGAGCGCCAAAAAGGGAGGAAGTGGAACATGCAATAAAAACATTAGAGAGCGGAAAAACCTCAGGTCCAGATCAACTACCAGCGGAAATGCTTGAACTTATAGAGGAAGACCAGATTCATATACTTGTAGAATTCATCACTACCATATACAACGTGCCAAAAAAGTAACGTTACTCGTCAATAATTCTTGTACGAAGAATTATTAAGGAAAATCCTCGCACCCGTCGATTTTTGATTTTAATAGTAATTTACGTAACAAGTCCGGAAAATAGGGTTTTTTTGGACGAATAGACAAAATTCTAGGACGAGCGTAAGCGAGTCCTAGAAGTCTATGAGTCCAAAAAAACCTTTTTTCGGCAACCGTCCGGGAAGTGCCCACTTCCCGGACGCTTTTTCTTTGAGAAAGAAGCAGCGACTAGGCCGGAAGAATCACGTCGTTTTGGTCATTGTAAATATGAAAATCTTGGTAGGTATATTTTTGGTAATTGAAGTTACCATAGCACTGAGAAAACGGCTGACAGTTCATATAAAATTAGTTAACATGTTATATTTTCTGTTCTGGTTAATTTGAATAAGAATCAAAATATATAAAAAAAAATATGTCGTCTCATTGATTTGTTATTCTACACGGTTGCCGAAAAAATATTGTACGCAACACGCCCGAAAAATGTTTTTTTGGACTCATAGACTTCTAGGACTCGCTTACGCTCGTCCTAGAATTTTGTCTATTCGTCCAAAAAAAACCTATTTTCCGGACTTGTTACGTAAATTACTATTTCGGGCGTGTTGCGTACAATATTTTTTCGGCAACCGTGTAGTATAACAAATCAATGAGACGACACATTTCTTTTTTATATATTTTGATTCTTATTCAAATTAAACAGAACAGAAAATATAACATGTTAACTAATTTTATATGAACTGTCAACCGTTTTCTCAGTGCCATGGTAACTTCATTTATCAAAAATATACCTACCAAGATTTTCATAATGTATTTACAATGACCAAAATGACGTGATTCTTCCGGCCTAGTCCGGGAAGTACGTACTTCCCGGACTAGGCCGGGAAAAGCACCTTTCTCAAAGAAAAAGCGTCCGGGAAGTGGGCACTTCCCGGAAGGTTGCCGAAAAAAGTAATTTATCGTATTTTTTTTCAATTTGATATTTCTCACCCCCTACGCTCCGCACCCCTCTACTTCATTTTTTCAAATGCGAATATATGGATTGTGATACATCAATTGAAAGGTAATTTGATTACCTACTCAACGGTGCTAATGAAAGAAAATTTGGTTGGGCGGTTTTTTTGGCGCTCTAGTTCCTCGGAACTGAGTGCTTGTCAATTTGCCCAAATGTCTGTAATTTTCGAATTTTTCGATGAAAATGGTCTTAAACGATTTGGTTCGACTCACTGATCAAGGCACAATAACTCTCGAACGGAATGAGCTAGACAGTTGAAATTTTCAGAGTAGGTTTGGGAGATAAATATCTCGGCTGAGTTCGTTATTGGGCAAAATGGGACAGATGGTTTCGGAGTAACAAAAAAAAATTTTTTTTTTACAAAACAAATTCCAAATTAAATTTTTTTCAATAAGGAGTTTCACCATAAGAATCCAATGATATCATTTTTAACTCTAACAAGCTAATACTTTCGGAGATATGATTTTTCAAAATTTCAATAATAAATCGTATTTCAACGTTGTCACACAATGATATAATTATTCTATGTATGAATTGTCATAATGTCAGCTTATTTTCCTGAGACATGTCATTATCTAATCAACCCAAGAATTGTGAGCGAAGTGAGAAAAATCTCAGTTGTTTGCTCCGAAATTAGGTTTTCTCAGAAAAGTCTTATATTTCGGAACGGAACATGAAGTAAGAGATCTGAGAGTAGTTATTTATTTATTTAGCGTATGGCATGCATGGATTCAGTTACAATTAGGTAATAAATCAACACTACGAAGTAACCGGTTTAAAGAAAACCAGCATTCACTTGTGAGTAGAATTTAGACACAAGTGACACCTGGAATTCAATCAACCAAGCTCCTCGCTGTGACTACCCAAAACTACAGATCTCTACGTATATTCTTTTCCCCTATGTGGTAATCAGCAAGTACTCGGATTCGAGTCTCATGCAGTTGACCACTGGGGAGACTGCTTTTCATCCATAGACATAGATATAACTCTCGAACGGAATGAGCTAGGTAGTTGAAATTTTCAGAGTAGGTTAGGGAGATGAATATCTCGGTTAATTTCGTTATAGGGCAAAATTGCCAAGATTTAATTTGATTTCTTCCATGGTGCAGTTCTCATTCTCATGATTGCTGATTTAATCTTGATAAATAAACTATCATTTGAATTGAACTTCCTTTATGATGCAGTTCTATCATATGAATACATTGATATAATTCCCAACTCTGAGAAACCAATACTTTCGGAGATATAATTTGTCTGCTTGAACTAGAGTGCCAGAAAGCTCCTGTCCACAGGGCTTGAACCCATTTTTTATTAAAACATTAGAAAATAATTAATTGGGTATGGTTACTCGCTTTTTGGAATGAACTAGTTTCTTAAGCAAGGATGGAAAATAATTTTAATGTATTAAATGTTCGAATTGAGCACCGTTGACGGCTTGACAATGTGTGAGCCGTTCTTCGAAACTCCTCAAATATTATTATAAAGATTATTAAAAACCAGTTCATTAGACTTGAGTGAGTAACTACATAAGATTTCTCAAACCATTTTAATGATTTTCGAGAATCAGAAGACAAGCTTTCAGATAATCATGAGATATTGAATCCAATAAGTGTGTCTGATTCAACAGGTAAAGACAGTGCAGGGGTGGATTAGCACATTGCAAAATTTCAACCGCTTATAACTTTTAACCTGAGTAGAATCTGGAAAAATGTTAAATGAAAAAGGTGTTTCATTTGATGAGATGAATCCATGGTTAAAAGAATGTATAACTTGAAGACACCCTGTATATTTTGAACGGGAAATATTCGGGCTTCATGCAAAATTTGCAGAGCTTTTCAGTATTACTTCATAAACGATGAATTATCTCAGAAAACTTGCCCTTGGCTCAGTAAATCTCGTTAATTGCGAAAGTTCAACTGAACTCATGATCTACCAAGAATAAGATTATCGCCATTAAATGGGCCGTATAAATGTACCTAATTCTGATGAAAGTTCAAATATTAACCAGCTGAACTACATTCATAGCAGTTGGTTTTATTCAGCGACTACAAAATCCCATGTTTTCATTGAATTAACTCCAAGTAGAAACGGGAAAAAACTAACTCTAGAATAATGAAATTTTTGCTCTTGTACCAGAATTAAGACAGTGGGGAAATATTGTAAAAGCTGGAACATAACACAATTATCTTCCTTTCCGCTTCCTTCATTATAAGGAACGAGAAAAAATATTCGGAAAAAATCAACAAAAGCTATTCCAGCTAGTCACAATTCGAAAACACATTTACAAGAAGTGGTTTCAAGTGAAAGAGCGTAGCGGGCGGGTTCCGTCGAGAGAGCCGGGCTGCGCGAAAAATAAATATCGAAGAAGATTATCTTTGGATTTTCCAACTGAGACCAGCAATTAAGAGGTTTTACAGTGGAATTAACCCGCGCCCAACTGTTCAATTAACAGCTTGTAATGGTCTAATTTGAAAATTGGATTCTAGGAATTCGAATAGTAGTTCCGACGTAATGTTTTCGTTAATTAAAATGGTTCAGAATCTGTCCGACTAGGAAGTCGTTTTTTCAAATCGAATTGCATCTGGTCTAATTGTAAGTGGAAATTTCTATATTTCTTGAACAGCACTCCCCGGTGTGAGCAATTCTAGCAGTGGAAGTTTTCAATATACAATTCGTGCCCAGGTGTTGTTAGCACTGATTGATAAAAGAAATCTTGAGATTTTTCTTCGATAGTTTATCCTAAGTGAAAGACTGAAAACAGCCTTCATGTGCCATGTGTGTCAGGTAAAGGCACTCGGGAACTTGCAAGGCAAGATAATTTACATCTGCCCCGGGAATAGATCCAGAGTGTGCATTTTTTATCAATAAGAGTAATTAACAGTCTAGTGCTCATTGTTAATGCAACATTCAGTATTATTTGGCTTTAATATTTCTTTTCGTTTTATATTTCACTGTATATTTTTTTTGCTTCGAAACGACCGTTGAATCAACGCGTCAGTTTCTATCTTTCATTTTTCATTCCCAATCCATTAATAAATACGTTGGGAAATCTCGGACTACATATGGAGGCATATGTGGGAGAGATGTGAATCAATTTAATTCCGATTCTGAAAGACGACGGTATATAAACACAGCGAATTTATTACTAAAAATTCCTCTACTTTTTCTGATTTTACGAAGACGAAGTTTATGAACGTTCTACGAACAACAGAAGATACCAAGATACAAAGTACCAGCTACCAAATTCTGGCGTTCATCCTAACGAAGGTAGGTTCGAGTGCTTCCAGCGTATCTTTTGTTTATTTTTCATTTATTTCCTTTTTTTTTCTATATTTTCATATTCACTGAGCTACCGTAACATTGGTCCAATTCGTGCCAAATTTTCTTTTCTTTCCGTTGATTCAGCGATTGTTTCGAAATTATTTCATTTCTATATCTCACTGGCGGTTGTTTACTTTTTTTTATCGGTTTTTATTTGATTCCCATATTGAGTGTTGCTTTACCATTTGATTTCTTACAATCACGCCTAATTTAACTCATTCATTATGACAGCTAATAAATTAAAACAAAATTATGCACTGCGTCAATTACAAATTGACGATATTGAGGAAATTCTTTCTTTGGCGACTTCAGCTGTCGATGATGAAAGTAGTCATGTCAGGTTTCGACTTCGCTATAAAGAGTTGAATAATATTTATGAAAAGTTTCATAATGTTCACAATGCAATAATAGCGATTGTGTCAGTTTCGGAAAACCCTGATTTATTGCTGGAAAAACAGATAAAGTCTGCATTCAATGATTCTTTTTTCACAATAAAAACAACTTATAGCAATTTATTTACGATAACTGATGATGTTTCGGTCAAGTTTACGAAAGCCACACCTAATGTCAAACTTCCGAAGATTTCCTTGCCATCCTTTAGTGGAAATTATAAAGATTGGACAACCTTTCATGATATTTTCACTAGTTTGATTCACAATAATGCTAATTTGTCGGACATTGAAAAATTCCAATATCTTCTGAGCTCTTTAAGATCTCAGGCTTTGTCATTGCTAAAAGGTTTTCCATTAACAGCACAAAATTAACATGTTGCTTTCGAAACTTTGACCAGACGTTATCAAAATAAACGTCTTTTGGCAAATTCATGTTGGCAAGAGATCACAAACATTTCAAAGTTATCTCATGAGTCAGTTGAGGATTTACGGAATTTACTTGATACATTCTCTGAAAATTTGTCATCTTTGAAAAACTTAGGTTTGCCTGTTGATCAATGGGACTTTATACTTTTCCATATGTTGATTCAAAAATTAGATAATTCTACAATTAAACGTTTCGAATTACAAGAATGCTCGTCAGATATTCCGTCATTTACAAATTTACATAATTTTCTTCTGAACCAGTGCACCGCTTTGGAATCTGCTGCTCTTTCTACTTCCATTAAACCTAAACACAGTCCACTTTCTCATACCATAACTAAACCACATAAACCATCTCCAAATAAATCTTCCTCTATTTTTCTAGCTCAGTCCAATAATACGACTCCTCGAATCAAATGCAATCACTGCAATTCCTCACATAGCATTTATAAATGCTATTCGTTCCTGTCCAAAACTCCAACTGAAAGACTGAAAATCGCTCTAAGTAACAAGTGGTGTATAAATTGTTTGCATTCATCACATGACATTTCGAAGTGTGCCTCTAAATCCACATGTCGTTCGTGCTCTAGAAGACACCATTCCTTGCTTCATATCGATTCCGATGAAACGGAAAACCAAAACCTACCATCTTCTTACTCTAGTTTATGTGATTCTGCTCAGAGTTTCACTACCACTTCATCTTCAAATACTAGTGTTCTTCTCGCTACAGCTCAAGTACAAATTCTCGATGCTTGGGGAAACTATAGAACGGTGAGAGTTCTGTTGGACAGTGGTTCCCAAACTAACATCATCACTAGAAAGTGTGTTGCTTCTCTGGGACTTCCTATGTCGAAATCATTCCTGTGCATTAAAGGAATAGGAGAAAGCTCCTCACCATCTTCCTCGACCGTTACATGTAGCATTCGTCCCCGAGAAATTGTGCATCCAACCTTTACTTTCGAAGCTATTGTGATTCCAAAAATTTGTTCAGATTTGCCAAATTTCACAACTAAATTTTTATCTTACAAGTCACTTAAGTTGGCAGATCCGAAATTCAACAAACCTGGTAGTGTTGACATATTACTGGGAGCAGAAATATTTCCTTCTTTACTTCTTGATGGTCGTCTCGAGGGTGGTGTAGGAGAACCTTCAGCACTTGAAACTGTTTTCGGCTGGGTATTGATGGGTAGGACTCATTCTTCTTGTAGTGTGGTGAATTCGTTGCATGCGACCCTTGATTCATCTTTGAATGCTAGTTTAAAGGCCTTTTGGGAACTGGAGGAACTTCCAATTTCGGCATCGGAAATTCATTCCTCAGATGAAATTCTATGTGAGGAGATTTTCGAAAAAGACATATCTCGAGATAGTGTAACAGGTCGATACAGTGTCTCACTTCCTTTCAAACGCTCTATTCCGGACTCATTTGGCGACACTTATTCATTGGCATTGCGTCGTTTCCTGTTGCTAGAGAAGCGACTCAGTAAAAATTCCTCTCTGCGCACACAATATAGTGATTTCATGCGAGATTATCTAGAATCTAACCATATGACTTTAGTAGAGTCAACGCCTTCTGATGACTCCTCCTATTTTATTCCACATCATTGCGTTCTCAAACTCGACAGCACCTCTACTAAACTAAGAGTTGTGTTTGATGCTTCAGCAAAAGTTGCTGGTCACTCATCCTTGAATGATTGTCTTCTTACCGGTCCAAAGCTACAGAAGGATATCGCCTCTATTCTTCTCCGATTCCGTTCACATAAATTTGTGTTCACTGCCGATATACGACAAATGTATCGCCAAATTTTTATTCAACCAAGTCATCGTAAATATCAGCGAATCCTCTGGAGATTTTCGCCCTCAGAATCAATAAGGTGTTATGAGTTGAACACAGTTACGTATGGGTTATCTTCAGCTCCTTATTTGGCGCTTCGTATTTTGCGGAGGTTGGCTACAGATGAAGAGGGTAGCTGTCCTTTGGCTTCTAGGATTCTCAATGAGGATGTATACATCGATGATATTGTTTCAGGCTCTGATGATCTTCGAAAGGCTATCAATCTCAGGAATGATCTCATTTCTCTTTTGAATAAGGGTGGTTTTGAACTGCGAAAGTGGTCTAGTAATGAGCCTGGAATTCTCGAAGGAATTCCAATGGAACACCAGTTGATGCATTCATTTTCATTTACTGATGGAGAATTCTTGAAGATTCTAGGTCTTTGCTGGAATCCAAATAGTGATACGTTTTCTTTTTCAACATCTAAACTAGATTCAGCTTGCACGAAGCGTAACATATTATCGCAACTTGCCAGAATTTATGATCCCCTGGGTTTTTTGACCCCATTAACTTTCCTTATGAAGCATCTCATACAGGTCCTTTGGATTCAGGGTTTGCATTGGGACCAGACCCCCTCTTCTGACGTCGTACACTGCTGGAATCGATGTAAATTGGAACTTTGTCACCTGAAGGATCTAAGGATTCCACGATGCATTTTCCGACAATCTTATAGCAGATGCGAATTACATGGATTCGGTGACAGCAGCGAAAAGGGTTATGCAGCTGTTATTTATTTTCGTTTTATTAATTTTTCAGGACAAATTGAAACCTTTCTCATTTGCGCAAAATCTAAGGTTGCTCCAATTAAGCGTATATCACTTCCTCGTCTCGAGTTATGTGCTGCTCTCTTGTTAGCCAAACTAATTCCATTTGTAATGTCCACCTATCCATCGGCTATGTTTTCTGATATAATATGATCAAATCGTCACCTCATAAGTGGAAATCTTTTGTGAGCAACAGAACGACAAGAATTCAAAATCTTGTTCCCCCTGAAAAATGGTTTCATGTTAGATCAGAGGATAACCCTGCGGACTTTGGCTCTCGTGGTTTAAGTCCATTAAAATTGGTAAACTGCACCCAGTGGTGGTCGGGACCATCCTGGTTTAAATCGAATCAAGTTCTGGGCACGCCATTTACCCAAACTGGAAATTCTTCTCTCTGTTCGAAGGAAGAACGGAAAATTGTTCTGACAATAGCAGCTCAGAAATCTTTGACCGATGACCTCATATCGCAGTTTTCATCTCTTTCAAGAATTCAAAGGATTTTAGCCTATGTTTTCAGGTTCTGCTCCAATGCTCGAAATTCTTCATTGTCTTGTCGGGGCAATTTGACCCTTTCTGAGTTAACATATGCCTTATTCTTTCTTGTAAAACAAGTTCAAGCTGATATTTTTGGTGTGGAAATTGATAATCTTCGAAGAGGTAAACTGTTGTCAAAATCTTTCAGGAAACTGAATCCTTTTCTTGATTCGAATGATATTTTCAGGGTGGGCGGTCGAATTGCACTTTCAGGACTCTCATTTGATAGCAAACATCCTGCATTACTTCCTTGCCAACATCCTCTGACGGATCTTATAATCCGTCATTTCCACTTGAAATATTTACACCCGGGTCATCAAGCATTGCAGTTCCTTATTTGTCAGCAGTTTTGGATACTTTCATCTAGACGAGCAATACATCGAGTGCTCTCAAAATGTAACACCTGCTTCCGTTTAAATCCCAAACCAGTTCAACCTTACATGGGAAATTTACCTTCTAGTCGGTTAAATCAGATAAAACCATTTCAATGTGTTGGTGTGGACTTCGTTGGTCCCTTTCTGACCACAATGTCTAAATCACGAGGTACTAAATATACGAAAGCGTACATCTGCCTTTTCGTTTGTTTCGCCACTAAGGCGGTACACATCGAGCTGGTATCTGATCTTACCTCAGAAGCCTTTTTGGCAGCTTTGCGACGCTTCATCGCACGTAGAGGTAGATGTAATAAAATTTTTAGTGACGGTGGTACCAATTTCCGAGGTGCCTACGCACTTTTGCGCACTTTGTTCCGCAATGCGACCGAGGCTGAGAATATTGACTGGAGCTTTAACCCTCCATCCGCACCCCATTTTGGAGGACTTTGTGAGGCCGGAATAAAATCTGTTAAGACTCACTTAATTCGAGTGATAGGCGAACAAAAACTCACATATGAAGAACTTTATACCGTCTTGACACAAATCGAAGCGGTTCTAAATTCACGACCACTTTGCCCATTGAGCAGTGATCCAAACGATCTATCTGCCTTGACTCCCGGTCATTTTCTGACTCTTGCGCCCTTGACTGCGTTGCCAGATGATGATTTATCTCATCTACAAATCAACAGGTTGTCTAGATGGCAATTGCTCTCTCGACTTCATGCTGATTTTTGGAAAAGCTGGCATAGCGAATATCTGCAACTGCATACGTTACAACAACGTAAAAAATGGGATAAACCCTCGGTTTCTACGTTAAAGCCAGGAATGCTAGTCCTCATAAATGATGGGCCTATTTCCCCATTGCGCTGGCGATTGGCGCGAGTGGAGAAACTGCATCTGGGTTCAGATGGAATAGCTCGTGTAGCTACCGTTCGAACTAGTCAAAATGCGATGCAACGTCCTATTGTGAAGTTGTGTCCATTACCACAGCAATAAATCATTGTTGAATTCTTTTTTTTTCTTTTCTCTTTAAAATACATAATATATTTTAGGTGGGCGGTTATGTTAATGCAACATTCAGTATTATTTGGCTTTAATATTTTTTTTCGTTTTATATTTCACTGTATATTTTTTTTGCTTCGAAACGACCGTTGAATCAACGCGTCAGTTTCTATCTTTCATTTTTCATTCCCAATCCATTAATAAATACGTTGGGAAATCTCGGACTACATATGGAGGCATATGTGGGAGAGATGTGAATCAATTTAATTCCGATTCTGAAAGACGACGGTATATAAACACAGCGAATTTATTACTAAAAATTCCTCTATTTTTTCTGATTTTACGAAGACGAAGTTTATGAACGTTCTACGAACAACAGAAGATACCAAGATACAAAGTACCAGCTACCAAATTCTGGCGTTCATCCTAACGAAGGTAGGTTCGAGTGCTTCCAGCGTATCTTTTGTTTATTTTTCATTTATTTCCTTTTTTGCGCGTATGTTCTGGGGAACATACGCGTTATAGTTTTGCCCAAATGTCTGTAACTTTCGAATTTTTTGAAAAAAATGGTCTCAAACGATTAAGTTCGACTCCCCAATGAAGAATTCGAGGTCAAATTTGATTCTGTCCGGCCGGCCGTCCGGCCGGCCGGCCGGCCGGCCGGCCGTTGCCACGATAACTTGAGAACGAAAAGAGCTAGCGACTTGAAATTTTCAGGGTAGGTGGCGCATCCCAATACGACGGACAAGTTCGTTAATGGGCATAATCGGCCCAGTGGTTTCCGAGTAATAATTTTGTTTTCAACCAATATGAATCCGATCAAATTGAAACTTGGTGGGTAGTTGTAGAATATGACCCTAAGCACGTTCGTGAAATTTAGTGCAAATCGTATGGCTAGAAAATTTTAAAAAAATTATTAAAAAATATTTTTGTTGTCACGATAACTTGCGAACGGAATGAGATAGCGGCTTGAAATTTTCAGGTTAGGATGTGCACCAGAACGCGACATTTCAGTTTGTTTATGAGCATAATCGACCAAACGGTTATAGAGTTATAGCAATCTGAAATTTTCTGAAATTTGGTGGTTTTTTGTTCCTCATTAACTCGAAAAATACTGAACCGATGGAATTCAAACATTGTTATTAGTTGTAGAATGGCAACGCGAAAATGTTTGCAAAATTTGGTGAGGATAGCATTTGTAGAAAATTTTTAATAAATCATTAAAAATTAAAAAAAAAAATTCTATATATCAGTAACTATTCGTTTGAAATTCATGAAATTTTGCAAGAGCCTTCATAACCAAACTCTACTGCCAAGTTTCAAGTTTTAATATGATCGGTTAAATATTGTTGGAGATTCGAGCATTCTTGTGCGAGTTCAGTAGTACCGATTTGGTGTAGCGTAAGGCTCCGAAGAAACGATTGCTCGACCCGGACTTTTGCCGTCCAGTCGAAGAAGACGAATCGATTTGTGTTTTTCCCAAATTTCGTTCTTCTAGGTTGAGCCTAAATATAATAATTCGATACAAGTTTCGGAGGTTTTGAGTCCGACGATTTTCCATTCAAAAAGTCAATCCGAGAAACGTCAGAATTAATTCGAGAGACGGGGTCGGAAATTTTCGAAAGCGAAACTGACGATTTAGGCCTTTTTGGGGCGTGAAACTTGAAGAAAATGATAGATAGCTTTTGCGCGTATGTTCTATTTTCCATTTTTCTGTATTGGACACCCTTAATCGAATTTACCATGGTAAATTATGTTGTCCATTCTCCTGTATTGGACACTTATTTTATATTTAAAACTGTAATTAGATCTTTGAAATACCATTGAATGAAGAAATTCTTGTATGTTAACAAAATATCTTTATTTGAACAATAAAAATGCATCATTTTATTAAAATGATAGTTAGACTATCCAATTGCTTCTTTTCTTTATAATATTTTAGCTGTAAGTCAGTATAGCTTAGAACTTTTAAAGTAACGTCCTACAATATTAATTTAAATGATATTATAAATAAAAAAAAAATTGGTTCAAGCACTGACGTGAAGTCAGGAGCTTTTGCGCGTATGTTCTATTGTCCATACTCCTGTAATGAACACTCTTCTTAATCGAATTTACCATGATGAATTCTATTGTCTATTCTCCTGTATTGGACACTCTTCTCAATCGAATTCACCATGATGAATTCTATTGTCCATTCTCCTGTATTGGAGACTCTTCTTAATCGAATTTACCAAGATGAATTCTATTGTCCAGAATGGACAATAGAATTCATCTTGGTAAATTCGATTAAGAAGAGTCTCCAATACAGGAGAATAGACAATAAAAATCATCATGGTGAATTCGATTGAGAAGAGTGTCCAATACAGGAGAATAGACAATAGAATTCATCATGGTAAATTCGATTAAGAAGAGTGTTCATTACAGGAGTATGGACAATAGAACATACGCGCAAAAGCTCCTGACTTCACGTCAGTGCTTGAACCAATTTTTTTTCTATATTTTCATATTCACTGAGCTACCGTGAATCAGTATCAGTACACAGGTAACTCAAACTTGAATAATTTGCAGGATTGATAAATTCCTCCTTAATAAATTCTGCGCAAGGGTCGTGACATCACTGACATCCATCCTTGTGGTATGCTCAGCCTACTTCCCACCTGTAGTGATCCATAAGCTGACGGACTACAACAGAAGAAACACTACCACCTACCAGAGCAGGGCCATCAAGCTGCAGGAGAAAGTTTAGAGACTGGCTTTATGTTTCACGGACTGCACCTACTGCGAGCATTTCGATGTCGCTTGGGCAATGCACCACTATATTCTAGGCGCAAGTGGTAGCCATCACGATATGTGTCGTGGAGAATACTCGTATGGGCTATTCCAATAGGAACATACAGCACCTGGAAACCTTGGCTGCCAGAAATCGAGTTGGGTGCCGGGACACAAATGGGTTGAAGGTAATGAAAGAGCTGATGCACTCGCTAGTGATGGATCAGCTATCCACCTCTTCGGGCCAGAGCCGGAAGTAGGGATACCAAATCGGCTGCGAAAGGCGTCATTGAAAAAGTGAATACTTGCACAGCACACTCGCCACTGGAACAAAACTTTGGGCCAGTGGCATAGTATGTTAATGATGGGGCAGCCCTGCCCCTCACTAAAGAAGTCTTACTACTGAATATACTCTGGACACTGTACTGTAGTAACAGTACCCTGAGAAAGCACCTGAACAACATGGGGATTATTCGACAAAACCCTGCTTGTAGGAAATGTAGGGAGGCAGACGAAACTGCCGCACATGTCATATTTGACTGTCCAGCCCACACACAATGGAGACTTCACTATGGGGATGATGACATGGCCATGAGTGCCAGAAACCTGCGAGGGACCAAGTCAATGGCCTAATACTACTTGCTAGGAAAATGGACCTTATGTAGGTAATACACCGACGTGGGGATGTTACTTGAGATCCATATAATGTCAGCGGTGCAGGACTTAGCTAGGTTAAGTAATCCTGAGCTGCAGGGGATCGACTAAGAGATCCTATGGAAGCCTAGTAACCCGAGATCAAGGGGACCAATCATGAGACCCTGTCAGCTAATAGCAGCCTCTCTAGGCTGAAACACGGGCTACTCGCTCAAACGGTATCGGTCTAACACAAATGAACAATCAAACAGACAGTTACTAATTTGACAACACTTTTGCAGTTCCTTGCAGAATCACTGGATGATGGGGGTCAAGTAGATGTAATCTACTTTCTACGAGCTTTTGACTCCGTAGGTCACAATATCCTTCTGAGTAAACTTTCATCCTTTGGTTTTAGTCCTGCATTTGTTGGGTGAGGCATATTTTTTATAATGGCTTCAGATCATCTGAGTATACACTTTCATCTGGTGTACCGCAGGGAGCAAATCTCGGGCTATTGTTATTTATAATATTCATTAATGATCTTACTTCTCTCGAATGCTCGGCCTTGGCTTATGCAGATGCTTTCAAGCTTTACTTGAGAATACGTGATGTGTCCGATTTGGAGTTGCTTCAGTGTAGTTTGGAGCTTGTACATGGTTGCGTAATGGACTATATTGAATATAGATACATATTTTAAGATCACCTGCGCAAATGAGTCTCAGCCTTTACTGTTTGAATATTCTGTTGGTGATCGTCTTATTGCTAGTGGAGATAGGTTTCGTGATTTGGGGGGTCTTTGACTCAGCCTTCAGTTTCATTCCACATGTTGAAGAGCTGTGTACCTCGGCCAGTAGATCCTTGGAGTTTGTTTTCTGTTGCTCCAGAGAGTTTCATGATGTATCCGTTCTTAGAACCCTCTATTTTTCGCTGGTGATGAGCAAATTGGAGTATGCAAACATAATCTGATTTCCGATCTATGGTTCACATCTTATACCGATCGAGCGAATTCACAGAAAATAGTTATTATGTTGATATAAAAGTGTTCAACATGTTAACAGATAGTCTAAAACTGTTGAGGGCAGATAGAATAAAAATGAAGAAGAAATTGAAAAGTTTCATAATAGAAAAATATTAGTTGGCATTCTCGTTATTATGTACAAAACGTCTTGTTTATGAGCTTGATTAGTTGTTATAGACTCGAATTGTGTAATTTTGATTTTATTACAATTATATTATATATTACAAGTTTTAGGTTGGCCAGCCTATGTACAAGTAACTAAGTTTACTTCCGTAGGATTTTACATCTAATATTGTATGGGCGACCAGTTCATCTTGAAACTTCATGTAATATTTTTGGTTAATACATAAATAAATGAACTTTGTGCAGGAATACTACCATGCCTTATCTGCTGAGAGATTATCTTTTTGAAATAGATTTGGCTCTTATTTGGCACAACAAGGTGGACTATTTGAACTCTTAATTTTAATTTACAATAATTCGACTTGCGTTGAGTTTTTTTTCAGTATCTTCCCTCAGAATTTTTTTATTTTCGTAGAATGTATTTTATTTTCATACCAGTTATGGCAGAAAGAGAATCCAGATACTGATTTTCAGAGATAAAAATTATCTGTGTCCTTCATTGTCGCAAATAATTTCTTTCTTGCAATGAAATAGGAAATTCCGTGTCGTATAGTATATGATTCTCAACTTTTACGGTCTTACACACTCTGCTCAGAGGCTGAAGTGTAACTGAATTGAATGGAGTCGAGAATCCTGACGTTGGCACCTCGAAATGCAACACTGGATTATTCATTATCATAACGCGCATATATTTAAATTCTTGCACTGTTTGACTGAACGGTCAGAGTTTCCTATGCAATCAACATCCAACATCAAACATCCCAGAAAAAATTATTAATTTCGAAGCTAGGAATTCTTCGAAAATTTTCAATTATAATATACGTAATCGTAATATTTTCAGAGTTACACTATCCGCAAATGAGTACTGAACACAATGGATGCCATCAAATTAGGGGATGCTGCGTGCACAAATATTCTGTAAAAAAAACAATTGCAGGATACGAAGTTTCTTCGAACAAAAGAACGGACAGCAGCCCATTCTACTTTTATTCAAGATAGTAACGCACTGTTCGCTTCCCTTCCTTAACAAGGGTATTTTTTTGTTATTGGAAGACAGGAGCTGTAATATAGAATGAGCTGACTGGTTTAATATCTCAATTCTGACCCTTATCATATCTGTTCCGTTTCTGCCCTGAATATATCTCGCTTCCTTGTGTTCTGTTGTATCATTAAGCAGTGACATTCATATTCAAACAAGAAACTAGACGTTCTCAAATCCCCTATATTATAAACGTAGTAACACTGGACCATCCCACGGTTTCACGGTTTTAGGGTAAACAATAGATTTTCCTGGTTGTTGAAATATCATTTCGAAGTGGATACTTTGAAGGATTCGAATTTTTCAATATTTACGATTTATGTTTTCCAGGATAAACCATTCCGAAAAATACGAAAAATCACTTCGGCAGTATATCCTCCTATTTTTGCAAGATCCACATTGATGCGATCACAGATAACACTCCTCTGAGACAAGAGTTTCAGAAAAACTACAACGTGCTGCCTCTTTAAGGCAGCACGAGTAGACGAGAAGTGATTTAGTTGCTGCAGTTTTCGTCTGCGAGGATTTTGAGGTTGTTATGTCTCATTACGTTACATTTTGGGAAACGTGGATTTGTTTTTCTCAACAAAGGAGCTCGCTTGTAAAACGTGAATATTTGTTTATTGAGTTAACTGGGTTTTAGTTCACGATATGTGGTCTCACTCTTGAAAATAATACTTTTACGAAAAGATAACTGCGAGGAGAATTTTTTGTTATGCTTCGACCTTTGTAGAGCAATTTATCGCCTATTTCCTGTGAAAGAATGCTAAAATGCATTCAACAATTGAAGTGCTAAGAAACTTATCAGGTTTTTAACACATTGCCCATTGTTGGTATGCTTTTTGTCTGGACGCTATGGAAACCCCTAGTCTGTGGAAGTTATTTATCAGCTTTTGCTGATAGATTATATGCATAAAGCAAGTTAAGTTAGTCCAGATTGTGGGAGAAATTCGAGATTTCAATTTCCTAAGGTTGAACACACTAAAAATTCACTCATTGGTGCTGGCATCGGAAATTTAGTATGAATTCCCTCTCTTTTTCGTAAACGACAAATGAGTGTATTGTTGTAACATATCAGGAGCCGTTTTAAGATCGAACCCCTAATCATTGTTGATATTTCCGCCGAATTTCGCAGATGAAGGAACCTCCTATTTGCCTTCTATCTGGTCTTTTATATACAATTACACTGTAACAATTCATTACTAGTCTTGATCTGTCGCGAAACAATAACATTGCCTTGTTGTCCTAGCAACTAAGTAGTCACTTCTTCCTTGCTGTACATTTTCATATAGAAGGAAGACTAAATTGTATAAATATTACTTTTGTATAATTACTTCGTGCTTTTTATCACATTGTCGGTAACAAGAAAATACAGTTTGTTTTTGTGTTTGAAGTGCGTTCGAATATTTCACCACATCTTATCCTCGTAGTTGTTATCTCATTACAAGTAACAACTTACGCCGTAATCACCGAGATAACTGCTGGGTGCTTAAAAGTAATTATACACCTTTACTCATCCCCCTGATAAATCAATCAGGGTGAACAATTCTGGTCCTTCGAAATAACATTATATCCTGATAAAAGAATCAGGGCTCAAAATTTGATCCTTCTTAACATAACATCCTGATAAAACAATCAGGATTCATTAGAGGAGGAGGATACTATTCCTACATAGAAACCCCTTATGAGGGTCCGCGCATGCTTGACTTGAAGATGCGTTATCTTCTGAACAACTGGCTCAATGAAAAATTACGATTCACACTAATTTATTTAATATTGTGACGCGTTTCGTCGACACAGCGACTTCATCAGACTACATCATACTAAATTCTTAACAAGTAATGATCTCCCTACACCTAGATGACATGGACACAAAGTCTTATTTAAAACTAATTACATAATCGTACACTGTTAGTTCTTTGTACCCATTTACAATAATTCATTCCTAACACTTTTAAAAATTGATTCTCTATTTGAATAGATTGAGTAACGGAAAAAAAAATTTAGATCTCATTATTCATTAACTGAATTATCCATATGTATTTCTCTATTTATTTTCACCATTTCCAAATAATTGAGTCTTCACCTTGTGTAGAATTTTGAAATCCGGGTTAAACTTAGTTAAACTATATGTCCTTCTGCTAATAAATGATTCGAATAATTTGAATTATTTTTGTAGCTTGATCTGCTCCTTTATTCTTATACCGCCAGTTTTTCCGATATATGATTTATCACAACTCCCGCAATTTAATTGATAAACACCGAATTTATCTTCTTTATTCCTTTATTATTTTTGTTCTTTATGAGTTTTGCGAGGCTATTGTTTGTCTGGAATATTCACCTGTTGGTTTTGAAGAAACCTTTTAAGTTGTTGACTCGGTGTAACGAAATATATTAAGCTATTGAATATATTATTTTAATCCTTAATTTCTGGAAATACTAAACTTACCTATTGCTTATCAACTACTATTTTAGATGAAACTCCAACGTTTGAGGTACTGGAACTTCTATCTTAACTGAGATTTTTACTAGGTTACTAAAAGGTTAATATATTTGTAGGATTTTGTATCATTGTCTAGGGACAATGATTCTACATTCACACTTTGGAATAAATACAACACTGTATGCTAATATGTACAGCTTTACTTGCACAACTTCTACAAACGTCAACTTCGCCGTCACATTAAATACCGTCGATTACAGTCTCGATACCTCTATAATTGTACGTTTCAAGTCTCTACCGTCTAATGAGCTTCTACAACACTCGCACTTCTAATAAGTCTTTCGTCTAAGTAGGAACCAACTTCCTTAATAACGTCTCTCATGCTCCGTAGCACCCCTCGAACTTCTCTTCCGCATCTCCACGATTAACCCTTGGTACCTCCCTTCCCCTCTCTCTCTGAGCTAAGGGCTGTACCACAACTGTAGTACTCAACGCTAATTTGCAGATCCTCCACCTTGCGCTACTCTGCTAAAACCAACGGGTTTGTGTGGGAACAATATCAGGAGAATCACTGATTTCCAAGAACCGCACACCCAAGAAGGCCCTTCTAAGATTTAGGTGATAGCTAACATAGAACACTTCCTCCTCAGAGAAAAGTAGTCTAGACTACTAAGTGCCTCCGAGGCGCCTCCAGACTCAATATGTGATATCATGGGAATGCTTTAGGATCTCTTTATGCAGGGATATAATCCAGAAATACTTCTGAAATATCTGTTCGAACGTCGTTCAACTTCATCTGCACCAGTAAAATTAATCTTAAGTCTATTATTTACAAGAGTGAAAATATAAGAATTCCTACATATTTATAATCTCCTCTTGATAATAGAAAAACAACTTCCTTTTCGTACTTCCGGGCCTAAAGTGACAACTTCACTCCCTTGTGACAGGTACTAAAGTGTCACATTTAATCCCTCCGGGATTAAATATTGACGAAACTCCCGGAACGATTAAATCACAAACAAACGATATCTTCTCTAATGTTAATAACCGATTTCAGCATTGAGTAATGTGCCCAGAGAGTTGAGGCACAAACCGCTTTTGATTTATCATTGAAGTAGACTAACAGCGCATTTTCAGTAGGTTGTCTCACATTTTTTAAGCGGCACCACTTTTTAAAAGCATCGTACTGCTGCTCGTATAGTTTTCTAGATTTCGGTGGTAACAATTCTTCACCTACTTCGGCTGCTCTTTTATCAATATCAGATACACCTTCTTCACTCATGATACCAATAATTATCAATAACAATGTTTCTTTACAATGACAATAGTAATGACAATGTTTCTAAATTATAATTGTCACAACGCAATGTTACTATGGTAACTTATTTTAAAGACAGTTTATTAAATGAGTTGAAGAGAGAAAAAACTGATTGAAATTATTGAAATAATTAATAAAATCATACCGGAAGTACGAAAAGTATCGTATATACCTTGCGACTGAAGTACATTTAATCCTTCAGGTAAATTATAATATAAATAAACATAAACTTTACCTTCAGGATTAAATGTACTACTTCAGTCCCGCGGTATATAATATACTATTTGTTTCTCCATAGTTTTGGGTTAAATTATTTTATTAGATATTATTTACGAAATGACAGTTTGCTTCAGACAGGTGTAATGTCAAGATCATAAAGGAACATGAAATTCTTGAATGACAGATATGTTAATGGAGTTACTAACTTCATGAAATAATTTGGAGTCGAAAATCAGAAACTGTTGACAACTTGTTCGGTCAAATGGAAATACAGTGGACCAATTCACCTCGATCGTTGGAATATTTGGATATTTCGGCAATATCTTCATCAATATAGATCTGATCGAGTTCAAATCTAGAACTTTGCTGTAAAATAAGGGTTTGAAGGCTCTCGTAGAATTTCAACGATATCTGACGGATAGTTTCTGAGATACAGAATTTTTTAAATATATTTTTTTAATTTTTCATTCATGCGATCCTCATAAAATTTTGCTTAAGTCTTCGTGTCGGTATTCTTCAACTAATTACCATACTTTGATACGATCAGATTAGTATTTTTTGAGTTATTGGGAAAACGAAATTTCAAATGGCTATAACTCAGAAATCACTCGGTAGATTTTGCCCATTAACGAACTCAGATGGCGCATTTGGACTCCAAACCTACCCTGAAAATTTCAACTCTCTAACCTGCTGCGTTCGACCGCAATCGTGCTGACAGCCGGACGGCCAGACAGAATCAATGTTGACCTCGGATTCTTGATCAATGAGTAGAAACTAATCATTTGAGACCATTCTATGCCAAATATTCAAAAATAACAGACATTAGGATGAATTTATAGGCACTCTGTTGAGAGAACAGCGTGCCAAAAATAGTTAAATACAAAATAGAAATAGGTAGGGACTTTGTAATTTGCATTTCCAATCCTATTCCTTTTCATTTTCAATTTCGGAAAAAGTAAATCCAATTTCGGACAAAATATTCAGATTTACTACAATTTCCGAAATTGCTTTCAAACAAAGCCTACACAGAACACAACTGGTTCTCCTTACTCGCTCAAGCTCTTCGAGAGCTTATGAGGGGTTTCTTTGGGGAAGACCTAGGAGGATCAGTATAATAATATACAATATACAATATACTTTTTCCGAAATTGGTTTTCCTTTTTCCGAAATTGAACTAGAAAAGATGAAATATTTAAAAAACGTTACATCTCTGGTTACAAATCAATAAAATGTATTGATAAATGAATGAACGAGTGCTTTTAAAAATCTGATATTTGAATTTTGCCTACATCAATCCGACATTGTTTTCCATGCACGATTTCAATTCTTTATCGTCTGACAAAATCAAAAACCAGTGTGAGACAAAGGCTTGATCAATTAATTATGAATAGAACACGATTGAGAAATATATGCACAGTTCTATGAATTTGTTTTCAGACCGCATGATTGTTTAACGACAAGGAATGTCGGTTCAATGGAATCAACAATTCACTATGAATGTTCATGGTAAGCAGAGTGAGTAATTATATTAAAAGTCGTGTATGATAGATTGAATCAGTAAACCGCCGGGGCTTTGTCTGTTTCATTTCATACGCCCGATACTAACATGCAACACTGACCGTAAAAACACTCCCAGTTACCGTAGGAAGAATGGACAGGAAATGACTAAAGTTTGAAAGCTTTTCGCTGTTATTCTTCTTCTCTCCAGAGCTGGTCGTTTCCATTCAAGGACGATATTATGGAACGTCTGATTCTTGCCGTTCTGCATTAATGGGATATCCGAAAAGTTTGTCCGCATGATGGATGATAGTGTGGAAAGTCCCGAATTTTGTCACGTCGGGTCGTCACATGGTCCTACGTTAATTGAATAACGAGGGGATTCAGAGAAAATGCGTGAATTCTGTGTAGGGATGAAATCGATTATTGAGGGCGCTACTGTACGAGCACTAATGAACAGTATTCTGTATACCTATATTCTCTCAACCTGCATGGTTCGCACGCTTAACAAATGTAGTGGTATTTGTATGCTCCTGAAATATGCATTGAAATATATTTCCGAAATAATTTCATTGTATAATGTCATGAACAATACTTTATAGCAGATATTTTTTGCATGCCCTTTTTGGCGCTCTTGTTCCTCGGAACAGAGTGCTTATCAATTTGCCCAAATGTCTGTAATTTTCAAATTTTTCGATAAAATGGTCTTAAACGATTCGGTTCGACTCACTGATCAATAATCCATGGTCAAAATAGGCACGATATCTATCGAACGGAATGATCTAGACAGTTGAAATTTTCAGAGTAGGTTTGGGAGATAAATATCTCGGCTAAGTTCGTTATTGGGTAAAATCGGACAGATGGTATGGGTGTAATAAAAAAAATTTTTTTTACATGACAAATTCCAAATTAAATTTTTTCCAATAAGCAGTTTTACCATAAGAATCCAATGATGTAATTTTTAACTCTAACTTTAACTTTCGGAGATATGATTTTTCAAAATTCCATTAATAAATCGTATTTCTACGTTTTCACAGAATGATATAATTATTCTATGTAAGAATTGTCATAATGTCAACTTATTTTCCTGGGACATGACATTGTCTAATTCATTTCAGCAATCGTAGAAATATGAGAATTATAATACGATATCATCCTTTTTGTTGGTTGATATTTTCATGCCGATGATCAATCCATATGATGATGGGAATGATAATTGTAAGTTAATAATATTGTGTTCAGAATATCTTCAGTAAAAACAAAACTGGAATATTGGTGTATTGGAGTGGATTTGAGGAAATAATATATATTATCGTTCATCATAGAATTGAGGAATGAATATCTCGGATGAGTTGGTTGTTGGGTAGAATTCGTCTATTTGTTTTGGATTGATAATTTTTGGCACTCTTGTTGAATTTAAATTCTTCTATGATGTTTGAATTCAATTTCTGCTAAGATGAAGTTCTTTCATAAGAATAAATTGATATAATTCCCAACTCTGAGAAACCAATACTTTCGGAGATATAATTTGTCTGTTTGAACAAGAGCGCCAAAAAGCTCCTGTCCACAGGGCTTGAACCAATTTTCCCTTCTCGTTTAGATATTTCTATGTTGACACGTTTTCATTCTAAATTTGGTGCTTGATAAAACCCTGTAGGAATTCTCAGAAAGCTGATTATATTCAATTCGCAAAAAATTGGTTCAAACACTGACGTGAATATAGGAGCTTTTGCGCGCATATTCTATTGCCTATCCACCTCTATTGGACACTTTTAATCGAATTCACCATGTATGTAGACCATTTTCTCAGCTTTTATAAGATATGAACGAGGATATATACATTTCGTATATTTTAATGACATACTTGAGTGATGAAATAATCGTCTATGATCACAGAATTTCTGATTCTGACATTATGTATTCTATCAAAATTAAAATTCTTTAATTATCCAATACTATACGAAAACACTTACGTCTCAAGGAATTTCAGGATACGATTTTCACCAAATTCCGTGAAAATATGTGCGTCAGCTTTCAAGTATTTACCGAGTTTTAATTGGATCGGATTTGTATATTTGGGGTTATAGAGGAAATAGAAAGAACATGTCAGATGAGTAAAACTCCAAAACCATTTGGCCGATTATGCTTGTTAATGAAATCGAGTGTCGCATTCGAATGCGCTGAAAATTACAAGTCGCTATCTCTTTCCATTCTCAAGTTATCGCCCATTATGGCCAAGCCCAACAACAAACTTCACCGTCCCATTCGGATGCGCAACCTACCCTGAATATTGCAAGTCGATATCTCTATCCGTTCGAAAGTTGTCGTGGCGATGGTCACCCATCCAGCTACTGATCCCAAGCTGCTCATATCATCCAAAGCTGCTCATTATCCAACAATATGAATACGATATAACGACATACGACTGTTCCCAAGTCGCAGTGGTTAAGACCGGAGCTACTAGAACTCAGGGATCCGCGGTCTAGCTCCAGTGGAGATGGGAGTGGATTCCTAAAAAGGGAACCTAGTAAATGGGCGCCAGGTAAATTTAAGTCTCCCACATACCCCTGCGTAATGTACTAATTCCTAAATTCACCAAAAGAATATTCACGCTAATAACAAACAGTTTATTCTAATAGCATACAACCCAGGTCTTTAGATCCAGCAAAATTTAACTATTATGAAACCCTGAATAAGGGTGGCGGAAATTGTACGAAGATATTATTCTTGGATTCAAATACGCGTCGCTTGAGCTCAGGCGCATTCACGTTTCTCCTCTATGATCATATACGATTACTACAAATCTTGCCCCAATTTCCGCTTTCCAATAACAATAACCTAGATAATTGATAACAATATATGTTCAAGTTATATATATAGTAGGTATAAGATGATTCGGGATATGTTTTCTATAACTTGCGTGCTATTCCTTGTGCCTGAACGTATTATTGCCTCGATGGTCTCGCAATACCGTTCTCCTTCCCTCTGTACTCGCCGTCTGCGACTTTTGACTGAATGTCCCCCAGCGCTGCTTCCTGACCACCTTGTATATACTCGGGATCGGTAACACTGCGTTGGCTGTCTCACAGCGCTACTTATGGACCACCTTGTATATATTCGAATGTCTCAGTTACACTCTTCCTGATATAAAAAATCGTGCTGGCCTCAAAAACTCCTGCCACCATAAACTTCGGACTGCCACAAAAACTTCTATTCCTCTTGATATAAAAATCGTGCTGGCACACAAAAACTCCTGATGTTACAAAAACCCCTGATGTTCGGGGTTGTCCTGCACACGTTTGCTTCGAAACCAAATCTGGCCGTGCCTCCACCAAATAATTCTGCAAGCACACAGCGACGTTCTGACCAAGCCGCCAAGACCGTTCACGTGTTCAACTCGGATTTGCAAAAGGCTTTTATATCCTCTCTCGAGACAAGTGATGGTTATCTGTTATCCTTCCCAATCAAACCAATATAACTCTCACTCTTAATCCGATTATCGAAACTATATCCAATTAAGAAGATTCCAATAATTCTACTAGAGATCCGAAAATACGTTTTAACCTATGCTTCCTTCGTTGACTGTTCACAAAATGGACGACCTCATGTCCCTGACTGGCGCAGACCCTCACAAATTTCAGACTGTCACAATTCAACAATATTGCCAACTTATTCGGTTCTTCGAATCCAACAATTACTATTCAGCGTCGACTGGCACCACTGAGATCCAACCTCAAATTCGACGTCAACACAAACGACATAAACGACACTCGCCAACCAAACGTAAACAAACCCCTACCCGGGTCAAAAAGAAACGTTACAACGATCGTGTTCAAACTAGGAACTTGGCTGTATAGTTAGGCTTTGAAGACTCTCACAAAATTTCAGCGATTTTGGACAGATAGTCTCCGAAAATTTTTTCAATGATTTACAATAATCCCTTGAGATTTTTTTAGTGATACGATCCTCACGAAATTTCTCAAAAATTTGCGCGTCGTCATTCTACAACTAATTACCCTATCTGAAATTGGAACGGATTAGTATTTTTCGAGTTATTCAGGAAATAACAACAAAATTTCATATAGGTTTAACTCCGAAACCATTGGGTCGATTATACCTATTAACAAACGAGTGTGAATATCCGCTTGAAAAATTATAATTATCGATTAAAATGGCGATCCACAGGAAATAATAAATATCTGGATGATTTTAAACGTTTGGGTTCGGTAGTAAATTCAGATATTTCATCAGAATACACGGATTTTCTCGCTGATGTGCAGGGCGAAATGGAGTCGAATCCATCTTCCTTTTGGAGATTTGTCAACCAAAGACGGGGTTCAACAAGAATTCTTGGTATACTTTATGATAGCGGACAAATTCATGACGATCCTGGTGATATAGTCAACTTATTCGCGAGGCACTTTTATCATATTGGTACTGAAAAAATTGGTTCAAGCCCTGTGGACAGGAACTTTCTGGCGCTCTTGTTCAAACAGACAAATTATATCTCCGAAAGTATTAGTTTCTCAGAGTTGAGAATTATATCAATGTATTCTTATGATAGAACGGCATCATGAAGGAAATTCAATTCAAATTGTAGTTTATTTATCAAGATTAAATGAGCAATCTGAGAATGAGAACTGCATCATGGAAGAAATCAAATTAAAACAAGAGCACCAATAGCTAAAATGAATTCGACTCTCTCTTATAGAACAGGATGACATGTACAAGTATGAACACAGATCATATAATAAATCATAGATAGAATAATTATAGCATTCTGTGAAAACATAGAAGTACGATTCATTATTAAAATTTCGAAAAATCATATCTCCGAAAGTAATTATTTATGGATTTTTATGGTGAAACTGAATGTAAAAAAAAAATTTTTTATAGAAATTTGTAAGTTTCAAATTCTTTTCGTTACTCCGAAACCATGAGGCCTATTTTGCCCAGTAGTGAACATAACCGAGATATTTATCTCCCTAACCTACTCTGAAAATTTGAACTGCCTAGCTCATACCGTTCGAGAGTTATTGTAGAAACAAAATTTAAAATTTTAAAATTTTTTTTTTTACACTTTACGGTACCCGATCGATACAAAAACTTCACATGCGTCTAAAAGTAGTAATTCTACAATTTGATGCTAAATTTCAGATTGATCGAGGATTCTTGATCAGTGAGTCAAACCAAATCGTTTGATACCATTTTCAGCCAAAAATTCGAAAATTACAGACATTTGGGCAAATTGATAAGCACTCTGTTCCGATGAACAAGAGCGCCAAAAAGAGGGGAGGGAAGAGATGTGAAGGATATGACTAGATTGCATACCTATACATCAAGTTTGAGTTTCAAACAAATGTCTTTTTAATATTTTCAATGAATATTATCGAATAACCACCGTATTCCCCTGATATGGATCCGGCCGATTTTTCTACCTTTCCGACACTCAAATTACTAGTTGAATTACGAAGTCGATTCCTGAATATGCGGTTCAAAAAATGTTTTGATGATTGGATTAGTCCTTTAATCAAGCACTGGCATAAGTACAAGTATTACTGGCTCAGAAAAAGAAATGACAATTACTTGTTGATAGCACCAAAACAATTAAAATTTGCAATATTGCATATATTTTTATGATCTTGCTCCTATGAATCTGAAGAATTTTCAATTTCTACCGTGAGCTTCGAAGTCCAATAAATAAAATAACTTACCTGAATAGAGTGTACGTTGGTATTACTAATATTTGTTTAACATGGATAGGTTCACGTTGTTGTGAGTTTTTCTACTAATGGTTGCACCGAATACTTATCTAATCGCTTTTAATAGAAAATATGGACGTATCTTGTTTTTGTAAATTAAGGAACAAAATTCATAATTGCGTTAGTGAATATTTGCATTGCAAAACGCTTGGACAGGTCAATTTTAGTTTTTAATAATTAATTCAATAAAATTTCTGTGAATTCAAGAAAAGATGAGTTGCAAAGTTTTGTCAATCTATCTTCCAGGATCTTGCGAAAGTAAGTTAATGTTTTTACGGTGGTTCAAAATTTTAGATCATCTGCATAGAAAGAAATTTTGCTATATTCGAAACACGATGTTTTGTAATTTATGTTAATTATGAAGATTATCGGACCGAGGTGTTATCCTTGGGGGATACCTGGATACCTGTAATGCCACACTTTTCTAAATGGAATCCCTGAATTATTACAAATTGCCACCTATATTGTAAATACGTCTCCGTCCACCTCAAGAGGGATCTACCCACCCCAATCCTAGTATTACGATCGAGAAGAACATTATCAAATTATCATTTCGATCGCCTTGCTTAAGTATGTGAATACTGACAATAGGGTGATTATGTAACAATATAACTAATCAAAAGCTGTACCATATTCAATCTTATTTGTTTATTTCATCCAATTTAACTCCTGTCAAACTAGCTCTGAAAAAACGAACTCTAACCTCAATAATTCAAATGGAACCCTATGTCATTCCTTATGAATTGAAGTGTTGAAGTGTTGTATGTCAAAGCACAAATCATCTCGCAGACATAGATAAATATCTGGCATCGCCTCACTCTCTTCGTAACAGGAGTTCATATGAAAGTTCAAAAAAGTTTTTCCATCAGAAAGAATGTTATATGTATGTATTCATGCATAAATAAATATGCATGCTGGAGAATAAATAAATTCAGATTTCTCCAAATTGGCAACTGCCTAAATAAAAAAGTAGCCATCATCATGAATAGATGAAATTTCCACCCGACTTTTCGACGAACTCTGCCAACATGAATATTAATTGGTGACAGAAAAGAACTTATTTATTCGGTCGATGTTATATCTCTTCACTATAGCTTGTGGTGAAATTGGCTTTTTCTAATGGATAATTTGAGGTTAAATTTGTCCGTCCGTTTCTAAGTACGATAAATTCGTATGAAATAATAATTTTGTCGAAGTCATGGCTATCTATCTTTAAATGATAAGATATCTGACAAGCCATGGTTTCATCAGTGACAGACAGTATGACTTTGGCAAACACCTATCATCAGGTGACCTACATAGCTATGTGACGCAAGTTTGGACCAGGACTATTGAGCGCTATGGGGAATCGAGATCAGATGCTCTGGACATGTACCAAGCTTTCTATCGGGTCTGCCATCCGGCTCTTCTGAATAAGAACAATATAATAAGTTATCTTCATATGTTTAAGAGCTGAGCCAAAGCATTGTGTTTAGTGCTTGTGAAAATACTCGAAGCTTTTTTGTGCTCCCGAGTACTGTGCTCCCGAGCACTTTTTAAAACCAGTGCTTACTGCTTAGTAATTCAACACTTCACGAAAGTGCTTAGTGCTTAGTAATCCCTTAAGTGCTCCCGAGCACTTCCGAGGATTACTACGCACCAAGCCTTTCCGAAATCATGTCGTAACACGAATAAACGATGATGCGCTGTGGTCGGAGGACTTGATGTGTACCTGGGTGATCAATTGAGGCATGAACGGAACTTGTAATTATCATTTGTTAGTTATTGATTGGATATGTGAATATTGAAAGGTTTTTTTTCTGGGTTTTCTCTCCCAAACTCTGAAAAATATCTATAAAATAAAAATTAATTATTTTGTGATTTGCTTAAGAAACACAAGATATTTGTCAAAAGCAATCAATTGAACAATGTTGCCTAACAAACAACAACGAAACAACATCAACGAAGAAACAACTATATCGTAACGTTTCGGAGTCTGGGAGAGAAAACCCAGAAAAAAACCTTTCAATAATGAGTATACCTCCCACAGTATCCTTTAATGATTGGATATGTGAATATTACAGACTCACGAAAATTATTCAATACCAAAGCATTGTTTTGTGGATCGTCTATCAAGAAGGTATAAGTGAAGTTAAAAAAAATCATGTGAATTCAAAGATTTATTTGATATATTCAGATTTAAATCTGATTTACAATGCTAAATTGCTTATGAATACAATCACAATAGAAAATAATGCTTTCTGATTTCTGCAGATCTTATTTTTGACATTTTGAAGATTTGGAAAAAGTACTGACTTGATTGATAAATACGAATCAAATTATGTTTTAATGGCAGACTGTCACAAAGAGCACCGAATTCACGTTCAGTGCTCTTTTTGGCGCTCTAGTTCCTCGGAACTGAGTGCTTATCAATTTGCCCAAATGTCTGTAATTTTCGAATATTTCGATGAAAATGGTCTTAAACGATTTGGTTCGACTCACTGATCAAGAATCCGTGGTCGAAATTCATTCTGTCCGGCCGGTCCGGCCGGCCGGCCGTCCAGCCGTAGGCACGATAACTCTCGAACGGAATGAGCTAGAGAGTTGAAATTTTCAGAGTAGGTTTGGGGGATAAATATCTCGGCTAAGTTCGTTATTGGGCAAAATCGGACAGATGGTTTCGGAGTAACAAAAAAAATTTTTTTTTTACGAAACAAATTCCAAATTAAATTTTTTTTAATAAGAAGTTTTATCATAAGAATCCATTCATATCATTTTTAACTCTAACAAGCTAATACTTTCGGAGATATGATTCTTCAAAATTTCAATGTAAATCGTATTTCACACATTGATATAATTATTCTATGTATGAATTGTCATAATGTCAACTTGACAGAAGGGAATATTGTAACTTCAAAAATATTGGGGTTGAAATACTCGTATTTTAGCGATGCAACGGGGACCTCACCCGAAAATGTTTGAAAATATTACGTAAATATTGAAAGCATAATTATGTAGTTCGAGAGAGGAGAAAGTTTGGTGAACTTCAGCTACATGTATTGATAATATTATAACTAATGTTGTAGGAACGGGCTCAGTTATTGAAGAGCATATATCTGACCATTCTGCTCAAAAATTTATCTTTCCTAGAACAGAACAATCAAACAAAGTGTTTGAAAAAAATGGGTTCAAGCCCTGTGGACAGGAGCTTTCTGGCGCTCTAGTTCAAACAGACAAATTATATCTCCGAAAGTATTGGTTTCTCTCTGAGTTGGGAATTATATCAATGTATACATATGATAGAGCTGCATCTTAAAAGAAATTCAATTCAAATCATAGTTTATTTATCAAGATTAAATGAGCAATCATGAGAATGAGAACTGCACCATGGAAGAAATCGAATTAAATTTGGCCAATTTTGCCCAATAACGAACTTAACCGAGATATTCATCTCCCTAACCTACTCTGAAAATTTCAACTACCTAGCTCATTCCGTTCGAGAGTTATTGTGGAAAAACTTTTTTAAAATTTTCAAAATTTTTTTTCACACTTTGCGGTAATCTGGTCAATACAAACATCACATGCGTTAAAGGTCATGATTCTTCAATTTGATGCTAAATTTCAGATAGATCGAACGAACTTGTCCGAGATATTTACGCTCCAAAACCACCTTGCAATTTTCAATCCGCTAACTCCTTTCTTTCGAGAGTTATCGTGCCTACGGCCGGTCGGCCGGCCGGACAGAATCGATTTCGCACTCGAACCAAATCGTTTGAGACCATTTTCAGCCAAAAATTCCAAAATTACAGACACTTTGGCAAATTGATAAGCACTCTGTTCCGAGGAACTAGAGCGCCAAAAAAACAAGTTTCGTATGACAAGTGCCCAAAACAGGTTTAAAGTACCTACAAATAGTAGGTATTCCATAAAACATGTATGAAAGAAGATGAGTAATAATATGAAAGAAGATGAGTAATAAATAAAATACCTTGTAATCGATCAAAAATTTGCTGATCTACGTTCACCAAATTTTCTCCTCTTTCGAACTACAGAATTATGCTTTCAATATTTACGTAATATTTTCAAACATCTCCGAAAGTATTAGCTTGTTAGAGTTAAAAATGATATGAATGGATTCTTATGATAAAACTTCTTATTAAAAAAAAATTAATTTGGAATTTGTTTCGTAAAAAAAATTTTTTTTTTGTTACTCCGAAACCATCTGTCCGATTTTGCCCAATAACGAACTTAGCCGAGATATTTATCCCCCAAACCTACTCTGAAAATTTCAACTCTCTAGCTCATTCCGTTCGAGAGTTATCGTGCCTACGACGGACGGCCGGCCGGCCGGACCGGCCGGCCGGACAGAATGAATTTCGACCACGGATTCTTGATCAGTGAGTCGAACCAAATCGTTTAAGACCATTTTCATCGAAATATTCGAAAATTACAGACATTTGGGCAAATTGATAAGCACTCAGTTCCGAGGAACTAGAGCGCCAAAAAGCAAGTCAGGGATATTAATGAAGGCAACATGAAGAAGTTTATTGATCGAATATCTGATCAACTTTGGACAGAGGTATGTGAGGACTTGAATGATGATGCTAATTCATTGTGGAAAGCATTTTTTGAAAAATTCAGTGAGGTTTTCACCTCATGCTTTCCTTTCAGGACTATTGGTTTCCAGAAGAACAAGAAACGTAAATCTAAAAGTACCACCATTCAAGAATATAAAAAACTTCTGGACTGTCTATTCCTACTCTCCAGGAGGTCTGACGAATATTTATCAGCATACAAAGAGACGAAACGTAAATATGACATTATGATAAGGAAAGAAAGAACAGAACATAATAGAAAAATCATCGAGAAGTCAACAAATAGATCAAAAACCGTTTGGAATCTTGTTAATGAAACACTGGGGAAGCAAACGAAAAAATACAAGTGAAATTAAAAATGAATCTGAACCGTGCAAACTGTTGAACAATTTTAATAACTTCTTCGTCAATGTTCAGTCATCACTCAATATTGAAAAACAGTCAGATTACGATTCTGATTGTATACAGCGTCAAGAAAAATCCTTTTTCGTGTTTGATATCACTGAAAATGAGGTAATAGCTACGGTTAGAAGAATGAAAAACTCCAAGTCTGCAGGATGGGATGGTGTTCCTGTGGAAGTAATCAAGGCATGTATACATCTCATTGCAATACCTTTGGCTATTATAATGAATAAATCATTAAAGGATGGGGTTTTTCCAGAAGACCTAAAAATTGCTGTTATAAAGCCAATTTTCAAAAATGGTGATCCCAAAGATCCAGGAAGCTATCGCCCAATCAGCATCCTGTCCACATTTTCGAAGATATTCGAGAAAGTTTTGGCCAATAGGCTTCTGAAATTCTTCAATAAGTTCGAGGTTTTTTCACAAAGTCAGCATGGATATATTCATGGAAAAAGTACCGAGACAGCGATATTCGAGCTGTATAATTCTATAGTAACGGCATTAGAAAGGAAGGAGTTGCCAGTTGGATTGTTCTTGGATTTGTCGAAGGCATTCGATTGTGTTGATACAGAAATATTACTGGAGAAATTGGAAAAGTATGGCATAAGGGATAAGCAGCTGAAACTCATCGAGAGCTACTTGAAGAATAGACCTCAGACAGTAAAGATGGTGATAAATGGCAGTGAATATCAGTCCTCACAAGAAGTAAACAAGGCAGGTGTGCCTCAGGGTAGTATCCTTGGACCACTGCTTTTTCTGATTTACATAAATGATCTTCCATCAGCCCTACGAGATCATATTTTTGGCAGCTTTTTGGAGTGTTTGTTATTTGCTGACGACGCTAATGTTATCTTGAGATCCTCGTCTTTTGGGTTCACCTTGGAGATGGTTCAGACAATTCTGGATGATGTTAATAAATGGTGCACGAAGAATCGTCTTGTCCTGAATGTTGCAAAGAGTGAGTGTATGGTCTTCAGTACTGACAGATCTACTGTTAGTGTACCTCAGGATGTTAAAGATTGTGTAACTGTGTCCACAACTGCAAAATTTCTGGGTGTTCATCTAGATAACCACTTAAAGTGGAACTTTCACATAGACAATCTTGTAAAGAGGCTAAACTCGGTAATATATTCAGTGTGTGTTCTAAAAACTAGAATGGACTTTCGAACTTTGAAGATGGTATATTTTGCGTACTTTCAGTCTTTAATAAGTTATAGCATAGTTTTCTGGGGAGGTAGTTCGCTGTCTGAATTAGTGTTTTTAAGACAGAAGTCTATGTTGAGAACATTATTGGGGTTAAATTATAGGGAATCGTATAGAGGACATTTCAAGCTAAACAACTTACTAACAGTTTATGGTTTATTTATATATAAAGTTCTTATCTTCATGTATCTACATCCCCATTATTTTGAAGTCCACAGAAATGTTAATTTGACAAGAAGAAAAGAAACCTTTTTTTATCCTCATCATTCTCTGGCAATAACTGAAACATCTCCACTTTATCTTGGAATGAAATTGTACAATTGTCTTCCTAGTAAATTTAGAATGATGAGAAATGTAAAAATTTTCAAGAAAACCCTGCATGAACTAGTTATAGAGTGTGAACCATATTCATTGTCCGAATATTTCACTTTTTGTAATAATTAATGAATTTGACGATAATCAATTTTATTGTATGTATACAATAACTTTTGAATTTAATAAATCTACTATACTATACTACTATACGTAGATCAGGAAATTTTTGATCGATTACAAGGTATTTATTTATTACTCATCTTCTTTCATATTATTACTTATCTTCTTTCATACATGTTTTATGGAATACCTACTATTTGTAGGTACTTCAAACCTGTTTTGGGCAATTGTCATACGAAACTTGTTTTTTTGGCGCTCTAGTTCCTCGGAACAGAGTGCTTATCAATTTGCCCAAGTGTCTGTAATTTTGGAATTTTTGGCTGAAAATGGTATCAAACGATTTGGTTCGACTCACTGATCAAGAATCCGAGTGCGAAATCGATTCTGTCCGGCCGGCCGACCGGCCGTAGGCACGATAACTCTCGAACGGAATGAGCTAGGTAGTTGAAATTTTCAGAGTAGGTTAGGGAGATGAATATCTCGGTTAAGTTCGTTATTGGGCAAAATTGGCCAGATTTAATTCGATTTCTTCCATGGTGCAGTTCTCATTCTCATGATTGCTCATTTAATCTTGATAAATAAACTATTATTTGAATTGAATTTCCTTTATGATGCAGCTCTATCATATGTATACATTGATATAATTCCCAACTCAGAGAAACCAATAATTTCGGAGATATAATTTGTCTGTTTGAACTAGAGCGCCAGAAAGCTCCTGTCCACAGGGCTTGAACCCATTTTTTTTATTATTAAGGGAAAGAAACCACTTTTTCTAAGTTTCATAATATAATACTATGTTGTTGTCCTATATGTTTCGGGTTTTATATTTAAAATTGGGAAACATATTTTGCATGTGCAGAAAAAACTAGGACGCTTATGGAATTCATATTTCCATTCATTTCCTTAAATATAAAAACTTTTTCAAACTGTGTGAGAATAGAACGATTTTTGAGTTCGTAAATTTTATAGAAATTCATTTCGCTGCACTCCATTTGTTATCCGTCAATGATGAATTTATGAAGTTTACATGCTTCTCCAATTGAATACAATGTTATGTAATAATTCGGAGTAAATATTCTCATGTCCAAGAGTCATCTAAAAGTGCTTAGTGCTTGATGCTCGACAAATCGAATTACTTTTATAAAGTGCTTAGTATTCACAAGCTTTTTCTGAAAATGCGGTGTTTGTGTGAAAAAAGTATGAATACAAATTTGTAGATCTTTTTATTACCGACAACTCTGTCATGTATTTTTTTCCATAGGAATTGCAGTTTTGCCGGAAATCGAGATAAACTGTTTTTGCGCGTATGTTCTGGGGAACATCGCATTATCATTTTGCCCAAATGCCTGTAACTTTCGAATTTTTTGACGAAAATGGTCTCGAACGATTTATTTTGATTCCCCAATGAAGAACTCCAGGTCAAATTTGATTCTGTCCGGCCGGCTGTCCGGCCGTTGCCACGATAACTTGAGAACGAAAAGAGCCAGCGACTTGAAATTTTCAGGGTAGGTGGCGCATCGCAATACGACGGACAAGTTCGTTAATGGGCATAATCGGCCCAGTGATTTCCGAGTAATAATTTTGTTTTCAACCAATATGAATCCGATCGAATTGAAACTTGGTGAGTAGTTGTAGAATATGACCCTATGCACGTTTGTGGAATTTTGTGCGAATCGTATGGGTAGAAAATTATTAAAAAATATTTTTGTTGTCACGATAACTTGAGAACGGAAAGAGATAGCGGCTTGAAGTTTTCAGGTTAGGATGTGCATCCAAACGCGACATTTCAGTTTGTTTATGAGCATAACTCGAAAAATACTGAACCGATTGAATTCAAACATCGTTATTAGTTGTAGAATGCCAACGCGAAAATTCTTGCAAACTTTCGTGAGGATAGTATTTGTAGATAATTTTTAAAAAATCATTGAAAATTGAAAAAAAAATCTATATATCAGTAACTATTCGTTTGAAATTGCTGAAATTTTGCAAGAGCCTTTATAACCTAACTCTTCTGCCAAGTTTCAAGTTTTAACAGAATCGGTTAAATATTGTTGGAGATTCGAGCAGCCTTGTGTGAGTTCAGTAGATGGGTGACCGTTGCCTCAATAACTTTCGAACGAAAGGAGATAGGGACTTGCAATTTTCAGAGTGGGTTGCGTATCCGAATGGGAGAGTTGAGTTCATTTTTGGGCATAATCGGTCTAACGGTTTCTGAGTTATACCCGCCTGGAATATTATTTCCTTGATAACTCAAAAAATAAATTTTCGATCGAATTGAAGCTTGGTAACTAGTAGTAGAAAATCAACATAAAGACGTGTTTAAAATTTTGTAAGAACCGTACCCCTAGAAAATTTGAAAAAAAAAATTTCAATAACCGTACCCTAGAAAATTTCAAAAAAGTTACGGAAAAAAATTGTTCAAGCACTGATATGAAGTCAGAAGCTTTTCCGCGTATGTTCTATTGTCCTTTCTTCTGTATTGGAAACCCTTAATCGAATTTACCATGGTAAATTATGTTGTCCATTCTCCTGTATTGGACACTTAATTCGAATTTACCATGGTAAATACGAATTAAGAATTTCCAATTTACCATGGTAAATTATGTTGTCCATTCTCCTGTATTGGACACTGAATTCGAATTTACCATGGTAAATACCTGTTAAGAGTTTCCAATACAAGAGAATGGACAACATGATTTACCATGGTAAATTCGATTAAGGGTGTCCAATACAGAAGAATGGACAATAGAACATACCCGCAAAAGCTTCTGACTTCACGTCAGCGCTTGAACCAATTTTTTTTACCCTTAAAAATTCACCCCCTTCCATTTCCCGACCTCAGATCACCTGTTAATTATATTTCCTTTCATTTTTTGGCGCTCTAGTTCCTCGGAACTGAGTGCTTATCAATTTGCCCAAATGTCTGTAATTTTCGAATTTTTCGATGAAAATGGTCTTAAACGATTTGGTTCGACTCACTGATCAAGAATCCGTGGTCGAAATTCATTCTGTCCGGCCGTCCGGCCGGCCGGTCCGGCCGGCCGGTCCGGCCGTAGGCACGATAACTCTCGAACGGAATGAGCTAGACAGTTGAAATTTTTAGAGTATGTTTGGGGGATAAATATCTCGGCTAAGTTCGTTATTGGGCAAAATCGGACAGATGGTTTCGGAGTAACAAAAAAAAATTTTTTTTTTTTACAGAACAAATTCCAAATTAAATTTTTTTCAATAAGCAGTTTTACCATAAGAATCCATTCATATCATCTTTAACTCTAACAAACTAATACTTTCGGAGATATAATTTTTCAAAATTTCAATGATAGAATTATTCTGTGGCTATTCTATGAATTGTTATAATGTCAACTTTGACGTTGTCTCATTGTAATTCATTCCAGTAATGGTATCAATATGAGAATAAGAATATTATCATACTTTTGTTGGTTGATATTTTCATGCCGATGGTCAATCCATATGATGATGGGAATGGTAATGGTAAGTTAATAATATTGAGTTCAGAATATCTCCACTAAAAACAAAACTGGAATTGAGGAATAAATATCTCGGATGAGTTCGTTGTTGGGTAGAATTCGTCTATTGGTTTTGGATTGATAATTTTTGGCACTCTTGTTGAATTTAAATTCTTCTATGATGTTTGAATTCAATTTCTGCTAAGATGAAGTTCTAAATTTCAATAATGAATCGTACTTCTGTTTTCACAGAATGCTATAATTATTCTATCTAAGCTTTATTATATGATCTGTGTTCATACTCGTACATTTCATCCTGTTCTATAAGAGAGAGTCAAATTCATTTCAGTTATTTTAATTTGGTGCATGGTGCAGTTCTCAGATTGCTCATTTAATCTTGACAAATAAACTATTATTTGAATTGAATTTCCTTTATGATGCAGTTCTATCATAAGAATACATTGATATAATTCTCAACTCTGAGAAACCAATACTTTCGGAGATATAATTTGTCTGTTTTTTTGTTTTATTCTCTTCCTTTTCCTATGGGTTTCATTCTACTATTATTTTTTTTGTTTCAAAAATTATCTATCCTGATCTACTGGTTCCACTATCGCGAAACTTTATTTGAATATTTTTGGCGCTCTTGTTCCTCGGAACAGAGTGCTTATCAATTTGCCCAAATGTCTGTAATTTTCTAATTTTTCCCTGAAAATGGTCTGAAACGACTTGGATCGACTCAGTATCAAGAATCCGTGGTCGAAATCGATTCTGTCCGGCACGCCGTCCGTCCGTCTGGCTGTTAACACGATAACTCTCGAACGCAAGGAGTTAGATGATTGAAATTTCCAGAGTAGGTTTGGAGCATAAATATCTCAGACAAATTCGTTAACGGGCCAAATCCACCAGAGGTTTCGGAGTTATGGCCGTTTTTAGCAAAAACATTTTTTATGAATATTTCCAAAACCGATCACTCGATGAATCTGAAATTAAGCTTGAAATTGTAGAAAAATGACCTTTATATGCATGCGAAGTTTTGTATTGATCAGGTTGCCGTAAAGTATAAAAAAGGAATATTAAAAATGTTTTAATTTTGTTTCTACAATAACTACAATAACGGAATAAGCTAGGCAGTTGAAATTCTCAGAGTAGGCTTGGCAGAAAAATATCTTGGATGAGTTCGTTATTGGGCAAAATCGGCCTGAGGGTTTCGAAGTAACAAAAAAAGTAACAAATTTCAAATTGAATTTTTTCAAGGTGCAGTTTCACGATAAAAATCCATTGATATAATTTTCAACTCAAACAACCTAATACTTTCGGAGATATGATTTTTCGAAATTTCAATAATAAATCGTACTTCTTTCTATGTTTTCACAGAATGCTGTACTTAATTATTCTATCTATGAATTATAATATGATCTATGTTCTTATATGTAATCTTATTTTCCTATGAGAGATAAATGTCGAAATTATTTCTGGTTCGTTATTCTTAGTATAAAAAACACCTTCTGTTCTAGAAAACAAAGTATGATTGAAGGCAAAATTACCAATGAAATAACCTCAGCTATCGTAGAATTATGAGGATGATATGATGCTTTTAAGGTGATAATTATAATGCCCGTGGATAATCCATATGATGATGGAATTATATTCTTTGGTACGATACATAATCTAATTGGGTTCAGAATATATCCAGTAGAAACAAAACTGCAATATTGTCTAAGTTTCAATTGATATAATATAATTTTCAGAGTAGATTTTGAGGAATGGATATCTCGGATAAGTTCTTTATTGGGGAGAATTGGTCTGTTTGAATTTAATTTCTTTCATGATGCAGTTCTATCGTAAGAATCCATTTATATCATTCCCACAGACCAATAATTTCGGAGATAAGATTTGTCAAAGTTTGGAGAAGAGCACCAAAGCTCCTGTCCACAGGGCTTGAACCAATTTTGAATAAAAACTACAGCATATATTTCTTTCCTATTATAGTTAGAGTGCCATTTCTGTCTTATAGTTGAGTTGATCATGTAGTTAATAACGAGATACTCATCTGGACTTTATGTCATGTCATCTAGACTTTACGTCATATATTCCATTCACTCTTATAAAGTCTCCCGGTTGGCCATGAAATTCTGACACATTTCACTGTGTATATTGTGAAAATGTTAGCTTATGTTCATTTTCCTGTCAGATAACTACGCAACGTTGTCCTCCCTACATAGAAGTCGTAGTAATTACGTATTTTTCACAATATGAATTTTCTTGGGAAAAATAATTAATTTGAGAAGATATTATGTGAATTCAACAATTTCAAAGACCTGGCGACTGTTGAAGAAAATTTTTCATCTGTTGTTAGTATGGAAATATTTCACGTATACAAACTGGTTGGAAGATTCAGTTATGCTATTTTCTTGTACGGAAACCAAGAATCAAGTGTTGAAATTTTAATTTATTTATTTATTATTTATTTATTGGTTTTCGAAATTCTCAAGAAATAAGCCTCCAGAAAATATTCAAATACCTTGTTGCACAACTTGACATACACCAGTTTCAAAATGTAGTATTACTACGAAACTCGAGGGACTGTTAAACCTTAATCAAATATAGTGATATGATAGGAAACTCAGTAATTTCATTCGAGAGTTCAACATGTCCTGAGACAGAATGAAGTTTTCCTAATGCAGATTTCAGAACTATATAGCACTTCCTGAAAGTTTGTCTCTGCTTCTTCAAAACTGCTTTCGACATTTTCAATTTCAAAGCGAAGAGTTCTTTGTTATTCGAAGATAATGATCTGTGATAATATCTTGTCAAAGAACATTATCTTGATTGTTGAGAGTAGAAATTGGCAACGTCTCAGAGAATTGTTTTGACATTGGCGATATTTCAGAAGTGCCAACCTGCTTTAGTTTTAGTTACAAAAACGTGATAGACCTAAATCATGGCCAACCGGGAGACTCTATAAAAGTGAATGGAGTATATGTGTATCCATTGTTTTTTCTTACTGAATAATTTTTTGCTGTATCTGAGTTTTATTGAGTTGCAAATTAATACATTATTAGTCGTATTTTCTGAGATATTACTCCAATGGCTAATGCCAGTTCCATAAACAAATTAAACAAATCCTTTTACATCCCCGGATACTCTCTATGTCTATAAGATTGTCTTTATGGTTCTTCAAATACTGAAATTATATTAATAGATTAATTTGAATGCGCGCATTCTCCAGAAATGAATCTGTCCAGAAATGAGTCAGAAAACCTTTCACGAAGTTAACGGTCGCTTTTATGTTAAAAGTCAATTTCAATAAGAGTTCATCTTATCCTTCAACTCTCGCAACACTTTGAGAACGCTCCTCCTCTATTCATTTTTGTTCATAAAGTCCGCCAAGAATAAATTCATGAAGAGGACTGAATCGAAGTCTTCATCTGGAGCACCTTATCCTCATCTATAATGAATCTTGGTCATTTCTTGAGAGGGAATAATTCATAATGTCAGAGCCCTAGCAAGCCTTTCACGTCAACCCTTTCAAAAAGTTAACGGAAAGTTTGAGAAGTTTGTCTTAATACATGGATTTGAATCCGATTTTATATTATTAACTATGGTGGTTGAACATTTTTATAAGTTTGGTCATATGCCTGGGATGATCCTTTGATGTTGAATCATATTAAGCAATGAAGTTGTACTTTTTGCGTTTGAAATGATGGGAAATAGTTGTTTAATCAATTTGTTGATTAATTACAGCCATTCATTATATTCTTCGACATCATTAATTGCTAAATTAATCAACGAGTTGATTACAAGATTTTTGCGTCGACCTCTATTCGAATTGAAAGAATTCTGGATTGAAACAAAGTCGGAAAGCTCTGTGTACAGGAGCTTTGGTGCTCTTGTTCAAACGTTAACAAATCATATGTCCGAAAGTATTGGTTTCTCATAGTTGGGAATGATATCAATGGATTCTTATGATGGAACTGCATCATAAAATAAATTATATTCAAATAATAGTTTGTTTATCAAGATTAAATGAGCAATCTCCAATGCTTCAGTGCTTTAATGCTTTAAAAGGTGTCATTTAAAAAAAATCAACAGTGCCAAAAATTATTAATCCGAAACCACCTTCTACTACCTATTACCCAATAGCGAACTTATCCGATATATTTATTCCTCAAATCTACTCTGAAAATCATATTATATCAATTGAAACTTAGCCAATACTCCAGTTTTGTTTTCACTGGAGATATTCTGAACCCAATTTTATTAACTTACCAAATTATATATTTTCTTCATCAAATGGATTATCCAAGAGCTACCTACGATATTCATTATTATATTTTATTATATCATTATACTGATCCTCCTAGGTCTTCCTCACGGAGACCCCTCAAAAGCTCTCGAGAGCTTGAGCGAGTAAGGATGATAGCTGAGGTTGTTTCATAGGTCATTTTGCATTCAATCATACTTTGCTTTTTAGAACAGGTATTTTATATCAAGAATTTTGAAGAGAACTAGAAATAAATATGAAATCATACTGATCTGTAGACATGGAAAATACCTTCTATTTCTCTGAGATGACAATCACATAATAGTAATATATGACAATGTTGACACACAGAATATACCAATTTTAAACAATAAGAGATACGTATTTTTTAATAGCTTCTGATTATGAGAAAACGAATTATTAGTAATATTATAAAAGAATGTTTTTTTTCAATGGTCAATTGAGCTTTATAATATTTAACCTAAGTAAATTGTTAACTAAGCGAAAATTATCAATTTTTTTACTTTTCCCAGGGGAATCTATTCTAAGACCTTTGAAAAATAGCTCCACGAATGTAAAAAATTTCTCCAAAATGAAAACTTTTTTTGTATTACTGATATGACAGATATCTGACGAATAATCATAGGTGTATTAACTTAATCACAAGAGTGCTTATGAAATATAAGTTCGAACCAGTGTGAGGTGTAACAAGAGCACCAAAAATGAGTGGAATCGTTTTATCATACAATAAATGAGTGCACTAAAATATCTGACTCTGTAGTCAGTACTCTCATTTTATTTTGTGTTGTAATCCATTTCGAATATCCGGAAAATTGAATCATATGTTGGTCACCCTACTTTTAAAGCGCAAAACTACATGTCCATTAAAGTTTTTAGCTCAAAATTAACACAAAATTAACGGCCCACGCTGACTAATTATGCATGCAAATTTTATCGTTCAACTACATGGAATGAAATGGAATTCATTCAGAATACTACGAAGCCAATGTACCTGTCCAACGAAATCAACAATGTGGATTTTTCTGACGTTATCTCTACATGGAAATGATAGCAACATGCTCTAATTAGACTAATAAATTTTATGAGCTGTGTACTGAATATCACGAACACTTGCTGTACACCGTAAATATAATTTCAGTTCGGAAACCGATGAGGTGAATAATCAACAATAATTCACAATACCCCTAGTTCAGATAAATAAAGAATAAATGATATTGTTGACTGTAAGTTCATCATGGTTAATCGCGGATTCGATTATAACGTGCGTTCAAAAAAATTCATGGTCAAGTAGGCTTTGGAATTTTAGAGGTTAATTTCCTATTACTGGACGTATTTCTTTACTTGAATCACTCCATGTTCCCAAAATGTAAACATTGATGACATTAACCTCTTCTATATTGCTCTATATCGTAATTATTGTCGAAAAAGTACTTTTTCAGAAAAAATTACTACCAGATTGAATAATGATTTATTCCTACGTGCAAATGGAATTTCTTTCATGGAATTTGATTACAGAAGGCCAAATGATTGCTAAGTTTTAACCATACATGATTCTCATATGTCGAAGCTCTGAATCTTGAGTGAACCGAGGTCGAATATTTTTTGATACTTTGAATTATGCAAGAAGGTTGTATTCAATAATGTAAATAAATCATAGTGAGAATCTCAATATGTTTAATTCTCAATAAATGTTGAATTGATGAGACCATTACATCATAAAAAGGCATAACTGAATTGAAATAAGAGGATTTCATTACAATGGCTCTCAGGATTCAACGTTCTCTTTAATTAAAGTAGATGCTGGAGATGTCCTCCTTTTTGCTCCAAAGTCTTCTCACATCTTCTTTTGACATATTGAAATACATTATTCAAGATGAAAGGATCGTCGTTAATTTGATGAAATTTTTCAATATCAGAAATAGGTATTTGAAACATAGAATTCTTCAGATGAGGCCACAGGAAAAAGTTACATGGAGTGAGATCACATGATCTTGGTGGAAATGCATAATCGCTATTGAGGCTTATTAGTCGATGATAAAAAATATTCCTTAGGGTTGCAATGGTTACTGTAGCTCTGTGTGCTCTGGCTCCATCTTGTTGGAAATAAGAATTGGACCATTCATCGAAAGTTAATTCAGCTACAAACGGCATGATATTTTCTTCTCTATAACAAAATTATGTCAAAGTTCCATCAAAGAAAATAGGCTCTACAATTCGTCTTCGACTGATAGCACACCAAACTCCAATTTTAATAGAATAAAGTGGTGTCTCAATGTAGAAATTGTCTGGTTTTTTGCTCATATTTTGAGAGTTGACATATCCCGAGAGATGGAACCACGCTTCATCGTTTCATTTTTTTTATCCAAGTTATGGATGATTGGTTGAGAAACCACTGACAGAAAGTCACCCTACGGGGGTAATCAACTTCTTCAATTTTTTAAAGCACGTTAATCTATAGGGAAATTAATTGGTGTCTTCTTTCAATATCGTGTGACATGTACCAACGGATACTCCAGTCTGTTGAGATAAAACTCGAATGGAGGTTCGTGGAGCTTCTGTCATGACATTCTCAACATTGCTGGGGGTTCTCTTCTTTGGTCACCACTCCCTTTTTTAACACTACCTCTTTCACGGAAAACGCTAACACATCGCAAAACAGTGCTTTGGAGATATTGATAATCCACAGCAACATTGGGATACTCGATCCTGAAGTCGATTAAACATTAGTCGACAGAATATTTCCACTCGCCTTCTATTCTCTCCCCATTTCTGATGTACGATGCAATTATGAAAGCCTTTTGCACATCCGTGAAAACCATTTTCAGAATTCACTGATGATTTTAATAAAATAATAATAAACAATAATCGGGAACGCTAACTTGAAAGTAAACCTGGAAAATGGTGAAACAGAAGGTAAGAACTACGTTAAGACGCAGAATATTGACGTTTAAAATTCCATAGCCTACTTGACCACGAATTTTTTTGAACGTCATATAGCTAGCTAGAAAAGTTGAAAGCTGTAGGAATATCTAGAAAATAGTTTGTTTTAGCTAGAGATATCCACAACTTCATTTTGAATCAAAGTGTGAAGTCCAATAGGATTAGCTTACAGAATGATCCAAGCAGAGAAGAGTGAAAGGGGCGAATCATTCGACCTGTAGTGGCCTTTAAACTATAGGATTCCAAAACAATCAATTATTATTTAACCTCCTTCTTGAAGCAATTCTGTGTTCTTAGATTTAGCCGACTTGATATCTTGTTGAAGAATCTGATGCAGCTATATATGTTCTCTTTTCCGTAACTGACAGTTTATGAGTCGGATAATATGATGTCATTTGATCTTGTTGGATAACTGTGACATCTTTCTGCCTGGAAGTAGTCAATGTTCTGAAACAAGAACATCAAGCACTCGTAGATGTAAAGGGCATATGGACGTAATTAAGCAGAAACAATCCAACCCACAAATGGTAGTTTTGAGGAATTTCAACTAGAAGTACATGAGTAGGTATACAATTTTTCATCTAATTTTATTAGTAAAATTGATCCAACCCAGTCTAGAGTGTTCAACCATTTATTATTAGGCAACGTATATTTTTCATAGGAGCCATTCAAACTACTTGAACGTTTTAAACAAATAAAAATCCCAGTTAGCTTATATGTGGCTTAACACAACAGCAAATATTTTCACACTGGCCGTCTCTTGCAAATGTTCAAAAAGTTGATCTCACAAGAGACCGTATATAAAACTGAGTTTTGACAATTTGTGGAATAGAGGTAAGGAGTCCATGCCTTCTGAATACTCCTTTGCAACTTTCTCTCATCTTCATTTCGAATATGTTTCTTATAGCCCGCTTCTGGGCCACACAGGTATGTTGAATATCGGAACAGGATCCCCAAAACACTTGTAAAAAAAAGCACTGCCGTGAAGTCAGTACTCTTTGGCACGCGTGTTCACGATGGCTAATTTGAATAGAATGATGAGTACTTCAAGCTCAGTGGATAGAGCGAGCCGAAGATCTACCCAAAGGATAGTGGACACCATTCACTGTCGGTTCAAAAATAAACAGTGCTGCATCTAAGCTGCCATCAGGATAGAGTAACAAAGTTGGAACAGAACACAACTGACTCTCCTTAGTCGCACAAGCTCCTAGAAGATTTGGGAGGGTCAGAATAATCCTAATCATGTTTATAGCACGCGCGCCAAAGCAGATTGACTTTTTACACTTTTTCTTTCATTGTTAAGTCAATCTGCTTTTGCGCGCGTGCTATAAACATATTAGGATTATACTGACCCTCCCAAATCTTCTAGGAGATTGTGCGACTAAGGAGAGTCAGTTGTGTTCTGTTCCAACTTTGTAACTCTATCCTGATGGCAGCTTAGATGCAGCACTGTTAATTTTTGAACCGACAGTGAATGGTGTCCACTATCCTTTGGGTAAATCTTCGGCTCGCTCTATCCACTGAGCTTGAAGTACTCATCATTCAAGTCAAATTAGCCATCGTGAACACGCACGCCAAAGAGTACTGACTTCACGTCAGTGCTTTTTTTTTTTCAAGTTCCCTTAACAAATATAGCTATCAATACAGTTTGGCTGTTATCTTTACCGTAGATCGAAAAAAATTGCGGTTATGGGACCTCCGTTAAGAACGCAATTGCCTCTTCTCCAAATCCGAAGGTATTTTAATATAGATCTACCGAATATAATCATTTATGAATTCGCCTCAGGGCTACCATACAGACATTTCAACTCGGAAACAACGCTATTTCCCCCAAACTGACTTGTGTCCGTGCACTGAATTGACATGAATATTCTTTTAAAACCTCACAATATCGGCTCATTACTTCCAACATAACCCAAACAATCCAAAACCATTCACTTCTTGTCTGCACATGCGCAATATACTCGTGGCTGCAAGTCCTCCCAAAATTACACACCTCACAAAAACTCCGATTCTCCAACACTAGTGGTTCAGGAGATATCGCTTCTTGAGTCCACGCATGCGCAGACCCTCACCAGAGGATTCTATAGAGGAATAGCATCGGCCACCCCAAAACCCCAATCCTCTCTGACGAAAGCACCAGCAGTTAAATCACTGATGGTCTGCTCATGCGCATAACGAAAAATACCCGTAACGGGTAACATCAATTTCGAAATTAGCCCCAGGGCCACGGTACGGACACTTTATCTCCGGAAGAACGCTACATCCCCCAAACTAACTTGTCCTTGCACTGAATTGCCATGAATATTCTTTCAAAACCACACAATATCGGCTCAGCACACCCAACATAACCCATACAACCCAAAAACAGTCACTTCTCTTCTGCGCATGCGCAATCTACTTGCGGCTGCAAGTCCTCCCAAAATCAGAAACCTTACAAAAAACTCCGATTCTCCAACACTAGTGGGTCAGGAGATATCGCATCTTGAATCCACGCATGCGCAGACCCTCACCAGGGGATTCTATAGAGGAATAGCATCCGCCACCCCAAAACCCCAATCCTCTCTGACGAAAACTTCAGCAGTTAAATCACTGATGGTCTGCTCATGCGCATAACAAAAAATGCCCGTAAGGGGTAACATCCATTTCAAAATTGGCCCCAGGGCCACGGTATGCACACTCAACTCGGAAACAACGCTATTCCCCCCAAACTGACTAGTGTCCGTGCACTGAGTTGACATGAATATTCTTTTGAAACCTCACAATATCGGCTCATTACTCTCAACATAACCCATACAACCCAAAAACAGTCACTTCTCTTCTGCACATGTGCAATCAACTCGCGGCTACAAATCCTCCCAAAATCACACACCTTACAAAAAACTCCGATTATCCAACACCAGTGGTTCAGGAGATATCGCATCTTCAATCCACGCATGCGCAGACCCTTACCAGGGCATTCTATGGAGGAATAACATCCGCCACCCCAAAACCCCAATCCTCTCTGACGAAAACACCAGCAGTTAAATCACCGATGTTCTGCTCATGCGCATAACGAAAAATGCCCGTGAGGGGTAACACCAATTTCAAAATTAGCCCCAGGGCCACGGCACGGACACTTCAACTCGGAAACAACGCTACATCCCCCAAACTCACTTGTCCGTGCAATGAATTGCCATCAATATTCTTTTGAAACCTCACAATATCGGCTCAGCACTCCGAACATAACCCATACAAGCCAAAAACAGTCACTTCTCTTCTGCGCATGCGCAATCTACTTGCGGCTAAAAGTCCTCTCAAAATCACACACCTTTCAAAAATCTAGTCCCACTAGTCCACTAGTCCCACTAGTGGTTCAGGAGATATCACATCTTTAGTCCACGCATGCGCAGACCCTCAACAGGGGATTCTATGGAAGAATAGCATCCGCCACCCCAAAACCCCAATCCTCTCTGACGAAAACACCACCAGTTAAATCACTGATGGTCTGCTCATTCGCATAACGAAAAATGCCTGTAAGGGGTAACATCAATTTCAAAATTAGCCCCAGGGCCACGGTACGAACACTTTAACTCGGAAACAACGCTACATCCCCTAAACTGACTTGTCCTTGCACTGAATTGCTATGAATATTCCTTTAAAACCTCACAATATCGACTCAGCACTCCCAACATAACCCATCCAATTCAAAAAAAGTCACTTCTCTTCTGCGCATGCGCAATCTACTCGCGGCTAAAAGTCCTCTCAAAATAACACACCTCACAAAAAACTCCGATTCTCCAACACTAGTGGTTCGGGAGATATCGCATATTTAATCTGTGCATGCGCAGACCCTCATCAGGGATCTGTATTCTATGGAGAAATAGCATCCGCCATCCCAAAACCCCAATCCTCTCTGACAAAAACTACAGCAGTTAAATGACTTCTCATCTGCGCATGCGCACAACGAAAAATGCCCGGAAAGGGCAGCATGAACCTCAAAAAAATAGGTGTCGGCATTTTAAGCAAAGTATTCCGCAAAATAGTAGTCATTTTTTAATTTCTTTAATGTAACGTGACCTTCACGAAATTTTGCAAAAGTGTTTGCATTGGTCTTTTGCATCTAACTACTGAGTGTCAATTCAATCAGATCAGTATTTTACGAGTTATCGTGAAAACAAAATTTTTTAATTTTTGAAATTTTTTTTTGCAACTTTAGGGCCGTCCGGTCATAACAAAACTTCGCAGGCATATAAAGGTCATGATTCTACAACTTGATGCCAAATTTCAGAAAGATCGAGTGATCGGTTTCGGAAATATTCATAAAAAACGTTTTGACTAAAAACGGCCTTAACTCCGAAACCGCTCGGTGGATTTTGCTCGTTAACGAACCTGTCCGAGATATTTACGCTACAAAACTACACTCCAAATTTCAATGCTCTAAGTCGTTCCGTTCGAGAGTTATCGTGCTAACGGCCGGCCGGAACGGACGGACAGAATTGAATTTGACCTCGAATTCTTCATCAGGGAGTCGAACCCAATCGTTTGAGACCATTTTCGAAAAAAAATTCGAAAAATACAGACATTGTGACGAAATGATAGCACGCTGTTCCTTGCGGAACACGCGCGCAAAAAGGTTTCAATATCGTCTCAACCATTTGGAAGGAGATAATCCTAAGATCACTTGTAGGGGTGTTCAGTTTTTTATTAAAGTTGGCTAGTTGGCTTTGAAAACAAACTCTATCAACTGTATGAATATTTCTCTTGGAATATCTGTACAACTACTTAAGTGCAGAGAATTTTTATCCATGGTATCGGTGGTAACCTTCATAGAAATGTTAGTAAAAAGATTTTGACAAATTGCTTCTGACAAATATCTTGTGTTTCTTACTTAGAAGCAATTCACAAAATAATTTTTTTTTATATTATAGATATTTTGGGTTTGGGCGAGAAAACGCATATAGGAACTATTTAATAATGAATGTAACTCCTAAAGTATACTATAATGATTACTTAGAGCACTGTTTATTTTCGACTTAACAGTAAATGTATTTATTAGAATAGGTCCTTACGCCACTACAGATACAGTCCTGTTTATTTTCGAACCAACAGTGAATGTGTATGTATTTGGGCCGAAACTATTCGTTTGAGACCAATCTCAGCCAAAAAAATTATCAGGGTTTGTTGCTCGTTTATTTTTAGTGTCGAATTTATATTCTTGGAAATATTGGAAATTTTTTTTTGGGTGGAGCTAAGCAGTTTTGGGTACCTGGATGGGTAACCGCTCTGGCTATAAACTTGACCAGGGCGCCAAAGCTCCTGCCCACAGGGCTTTTCCACTTTTTTATAAGCTTACCAACGAGCCCACACGTCACATATTTTTATATGTGAGTAACAAAAGTTGGGTACGGTTGCAGCCAAGGGATTGAAGGGAAATATTCAGTAATTATGTTTCGCGTGCTTGCCAAATACTCGAATATTTTTTCGACTTCATGAACTTGGTGATAAAATATAACCATATATTTTAATTATATTGCCATCTATAACGTTTTATGATGACTGCCCGACTAAGTGGGAGTTCAATGATATATTTATGCTTCCTGGGATACAAGGTGACAACTGATGAAGCTGGTTTAATAAGGCTCAGTAAAAAATTCATTTGATCAAAAATAATAACACTTTCAATTATACCAGGCAAAGGTGATTCTTCCAAATGACCACTCAGGATCCTTTCAGATAAGGTATATGGATACATCATACATAAACTCAGGATCTCTCAAGATGAGGTATGGATAATGTAGTAATTTAATTAGATACGTCAATTTTCACCTCAATTCAAAAATATGAAGGTAAGGTGGAGTTTCCGCCGAGACAAAAACTTTGAACAATGAAACAAGTGCAACACATACTACTTTGCGAAATACACTATCTCTCTGTATGAATCTGGGGGTATAAATCAACAGCACACGAAATTTATTCATCGGAATTCATCGAAGCCTAGAAAAAACGAGGCACAAAATCCCTCGGAAATTGAATAAACCTTCCCCTGATTCGTTCAGAACAACATCAATATTGAATCAACATATATCAGAAAAATTAATATGGAATCAAAATAATCAAATACAAAATTCACTACAGGATTTTCTAACAAAAATGGCCTGCGATCTGTTATAAGACCTTCAGAACACTATTTATTTTATCTAAACTATTGAGAACAAATTAATATTACGAGTTACGTATCTCCCTTGAGCATTAAGATCGTAAAAAGAACGAATCCCGGAAACCAATTACCACATCGCATAACCGCAGTAAATTCTGCTGGCGCGCAGAATAAAGTTAATGCAGTGAACAGAATTATTCTGAAATAATTTCTATAATATATTGGAATATTAGCCATGGAATATCAATAGGGATTCTTGAGACATAATATTTCTAATTTAGATTTAAAATGAATTATTATTATTATATGGGTTGTGCTGGGCAGACACAACCCGCCCCTCCACTGCGACCAATCGGTCTATTGTGACACACCTGTAGTATGTAATCTATACTTCACCCACAAGCTCAAGTCTCTTGATGAGGGATATGAGTCTGGTGGGTGAGAACTTGTCCAGTTTACTCAGTGTCAGTTTGTGGACTCCTAATTCCTCCAATCTGATCCTGTCCCCAGCGGGGCAGTCACACATGATGTGTTCGATAGACTCGTCGTCCTCCAGGCAAAGTCTGCACTCGGAGTCTTCAGTCAACCCCAGTGTATTGAGGTGTTTCTTGAGGCCACAATGGCCCGTGTATACAGCTGTAAGGATTCTCAGGTCCACCCTAGAGAATTTGAGCCATTTTCTGGCTCTTTCAGCTGATGGGCCAGTAATTGTGGAGCGAGCATGTCTTTGCCCAGGTATGCTGCTTCAGATTTCTTGGACCTTTTGGTCCACCCTTCTGTTGTTTTCCTCCGCCGCTGCTCTGAGAGAGATACCGCAGGCCGGTTCAGGTCCAAAGAGCCACATGGAAGCCCCCTGTGCCACCAATGAGTCCGCCATCTCATTACCCTTTATGCCCGAGTGGCCCGGGACCCACAAGAGCTGCAGCCTGCAGCGCCCTCCAAGTGCAGCGAGTGTGGTCCGGCAATCCTGCACAAGCAGGGATTTGCAGTTGTATGAAGTCAAGGCCTTCAAGGCAGCTTGGCTATCCGATAGGATCTTGATGGATCCGTGAACCCAACCTTTCTCAAGTATGAGCTTCGCACAGTGATCAATGGCGAGAATTTCTGATTGAAAGACAGTCGCAAAACTACCCAGGCTGATGGATTCACCCCTAGCAATTCTGCAACTGCTGACTCCCGCTCCCACCCCTTGGGTGGTAGCGGAGCCATCTATGAACCAGCAGGGACCCTCAAGCAGTCGGGTCTCAGAGACGGCCCAGTCGTCTCTGCTGGGAAAAACGACTCGGTAGGGCCACTCTGTGTAGGTTCTGATTTTAGATACGTCCGATCGCATGCCCATTATCTTATTGGCCTCCAATTCAGCCTGCAGAGAACTAGGCACGTAGCTGATCGCATCTGGCTCATTGTGAGCCGTATGCAGAAGTCTGTATGTCGCCATCCCGGCCATGCTCCTGATCACCAGGTGAAGAGGGGCGAGGTCCATTAGGCGTTCCATGGCTGCGGTGGGGGTGGAGCGAAAAGCCCCTGTCAACATCAAGCACGCAGATCTCTGAATTTTTGAAAGCTTCAGCTGAGACTGCACTTTTACAGTACACTCCCACCAAGCAATGCTGCCGTAAGTGATTTGTGGTCTCACCACCATCACGTACAACCAGTGGAGCTGTTTCGGAGCCAGTCCCCACCTCTTTCCACAAGTCCGCTGGCACGCCCAGAGAGAGTGCCTAGCCTTATGGATCACCCTATCCAGGTCTGAGTTTCAGTTCAGCTTTCTATCCAGGATAACACCCAGATATCTAGCCTCATCCGCAAACGGGATCTTAATTCCATTCATAGTGATGGAAACTATATTATTATGTATATAAAATGAATTAACGACTTTACATTATCAGGTGACCAGTAAATTAAATTCAGGTTTTAGGGATTGCAGACTACTAGGAAGGAGTATGTTGAACCACGAAGCTGGAGATAAGGAATGAATACTGAACCAAAAGATGATGTTCGAAAGAGTAGAATCCGGCGTAGTGCGATTTCATATCGTTACACATTTTATTTGTAAATAATTGTAATGTTCGTTGATGCTGATATGTTTGTTCTATTTCCTCTCTAACCTTGATAAAGTCCTTAGTCCAGGTTGGTCGATTTTCTTGTATTGTTCCTATCATATAAAGTATATATTCAAAGAGTGGGTAGTAGTTTCATCTCAAAGCTGCCAGATCTATCATCCTCCAAACTGAAGGACTGGATGATCAATTTCACCCTACAAGGCAATAAATCCATGACGAGTAGGTTCAATACACACCGTATTTTGCCGAACAATGTATTTTGCATCTTGGGGTGAAATACATTGTACTTAATGCGATCTAAGTTGATCATTTTCGGATTCCATGTATACCCTACGGCTCTATAAGTTGCTTTGCCGTGTGAGCTGCCGTATTCCTGGTCCACACACCGAGTGCGATTCTCTGTCCTGTGGTTTAATTGTGTTAAATCCCAAACCCGAACATCTATCGATTTATGATTAATGCAGTTCATGAATTTGTAGTAAAGCAAGGCGATCTCATTACGTTGGGTCCAATTCGTCCTTTGACAAAGGGAAATGATTAGAATTCCATTGGATACAGCGTGGTATTCTGGCGAATATTTCCCTCCTGTCAAAAATCCCCTGTGATTGAAGTGCAATTACCGCATGATTACAGCGATAATTATCTATGTAGAAAGCGATAATTATCTTGTAGAAACTGATAATTGTCTTGTACACAGATATCTATGGATCAGTTCAAACGCGATGCCATTGTATGTCAGTTTGACAAGCAATGTCGAAGACGTTATTAACAAGCCCTGTGGACAGGAGCTTTCTGGCGCTCTAGTTCAAACAGACAAATTATATCTCCAAAAGTATTGGTTTCTCAGAGTTGGGAATTATATCAATGTATTCATATGATACAACTGCATCCTAAAGGAAATTCGATTCAAATCATAGTTTATTTATCAAGATTAAATGAGCAATCATGTGAATGAGAACTGTACCATGGAAGAAATCAAATTAAATCTGGCCAATTTTGCCCAATCACTAACTTAACCGAGATATTCATCTCCCTAAACTACTCTGAAAATTTCAACTACCTACCTCATTCCGTTCGAGAGTTATATCTATGTCTATGGATGAAAAGCAGTCTCACTACTCTCAGATCTCTTACTTCATGTTCAGTTCCGAAATGTAAGAATTTTCTGAGAAAAACTAATTTCGGAGCAAACAACTGAGATTTTTCTCACTTCGCTCACAATTCTTCGATTGATTAGATAATGTCTCAGGAACATCATTTGACATTATGACAATTCATAGAATAATATCATTCTGTGACAACGTTGAAATACGATTTATTATTGAAATTTTGAAAAATCATATCTCCGAAAGTATTAGCTTGTTAGAGTTAAAAATGATATGAATGGATTCTTATGATAAAACTTCTTATTAAAAAAAATTAATTTGGAATTTGTTTCTTAAAAAAAAAATTTTTTTTTTGTTACTCCGAAACCGTCTGTCCGATTTTGCCCAATAACGAACTTAGCCGAGATATTTATCCCCCAAATCTACTCTGAAAATTTCAACTCTCTAGCTCATTCCGTTCGAGAGTTATCGTGCCTACGGCCGGCCGGACCGGCCGGACAGAATGAATTTCGACCACGGATTCTTGATCAGTGAGTCGAACCAAATCGTTTAAGACCATTTTCATCGAAATATTCGAAAATTACAGACATTTGGGCAAATTGATAAGCACTCAGTTCCGAGGAACTAGAGCGCCAAAAATGTCTCGTTTTGGTTTTGCTTCGTTACAAGCTATTGAAGAAGAAGTTTCGGAAATAGAACCAATCAATACAAAAAATAATAGAAAATACGTGTGGCGTCAGTTTATGGGCTTCTGTGAAGAGAAAAATTATATTTTGGATGGAAGAACACCAATTGATGTTTTGGCAAAAATATTAACAGACTGGGCATTTAATATGCGTAAGCAAAATGGCGATGAGTACAAGGAATATACTGTTAAAACGATTTGGAACGTAACCGCTAAATTACTAATGGAAAAATATTTCACTGAATTCAATATCCAATTCAATCCTTTCACTAATATTGAATTCAAAGCAGCCAGAGACGCGAAAAATGCCAAGAGAAAACAACTGCAAAGAGATCCACAGAAGAGGAAGGAAAGTGCAGTTTTTCTAAGGTACGATGAATTCCAAAATATGGTTCGTGTTTGCGACGAAAACACCCCGGATGGTTTGCAGAAGAAATTATTTTTTGTTTTTGCTTTTGAATTAGCTTGGCGTGGTGGAGAAGGCCACAAGTGCCTAATTTCGTACTTCAAAGAAGAAGAAAATAACGTTGGTGAAAAGACAGGAAGAATTATTTACGATCCCGTATTTACTAAGACGACCCAAGGAGGGGAAAAACCATGCGCTTCATCAAAATGGCTAGTAAAGAATAATATTAATGCTGATATGTGTCCGATCCGACTGTACAAAAAATTCCTAGAAAAGCGGGTTGAAATAAAAACAAAACGACTCTTTCTCACTGTAAATCCCGCTTGGAAGTTGAATAGAAAATGGTACAAAGACATTCCTGCTGGACGAAATACAGTGAGCAAATGGACTGTTGTACAAGCCAAAGCTTCTGGTTTGAATACGGAAAACATCAAGATAACAAATCATTCGTTACGAGCTACGGCTGTTTCCAATCTCGCAAAAAATGGGGTGGGGGAGCAACAACTCATAAAAATCACAGGTCACACAAATTCCAAATCAATAACACCATATCTTCAAATGGATGAAGATCACCATGAAGAAATCGTCAGAAGAATGCGTGCTAATGATGTACAACAGGCACAGCTTTCCCAAACATCCTCTTCTGCTGTTAATGCTCCGATAGCAGCATTGTCTAATCAGAACACTTATAATAATTGTGTTTTTAACTGCAGCTCCTGCAACTTTTGATTTCGTTTCTAAATAAATAATATTTCGTTCTAAATAAATAAAGTTTCGATATATTTTTACGCATGCTTTCATATTATAGGAATAAAATACATTGGATCTCTTCACTTTTCAGTTACCTAATATAATATGTTGATAACGAGGTAGAAATTCATTGATTGGTAACGTCAGTTTGACAAGTTAACTGTTCATTCGGGAAATATTCCCCCGAATTACACTCGTGCATCAAAATGAACCGGATAATTTCGCATTCCAGCGTATTGTCATTGAAAAACTGCATTCGGTCATTTTCATTTTTGGAGAAAGAGCCCTCCACCTTCGGTGTCGGGCTCTTTCCCAAAAAATGAAAATAAACTCATGCAGTTTTTTGACAACACGCTGTCATGCAAAATTATCGGTAATTTTGATGCACTTGTGCAATTACTTCCGATAACAGAATGAGTTTACCACAGAAGCAACAAAATAACACTCAATACGATACTTAGTTTCGGAATTTCAAGTAAAATATTCCGCGAAATATCATCTTTGCTCATATAGCAGATATTTTGACGTAAAAATTATCGATTGAAAATTAGGGTGCTCTACCAATATTAAGTCAAAATCAATATTAAGTCAAAATAAGGTAAAAAAGTGGGAAACCCCCATGGACTGGAGCTTTGACGCTCTTGTCCAATCTTTGACAAATCCTCGGACAAATCATATATCTGAAAGTATTGGTTTCTTAGAGTTGGAGATGATATCAATGGAATCTTATGATTAAACTGCACCATAAAAGGAATTCAATTCAAATAATAGTTTATTTATCAAGATGAAATAAGCAATCTGCAATGATTCCACCTCGTGGAATGGGTTGTTGCAACTTACACTCGGTGCATAGTTTTGACAACTCGAAATACCTATGGAAAGTATCATAGAAATGTCTAGAGCAATCATAGCAGATTGTACAATACAATCCTCTTTTCATAATCTAATAGTTCATACTACTAACACATTCATTCTGTATTATGAACCTTTACTCAAGAAAAAATATTTGATACACGAATGTAGATGTAGATGTTGCTAGCATTTTTTGCTAGCAACATTATGAAAATACTGTATGCAGGAACATGTCTCACTACTTAGTAGGGTAGTAAGGTAATATTAACCTCAGTGGTCAACGAACAGTAATTTCTTTTGATGATTCCATTATGTTCTTCTTTCCTATTGCCTTCATAAATCAATAAAATGATCCAATACTAAATCTTCTGAAACGTCATTCCGAATTTATACACAAATTTTTCATATGCAACCAGTCAATATTATTATCGGTTTCAAAACAGTCTTGTATATATTCACAAATTCAAGAATCGGATACTTATTTTCCAGCAGAAGATATTTTCAGATTACGAATTGACATGTCTCTAATAGCTAGATAAGATGACATTTATGAACAGTGAACACAGACAGATAGAATTCGCATTCTGTGAATACATAGAACTACGATGTATTATTGAAATTTTGAAAAATCATATCTCCGAAGGTTTTAGCTTGTTAGAATTGAAAATTATATCAATGGATTCTTATGACGAAACTGCATCTTAAAATTCAAATTCAAAAGTTGTAGGTAATGTAAAAAAATGCTTTTTTTCGTTACTCCGAAACCATCAAGCCGATTTTGCCCAATAACGAACTTAACCGAGATATTCATCTCTCAATCCTACTCTGAAAAGTTCAGTTGTCTAGCTCATTTCGTTCGAGAGTTGTCCTGTCTACGGCCGGACTGAACCGATTCTGACCACGGATTCTTGATTAGTGAGCCGAGCCAAATCGTTAAATTCGAAAATTACAGACATTTGGGCAAATTGATAAGCAATCTGTTCAGAGGAACAAGAGCGCCAAAAATGAATATTTCAAATCAATTGATTAAAGTGTATTTGGGACATAAAAAGACAAGTTTCACCAAATTTCATGAAGAAAAAATTAATTTGGAACAGGAAAATAGCAATCCAAAAATTTGGTTATTTAAATTTTTCACATACATTCTGAGGTTATGTGAAAAATTTTGTGATACAAAAGTTGTATATCTTTTCATTACCTACAACTGCAGCTCCGCGGGAAATTAAACCGTTTTTTACCCTTAAAAACTGACCCCCGTCCACTTCCCGACCTCACATCATTCGTAAATTATTTTTTCTTCAATTTTTGTTATATTCTCTTGCTTTTCCAATGGGTTTCATCCTACTAATATATTTTTTTTATTTTTTAGCATTTTCAAAGGCTAGAGTAGGTACTATTACCATTTAAGGTAGCGCAGAATCCCAACAGCTAACAGTGGGAGCTTCCACAAATAAGAGTCCGTAATTGATTTATATTAGCAGCCGGAAATACCGCAGGTAAATGCTAGATATTCAGTAAGCCAAAGTTAACCAGAATATTCTACTGAAACCGTACTATATGTATGGTTCTCGGTAGCATAAGTTCACTTATCACTTCTCAATGTGCTTAAAACAGTTGAAAATCGGTCTCTGAATATCCTATTAATCAAGGCGGACATATTCCAAAAGCCAGCTTTGTCCTGTCCCAAGATTAATCGGTCCAACGGTTCTGGAGTTATACTGGTATATTATATCCTCGATAACCCAAAAAAATACAGACTCTTTCAAATTTAAGCTTGGTAATTACATGTAGAATATCGACGTTAAGACGTGTGTCAAATTTTATGAAAACCGTACTCCTAGAACATTTTCCTCTTTCCACTTCCCGACCTCAGATTGCCCGTAAATTACTTTTTCTTCAATTTTTGTTATTTTGCTTTACTTTCCCAATGGGTTCCATCCTACTATTAATTCTTTTTCACTTTCTAGCATTCTCAAAGGCTTCAGCACAGGTCTATTTTTGTTTGTTATCGGAGGACTGTCATTACCCGAGACCAACTAGCTTAACTCAGAATCCCAACAGCTAACAGCGGGATTCTGAAATCGAAAATGCTTCCAAAAATCCCGTAATTGAATTATATTAGCAGCTGGAAATGTCTCAGGTAAATGCTATATACTCAATAAACCAAAGTTAACCAGAATATTCCACTGAAACCATACTATATGTTTCTGATTAAAAGCCTCTCATTCCTAGTTTCAAATTATCATCAGTTACTGACAAAGACACGGACTGGTTCTCGGTAGCATAAGTTCACTTATCACTTCTCGAAGTGCTTAAAACAGTTGAGAATCAGAGTCTGAATTTCCTATTAATCAAGGCGGACATATTCCAAAAGCCGGCTTTGTCCTGCCCCAAGATTTAAATCGAAATGAAAGGGTTATGTTATTCAAACTAAAGTCCCACGAATTAATGTTAGTTCTAGCAAGTGCACACAGTAATTAGCTAGCGGGTCACGTGAGCTGTGTCCATTAGGACTCTCAATGAAGAAAAACGTTAGAAGTGCCCACGCTTGTCGATTTTACGTGGACGATATTATGTTGGAATATTCGCAGGACTTTGTTTGCTCTAGAGGTCGGTTTTATTTGAATAACATGCGATATGAATCGGGCACACTCGATATCAAGGGACTGATTCTGGATATTACTGCTTATATTTGTTCTGTGAAAGATTTCTGTTCAAACAGTCGTGAGTTACTGTATGTGTAGAGACATCCGACCCCATTTACTCAGAATATAAAATCAGCTTCGGCTCTATATAATCTATGAGGGAGACGTTTGTCCATTCGGACCATTATGATTATTTCATTTTTTCGTTTTATTTATGGAAATTACTTGCAGCAGGCTAGGATCCCATTTGTAGGAGTCCATATTGACATAAAGAATATATTGGGTGTTTAAAACAGTGTAACGATGCGATTTTTCGTTACTAAAGTTTACAGATAATTAGAATTATTAATTTTCCATACACCAAAATAATTTTATTTTGTTGAATTATTTCAAATCATTTCTGATTCCATCCCATGTGAAAAAAAAGTGGGAAAGCCCTGAAGACAGGAGCTCTGGCGCTCTTGTTCAAACCTTGACAAATCATATCTCCGAAAGTATTGGTTTTCAGAGTTAGGAATTATATCAATGGTTCCTCATGATAGAGCTTCATCATAAAATAAATTAAGTTCAGACATCATAAAAGAATTTAAATTCAACAAGAGTGCCAAAAATCATTAATCCAAATCTAACTGACAAATTTTACCCAATAACTAACTTTTCCGAGAAATTCATTCCTCAAATCTACAATGAAAACTATATTACATCAATTGAAACTTTGCCAATATTCCAGCTTTGTTCATACTGGAAATATTCGGATTCCAATTTACCTACCAAAGTATATATTTCCATCATCATATGGATTATCCACGTATTATCATCTTAAAGTATAATTTCATTTCATCCCCTTAATTCTACGATAGCATGAGGTTATTTCATTGGTCATTTTGCATTCAATCATACTTTGTTCTCTATAACAGGAAGGGTATTTTAGATCAAGAATAACGAACCAGAAAGAAAATTTGAAATGTCACTTGAAGCAAAATAAGATGACATGAATGAACACAGATAATATAATAATTCATAGATAGAATAATTAAGTACAGCCAATGAACCTTATAATAACGTAGTATAGAGTTCTATAAGTACCGCATTATGTGAAAACATCGAAGTACGATTTATGTTTGAAATTTTGAAAAATCATATCTCCGAAATTATTGTCTTGTTAGAGTTGAAAATAATATCGATGGATTCCTATGATGAAACTGCATCTTAAAAAAAATTTAATTTGAAATTTGTAATGTAAAAAAAATTGTTTTCGTTACTCCGATACCATCATGCCAATTCTGCCCAATAACGAACTCAACCGAGATATTTATCTCCTGAACCTACACTGAAAATATCAACTGCCGTTATCGTGTTAACGGAGGGCCAGCCGGACAGAATCGATTTCGACCACGGATTCTTGATCAGTGAGTCAAACCAAATCGTTCAAGACCATTTTCATAAAAAAATTCGTAAATTACTGATATTTGGGCCAATTGATAAGCACTCTGTTCCGAGGAACAAGAGTGCTAAAAATCAACATCCTGGCCAGAGTCGGCCGTTACCTCTAGCCTACAAGATTTTTCACATCTAATAATGTGTTTTCGGTGTTCTCATAATACAAAAAAAGTGGGAAAGCCCTGTGGACAGGAGCTTTAGCACGCTGTCCAAATGTATAGCCAGAGCGGCCACCCATCCAGGTACTGAACCGCCCAACGCTGCTTAGCTGCAGGAAAAGAAATAATATTTTCAAGAATTTAAATCCGAAAGTAAAAATAAGCGAAAAAATAATGGTACAAATTTCGGCCGAGAATAGTATCAAACAATTGGTTTCAACTCAATACATTCACTGTTGGTTCGAAAATGACCAAGGCTGTGTTTGAGGTGGCATAAAATCACATTGGAATACATTCATCCACTTTTATTAAAATAATTATTTATCTTTGTCATTGATACTAAGAAAATTCGATAATTATTAAAAAAATTGTTATAAAAAATGGATTATCTCTTCGTATTTTTTTCTTTTTTCTATTAAAAAAAAACAAAAACATACATGTATTTTTAAAAAAAAAAAAAAAAGCACTGACGTGAAGTCAGTACTCTTTGGCGCGCGTGTTCACGGTGGCTAATTTGAATTGAATTATTCAAAATTTAACAGTGCTGTATCTAAGCTGCCATCAGGATAGAGTAACAAAGTTGGAAAAGAACACAAGTGACTCTCCTTAGTCGCACAAGCTCCTAGAAGATTTGGGAGGGTCAGTATAATCCTAATCATGTTTATAGCACGCGCGCCAAAGCAGATTGACTTTTTACACTTTTTCTTTCATTGTTAAGTCAATCTGCTTTTGCGCGCGTGCTATAAACATGATTAGGATTATACTGACCCTCCCAAATCTTCTAGGAGCTTGTGCGACTAAGGAGAGTCACTTGTGTTCTTTTCCAACTTTGTTACTCTATCCTGATGGCAGCTTAGATACAGCACTGTTAAATTTTGAATAATTCAATTCAAATTAGCCACCGTGAACACGCGCGCCAAAGAGTACTGACTTCACGTCAGTGCTTTTTTTTTTTTTTTTTCAAGTTCCTTTAACAAATATAGCTATCAATACAGTTTGGCTGTTAGTTTTACCGTAGATCAGAAAAAAATTCGGTTGTGGGTCCTCCGTTAGGGACGAAATTGCATCTTCTCCAAATCCGAACGCATTTTAATATAGATCTACCGAATATAGTTATTTATAAACTCGCCTCAGGGCCAACATACAGACATTTCAAATCGGAAACAACGCTATTTCCCCCAAACTGACTTGTGTCCGTGCACTGAATTGACATGAATATTCTTTTAAAACCTCACAATATCGGCTCATTACTCCCAACATAACCCAAACAACCCAAAACCATTCACTTCTCGTCTGCGCAAGCGCAGTATACTCGTGGCTGCAAGTCCTCCCAAAATTACACACCTCACAAAAAACTCCGATTCTCCAACACTAGTGGTTCAGGAGATATCGCATCTTGAATCCACGCATGCGCAGACCCTCACCAGGGGATTCTATAGCGGAAAAGCATCCGCCACCCCAAAACCCCAATCCTCTCTGACGAAAGCACCACCAGTTAAATCACTGATGGTCTGCTCATGCGCATAACGAAAAATGCCCGTAAGGGGTTGCATCCATTTCGAAATTAGCCCCAGGGCCAAGGTAAGGACACTTTAACTCTGAAGCAACCCTACAGCCCCCAAACTGACTTGTCCTTGCACTGAATTGCTATGAATATTCTTTTAAAACCTCATAATATCGTCTCAGCACTCCCAACATAACCCATCCAACCCAAAAACAGTCACTTCTCTTCTGCGCATGCGCAATCTACTCGCGGCTAAAAGTCCTTTTCAAAATAACACACCTTACAAAAAACTCCGATTCTCCAACACTAGTGGTTCAGGAGATATCACATCTTTATTCCACGCATGCGCAGACTCTCAACAGGGGATTCTATAGAGGAATAGCATCCGCCACCCCAAAACCCTAATCCTCTCTGACGAAAACACCACCAGTTAAATTACTGATGGTCTGCTCATGCGCATAACGAAAAATGCCTGTAAGGGGTAACATCAATTTCAAAATTAGCCCCAGGGCCACGGTACGGACACTTTAACTCGGAAACAACGCTACATCCCCCAAACTGACTTGTCCTTGCACTGAATTGCTATGAATATTCTATTAAAACCTCATAATATCGACTCAGCACTCCCAACATAACCCATCCAACCCAAAAACAGTCACTTCTCTTCTGCGCATGCGCAATCTACTGGCGGCTAAAAGTCCTCTCAAAATAACACACCTTACAAAAAACTCCGATTCTCCAAAACTAGTGGTTCGGAAGATATCGCATCTTTAATCTACGCATGCGCAGACCCTCATCAGGGATCTGAATTCTATGGAGGAATAGCATCCGCCACCCCAATCCTCTCTGACGAAAACTACAGCAGTTAAAGGACTTCTCATCTGCGCATGCGCAATACGGAAAATGCCCGGAAAGGGCAGCATGAACCTCAAAAACATATGTTTCGGCATTAAAAGCAAAGTATTCCGCAAAATAGTAGTAATTTTTTTATTTTTTTCATGTCACGTGATCATCACGAAATTTTGCAAAAGTGTTTGCTTTGGTCTTTTGCATCTAACTACTGAGTTTCAATTTAATCAGATCAGTATTTTTCGAGTTATCGTGAAAACAAAATTTTCAAATTTTCAAAATTTTTTTTTGCCACTTTAGGGCCGTCCGTTCAACACAAAACTTCGCAGGCATATAAAGGTCATGATTCTACAATCTGATGCAAAATTTCAAAAAGATTGAGTGATCGGTTCCGGAAATATTCATAAAAAACGTTTTTATTAAAAACGGCCTTAACTCCGAAACCGCTCGGTCGATTTCGCCCGTTAACGAACTTGTCCGAGATATTTACGCTGCGAAACTACCCTGCAATTTTCAACGCTCTAAGTCGTTCCGTTCGAGAGTTATCGTGCTAACGGCCGGACCGGCCGGACCAGCCGGCCGGACCGGCCGGCCGGACGGACAGAATTGAATTTGACCTCGAATTCTTCATCAGGGAGTCGAACCCAATCGTTTGAGACCATTTTCGAAAAAAAATTCGAAAAATACAGACATTGTGACGAAATGATAGCACGCTGTTCCTTGCGGAACACGCGCGCAAAAAGATAAATGAATGATATTTTCTAAATAATACATGACTAATTGTTTATCAAATAAACAATGACAATTCAAATAATATCTAATCAATCACTTTTTCAATACCAGAGAACAAGATGAATAATGAAAAATGGTTCCTTAATTTTCATAACATGTGATCAAAAAAAAATATTGTTTAACAAATGCATTTTTGAACAGTAAAACTTTATTTAAAGGTTTAAAGGTTTTTTGTTTAAATCATAATTATCAAGAAAGATTATGTAATTAAAAAAAAAAAAAAAAGCACTGACGTGAAGTCAGTACTCTTTGGCGCGCGTGTTCACGGTGGCTAATTTGAATTGAATTATTCAAAATTTAACAGTGCTGTATCTAAGCTGCCATCAGGATAGAGTAACAAAGTTGGAAAAGAACACAAGTGACTCTCCTTAGTCGCACAAGCTCCTAGAAGATTTGGGAGGGTCAGTATAATCCTAATCATGTTTATAGCACGCGCGCCAAAGCAGATTGACTTTTTACACTTTTTCTTTCATTGTTAAGTCAATCTGCTTTTGCGCGCGTGCTATAAACATGATTAGGATTATACTGACCCTCCCAAATCTTCTAGGAGCTTGTGCGACTAAGGAGAGTCACTTGTGTTCTTTTCCAACTTTGTTACTCTATCCTGATGGCAGCTTAGATACAGCACTGTTAAATTTTGAATAATTCAATTCAAATTAGCCACCGTGAACACGCGCGCCAAAGAGTACTGACTTCACGTCAGTGCTTTTTTTTTTTTTTTTTCAAGTTCCTTTAACAAATATAGCTATCAATACAGTTTGGCTGTTAGTTTTACCGTAGATCAGAAAAAAATTCGGTTGTGGGTCCTCCGTTAGGGACGAAATTGCATCTTCTCCAAATCCGAACGCATTTTAATATAGATCTACCGAATATAGTTATTTATAAACTCGCCTCAGGGCCAACATACAGACATTTCAAATCGGAAACAACGCTATTTCCCCCAAACTGACTTGTGTCCGTGCACTGAATTGACATGAATATTCTTTTAAAACCTCACAATATCGGCTCATTACTCCCAACATAACCCAAACAACCCAAAACCATTCACTTCTCGTCTGCGCAAGCGCAGTATACTCGTGGCTGCAAGTCCTCCCAAAATTACACACCTCACAAAAAACTCCGATTCTCCAACACTAGTGGTTCAGGAGATATCGCTTCTTGAATCCACGCATGCGCAGACCCTCACCAGGGGATTCTATAGCGGAAAAGCATCCGCCACCCCAAAACCCCAATCCTCTCTGACGAAAGCACCACCAGTTAAATCACTGATGGTCTGCTCATGCGCATAACGAAAAATGCCCGTAAGGGGTTGCATCCATTTCGAAATTAGCCCCAGGGCCAAGGTAAGGACACTTTAACTCTGAAGCAACCCTACAGCCCCCAAACTGACTTGTCCTTGCACTGAATTGCTATGAATATTCTTTTAAAACCTCATAATATCGTCTCAGCACTCCCAACATAACCCATCCAACCCAAAAACAGTCACTTCTCTTCTGCGCATGCGCAATCTACTCGCGGCTAAAAGTCCTTTTCAAAATAACACACCTTACAAAAAACTCCGATTCTCCAACACTAGTGGTTCAGGAGATATCACATCTTTATTCCACGCATGCGCAGACTCTCAACAGGGGATTCTATAGAGGAATAGCATCCGCCACCCCAAAACCCTAATCCTCTCTGACGAAAACACCACCAGTTAAATTACTGATGGTCTGCTCATGCGCATAACGAAAAATGCCTGTAAGGGGTAACATCAATTTCAAAATTAGCCCCAGGGCCACGGTACGGACACTTTAACTCGGAAACAACGCTACATCCCCCAAACTGACTTGTCCTTGCACTGAATTGCTATGAATATTCTATTAAAACCTCATAATATCGACTCAGCACTCCCAACATAACCCATCCAACCCAAAAACAGTCACTTCTCTTCTGCGCATGCGCAATCTACTGGCGGCTAAAAGTCCTCTCAAAATAACACACCTTACAAAAAACTCCGATTCTCCAAAACTAGTGGTTCGGAAGATATCGCATCTTTAATCTACGCATGCGCAGACCCTCATCAGGGATCTGAATTCTATGGAGGAATAGCATCCGCCACCCCAAAACCCCAATCCTCTCTGACGAAAACTACAGCAGTTAAAGGACTTCTCATCTGCGCATGCGCAATACGGAAAATGCCCGGAAAGGGCAGCATGAACCTCAAAAACATATGTTTCGGCATTAAAAGCAAAGTATTCCGCAAAATAGTAGTAATTTTTTTATTTTTTTCATGTCACGTGATCATCACGAAATTTTGCAAAAGTGTTTGCTTTGGTCTTTTGCATCTAACTACTGAGTTTCAATTTAATCAGATCAGTATTTTTCGAGTTATCGTGAAAACAAAATTTTCAAATTTTCAAAATTTTTTTTTGCCACTTTAGGGCCGTCCGTTCAACACAAAACTTCGCAGGCATATAAAGGTCATGATTCTACAATCTGATGCAAAATTTCAAAAAGATTGAGTGATCGGTTCCGGAAATATTCATAAAAAACGTTTTTATTAAAAACGGCCTTAACTCCGAAACCGCTCGGTCGATTTCGCCCGTTAACGAACTTGTCCGAGATATTTCCGCTACGAAACTGCCCTGCAATTTTCAACGCTCTAAGTCGTTCCGTTCGAGAGTTATCGTGCTAACGGCCGGACCGGCCGGACCGGCCGGCCGGACGGACAGAATTGAATTTGACCTCGAATTCTTCATCAGGGAGTCGAACCCAATCGTTTGAGACCATTTTCGAAAAAAAATTCGAAAAATACGGACATTGTGACGAAATGATAGCACACTGTTCCTTGCGGAACACGCGCGCAAAAACAATGGGAGGTAGAAATGATCAAAAATCATTTTTAAGTAGCTTCTGATTATAATAAAACTGATCAATAGTAATATTGTAAAAATTTTCTTTTCCAATGTTTAATGAAGCTTCATAATTTTTCACTTAAGTAAATTGTTAATAACAAAACGGAAATGAACAATTTTTTAATATTTTTAACGGGAATCTATGCTAAGGCCTATGAAAAATAGCTCCACGAAAGATTAGTAGTTCAACAATTATCGCACTGCAACGTGAGTGTTCGTGCTACAAAACATTGTTGATTAACTAATGGATAACTAATTGAGTAATCGCGATAAAAACTTTTGGACCACGGATTATTGTTCTATCTTGCAGGTGAAATTTTTTTCATTTTTATTAAGTCTAAATAATATATATTCATTGAAGCATCGCGCATTTCAAAGCCCCAATCCTCTCAGACGAAAACTGCAGCAGTTAAATCACTTCTTGTCTGCCCATGCGCGATAAGAAAAATGTCCGAAATGGGTTATATGAATATCGAATAAGGAACGCAATTTCTTCACCTATTCTTCAAATCCTAATGTAATTTGATATATATCTTCTAAACATAGTTATTTATAATTGGCCCTAGGCCCATGGTACAGACATTTCAACTCGGAAAATGCTAATTCCTTGAAAATGACCTGTCACCGTTCACCTGTTCACCGTTCACAGAATTGCCTTGAATTTTCTTTTAAAACCTCACAATATCGGCTCAGCAACAAATCCATGACCGCTAAACGTAAACTGCATCTAACATAAGCCATACAACAAAAAAAGAGCCACGTCTCCTCTGCGCATGCGCAGTCTTTTCGTGACTGAAAGTCCTCTCAAATTCACACACCTCACACAAATCTCTGATTCATCAACACCATTGGTTCATAACCAAGGAGTATTTCATCCCATCTCGAATGGTATATCCACAACACACTTCCTGTCGTCACCACCTTTTTCAGGGTTGGATAACCTACTTTTCGTCAACTCACTCGAACGCCAGTTGGAATGGGGTTTGAAGGATTGCAACTCCTTGACGGACTCCATTGCTGATAGTAATACCTAGGTAAGCTTTAAACAGTTGGTGAAGAGTTCAGTTTAGTCTAAGCTGTAAGCGATTAATAAGAATATTTCTATTCCAGAGGACCAACTCTGACACTGCATGGGTAGTTAAGTTATATCAATAAAACCTACAGGGCCTATAAATAATTTTATCAAAATATTTACACAGTTCGATAAGTCAGAATCGACAGCAATAAACAGTGTCAGGGTAGTTCCGAAGTAGTGAGGAAGAATTCAGATCAGTAACAATGGACAGAAATTTCAATGAGTAATTCAAAGCTAATAAGGAACAGAAATATATGGAATGTGCAAGTAAAAGTAGATGTGTAAATTGGTCAATAATGGTAGGTAGACGAGAGCATACCAAGCGGTTACAGGTGAATCATGAAGTAATGTGGGAACGTGTATGCGGAACCCACCTACGTTCCTGGACAGATATGTAGTATACAGAATGATACCAGTTAAATTCAGAGCTTTCATGCCCGGCGGATACTGTACAGTTAAATTCACAATCGTTTGAAACCGTGAAAGTTTTATAACCGGCCAGTCGGACCCAGCCCTCTACTGGCCAGGTTTATCACCACTTCACACACAGAAGTTAGTTTATATGGGTTTTCAGCAAACGGGAAGAAAGATATAATAATAATAATAATAAATGTATTTATGGCCGAAGAAAGATATAAATCCCCTAATATAATAGGAACTAAACTATCAATTAAAAAAAAATTGGTTCAAGCACTGACGTGAAGTCAGAAGCTATTGCGCGTATGTTCTATTGTCCATTCTTCTGTATTGGACACCCTTAATCGAATTTACCATGGTACCATAGTACACCAAATTTTGCAAACATTTCAGCGTTGGCATTCTACAACTAATAACCATGTTTGAATTCAATCGGTTCAGTATTTTTCGAGTTAATGAGGAACAAAAAACCACAAAATTTCAGAAAATTTTAGATGGCTATAACTCTAAAACCGTTTGGCCGATTAGGCTCATAATCAAACTGAAATGTCGCGTTCTGGTGCACATCCTAACCTGAAAACTAGAAGCCGCTATCTCTCTCCGTTCTCAAGTTATCGTGACAACAAAAATATTTTTTAATAATTTTTTAATAATTTTCTAGCCATACGATTCGCACAAAATTTGACAAACGTGCTTAGGTTCATATTCTACAACTACTCACCAAGTTTCAATTCGATCGGATTTATATTGGTTGAAAACAAAATTATTACTCGGAAACCGCTGGGCCGATTATGCCCATTAACGAACTTGTCCGTCGTATTGGGATGCTCCACCTACCCTGAAAATTTCAAGTCGCTAGCTCTTTTCGTTCTCAAGTCATCATGGCAACGGCCGGACAGAATCAAATTTGACCTCGAATTCTTCATTGGGGAGTCGAACTTAATCGTTTGAGACCATTTTTTTCAAAAAATTCGAAAGTTACAGACATTTGGGCAACACTATAACGCGATGTTCCCCAGAACATACGCGCAAAAAGTAGGAAAGCCCCATAGGTCTAGTCAACAAGTGCTTCTTGGGTCAGAATTTTTGTGTATTCTCCGAAAATTATGATTGAGGGTCATTCGATTCGGAATGGCATGTAGATAGTTTTCGAGAAAATGCTAAGACCGCTCGCAAAAATTGCAATAGTTAAAAACAATTGAGTGAAAAAAAGGAGGTTTGGTTTTTTGCCAATATCTCAAAAACTATTTGAGATAATTCAAAAATATTCGAAAAGAGTAGGAAATTTCCTAACAAAAAGTCTCAACTCCCGGAACTGTAGGACCAATATTTATAATTTTCTCGAAAACGTGTACTCCGGCTTGCGCAAGCCGCGTTCTCTTCGGAATGAATAAATATTATTTAAACTTATTAAATATGAAAATAAAGAATTTAAAAAACTAAGGCACCGGCAAGATAGATCAGTGAACAATAATCCGTGGTCCAAAAATTTTTATCGCGATTTTTCATTTAGTTATCCATATGTTATTTAACATTTTTTTGTAGCACGAACATTAACGTTGCAAGTGCAATAATTGTTTTACTATTAATCTTTCGTGGAGCTATTTTTCATAAGCCTTAGAATAGATTTCCGTTGGAAAAATAAAAAAATTGATAATTTTCCTTTGTTATTAACAATTTACTTAAGTGAAGAATTATAAAGCTTCATTAAACATTGAAAAAAACTTTGTTTTTATAATATTACTTAAATGAATTTCAATAATTCTTATCTCACATTTTTGATTACATAATCTTCGATGATAACCATTTCTTTAATAAAGTTTTCATTGCTTAAAAACGCATTTGTTAAATAGAAATTTTTCTACCTCTTGTTATGAAAATTAAGAAACCATTTTTTTATATCATTATTTTTTTTAGTCTTTGATATTAAAAAAATTGATATTATATAAATTTTCATTGTTTATTTATATATGTTATAGACAAAGAATTAACTCCTTGTATTTTGTTTCTTTTCAAGAAAACAACAACCATGTATTATTTAAAAAAAAATTATTTATATTTTTTATTGAACTCAGTTTTTGGCGCTCTAGTTCCTCGGAACTGAGTGCTTATCAATTTGCCCAAATGTCTGTAATTTTCGAATATTTCGATGAAAATGGTCTTAAACGATTTGGTTCGACTCACTGATCAAGAATCCGTGGTCGAAATTCATTCTGTCCGGCCGGTCCGGCCGGCCGTAGGCACGATAACTCTCGAACGGAATGAGCTAGAGAGTTGAAATTTTCAGAGTAAGTTTGGGGAATGAATATCTCGGCTAAGTTTGTTACTGGGCAAAATCGGACAGAAGGTTTCGGAGTAATAAAAAAAAAATTTTTTTTTTACAAAACAAATTACAAGTTAAATTTTTTTTAATAAGCAGTTTTGTCATAAGAATCCATTCATATCATTATTAACTCTAACAAGCTAATACTTTCGGAGATATGATTTTTCAATTCAATTTCACAGATTGATATAATTATTCTATGTATATTCTATGTATGAATTGTCATAAAGTCAACTTGATAGAAGGGAATATTGTAACTTCAAGAATATTGGGGTTGAAATACTCGTATTTTAGCGATGCAACGGGGACCTCACCCGAAAATGTTTGAAAATATTACGTAAATATTGAAAGCATAATTCTGTAGTTCGAGAGAGGAGAAAATTTGGTGAACGTAGATCAGGAAATTTTTGATCGATTACAAGGTAATTTATTATTACTTATCTTCTTTTATACATGTTTTATGGAATACCTACTATTTGTAGGTACTTTAAACCTGTTTTGGGCAATTGTCATACGAAACTTGTTTTTTTGGCGCTCTAGTTCCTCGGAACAGAATGCTTATCAATTTGCCCAAGTGTCTGTAATTTTGGAATTTTTGGCTGAAAATGGTCTCAAATGATTTGGTTCGACTCACTGATCAAGAATCCGAGTGCGAAATCGATTCTGTCCGGCCGGCCGACCGGCCGTAGGCACGATAACTCTCGAACGAAAGGAGTTAGCGGATTGAAAATTGCAAGGTGGTTTTGGAGCGTAAATATCTCGGACAAGTTCGTTAATGGGCGAAAACCATCAAGGGGTTTCGGAGTTATGGCCGATTTAGTAAAAATATTTTTTATGATGCCACGTTCTTAGTGCCAAAATACCCTAATTTAAATTAAAATTAGTAAAAGTCTAAAGTAATCTTAAAGCTAAAGAAAAGAAATAATTATATTCAAATTCTGGCTCAGTCCGGGTCAGGTCAGGGTACCTTACCCCATAGATTACTAAGTGGCAAAAGCAAAAAAAAATGCTTCGTTAATTGGTTTTATTACACTTCAATTAGGCAACATATAAATTTGGATTACAACCTCAAAGAATGGATAAGTCAAAGAATCCTAAGTGGTTACAATTATGAAAATATGGAAAAAAAGTCCACTAAGAAATATGAAAGAATAATTCATGCACGGAAACTTATCTCATCATAGCCAGAATTTCATCAAATTGAAAAATGTCTTAAACAAATATAAGGAATGGAGAATTTACGAAATACCAAATGTGAAATATTGTGAAATAAATTTGCCAAATGAAAAACAAATTACAGTGCTGGTAAGTACGTAATTTCTGATACAAAAATTATGCCATACGAAGGGACTTAACTTAAAGTGAATTACACCCTTGATGTTGCTGGTTGACCTAGTTCTAGTACGACAATAAGTATGGTTCGATTTCCCTGACTTCTTCCGTTTGTGAGTTTTGTACCAATATGATATTCGTATTTCTTCTTGGGAAGCTCGTCAATGGGTCGGTTCGTATTACCATTCAAAGTTGGTCCAGATAATTTAAAGTTGAAGTTACCAGTAGGTATCCCAATCTTTGTATGTCCATAATCCATAAAAAAAGCAATTCAAGGCTATCCGAATTTCTTCGCTTTATTATAATGCCTTTACAGCTGAATTAATACGCCAAACTAAACTTCCAATATTCAAAAAATGACTTCTACAACTCGGCTGCAATTTGCTATTTTAAATCGATCTCTAATCAATCAGGTCTTCGAAGAATCAATGATCGTGATTATTAAATTCAAATTTATCTCAGAACCAGATAACAGAAGGTATAAAAACTGATAATGAAATCATAAAAAAAAACAACAATACGCCGAATGAATCCTGAATAAAACGAACTAATTGACCAACAATGACATCTACCTATGCATTGGCGAACTTCTCAATAACTGGTAACGATATTTAAAGTGAAACCGAAAATGAAATCTATAATGATTGAATGATGAGAAATTTTGAAAATGGAAACTACGATGAGATTATGTGAATTTAGGTTTGAAAATTGAAAACGACAATTGAAATAACATGAACTAGAATTAGCATATATGAAAATGAAAATGACAATTGGTGAAATAAACCAAAGAACGATAATTTTCTAAAATAAACGAAAACAGACCGTAACAATGAATATTTCCGAAACCGATCACTCGATCTATCTGAGATTTAGCACCAAATTGTAGAATCATGACCTTTATACGCATGTGAAGTTTTGTATTGACCAGATTACCGCAAAGTGTCAAAAAAAAATTTGAAAATGTGGTGCAGTTCTCATTCTCATGATTGCTCATTTAATCTTGATAAATAAACTATTATTTGAATTGAATTTCCTTTATGATGCAGATCTATCATATGAATACATTGATATAATTCCCAACTCTGAGAAACCAATACCAGATATAATTTGTCTGTTTGAACTAGAGCGCCAGAAAGCTCCTGTCCACAGGGCTTGAACCCATTTTTTTATAACAGATTGTTTAATAATAATCAAATTTTTTTTCAGTATCAAAGACCAAGATAAATAATGATAACAAAAATAGTAGATGAATGTAATCGAATGGGCCTTATGCCACCGCAAACACAGCCTTGGTCATTTTCGAACCAACAGTGAATGTATTGAGTTGAAACTAATCGTTTGATACTATTCTCGGCCAAAAAGTGTACCAGTTTTTTTTGGACGCTTGTTTTTACTTTTGGATTTAAATTCTTGGAAATATTAGGAATATTATTTTTTCTGCAGCTAAGCAGCTTTGGGCGGGTTCAGTACCTGGATGGGTGACCGCTCTGGCTATAAATTCGGACTGCGCGCCAAAGCTCCCATCCACAGGACTTCCCCACTTCTTTTGTATTATGAGAACACCGAAAACACATGTTTAGATGTGAAAAAACTTGCAGACTAGAGGAGACGGCCGACGCAGCTTAGATACGTCACTGTTAATTATTGTCCCGACAGTGAATGGTGTCCACAACCCTCCGGCTGGTTTTATCCACTGAGCTTGAAACTCTCGTCATTCAATTCTAATTAGCCAACGTGAACACGCGCGCCAAAGAGTACTGACTTCACGTCAGTGCTTTGTTATATTTTTATGATATAAGGTGATTACTCATGTTCAGATTTATAGAACATCACAACAATATAATTGCGAAAACATATATGTCGGGAATTAGGTAATTTTTGGTATTTAATTCAAAAATCACGTATTGCAGGGTTCAACAGGGTTCAACATAATATACCAATTTCCATTCAGTATTATTACTGGTTAACGTTGAGGAGGGTAATGAAGACCTCATAAAAATGTCAGCCTTGTGTCCCAAAACCCTTCGTAAAAATTCTTCAAGCGTAGTTTCATAAAGAAATTGAGGACTTTCAATAAAAAATATGTAATGTACTAATTTCCTTGAATTTCGAAATGTTATTAAAAAGTTATCGCTAATTAACACTTTTCTTTTCTTAACAAGATCAGAGCTCAACGCTGTGACGGAGGACCATTGGGCAAACATTTGAAGGATTAATACCAATTTCATCCCTTGTAAAGTGAACTTTAGGGTTGAAATCAGAAACGGAGTTTTCATCATCTCAGGTCACCAACATTTTCTGTAGGCGGAGAAATGCAAATACAGCAAAACATCATGGAAAGACTCACGCCCGAACAACGCTAGAATATTCGAACAAAAAGTTTCGAAAGCACTTACGTGAGGTTAGTCGGTTTCGGCGCGCTGGCTCAAATGTATAGCCAGAGCGGTCATCCATCCAGGTACTGGACTCGCCCAAGGCTTTCAGGAATAGGTTGCGTTCATTAGTGCGCATCGTACCTGTGCAGGTAAAATAATACTAATATTCCCAATATTAAATATCACATTTTTCGACCTTTCCCATGCCTTCGACACGCTCGAACGAGGGTTCGTCTTGGATAAGGAGAGTATTGGGATTCCGGGGAGTGTTTCTTGACTGGGGCTATTTTTTTATCCAATCGGAGGATATACATTCGAATAGAGGGACAGTGCGGTCAGGAGTATGAAAATGCGGTGGGGGTCTCCCAGGGCTCTGTATTGGGACCACTGTGGTTCTTGCTTTGTATGAATGATTTACAAAAATATATTTCACAATGTATTTTAATCGTGTTTACTGATTACACTTTAATTGCGATAACAGTTTGGAGTAAATCTTTGTGGGGTTGCTGTTAATTGTTTCATCGACTGGTGTCAAAGTCGCGTCGCTGATGAGCTCGACTTATTCTTCCATAAACATCATAAGGGAAATTTGGTGTCGTCAGAATTCGTTGGGTTTTATGTTGACCAAATCCTCAAGTGGCACTTTGAGGTTGATGATGTGCATGAAAGGTTTTTAAAGGTTTAAAAATGTGAAAAATTCCTTTGATTACAAAAAAAAACACTTAGCTCTGAATTTTAATCTCGTTCCGGCAATTTGTTCAGGGTAAACTGAGGTACTCTTTAGTTATAAGAGTCTCAAGCAATACCCCCAAATCCAAATAGGAAAATGAATATGGGTTCTTTAAACTGGAACTCACGATGTAGGTGATGTGGGTTTCTCAATCCAACAATAGCTTCAATTAACTGGTATTATGCATGCAGTCTCACAAAAACATAGCAGCGAAGTTTTTTTTCGCCCAAGCCAAAAACTTTATAAGGCTTCGATCCCAGCCAAAAATTTTTTGAAGGTACAGCTTCAATCCCAGCCAATAACTATATATAATGAAAACAGTGTTACAAATATTACTTTTCAAAATACAATATTTTTCTGTACGAACCTGGTGATATAAGTTAAAAGTACACAAACTTCATTCATCGGAAGTCATTAAAGCCTAAAAAAACACGAAGCACCTAATTTCTCGAAATTTGAAGAAACTCTTCTCTGAGTCGTGCCGAACAATCATCAATAATAAATTCATATATACCAGAAAACTCAGTAGGAATCAAAATAATCAAAGATAAGGCACTTATTTTCTAAGAAAAATGTCATGCAAAACTATATTGGCTAATTTCAATCTCAAATCATCGCGTAAGATAATATACCAAAACCAACTTCAAATCATAAAAACATAATCAAAATAAATCACCGTCACTTGACGTATATTTTTACAAACAATTCACACAAACTGTTAAAAGATTTCAGACTACCATTTATTTAATCTGAACTATTGAGAACGTTCCAGAGAAGTAATAATAATAATAATAATAATAATAATAAATTCTTTATTTCAAATAAAAGTGTACAACTGTGTCGTTAACAAATTGACCACCTTGAAATGAAACAGTGTCTCACTCAACAAGACTGCCCCAGAAGAGGTCACAAAAAAAAAAGAAATCATTCTGTTGTTTCATCATACTCCAAGAAATTCGTCCACTGAGTATGGTTCAATCTCCAGGAGCAATCTGTATATCTGCCTTTTGAAACTTGCAAGGTTTGTTTCAGCTCGAATTTTGGGTGGAATCTTGTTATAGTACTTAATGCATTTATATTCAGGGCCCTTCTGTGTTACCGATCGCTTGTGGGTTGGATACTTCAAATGTGTAGTTCTTGTGTCATTTGTTGTAGATGTTTTTTCTTCAAATTTGTCCTTGTTCTTATGAGTAAATATCAAACACTCCTGTATATGAATTCCAGCTGTTGTTAGAAGCCCATTTTCACGAAATTTTCCTCTACACGAATCTCTGTGTTTCATCTTTAGAATAGTTCGCAGAGCTCTTTTCTGCAATGTTGCCACTTTTTTCATATCACTGCTTCCTCCATAGAAAATAATGCCGTACCTCATTTTGGATTCAAAGACTGCCTGATATACCATCTTCAATGCGTTTATGTCTAGATAATTGCTCATTACACGCAGAGAGTAGCATATGGAGCTCAATGCATTACAAATCTCTAGAATGTGCTTCTTCCAGTTGAGTGTTTCATCAATATGTACCCCCAAAAACTTCGACGATTTCTCAAACGCAGTTTTGCCAGATCGTAGTTTTAGGTGACTTGGTGTTTCGATGTTTGTGTATGCTGACTTGAACATAGTTGCGCAGGTTTTCTCAGCGTTCATGTGTAGCTTGTTTCTATGAAACCAACTATTTGCTTCCTCTATTACATTATTCGTGATATTTACTGCTTCTGGAAAGGTTTCACCACTAATTAGAAGGTTCGTATCATCTGCGTAGTTCACCATTGATGTTTTTGGTTTTCCTGTAGTGATGCTATTCAGGTCATTGATGAACAATATAAACAATATGGGACCCAATATACTTCCCTGGGGCACTCCAAGTTTTATCGGCAGGGCTCCAGATTGTACTTCCCTATCTTCCCTGTTTACTGACACTCTATGTGTTCTAGAACTTAGGTAGGAGGAAAACCAATTCAGTACTGTTCCTCTAATGCCACATTGTTTCATCTTTGCTAATATATATTCATGTTGAAGCGTATCGAAAGCCTTTGACAGATCGAGAAAGACCCCGATGACAATTTCAGATTCTTCTAGGGCTGTAATTATGCTCTTAATGAAGTCATATATTGCTGTTTGCGTCGATTTGCCCTTTATATATCCATGTTGTGTCAGTGATAGGATTCTGTTTTCGTCCAGGAATTCAAGTAGTTGTTTACAAATTGTCAATTCGAAGATTTTTGAGAAGGAAGGCAGGAGACTTATAGGTCTATAATTTTCAAAACACTCAGTGCTGCCTTTCTTGTGAACTGGTTTTACTATTGCCTTCTTAAGCTCTTCAGGAAATATTCCATATTTAAGGGAATTATTTATGATATAAGTGATGGGTTTTGCTATTTCTTTTATACAACTTTTAATTATACTAGTTGGAATTCCATCAATACCACAGCTATTTTTATTTTTCAACATTGAACCAATTTTGATTATTTCATCTTCAGATTGTTGGTGGAAAAGCATGGTGTTCGTGTTATATGGAATGTCATGTTCAAATTCAACTTCTTTCATGTTTTTCAGGATATCTTCTGCTACTGTTGAGAAATATTTGTTGAAAGTATCTGCTACTTCTTCCGGATTCCCTGGGACTCTAATGTCATTTCTGTTTTGAAGCCCTTTTATTTCTTTAACAGTGGTCCACAAACTCTTACTTTTATTGTCTGAATTGAGGATCCTGTTTTTGAAAGTTTGACTTTTTTCCATTTTGAGAAGATCATCATATTCCTTTTTGGTTTCTTTATATGCCTCAAAGAAAACAGTATTTCTTTTCTTCCAGAGATATAGCATATCCAACCTTTCTTTGCATTCTCTAGCTTTTTGACTAGGAGGTAGCAATTGTTTGGCATTCCTTTTTCTTGGAGCCTTCATCTTTCTTAAGGGACATATATAGTTAAATTCAGTTTCAAATAATTTCATGAATAGGTTCCATTGCTTGTTTACCTCACTAGGATCTATTTTGTGTAGCTTGTTCCAATCTACTTGTCTAAGTTTTTCACAAAGTTCCATTACTCTTTCTTTGTGAATTATTCTTCGATAAATATGATTCCCAGGATTATTTCCATTCACTAAGTGAAGTTGAATGATTTGGGCTGTATCATGGTCTGAGATTACTGAGGGTATTGTCTTTGCTATGTAGTCTTCACTGTTTGTCACGATGTTGTCAATGCATGAGCTTGTTGTTGGTGTAGTTCTTGTAGGTTCTTTTATTGTTGTATGCATACCGAAAGAGTTGAGCAGTTGATGGAAATATTCTGTTTCATTTTTGTATTCCTTCAATATATCTATGTTGAAGTCTCCCGCAATTACAACCTGGTGGTTTGTCAAGTTGAGCTCTGCAAGTATTTCTTCTAAGACTAGTAGGAGAGTCTCTGCTTCGCCTGGTGGTGAATAAATACAAAGTATCACAATCTTGTTTCCATAGAGTGTAAGTTCTACTGCTGATATTTCAGTTTTTCCTTTGACCGACTTTTTCATCAGGTCTTCACGCTTGGATGATTTGATATGGCTTCGAACATAAATGGCACTACCACCATGTTTATTCTTGTCACGGCAAAATGAGCTAGCCAATATAAAGCCCTTAACTCCATAATTTGAGAGCTGTTCTTCTGTTTTCCAATGTTCTGTAACACATAGGACATCTATTTCATTTTCTGTGGAGATCTCATTGATTGTTCCTTCTAGTAGGTCTACTGCATTTCCTATGGACTGCACATTTTGATGTAGAATATGGAAGTTTGTTGTCTGCGGGTGGGTTTGCTTACGGTTTGTAATTTTCTTCACATTGTTTCTTATGAAAAATCCGCTGCCTGTTTTTTCAGGAACTCTCTATGCTTGTTGAAATCGAACCTCTTTATTCCCACATTTTCTGACAAAATGAGGGTTCATACAATTAACCCATCTTTTTGTCAAGCGGTGCTGTATCGAGGAAACGCCGTTGATAAGAGGGATCGCCATCCAGTTGTTTTAACTCGATCTTACAGTCTGCAAGTGATGGTTTCTCCTTCAAATAGTTAGTGATGACTTCCGATGTGACATGCTGTTTGATGCGATATAAGTAAAGCCATACTTTCCTTTCTTCGCCGGAGAAGTCTGAGTCCTTGTTTGTTTCGTTGGTTTTATATGTTCCGAATTTCTTGATGGGTCTTTTCTTGTTTTTGTAAGAGACTTTTACGAATTTGTCTTCAACCTCTGTTTGTTTGCTTGTGCTGTCATTCGAGTTATTTACATTTTGGATTTGAGGGTTAGCTCCAGATTTCTGTGCTCTTCTGTTTTCTATGATTATGTTTCGATTTGGCATGGAAGAATAATTCTTTGACCCTTTTTGTTCGGTGTCTCTGTTAGTACCGTGGTTTGTAACTTCTGCGTAGCTACTATAAGCGCGCCCTCTGTTAGTGGATGGTTCACGCAATTTTGTATTACCATCTGAGTTATTTTGGGAGATCCTATTTTCTGACAATGATTTGGGTACCGTCGGTACAGAGGAAACTGTAATATTCTTATCAACCTCACCTAACCTGGCCAGCAATTATGAATTATTCAAACTTAATACTTTATTTTTGTCAATCACTTCTTCCAGCAGCCTTTTTAGATAGTCTATTTCCATTTCGAGTTTTGTTATGTTTGAACTTTCGGTTTCCGAAACGAATTTTTTTGGTTGACTGTCACAACACGAGATCACCGTTTCATTGATGTAATTTATGTTTTTTATTCGTTTTGCACAACTATCATGGTATACTGAGAGACAGTTTTGGCACACGACGTTTTCACAAGGTTTTGTACAGCACTTGAACACTTTGCTTCCGGTATTTTCACATTTTCCCGAGTTTTCATCGAGATCTCGATCGGAGGCGTCCGTATCGTCCGCCATCTTATAACAGAAGTAAGTACCTCGTTCAAGAGAGTAATTTCTCGAGAGCTTGCCACACCCAATCATCTGAACACATAAGATTCTGGTTCCGCAGAAGTGAAAAGATAAATTCACGGTGAATTAAATGAGGCTTTGGCGGCCAACATTGATATTGGTTTGTTCCATCGGGTGTTTAGGCCGTCGTTGGGCTAAGCAGCTCGACGTTTCGCCGGTCCAAGTGTCCGGCATCTTCAGGAGATTTCTTCCTTCAATTGTTTGGGTGACATCTGAGCTCGTCGCCGCGGCTGCAACGAATATATAGACTTGTGGGCGGAGCTTATGCTTTGGTTGGTCGTTGATTGGTCCATACTCTTAGATTCAATTTTTTGGCAGACACGACCTGTCTGCCAAAAATTGAACTGTATGTTTCGAGTTATTTGGAAAGCAAAATTTCAGAAGGCTATAACTCCGAAACTAGTAGGCGAATTTTGCTCATTAGAAAACCTAAGTGGGCCATTTCAACTCAAATCATACCCTGCAAATCTCAACTCTCTAATTGATTGCGTTCTAGAGTAATCGTGCTGAAGGTCAGACGAAACTAATCATTTGAGACCATTTTCGGCCAAAATTCCAAATAATACAAATATTTAGGAAAACTGAAAGGCACTCTGTTCAGGAGTTGAATGAGATTCCTTCATTTACGGAATTTGATGTTGTTAAATATTAATTGAACGGCAAAGAATGAGATTTTCATATTTGGTACGCATTCGTAACTTGATATACCCTTTAAGAATAGGTGTAGAAAGTTAGGATTATCGATTACGTCATGTCCCAAATTTGGGACACGCTGCATATCATTTTTAACGCTCTAGTTCCTCGGAACTGAGTGCTTATCAATTTGCCCAAATGTGTGTAATTTTCGAATTTTTCGATGAAAATGGCCTTAAACGATTTGGTTCGACTCACTGATCAAGAATCCGTGGTCGAAATTCATTCTGTCCGGCCGGCCGTAGGCAAGATTAAATTTTTTTCAATATGCAGTTTTAATCCATTGATATCATTTTTAACTCTAACAAGCTAATACTTTCGGAGATATGATTTTTCAAAGTTTCAATATAAATCGTATTTCTATGTTTTCACAGAATGATATAATTATTCTGTGGGTATTCTATGAATTGTTATAATGTCAACTTATTTTCCTGAGACATGACGTTGTCTAATTCATTCATTCCAGCAATCGTAGAAATATGAGAATTATAATATAATTTCATACTTTTTGTTGGTTGATAATTTCATGCCGATGGTCAATCCATATGATGATGGGAATGGTAATGGTAAGTTAATAATATTGAGTTCAGAATATCTCCACTAAAAACAAAACTGGAATATTGGTTTATCGGAGTGGATTTGAGGAAAGATATCGTTCATCATAGAATTGAGGAATGAATATCTCGGATGAGTTCGTTGTTGGGTAGAATTCGTCTATTGGTTTTGGATTGATAATTTTTGGCACTCTTGTTGAATTTAAATCCTTCTATGATGTTCGAATTCAATTTCTGCTAAGATGAAGTTCTTTCATAAGAATCCATTGATATAATTCCTAACTCTGAGAAACCAATACTGTCGGAGATATAATTTGTCTGTTTTTGGCGCTCTAGTTCCTCGGAACAGAGTGCTTATTAATTTGCCCAAATGTCTTTAATTTTCGAATTTTTGGCTGAAAACGGTCTCAAACGATTTGGTTCGACTCACTGATCAAGAATCCGAGGTCGAAATCAATTCTGTCCGGCCGGTCCGGCCGGCCGGCCGTAGGCACGATAACTCTCGAACGGAAGGAGTTGGAGGATTGAAATTAGCAAAGTGGGTTTGGAGCGTAAAAATCTTGGACAATTTCGTTAATGGACAAAATCCAGCGAGCGGTTTTGGAGTTATGGCCGATTTTAGTAAAAACATTTTTCATGAATATTTCCGAAACCGATCACTCGATCTATCTGAAATTTAGCATCAAATTGTAGAATCATGACCTTCATACTCATGTGAAGTTTTGTATTGACCTGGTTACCGCAAAATGAAAAAAAAATATTTTGAAAATAAAAAAAAAATTTCTACAATAACTCTCGAACGGAATGAGCTAGACACTTGAAATTTTCAGAGTAGGTTAGGGAGATGAATATCTCGGATAAGTTCGTTATTGGACAGAATAGGCTAGATGGTTTCGGAGTAACGAAAAAAAAAAATTTTTTTATGTAACAAATTTCAAATTCAATTTTCATTTAAGATGCAGTTTCAGCATAAAAATCCATTGATGTCATTTTTAACTCCAACAAGTTAATACTTTCAGAGATATGATTTTTCGAAATTTCAATAATGAATCATACTTCTATGTTTTCACAGAATGCTATATTTATTCTATCTAAGCTTCATTATATGCTCTTTGTTCATACTCGTACATGTCATCCTGTTCTATAAGAGAGAGTCAAATTCATTTCGGCTATTTTAATTTGTTTTCTTCCATGGTGCAGTTCTCATTCTCAGATTGCTCATTTAATCTTCATAAATAAACTATTATTTCAATTGAATTTCCTTTATGATGCAGTTCTATCATAAAAATACATTGACATAATTCTCAACTCTGAGAAACCAATACTTTAGGAGATATATTTTTTCTGTTTGAACTAGAGCGCCAGAAAGCTCCTGTCCACAGGGCTTGTACCAATTTTAACTCCAACGAGCTTATACTTTCGGAGATATGATTTTACTAAATTTCAATAATGAATCGTACTTCTATGTTTTAACAGAATGCTATAATTATTCAATCTAAGCTTTATTATATGATATGTGTTCATACTCGTACATTTCATCCTGTTCTATAAGAGAGAGTCAGATTCATTTCAGCTATTTTAATTTGATTTCTTCCATGGTGCAGTTCCCATTCTCAGATTGCTCATTTATTCTTGATAAATAAACTATTATTTGAATTGAATTTCCTTTATGATGCAGTTCTATCATAAGAATACATTGATATAATTCTCAACGCTGAGAAACCAATACTTACCCCTGTGCACAGGGCTTGAACCAATTTTTTTTACATCGAAAATAGCGCAATTTATAATACTAATCGACCTGTCCGAGCATATATACGACAAAAAAACTGTCTTTGATTTACTGAATTTAATCCAAGTTAAGACTCGTACTCTAATATCGCAGTCGTGGTCAAGATAATCTTCAAAAAGTAAACGACAAAAATTTATTCATCTTTTCAAATAAAAATTTCATACGCTCCTGCGGATTTTCAGTTATTTTTTTTATTTTAAAAACCAAACGTCAAGAAAATAACCCTTCAGAATAAATTCCACAATAAAACACAACCATCGAAATGGAAAAAATGTGATCTGTACATATTCCATATAGAACAGAACGAAATTACAACATCCATCAAATTCGATATTTTCGTCGGATATTATTCATGTGAAAAATTAAAATAAAGTTGGAATGGACATGTCAAATTTTTGAATGATGATTATGTGCCGGCTCTTGTTACGCGCCTACATTCAGGAAACAACGTAAATAAATCTGTTGAACGAAAATAACTCTATCGAAAACGATTCGCGGGAACGCAGATTGAAAAATGCGATTGGAAACGTGGCGAATCGTGTTCGATCGTGTTATGCGATTATTCATTTCGCGTTCGTATTATTTATTGAATTGGCGTTGAAAGAACGAGGACATTATATCGTTGGATATTAGATTTTTCCGAAAGTACAAATTTATAGCCAATTTCCTAAGGTAAGTTATTACTGATATGTCTCATGTCAGAAATGTCTCACACCTCATAATAAAAATACAGTGTGGACCAACCAGAGCTGAGCCAAAGCACTGTGCTTAGTGCTTGTGAAAGTGCTTGAAGCCTTTTTATGCTCCCGAGTACTGTGCTCCCGAGCACTTTTTAAAACCAGTGCTTAGTGCTTAGTAATTCAAGCACTTCTTGAAAAGGCTTAGTGCTTAGTAATTCCTGTCGTGCTCCCGAGCACTTCCGAGGATTACTAAACATTAAGCCTTTCCGAAATCATGCATGTCGTAACACGAATGGACGCTGACGCGCTGTAATTGGACGAGTTTAAATTTGTACCAGGGAGATCAATTGACGCATGAACGGAACTTGTGAATCTTGTAATTATCAGTTTTTGCTTATTGATTCATGGAATGGGACGTGAATATATGAATATTACCAACTCCTGAAAATTATTCAGTATCAAAGCATTATTATGTGGATCATCTATCAAGAATATATAAGGAAATTATTTTCGAAAATTGTCGTGTGAATTCACAGATTTATCCGATATATTCATATTTAAATTCCCAATGCTAAATTTCTTATGAATACAATCACAATAGAAAATAATAATGTTATCCATGTTGATCAATTCAAATTGAACTATGGATTAATGGAAAACTGCCTCAAAAAGCACTGAATTCACGTCAATGTTTGTTTTATTAGTAAGGGAAAGAAAACACTTGGCCTAAGTCTCATAATATAATACGATGCTGTTGCCAAATATGTTTCGGGTATTAGGTATTCCATTTTGAAATTGGGAAATACATTTTACATGTGCAGAAAAAACTGAGACGCTTATAGAACTCATATTTCCAATTTTATTATTGTATCATCATATCCTAAAATAATAAAGACCTTTTCAAACTGTGTGAGAATAGAACTAATTTTGAGTTCGTTAGTTTTATAGAAATTTGTGTCGCTGCACTCCATTCCTCATCCGTCAATTATGCATATGGGGAATGCAAGTTTGCTAGTTTATATATTTCTCCAATAGAATATAATTCTATATAACAATTCGGAGTAAATATCCTCATTTCCAACAGATTTCTAAAAGTGCTTAATGCTTTGTGCTTAGTGCTCGACAAATCGAATTACTTTTATAAAGTGCTTAGTAATCGCAAGCCTTTTGTGAAAACGTGGTGCGTTGTGCTCTATGCTCGTGATCATTTTTATTGAGTGCTTAGGGCTTGAAGCACTTTTCTTCAGTGCTCGGCACTTCAGTGCTCGGACCAACGAAAACTAAAGTAACACTACGAGTTTCCGGCTAAAAATTAAAATGTGGAAAATCGCTCGGATCTTTCAATTTCTGATTCGAGGGTGAATAGGTCTTCCACTCTTTGGATCCCCGTAACTGCAACCCCCTAACGGGGGTGAGCACAACCCCTTCATTTTCAATTGGGATGAAGGGTGTTGTGATACCTCACTTTGAAGATCTTAACGAGTGCTATCTGATCCTGAAATTTGACTTCAAGATTTCCATCGATAACGAATAGACAGGTAAAATAGTGGAGGAGTAATTACTCTTGTAATTAGTATATTAAATGCTGGAAATGGGCACCATTCTCTTCCATGTAGTAATATAAGTTTTGCTGAAAACATTCAAGCACATTACTCAAGATTTCTGGTGCAATTTGATGGCATTCATTACCGATCCGAGGTCGCAAACAATCCAGTGACTCAGGCTTTTTAATTTTTGGGGACGCTGAGTATGCACCTAAGGAAATAATCTTGAATTTTCATCTGACCAATACTGACAGTTATGCCGGTTTACAATGCCGTTAGGTAAAATGAACACTCGTCCGAAAAACAGATAACGAACAAGAAGTTTTGATTACCGTTAATCATTTCACTGACCACTTCACAGAACGGAAGTCGGCGATCGAGATCATCCTCATTCAGTTCCTGAACCAATCGTATCTTATAAGGATGCAATTTATGTTGTTTCGGAATTCACATGATTGTTGTGCTGTGCGCACCAGATACATCGGAAAATTTCCTAGTGCTCAAGGTCGGATCCACTGCTACATGAACTAAGACAGCTACATACCTTGCTTCGTCTCTTTCATGCACCCTCCTTTTGTTTCCGACTGAACCAGTAGCGTCAAATTTGGCAACCAGTTGCACAACGTAAGCAGCGGATACATTTTTTCCAGGATGTCGTTCGTTACATAAAGCCACTGTTGTTCGCGCAGAGTCGTTATTCCTAAGAAATCATTTTATCATTTCCACACTTTCTTCTACGGAACACACCATTTTAATTCTAGATTTATAATCGCTCTGACACACTTGTAACGTTCTTAAAAATTCACGATAGACTAAGGTAAATCAAAAACAAGGCCCTTCTACTTTTTTGGACAAAAACTCAACAACATAAGTGCTACATACCTTTGAAATGTGTCGGATACGACTAATATGCTCAAAATAAATTCCACATTGCCTCTTTCAGTATTTTCGCTGTCATTTCATTATCGATGGATATTTTGAAGCGAAATTTTAGGGTCAGATAGTACTCGATACTATCTTCAAAATTAGTTTCCACAACACCCATCATCCTCATTTAAAGCCAAGGGGTTGTGCTCACCCCCATAAGGGGTTGAAGTTCTTCCCCTCGAATCTTTACGGGTCCGAGCGATTCTCCTCATTTTCATATTATTGTCGAAAAATCGAGGTGTAAAGTTTTCGTTCAACCACCCTCATAATTTCTGTATTTGCATTTCAAGGTAGCAAGTGCAGAAATTCCAATTTAACAAGGATAACACGTTGGAAAAGGCAAGAGAATCCTTGGTTTTTGTTTAAGATTTATTAACAGAGTTCGACTTTTGTAAGGTACTCGATGAAACATCTATGAGTTGTTCTTCTTCTTGTAGTGATAGTCCAACAAGTCTATTCTCAAATGGATTTAAAACCCAGCTCTAGTCTGACAACTTGATATAATTTTCTACAAATAAGTATCGTTCGAAATTCTCACCAAAGTTTTCTAAATGGTTTTCCACAGTTTGAATCAATAAGCATCACAGATTTGTGATTGTCTTCCAGTGGGTAATTTTGCACAAGATCGCACAACTTTGGAAACATTACAAAACTGTTTTCATTGAGTTTGTTATAACTGCATTTTCTGACAAAAAAGGTCAAAAGTGTAATTCAAATTCCTACGTCTACGGATAGAGGGAGCCAAATATTTCGGATTACAACAGGGGGGCGTGAAGAGCAAAAGTGTGAGAACCACTGTACTAAGCAATCCTCATTTTGTTTTATTATTTCATGAGCAGCGTGACTGATCGGAAATCCCAATGAATATTTCCAACATGTTCAAACATTCCTTTAGGTACAGTGATTATTAATGAAGCTCTGCGAATTTTTCACTGATATGAAAAAGATAATTACAAACATGAATATTAATGAAGCCGTGTAAATATTTTCCGTCATATCATAAGTCTATATGATGATCATAATAAATCTCAATGAATATTTCGTATATGTTAAAGCATTTGGACAAAGTGATGGATGGTAAATCACAGCAAATATTTCAGTGATCTAAAAGGGCGTATTTAACAGTTCCAATATCGAAAAAATTTATCAACAATTTCCCTTATATGATTAAAATCTCTGAAGCCTTTTACTTACTGCTTGAGTGTAAATATCAACGAAAACATTCGAATGAATACCTGTGGTAGGAGCTTTGCAGTTATTGGTGACCTAAAGAATAAAACGCACGAATGAAACGCGTTCAAACCGATATTGCTGTATTGTGTGCACTATCAGTTATTGGGATCATCCGACCCTAGATTTCTGAAACAACGATCATCATCATCATTTATTCATGTTGGTACATATTCATGTTTACATTCATCTATGAAAAAGTGATCAATTAGATATATACAGTATGTATAATATAATATAAATCCATATCAATATATTAGGTAAATCTCATAGCCAATTTTCCTAATGGAGACTCGATGAGGAAGGACAAGGGGAACAAGTGAGCTGAGATGATGACATTTGGGCAAATGATAAGCACTCTGTTCCAAGGCACAAGAGCACCAAAAATAAAATAAACCTAACATTCCTCACAATAGGAGAAATTAAATAAACTCAAACTGACATAATTCATCAAAAAACAAACTCAATAACTTCTAGTTATTAACTAATGTGACACCTGGGGTTATGTTTCTTTCACAGGAGCTGATGCTGTTGCTACGCGTAAGGTATTCTCCAGATTCAAATCCATAATCCTTGATTGGTTCTTTGATTTCGTAATATTTATTTTTGAGAAAAATGGCTCACAGCAATAAGTACTACCGAAAAGAGACATAAATGACATATGAAATTAACTAAATTTGGATATTTGTCTTTAGAAACACATCTCACATAAAAGTCTTGCAAAGTTAATTCACGACACAGATTTTGCAGAACATCGTCCGCTTGGAGCTCAATTAATTCAATTGGAAGCCACGTTTTCACTTTTCACATCCAGTTCGTATGGAGACATGAATAGTTGGAATTGAACTTCGCGTGAACGGAAATCTTCGAATCTTGATGTGAAATCAGTGTTTAATGAAAACAATTCCTATGCTAGGGCATTTTTGTCGAAATTTTTATGAGCAGCAAGGGTAGGAATATCATATGTATTTCCCCTAAGAATTTGATTTTCCTACAAACGAAGTCTGCTTTGGAAAGACTTGACATGGGCGAATAGCCCGAAAGCAAATTGTTCTTGTTTCTGAATGTTCAAATCTAATTCGTTCAAGTAACTGATAACATGAACCATAAAATTCCAAACTAAATAAACATGTCCCATCCACCAAAAGCTGGACCATATCTAGTTTTCCTTTCCGTGAAAGTTTTCACTTCCTCTCTCGGTTCATACAATTTCTTCAACATTTTTCCGTTACTGAGCCAGCAAACTTCACAATGGAATATAATATCATCATATTATCATTCCAAATCCTGAAGGAATTGCTGGAACTGGCGGTGATTCAAATCACTCGATTCAATGAAATTTACGCACGAAATAACCGTCTCCATTACGTGCTTAAATTTTAACGATTTTGTACAAATATTTTCTTGATGCAGCAATGATATTGCTTGAATATTAGTTGATGTGGTATCTTTATTAAGCAAATCTACGGATGCGTCGTGTGTGAAAAAAAAACATTGGCGGGCCAAGAAAATTTTATTCACGGGCCGCATATGGCCCGCGGGCTGTAGGTTGCTCATGCCTGCTCTAAATAATATGTGGCCTTGCGTCCCTGTGCTCTGTAGGCCCTGTACTGAGTACCTACACTTTTCGACCGCCAACATTTCTATTTTGAGCCTTGATAAAGGGTCTTCTGTGATATGTATTCTATACTTGGAGCCATATATTCCTAAGTAATCATTAAAGGATACTGTGTGAGGTATACTCATTATTGAAGGGTTTTTTTTTCTGGGTTTTCTCTCCCAAACTCTGAAAAATATCTATAAAATAAAAATTAATTATTTTGTGATTCGCTTCTGCGTAAGAAACACAAGATATTTGTCAGAAGCAATCAATTGAACAATGTTGCCTAGCAAACAACAACGAAACAACATCAACGAAGAAACAACTATATTGTCACATTGTGACAATTCTTGAATTTCACAAAATAACTATCAACAAAATAATTCTAAAGATTTTCATTAAGCGTCTGACGAAGGAGTCTGATATAGACTCCGAAACGTTACGATATAGTTGTTTCTTCGTTGATGTTGTTTCGTTGTTGTTTGCTAGGCAACATTGTTCAATTGATTGCTTCTGACAAATATCTTGTGTTTTTTACGCAGATGCAAATCACAAAATAATTAATTTTTATTTTATAGATATTTTTCAGAGTTTGGGAGGGAAAACCCAGGGAAACTCCACTATCTGTCTGTGAATGGCCAAAAATGTGTACAATATTTGGACAGAATTGTTTTCAAGATCAAATCAGCATTTTTGTTCCATAGGAAATTCTGCTTCATCAAATAAATGCAGTTATTTTTCTATTAGTTTAGTTCCATTTTGAATACCAATTCTACAACTAAACTCCCTGTGCACTGGAATCCATACGAAGTGCTTCTATCGCTCTGGATTATATCGAATCAATAAGTTTTATTAATTCGACCATGTCATTTGCATAATTTTCGATTCATGATATAGATATAGGGAATGTAAATAATGCTAAAGTACATATGGAAGGCAGCTTTAACAGAAATATGTTTAATTGAAAAGCTGACAGGCAGAAATTTTCATATAGATACATGGTCTGTGTTTGTTGATAGAATTACGAAACATTTGGAAGTTCTGTTCTAATTATTTCAACGCTGGTTGACCGGGTGCAATCGGTAATATGATAATTTCTAATTCGATATTTATGAACTTATTACAAAGGAATGATTTTGAGGTTTAATCAGGCAGATTTGCAAATTATATTTTGGAAATTATTGAATTGTATATGAAAGGAATGAAAAATATGGATTGATCTGGATCGCGAGTTCTACAGGGCGAGACAATATTTTTTCATTCTATCAGGAAAAGTTGTTTATTGTTGTAGGGGATAACATTGCACTGCAACCTTAAGGTCTATTGTGCCACCCTTTCAGAGCTGTCGATTTCATTTCCATCTACAGCTCGCCTTCCAGTTCCAGAGTTCTGATGGACTCCAGTATCTGGGATGGCTTCAAGGAAGCTTCGTCTTCACTCCTGCAGATTTCTTGCCCAAAGCATTCCTTGCGTTGGTTTGAGATGGCGAGTCATTCCGTTATCAGCTGATCAGGAGTTTCAACCTCCTCCCAAAAGAATCTGCACTCGTCAGTTTCCGCTAGCCCTAATCTCATCATATGCTTCCTGAGGCCGGAGTGCCCTGTGAGGAGGTGCAGCGTGTTCTTACTGAGGTCCAAGTATTTCTTGGATCTGACAGTATCAAAGGTCCGGAAGAATTTCTTGTAGTGATACATTCCGGGGATAGATCTACAGAAAATACTTCTCTCAGTTTCTTCTTTCCTCCGGAATTCACTTTTGTAGGTGTGTCTACCAACCCCACAATAAGGTTCCAGGCCAATAAAGGGGGTTTGTGCTCCTTTCTTGGCAAGTGGGTTGGCCTCCTCATTTCCTATGATTCCCGCGTGACCAGGAACCCAGACTAAGGAGACTCTGTTATTCTTGCCTACTTCATTGAGTTTTCTTCGGCAGTCCCATATTAGCTTGGATTCAATAACATGGGAGCTCAAAGCTTTAATAGCAGCTTGACTGTCAGAGTGGATTACTATATCACATCTCTGATAGTTTCTTTCTAGGTACATTTCCACGCATCTCTTTAATGCAAGTACTTCTGCCTGAAATGTGCTCGGATAGGAGCCTAGCGATAGTGAGCATTTGGTGCCTGGCCCATATACTTCAGCGCCAGCTCCTGTTGTGTTTTTTGAACCGTCTGTGTAACATTTAATGGCATTTCTTTCAAGAACTTGGGTGGTGGATTCTGTCCCAGTCTTTTTTCCACAAGCATCGTAGTGAAGTTCTTTTCGATATCAGGTAGACTTATATCTAGTAGATTATTTTACCGGGTAAAAGGAGGTACTAACTGCTCAAATAAGTTGAACCTAATATCAGTCAATATTGACTGACTCCTCATAAGCTCTGTAGGGCATGTACTAGGTAGGATAATCAGTTTTCAAGTCCATTCCGATGCAAGAATTAATATTTTACTTTTTAACCATAAGGTATAAATCTGAGGTGAGGAATTGAAAAGAGCGAGAAACGAGATTGTCAATAAGTTTACTTACTTCTCAGAATTCAGAACAAATTCGAGTACATACAATGGTTGAGACAATGATAGGTAGAAAATGGAACTGAACGAAGTACTCACTATGTTTCCAATAAGAATCATTCAACAGTACTTTCAATAGTACAAGAATTAGGCCAACTGTTCAGTAAGAGTACGGTAATAAGCCTGATAACAGGGGTTGGTTAACGATCAGTTCCGATAAGGATTAAACTCAAATGTGTTTGTGCTCAAATTTGCGTATTTTAGATCTGAAAATTACATTAATGTGATACAAGAAATACCCGAGGCACAGGCTCTAGTTGATATTACCATCCTTCGATTAAACGGCACAAAAACAAGTAAACTGATCTCTCCATGAAATTTACTCGTTAATCTTTCTATGTACAACGCTCAGTTCAATATTTCCTTTCTCCGTTTTTATTTTCGAGGTTAAGCTATCAAATGTTCTCCCAGACTCAAGCGACTGTGTAGGTTGATTATTCCTAATATCTCGCTATAGCGACAATGGAATAGTGGCTATAACAGGGATAATCCTACTTCCTAATCCTGTAATGAATTCCCCACCCTGAAATAGATCTCTGGATGGGCATCTAAAAATCCAGATTGTTAATCTAAACAGCCACTGTAACAATAACAATTTCCTGAGAAGGTGTTTAATCTGAAATCAAATGAACTCAGCCATCTCGAGGCCATGAAAATCCACAAAAGTGAATAGTCAACTGGAACTTCAACGAACGAATCGACGACTAACAAAATTAATTCAGTTAACCTTCTTCTTGACTTGGATAATGGGTTCAGATCCGTCACTGATACGATTTATAATTTTCCCCAAAATAATCCCAAAGAAAGGCATGACTATTTTCAGAAAACGACATCAGAATTGCAAATGTTACCGGTGCGCATGAAATGAGAGAGCGAAATAAGGGAAAAAGACCTAACATGACGAAAGGATATTAACTACCAGATAATACCAATACAATTCGATATTCTGTTTACCATCCTGTTATACTTTCATGAATAGGTACGAAGCTCACGTCAAATGCTTGACTGATAGGTGAGTAATCTTGTGCTGGGGGTGCAGTTGAAGATCTTATTTCGAACTGACATTCGAAAACACATTTTTGCGCGTGTTCTGGGACATCGCGTTATCATTTTACCCAAATGTCTGTAATTTTCAATTTTTTTGCCTAAAATGGTCGATCATTGGGTTCGACTCTCTGATTAAGAATTCGAGGTCAAATTTCATTCTGTCCGGCCGGTTGGCCGGCCGTCCGTTGCCACGATAACTTGAGAACGGAAAGAGATAGCGACTTGAAAATTCCAGGGTAGGTGGCATATTCCAATACTGCGGACAAGTTCGTTAATGGGCATAATCAGCCCAATGGTTTCCGAGTAATAATTTTGTTTCTAACCAATACAAGTCCGATCGAATGGAAACTTGGTGAATAGTTGTAGAATGCTAAACTAAGGGAGTTTCTGAAATTTTGTGAGAATCGTATCTCTAGAAAATTTTAAAACAATCATCAAAAAGTATTATTTGTGCAACAATAACCTGAGAACGGAAATAGATAGCGAGATCTAATTTTCAGGTGAGGTTGAGCATCTGAATGGGTCATTTGAGATTGTTTATTGGCATAATCGGTCAAACGGTTTTGGAGTTAAACTCACCTGAATTTTGGTTCTCATTTCCTCAATAACTCGAAAAATACAAAACTGATCCAATTCAAACATGGTTATCAGTTGTAGAATGCCAAAGCGAAAATTATCTCAAATTTTTTTAAAAAATCATTGAAAGAAATTCTATATATCTGAAACGCGCAAAAGCTCATGACTTTACGTCGTCACATGTTTGAACCCATTTCTTTACATTTGTGAACAGGCCAAATTTCATTTTAATTTCTGATGAATGATCCGTTGTCAAATTCAATTCTGACCATCCGAAAACACTATAACTTTCGAAGGAGCAACTTAAAAAAAAGTGAGATTTGCAGGACAGGTTGGATGTTTGAATTAATTGGTTGAGTTCGTGAATGAGCAAAATTCACCATATTTCGTCATGTGATTCTCGATGACATGATTTTAGTTCAATTACGTTCAATTGATAAATACATAAATATGACTTTCAATACAACGAAAATTCCAAGGACTAAATACTTCCAGCTAATCACAATCCAAGAAAAACCCCCTGCTAGACTTCACTGAGACGGAAATAAAATGAAAAAATCAAGTGGAGCATGTTCTTTGGAAAAACAAGGCATGCAATCGCGCTGCCGAGGGATTCTAAAATACTGATGCAGTTATCTCGGAAAGAATCCCCTTTATTCCCAAGGGCCACATTAGTCGATGCAAAGAACATCTCCGTACGTTTCATACCTCTATATTCGACTGCTTCTTCCATTCCAAGGAGCATCCGGAAAAAATAAGACATCACTTTAGATGCTCAGGATATGAAATATGAAATGTGGAATTCTGTATTGCATTGTATTTTTATAGTTTGTTGTCATATGCGGTACCTCTAGACAGAGTAAGCGGGAAGTTATTACGATAAGTGAAAATGCAATCCTATTCATTCATATCTACCATTTTGAATTGATGTTGCAACGAATAATGATTCAGAATATCACAATCACGAACGCGAATACCTTTCAATATAACACATAACTCTTATTTTGACAAATTCGAAATAATTCATCAACCAATTTTGGAGATATGATTTGTCAAAGTTTGAACAAGAGCGCCAAAGCTTCTGTCCACAGGGCTTTTTACATTTTATTACTTCATAATAATTGTTACTTGACGCTGCAAAAATCCACACTATCCGCCGTATTCACAAAGCATTAAATCTCCGTTAAGTCGTAACTGAGGTCCGCAGTTATGGATAAATGAGAATCGCAACCTCAGTTAACGTATGTAACGGTGCTGAAACAGGCCTGTTTCACGTAAATTTTCACTTAAACTGAGGTTGCGATTCTTATTTATCCTTAACTGAGGACTTATGTTAAGACTTAACGGAGATTGAATGCTTTATTGTGAATACAGAGCATCCACTTTGACAAATCATATATCCAAAAGTGGAATCTCAGAGTTGGGAATTATATCAATGGATTCTTATGATAGAACTGCACCATAAAATATGTAAAATAAATTAAAAAACTTGGTTCAAGCACTGACGTGAAGTCAGGAGCTTTTGCGCGTATTTTCTATTGTTCATTCTCCTGTATAGGATCGAATTTACCATGGTAAATTATGTTGTCCATTCTCCTGTATTGGACACTTAATTCGAATTTACCATGGTAAATTCGAATATACCATGGAAAGTTCGAATTAAGAGTGTCCAATACAGGAGAATGGACAACATAATTTACCACGGTAAATTCGATTAAGGGTGTCCAATACAGGAGAATGGACAATAGAACATATGCGCAAAAACTCCTGACTTCACGTCAGTGCTTGAACCAATTTTTTTTTGTAATTTTTTTGACTTTTTCCAGGGGTACGGTTCTTACAAAAAATTTTTGCGTCAGGTTTTTTCAAATTTTCTAGGGGTACGTTTCTTAAAAAATTTTAAACACGTCCTCATGTTGATTTTTTACTAATAGTTACCAAATTTCAATTCGATCGAATCTTTATTTTTTGAGTTATCTACGAAATAATATTCCAGGTGGGTATAACTCGGAAACCGTTGAACCGATTATGCCCAAAAACGAACTTAACTCTCCCATTCGGATTCGCAACCTACCCTGAAAATTGCAAATCCCTATCTCCTTTTGTTCGAAAGTTATCGAGGCAACGTTCACCCATCTACTGAACTCGCACAAGGTTGCTCGAATCTCCAACAATATTTAACCGATGTTGTTAAAACTTGAAACTTGGCAGTAGAGTTGGGTTCTAAAGGCTCTTGCAAAATTTCAGCAATTTCAGACGAATAGTTACTGATATATAGAATTTTTTTTTAATTTTCAATGATTTCTTAAAAATTATCTACAAATAATATCCTCACAAAATTTTGCAAGAATTTTTGCGTTGGAATTCTACAACTAATAACCATGTTTCAATTCAATCGGTTTACTATTTTTCGAGTGAATGAGGAGAAAAAAACCACCAAATTTCAGATGCCTATGACTCTTAAACCGTTTGGCCGATTATGCTCATAAACAAACTCAAATGTCGTGTTCAGATGCACATCCCAACTTCAAGCCGCTATCTCTTTCCGTTCTCAAGTTATCGTGACAGCAAAAATATTTTTTAATAATTTTTTAATAATTTTCTAGCCATAGGATTCGCACACAATTTCACGAACGTGCTTAGGTTCATATTCTACAACTACTCACCAAGTTTCAATTCGATCGGATTTATATTGGTTGAAAACAAAATTATTACTCGGAAACCATTGGGTCGGTTATGCCCATTAACGAACCTGTCTGTCGTATTGGGATGCGCCACCTACCCTGAAAATTTCAAGTTGCTAGCTCTTTTCGTTCTCAAGTTATCGTGGCAACGGCCGGACGGCCGAACGGCCGCCGGACAGAATCAAATTTGACCTCGAATTCTTCATCGGGGAGTCGAACTAAATCGTTTGAGACCATTTTCTTCAAAACATTCGAAAGTTACAGACATTTGGGCAAAATGATAACGCGATGTTCCCCAGAACATACGCGCAAAAAGCATTTATGTCATGTTGATCAATTCAAATTGAATTATGGATTAATGGAAAACTACCCCAAAAAGCACTGAATTCACGTCAATGTTTGTTTTATTAGTAAGGGAAAGAAAACACTTGGCCTAAGTCTCATAATATAAGACGATGCTGTTGTCATATATGTTTCGGGTATTAGGTATTCCATTTTGAAATTGGGAAATACATTTTACATGTGCAGAAAAAACTGAGACGCTTATAGAACTCATATTTCAGTTATTGAATAATCGTATCCTAAAATAATAAGGACCTTTTCAAACTGTGTGAGAATAGAACTAATTTAGAGTTCGTTAGTTTTATAGAAATTTGTTTCGCTGCCCTCCATTCCTCATCGCTAGCTCTTTCCGTTCTCAAGTTATCGTGGCAACGGCCGGACGGCCGGCCGGACAGAATTAAATTTGACCTCGAATTCTTCATTGGGGAGTCAAACCAAATCGTTTGAGACCATTTTCGTCAAAAAATTCGAAAGTTACAGACATTTGGGCAAAATGATAACGCAATGTTCCCCAGAACATGTACACGCAATAAGAATCCATTGATATCATTCCCAACTCTGAAAAACTAATCTTTCGGAGTTATGATTTGTCAATGTTTGAACAAGAGCGCCACAGGGCTTTCCCACTTGTTTAATTCGGTTTCTGTGCGTCATTTTTCAAGAATTTTCGTGATCAAATTCAAAACGTAGGTCTATGAATCATCTCATGTTGGATTTACATACATCAACAAATTATAATTGCAGTGTTCTATGAAATTATATAGAATTATTGAGCATAATTATTGAAATTTTGAAGAATCATATCTCCGAAAGTATTAGTTTGTTAGAGTTGAGGATGATATTAATTGATTCTTATTATAAAAGTGCAAATTTTATTCCAAATTTTTAATCTAAAATTATTTTTTTTGTTACTCCAAAACCACTTGCCCAATTTTGGCCAATAACAAACTCAACCAAGATATTTATCTCCCGAACCTACTCTGAAAGTTTCAACTGTCTAGCTCATTCCGTTCGAGAGTTTTTGTGTTAACGGACGGCCGGACATAATCAATTTTGACCATGGATTCTTGATCAGTGAGTCGACCGAATCGTTTAAGACCATTTTCAGCCAAAAATTTTAAAATTACAGACATTTGCTCAAATTGATAAGCACTCTGTTCCAAGGAACAATTGATAAGTATAAAAATGTAGCATTTGTGCACTCAAATCTTCAATTAAGAAGTAGACCGGGTGTTTCTGAATAATTGCGATAAACTTTAAGTGTTGATACTGTGATGGAAATTGGTGGTGGGTATTTGATATATTTTTTTTGCGCGTATGTTCTGTGCGAATCGGTTGGCTAGAAAATTTAAACAAAAATTATTAAAAAATATTTTTGTTGTCACGATAACTTGAGAACGGAATGAGATAGCAGCTTGAAGCACCAGAACGCGACATTTCAGTTTGTTTATGAGCATAATCGGCCAAACGGTTTTGGAGTTATAGCCATCTGAAATTTTCTGAAATTTGGTGATTTTTTGTTCCTCATTAACTCGAAAAATACTGAACCGATTGAATTCAAACATGGTTACTAGATGTAGAATGCCAACGCGAAAATGTTTGCAAAATTTGGTGAGGATAGCATTTGTAGAAAATTTTTAATAAATCATTGAAAATAAAAAAAAAATTCTATATATCAGTAACTATTCGTTTGAAATTGCTGAAATTTTGCAAGAGCCTTCATAACCTAACTCTACTGCCAAGTTTCTAGTTTTAATACGATCGGTTAAATATTGTTGGAGATTCGAGCATTCTTGTGTGAGTTCAGTAGATGGGTGACCGTTGCCTCGATAACTTTCGAAGGAAAGGAGATAGGGACTTGCAATTTTCAGGGTAGGTTGCGTATCCGAAAGGGAGAGTTGAGTTCGTTTTTGGGCATAATCGGTCTAACGGTTTCCGAGTTATACCCACCTGGAATATTATTTCCTTAATAACTCAAAATATAAATATTCGATCGAATTGGTGCTTGGTAACTAGTAGTAGAAAATCAACATAAAGACGTGTTTAAATTTTTGTGAGAACCGTACCCCTAGAAAATTTGAAAAAAATGACGCAAAAAAAAAATTTAAGAACCGTACCCCTAGAAAATTTGAAAAAAATCACGAAAAAAAAAATTGGTTCAAGCAATGACGTGAAGTCAGAAGCTTTTGCGCGTATGTTCTATTGTACATTCTTTTGTATTGGACACCCTTAATCGAATTTACCATGGTAAATTATGTTGTCCATTCTCCTGTATTGGACACTTAATTCGAATTTACCGTGGTAAATTCGAATTGAGAGTGTCCAATACAGGAGAATGGACAACATAATTTACCATGGTAAATTCGATTAAAGGTGTCCAATACAGAAGAATGGACAATAGAACATACGCGCAAAAGCTTCTGACTTCACGTCAGTGCTTGAACCAATTTTTTAAAAATGTCCCTCCGGAAAAGTTACACCCTCTTCGAAGATTAACAAAAAAAAATCATTCTCTTTTTTATTTTCCCTGTATATTAAAAGTCTTCAAGAAAGGTAATAAAATAGGTGATGAAAAAAATAAAGCAAAACTTGTATAATATACGAACTATAAACAAATAAATTAGGTTAGAAAATTCCATCTCGGTGCTTTTTGCAAATGGTTTGCATTATTTTCTCGTAAAAGTTTAAGTTTTCGAAAAAACTTGTACAGGTAAAATGTTAGTAAATGAATTGGGCTTTTCAGCCATGTTTTTTTAAAAGGAAATTTTTTATCCAAAAAAGAGTTGTGAGAAGAAATATCTTATCGGTTGATTATTTCAACCCCTTCTAAGCATACTTCAGGGTTGAAAAAATTCCAAAATGTGTAGTTTTATTGACAAATAATATTCACCAAGTTTCGTGTCTTTAGCTTAATATACAGGGAAAGTAAAAAAAGGAAAGATTTTCTTTTGTTAATCTTCACAGGGGTGTGACTTTTTCGGGGGGACATTTTAAAGAAAAATTTATGCCAAATACTCACCTTAATTTTCATTACAGAATCATCCCTTAACGTTTGTCGCACTTACTCAGAAATACCCTGTATATTGTTACGATTCTCAGTGTTGGGAATGATATCAAGGTATTCTTATGATAGAACTACATCATAAAAGGAATTAAATTAAATAAGAATCCATTGATATCATTCCCAACTCTGGGAAACCAATACTTTCGGAGATATAATTTGAACAAGAGCGCCAGAGATCCTATCCATAGTGCATTCCCACTTTTTCAATTTAGCTTCTGTGCGTCAATTTTCAAGAATTTTTGTAATAAAATTATTATGATGAAACTGCATCTTACAAAAAATTGAATTCAAAATTTGTAATGTAAAAAAATATTTTTTTTTGTTACTCTAAAACCACCTGGTGGATTTTGCCCACTATAGAACCTAACCGAGATATTTATCTACCAAACCTACTCTGAAAATTTCAACTGCTTATTTCATTCCGTTCGAGATTTATCGTGTTAACGGCCGGCCGGACACATTCGATTTTGACCATGGATTCTTCAATATTGGGGGGGATCAACCCCCTCATCATTTTCCCTCAATTTCAACCCAATCTGACCATCCTTTTCTGATTTACAGCAGTTTGAATAAATGATACCAGCTGGTTTGTTTTACGACATACTCCAGTCGGCGAAACTGAAACATCAAGAGTGCTACCCGCTTTGGGATAACGCTATATTATGATACCTATTATTTTTGCCGGCTACACACATTGTGCCGAAAACTACTGATACTGAATATTGAATTTACGGCTACAGGAATGTGTACAAGGGTTGCTACATGCACTCTTACCGCCGAATCTGTGATTCAGATGTGAAATCAGTTGCCAAGTTGTCTTCTTATTTTTAATAATTGTTTCAAAATTGGTAGTTGTGAGAATTAAATATCTTTACATAAGTTGATATAATTCGATAATTTACGAACTCAGATTCGGTTGCCTACCATTTAACGAGTGATTTTTTAACAACTTTCTTTTTGGCAATCCTGTTTTTTACAGCTGACGTGGGTTTCGTGCCTTGTGTGACTGTCAAACATTCTCAGTTTGGTCTATAATTTAACTATGAATCGACTTACAACAATGCTTGAAAATTATTGAATTTTATTATCAAAGTGTATGCTCGGTTAAGAAAGTGTATCGTGTACTTCTTCCATTTTATGGACAGTTTGGTCGACCTTCTCAGGAGGCTATTCGGAACCTCGTGACTAAATTTCGCACCAAATGAACATTATCGGACATTAAACCACCAACGTGCATGTGAGTACGTAGATTGCGGATAGAGGAAAATATCGCAGCTGTATCCGCCAGTGTTAGTGATGACAGTGAATTGTCGATATGGCGCCATTATCAGCAATTGGGCCTCTGTTACTCCCCTACGTGGAACATTTTTCGGAAGGATTTAGATGTGAAACCTTTTAAAATACAGCTGGTTCAAGAATCCAAAGATCCACTTTTTTATCGCTATATTATGTCGCCGTCTAGATCGTGTAATTTAACTCCTCTTAGTCTATGATCCGAACCTAAATCGACCTTCACCGAGCTGATAATAGAATGAAACATATTTTTTGATAAATTTTGTATATTAGAAAATATACTAAAAATGGGTTGGCTTAAAAAAACCTGGACAGACTATTTTTAACTATTTTTTTAAAAATGATTTTCAATTTTATTTTCCAACATCAAGATAATAAGGAAATTTTTATACTGACTTAAGGTATGAAACGTATAGAATGTGCAGCCGTTAAGTTGCCTATTATTTACCTGGACGAACTACCGGGTTGCCAGGTACAAACAGGTATGTCTATGGCAGTTACTTTTACTTGATCGGATAATAGAAAAAAAATTATATCATCATAAGAGCTGTTTCATTGCCAACACGTATAGGGTTGTCTGCAAAATTTTTGGTCCTTATATCTGTTTGCGAATTTTAAATACTTAAATTTCAACGCGAGTGGAAATGTGTGACAGAGAGATCCGTGGTAAGTATACCGTGTAATAATAAAGGACCCAACATTGCATTCGCACCTGATGGGACCTCAAATATAAGAAAGTGCACATGCTCGGTATTTCTACTGTAGTAAACAGTGAGCGTTATTTTAGAGCACTTACATTTGAGTTAAGTTATTGAATACATAATAATCTAATATAATACTAAATTATGAAACAATACAACATCAATTGAATCAATATGCATATATATTGACTTATTATATGTATATAATTATAATAAGATATCTTTTATTGAAAAGTTTGTGTACCTCAAAAAATGATAACATAATAATAATAAAAATATTGATTGGTCACTTTGAAAATTGTTTGTATGCTCTTTCTGGAAAAAAAAATATGGAGAAACAAAGTGGATAGGCCAAAATTCAAATTAAATAATAACCAAAAAAATAGACTAAAGATCTTGTATTGCGTTTAAATTTCAATACAAAACAGCATAAATTCAAAAATAATATTTATGAAAAACATATTCTGATAATTATTTTCTATTCCATATCACATGATCAATTCATGTGATGCATTACATTCGATCTGCTTTTCTTCAAATTCGACAATGTCATGGATTTTAAAAGGAGTTTGATCTCCGATAATACCTGTTGGTTTTGAAGAATCATCGAAATGCCAACCGTAGTTTTCAGGGTTTAACTTCGCACATATAGTTGTATTAAGCCACATAGAATTTACATATATTCTCCCATCAGGTGCGACTGCAATGTTGGATCCTTTATTATTACACGGTATACTTATCTCGTATCTCTCTATCACACATTTATACTAGCGTTGAAATTTAAATATTTAAAATTCGCAAACCCCTGTAAGGACCAAAAATTTTGCAGACAACCCTATATCGATGTGTTCGCAATAAAACAGCGCCTATGATGATATTAATTTTTTTCTATTATCCGTTCAAGTGAAAGTAACTGCCATCGACATACCTGTTTGTACCTGTCAACCCAGTAGTTCGTCCAGGTAAATAATAGGCAACTCAACTCTGCACATTCTATACGTTTTATACTATAAGTCAGTATAAAAACTTTCTTATTAACTTGATGTTGCAAAATTCAATTGAAAATCATTTCTTAAAAAATAATTAAAAATAATCTGTCCAAGATTTTTTCAGCGAACCCATTTTTAGTATATTATCTAATATGCTAAATTTATTATAAAATATGTTTCATTCTATTATCAGCTCGGTGAAGGTCGATTCAGGTTCGGATCTTCAACTATCTTAATTTTTTTTTGAGGAGATATGTTACGGCTCATGTCTATAGCGAGAAGCCCCTAACGATTGACGCACTGGAAGGCAATAGTGAAGAATTTAATCGTGAGAAACTGGCCGATTTGTTGGAGAGAGAATGCCAAAGTTAGACCCGGCGTATGCACCATTTGAAGCGCAGCCGCGGCCAACATTAACATGAAATAGTGTTTAAACATTAAATTATATGACTCGTTCTATCGACTCAAATAAAGACTTCATACATTTTCCTGAATTTTATGTGTTTGTTTTTCAAATCAAATCCTAAAGCTCCTAAAAAATCACCCGTTATATCGAAAATATAAAATATTGAAGCTTCTTTCCGCATTTCCTGAAAGGTTCAATAAAGAAAAATTTGATTGATCCTGGCAATCTATCGAGTATATATACGCGGCTTAAATTCCTAGACAACTGACAAAGAATGCAACATGTGTTCACCTGCAATAAACTAGTTTATAAAACGAACTGAAGAGGTATTTAATGTCCTCAACGATTCTTCAAACATCGATCATATAAAGGAAGTATATCGGAATCCTCGCCGGATGCATTTTTTTCGGCCCGTCAAACTTGGAAGAATTTGCAAGAATAGGAATTCTTTTGTGAATCGTGTCGTGATAAAGCTGCTTGGCATGAGACTCTCGAAGATTTACCATCTCAAGGACCCTACAGGCGAAACGGAATGCTATGTGTAAAAGGAGGAAGTGAATATACATGAGAAGAATTTCATCACAATGGGTCTTTATAAAATCATGTTCTCGTGATCGCCTTAGCTGCAAAGAGTATTCCAGCACCTGTTAATAATTGTACTTCTGTCCATATTTGAATCGGAAGGGAGCGGGATATACCAATAATAAGGCGAATTTAGATGTGTAGCATTTTTATCATTGTCTAGGGGATAAGGATTCTACATTCACACTTTGGAATAAATAGAACACTGTATGGTAATATGTACAGGTTTATTTACACAATTCTACAAACTTCAACTCCGCCGTCAACAAATACAGTCGATTACTGGGGTTCCTAACAGTCTCGATACGTGTAAAGGTCTTTTACAACACTGGAACCTCTAATCCGTTCCGCCGTCTAAGCAGGAATCATCTTCCTTAACAACTCTAACATCCCCGAACACCGTCACACTAACATTCTCCTGGCGATCAACCCCGGTACTAACATTTTAACCCCTTCCATGAGATAAGGGCTGTACTACCACGGTAGTGGTAGCTGATTGGTAGATCCTCTACGCTGCGATACTTCGCTGGAACCAATCGGGTTCCATGGGAACGATATCAGGAGAGTTATAGACTTCTAAGTACTGGTCGCTCACGACGGCAGTTCCAAGATTTAGGTGACAGCTAAACATGGAAATGGTATTATCAGTTTCCTCTTCGATGAAAAGTATTCTGCCAATCGCCTAAGGTGCCTTCCGGGTGCCTCTAGAGTTAATATTCGATATCATGGGGATGTTTTAGGATTTCTTCATACAGGGATATAATCCAGAAATGTGTCTGAAATATCAGTTCGAACGTCGTTCGACTTTATCTGCACCAGTAAAACTAATCTTAAGACTACTATTTACAAGGATGAAAATATAATAATTCCTACAGATGTGTGTTTGTTTTTTACATTTTCAAGATAGACGACTTCGTATAGATCTTTCGTACACGAATAGCTGGCAATTAATAATAATGTTTCATCCTGATGGAACGTCATGAGAGAAGAGGATATTTTATAGCAACACAATTTCCCGCTGTTACAATAATTTCAATTCAATAAAATTAAAATGCAATTTCGACAATATATATTTTAATTAGACGCGAATGAGTAGGCGTCAATGTGCAACAGTAGGTCTTCCGTATTCATTGAATACGCGTACAGGCCAAGGTGCCAGGATGTCGTGCCAGGGGGGTCCGTGGTATAGGATGCTAAGAATAAGGTAGTTCGACAACGAGTTGAAATTAAGACTCCAGGCCGTAATGGTTTCCACACCGTGTTCGTAATTCACACTTTGGGTGAATTTCAGAAAGCACTATGAAATATTGTTGCTTTGATTGGTTTCGTGTACTTGTTTTGTACGTTTCAGTGTTTTGATTTATATTTTTGGTTTAATTAGAAGTAAATAAGTAGAGTGGATGTTGTAATTGAGCTGTATAATGTTCATTCCAGATTGTCCAATATGCTATTTTTTTAGCGAGTAGTTGTGAATAATCAATAGTTGAGTCTGTGTGTTTGTTTTTGGTTGATGAAAGTAATATCTTATATTTCTTTTTTGTTGTATCTGAAAGAATTTGAGTAATTCCCGTGAAATTCAGTGTTTGATGAATTCCACTGGAATAATTTTTTGTTATGTTAAATTTAGTTTCTATATCTTCAGATTTTTCAAGAGAAAAGTTTAGTGTAATGATCGGTTTGTTTCACCACCGTTAAATACGTAAAGTGAGGTTGCGTTTCAAATCTATCCTCAACTGTGGACCTCAGTTAGGACTTAATAAAGATGGTGGATTGTCTAAATGGAAAAGTACAATAATAAAATAATAGATTTGCAGAATTTATTCATTTAAAGACGTGACTTATTCAAAGTGTATATAGAATTCTGCAGATTTTAATAAATAGTTAGTCGATTTTTCTTTTCAAGACCAAAACCAAGACGAGACTCTCGAAGTCGAACTTCCGGATCCCAGAGAGTTGGAGTAAGTAAGGATCTTCCTAGATGGCGCTGGTAAGATTTTATTTCCAGTACTTAGCTAACATAGAGTTTAAGTTACCAGGAGATCCTTCAGTGATCATTCAGTCTTTAAAATTGACAAATATTTCGCGAGTCTCTCTATAACCTATAATTAAATAAAAAATTCCAGGGATGAGCTTGTTGAAATCCTCAATATTAACACTTGTCGTCGTTAAAGTATTGAGTATATTTTGAATAGGAAATAGTTATCCTTTGTGCGAATAAAACCATTATAAAATGGATGTATGAGCTTTTGTCGACGAGGATGGGCGAAGCACAGGTGGGCAATGAGACCAGTTCTGTCGAAGCCACTCGTGGAACACCTCAAGGGGGAGTTACATCTCCCCTTCATTGGAGCCTAGTACTGGACGAGCTCCTCCACATGCTAACGGAGCTTGGCTTCGGGTGTATAGGCTATGCCGATGTCATAGTCCTAATGGTCAGAGTTAAATTCGAGAGCGCCTATTGTGATTTACTACAGGAGTGGTGCTTGTCAGTGGGACTGAGCATAAACGCGAAGAAGACCACAGTAATTCTATTTACTCTGAGAAAGAAACTTCCAGCTGTGAGATCCCTTCCTTTAAACGGAGATATTATAGAATGAAAGTCTGAAGATAAATATCTAGGGATAACATTAGATAGTAAGCTTCTGTGGAATAGGCATGTTGTAATCACGTATATTGTAATCACTCATGTATGGGCACTAGTCTGGTACATAAAAAGCCAGAATAGCACGAGGAAAACCCCCGACAAAGTACAAAGTCTGGCCTGTGTCTGTATCACTAGAGCTATGGAAACCTGTCCTACCAGGGCACTTGACATTATCACAAATCTCACGCCACTTCATCTAGTGATAGACATAGCCCATGAAGCTATTCTCAGAATATCTAGGAAAGGAACAGGTAAAGAGAGTATCAAAAACCAGGAAGCCTGGTCCTCTCTTACCAGGTACATTTAATCATCTAATATTCCTAGTGATGAAATGATTAAGAAAGTGAGCATCAAAAAGAACTACAATACGATGCTCGGTAGGAAAAAAGACTGGGGCAGGGAATCCACCACCCAAGTTCTTAAAAGAAATGCCATTAATTGGTAAACAGACGTTCAAAAACAAGAGCTGGCGCTGGAATATATGTGTCAAGCACCAAATAATGCTCACTATCGCTAGGCTTCTATCCGAGCGTCTTTTGGGCAGAAGTACTTGCAATCGAAAGATACGTGGAAATTAACCTAGAAAGAAACTATCAGAGATGTGATATAGCAATCCACTATAACAGTCAAGCTGCTACTGAAGCTCTGAGCTACCATTTTATCTAGTCCAAGCTAATTTGAGTTTGACGAAGAAGGCAAGAATAACAGTGTCTCCTTGGTCTGGGTTCCTGGTCAAGTGGGAACTAAAGGAAATGAGGAGGCCAACACACTTGCCAATAAAAGAGCACAAACCCCCTTCATTGACCCGGTGGGGTTGGTGTGGGGTTGGTAGATGCACGTACAAAAGTGAATCTCGGATGAAAGGAGAAACTGAAAGAGGTATTTTCTGGAGATCTCTCCCCGGAATGTATCACTCCAAAAAATTCTTCCGGAACTTCGACACTGTCAGATCCAAGAAATATGTGGACCTCAGTAAGAACACTCTGTACCTCCACATTGGTTTCCTTACAGGGCACTGCGGCCTTAGGAAGCATATTATGAGATTAGGGCTAGCAGAAACTGACGAGTGCATATTCTGCACTGGAAGGAGGTTGAAATTCCTGATTACCTGATTACGGAATGCCTCACCATCTCAAACCAATGCAAGGAATGCTTTGGGCAAGAAATCTGCAGGAGCAAAGACGTACCTTGAAGCCATCCCAGGTACTGGAGTTCATCAGAACTCCAGAACTGGCAGGCGACCTGATGAAATCGACAGATCTGACAGGGGAACAATAGACCTTGAGGTTGCAGTGCAACGTTACCCCCTACAACAATATACAATATACAAAATATCCTTTGTGCAAAATTTGCGCCCTCTATATCACACCCCTCTGCATACGCTATATCACTACAACACTAATTAATGAATGAATGATCCTCAACCCGATGTTTGATATTTTGATGTTTCCCCGTGGGAGTTGATACAAAATCGCTTCCCCCATTTCGATTTTACACACAATGCGCGCTCTCGAACCATTTGCTTGATTGTTTGACCAATTAGGCCTCGTTAAATGTTACTCGAATTATGATTCGGAAGAACACAATGTTCGGAACTAAATTCGTCGTGTGTTACCCATTCCAATACTATTTTCGTTCTGGCATGGCGAATGGAAAGGAATAATTGATGAATTTAAAATCATCGAGATTCCGATGGAATTTATGTTCAATAGAATTAGTGGAAATCGATGGTCAGTAAGGGGGGGGGGGGTGGAAAAAGCTTCATAGGGTTGCAAGTCTCATTCACCTGATGTCAGGAGCTTCAGAATGCTATTTTGTCATTTCGTCCAAATGTCTGTAATTCTCGAATATTTGGTCGAGAATTGTCTCAAACGATTTGTTTCGACTCACTGATGAAGAATCCGAGGTCAAACTTGATTCTGTCCGGCCATCAGCACGCTTGAACGTAATGAGTTGAAATTGTTAATGGGCTAAATCCACTGAGTGGTTTCTCAGTTATAGAAATCTGAAATTTGTTTTTCCAATAACTCGGAAAATACTGATATGATCGAATTAAAGCACGTTAGTTAGTTGAAATGTACCGACTCGAAGACTTATGCAAAATTTTGTGAGGAACGCATGACCAGAAAATTTAAAAAAAATATTTAAAATAACTCTGTATTTCAGAAACTATCCGTATTATATCGTTGAAATTCTACGAGAACCTTCAAAACCTCATAATGCAGTGAAGTTCTGGATTTGAACACGATCGGATCTATATCGGTGAAGATTAAACATGCCACGAATAGTGATTTAGCCGAATACGGAATATTTGGCCAGGCTCCCAGCCGAATTGCCGAATATTCAGCAAAATATGGCATTTTGCGTGTGACAGATTACGACAACTCTTTCATATTTATTTGTTTCATTCTCATGTAGATTGTGACACAAGACAGGTTGCTCATTATTTGTTCATGTGAAAGCATTACAAAAATTTTCCTTTTTTTCTCTCTTCAAACATAATGTGAATATAAATCTCCGTTACTGTGTCTATAAAAATACTGATATTGCCCTTGTAATTGCACTATATCGAATATAAATTCAATTTTTGTTCTATGAGCAGAGTGCTAATCAAGTCGTCGAAATGTCCGAAATTTTCGAATATTTGGCCGAGAATGCTCTTAAACGATTAGCTTCGACTCACTGAGCAAGAATCCGAGGTAGGAATTGATTCTGTCCGGTCGGGCCGCCATCCGGCCGGTCAGCCGTCAGCTCGATTACGCTCGAACGCAAATAGTTAGAGAGTTGGGTAGATTTAGAGTCTAAATGCGCCGGCTAAGTTCGTTAATGGGCAAAATCTACCTAGTGGTTTCAGAGTTATAGCCTGGAAAATAGAAAAACAAATTCTGTATCTTAGAAACTATCCGTCAGATATCGTTGAAATTCTACGAGATCCTTCAGAACCTTATTTTACTGTAAAGTTCTAGATTTGAACTCGATCAGATCTATATTGGTGAAGATATCACCGAAATATTATAACAGTGGGGGTGTACTGGTCCACTATTATTCGATCAAAGAAGAAATTATTTCATATTTTATTTTGTGCTCTCCATACACTGAGAGAACAGTTTATTTATAAATAATAAAGTTTATTCATATTAAATAAACCCCTTATTCATATATGGCGTAATAAATATTTATTTGTCCCAAATAATGGATTTGTTTGAGTTTTAAAAATAAATATATATTTGTGAAAAATTAATATATATATTAATTATTAATATACGATTTATTAATAGATGAAAAGGTTTATTAATAGATACAAAATTATATTATCATTCAATTACGATTTATTAATAATAAATAAATGTTATTTATGAGAATTAAATATTTGTTTTGAATGAATATCATTAGTTTATAATGAATAAAGATATATTTATATTTCAGAAAAGAATATTTCTCATAAATATAGGAAATTTATTATAAGAAATTATATATTCATGAGAAATAATGAATTTATTGAAGGAGAAAAGAAATATTTTTATTAAAAATGAATTCTTATTAATAAATATATATTATTCATGAGATAAAACAATGTTCATTCAGTAGTTTATATATAAACTATTGACTTTCATAGAATGAACATTGTTTTATCTCATGAATAATATATATTTATTAATAAGAATTCGTTATTTAATAACAATATTTCTTTTCTCCTTCAATAAATTCATTATTTCTTATGAATATATAATTCCTTATAATAAATTTCCTATATTTATGAGAAATATTCTTTTCTGAAATATAAATATATCTTTATTTATATTTGTTTGGTATACCAAACAAATATAAATTTATATTCAGTAGATTATATTTCATGTAAATAAATAAAATTTATTATAGAATAATTTTATACTTTTGTAAATAACAAGTTTTTCACAGTAAATTAAGGTTTTTTTTTCGAAAAAAAATTATATTTTCCAATAAATATGATTAATTAAATGAAAACTGAAGTGAATGAAAACTGAGGGGAATGAATAATTAAAATCCATCACATTAGCCTTTTTATGTTTCATTGGAATGGAACTTAATTAAGTTATGTATTATTGAGTCAATCAACAATATATAGGGGTGGTGCATGAAAAATAAAATAAAGGAAATACACAAAACGTAATATTTATTCTATAATGAGAAAACATAACATAGGTTCAACATTAAACTTATAAAAAAAATCAGTCTAGTCTTAGTATACATTCAACAACAAAATGTATTATTTAGTAAATAATGAGAAAAAATACTTAGGAGGTCCAACATTAAACTCTTACAAAATATTAAATCAGTCTAGTCTTAATATGCATTCAACAACAAAACGTAATATTTATTGAATAATTAGAAAATAAACAGGCTCAACATCAAACTTTTAAAAAATATAAAATCAGTCTAGTCAGTACAGATTCAACAACAAAACGTAATATTTATTGAATAATAAGAAAAAAGTTTTTAGGAGGTTCAACATTGAACTCTTGCAAAATATAAAATCAGTCTAGTCTTTACAAGCATTCAACGCAACAAAACGTAATATTTATTAAATAATGAGAAAAAAATAACAGGTTCAACATTCAACTTTCAAAAAATCAAAAAAAGTAAAAATATAATTCGAGTCTAACTATACATTCATCAATATTTTAGTATCAGATAATGGAACATAATTTTTCTTAATTATTAAATTCTTATGAACTCAACTCATTTATGTGAAGCAAGAAATAATAAATTTGTCAGAAACATTTAAATGCAAATAAATTAACAATTTGGTCGAATTATGATTAGGTTCAAGAAATTCGCTCTCACATACACTAAATCAAAAATTACACTTATTTCATTGTCTCACCTAAACTTCAGGAACAATTGGGTACATACATGAAATATATTTATTTCCATTAGCTGATTTGTGGATATGTGTTAGAAAAGGCCAAAAGTCTTCGAGGACATTAACTTTAAAGGTATGGGAAGAAATACAATTTACCTGATAGGCCTGAAAATGTTTATCAAAACCGAAACACAAAACTTCTTTGCAATTTAAACGATAATTTTTATTGTTATATTCAATAGATTCTATAACACAAAACACTGGTTCTCCAAAATTATTTCGACCGTATTGACATACCACTCCTTTCTTATAGAGTACTCCATTGATTTTCAACCAACTCGAATATACTTCTCAAATGGCTCAAACCATTTTCAAACAAAAACTCCTGGAAATCGGACATTCTGTTCACACACTTATCACAAAACTTTTAGTTCGTAGTAACTCACAAATACACTATCCTAACCATATCATATCTGACTGAAGAAAAGGAAAAGACTGAATTAGAATTAGAAGATTTTCAGAGTCGCAATTCGCTATGATGGGGTGGGGTCGGGAACATAAAGATCCGAGCGTAAATAAACACTTATTCAGGTCTAATCAAGATTTATTATTAATAAATAAATGTTGATTAAATGATGATACAACAAATATTTGTTTGACAGAAATAAGGCAAATTTTAACTTGAAATAATATTTGTTTGGTGGAAATAAATCATTTTGTTATAGTTAATAATATTCTCGAACAAGACTTTTCTGTATTAGATTTATTTCCTATTAATAAACCTTTCTAATAATTAATAAATATTGCCTAAATAAATAATATATTTCTGAGGAATAAGCTTAAAGTCAAGTGGATCTAACTATTAATAACATTTATTAATAATTAATAAAATTCATTAATAATGAATAAATCTATCCCAAATAAAGAATTATTAATTATTAACCCTAACATTTCTCTCAGTGTAGATCGTATATCTGTCTTTCATGAATTTCATGTTCTTCTATGATCTTTACATAAACATAGACATGTGTCCGACAATTTGTCAAGTTAACCTGTTAAGATCCAATTTCATTCTATTCTGTTTAAAAAATGATTCAAATCGAAACTGAATGCCAATCACGGGTCGAGACGAGTTAAATATGATACAAATGGACATATTTTAAAGAATAGGGATTTACTTTGACTGTAGTCCAGTAAGATAATTTAACCCAGAAATATGAAAAAAGAAAAGTAAGTTGCGATCAGGCTTTGCAGTTAATGGAAGGGGATTATAAATATATTTACTTGCCCCTCAATATTTTATATTTCAGCTTATTGAAGTTCTAGATTTAAACTCGATCGGATCTATATTACTGGAAATAATGGGAAGATATTGTATTTTTTTCTGAAGCTAAACAGCTTTAGGCTAGTTCAGTACCTGGATGGGTGACAGCTCTGGCTATACATTTGGACAGTGCGCCAACGCTCCTATCCACAGGGCTTCCCCCATTTTTATTTTATCAATAATATTTTTCAGTCCTGAACTTATTGAGAACCCATCTTTGTCCGTGTCGGTGTGGCTGCCTCGGACCCTGTATATTCATTCACAAACTCTAATGAGATTTTAGAACAACTAGAACAGAACTATTTAAAACAAAGGAATCTTACGAGGAACGTTTAGAGAGGTATCTCTTGCTAAGGTCGTGAAGAACGAATAATTCCCCGAGACCAGACCCAATTATACCACCGCAGAAAATTATGGTCACGCACAGAATCGAAACGAAAAATTTACGCTATTGGACAAAATTATACTGAAATGATTTCTATAATATATCTTCTAATATATAATATTTCCATGTCACAATGTTAGTTACCGTACTGCTCCGAAACGGCTTTACCGATTTTTACCAAATTTTATATGCGTATTTAGTAGGTCTGAGAATCGGCTACTATATATTTTGCATATCCCTAAGTGATAAGGGTTGTTCAACCTTACATTTTTTTTTTAATTTTTCGACGAAATTTTTTGTTCTTATTTTTTTACAATGTAGTATTACAAAATACATACAACCCTAAATTTTCACCCTTCTATTACCAACCCCTATTTTTTGATAGTCATTTTAGTAATTAATCATTTTTCATCCCGCTCGATAACTGATCAATTATCACTTGGTAAATTATCCCAGAGAAAGAGCTAATTAAAACCAAGTCGCCGTATTTTTTGTGAATGTTTTTCACTCTATTTCGATTAAAATCTCCCTGAGCTTATGGCAAAGCTAAAATTTTTGTAAAAAAAAAATATTTATTTTTATTAAAGTATCAAGGCAGTTTATTCCTGCTATACTTAGTGCTAGATTTTTTAAAATTTCCGCGTCTTTGTGGATCAACACTCATTTGCCAGACTATACCGGTGTTACGTCCCAGTAAACAGCACGGAGTAAGGATGAGAACGAAGCCAGTCCTGTCTTTCTCACCTTTTCACACTTTTCTTAACCAGATACGTTTGAGTGGGTAGTTCGTATACGTAATTGAACCCGGTGGTACGTGGCGCCGCAATCGGGTTCTAGGTATTTTTTAGACTTACGTGTTTGAATGGGTCCCTTGATAACTTGGAAATTCAATTGTCCCGGTAGGAGGCGCTGCAATCGGGTTCTAGGTTTTTTTTTCAAAGACTTTTCGCATTTGGAAATAAAATTGCAACCGCAATAACCGATTTGGTGCAGGCGAAGTTGCGTGGGTCAGCTAGTTGTAATATAAAATGTGGAGAATCAATTCATAACACGAAACATTTCTAATTTAAATTGAAAACAAAACGAAGATTTCAAACCATAATTTGACCAGCAATTCACGTTCAATGCATCACGGGTTTCAAAACTACGAAATCAGCGTAACGGGGTTTTGTGCCGTTACAGCATATCTCCCAAAATATTGTAACGGTGAACTTTCGTTACGAAGAAATCTTTTCTTGTCAGATTCACCGACCTCTATCGACACTCATCCGAAACTACCACAAAGCCTACTATCCCACTATGTTTACACGACACTAGGCTCCTGGGGTATTCCCCCACATAAAAACTTCTAATAATTCAGGTCTACTCCTAAGGGAAACAGCAGACGTATCGGGGCAGCAATACACCAAATCTGCTGTAGGCCGCATGGTCCCTTCACAGGCTTTTTTTTTGTTTCTCGCCGCTACCACTACGATTTTCTTACGCATACGGTTTTATTATTACTAGGGGAATTTTCCCTTGTGAAGCGGAGTCCCGGACCTGCCGTGAGCCTGCAAGAATTATTGATATCTCTGAAAAATTTACGAGTTTCAGCTTGCCAAATTCCTCCCGATCCACAAATGAATTTTGGATGAGGCATTCGACGGCTTTAGATCGGGTATCACGTGAAATGGTAGTTAATTATTCAGAATTGATCCGAAAACGCCCCGGGGAGCAGATATCGAGGAATGTTTGTTCATTGACAAGGGGAGAATTTATGTAGGAACCTGATGCGCATATATTTCGATAATACGAAAGACTGTTTAACGAAGGTCCACAAGGAAATTAACTAAGAGAGACTAACCAGAGAACGAATTGTTCGTCCACTCTTTATATTCGATATTGTATGGTATGGTGGGATATGGAAGCTGGCATGAAAATCATGGACAGTATATCCGATGATTATCCTCCTTTTGCTGCGACTGAGGTTCATACTGATGCGATATCGCCTATACGATATATCGCACTAAAAATATCTCGTCGATAGATATATCTTATGGAAGGTTGCGACGTCGTTGCTCTGGATTGAACGTCACTATCAAACTTCGTAGGTACCTACTAGAAATTAAACTATTACCATCTGAATCCAGTGACAGTATATTGGATGATAATAAGTTCACAATGTAGAATCAAATGTAGTAAAAATAAGTACAATTCCAACGATCGATAGCAGTTCTCTAAAAAATTTTTTCTTCGATCGTGGAAAAATTGACACTATTTTGACCTGTTTTCTATGCGCAAGGCTCAACATTCCAGAATTGTGGGCAGTTGCTAAGCATTTAGAAAATAACAGTGCGGTAATATTCTTAACGCACTGCTGTAGCTTATTTGTTATTGATAAATGATCTAGGTTTATTTGTTTTTGTTTCTGGTATTTTTACCAGTATTTCTGAACCGAAATCTTCTATATCCTGAACTTTCATTCCGACAAGTTCATCTCGTCGACAGGCTCCTGCTATTCGAAATATTAGAGCTACCTAAAAGATAATCGAAATTTTATATTTCGTATTTACCTATTTTGAGTAATGCTATTTTATCTATATCTACTTACTTTCGTCGATAAAAATATGCCATCTTGTGCTCTAAAAAGAATTTCTGAACTTGTTCCTGGGTTAAAATTTTGGATTCTTTTGGTTTGTATCATGTTGCTTGACAAATCAACAAGTACAGAGCATTGCTTCCAATAGGGTCCTCATAATGGCTTCGTATAATTAATATACTTATGCATATATTTCACAAGTCAAATAAACCCCAGGGGTCTTCCCGGTTCAGTTTAGTTGAATTTGTTGAGAAGGTACAGAGTACTGATGAAGGCCAATAAGCCAGAAACGCTTTCTCGGCAAATCGATGAACCCCCTGGAGTTTATTTGACCTGTGAAATATATGCATAAGTATATTAATTATACGAAGCCATTATGAAGACACTATTGGCATGAATGCCCTGGACTTTTTGATTTATTAACAACGGTATCGCCATTTTCCATTATTATTTCTGAAAACGCTAGACAGCGTTCATGGCCATCGGAAAATACTGTCTGAGCTCTGTGGGACTCGTTTCTCGATTAAAATCGAGCGAATGGTGGCGGCATATGATTTCACGCTTCAAATATTCACTGGTGGGGAAAGGCTGAATTCCATGTTTTGCCTCATAGGTGGCATGGGCGATTAGGTATGATCGACCAAGCCGGCTCTGAGAGGCTTAACCCGGTTCAGTCTAGTTGAATTTGTTGAGATGCTACAGAGTACTGATGAAGGCCAAGAAGCCAGAAACGCGTCTGCCCTTGCTTTCTCGGCAAATTGATGAACCACCTGAGGTTTATTTGACTTGTGAAATATATGCACAATTATATTAATTTTACGAAGCCATTATGAAGACCCTATTGGCAGGAATGCTCTGTACTTGTTTATTTATCAACAACGGTATAGCCATTTTTCATTATTACTGTAGCTTGACGTTTTAAAAATGCTCTCAGTTTTTAGTTCTGGGCAATATCAATATTATTTTTAAAAGACAAAGTTGATCGAAGCATGGCATAATGTGCCCACAACGTCGAAGAGTTCATTGTTTTAGCCAATTCAGCAACATATTCCATCAGTACATTCTCATTAAACGATACACTGTTGTTTTCTGCAAAAATCCATGAAGCGTTGGTAGGTAAGTTCATACTTCTCTCTGGATTTCGCCGGAAGTAAATTAAGTGAAGCCACGTTCGCGGCTTCTACTAGTTCAGGAGGCGTGCAAGGTAACAAATAATCACTATCAGTGTTCATGTTTATTAATTCTTTTTTAATTCCTTATGAAATACAACGAATCAACCTAACCAGCTTGAAAATTATTTTACTTTTGTCATAACAAAGTAATTTCCATGGTTACCACTTCTATATTTCAATATGAACATAGAGAAACCTATTTAAACTTACTTTATTACATCTTGAATGAAGTATTTTCAATTAATTTTTTAAATATAAATCAACGATCGAAGAAAAAATCGTATGTAAAATTCGTGGGAAAAGCATATTCCCAAACTCCCAAACCCCCAAACGACTTCGTCGCTACGCTCCTCGTCTGGTAATATTATGCTTTTTTCACTAATTATACAATATACTATTCTAGGGCAATTAATCAATATCAAACTATTTAACAATCTGAAATAGAGTTTTACAATAAATGAAACTCGGAGCTATCTCAGATAGGACTCTCTGTTTTAAAATTTAGAAACAGGCCTTCAATTATATTCCATTACATAAGTTAAGTGTGTGTGGAGAGAACGTGAATATATTAGGATCCGTAGGAAATCGTGAAATTCACATAGTATTAACTATCGTAAAATAGTGGAAAGTGTCGTAATTTCGAGTTAAGAGAGTGGTCATTGACTGCTGTGTTTTTTCTCTATTAAATTCACGTAAAAATCTTGCTTTAACAATATAAACATTATAATTGATATATTGAAACCACTTGCTCCAGCAGTGCAGTGTTGCCAATATGTCCGAATTCTGCAGTGTTTGCCGGAATCCGGTTAAGGATGGAGAAGACGCAATTAAATGCGATGGATGTCGCGTATGGATTCATCGACAATGTATAAATATGTCACAAAAAACGTATATTCAAATAGGCAAGTCTAAAAAGAACTGGTACTGTATAACTTGTACGACCAATCCGACAACTTTGGGGGCCCTACCAGGAATGGTACAGAAATCTTCGAAGGAATACACCTTGGCCGACGTTATGGCCAAGCTGGAAGACATGGATTCGAAGTATAAAACCCTTTTTACGGAGTACAAGGAGCAAGTGGAGGTAAATAAAAAACTTCAGGAGGAGGTGAAGCAGATTCGCAAGCAATTGAACAAGCGCGATCAGAAGGATTTGGAAAACAACATGATAATACATGGCATTCCCTATGAAGATGGGGAAAATACTACAGAAACTGTCAAAAGCATTGCTGCCCAATTGAATGTGGCCTTGACAAGTAGTGATTTTACAGCATTTCGGACAAGAGGAAATAACAGGCAGGATTCCCCAATCAAAGTGATGTTTAAAAAGTTGGTGCATAAGAAAAATATATTTGGCTCCAAGGATAGGAAAAATCTCTCTACGGTTAAACTAGGATACGAGATAAATAATCCTATCAGTCATGATATGACGAAGATAAATCGGGAATTGATGAAGACAGCTCAAATTTTCAAAAGGGAGAACGGATTTAAGTACCTCTGGATTAGTGATGGGAGAATATTGCTCAAGAGGCATAATGGAGATAGAGTCATTGTGGTGGAGAGCGGGGATGACTTAAAAAACTGGGAGTGACTCCGAGGTTGAAGGTGATTTATATGAACATACAAAGTGTAAGGCATAAACTGGACGAAATGAAATGTTTTGTGGGTAATTGTGACTGTGACATACTGATATTGGTCGAAACATGGTTAAATGAATCAGAATCGTATCTTTATAGAATAAATGGCTATCAAGACTTCCATGTCTGTCGTTCGAAAAGAGGTGGTGGGTGCTCAGTGTTTGTAAAAGAGACAATAAAGTCATCAATCATGGATAAATCGAAATCTAGCGATCTATTGAGCTGGATATCTTTAGAAGTAGGCGAGCATAAATTAAAGATAAGTTCTGTTTATAGGCCTCCTTCTTATAATTATCATGAATTTTGTACGTTAATGGAAAATTTGCTACACAGATCAAAAAAACATATTGTTGTGGGTGACTTTAATGTAGATCTTTTAAATGGAGAAGCGAGTGTTTGTAGGGATTATCTAAGCTTGTTACAAATTAAAAATTTTCAAATCGCAAATACCATATCTGCAGATTTCGCTACAAGGGTCACAGAGAATTCCAAGTCATTGATTGATCATGTGTTATTTGAGAAGTTCTCTTGTAAACTAAGTCCTATAGTGGTAGAAGCACACCCTCAATCTGATCATAAATATTTAAAGTTTGATATCTTTGAAAAGGTTAAAATATTCAGTCCAAAAACAATAATAAACAAAAAATTTGTAGATCATAGCAAGTTCAAGGGTATGTTTGGAAGAAAACTTCAAAATACTTCCATTTACACCTTCAGTGATGTTATTCAGTTGATAAAGGAATGTAAGATACAATGTGAATATAGTAAACAATACAAATGTCATTCAGGTAATGATTGGGTAAATGAAGAGGTTCTCCTCCTTATAAAGGAACGCGACAAAATGTATAGGAAGAAAGTATCAAACCCACATAATACCGAGATCTGCAATGAATTTAAACGCCTCAAAAATAAAGTTAATAATAAAATAAAATCATTGAAAAATTACTATTTCAATTTTGAATGGAAGAAAACATCGGGTGATTTAAAGAAGCAGTGGAGGTTTGTCAACAACTTATTGAATAAAGATAAACGACTTTCCAAATCAATCGATAAATTATGCGTAAATAACTCCGTCATGACAAAACACGATGAAATTGCAAATGCTTTAAATTTGCACTTTGCAAATAATATCGTGCAAAAATTGCAGGAGGAATTCACGGAAAGAGGCAACATTGTAGAATTCTCGGAGATGAACAATATGCAAAGTATCGTTGTAGATCCGGTATGTGAGACAGAGATTGAAGATATCATTATAAATCTAAAAAAAATACGGCATCGGGACATGATGGAATCACGGTACTGGACATCTGTAATCTTAAAAAGGATTTAATACCAATATTAACAGTGTTAATAAATGATGTTCTGAAAACAGGGGTCTTTCCAGATGAACTCAAGACAAGTAAAATCACTCCAATTTATAAATCTGGCAAAAAAGACAGCCCGCATAATTATAGGCCAATCTCTGTAATTACAGTTTTCTCGAAAATAATTGAAAAGGTGTTAAAAAAGAGAATGTTATCTTTCATAGATAAATTTATTGAATTGGATGAATATCAGTATGGGTTTTTGAAAAATAGTAGCACTTTAAGTGCAACTGTTGATTTTGTAAACGAAATTTCGGTTTCACTTGATGAGGGAAAGATTGTAATTGTTGTATTTGTAGACCTTCAGAAGGCTTTTGATGTTGTATCTGTGTCAATATTACTTGATAAGCTGCGGTTGATGGGGTTTAGGGGTGTCATGTATGACTTAATAGAATCCTACTTGAAGGGACGTAAACAGTATGTGTCATTGAACGGAATTTTCAGTGAGTATGCATCGAACACTTGCGGAGTACCACAGGGATCTGTGCTGGGTCCCCTTTTATATTCCCTGTATGTATTGAGTCTCAAATTTTCTGGTATAACAGCTAGGTATTTCACCTTCGCTGACGATACTATATTGTTACATTCTGTGTCTGGTGGAGATATCGGGAAATTGAACTCATTAGTTAATACGGATTTGGAGAAATATTCGAGCTGGCTTTTGTACAATAGATTAAAAATAAATGCTGAGAAAACAAAATACATGATTTTTAAACAAAAAAATAAGCAATTTGAGGATTTGGAAATATTCATTGATGGTAGGAAGCTTCAGAAAGTCAGTGAAAAGAAGTACCTGGGGCTACTCCTTGACTCCTCGTTAAGCTGGAAAGGACACATAGACCATATGACACAAGGGGTTCTTCCCATGTTTCCGGCAGTATACAAGTACAGAAATGATCTCACTGTGAATTCCAAGTATAATGTTTACAATGCATTCTTTCTTTCGCATTTAAGATACCTCATTGCTGTGTGGGGTACATGTAAACAGACGACTTTCAATAAAATGCAGATTTTACAGAATAGGTTTCTAAAAGTACTGTTTGACTATAATAGATTAACTTCCACACGGCAATTATATTCGGAACTTCATGTATTCGACTTGAGTAAGCTTAGAGAATTGGAACAATGCAAGCTCATATACAAAATAATTAACAAAGGTCAAAAAACTAACACAGGATTCAAATTGCAGAGAGATGTGCATTCATATAATACTCGCAATTTAGATAATATATATCAAACAAATGTAAGAACAGAATTTGGTCTCAATAATCCCATTTCCCGATCGTTCGCGGTTTATAATCAATTGCCCAGCACTATCAAAACGGTTCACGGAATTAAAAGGTTTGTAAGGGAAATAGAATCATATTTGACTATAACATAAGTAAGGTGAATTGTCCGTTGTCCTTCATTTTTCGGTTTTTTCTTTTGCTGTGGATTGATCATTTTTTCTTGCGGTAGCCATGTTAAGTACCTAATTTTAAGTAATGCTACTTCTTTCGATTTTTTGGTTTTGTCTTTGTTTGTGAATCATTCCTAAGTTTGTCAAATAGGTTAAGTTAAGAAGTGTTGAATTCTTTTCTGTTTGACCATTTTCTTGTATTTACATGTAATTCTTAGATTATGGTTATTTTCATACACTGATTGTTAGTTGATTTGTCTCGATACCAGTGCTATATGCGCTGTTTATGGACACTTTGTTTCAATATTGAATTTGTTCAGTGATTAATTAATAAATGATTTCTAAAGTTCATAGGTGCTCAACGTATCAAAATTAAAAATAGCAAGCTTTAAACTATAAAACCAAAGAAAAGAAATCAATGGTCACTTAGCTTCCGGAGTGATGGTGCTTCTGCTTGGGGTGATGGATGATACGATCAATTCCAGACACTCGAAGGAAACTCTAACGAGGTCGCAATCTCAATTGCTTGTCAAATAAAGATCTAATACAAGTCCGGGGGGGTACAGAATTTACAGCTAGCCAAAATCTAGTCGATGAAGAAAAAAAATGATAAATCTTAAACCAAATGGTCGTCCCACCAAGTTCGTCTAAATTGTAAAAGGATTTCTTACCCTCAGTCTAGAATTAGCTCGTTCTGCTCCGCAGTCGAAACAACAGGGCAAAATGGGGTATAATACCGTATAAAGAATATTCGCCTAATTGTTCAAATTATTCGGCTTCGAAAACAACCGAAAATGCCGGTTTTTCACTTGAACAACGTTACCTATTTTACTCAATACAGCAAAAGCCAAGATGATCTCTTCATATGAACAACAAGAAAAACAATACCTGCGCATTACAATATGATATGGACAATTCATTGAAATATGAAAACTATAACGATGAACGAGTGAAACAGACTTATACGTGATTTATCTTGTTAAACGGAAATGTAGGTAGACAGAAATAATGGTTATAAGAATAAAATTGAATATTGAAAATACATCAAAAAAAATCCTATTTGATCGATCAATTGAATATGAAAATGAATTTAGAATAAGGAATTTAACATAGTTATCTATGGAAAATGAAAATGTATTATTGGAAATTGAAATGACAAATGAAGATGATCGACTGATACACTGCACAGCTCGGACTAAATGTTGTTGACCATCAACTATTATTGAATTTAAATATTGTGGTTGAGAATATAATTTAAGATTGAATTGAAAACTTGAACATGTTGAAATTCATACCGTAAAAAGGTTCAGACTGCTCGTGATAAACCGGCAGGCGATAAATTTGATGGAAACATAATTTCTGTGATAGTTTCTGAGACGCAGAATTTTTCTAAATACCTCTTTTGTTTTAATTGGGAAGTTGTAACGGGTTATTCCGCAAAAGGAGCAGAGAAAAATAATTCTGTTGGTACCTGCCGATGCGTGTTTCTGCTAGTTGGCTTGTTCAGGACAGGGCAACCAAGGAACCAAGGAAAAGATGGAAATAAAACTGAAAATAGGTGACTCCTCAACAGGAGGGAGCAACCAATTGTGCCTTCAGCTCTAAGACCTCCAATTCGGAGGCAAACTATGGCATTGGCATGGAGGAAGCATAAGCAGCCTGTTCGATGCGACTTCAAACTTAAGATATGAGATATCTGCATTCGATTTATTATTTATTTTTATTATGTTTATTTTCTAGGTGCACTGAAGCATGGGATGTGACCGACAAAGAAATCGACATGTTTTCGCAGGATTAGCTGTGCCGCCGCCCCCGTAATAAGAAGTAGGGATGAAATGATAAATAATGATTTGTAAAAATATAAAATACACTAAAGAAAATAGGATAATGCGGATAAGTATATTTAAATAAAATAAAATAATAATAATAATAATAATATAAAATACACTGTTACTAAATCACTTACTATTCGATGTTTTGTTCAGTTTCACAAAATATTCATTTAAAATTCTTCCCAAGATATTAATACAAAATATTATCCTTGAGCTATTTCGGTATTTCCTCCGAATACCTACGTACTGAATATATAAATAGATCATACACTTTTTAGATATCAAAAAAATTCAAACAATTATAAGTATATATTATTCAAGTGAGTTGAAATAATATTCTCAAAGAAATTTTCATTGAAATCGTGTGAAATAAATGGGAATTTCCCGATTTAATCACCATGGAAAATGATTACGAATATCACAAATACTACTTTAGGTGAGATCCCTGCGAGCTCACTATCAGAGGCGAATAAGAGTGCCACAAGCCGCTCACCTTAGGCAGTGATTGTGATTATCACAAATATTAATTGAAAATAAAAATAATAGTACAATGAAATCCATTGAAAAAGTAAGAGAATATAACAAAAATTAAAGGAAAAATCATTAACAGGTGATCTAAGGTCGGGAAGTGGAAGAGGGTGAGTTTTAAAAAAAAACTACAAGTCCTATGGAAAAAAGTTATAAGGCAAAGTCGTAGGTAGTAAAATGATCAAATTTTTTTCTTTTCACACTTCTTTCGCACAACCTCAAAATGTATGTGAAAAATTCATATAATCAAGTTTTTGGTTTTTTCTTTTATCTCTTACAAACATTTTTTTTAAGAAATTTGGTGAAAACCTACCTTTTAACGTAATTTCTTTGATTTGAAATACTCATTTTTTCTCCTTATTCTGACTTTATATCGAAAAAGCACCCTAATTTTCAATCGATAATTCTCACGTCAAATTATCTGCTTTTTTAAAAAGTCAGTGGGGTTTTTGTTCGCTGAAACCTCTACTTTCTGATGGTGTAAAAATTATATATTACTTTGGTGAATTTTCTCAGAAAATGCTACGAAATAACAGATACTAAGGCCCAGACGACCTTAGCCCTTTCCCTACTTCCCTACGTTCTGATGGGCTAAAATTTACCGTAGGTCCCTCAAGTATATGTTGTCTTAATATAGCAATAAATAGGCGTTTACGCATATAATTTAGAAGTGATTCTACAGCATTCTCAAAATATTGTAATGTCCATTAAATATCATCTATATTAACTTCACCTAGCATAATATTTTTTATAAAAGCAGATATTTTGACGTAAGAATTCTCAATTGAAAATTAGGCTGCTTATTCGATATTGAGTCGAAATAAAGTGAAAAATAAATATTTCAAACCAAATAATTACAGTGTGTTTGGGACTTAAATAGATAAGCTTTCACCTAATTCGTAAAAAAAATTCTTTATGAAAGATAACAAAAAAAACTAAAAACTTGGTTGATTGAATTTTTCATGTAAATTTAAAAGTTACGTGAAAAAATGGGTTCAAGCCCTGTGGACAGGAGCTTTCTGGCGCTCTAGTTCAAACAGACAAATTATATCTCCGAAAGTATTGGTTTCTCAGAGTTGGGAATTATATCAATGTATTCATATGATAGAACTGCATCATACAGGAAATATAATAATAATAATAATAATAAAAAAGGAATTTAAATAGAAGTTTATTTATCAAGATTAAATGAGCAATCATGAGAATGAGAACTGCACCATGGAAGAAATCAAATTAAATCTGGCCAATTTTGCCCAATAACGAACTTAACCGAGATATTCATCTCCCTAAACTACTCTGAAAATTTCAACTACCTACCTCATTCCGTTCGAGAGTTATATCTATTTCTATGGAAGAAAAGCAGTCTCACTACTCTCAGATCTCTTACTTCATTTTTCCTTCCGAAATGTAAGAATTTTTTGAGAACACCTAATTTCGGAGCAAACAACTGAGATTTTTCTCACTTCGTTCACAATTCTTCGATTGATTATATAATGTCATGTCTCAGGAACATCATTTGACATTATGACAATTCATACATAGGATAATATCATTCTGTGACAACGTTGAAATACGATTTATTATTGAAAGTTTGAAAAATCATATCTCCGAAAGTATTAGCTTGTTAGCTTATCTGTCCGATTTTGCCCAATAACGAACTTAGCCGAGATATTTAACTCCCAAACCTACTCTGAAAATTTCAACTGTCTAGCTCATTCCGTTCGAGAGTTATCGTGCCTACGGCCGGACACAATGAATTTCGACCACGGATTCTTGATCAGTGAGTCGAACCAAATCGTTTAAGACCATTTTCATCGAAAAATTCGAAAATTACAGACATTTGGGCAAATTGATAAGCACTCAGTTCCGAGGAACTAGAGCGCCAAAACCTGTAAATAAAAAGTTGTAGATCTTCTTATTACCCACAACTTTGCTTTTTTATTTTTTCTCTAGGACTTTAAGTTTCTCCGCAAATTTAGATAAACCACTTTTTACCCTTAAAAACTCACCCCCTTCCACTTCCCATCTCGGATCACCGGTAAATTATTTTTCCTTTCATCTTTGTTATATTCCCTTTCTTTTCCAATGGGTTCAATCCTAGTAGTATTTTTTTTTTTGTTTCAAAAATTATCTACCTTGATCTTATAGTTGAATTTTGATTTATACAGGGTGTTTCTGAATAAGTGCAACAAACTTTAAGGGGAGATTTCTGTGAAGAAAATAAAGGTGGGTATTTGGTATAATTTTTTATTAAACTTGGAAAAGTTACAACCCTCCAAAGATTTACAAAAAAAATTGTTTCTATTTTTTATTTTCCCTATATAGTAAAAGTCTTCAGAAATGTAATAGAAGGGGCGACGAAGATAATAAAGGCTATGGAAATTTCACTTCGGTGCTTTTTGAAATTGCATTGCATGTATTCCTCGTAAATGCGTTCTCGAAAAAACTTGTGGAGATAAAAAAGTTTCGTAAATGAATTGTGCTCTTCAGCCATGTTTTTTTAAAAGGAAAATGTTTATCCGAAAAATGTTGTAAGACAAAATATCTTAGGAGCTGACTATTTCAACCCCTCCTAAGTATACTTCAGGGTTGAAAAAATGTGTAGTTTTATTGATAAATAACATTTTACAAGTTTCGTGTCTTTCGCTACAGGGAAAATAAACAAGAGAAAAAAATTTTTTGGTTAAAATTCGGAGGGGTGTCACTTTTCCGGAGGGAGGTTTTCCTAAAAAATGTATACCAAATAGCCGACTATATTTTCATCACAGAATCACCCCTTAAAGTGTGTCGCATATATTCAGAAACAGCCTCGTATATGTAGAATAACCGCTTCAAGATTCATCCTAAATTTAATGAAAATCGTATCACAATATGATATAAAAATTGGTTCAAGCCCTGTGGACAGGAGCTTTTTGGCGCTCTTATTCAAACAGACAAATTATATCTCCAAAAGTATTGGTTTCTGAGAGTTGGGAATTATATCAATGGAATCCTATGATAGAAATGCATCATGAAAGAAATTTAATTTAAAAGTGTCGTTTAAAAAAAAATGCTTCAAAAATTATCTTATGAAAAAAAAAGTAATCTAAAATGCTTCAATGTCTTAATGCTTGAAACATTCTCATTAAATTTATTTATCAAGATTAAATGAGCAATCTGCAATGATTCAACCTCGTGGAATTTCCTCTATTTTTGGCGCTCTAGTTCCTCGGAACTGAGTGCTTATCAATTTGCCCAAATGTCTGTAATTTTGGAATATTTCGATGAAAATGGTCTTAAACGATTTGGTTCGACTCACTGATCAAGAATCCGTGGTCGGAATTTATTCTGTCCGGCCGGCCGGCCGTAAGCACGATAACTCTCGAACGGAATGAGCTAGAGAGTTGAAATTTTCAGAGTAGGTTTGGGGGATGAATATCTCGGCTAAGTTCGTTATTGGGCCAAATCGGACAGATGGTTTCGGAGTAACAAAAAAAAAAATTTATTTTTTACGAAACAAATTCCAAAGCAAATTTTTTTTAATAAGCAGTTTTATCATAAGAATCCATTCATATTATTTTCAACTCTAACAAGCTAATACTTTCGGAGATATGATATTTTAAAATTTCAATGTAAATCGTATTTCACAGATTGATATAATTATTATTCTATGTATGAATTCTCATAATGTCAACTTGACAGAAGGGAATATTGTAACTTCAAAAATATTGGGGTTGAAATACTCGTATTTTAGCGATGCAACGGGGACCTCACCCGAAAATGTTTGAAAATATTACGTAAATATTGAAAGCATAATTCTGTAGTTTGGTGAACGTAGATCAGGAAATCTTTGATCGATTACAAGGTAATTTATTATTACTTATCTAGTAAACTATTATTTGAATTGAATTTCCTTTATGATGCAGTGATATCATATGAATACATTGATATAATTCCCAACTCTGAGAAACCAATACCAGATATAATTTGTCTGTTTGAACTAGAGCGCCAGAAAGCTCCTGCCCACAGGGCTTGAACCCATTTTTTGATTGAAGAAATAAACATTCTGGAATGAAAAATCATTCATACAGACATTTGAATCTCGGAAGTTTCTTATCGGAGTAGAAACGTTTGAAGGGTTTCGTTCGTTCATTTCGAGATGAAGCAATATTGCAAGTTTCATCTCATAAGTGTTTTATTCGATCAGGGAATATAGCGGCATATAAAAAGTATTGCTCTGTTCAGAAATATTGCGTTCATTTCTGGTGGTAATAGAGGGAATTTATAAATGATTGTCATCGCGGTTGGCTTTGGAACACTTCTTGTGTTCTTCTGTTTTTATCATGGAATTTGTAAACTGATTTCCAATATTAAATTATTGTCAATTCTTAAGATTCTTTTTATATTCAGTTCACAAATTATTTAAATCTGCAATGACTAATGATTTAGAATAAAACACATTGATTGTGATGTCCTATTACCGTAATGGTACATTAATTTATGGGGAATGGATTTACTCTGTAGAGGCCTATGAAAATGAACAGCTGGCAAAATATCCTGATGATCAGATTCTAGAATCTTCCCTGAAAGCCTGCATCGGAGGTGTTATTAACAGATTCATGCAAACTGGAAACGTCCCCTTGAGTACTTGCCACAAAGTTTTGAAAAAAAACTGAATTTGTACCCTTACAAAATAACGATGGTACAGCAACTCCTACCAAAAGATATTCCATTTCTTCTAGAGTACTGCTGTTGGTTTCTATATAATCTTAACGTCGACAGATTATTGAACTTTTTTTAATGATGAGGCTTGGTTTCACTTTTCGGGTTATGTGAATTCACAAAACTACAGATTTTGTACATCTGAGAATCCCCACAGTGTTATTGAGACTCCATCAGATTCGCAAAACGTTGATGTGTGGTTAGCGATTTCTTGTCGTAGGATATATGCCCCAGTTTACTTTCATCATACCTACCATTAATGGTGCTACAAAAGAATAATGCTGGAGCCATTCATTAATCAACTAGATGAAGAAGAAATACAGTTGGGATATTTTCAATAAGATGGGGCAACTGCCCTTCTTCAAAAACAAACTTCTGCAAATCTAAGCTATTTGCAGGAGTTCTATAACAACCGTATAATAAAGTCGAAGAGGCCGGCCTTCCCTTCCCAACAAGCTATCCACACTCCCCTGGACTTTAGCATCTTTGCATATCTGAAAGATGCGATTTTCAAAAGACAATACGATAATATTGAGGACCTCCAATCAGCAATAACAATGTGCTGCCAAAATATTGGCCAACAAATATATTTGTCAACAAACAGAAAAGAATTTATAAATGGCTTGAGAATAAAGGAGCACATTTTGAACATTTGATGATAATTCATTATTAGAATTCTCACAAATAACCAAACTCGCAAACTGGTAGTTATCTCACGGTTATTCAATGTATTCTGTCCATTTGTATTGGTTTATTACCAGCATTCGGACATTTAAATTAGTTCAACAGTATGCATTCAGTTATCAGTACTTACATCTCAAAAATTCTAAATAGGATTTCAAGAAGTCTTATATTCAAACACAAAGGAACAGATTATTCATATCTGTTCAATATCTAATATGATACCTCCCAGATGATTACCCAGAGAAGGAATTAGGTTCAGCAATTATGCTATGCACCTAAAATCACGTGTAATAAAACTTGAATTCAAAAATTCACTTATTTTTAAATTTTACTTTCTACAAACTTAATTCGAACTATATCAATTTAATTTGTATACTAAAAATATTTCCTCACTGATACGGGAGGAGAAGTAATCTCCCAGAGATAATCATTTTGGAACTCATCATTTGTCATTGCCAATGTTAAACCAAGGAGAAAGTGAGGTTTTGCGTCTAATATGAATTCTGTGGCTGGAATTGCAAATGTGAACAGCATGTATATGAAGCAGCAAAATGAGTGAGTTTCAGAACCAACTACGATGTTACAATCATTTATCAAGACCCTGTATAACAAGAATTATTATGAATACTTACTAAGATGGTTGTTCAATTCAATGCAAGATGAACGCTGAAATTTTACATCTCGTGTCCTTCAGTGAATGGCCCTGAAAAAAATATACAAATTATGATAAGAACCTTATGCGTTTTCGAAATATGTAAAGCATTCAATTTCACTTGATTATATAATATTGTCATAATGTTCTCCCTATTACTGAGAAGAATAACTTTTCATCACGGTGGTGCAATATATTTTGATGTGTTGGTGTAACTTTCGTCACTATTCTAGTTTGAGTTCACTGTATACGGATTATGAATACTACCCTAGAAACTATATTCTTGTCCCCTAAAAATTTTGTAGGATATTACGACAACGATGATCCCATCTTCTGAGACGAAGATTTACTAAAGCATGCTATCAATTTCTACACGCCAGTATGGGTTGAACTTACACCTTTATTAGTAATAAACCGAATAGTGAGAACAACGAGTTCTCTTATACATTTCGATACCTGCAAGTGTTCCTAGGTGAAATTTATTGGAATTATTTAGCAATTTCACGGAATTTTCAGAGATTGCGGAGCCGGTTGTTAAAACGTGATTTACAAAGGCCTGATTTATCGATGTTGTTATTCTGAATATGTCCGAATATGATTTTTATACCTTGTGAGAATTTTTCTGGTTGTTTGCCCGACGTAGCACTCGTTGCAATATAAAAATTTAATTTCATATATACCCGATTCATGTCCGGAGTTATATCGCATGTATTTCCTAGAAGTTATTTGATTTTTGTGGAAGTTTTAAAAGCCAGTTTCTCATTATCCTTTTTAAAAATATTCTGCAGTTTATTGTTTGTTTTCAGATGGCACGAGAAAGCTTGGAGACCTTTTTTTATTTCGTTAGGGTTATGTTACTGAAGAGATTATGATCTTTATGTTTGTTGATCATTTTCTGATCTAGTTGATGACTATAACCATTTCTTCCAGCAATTTGGAATATTATATTCTAAAACAAGGTCCAGAATGGGCTCCTATACAAACACGAATGCGAAAATCGATACGAGCGAGTTTTCGACCGCATGAGTGTTGGAATTGCCTTCTGCAACGAGTATTAGACGATATTTCCTCTATTTCAGGCAAGATTCGTAAAATATTGTTGAAATTTAATGAAAAATTCAGATTATACATCCTAGTGACTTTTGTATTGTATATTGACAGTGGCAGTGTGACTATTACGAAAGTTGATATATTACTGAATTTGAATCGTCCGTAGGGCATGGAGATCAGATTTAAAACAATTTCCTAATGGCATGAATGATTCAAAATTAGCAAGAAGGAAATCTCTAGTACTTTATTTTTTAATGAAAATAAAACTTTTCCTCTCAACAATTATTTCACTACATCCAGATCAGAGCTGAGCCAAAGCATTGTGCTTAGTGCTTGTGAAAGTGCTTGAAGCCTTTTTATGCTACCGAGTACTGTGCTCCCGAGCACTTTTGAAAACCAGTGCTTAGTGCTTAGTAATTCAAGCACTTCTTGTGAAGGCTTAGTGCTTAGTAATATTTTTTTTTGGAGAGGAGGAAATCTTTTAGAGACACCCTCGATCAGCGGATCGAAGGTAGTGTGAGACTCTCCCTTCGATATCTCGGGGGTATACTCACTAAAAACTCCTCTGTTCCTACTCCCCACGGGGAGTAAGCACGGCTTTATTTCCTGCAACCGAATTTTGTTGTTATGGGCGCAGGTTGCCCTGAGGTTTGTCCTCACGCGAGCACCCTACCCGATCCCCGCTCTCGACAGTGGAACCAAACTGGTCATTTGGTTCCATCGGGTCCAGTTGGTTGAGGACCTTTGCAACACTCTAGTGGTGATGCCACTGAGTAGCCCCATCGGCACACCCAGGTCGTCGTGCAGGGAAGCTGAAGACTTATCCGCCCACACACCACGCCAAGATATGGTGCATGCCGTAACACTCACAGAGGAAGCGGGGCGGCTAGTTAACATGGCAACTGCATCCTTGACCGGATCGATGTTGTAGGTACTTATACACTTTTCTCATGTGAGTGCCGTCTAGCGATGGAACCCCAGACACGACCAGAGTGTCTATCACCCAAACGTCCCGATCCCTCACGGGAACCATATCAGGCTTTCTCAAGCCCACAGACGTTCTTAGGCGCGGCTCAACAAATACCTGAAGGGCCTTGTTCTTAAAGAAGCCAGACAGTGTATTGCACACAGCATCGTGCCGCTTGATCCTACCCCCATGGGTTCGGAAACAAGACTGGATCACGTGAGCCGCTGTCTCTGTGCATTGACACCCAGCCCTACATGATATGTTAGATAGGGCTGTTCTCTGGCCTCTAGTCGTGCGTACTCGGGTAGGCAGACTGTTGACATGCACTTGATGGTATTAGCGATAATCCCTTCCGGGTATGCCTGTGCTGCCAGCATCAATCCACCTAGTGGAAGCTGAGGACTTCTCACTTTCCCGCAACTCATTGCCATCGTTGGAGTTATATAACCTCAACGCCCAGTATTTATTGCGGTGTTCTGCAGTGAAAAGTCTGCCTTCGCCTAAGGACAGTACCTTTTCAGCCCAAGAGATCTTATTTTGGGCCCAATCTGCTCTCGAGACAGACCTCACAGCCCTCGAGGATGAATTCTCGAGGCGCGTCAATCTGTCCCTGAGTATACCGGGTATGGCAATGGTAAAAGCAGGAACCCCGAGGCCGCCGTCTTTGCACGAGGCATGAAAATAGCCCAGCGGGGTATCCCTTGGCAATCCTATCCATCGCCTGACTGCCGCTCTGGTTTGAAGGTCCAGTTGTCGGAGAACCTTCATGGTACAACCAGATAACACCAAGGAATGGTGGTACCTTGGAACCAGAAAGCAACGCAAGATCTTGAGTCGTTGCTGCGGCTTGAGTGGTTCGCTTGAAATGCGCTTCAACTCCACCTCTAAGGTAGGGCTTGCTTTACTCAGCCCCCTAGGACTGATATTGACACCCAAATACAGCCACTGGTCTGAAGGACCTAGTTGACGAATGGGGTCTCCCTGATTGAGGTGGAACTGCGTCTGGGTCAGAACTTTGATCTTCTTGTCACGCCCAGACGGAACCAAAGAGGTGGACACACTCTTTAATGGATTAAAAGTCAGGCCCTGCGCCAAGGCAGTTCTCTCAACTGCCCCGAGCGCGATAGCCATGCCAGCCTTAGACGATGTCATAAGACAAATGTCGTCAGCATAGGCAACCCCGTTAATTGGGTTGCCTCCGACACTGTACCCCACTTGGGGAGGAATTGAGCGCAGGACCCTGTCCTCCACCAATGCGAATATAATACTCGACATTGGGTCCCCCTTGCCGAACCCCCCTCTGGACACGGATCGTATTCGATCTCTTGCCTCCACATTCCAAGACTGTTCTACTTTTCCCGTAAGTGGTGGCAACGTACTTGACAAGTCTATCGGGTAACCCAGCCTCGGTCAGGGTAGATGTTATTGCCTCGTGACTTACGGAATCATACGCCTTGGCAACATCCAGAGATACCAGATGTAGCTCTTTAAGCTTACTCCTGGCATGATGGAGGACTCCGGCAAGCACAGAGATGTTTTCTGCGCAGCCATCGTCCAAGCATATCTGCCTCTCATCGATGACCCGTTCGCCACTATACGTCTGGTTAGAATCTTATGAAGCTGGCGTACAATGACCGAAGCTATGCTGATCGGTCTAAAGTCAGCAGGGTCAGAACAATCCGACTTTTTGGGAACAAAAATTGTTCAACTTGTCAATACTTCTTCTGGAAACGATCCAATGTGCAACACTAGGTTGTAGAGGAGAGCCCGGTGGGAAGGCGGAACTCTACTCCACATGGCTGGCGTAACGCCATCGATACCAGGTGCTGAGCTGTTGGGAGTTTTCACGCTCTCAATCTCGCTCTCTCTCACAGTCGAGGCAGTCTGAGATCTCTGCTGATCTAGTGGCAGAGTCGCGTGTTGCGAGACTGGGATAGAGGGCGAAGTGAGTACTGGTTCCCAGTAACTCACCATGGCCTCTAAAGATGGCCTTGCTATTTCTTCTCCCCCGTCCAAGACCAGTTTGGCAGCTCTCGACATGTTCTTCTTGAAGAGAGTCTGCATGACCGCATATTCCCTCCGCCTTCTAGTATCTCTATTGGAAGGCGGAACAGCTACAGTTCCCCTCTTGAACCTATGCTTGGTTCTGCCATATGCTGGTATCATGGCTTTAAGGCAGTTCACTATCATTTCGGACGGGTCTTGGTGCCTTCTATCTGCTCCGCCAATGCAACCAGTATACTGGAGCCCTGATAGTCGGACTCCCTTACCTTAGGCAACAGGCCTCTTGCCGCTACAAGGTACTGGTCATCATCGGGTACAGAGGCTCGAGGTACCCGGTCATCGGCCGTGGCTACGATGTTGCTAGGGCTCTCTGAGGCAGGCAACATGGACAGAGCATCTGCTTCAAATGCTCTGTATGCCGACTTCTTCCTCATGTTTCTTATCGCACCCAAATTCCTATCAGAAAAGAGTGGACTGAGGAAGATATCCTTAAACCGGATCTCTTGGCCATCCCTGTTATGGCCGTATTTGAGCACATGTGCCTCCTCCGCTGCTGCGAGTTTCATCTCCTCCGCAGAGAATCTCCTGTTCCTCCGCTCGATATTAATTTCCTCATTAACATCCTCCACGTGCACCCTCCGTCTGTAGACGCCCAAACCAATCACTGTTGTGAACGACCTGCTAGGTTCACACTGACTACCCACAAAGTCTCCGCTTGTCGGTGTTAAGGCCACCGTACCCTCAGAAGGTACCGAGCCCGAAGACCCTGGAACCATCCATGGGCACGATGTGTGCGCATGTGATTACTTAGTCCCCGCTCGGAACCGAAAGAGCGTTGAGGAATGCATATGGGGCAAACTGTCTCTGTTGTTCGAGACGTTACCACGAGTCGAGAACTGGAACCGGACCGGGTGCCCCCGTGGTCCGTCGATTGTAGGGCGGTGCTCCGATCACACCGCCGTTGGCCCTCAGGCCGTTCTATATTTCTCGAACTTTGTGCTACAATCTTTAAGTGGGTGAGGGCTGCAAACCCCCACCCACCCGGGGCAAGACCCCAGTACCGCTCCTTTTAAGCTGAGCGCCGTGTACCGCTTTGGGCAGGAGTCGGTCACTTGGGTGGTTTGCACCCTTTCACGACACTCGCTGTTAGGCTTGCCATGCCAGTGGCTAAGACGCTCCGCGTTTATGGCGCCGTTTCTGCCAGAGCCTACCATTAGCCGTCTTCCTAGACGTTGCCCGACTCTCACTGTGGGCCGTTGTAGGATGGTATTAAGGGCTCCCGAGCACTTCCGAGGATTACTAAGCACTAAGCCTTTCCGAAATCATGTCGTAACACGAATAGACGCTGACGCGCTGTGGTCGGAGGAGTTTATATGTACCAAGGAGATCAATTGATTCATGAACGGAACTTGCAATTATCATTTGTTGGTTATTTATTAGTGGAATGGGACGTAGATATGTGAATATTACCAACTCCTGAAAATTATTCAGTATCAAAGCATTATTATGAGGATCGTCTATCTAGAAGATGTAAGTGAAATGTTTTCGAAAAATTGTCGTATGAATTCACAGATTTATCCGATATATTCAAATTTAAATTTCCAATGATAAATTGCTTATGAATACATACAATCACAATAGAAAATAATATTATCCGGTTTCTGCAGATTATATTTTTGTCATTTTGAAAAATTTAAAATAGCATTTATGTCATGTTGATCAATTCGAATTGAATTATGGATTAATGGAAAACTGCCCCGAAAAGCACTGAATTCACGTCAGTGTTTTTTTTATTAGTAGGGGAAAGAAAACACTTGGCCTAAGTTTCATTAATAAATACGATGTTGTTGTCATGTATAATGTTGCGGGTATTCTCCAATTTTGATATTGGGAAATACATTTTACATGTGCAGAAAAAAGAGAGATGCTTATATAATTTATATTTCCCTTAATTGTATCATCATATCCTAAAATAATAAAGACCTTCTCTAACTGTGTGAGAATAGAACTAATTTTGAGTTCGTTAGTTTTATAGAAATTTGTTTCGCTGCACTCCATTCCTCACCCGTCAATGATGCATATTATGGGGAATGCAAGTTTGCTTATTTACATATTTCTTCAATAGAATACAATTTTATATAACAATTCGGAGTAAATATCCTCATCTCCAATAGATTTCTATAAGTGCTTAGTGCTTAGTGCTCTAAAATCGAATTACTTTTATAAAGTGATTAGTAATTGCAAACCCTTTGTAAAACGCGGTGCTTTGTGCTCGAGGCTCCTGATCATTTTTATTGAGTGCTTAGTGCTTAGGGCTTGAAGCACTTTTCTTCAGTGGTCGGCACAGCTCTGATCCAGATTATATTATATTGACAATTGACGTGTGTTGAAATTTGATAGGCTCCAATGACAGTGCTGTCTACCTCAAAACGAAAAAAATAACTAGAAACAATGCCGGAATGAGTCTATTACAGCACTGTTTTTAGTGCTGTAATGAACTCATTACGATATAAAAATGATCCAAGCTGATTGAATTTGAGATATCTATAGATAGCCTCAAATTTAAGAATGGCAAGCAGCAATCCTTTTCCATTTCGAGGGTGAATTAAACAGATCTATACTGTTTAAAATACTGATCAATTTGTTAATCTTGAAATTTTAATCCATAATTAAAAGATGTCATCGACGAATCTAGCCCATAATCCATTATATTTCTTTTGATACATCATGATCGGGACACCATGTATACATTTTCATAAACTATTTTCCTTTATGCTTGAATGACAGTTAATATTGATCCCCCGTTAGTGTTGTGATTTATGAAAATTGAAATTGTTAACGAAATATGCTGGAATATTAAATATTGAAGGGCATCTTTTTCTTTACTATCGCTTCTTCCTTCAACAAACAGAGAAGTTTCTTCAAGGTACCCGGAACTCAATCTAGAAAAGGAAAAGACGAAAGGAGAAAACGAACAAATTAAAAATGGAATATTCTATATTTTATTGAATAGATTTGAAAGTTGCTACCCATTCTAAAAAATATTCAGAAACATTATGAATAACCCTAAAACCATCTTTGAATATATATATGTGACAATTATTAACTAAATGATCTATGGTTTCCTCTGCTTCCCCGCATTCACAACTAGGGCTCTCAACTGAGTTCCACCTGAAAAGCATGCAACGACCATGACCGGTTCTTAGACGATTCAGAATAGACCATATTCTCCTTGGAAGATCAAACCCTGGAACTCTATTTGAAGGATCAGAAATTAAATGTTTGATGAATAAATCGCAATAAATCCATTCAGACCGCCAAACTTCCTTGTCACTTTTATTCGAATTAAGAAAACAGTTGGACCATAAAGGGTTTCATGACTTCAATCTGGGAATCTTATTGTCTGGAATTAAGGAGGGAATTGGAGATGAATTCGGAAAAGAATGAAATTTATTCCAAGAATTTGAAACAGCAGTCTGCCTGCGAATGTGGGGCGGGACAATGTTTGAAAGAACTGGCAACCAATGAATAGGTGTAGATCTAATAGTTCCAGTGATGATCCGCATAGATGAATTCAGCTGTGCATCAATTTTTTTAGTATGAGCACTATATTAAACCAGATGGGTAACAATATTCAGCGGCAGACAAAACCAATGCTAAGGCTACCAATCGAAGAGTAGCTGCATCAGCACCCCATGAAGTACCAGCTAATTTCTGCAGAATATTATTTCTCCTTTTCAACTTCAGACGCAAGTCATCCCAATGGGCTTTGAAATTTAAAGAAGAATCTAGTTTAACTCCTAGATATTTAGGATAAAAATTATGTCTCAAGAAAGAATCACCGAAAGTTACATTCAATGTTCTATATTTTTGGTGATTGTTCAAATGAAAGCAAGAAACCTCAGTTTTATTCGGATTCGGACACAAACGCCACTGAAATAGGTACTTTTTCAGGATATCTAAATCTAATATTATCCCAACATTTGACCTTTATCAAGTAGCCAGCAGCATGAGTTCATCGTGGGTTTGGAATCTTTAATATTTAATGAATATTTAAAGCCTCCATACTCTCGTATACCACGACTACAATAGATGCTCCCGAACTTTGGGCGTGTGACGTTTTTCGGTTGAATTTCAGGATAATAGAATAGTTGATGAAAATTCCCCGTTCCCGGATATCCCTGTTTTCAGTCTACCGAAGCTACGTAGAAGGCAAAATCTTGAAGGATTGCGGAACGTGATTTCCTAGGGAAATCTTTGGAATTATTTCCAAGATATTCGTCACAGTCCCAAATAATAGATCTAGATAAAGGGTGTATTAAAAAACTGCTTGTAAACTTCAAATTGCTATACAGGGTGTTCCTAAATTGGAGTTAAAAACGAAAAGAGGAGATTCCTTGAGTGATTTTGAGAGAAAAAAAAATTGGTTCAAGTCCTGTCGACAGGAGCTGTGGTGCTCTTGTTCAAACTTTGACAAATCATATCTTCGAAAGTATTGGTAAGAGTTGGGAATTATATCGATGGATTCTTATGATAGAACTTTGAATAGCAAAAATGGAATTCAAACATCATAAAAGAATATAAATTCAACAAGCGGGCCAAAAATTATTAATCCAAAACCAATAGACCAATTCTGCCCAACAACGAACTCATCCGAGATATTCGTTCCTCAATTCTATGATGAACGATCTATTTTTTTCCTCAAATCCACTCTGAAAATTATATTATATCAATTGAAACTTCAGCCAATATTTCAGTTTTGTTTTTACTGAAGATATTCTGAATCAATATTATTAACTTACCATTCCCATCATCATATGGATTAACCATGTGCATTAAATATCAAAATTTGACATATCATGTCTCAGGAAAATAAATTGACATATATCAACACAGATCATATTATAATAATTCTTAGATATAATAATTATCGCATTCTGTGAAAACACAGGAGTACGATTTACTATTGAAATTTTGAAAAATCATATCTCCGGAAGTATTTGCTTCAATGGATTCCTTTGGTGAAACTGCATCTTGGGAAAAACTTATTTTGAAATGTCAAAAGTAAAAAAAAATTGTTTTTGTTACTCCGAAATCATCTGACTGATTTTGCCCAATAACGAACTTATCCGAGATATTTATCTCCCAAACCGATTCTGAAAATTTCAACTGTGTAGCTCATTCCGTTCGAGAGTTATCGTGTTAACGGACGGACGGCCGGCCGGACATAATCAATTTCGACCACGTATTCTTGATCAGTGAGTCGAACCAAATCGTTTAAGACCATTTGCAGTCAAAATTAGAAAATTACAGACATTTGGGCAAATTGATAAGCACTCTGTTCCGAGGAAGAAGAGCGCCAAAAAGTCTCATAAACATGGGATCGCAAACGCTTCGCTTTCGAGATACAGGGTCTTAAAGTTAGAATTTTTTCAAGTTTTTCTCTTATAGTATCTAAACTTCACAAGATATTCAACTGATATTTGGCATAAATATTATAATTGAGAGTTCACACCATGTAACATGCCAATCTCGATAGCAAATCTACAAGGGGATATTTTTTCTGGAACACTGTCCCTTGTTTTCCCTCAGTACTTTTTTCTGGTGAGCCACTGTTAATTTGAAAAGATGTAAAAACGAGCTTTGTTGTTACACTAAACTTGCAGGAGCTCGAAATAAGTAGCAAATTCGACAAAATTACAAGAGACCATAAAGTTTAGTATAACAACAAAGTTTGTTTTTACATTTTTTCAAATTAACAGTTTCTCAACAAAAAAAAAGTTCTGGAGGAAAAGGCGCGACGGCGTTCCAGAAAAAATATCATCTTATAGATCAGCTATCGAAATTGGCATGTCACATGTCGTAAACTCTAAATTGTAATATCTATGCCAAATTTCAGTTGAATATCTTGTTAAGTCTGGATACTATGATAAACAAAACTTGAAAAAAATTCAAACTTTAACAGCCTGTATCTCGAAAACGTGTTTATGCGATTTGTCTTCCTCGAAAGTACTTAAGGAATTTCCTCTCTTCGTTTGTAACTCCAATTCAGGAACACTCTGTATAAGTATCTAAAGATTGATTAAATGTTTATTTTATTATTTTTGTTCCAGGGAACGGCAATCTATAATTTTGCCCGAACTGGCCGTTGTCACGATAATTTTCGAACGGAAAGAGAACGCGACTTACAATGTTTGCGGTAGATTCAGCATCCAAATGGGACGGTTATGTACGTTAGTGGGCATAACCATAATTTTGTTGTTATTTTCGAATAACTCAAAAATACAGATCCGATCAAATTAAAACTTGGTAGTCAGTTGTAGAATGCTGACGCACAAATTTTAGAAAAATTACGTGAGAATCGTATTACTAAAAAGAAGGATAACATGTGAGGCGTAAATAGACGAAAAACATGCACGCAAGAGCTCCTGACTTCACGTCAGTGCTTATTAAGGATTTTTTTCAGAGTGCAATGCCATTCATGATTTTTAAAGGAATTCTGGCATTTGGTCGCCACGACTATTTGATACGAAACGCATCCACTCTGTCCACTCCTTGAAGAATTTTTCCAATAGTTGTGGCCTTATTTCATTAATGGCCCGATATTGTTCTCCAATGCTTCTAGAGTTGTTATTTATTAGCATAAGCCATACCCCGAAAAAAAAATGAGATGGTATTAAAATACACGATCTTGGAGACCAATTGAAAGGACCATGTCTTGCAATAATGTTCACCTCAAATTGTTCCTGCAATAAACTGATGGTTCAGTTGTCTGTGTGGCACCCAGTACTATCCTGTTGGAACCAAAGGTAGTCGATGCTCAATGCTTGAATGAGTGGTACTCATTCATTCATTACAACAAGAATGGCCTCCTCAGAATGACAATTATATAGACCAAAAAAGGGACCAAGAGCTCTGTGGATTACACAACCTATTTTGGATGATCAGACTAACACGTCATCGGTGTTCGTGAGACCACCTTTAAATTTAGCAAACCAGTCAACTATGGTCGATTTTACCTGATGCATAGTATGGATAATACTCATCAACCTTTAAGAAGGAAACTTCTAACTATGAAATCCCTTCAATTGGAAGGGGGCATCATGGAGTAGAAGTCGACAGTGAAACATGTGGAAAACACCCTAGATAGTAAGCTTGTCTGGAATAATTATGTGTGGATAACTGCTATCAAGGCAACCAATGCATTGATGGCGTGCAGAAAACTCACTCAGAGCTGAAACCCAAAAATACTACGATGGATTTGAATCATGATAGAGACCAATCATGGAGACCAAGTATGAAAGAAAATAGAGCCCCTGGTGAAGATGGAATGTTAATAGAAAGCATCAAAAGAGGCGGGCAAAACATAATCAAAGCCCTAAAAACCCTATATAATAAGTGCATATCCGAAGGAACAACACCATCTCAATGGGAAAGTGCACAAATTATTATTCTACACAAGAAAGGAGATAATACGAACCTCGAGAACTACCGGCCAATAAGTCTCCTAAGCCACATATATAAGCTTTACACAAAAATTATCACAACACGACTAACAAATAAACTCGAGTTCTTTCTTTCACGAGAGCAAGCCGGTTTCAGAAAGAAATACAGCACCAATGACCACCTACTAACAGTGAAACTGATAATTGAGAAGTGCATAGAATACAATAAACCGCTGATGTTGATTTTTGTGGACTTCAAGAAGGCATTTGACACAGTGAACCACCAGAAACTGTTGGAAACACTTGCAGAATGCCGAATTGATCACCGCTACATCTCTGCTATTAGATACATATATAATACATCCACAGCATACGTAAAAATAAACGATCAACACTCAAAAAAGTTTAAAACCGAAAGGGGCTTGAGACAAGGTGATGCTCTGTCTCCTAAATTATTCGTTGCTCTCCTGCAAAGTGTGTTAAACAAGATCAATTGGGATGACCTAGGAATTAACATCGACGGAGAACATCTTAGTCATCTCTGTTTCGCCGACGACATTGTCCTAATAGCAGATGACATCACTAAGGCAAAACTTACATAAGGCCGCAGGAAAAGTAGGCCTTGAAATAAATCTGTCAAAGACTCAATATATGACAAACCTTGTTATGAATGATTCGCTTAAGATTAGCAGTGGAAATATAGAACAGACACAATCGTACAAATACTTAGGACACGAGATTAGTATCGGACGAGACAATCAAACACCTGAAATACAGAGAAGAATAGGACTGACCTGGGCAGCCTTTGGAAGGTTGAGATCAGTGCTTCGGTCGAATCTCCCAATATGTTTAAGGAGAAAGGTGTTCAACCAGTGCGTCCTTCCTGTGTTAACATATGGCGCGGAAACAACAACGCTCACAAAGAAGAACATCAAGAAAATACAAGTGACACAACGAAGGATGGAAAGAGCAATGCTGAGAATAACCATCCGAGATAAAATCCCAAACAGGACGATAAGAGACAGAACAAAAGTACAGGATTTTGTCGAGACCATCCTGTATTTGAAGTGGAACTGGGCAGGACCTGTTGCCAGAATGACAGATAACCGGTGGACAAAAAAGGTATCAGAGTGGCGTCCACGACAAGAAGCATATCGCAACAGGGGAAGACCACCTACCCGTTGGAGCGATGATATCAAAAGGATTGCTGGAAACTGGATATTGATCGCACAGGATCGAACACAGTGGAAACATTTGAGAGAGGCTTTTGTCCAGCAGTGGACAGCATAAGCTGAAGAAGAAGAAGAAGAAGAAGAGCTTAGAATACTAATGCAGAACAAAGTACCACTACGAGAACTCTAGATAAGGTACAAAGGTTAGCATGTGCATGAATCACTGAGGTTATGAGGGCATGCACAACAAGGGAAATAAAGGTACTAACAGAACTTAAGATTCTCTATACAAGGAGAGAAGAACATGACAAGAGCAAGGTAGGAGATGCCGCAAACATGCAGCCTCCAATGCCTGGAAGGCGAATTGAAGTCGCAGCAATGTACATGGAGCAGGTGAGACGAACATGTGGCAGAGGAGACAGACATGGAGCAGGTGAAAGCTGCCCCAGTCCAAGTCTAAAATTCTGCATACTGCAGCAGGCAAAGAACTAAACAGGTGAGAGATGTTCCAGAGCTAGTCGTCAATAGAAAGGACGCATTTGAGGCTGCAGTAGGGAGTCCTAACATAAAGACCACACATATTCTATGTTGAGTTCATTGTGGGCTCATTATGAACACTATAAAAGTAACTACACTCTTGTCCACTACAGTTTTTGTCGTCTGACATATGTTTCGGAAACAAAGTTTCCATCTTCGAAGATGAAGCATTACTAAAGCATGCAATCAATTTCTACATTACAGTACGGGTTATACCCTTAGTCATAAACCAATTATTGAGAATAATGGGTTGTTAATAGGGGTTAGATCATTATTGAGTAAAATATCCTTTCTCTTATATATTTTGATTCCTTCAAGTGTTCCTAAGTACGCTTTATTGGAATTTTTCAACAATTTGACGGAATTTTCTGAAGCTGAGTGGCCAGTTGTTAAAACGTGATTTGCAACCGCAGATTTATCGACGTTGTTGTTCCGAATGTGTCCCGTATGCTCTTTATACCGTATGAGAATGTTTCTGTTTGTTTGCCCGACGCAACACTTGTTAAAATCTAAACATTTAATTTCATATATTATAACCGATTTTAACATGTCCAGGGTTTTATCGAATGCATTTCCTGGAATTTGTTTAATTTTTGTGGAAGTTTTGATAGTCAGTTTTGATAGTCAGTTTTATATTATTTTATATTCAAGCGTTTATTGTACATTTTCGGGTGGAACGTGAACGCGTGGAAACCTTCAACCGTTTTTATTTCTTTCGTTATGGTTATGTTACTGAAGAGATATTATCTTTATGTTTGTTGATAATTTTCTGAACTAATTGATGACTATACCCGTTTCTTTCGGCAATTTGGAAAATCATTTACCTTTCTTTCTTGAAATTTACATTGCATAGCGGAATATTAAATAACCGGTTAACGAGGAAATGTAAGCTGGCTGTTTTATTTGAACAGGGAGCTACCGTATCAGATGAAATGTAAATATCAGAATAAGTAGGTTTTCTAAAAATGTCAAAACTATTTAAATTTGAGCTATCTTTGGATACTTTTAAATCTAAGAATGGTAAGTAGCCGTCCTTTTCCATTTCGAAGGTGAACTTAATAGATGGGTATTTACTGTTTAAGGCCATGGTAAATTCGTTAATATCAATTTTTTTTTCATTTACAATTGAAAATACGTAAATATCAATTTTTTTTCCTTCAACAATTTCAAGTATGTCATCTACGTTTTTAGCCCCAAATTTTGGAAAATATTTGTGTTCTTTTTTAATTTCAAGTTCTAATTTACTAAGGAACAAATTACCTAAAAAGGGGGAAAGGGGGTTAACCATGGCCGTACCAAAAGTTTGTTTATAATATTTATTATTGAAGGAAAAGATACTTGGGTCCATGCAAAGCCAGGTTAACATCAAGTAAAAAGAAAAAAAATATATTAACGAATTAACCATGGTCTCAAACAGTAAATACCCATCTATTAAGTTCACCTTCGAAACGGAAGGACGGCTACTTACCATTCTTAGATTTAAAAGTATCCAGAGATAACTCAAATTTAATTAGATTTGACATTTTTTGAAAACCTACTAATTCTGATATTTACATTTCGTCTGATTCGGTAGCTCCCTGGTCACATAAAACAGCCAGCTTACATTTCCTCGTTAACCGGTTATTTAATATTCCGCTAAGCGATGTAAATTTCAAGAAAGAAAGAAAAATGTTTTTCCAAATTGCCGAAAGAAACGGGTATAGTCATCAATTAGTTCAGAAAATTATCAACAAACATAGAGATAAAAATCTCTTCAGTAACATAACCCTAACGAAAGAAATAAAAACGGTTAAAGGTTTCCACGCGTTTACGTTCCACTCAAAACAAACAACAAACTCCAGAATATTTTCGAAAAGGTTAATATAAAATTGGCTTTCAAATCTTCCACGAAAATTAAACAACTTCTAGGAAATACATTCGATAAAACTCCGGACAATTTAGAATCGGGTATATATTAAATTAAATGTTTAGATTGCAACATGTGTTACGTCGGGCAAACAACCAGAAACATTTTCTCACGGTATACAGAGCATACGGGACACATTCGGAACAACAACGTCGATAAATCTGCGGTTGCAAATCACGTTTTAACAACTGGCCACTCAGTTTGAAAAAATTCCGTCAAATTGTTGAAAAATTCCATTAAAGCGTACTTAGGAACACTTGAAGGAATCTAAATGTATAAGAGAAAGGATATTTCACTCAATAAAAACCTAACCCCTATTAACAACCCATTATTCTCACTAATTGGTTTATGACTAAGGGTATAATGTCAACCCGTGCTGGAATGTAGAAATTGATAGCATGCTTTAGCAACGCTTCGTCTTTGAAGATGGAAACTTTGTTTCCGAAACATATGTCAGACAACTAAAACTGTAGTGGACAAGAGTGTAGTTACTTTTACAGTATAAAGACCACACGACTGAAAACGGGACTCCAGGCCTGAGGTCTAGCCGTGATCAATAATCTAACAATTTGTGGATTTCGTTGACTGTGATGGTTTGAGGACCCACAACCATTCGGCCATCTGGCTCACACTGTTGAACTTATCGATACAGCTTTGGCTTAAGCCCAAATGTGCCTAAGTGGTGTCTCCAGTGCTGCGCTCCGGTGTTAAGGCGTCAGTGGTAACAGGTGTTCGTCAAGACGAGGCGACATCTACTGGCGAGAACGGTAAGGAGGCGGAAGGATCGGAGGGAATTATATAGTTCCCTACAATAGGATTGGAGGGGAGGATGTTGTTCCCTACAAAAATGAAGCATGTATACCGAGAATTACTAAAATATTCCACCTTTACTCAGCGTTCTAACCTCTATGTCGCTCAGTGTATTTGCTGATCTGAAGAGGTGAATGAGAAAGCTCTGAACCGAAAAGAAACAAGAAAACATAAGGGAAAGAATTAACCCCGTATTCAATTAATAATTTTCTCCCACACGTCCAATTTTCATCCTCCGACCAAATCCAGCCAAGCGCAAGTCGATTACAATCAATCTGCTGGCGATCGAACCCGAGGGTTTGTTTCAGGTATCAGTGTTAATTCAACAGATGATCTACTCAATCAAATGTTTCACGCCATATCACGCGCGTTAATTGGATGATGTTATAGTTATTCGTCCGATAAACGCCAATCGAAAAGTTATGGGAATTATGGGGTGAATTAGCGGATGGTTTGAGAAAAAGAGGGGAGGATATTAGTGCACACTCATCCAAAAGTTTGGGATATTTGTGCGAACATTCAAACTAGAGTCGATTTCTCGAAAAATATAATATCTGGAAACGGCTTATACTCCGGAAAAGAGCATTTCATTGCCTCGGTCAAATTAGGGTAAATGCGAGGTTGTCAGACTGTTTTCCTCCATTGAATAATCGAAGGTTTTGATTAAGGTTTTGATATAATCAAATAGCTTTGTCAAAACCGAATTTCGTTTATTAAATTTGTCAGAGAAATTTGTTCATTTGGGTTAAACAGTTCTATGTGAAACCTATCGCGAATATAATAGTCTACGACTCTATGTCATCTATAGATTTGGTTGATTATTAGGTATATGATATCCTTGTATTTATTTATAAGATGATTATTGAATATTGAAGGATTATGAGAATAGGCTTTTGCGCGCATGTTCTGTTCCCCATTCTCCTGTATTGGACACTCTGGAATTTAACATGGTAAATTCCATTAAGAGTGTCTAATACAAGAGAATGGACAATAAAACATGCGCGCAAAAGCTCCTGACTTGAAACAATTTTTTTTTCGCAATTTTTCAAAAAATTTCCAGGGGTACGGTTCTCACAAAATTTTAGACAAGTGTTTATGTCGATATTCTACAACTAGTTAGCAAGCTTCAATTCGATCGGGTCTATATTTTTTGATTCACCGAGGAAATAATATTGCAGGTGGGTATAACTCCGCAACCGATAGACCGATTATGCCCAAATACGAAGTTAACTCACCCATTCGGATATGCAACCTACCCTGAATATTGCAAGTACCTATCTCCTTTCGTTCGAAAGTTAAAAGTGTTAAAACTTGGAACTTCAAAATTTCAGCGATGTCGGACGAATAGTTTCTGATATACAAAATTTTTCAATGATTTTTTAAAAATATTGTTTTGATAAGATCCTCACGAAATTTAGCGAGAGTTCTCAAGTTGGCATTATGTAACTGATAACCATGTTTGAATTGGATCGGTTATGTATTTTTCGAGTTATCGAGGAGATAACAATCAAATTGCAGAAGGGTATAGCTCCCAAACCGTTTGGCCGATTGTGCCTGTAAACGAACTCAAATGTCGCATTGAGATGCACAACCTAACCTGAAAATTTCAAGTCGATATCTTTTTCCGTTTTCAGGTTATTGTGACAAGAAAATTTAAAAAAAATTAATTATTAGAAAATATTCTTTTTCCAATAATTAATTTTTTTAAAATTTTCTAATGATACCATCTTCACAAAAGTTCACAAACATCCTTAGCTTTGTATCTACAACTATTCACCAAGTTTCAATTCGATCGGATTTGTATTGGTTGAAAACAAAATCATTACTCGGAAACTACTGGGCCGATTATGCTCATTAACGAACTTGTCCGTCAGTTCTCAAGTTATTGTAGCAACGGACAGCCGGCTGGTCAGAATCAAATTGGACCTTGACTGATTCAGTAATCAAATTACTGATATACAGGGCGTTTGTAAAATGTAAATTCTTAGTTCCTCATGACACAACCGTTCGATTTGACTGATTGGTGTCATAGGAATAATTCTCGGAATAAAGTATTGAAAATAAACAACCTATAGCTTCAGAAGTTTTTCATCTCATGGCACAATTGTACCATTGGAAAGATTTGTGTCCGTACGCCACTACAAACAAAGCACTGTTAATTTTCGTCCCAACAGAAAATTTATGTTTTCGAATGGGTCCTAAAGACACCACAAACACAGCCATTTTTATTTCCGACGCTATGTTGAATGTATGTATTTGAGGGGAAACTAATCGTTTGAGACCATTCTCAGTTTTTCAGTTTTTTTTTACAGTCAGATTTATATTCTTGGAAATATTATAATTTAAATTTTTTTCCAGGAGCTAAGCAGATCTGGCTGAGTTCAGTACCTGGATGGGTGACCGCTATGACTATAAATTTGAACAGCAAACACAAAGGCCCTGGACACAGTTCTTCTCCAATGTGGGTTTCGGTGCGTAGCCCAATGTGAGGCCGCAAAACCTCTTGGTTGTCCAGCTTTTCGTTCCGGCTCTGAGTGATGAACTTATAATATGGCTAGTTCAGTGAGAGCCTGCCGTACATGCATTTGACTTCATCATGAAGTGCCGAAATGTTTCGACTGCGGCGATTCAGTTTTGATCATAGAGAAATAGAAGGAAGAGAGAGTTCGATTGCCTACTAAACAGTGGCAGCAAGGAATCTAGCTGGGTTTGCTGTAATTTTTATTTATTTGTATACCGTGGTGGTATTGAGAAGGGCGCATGCGGGCATTTCACATGTATCGTTTGAGATAGGTCGTGTTTACGTGCGCTCCTGAATTATTGTTATATTTTAGTTCTTCGAGCACAAATTAAAAAGAAAAAAATACGACTTCGTTCGTAAAAATTGTGTGACCAAATTCGTGGTAACTCAGATCATCTAAACATAACACATAATAATACTTCTCTTTTCATCATGGTTTTAACAATTCAACAGCGATCTGATGTGAAGGAAATTATTGCAACATGTTTTAAGGATAAGGATTTTTTGGCGACCTTGGCGAAATGCGTAGCCGATCGTGTTATTGAACAGCTGTCACCTAGAATTGATGAATTGAATTCGAAAACAGCTGATTTGCAGTCGAAGTTGAATGACCTGCAGAATGAAAATAAACTTTTGAAACAGAAAATGAATTCCATGGAGCAACAGCAGAGGTCGAAATGCTTACGTCTGATTGGAGTTCCACAGACCGAGGATGAAAATGTCTTTGAGGTCGTTCAGAATTTACTTGACAAAGAACTGAAACTAAAGAATCTACGCATTGATCAATGTTATAGAATGAATGGTAAAAGTCGAGAGCCGACTATCAAAACGGTAAATCCTGTTATAATGCAGTTCATTTCTAGAAATGATCGGGATATGGTCCTTAAACATAGTAGTAGGTTCAAAAAGAGCAATATCTTTGTTGTCGAGGATTTAACGAAACAAAATTATAACCTGCTAAATGCTTGCAAGCGGAAGTATGGACGGCGGAATGCTTGGACGCGCAATGGAAATGTTTATGCTCGTGATGGAGAAATTAACAAATTGATGAGGTGCTTCGAGGATTTGGAAGGTGAATGTTAATCTGAAATGTCGGGAGCAAACGAACATGATGGACCTATCTATTTTCGTGTGTGAGTTAGTAGATTTGCTAAATTTGGGGTCATATATTGTATTATTTTGATTCTTGAATCAATAGAAAATTTTTGAAACATTTTGTTTTTGATATTTGTTTGCAACTAGGTTTGTATTGCATCAGTTATCTGCTTGACCATTATTGTTTTTTATTGGATTGCTTCCAGTAGGAATCTATAATACATTATTGTTTTTCCTTTTTTATTTGTTTAGTTACTGTGAACTTTTCAAATTAAGGTATGTTTATATTTTAATGAATGGTTGATCATTATAAAAATGTTGTTTGCGCACACCTGAACGTCAGATCACTTCTTTCGAATTTTGTGGAATTCAAACAGTACTTTGACCAATATAATTTTGATTTGTTTGCTCTATCGGAAACGTGGCTTGATGGTGATCCTGATGATTCTGTTTTCATCAATGGATATAATTTGGTTAGAAATGACCGGCGTACGAGAGGAGGGGGTACGGCACTTTACATTAGAACATCTTTGAAGTACAGCGTCCTACAGTTGGATCTGAAGCTGGAGAACACTTGTGTGGCGGTAACCATTGCTGAACAGGTATTTCTGTTCTGTGTTTTGTATAAACCTCCTAAAATCGATGGCAAGTTAAACTTGCGAGTTCTACTTGATGATGTGGAGGACTTGGTCTTGAAATCTGTTTCTATTTCTGATAAACTTGTAATTGTAGGTGATATGAATGTAGATATTCTGAAAAATACAAGTCCAGAATGCATTAGTTATGTGAGTACTTTGGATACATTTGGGTTATCCCAGTTGGTGGAGGAGCCTACTAGGATGGATGCAGCTCTCGATCATATTCTTACCAATAGAGCAGATTTGATTTCGGATGTTCAAGTTGTTGATTATCATTCAAGTGATCATGATATAGTGAGTTTTTCTATCGATGTTCCCCTTATGGCTAAATATCAGGGCTTCAGACGCTATAGGAATTTTAGAAACTTTTCTGTTGATAGCTTTTACTCGTCCCTTGAAGCTGCGAATTTAGATAGAATATTTCGAATTCATAGTATTGATGAGAAGATCTCTTATCTGAATGGAATACTTATTCAACTTTTTGATCACTACTCTCCTATTGTAACTCGTCGGGTGACAAAGAAGCCCGCTCCGTGGTTAACCTCTGATATAAAGGCCCTTATGAAGTCTAGGAACAAGATGAAAAGTAAGTATAGAAAATCCAAAAGTCAAGTAGATTGGATCGCATATAAGTCCTTGCGCAATTTGGTAAACTTGAAAATTGAAAAAGCTAAAGTTGAACATTTTACTGAATTGTTATCTAATCGGAAACCTGGTCAGACATGGAAAGAACTGAAACATCTCAATATTGGTGGGAGGGGGTCGATGGTTATTCCAGCTGAATTGCAGAATGCCGAAATGTTGAATGATTACTTTGTAAAATGTATTCCTAAAACAAATGAAGACGCCTCTCGTCATATGGTCAAGTTTTACGAGGAGGGTCAATTTTGTGAATTCTCAGAAAGAAAATCTTTTTCGCTTATTAATGAGTCTGTATTAGCTGATTTAATTAAAGCAATCAAATCCCAATCCACTGGGTTGGATGGAATAAATATTCAGATGATTTGTATGTGTTGTCCATTCATTCATAAATACCTGCTTCATATTGTGAATTGCTGCATTCTTGAAAATTATTTTCCAACGGCCTGGAAACAAGCTGTGATTTTACCACTACCAAAAACTAATAATGTTAGAGAATGTAAAGATCTTAGGCCCATAAGCATACTTCCGACAATGTCCAAATTATTGGAAAAGGTCTTGAATTGGCAAATGAGGGAGCACTTAGAAAAGTTTGATATCATCCCCGAGAGTCAATCTGGTTTCCGAAGCGGCTTCAGCTGCACGACTTCTCTTCTGAAATTAACTGATGATATACTCACAGCAACTGACCGCGGTTTCGTTACGGCTCTCATTTTGCTCGATTATACTAAAGCCTTCGATACACTATCTCATAACTTACTTTTTGCAATTTTACATTTTGTGGGCTTCTCGAAGGAAGCAATTTCTATAATACAAAGCTACCTGAAGGACAGAAGTCAGCGTGTAAGGGTCGGGGATGCTATCTCACCTCCTAGCTGTGTTTCTGTCGGAGTTCCTCAGGGATCGATATTGGGTCCGCTCCTATTCATTGTGTATACTCACTACTTTAAGCATTATGTAAGATATTGCAACATTCAATTTTACGCGGATGATACACAAATATACTTCAGCTTCCCTAGTGATATGGTTGAGGAAGGTATAATGAGGATGAACGAAGATTTGGAGAGCATTCATAATGTTTCTGTATCCCACCAACTGATGATAAATCCGATCAAGTCTGGAGCAATATTTTTTGGTAATGAAATCATTTGTGAGGCCCTGAGGCATTCAGTGTCATTTATGGTAGGTGGTGAAAGTATACCTATTGTGGGGGACATTTGTAACTTAGGACTTTTGATGGACAATACATTTCGGTACCGCTTGCACATAGGGAAGTGTATTCAGAGGTCAATTTATGGTCTCCGTCTCTTATATCCTCATCGAAAATCCTTGCCACAGGCGTTGAAGAGGAACCTTTGTGATACCATGGTTCTGTCATCATTTAATTATTGTTCACAGGTATATTTTTCTGGTTTGGATCGGGCAACACTCTATAAAGTTCAGAAAATTCAAAATTCATGTCTGAGATTCATCTACGGCATTCGCAAGTTTGACCACATAAGCCATAAACTCAAAGACGCTAAGTGGTTGAATATGAGTAATAGATTTGAGAGGGCTGCCCTCATTCTTTACCATCGCATTATTCATGACAAGAAACCTAATTATCTTCATCGGAAGATCACTTTCCGTACGGACGTGCATAATTTGAACACAAGAGGCAGGGGACTAATTTCTCCCCCTCCTCATAGATTGGTCATTTACGAGAGATCGTTTTCGTATTGCATATATAAGTACTACAATGCTTACGTAAATTGTGGCGCTACGTCTGATACCTCGTTCAGGAGATTTGTTTTTCGAAGATTGTTTGACGGGCAGTGTGTGCGTAATGCTGTTTAGTTCATTCATGGTTCTTACTTTTTTTTTTCTTTGCTATTGATTTTAATATTACAAAATGTTGTATGACTCTATTGTTATGCGGATGATACATTACTGAATTGATTTTCATTTTTTGTATAGGGTTTGAGTGGTAGAACAGAGGGTGAATAACCTATCTGAACTCCGCCCTGGGATTGAATTTGTGATATGAATATGTTTTTCTTATGATTATAAATTGTAATTTTACAGATTCAATAAAGGCCAATTATTATCATTATTATTATTATTATTATTTACCCGCGCTCTTTAAATTTATTAGTAGTGTGATACTGATTCAACTGATTTCATTTACATAAATCACTTCGTTCAGTACTGATTCAACTGATTTTAGTTACATAAATCACAAAGTGATTTATGTAACTTCAGTTGAATCAGTACTGAACGAAGTGATTTATGTAAATAAAATCAGTTGAATCAGTACGATAGAAAATTGTTATTGAGCCTCTGAAAAAAAGGAAGGAGAAGAGGAAAAAAAAGTACTTTGATCAATTTGCTTATATTTGAACAATTTTTCGATAACATAATAAATAAAATATAAATCTTATATAATTTTTCATTGAGGTATAAAATAGTCAATGACTGAAATAATAATGATGCATAACAGTATTAGAATTAAACAATCAATTCAATAAAATATATTGTGTAAATAAATTAACTTGGCAATGCTCCGACGGAGAGGGATGTTTCCATCATATCTGCAACAGTTTGACTTAAAGTTTTGGCAGCAATAGATACTTTCATTTCATATCCAGGATATTGTTTCAAATTGATATATTCTTTACGTATTTTGGGTGCCAAATAAAATTTTCTTGTTTAATCTAAATCTTGTTCAACGTAACATGATTTTGCAATTTCATGGTCATTAAACTGAATATTATATTTGAGGAAAGTATTTCTTGTTGATTTCAGCAGATGAGGGGGATCGAATAAGCGAAAAAATTATCAAAGTAAAGTAATAATCAGTTCTAACTGTTTGAGTATTACAAAGTTGTCCAATTGCTGCTCGATTAGTTCTCCCCTGATCGTAAACAGTCCCAATTACCTCCAACCTAATGCTTTGGACAATTTCAACTATTTCGAACAATAAATGCTTCAGATCTGCTGTCTGTACCTCTGGTAAAATAAAAACCCAGAGGTTGTCTCCATTTCATGAACAGTCCCTAGATCATAAAAACAAGAGGTTGGTTGGCCAATTCGTTCCTACGTCCCAGGGAACCCAAATCAACCAATCCCACAATTTTATCAGTTACTCGATCCAGCACAGCTTGCTTTAAGAAAGTTATTCCATCAAAAACAACTGTACAGCATCTGTTCAAAGCACCAAGTTTGATGTAAGTTTAACAAGGTTTATTAATATCTGTTTATTCAAACCCACATCAATAGGACTGCCTTGAAAAACTTTTTGTATAGTGTTAGATTGTTATATAGTTAGATTTTGACAGAAACAATGATTTTCTAAGTTTACCTCTAATTTTCTGTTGGGATCTACCCACATTATACAACTTACTATTCCTAGGTGTAAGATTCTTCATCCTACTTTCACCAATATGCCCTAGAATGCTAGTCCTTCCTCTGACCTGAAAGTACCTCGTATGAAGGACCAGCAAGACATTCCAGTTTCAGATTAATCTTTTACGTTTACTGGCAGAGCAAATTTTGTCAGCCTACCTATTGTTGTAGAAGTAAAAGCATATTCCTCGAAGTGATCTTCACATAAGTATTGCCTCGCGTTTGTTTCTGATAAATTCATGATGGCAAACTACTGCTGTCTTCTTGGTGGGCATTTCTCAGGAAGTTTAGTTTGATATTTCCTATTATTATTATTATAATATCAATCCTCACTAGTTTTGGCATTGATCTGAAAGAAACATTTAATCAACAAACATATAAAATTGTTCTTCAGTGAAGTTATACTAATAACTGCATTAAACATACACTAGGGGGTCTATAAACAATTATAATATCACATAAGGTGTTAAATTTCGCTGCATATATTATTATATAACTATGCTTGATCTCATATTTTGTATTCAGTTATTAAATTTGTAGCATAATTTTCGAAATATATTTTCATCATTGAACACTTCACAGGAATACGTGAAATTACTTACCACTCCAAAATGTAAAAACGGTGAATTCAGTTCTCTATCATTATATCAATCTTCACTAGTTTTAGCATATTATATCTGAAAAAAATGATTTAATCAACAACAATACAAAATTGATCTTCCTTTTACAGGGAAGTTACAGTTTACTATATGTCAGTATAAAATTTAGAAAGGGAGTCTTTATCCATATCCAATGTATAATATAAACAAAAAAGAGAACGATTTTGAACAAACTTACCCAGAGTCTCAGAGACATCTTGTGTTCGAAAGCATAACCTGCATAACAAGAACCAAACACAAACGCCATTTTAAATAATACATTTCAAGTTCCCGTTCTATTGATCAACGGAGAAAGAGAGGAGATATTCTCCTCTCTGTTGGAAACCAGCTGGATTCTTCGCATTCCACAAACTTGCCGCCTGGATTGCGGGCTATCTGGCGGTCTCTCTATTCTATTGTCTCTGGTTTTGATGCGTCAAGCATAGAGGTGAGTTCATCAAGACAAGGCGACATCTACTGGTAGAAACGGCGAAGAGGCAGAAGGATAGGATGGAAGAAAGTAGTTCCCTATATCAGTTTGCCTAGCAGGAGGTCACGTGCTCACCATCACGTCGGGGTCTCCAATTTGAGGTGCTATTGAAACACTTGACGAGAACGAAAACATCATTATATTTCGAGGACACCTATTTGGGTTACAAACGGTACATTATTAAATGATTACCGTCCACCCACCTCAGTTGATTTTTGCTTTATACTACCAGCCCAATGGTTTCATGGACCTACGCCTGCTAAGGTTTCTACGTGACGAGGGCAAAGTTATTCTCCCTGTTTGTGATACCAGGAATTTTTCTGTCACTAGAGAAAGTTGATAGGTAACCGGGAATTAGAAAGTTGAGGGTTCGAGTCCATGAATCCATTGTTGTCAAATGTGCAGATATCTTTGCTATGAGTCATGCGATGACAACCTCAGATCGACCCAGGTACTATGTCGAGTCGCTCTTTTCACCAGATCAACTTGATATGCAAGGAATAATGCCGAAAACAGCATTTTGATATCTCACCTGATTACGGAGATACAGGCTATAATTTAAAATTATCTTATTAGAAACCCTCTCAGGGTCACGGTGAACAACGCAGCCTCAACCCCTAGAAACGCTACAAATCTTCGCGGCACCTATATTTCACTGTGTACGCCTCTGTACCCTCGTAGGTGGAGAAGCACGACCGCATATATTCAAAAACATCGCGGCAGCAATATATTATGAACATAACTTTCTGGTAATCTCATGCTAGGAGTTTTGGCCGCATTCATTTCACCGGCAGAGAGACTATCGGCTCTGATTATTGCTTTATTATGCGATGCATAATCTGCACTGTTCCATGCGGCTATCCGCCGTCCTGAATACAAGAGTGGTGTTGTTAAGTGTGGGGTGATTTTATTGAATCGTGGATAAGCCGATCTGATATATAACCGAACTCTGGGCGAAACTTCGGAAGTAGATTCTGCCTTTTTGGCGCTCTAGTTCCTCGGAACTGTGTGCTTATCAATTTGCCCAAATGTCTGTAATTTTCGAATATTTCGATGAAAATGGTCTTAAACGATTTGGTTCGACTCACTGATCAAGAATCCGTGGTCGAAATTCATTCTGTCCGGCCGGTCCGGCCGGCCGTAGGCACGATTACTCTCGAACGGAATGAGCTAGAGAGTTGAAATTTTCAGAGTAGGTTTGGGGGATAAATATCTCGGCTAAGTTCGTTATTCGGCAAAATCGGACAGATGGTTTCGGAGTAACAAAAAAAAAATTTTTTTTTTACGAAACAAATTCCAAATTAAATTTTTTTTAATAAGAAGTTTTACCATAAGAATCCATTCATATCATTTTTAACTCTAACAAGCTAATACTTTCGGAGATATGATTTTTCAAAATTTCAATAATAAATCGTATTTCAACGTTGTCACAGAATGATATTATTCTATGTATGAATATGAATTGTCATAATGTCAAATGATGTTCCTGAGACATTATCTAATCAATCGAAGAATTGTGAGCGAAGTGAGAATAATCTCAGTTGTTTGCTCCGAAATTAGTTTTTCTCAGAAAATTCTTACTTTTCGGAACTGAACATGAAGTAAGAGATCTGAGAGTAGTGAGACTGCTTTGCATCCATAGACATAGATATAACTCTCGAACGGAATGAGGTAGGTAGTTGAAATTTTCAGAGTAGTTTAGGGAGATGAATATCTCGGTTAAGTTCGTTATTGGGCAAAATTGGCCAGATTTAATTTGATTTCTTCCATGGTGCTTTTCTCATTCTCATGATTGCTCATTTAATCTTGATAAATAAACTATTATTTGAATTGAATTTCCTTTAGGATGCAGTTCTATCATATGAATACATTGATATAATTCCCAACTCTGAGAAATCAATACTTTCGGAGATATAATTTGTCTGTTTGAACTAGAGCGCCAGAAAGCTCCTGTCCACAGGGCTTGAACCCATTTTTTTATTTATTTATTTATTTATTCAATAATTACACCATTGTACAGCCAATGCCAATTACAGAAAGGGAAAGAAGATTATTATTATTATTACTCTAAAATTTAAAAATATCAATTAGGTAATGAGTTAACAGTACAGAAAACAAAGTGAAAATACAGCAGATATAACAAAGAAAGGACGAGAGAACAACAGCAATAGAAGCAAGATATAAACACGAGTGAATCACAAAACCGCCGGCACAATGGTTCGTTTCAAATAGTCGTCATATTTGTTTTGAAGGTGTTCACTGTCGATGTACCAACGAACTCCGCGGGCAAACGGTTCCAGGCATCGAAAACTCGGTTGGATAAGAAGGTCTGACGAGGAGTGGTACTGAAGGATTCTTTTTGAATCTTGAAGTGATGTCCCCTCAGACGGTTAGTGTTACGTCTATACAATGATGACAAGTCTGATCCAAATTTATAATGTGGGGCTCTATAAGTGACAATCAGGTCTCCCCTCACTCGTCTATCCTTAAAGGTACTCAAGCCAAATATTCTGAGCCGTTCATCGTAGCTTGGTCGATTAAAGCCATATGGAATACGGGTTGATGATCTTTTAACTGCCTCCAACTTGTTCATATCACCCTTAAGATTAGGACACCACACTGGTCCCGCAAATTCCAGAATAGGGCGAATATATGATGTGCAGATTTTGCAGCAAACATATGGGTCACAATGAAAAAAAGACTTAGAATCCATAAACTTGACCCTCCTCGCCCTATCTGTTACCTTCTGAACATGTCTGGACCAGGTAAGATCAACCGATACTATTGATCCTAAATCGTTATGGTAATCGGAGATTGTCAATAGATGTCCTCCCAACGTATACAGGTTCCCCTTGCCCATATGCAACACAACACACTTATCCAGTTTCAGCGGAAGGAGCTAGTCATATCACCATTAGCATACTGTATCCAGATCACGCTGCAAGAGAGCTGAATTCGTGACAGCATCGTTGTAGAGCTTGGTGTCATCCGCGAACTGAGAACATGAGGATTTTAGTAGGACAGGTGAATCGGCAGTGTACAAAAGAAATACAACAGGTCCTAGTACCGAGCCTTGAAGAACACTACTGACAACTGGCCTGAGGATAGAAGTACCGTCAGACACACGTACGCAAAATTCTCTGTTACTGAGAAAGGCCTCGATCCATAATAGAAGGTTACCTCTGATTCCAAAATGATCGAGTTTTGTGAGTAGTCTTTTTAGAGGAACTCGATCAAATGCCTTGGAGAAGTCCAAGTAGATTACATCGGTGGAGGCTCCGGCATCGAAGGATCTCGTCCAATCATTGACACACTGTAACAGATTTGTGAGTACAGATATACCTGGTATGAAGCCATGTTGCCCTCTCGGCATAACATCATTTTCGCAAAGAAACGCCAACATGCGATCCAATATCAAACTCTCACAGATTTTAAAAGCAACTGAAGTCAGACTGATCGGTCGATAGTTGATTGGGGACAGTTTATCGCCTTTCTTGAATATGGGTGTCACTGAAGCTTTTAACCACAAAGATAGCTGGGCATGAGATCGAAAAGTCTCCTCAAATATCCTGCGAGAGGAGCAGAAAGGGAACTGGAGCAGTCCCTAAATATTCTTGGCAAAAACCCATCCAGTCCAGGAGAAGATGCTGCCCTCAACGCCCTCAATTCCTTTTCCGCAAGACCGACAGGGAAAGATATATCGCAGAGATCAGATATACAGCGCGGACACTTCAGCCGTGAATGAGGCGGAAAATGAATCAGCCAGCACTTCAGCCGACTCCTGATAGTCCTCGCAGACTGCTCCAGAAGGTTTTTTGACCAATGGAATAGACACTTTAGCGTTCAAAGAAGACCGCACGTATTTGTGGAACTTATTCTTATTTTTTGAAGAGGCAATTCTTGCTTCGTAACATCGTTTTGCATGGCTGATGCATTCGGACAGGATATTAGAATACAATCGATGGGCCACATAATCATCAGGTTTCTTATGTCTTGCGTATCGCTGCCACAGTCTCCGCTTATGAAGTATCATTCTACACAGGCTGTCATCGATCCATGGTTTTGTAGGACTGGTGGACATCTGCCTCTCAGAAGTATTAGCCTGTATAGCAGAGTCCAGGATATCAGAAAATACACTCCACATATACCCTACACCATTACATGGGAGTCGCTCATTCCAATCAATATTAGACAGGTCAACGTTTAGTCTCTCATAGTTAATGGTTTGTACAGTTCTCTTGATCATATTCTTAGTTGGAGGAACGCAAAATTGAATTTTAGCTTTGATGGTGAGGTGGTCTGATTTGCCGGAAGGACGAAGATATTCGATGTTGGAGACAAGGTTATAGACATTAACTAAAAGAAGGTCCAATAATGAGGGAACTTGGTTTTGACGATATCTGGTTGGCTCGTGAAAGAGTTGATCAAAATTAGAATCTTGCACCAATCTGGCAAAAGGTAACAAGGGCGATAAAGGTGAAGGCAGATCGATAATTCGTCAAACACACTTAAAAAAATGTCTTTGAATTCCATCAATCGGCACAAGATTTGAACCATAGATCTGAAACCAGATTATGTTTGCAAACTCCAATTCTGTTCCGTTCTGAGAACGGACCAATCAGTAAACTGTCTGGAGCAACGGAAAACAAACCTTAAGGATCAACTGGCCAAGGTACACAGCTCTTCAATATGTGGAATGGAACTGAAGGCTGAGTATAAGACTATCCCCAAATCACGAAACCTATCTCCACTAGCAATAAGATGATGACCAACAGAATATTCAAACAGAAGAGGCTGTGACTTCTTTGTGAAGGTGATCTTAAAACACTTATCTATATTCAATAACATAACATAACATAACATCTTTTATTGATTCCAAAAAATTTCAACAAATATAAAAATGGAATAAGTCATATAAACATTACATATTTTTCAAACCAAATATAACCATTCTACAATATTCCCTGATTTCATGCAGAATTGTAAAGCTCAGAAATCTGAATAATAAAAAAAAAACAATAATCTATTGATTCCTCATTCCTACACAACAGCAGAAAGAAAAAAAAATAACAATCATGTGGAGCAAAAACGAAAATCAAAACCATTGAAAGTATTTACCTCAAATCTTTACAGGCAACATAAAATTCTTCAATACTGTAAGGTTCAATGTTTAAAATCAATTCAAACAGCACCTTCTTGAAATACCCATGATCATATAATCTTTGAACACTCACAGGTAAACAATTAAATAGTTTTATACCCATATAGTATGGTCCTCTCTCACTGAAGGACAATGAATGAGCTGGAAACATATAAGGTTGCTTCCTTCTGGTATTGTTCAAGTTCAAGAACTTCACAAAATAAAACTTGTTCTTGGACATGAACAACAGGATTCTGTAGATATACAATCCATAAACAGTCAGGAGATTGTTCACTCTGAATTTACCACGACACGATTGTCTAAAGCGTAACCCAAACATAATTCTGATGACCAATTTCTGCGTACGCATAATCCTATACAAGTCAGCACTACTACCCCAAAATATAATGCCATAGCTCAGGATTGAATAGAACATAGCAAAATAAACTATTCTCAGTACTTCCATCTCTACTTGTCCCTTCAAAACTCTCATCGTATAATTAACGGATCTTAACTTTTTGTTTAGCCGTTCAATATGACCACAGTATTTCAAATGGCCAGGCACGTGAACTCCAAGAAATCTAACGCAAGCACTAACCAGTATCTCAGTGTTGCAGTAAGTTACACACTCCGGATAGATTTTGTTCGTTCTGTCTGTCTTGAAAATTATGCACTGTGTCTTATCATTATTGACAATGAGCTGATTGTCAATGCACCATCTGTTTACATTATCCATAACATCACGAAATCCCTCCACGGCAGCTGTACCATCCGGTGCAGAGATCAAGATATCCGTGTCATCAGCAAACATCAACATCTTTACCATATGGGTGGAAAACACCTCCGGGAGATCATTGATGAAAATGAGAAACAATAACGGTCCCAGAATACTGCCCTGAGGTACACCCAACTTAATGATCCTCTCAGAAAATAGGTATTCATGACCTTGAGTGGTAACAAACACTCTTTGTCTTCTATGACGAAGATAACTATCTATCAATGTTAGCTGCGCATCCCTCAATCCATAAACACTAAGCTTATAGAGTAAAATTTCATGATTAACGCTATCAAAAGCTTTAGCTAGATCCAGTGCGATAGCAATGGGCACTTCACCACGTTCAAGAGCTTCCAAGACACCACAGGTGAGCTCAAACAAAGCAGACTCTGTATTTTTGCCTTTCATGAATCCATGCTGACAATCAGTAAATATATTGAATTTACGGAAGAACTTCAATAACCGGTTTGAAAGAACTTTCTCGAATATCTTTGAAAATGATGACAGTAAACTTATTGGTCTGTAATTTTCAAAATCCTGAGTGGAACCTTTTTTGAACAGAGGTTTTACTATTGCAACCTTCAGATCATCTGGGAAAACTCCGGACTGATAAGAAAGGTTCATAACATGGCAAAGTGGCTTGACGATATAATTTATGCAAATTTTCAACACATTCATCGGATTTTATCATGCCCAAAAGATTTCTTACTCTTCAATGATCTGACAGCATGATAAATCTCAGATTCCTGAACCTCAAACATAAAAAAAGATTTTTCCCGGCGATGCAGTTCTCTTCCGGAGGACTTCGGTAATACAGAAACCAATCCAGGTGCTACCTTGACAAAATGTTCATTCAACTCTTCAACCACCTGAGAAACATTTCCCTTGAACTGAAAACCCTCTACGCTTGAGCTACCAGTAATATGTCGAACAACATTCCAAGTATTCCTTGACCTATCTTGAGATGAAGTTATTTTCTTACCATAGAATTCCCTTTTAGCTTCTAAAATTGCACTGTCATACTCTTTTTTCAGGTTTTTGTAGTCATTTAAATAATCAGAATTGGTTCTAGATACAACAAATAATATATCTAGTTGCCTTTTTAAGTTATTCACTTTCGAGTTATTCAGTTTATATTTGAATGGATTATTTTTAACTTTAAACAGTATCTCCGGAAAGTTCTGCCTGAAAAGAGTGCAGAAACGGTCTGAAAAACAATTCCACATTTTGTTTACGTTACGTTCTCCCTTATAAAGAAAATCATCCCAATTCTGATCAGCTAATTCCTTATTAAAAGAGCTTAATGTACTCTCATTTATCTGCCTTACCTTTAAACTCCATGGAGTATGCTCAATAGATTTTTTAATCATGAGTTTCTGACCACAGTGATCAGATAGATGAGCTTCAAAAACCAAAGAATCACAATTTTCAAAACTTGTGAAGATGTTATCCAAGCATGTTGCAGAATTAGATGTTATTCTTGTTGGTTCATGGATCTTGGCTTCAATTCCAAAACTTTCAACTGAATCAAGAAAATTTAATGAATTTCTACTTTTCTCCAAAATATCAATATTAAAATCACCCATAATAACTATATTCAGATTTCCCTTACTGGCTAAATCTAGTATGGTCATGAGTCTTTCCAAAAATGCAGCTACATTGGCAAGGGGAGGGGTATCAGGTCTATATATACAAATAACTATTACATCATCACTCTTTAAGTTCAACTGTAAAGCTGAGCATTCAATAACATTAGCAATACTCAATTTCTCTATATCATGTCTAGCCTTAAATTTTATTGAATCCCTACAGTATAAAACAGAACCGCCATGGGAACCCTTCTCTCTACAAAAAGCAGATGCAAGCTTATATCCACTGAAATGAAATGACTTTAATTGCTCAGTCGATTTTCAACGCTCTGTTATCCAAAAATGTCCGGACTCTCAAAATCTAAAAAATTACAAAGCTTGATAAATGATGTACTTACACATTGAATATTTTGATGAACAATTTTGAAACATTTATACGTACTAAAATCTACTTTTGAACTAAAGGATTCCGTGGACCCTTGGGAAAAAAATTTCTGAAATTAAAATCACGAACTAGAACACCAGCAGGCCAAAAATATTCGTTCATAATCGATTTGTACATTTCTTCAGAAGGAACACCCACACTGAATGAAGAATTACTACCTTTCGAAATGAGCTTCTTAACATCCACACTAGTGGAATTTAAACCATTACATAGGTATTCCATAATTGTTTGTTCTTGAACATCTTTTCCTGAAATTCTTCCTACGTAAATCCATTTTTTCTGGGGAACTCCAGTAAACGCCGATATATTTGATGCGCTCCCAGTACATATAATTCCTTTAGGACGGACAATTTTATTTCTCCTGCTCTTTACCTCGGTCCACCCATCCTGTGTAGTAGTCCCATGATTTATCTGTGTCATTGATTCCGCATTTTTGTCGATGATGACACTAGAAGACTCCACTTCAGGATTAGAATCTTGTAATACTTTATTTATCTTTCGTTTGTTATTGTTTGTAATGTCAACATTTTCTTTCTGCGACACGACAGAAGCAACAGAAATGGCAGGAACAGCGCCGGCGCTAACAGAACTCTGGTTATACGCCTTCGTGATGCTGTTTACACTTTTTTTACTCTTATCCTTATCTTTCTTGGTTTCAATGAAAGACAATTTATCTAAAAGTAAAGCATTGTTTTGCAAAAGAATATCGTTCTTACTGCGTAATTCTTCAATGATGGTTTTCAAATACGCATTTTCCACCTTCATTACTCTCAGTTCAGTCTCTTCAAACTCAGATTCACACTTTTTCTCCAATGGCACGTGAATACATACTGAATTCTTTCCATTCGAAGACTTTGACATGCAGGACGGATGGAAAACACCATCACATTTCACGCAGGAAACATAGTCCAACACTCTCCGACCACAATATCCGCAAAAACTTTCCGATTTTGAATCATTTTTCAAAATTTTCGAGCATACTAACTGGCTTGGCGAACTTCGTGCCGCCTAACTTGATAAGAAAAAATGCTCAGTATGAATGAAGTCTTATTATTATTTTCGTTAAATTGCATATGATGTTGCTTACTTACTTAACAGAGTTTTCCTGAAATACTGGCCATATATAAGGTTTCAACTTGATATTGACAGACACACGCAGTTATGATACAGTCTCTTAATAAATTTCTGATTTCAGACTTTCTGATAAACTGTATCTTGTGTTTTGTTGTGCGGTGCGTAAATAAACAAAGATGATGGTTTTCCAACGCGCGAACACGCGACGTATAATTGTCCATGCGCCATGTCCACACATCAAAGGAAAAACAAAATTGTTACATTCTGAGAATCCATCCAAGGTACCTGTTCAGTTAATGCTTTGTTTGTGGCACAAATCACTTCAATTGTGTACAATTGTTCCGTGATATAAGGAACAGCCTGTATAGTAATGGTTTATTTTCAATGATGTATGCATCGAAAGTATATTTTCAACACAATTGAATGAAATTGTACGATTGGCGTGAAAAACAGCAAGATGCAATTGAAGTTAAAAAAACACCCTATATGAATCCATAAGGTGCCTGTTTAGTTAATGCTTTGTTTGTGGCATAAACCACTTCAATCGCGTACAATTGTGCCGTGAGAAAGAGAACACCCAGTATAGTAATGCTTTATTTTCAATGATGTGTGCCTCGAAAGTATATTTGTTAACACAATTGAATGAAATTATACGATTGGCGTAAAAACAGCGAGTTGCAATTGACGTTGAAAGAAAAACACCCTGTATGAAATTTTCGTACAAATATATTATGAGAATCCATCCAAGGTACCTATTTAGTTAATGCTTTATTTGTCGCACAAATCACTTCAATCGCGTACAATTGTGCCGTGAGAAAAAGAACACTCTGTATAGTAATGGTTTATCTTCAATGATGTATGCCTATAATGAATAATTTTTAACACAATTGAATGAAATTATACGACTATGGTGTGAAAAAGAGCAAGTTGCCATTGACATTGAAAGAAAAACACTCTGTAGATATTTTTATATTTATTCACGTCTTAAACCTTTCCTGGATTTCCACAAATAATTCAAGAACAAAATTAGCCAAATCGGTCCAGCCGTTCTCGAGTTTTAGCGAGACTATCGAACAGCAATTCATTTTAACATATAGATGAGTCTATTACACAAGTACCATCCATGAACAAGCTCCAACCTAGACTAAAGCAACTCCAACTTGAATACATCACGTATTCTCAAGTAAAGCTTGAAGTCGTCTGCATAAGCCAAGGCCAAGCATTCGAGAGAAGTAAGAAAATCATTAATTGATATTATAAATAACAATGGCCCAAGATTTGATCCCTGCGGTAGACCGGATGGAAGTGTATACTAAGATGATCTGAAGCCATTATAAAAAAAAAACATGGCTCATTCATTTCAAATGAGATCTTATCAGGCCAACAAATGCAGGACTAAAACCAAAGGATGACAGTTTACTCAGGACATTGTGATCTACGGAATCGTAAGCTCGCGAAAAGTCGTTGTAGATTACATCTACTTGACCCCCATCATCCAGTGATTCTGCAAGGAACTGCGAAAGTGTTGCCAAATTAATAACTGTTGACCTTCCTCGAGTAAATCCATGTTCTCTGGTGGACAAGTGTGGCTTAACATTGTGGTAAATGGTTAACGCCTCCTCATGTACCTGCGAAATTACATAACAAAGGAATAATTGGTCTATGGAGAAATGAATAAGGTCAGCTTAAAATTGAAAACCTCTTCAGGTACCACATGACCGTACTTGTTTTTCGTGTTCAAATTCGATGAGAAAAATAATTATCCACCTCCACTCTATAACCTGGTTGACCAAGCTTAACCAATGTCAAATTAATGTCTCGTATTCTAATTGATCGAAATCCTTTAAAACTTATACGGAAAGTCATGATTCTAATATTCAGAATTAATCAGTGGGTGGATTTGCGAGTAGAAATCCGTTCCAGAGCCGAGCAACCGAACAACTATCAAATATGACCCTTTGGAGCTTGGAAACAAGAGCAGGATCTGACACAATGCGGTCAGTCCGGCAAAGGCCATAACAATCTATTACACAGATTGCGAATGAACTTGAAGGCCGATTTCCTTTATTTATAACCGACATGAACGCCACTGATGCCTACCAGCTGTGCGAAATAGAAAGGGGATGTGCCATTTTATATATAACTGTTGGAAGTTTTCAGTTTGGGTTTCCATTATTTCTTCGCCAATTCGTTTCCGTCCATTAAATTCATGACAGAATGAAATGAAGCAGAACGATCCTACAAACTGAATATTCGATTCAAACGTTTATTTTTATTATAAATAGAAACATCGAATCGCATTCGGGTCTGGGTACGTACTAAAATGGATGTTTTGTGTGAATGCATGGCTGGCTTGATTGAAACTGAATGTCATTTTACATATTCGCGAAATATATTGAATTATTGAGATGATAATACTAAACAGAAAATCGCCCACAAGCGAGTCGCACAAGCGTAGTCATAAGGGATTGAACACATAGAATTCGGTTTAACTCGTGACGGAATGGATTGTACTGGGTATAATATAGCTATAGGCCATATTAGTTGGGTTAGGCGGCAATTTTGAATTACGATCCATCTGTGGATCTGACCACTCAATTAACTATGCATTTCTCATACAGTGCTTCCCAATAACTCCGCACCAAGAGGGACTTTTAGAGGTTCACGCGAGAGCGAGATTTTTCTCGTCTCGTCTCGTAAAAGCGAGACGAGACGCGACGTTTTCAAAAATATTATAGGCGATACCGAGACCACATACAGCGCAACACAAGAATCTCGTTTTTTTTTTGTATGAAGTTTTATATACGACTCGACTTTTTTCAACACCAACTGAAAACAATTGAATATGAAGAGTTTCCACTTTAATTACCAATATATTTTGTCTGTATTATGCATCTATAGTTCTAGAAATACATGATTTTTTAGAAGATTATTAATTCGTTATGACCTTGCGATAGTTGGGATAATTTTCCAAAAAAAAAATAGAATTCACAACCATAAAAACGGATGCCATTATTAATTCAATAGTTAACGGACAACTTTTATTGCCCCTTAATCCCAATGCTTTGAAAATTTAGTCTCTATCTGAACATCTGGAGAAATTTATTCTCTTGTGCTCCTTGTAGTGAAGATGTGAACAATTATTGTATACATCTGTGGAACTACGTATAATAAAACTGGTAAAGAAATGAAGCTATTCAATGTTCCGAAAAGTGTTATGAGGAATACGCCAAGAACACCCTCAATGATCTACCCACTGGCAAGGTATTCTTTGAAAACTATACCAAATTGTTCAATTCTATTAAAAATATATCGGCATCGATAGCCTATTTAAAACATCAACAAAACTTTCAAATAATGGAAAGCTGAGTTTGAAGAATATTTGCTAGTAGAAAGAGCAAATAGGAATCAAAATATTTTACAGTGGTGAAGAGTGATGAATAAGTTCTTCCTACACTTTGCAAGATGCCCGATGATTTATTGATGGCTACATCCGTACCTGTTGAAAGATTATGTTCCACAGCAGGTATGGTCGTGGCAATAACCTGTACATCATTGAAAAATGATGTGATGCAAGCGTGATTATGCTTGAATTCTTGGTCATCAAGTAATTTAAAAAATGAAATCATCAGTGTTTAAAATTACAAATAAAATGTACATTGAAAAATATTTTTGTATAAGAGCGTAATAAATATAGCTCTACAAAATTATTCATTATTGTATACCATTTCATTTATATATTATAATATGTATTATCCTTATTCAGAATTAAGCGAGACGAGACGAGACAACTGATAACGAGACGAGAACGAGTCTTAAACGAGACTTAAGTTTTTGGGAATTGGCGAGAGCGAGACGAGATTTTTTATACTCTCGTCTCGTGTGAAGCCCTAGGTACTTTTCTTTTCTATTAATATTTCTGAATTTTATTTATTACAAAAAGTTGGTGCGTCAAAAATGGTACAAAATGATATAAAACTCGGCCAACTGAGACTTCCGGTTTGAGCGAAAATCCCTATTTTCGAACAAAAATTTCCATTATCTCGGAAAATTCAAACATTTTTTTGTGAAGCGCTTTAATTAAACTTGTTTGAAATAAAAATTTAGATTTATGTGCCAAATTTCAGGTCGGAAAAGCGTCAGAATTTTTTTTTCTTTCTTTGGTCATAACTCTTTTAAAAATTGAATAATTACCTAATGGATTTTTTTTTTGTGACTAGACGACATTAGTGTCAGCATGAATATGATTGTAACTAGTAAATTATGTTTGAACTTGGTTTTCCGACATTTGTACAAATTTTCCCTCAAAAGTAGTTTCAATCTGATTGTTCCTATTCTTATATTCGCAATTGAAATCATTCAATTTCACATTCAATTCACGTTCGAGAATGCAAATCTTGCAGCAAGTTGTCGATTTATAGCTAGATTTTCGATTGAAATAGAATTTGGTCATGAATATCCATCGCTAGCAATTTCAACGCCAGTTAATTATTTTCGATGATCACAGATTTGTGAAAATTCGAACAACTGTCGAAAACCTGAGTTCAAACGATGTTTTCAATGCTTTTAATGCTGACATTAATATTGCCTAGTCACAAAAAATCATTCCGTCCAGAAATTATTCAATTTTTAAAAGAGTTATAAGCAAAGAAAGGATACATATTTTTCAGTGTTTTCCAACCTGAATTCTTGCACATTGATCTAAATTGAAATTTTAAACAAGTTTACTTAGAGCGTTTCAGACAAAAAGTTCGAATTTTCCGATATAGTTGACATTTCTGATGCATCAACATTTTGTGAGTATAACAAAATTTGGAAATCCTTACATAGTATAAAACAAAGTCGCTTCCTGCTGTCTGTCTGTCCCTATGTATGCTTAGATCTTTAAAACTACGAGAAGGATTTTGATGCGGTTTTTTAAATAGATAGAGTGATTCAATGGGAAGGTTTATATGTATAATACATGCATAATATATTAGAGGAACATTGATAATTTCAGAGGTTTCTAATGTGATGTAAATAAACACATTTTTTGCGCTTACATTGCAAACGCTGGCTGAACCCTACCAGATAGATCTAAATAAAGTAGTACAGTATGATACACCTTGAAATGGTCTACAAAAAATTCCGCGATGGTATATGTCTATCTCTTAAGTATAACCCACAATAACCATTTTTTATCCTTTACATTCTACGAGAAATAATGGCGCGATTACGAAGCGATTTCAAGCAATACAACATTGATCCTTATCCAATTAAGTAGGGGAAGTCCGGGAGAGTTGAACCGCTTTTTGTTTAAAGTAACGTATTTTCTTAGAAATGAATCTCAGCGACTCCATTATTATAAAATAAAGTATCTTATTAATTTAGGCTCACTTATGCATAATTACTTTTTCGATATTATAGTACTTAAATATGTTATATCTAGTTGAATGAAAAATGGGATATGAGTCAACTCTCCCCACCCTTAGGGACACTCGAACCGCAGTTTGGGGAGAGTTGAACATTGCTTTTTAAAGGGAAAAATAAAAACATTTTGCAGCTTAAATCACTGATATATTAAACAAAACATCACAAAATTAAATTGAATGATGAAGAAACACACTTCTTATTAAAAAAACAACACTCAACATATTCTTTAATATTCCAAAATCAACATAATTATTAAACATTTTGTTAACAAAATTAAACATTTCAGCGTATGCAAAACATCTTCGTCTTTACACTCGGTTTCGCTATCATCATTCCTTTAGTTTTTAATGGAACGATATATTTTTTGTCATCTTTCAGCTTAGGATTTTGTTAGGTTTTATAATTTTTTTTCCTTTCTTATCAGTGCCTTCTTGAACCTTCTTATTAGTTTTATTAGTATTATTTTTATTTTCTGATTCAATATCGCTATTTTCAAAAACTCTGTTCTTAATATTCATCTTTTGGTTTTTTATTAAATCATTCTTCGTAACATTGGACCGTAATGCATTTTACTGCAAGATAGTTCGTACCAGGAGTTTTTCTTCAGAAACAGTAAATATTTGTGACTCTTTATACTGACTATTTTTCCTTCAAATTCTCAGTGTACTTCTTTCTATCTATTCCATACTCAATAGATGTTTTTCTTTAAGATGCATCCTCTTTTACCTCACATATAGCTTTTTCCAATTCTATGAGGGTATGCTTTTTTTCTGTTGCGTGTTGCTTCAGAAGGCTTGTAAGAAAAGACCTTTTTCGTGCAATTAACCTGTGAGAGAAAATAAGATTGAACATTGAAAAAAAAACAATTTTATTTGTTTTACCATATAGAACTTGCGTGTTGAGGTTTCCGAATTGTTTTTAAATTTAGTAAAAAAGTTTTTAATTTCAGTATATATTAAATGAAACTGCAAATATCATCATACAAACAATATAGAGGGAGACATGAACCACTGAGCATATCTCCCGCACTCGCCATGGTGCAAGTCTCCCGCATGTACTACTTTGACATTACATTTCACTCACAGAAAAAACGATAAATCTTAGCAAAAAAGTAGATAGCACACCTCAAATTACAATAATCAGGCAGTACAATAGCAATAACACACAATACGTACCTCTATAAACACGGTCGCAATCTCAAAATAACATAAATTAATAAAATTTACTCCGCTGTAACAAATACACTTTTTCAAACCTGAGAGCCAAACAAACTGGCCATTGTACAAAATGACAGCTTGCTGGTTATTGGCGTCCCGTGCTGTACCAATGACTGTCTTGACGTTTCATTAGCGCGAAATTTAAATTGAGTTTTGATAGGTGGTTCAACTCTCCCACCTGAGCAAGTCTCCCGGACTTCCCCTACCTTAAATGCATTGAGCATTTAATATTGATCAATATGGCCCTTTACAGCATGTAATTTAAATGAATATTTTCGAAGATATTGCAAATTTAAAATGCAGGGACGTAACGGTTGCGGTGGTACGGACTGGCGGGCCGGCACAGCCAGGATAGGGATAGGAATCGAATACAGAGAGCCAGATAATCATCTGTAGATCGTGAGGCTCGCCTCAGCCAGGATAGGAGTATTGATTCCCCGAATTCCTCTGATATCATCGGATTTAGTGATCCAATTCAAACGCCTACAATTTCCGGTAAAGATATATTTTGTAATGACCATTGATAAATCGCAGGGTCCAACTTTCAACGCAACAGGCTTATATTTGAGCGTTGATTGTTTTTCACATGGCCAATTATATGTCGCTCTTTCTAGAGTAACCTCTAAGGAAAACATGTTTGTATTGTCTGACGACAACAATGCTGTGAACGTTGTATATAAAGAAATTCTGTAGTATATTTAGTATCAGCATTTCAACCGTGCGAAGCCGGGGCGGGCAGCTAGTATTAATATAAAAGAAAAGTCTCTCTTGGTGCGGAGTTGCTGGAAAGCTCATTAGACCGAAAAATAACTCGAATCTCTCGTAGACCAGAGCCAAAATATTGTGTTTAGTGCTTGTGAGAGCACTCGAAGCCTTCCTCCCGAAAATTATTTTATATCAAAGCATTGTTATGTGGATCGTCTATTAAGAACACATAAAGCTCTCAATCAAAAGAATATATGCAGGATGTTCCAGCTTTGACTAATTTTAAGAAAAAAACTTCTTATGAACGTATGTCATAGAAGTCTTAACTTTTGATATACAGGATGATACAATTTTGGTACTGCGATATCAAGCAATTTTTATTTAATTATTTCAATCAAGAACAGAGCATCTGACAATAAAACATATTTTTTGGATTCTCTTTCATTTTGGAAAAAATCTGATCTATTAATTTACTTTCAATCGATGAACAAACATTTCCTCACCGCTTCTGATTTTTGAGGAATAGATCCTGAAGTAAAATGATTTTTATTTTTCAAGCGGAAACCGTGCGTCGTAAGAAGAAAACTAATAAGATCAAATTTGCTCAAAAATGAATGAGGATCTCAAGAGTAATTTTTTTTTCAAAAGAAAGCAGTGGCGTAGTATTTTTTCTCCAAAAATATTCAATGCAAACCTGTATGGACGCCACTAGCAGAGAAAATAAAAATGTTTGTACATCATAAAATGCACCTTGATGCATAGAAGATATGTACAAAATTTTCCAAAGATGTCTACAATATTATCTCAGTTATTATTAAAGAACTGATATTTTCTCAAAATTTTAACAACCCGTATCTCAAAAGTTAAGACTTTTAGGACATACGTTCATAGCAAGGTTTTTTCTTAAAATAAGTCAAGGAATTACACCATTAATTATTAGCATGTCTTTAAGGAACACCCTGTATACAGAGTGAGTCTTGAAGTTGTACACTAATATTAACCATAGACTCCTCTCTTGAAATAAAATACTTTTTTCATTTGCCATTTTTCCAAATTCAGTTAAAAAGCTATAAGTTTTTTACGATTTACAATGGGCTAATATACTTCTGCATATAAATTATCTATGACATTAATTGTGGACGAGAAAAGGGTACGGTAACGTGGTTTACAGCTTTATTCGGGATTCTAACGCTTAGGAGCGAATCCATAAAAGTAGTGAAATTTCTGGAGTTTCCCATTTTATAACATTCAATGAAGAATATCTCGAAAACGGTGTGTTTAAGGGGAAATGATGAAGAATAATTTAATGTTCTAAAACGATTGAATATTCTTGTAATGACTCAAAAAAAACTTTATTAGCTTTCTTCATGCTAATTTCGTTCAGTGTTATGAATCCACGAGTCTAACTAGAAAACCAGTATATGGGTAATTCTCACGAAATACCGAAATTCTTGTCCTTTAAGTTTTATCGAAAATCTAACAACCCTATAACGGATATCAAAATTTTCTTGTAATATATGTAATCGACACTAGAAGTTTCACTTATTATTTCGGAACCAAATACATACATAAGAATAAATACACCAATATATAGTCCGTAAAATCATTCCCTCACTATGTCCCAAGCTACACGTTCGATTACTTTTATATTATCAAACAAACAAGAAAAAATAATAAAAGTCTACTTTGGAGACTTTTCGATTAAAAATATAATAGATTAATGAAAAAAATTTTAATTTGGATTAAATACTAAAAACTGTATGCAAAAATAGAGAATATACACGTGTCCCATAAAAATAAATCATTCCCTCACATTGTTACCGATAATCGAATTTTGATCACATTGTTAATCCAACAGGAACGCTACTATGAGTTTTTGATAGGTGGCAGTCCTGTCAACTCACCATTATGGTGAATTTAACGACAGCGTGTTAGACTTTGCGTTGAAAAAGAAATAATAGGATATTTTGTTTGAATTGCATTTTTTAAGGTCATTCCCTCACATCCAGGAAAAACAAAAAGTAAAATACTTTATTCGTTATTAATTACATAGAGAAGTAGACTTATGGGAGTTATCATTTTATACAAAACAACTTTTTAATAGTGAGTTTATATCGTGAGTTTTTTTTTTATTATTCTTTGTTTCATCATTCCCTCACCGTCATTCCCTCATATAAATTTCTAGTGAGGGAATGATCATTTATGAAGTAGTAATTTTCACCAGAGTCAACTTGCTTTTTCGAACATTTGCTTCAGTATATTCTTTAATTCACCGCTGTTATATTTTTGTTTGCCTATTTGTTTTTGCTGATAATCTTCGAATATTTTCATTGAATAAACAATGCGTAGTACAACAGAAACACGAACCAAGTCACATGTTGGACATTCATCAAATGATGTTATTTGTATGACATATAAAAATCACACTTATAATAAAGGTGATCATGTCCTAATAAATTGGGACGAAAAACTTTGTCCAGGGGGTGCTTTAGTAAAGTGTATGAAAAGAGGAACCAATTCTTGGAGATGGCCAATAATCAAGGATGAACAGTTGTATGCCTGGAATGGTATTCACCAGAAGATCAGGCCACCAACATTAATCAAAAAGGGATGTTATGCTGTCAAGGAAATATACTAAAATATGTAACTGAGATGAGACTTTTTTATTAACTTTGAGAATGAATAGATAAGAAAAGTACTTTTTGTTGGTAGATTTCTAATTAAGTATAACTAATTTTCATTATTTTATTTATTTTGCATAAAAAAGCTATTGTTTTGTGAATGTTGTTAAGATTAAATAGTACAACATAACTTCAATCCATTGGTAAAATGACAACTAAGTTAATTTTTAAGTGAATATATTTTGTTTTTTGTTCATTTTTATACTGCCACCTTGATTTAGTGCAAAATAATGATTGAAGTTAGGTTAAATGGAAATAATTTAGTTGATCTACAATAACCATGTGATTTTATGTTCCTTCTAATGGTAAAAACTAATAGTTGATTACTCAATTGAAAGGTAATTTAAAATTGAACAATTTTCTCATTGCCTCACTTAGTCTTCATCCCCTCATTTTCAATTTTTTTTTAAATCCTCATAATCCACCTAAAACACGTTTATTCTAGGGACCGCTATATAATTATAATCTTGCAACATCAGTACCACAAAATTTCATAGAATATTAATACGAATCCTTTTCAATATTATTTGTCTATTTTAATGACCAAATTTCGGGATTTCGTGAGAATTACCCATATATAGAAGTAGGAAAAAATTAATAATTGGAGAATATGTATTATAGTTACAATAAACTTCACACCAACATGAATTTAATTCGAAGAAAGCATGCCGAAGCTACAAAATAGGGACTAATTTTTTTCGAAATTTTGAGAGACTATCCGCCGTATTCACAAAGATTTCAATCTCCGTTAAGTCCTAACTGAGATCCTCAGTTAAGCATAAATAAGAATCGCAACCTCAGTAAACGTGAAAATCAACGTGAAACAAGCCTGTTTCACCACCGTTAAATACGTTAACTGAGGTTGCGATTCTTATTTATCCTTAACTGAGGACCTCAGTTAGGACTTAACGGAGATTGAAACACTTAACAATGCTTTGTGAATACGGCAGTGTATCTTTCATCTGAGCCGAATTTGGAAAAATGGTAAATCAAAAAAGTGTTTCATTTGACGATAAGGATACGTGGTTGAAATTAATGTACAACTTAAAGACTCACCCTGTATATTAAGAAGATACAAGATATAATTTTGCTTTTTTCAAACTTTCCTTATTTTAATTTTTTTAAATCTGATTGTTTCAATAGTATTTATGTTTAGGTATATCGATTTAATCCTTAGCAGTATTTTATTTTAAACATTCAATTTTTTCATGCTTTTTTGGCGCTCTTTTTCCTCGCAACAGGGTGCTTTCAATTTGCCCAAATGTCTGTAATTTTCGAATTTTTGACTGAAAATGGTCTTAAACGAATTGGTTCGACTCACTGATCAAGAATACGTGATCTAAATCGATTGGGACATAAATATCTGGGCTAAGTTTGTTATTGGGCCAAATCGGTCAGATGGTTTCGGAGTAACAACAAGAAAATTTTTTTACATTACAAATTTCAAAATAAGTTTTTCTCAAGATGCAGTTTCATCATAGGAATCCATTGATGTCATTTTTAACTCTAACAAGCTAATACTTTCGGAGATATGATGCTTCAAAATTTCAGTAATAAATCGTACTTCTGTGTTTTCACAGAATGCGATAATTATTCTATCTATGAATTATTATAATATGATCTGTGTTGATACATGTCAACTTATTTTCCTGAGACATGATGTGTCAAATTTTGATATTTAATGCCCATTGTTAATCCATATGATGATGGGAACGATAATGGTAAGTTAATAATATTGAGTTCAGAATATCTCCAGTAAAAACAAAACTGAAATATTGGCTGAAGTTCCAATTGATATAATATAATTTTCAGAGTGGACTTGAGGAAAAAATATATCGTTCATCATAGAATTGAGGAACGAATATCTCGGATGAGTTCGTTATTGGGTAGAATTGGGTCTATTGGTTTTGGATTAATAATTTTTGGCACTCTTGTTGAATTTCAATTCTTTTATGATGTTTAAATTTTATTTCTGCTATTATGAAGTTCTATCATAAGAATCCATTGATATAATTACCAACTCTTACCAATACTTTCGAAGATGAGATTTGTCAAAGTTTGAACAAGAGCGCCAAAGCTCCTGTCTACAGGGCTTGAACCCATTTTTTTGTTCTTATATTCAGGTCGGTTCAGTTTTTTCTTTTTTATTGTAAGTTAAGCTTTTTGGGTGCAGATATTTTTCTTTGTAAGTCTACGTACAACATTAATGGGACCATTCTGGAGTTAAGTGTAAGAATAGTCTTCGATTAAACTTCGCTCCAGGGTGATCTCCCACCATCTAAATTGTATTTCAAATGCATGTATGCATAATATTTTTCAAATAAAGGCGATCATTATTATGCTATTTTAATTATGAATACCATCGGAATAGAAATTAATGCAACATTTTGAAAGATTTAAAAAGGTTGTTAATGACATCACAATCAATAATTAAGGCCACTAAAAATCCGTTATTAGTAGGTTCACCAAGATGTGCACATATAGCATGTTTGCTGTATGATATAATATATCATACATATTATATTGTTTTCAACAACCTACTTTTCAATAAGGAAATAATAATTCATTCTGCAAATCAATAACATAATTTCCGCATGTATAGGTTAATAAACCTACTTCTGAAAATATCGATTCCGGTATATTGAAATTATTGTGGTGATTTTAATGTAGCTTATTAGGATTGTCGAAATGAGGGGATTTTATGACATTCGTGGTTAGCCAAACATCCAGAATTTGATTTACTAGATTTCCTACAAGGCTGCCAAGTGAAACATTTCTGTTACTAAATATTGGAAATTTGATATCTACTATTGCTAGTGGAGATTTGTGTTCATTTATTAGGATTTAAATCAACGCTATCTCAGTTTATTCCAGAAATAATTCTGATCGGAACGTGCCTCGGCCCTCTTTCCAATTCAATTCGGCATATCCGAAAAGGTATAGGTTGATGACGATCAATCGATATGTTCTTCTCCCGGAATTTGTAATGAAGGCTTTTGATACTTTCACTCTGGAGGACTAATAACGTCCATGCAAATATCCTCTGATAGAATCCTTGATGAAAAATTTTCTGCTATAAGATTAATGAGAAAATTTTAAATATTTTCAAGGGAAATTCATTAAAAATGAGACCTCTGGCGGGAAATTAGTATTTGATATAATTCAAAATCTTTGATATAAACTGCTCCACAAGAGTTAGGGATATCACATTAAGTTGTTCTGAGGGGCGTAAAATTTCAAAGACAATATCAAAAACATGATCAACTGCGAATAAAAACTTATTAATTCGATTTGAATGAATATTTTCACCATCTGGTCGTCTTTTTTCTTGAGTTTGGCAGTTTTTCACATTATTCGTAAGATTTAGCATTTCAATATGCAGTTCATTTATTGTCAGTCTCTTAGTGATATCGAACTTAGTAAACTTCACGAGCTTCTTAAGATGCCAAGACGTAAATTAACAAACGCCGAGGCTAATAGGGCTATCGGTATGCTACAGTGTGGCCTCACTCAAGTCGCTGTGGCAGAAACATTTCAAGTATCGCAAAGTGTAATATCGCGACACTGGAATAGGTTCAATGAGACAGGTTCGATGCAGGAAAGACATAGGCAATATGACTGCTTTACATTATAGGGAACATGTCATTGGCAACGTAGTGCCAAATTTTCATGCTGCCATTGGTGAAGCTTTCCAATTTCTTGACGATAACGCAAGACCATATCGTGCAGTAATAGTAGAAAATGCGTGAGATTCAATGATGCAGCGCCTCATAGAAATTATGGTTTTAACCTTTGCTCGCGTCTGTGAGACGGGTTGTGAGTAATTAAGGGTTAAGTCGTGTTTTCATCCGAGTACTAGATTTAAATTCAATGTGATATGTATTTTTGAAAGTATTGGGAAAATAAAAATTCGGTGTTGCTGAATTTTGCGGAATCTGGCAAATAGTTTCTGAAATATGAAATTTTTATTTTATTTTTTCAAGGAAAATTGTAATTTTTTTGTGTTGCAATCCTTACAATAATTCGCAAACATTACTGCATCTTATCATTCTATAAGTATTCATCAAGTATAAATTGGATCGGAACTGCATTTTTTGAGTTATTGAGGAAACCACAAGATTTCGGATAGGAGTAACTCTCAAACCGTTTGTCCGATTACGCCCATTAACGAACTTAACTGTCGTATTCGGATGCGCAATCTACCCTGGAAATTGCATGACGCTATCTCCCTATATAAGCCATCTACCTATATAAGACTACGGACTGAAAACGCCCGCTTTAGCGTGGTTAGATAAACCACCAACCAGTAAACATTCAATGAGGCAAAATGTGGCAATTGCCAATAACTAAAAAAAGACACTCAATGACATGTTTATTGAATTTAACCATCAACAAATATTCCGCCCGGCCCGGCTAGATCATCTCATCGCTCAGTGTTCCCCAAAGAGGAAAGCGTACTTCAGGGGCAGACATAGAAACACACTAAACTAGGCGTTTTCAGTCCGTAAAGGTCTTATATAGGTAGATGGCATTGCCATCCCAGACCCTCTTACGGCAAAGGAATTAACGTCGCTGAATATCGCTCAAGGTTTCTTTATCGCATAGGGTCGGAGTTTCCCTACCAGTTCGCGACCGATGGATTTAAGTTTCCTAGAACGCCTTCGGTTTCATTCAGTGTTGGCTAAGTCACACTGATGATTGGTAATAACCATGAAACCCTGGGTTTATGTCTGCCCTTGAATGACCCTTTCCTCTTTGGGGAACACTGAGCGATGAGGTGATCTAGCCCGGCCACGCGGAATATTTGTTGATCGTTAAATTCAATAAATATTTCACCTTTTTTTAGTGATTGGCAAGTGGACGAGTTCACCTCATTGAATGCTAAGGATGCGTTGGTGACAATTGGACATACTACTGCTATGAATAACCACATTGACATCCCCATGTCTTCCCAAATAGCCTTTTTTAGGCCCAAATGGCAGATGCGGATTTGGAAAGAATGTTGTATATGAGTTTAAGGGGTTAGGTGAAGTCAGAGGCGTTAAAACATGACAATTTTAAATAATTTTTTTTGTCAGTAAATTATTTTATTTTCTAAAAGTAAAAATATAGCATCATCGAATGAGGTTTCGACTTGATTTGACAGAAATTTCAGAAAAAAAAGTAATAATTTTAAAAGTAATGGCTCTTTGTGTGGATCCAGTTCCAACCGAAGCTCCTTGCGGTGACCATCACTTATCTCACTTATCCTTGGAGATTCATCAAAAATAAATCGTTAAAAAAGAAAATAGTTTTATTAATAGTGCCTGATCGAAGCTTTTTTTTTCTTTTGAATTAACGAAATGGCAGCCTCAGGAAAATTTTTTTCATATTTTTGGGAAAAAACCAACAGTTAATTGTTAATAAAAAATCGAAATAAAAATAAAATCCTTCGACCACGCACGAGTTTTCCATATTTTCGAAAAGCTGTACAAATTTCATTAGAATCTACCAAGTGGTCTTCGAGCTACGGTGGTCACCAGTTCGAAGAACGTAGTTTTGAGAAAAACTCATTTGAAGTTTTACACTCAATTTACGTATTATTCAATTACATACGGAGTCATCCATTCCTGGGCCATATAAAAGTTCTTCAGCCGTTGTGGCAGCCTCAAAAATATCTATTTGATGTTATCTACGTATCATTGTACCTTCTGGAGTGTTGTCGTTAGCACGTTAGCTGCTAGCTACCTGCTATTAGCTACCTGCTCTCGCCCAGACCGCCCGAGAGACCTTTGCTAATTATCGAATATTCATTTGATTCGGAATGGCTATAATGGCGTGTAGATAGTTTTTGAGAAAATGCTAAGACCGCTCGCAAAAATTGCAATAGTTATAAGCACTTAGGTGGAAAAAAAAGAAGGGGCTGTTTTTTCGCCAATATCGCAAAAACTGTCTAAGATAATTAAAATTTGAAAAAATATTCAAGAAGAGGGGGAAATTTCATAAAAAAAGTCCCAACTCACGGAACTAGGACCAATTTTTATAATTATTCCAGGGAGTTGAAAATACTCCAGAAAACGGGTACTCCGGCTTGCGTAAGCCTCGCCCCCTTCGGACCTTTCACGAATAAATATTATTTAAACTTATTAAATATGAAAATAAAAACTTGAACAGATTCAGGCGTCTTCGGGATAGATCAATGAACAATAACCAGTGTTCCAAAAATGTTTATCGTGACTTTTCAATTAGTTATTCATTAGTTAATTAACAATATTTTGTAGCACGAACATTAACATTGCAAGTGCGATAATTGTTGAATTGTTAATCTGAGAAATTTTTCCTTTCGTGGAGCTATTTTTCGAAGTTCTTGGAATAGATTCCCATTGAAAAATTTGAAAAATTGTTAATTTTCGTTTTGTTTCTAACAATTAACTTAAGTGAAAAATTAAAAAGCTTCAATTTTGTTTCAAGATAAAATTATATATTATCTAATGAACAACATTGGTATATAACAATTTTTTAAACAATAGGAGATAATAATTATTAAAAATCATTTTTGAGTAGTTTCTGATCATAAGAAAACGGATCAAGTAATATTATAAATTGAAGCTTTATAATTTTTCACTTAAGTGAATTATTTATAACAAAAGGAAAATTAACAATTTTTGAAATTTTTCAATAGGAATCTATTCTAAGACCTTTGAAAAATAGCTCCACGAAAGGAATAAATTCCCAGATTAATAGTTTAATAATTAGCATACTTGCAATGTTAATGTTCGTGCTACAAAAGATTGTTGATTAACTAATGGATAACAAATTGAAAAATTGCGATAAACATTCTTGGACCACGGATTATTATTCATTGATATATCCTGCAGGCACCTAATTTTTTTCAATTTTTCATTTTCATATTTAATAAGTTTGAATAATATTTATTTATCAAAGGTACGAAAGGGGTGAGGCTTGCGCAAGCCGGAGTATCCGTTTACGGGCGTAATTTCAAACCTCTAGGAAAATTATATATATTGGTCCTACAGTTTCGGTAGTTGGGACTTTTCTTAGGAAATTTGAATCTTTATTCAAATTTGAATTATCCCAAATAGTTCTTGAGATATTGGCTAACACCTAAACCTCTTTTTTTTTCACTTAATTGTTTGTAACTATTGCAATTTTCGCGAGCGGCCTTAGCATTTTCTCAAAAACTATCTACATGCCATTCTGAATCGAATGACACTTCAATCATAATTTTAGGTGAATACGCAAACATTTTGACCTAAAAAGCACTTACTTGTTGACTAGACTATAACTCGAAAAGTATGTCGGATTTACTTCAAATTTTCAGAGGATATTTCTGAGATATTATGCTTCAAGAAAATATTCTTTGAAAAAGTTGACTACACTTAACCCCGTAATGGTTTCATAGGACCTTAACTCAACCCATCATATATCTGAGTTGCTACAATTTTATTCAAGAAGTGCGATATGACAGCATATGAGTGGACGACAAAACATAAAAGAAAACGGATTCATTTAACAGGTTTATATTACAAAAGTTGGACCATCTCCTTCGGAGGTATAAAATTCACAAACTCAATATAAAGCCTACGAATTCCGTCCAATCGTTACAATCAAATATTAGAAATCTGATCTTGCAATCCTGCAGCATAAGCTACCCCTACGGAAGTGATTCACGACCCACGAATATATCGATCGAAACCCAACCGAACGACAGCGTATAATGTGTTTCTCCGACCTGCTTGAAAAATTCAAACGGGGTTTCGGAATCCCTCCTAGGGAATGGTCCTGCCAGATCGTCGGACTAGTCATTCTAATGGGCACAATTCCAGGCAGGATGCCGACGGAATTACGGACACCTCGGCGTAGGACTCGATCCATTTTCGGGTGTGTCGATCGGTCGGCTATTCCTTCAACGGCACTGCGGAAACAAATTTTGGCGATACTTTTGTAGCCAATTTTCACGTCGGAGAAATATTCATCGAATATTGGAGTATTTTCAAGTTAGACCTGAATTAGATATGAATATGAATCGATCTATTTGGTGCAATAGAGTGTATAGTCCGTTTAAGATATATTGACATCGAAGTAGGCGTTGAACGTGTAGTTGGTGCTTTATTTCTAGTTACAAAAGATTACTGTTCTGTAACCAGAGAAAATAAATATTAACATAACCTTGAATATTTTCAATGCTATCTCCTATTTCTAATTAATCGAAGACCCTTATAAATGCATTCTTGATGTACTTTGGAAATTCAGATTGCGAATGTATTTTATCCTGAGGTTTTGGAAGGATAATTTTTCAACTTCAACTGCAGTAGACTGATGAAACAAACATAAATATGAGGTTGATGCCCAGAAACCATTTCAAGGAATTGGAAACCTAATTATTTATAATAGAGAAGACCAAAAATTGGAAGTTTTTTTTAATGCAGGATGATGAACCTTTTGAATATTCATGTGCATCAATATATCTTAGAACTCAGGTTCCTTAACCAAAGCCATTGGAGAATCAATCAAGGTGTAAAAGCCCATAAGAAACTCACTTTTCATTTATTGAATCCATATTGGTTATTGAATGATTTCATTAATATAATGTTAATAAATATTATGTTATTATTATTACTTCATCAGTATAAATCATTGAGAGGTGGGTTGAATAATGGAATAATTATTTGGAAGAAGAATTTAAGCAGACCTATTATTTCTGTCTTAATTTAACTTGGAAAGTAATAGCTTGTAAAATATTATAATCTTTATGCAATGATATCTAATAGTTCAAGTGTTTATTTTTCCACAAAAAAAATCAGAACCAAAACTTTACTATGTACATTTTTTGCGCGTATGTTCTGGGGAACATCGCGTTATAGTTTTGCCCAAATGTCTGTAACTTTCGAATTTTTTGACGAAATTGGTCTCAAACGATCAAGTTTGACTCCCCGATGAAGAATCCGAGGTCAAATTTGATTCTGTCCGTCCGGCCGTCCGGCCGTCCGTTGCCACGATAATTTGAGAACGAAAAGAGCTAGCGACTTGAAATTTTCAGGGTGGGTGGCGCATCGCAATACGACGGACAAGTTCGTTAATGGGCATAATCGGCCCAGTGGTTTCCGAGTAATAATTTTGTTTTCAACCAATATAAATCCGATCGAATTGAAACTTGGTGAGTAGTTGTAGAATATGAACCTAAACACGTTTGTGAAATTTTGGGCAAATCGTATGGCTAGAAAATTTTAAAAAAAGTATTAAAAAATATTTTTTTTGTCACGATAACCTGAGAACGGAAAGAGATAGCGGCTTGAAAATTTCAGGTTATGTTGTGCATATGAATGCAACATTTGAGTTTGTTTATGAGCATAATCGACCAAACGGTTTCAGAGTTATAGCCATCTGAAATTTTCTGAAATTTGGTGAATTTTTGTTCCTCATTAACTCGAAAAATACTGAACCGATTGAATTCAAACATGGTTATTAGATGTAGAATGCCAACGCGAAAATGTTTGCGAAATTTGGTGAGGATAGCATCTGTAGAAAATTTTTAATAAATCATTGAAAATAAAAAAAAAAAATTCTATATATCAGTAACTATACGTTTGAAATTGCTGAAATTTTGGAAGAGCGTTCATTACCTAACTCTACTGCCAAGTTTCAAGTTTTAATACGATCGGTTGAATATTGTTGGAAATTCGAGCATTCTTGTGCGAGTTCAGTAGATGGGTGACCGTTGCCTCGATAACTTTCGAACCAAAGGAGATAGGGACTTGCAATTTTCAGGGTAGGTTGCGTATCCGAAAGGGAGAGTTGAGTTCGTTTTTGGGCATAATCGGTTTAACGGTTTCCGAGTTATATCCACCTGGAATATTGTTTCCTTGATAACTCAAAAAATAAATATTCGATTGAATTGAAGCTTGGTAACTAGTAGTAGAAAATCAACACAAAGGCGTGTTTAAAATTCTGTAAGAACCGTAATCCTAGAAAATTTGAAAAAAATGACGAAAAAAAAAAATTTAAGAACCGCGCCTCCAGAAAATTAAAAAAAAATCACGAAAAAAAAATTGGTTCAAGCACTGACGTGAAGTCAGAAGCTTTTGCGCGTATGTTCTATTGTCTATTCTTCTGTATTGGACACCCTTAATCGAATTTACCATGGTTAATTATGTCGTCCATTCTCCTGTATTGAAGTATTGAATTTACCATGGTAAATTTGAATTAAGAGTGTCCAATACAGGAGAATGGACGACATAATTAACCATGGTAAATTCGATTAAGGGTGTCCAATACAGAAGAATGGACAATAGAACATACGCGCAAAAGCTTCTGACTTCACGTCAGTGCTTGAACCAATTTTTTTTTACATAAGCTGTGAGATTTATGGATTTCAATTGCAACTAGGAACAGAAAAGATATGTTGCCATTTTCCTGTGAATTGTCGTTTAAGTATTATAATTTATATTGAAAAACTTAATGATTTAAAATTCTAGTTCCAACTTTGATTTGCTTAGTTCGTAGAGCTCATGAAGGAAAGAACTAATCAAAGAATGTTCTCAGTTCTTCAGTAACTTCTTGAAGATATTGAGGTCTTCCTGTCGATTTTCCCTTGTTAACGTATCAAGTCTGTATGAATCTGTTTATAACACCTCCGATGTGGGCTTTCAGATTCTAAAATCTGAACATCAGGATATTTCGCCAGATATTCATTTTTACAGGCTTCTACAGGGCCACAATAAATTTGTTTTGTTCTTAATTATAAGACATTGCAGATTTGAATAATTTGAAAACTCAGCTTCAAAAAGAATCTTAAGAATTGACAGTAATTCAATATTAAATTAAAAATTTCCTGATATAAACAGAACACAAGCAGTGATGAGCGGCAAATAAAAATCCCTATCCAACTGCAATGTTACAACCAAATAAGACCCTATATTTTCACATTAGATTGCACTCCTATTTCAACTCGATGAAATGAACCCCATTCGAGTAAATCAAGTTTGAAAAATTTAATAATCCAATAATATTTTCAATGTCCTACAGCACTCGCATGTAGCTGATTGTTCTAAATAAAACCCTGTTGCTGAATATTTCTGCTTGATTTAATTCCCGCAAGTTAAAATGAAAACTTCAGAAACTTGGAAGATTAGCGCAAGGTGATAAATCACAATAAAACTGATCTTACCTCCGAACTTTGAACGATATGCTTCGAATCAGTGAAACAATGAAGGAAGAAATTATATATGCATTATAAACCAATCACTTAACAATAACCAAGGAGACTGAATGAAGCCGATCAGAGAACTGAGCACAAAATTAGTTAAGGGAATATCTACTTGAAGCATCCACTAGAAGTTTCACTAGGAAGTTTGGGAACTGCCAAGATTGATTTCTTTTTCAATATTGCATGAAGCACTCTGAGTTACCAGAGTTACTGTGGTTAGAAACTTCCTCCTGAGCATCAGTATCTTATTTATGCAGAGGAATACATTATTGAATTGGCTGAGAGTCGAGATTCACAGGAAGTAGTTTATATGAAGTGTAGTTTTCTGGACGTACCTATAAGTTTATGGAATATTCGTTACAATGATTTTCGATAATATCGTTTATAGGGGTCTGTTTAAGAGGTGCATGTATAATTCCCTTATTACATTATAGCTTTTTCGCACCTAAAGGGTGTCAGCAAGAACTTGAATTTTAAAAATTTAAAAATATATATTTATTTAATATTTTATTAACATGTTTTTTTACATATTATGTATGAAACAAAATATCGGTTAAATGGCCACCGTTGCTGTGTTGTCAGGTATGCACTCTTCTGATGAAATTATGCAGTACGTTTTGCAGTAAGAGCTGCTGTATTTAATGAATTTGACGTGTAATTTCTTCTTTGAGTTCCTCAGTTGTCTCAGGATGGTTCGCAAAGACCTTACTTTTCAAAAAACCACAGTGAAAATAGTCCAAACAAGTTAAATCACAACTTCTTTTTGGCCAGTTTTGGTCTCCGAAATGAGAAATCATCCGACCTGACAACTTGGTTTGTAACAAAGTCATTGTTTCCCTTGCGGTGTGACAGGTAGCCCCATCCTGTTGAAACCACATCACATTTAAGTCCCTTCCGTCCAATTCTTGCCAAAAAAAGTCTATTTTCATGGCCCGGTAACGATGACCGTCGACAGTCACGGCGGCAAATTCATAATTTTGAAAAAAGTACGGTCCAATTATCCCTCCTGTCCACATGGCACACCAAACTGTAACTTTTTGAGGATGTAACGGAAGTTCTCAATAGTATGAAATGATCACAGTAAAATTTTTCCTATTTTTATAATGGGTTTTCACTATTAACAAACGTTGTTCCAAGCTACTTTCGTAAATGTCTATGTTTTAATTAAGCAGACTATGAATATGGCTGACTCAACAAGTTCTTGCTGAGAAACCCTTTATTTGTCAGCCTGACTGACTGCGCCTGAAATTATAAAGAAATACGCATGCACCCAGGACTATTTTGTGGACTTTTTCAGGCTTGAAAATAGATAGAAATGGTCCTATTTTTCCCCCTACATCGTGATGGTTTCAATCTTTGATTAGGGAAGAGCTATCCACAGGGCTTTGCCACATTTTTTTTTGTTATAGATAACACACGATTTTTCGTTTCATTGCGATTATATTGTAGTAAATATTTATACATATTTCTGATCATAATCAATATCCAAAGATTATATAATTTATCTTGTTGTTGAGGTTGTTGAGAATTTCTTTCATTTTGTTACGATTTTTTCATTTATATAGGTATTTTATTTTCAGTTATTCAAATATTTTTATTAAATCCAGTTATTTATTTTATGTTGACTGTTTATATTTATATTGTAATAAAGGTAGGTATAAAATGAATTTCGCCATTTACTTATACCGGGTGTCCCATTGTAAATGAGTAATCTGAAAACTATCAAATTTATCAAAAATAGTTTCGTATAATTTTTTTCTACATCGAGAGGAACATCTTCCAGAGTAATATTTACCTTCAAAATATCCACCCATTTTTTATCTAATGATTGGATCTAATTTGTCGAAATGACAATGTTTTGAATTTTCAACGGACACCCTTCAGGGGTAGATATTTTGAGGGAAATTTTTACTCTGTTCCCTCTGTCTGTTACGATGTCCCACTCGAATTAGAAAAAAATGATTCGAAACTTTTTTTGTTAAACTAGATAATTTTTGAGACTTTCAGATTACTCGTTTAAAATGCGACAGCCTGTACATCGTACAAAGTAGGGGACCTAACTTTATCTTGCGTTTAGGGCCCCAGTTAGGTTAATCCGTCACTGGGACGACGTCACCACACCTACACCGATGACGTAATGACTATGAAATGTTTACCAAAATTGGAGAAATCAAAAATGAAATTTTATCGATTTCAGGATATTTCTCAGAATTCAATGGATTCAAAGTAGATAAATATGTTTCAACCTTTATGTCCTCACTCTAAAGGGTTTTCCAATAAGATGTGATATTTTGAATAGCCCGCTATTTCGGTAGATGTCACTTTTGAAGCTGTCCTTTTTTGACATTTGACAAGTAGAAACCACGCCATTAATAAAAATGAAACGATACACGCTTCAAGAACGCATTGAAATTATTAAAATTCGCTATAAAAATGGTGAAAATTTGGCAGAGACGGTTCGTAAAACTCGAACATTTTTGGGTCGTCGTGAAGCACCTTGTCGGACCGCAATAAAGAAATTGGTGGAAAAATTCGAGCTGTTGGGACAAGTTAGTTATGTGAAGAATAAAACCCGTGCACGTCGCTCAAGAACAGCCGAGAATATTGCTGCTGTAGCCGAAAGTGTTGAAGAAAACCCTGGTTTGTCCATTCCTCGTCGTTCTTTGGAATTAGGCAATCCACAAACGTCATTACACCTTATTTTGCATAAAGATTTGGGTCTTAAGGCTTATAAAGTTCAGTTAACACAAGAACTCGAGCCAGCCGATCAGCAACAACGTCGTGTCTTTGCTGATTGGGTCGTTAAAATGCATGAAAATGATCCGGAGTTCCATCGAAAAATCATCTTGAGTGATGAGGCCCATTTCCACCTCGGTGGCTTCGTCAACAAGCAAAATTGTCTCATCTGGGGCTCGGAAGACCCAAGAGTTATTGTTGAAAAGCCTCTCTATCCTCAACATGTGACTGTTTGGTGCTGTTTATGGTCCGGCGGGGTCATTGGACCTTACTTTTTCGAAAATGAGGCTGGAGCAACAGTTAAGGTGAATGGATTGCGCTATCGAGAGATGATTAAAGATTTTTTATGGCCGGAATTGGATGGTATTGATCTGAACAACGTTTACTTTCAACAAGACGGAGCTACGTGCCACACAAGCAGTGAAACCATTGATCTTTTGCGGGAAAAGTTTCCGGACCGTGTTATCTCTTGAAGAGGTGATCACAATTGGCCACCGAGATCTTGTGCTTTAACATCTTGCGACTTCTTCCTTTGGGGCCACGTGAAAGAGAAGGTCTACGCCAATAGCCCAGCGTCGATTCAAGACCTCAAAGATGGAATTCGTGAGGCTATCGAGGACATAGGGCAGCCACTTTGCGATTTGGTTATGGAAAATTTCATTAAAAGGATATGCTCCTGTAAGGGATGTCGTGGTGGTCATTTGCCTGATGTTATTTTCCACTATTAACGGCATAACTTCTTCTTCATAATGAAATAAACATCCGATCATTTATATTGAAATATGGCATTTTTGTTTGAATATCAAAATAACACCTCTTATTGGAAAACCCTTTATAATCGATATATATATATATATATATATATATATTCTTTTGACTGAGAGTTTTATATGTGTTAGCAGAGGTTGGTGTAACGGGGTACCATACAATTCTGCGTATGATACAAGAGCTTAGGGAAAAACCTCAGCAAAAAAACCCTGTCTCCCCGTGAGTGTTGTGATTTGTAACTATTGTTCACAAAATTTGCTGAAATTTAGAAATATTGATAGGCATTTATTTCTTCAATATGGACTCCTTCGTCAAAAAACGGAGAGGTTACTCCAAGGTACCCAAAACTCAACCTGAAAAATGAAAAGACAAGAGGAGAAGAACGAACAAACTAAAAATAATACATAACCTTTCAAAAGTCTCCTCTCACAAATATACTCTTCTGTTGGCGCATGGGATCTCTTGGAGAAGAATCGCCTCCGCTAGTTCTCAAAGATATTGATCTTAGAAATCCCTTCAATATTGAATTCAAAAAGGAAATTGTTGCTCGTAAGGCCAGGAGGGTCTCTTTCAAAACCAGATCTGGCCAGTCCAAGTGATGATTATTCAGAACTTCAGATGTTCGAAGACCGCTACAGGGCCCATATGTAGGGCTATCATCGCCCATAGATGCATGTTTTTACTTTGTATTGTGTAAAATAATGAAAAAATGAGGAGGGAAAATTCACGATATAATTTAATATGTCATCATGACATATATTGGGTGCAAACTACGTTATACACAATGGATTTGAATAAAATGTTCCAACGTGCTGACTGTATAATAAACAGGAACCTATCGAATGTTTATTTCACAGAATATATCGTTAGGGGAAGTGAGATCTACATAGAGTTGGATTGGAAGCGTAAAAAGCGACCCCAGGGAGCCGGGTGCAGAACTAAACGTCAGACGCGGCAAATTCAAACTGTGGCGCATTTTTCAGTTTCACTACAATTTAAAATTTATTATTCCAAGAACTGTTATCTTCAACGATAATTGGATTATCGTTGAAGATAACAGTAAGAACTGTTATCTTCAACGATAATTGGATTATCGTTGAAGATAACAGTTCTTCGAAAGAAATAATTGCAAAAGTAAATGAAGAAATAACACCTTATTCTGATTTTTTCTTGGGAAAATAATTTTATCAATTATAATTAATTTATTAATAAAACAATAGTTGATGAATAAGAAACAAGCAGTAAAACGGTTTATTTCTGAAAAGGAAAAATATTTTCAAGAAGGTCATACAGTCAATATAACAAAAACTTTTCTATACACAATATATAAAAAATAACTCAAATGTCTTCCTTCCATTCCTTCTAATCTTTTCCATGTCTTCCAGTGGGAGGTAAATTATAATCTGTCAAACAATTGAAATCACCAGAATTGTTTTTATCTGAAGCAGTGGAGGCGCATGGTGCCTCTACATCAGAAATTTCAAAATCAGGAAAGTGTTCTTCTTGATTAACATAAGAATTATCATGAAAACCTAAGATGTTGACATGATCATTCCGAACATATTCGTGACTTTCAGAACATGCTTGTGGGGAAAAGTTGTGCTGTGCATAATAATAACGATCTAGAGTGAAAGCATGATTTACAGGAGGCATTGATGGGCAGACTACTTTTAACAACCTTGCTTTACTTGTGTTATAAAAATCACTTTCAACACAGTGATCTAAAACAATCTCAAGATGAAACAGTTTGTGGATTCTGGAATCAAACAAAATTGTTCCAAGTTTGGCCACTTACATTCGTCGGAAACTTGAAAAAGTGAATTCCACTCAATCCAGCATAGTATTGATTCTTGCAAGTAGGGTAATTGCAAGAATACTTTGGTGTCCCAACAAGTATATTGTTAATGAGATTTTATATATAGCGAGTATACTTAGCTTTTCACCTTTGATCGATCTATCCTGTCCATGTAAGTCTTAGATTGTCCTTATAGTTGTCGCATTACTGAAAACAATTTAATATACATTTTAATTGAATTCTTAATTAAATATGAATAATACTCACCTAAAACAAGTATTCGTTTATGCTTTTACATTTTACAACCATCATAACCATACATTTATTTATTTACTTCATTTGACATATGGTAAAATTGGTAAATAAGGATCCTGTATCCTGTAGAATAATGCTCGAAGCTCCATCTAAGAGCCGGGTGTGAACTATATAACGTCAAAAATATACTTCCAATTTTAGACCATAGCTTTCACTTCTCCTAACGATATATTCTGTGGTTTATCTCTGGGAGTGCAAAATACGTTATACATGTTTCAATAACAAATAAGCATGAAAACCGAGCAAGAACTAACAAACCCACACGCCTCACTGGTGTGCTAACGTAGTTACCTTAAAGGAAGCCCTCAGTAATGAGGCTCCCAATATGTGCTTTATACTTGGCTGAGATGCTCAAATAAGGATCTGCAAATGATTTATGTTCCTACGTGAATAAGGGGAGGAGTTGAAATTTATATTTTGTTTGACTGTGTGTTCTGGAGTTATCATGATGATATATGGAATGGGTTGTTCCAGAACAGTTTGTTTGGTTTTCTGTTATTCATCGTCAGATGCTGCTCCTCTCCAGCGATTCGATATATCTTGACTATTTCACGACAACGAGCTAAATCATAAGGAATGGTTATGTTAGTAGAATGTAGGAACATAATTTATGAAGTTTATACGATGCCGATAATGATTCATGCAGAACAGACTGGAAACTAATGTGATGAATCGAGGCTAAAAGGTAGTATGCGAATAATTTTATTTATTGTTTGTGCAATGCAGATTCTACACGAAGATTTATGCCTTTTTGGCTTTCTGATCCTCGGAACAGAGTGCTTATCAATTTGCCCAAATGTCTATAATTTTCGAATTTTTGGCTGAAAATGGTCTTAAACGTTTTGGTTCAACCTACTGATCAAGTATCAGTGATCGAAATCGATTATGTCCGGCCGGCCGCAACTACGATAACTCTCGAACGCAATGAGCTAGATAGATGAAATTTTCATAATAGGTTTGGTAGATAAATACCTCGGTTGAGTTTGTTATTGGGCAATTTTGATTTCGCAGTAACGAAAAAATTTTTTTTTACATTACAAATTTCGAATTAAATTTTTAAGATGCAGTTTCATCATGAGAATCCATAGATATCATTTTCAACTATAACAAATTATTACGGAGATAATAATAATTTTTCAACATTTTTCATATTAAATCGAAACTTATGATTTCACAGAATGATGTATCGAAAATTGACTTCCGTATCTGAATGTCATCTTTGTTCATACATTTCATCATTGTCGTGTTTCATCTACGGATGAAAGCTTTTAGTGTTCTGTGGATGAGAGACATGTCAAACAAAGTATGATAGAATGCAGAATGACCAACGGAATAATCCCAGCTATCGTCGATAGTAGTTCTTGTATAAAATCCATATGATGATAATCCATATTATGATGATGGAAATATATACTTTGGTAAGTTCAAGAAATTGGATTCAGAATATCTCCACTAAAAACAAAACTAAAATATTGGCTAAGTTTCAATTGATATAATATAATTTTCATAGTAGATTTGAGCAAGGGCGGATCCAGGATTTTTTCTGGGAGGGATTTTTTATTATTTAGCGTATGGCGCTTTACACACTCTATACAATATATATGGACACATATTTCTAGATACAAAAATATAAAAGATTAACTGGACGTTCTCTATGTCTGATCTAGCATAAGTTGCTATGCCATGGGCGTGGTGGTAGGTTGCGCCAATAATGGCATAGTCGTTAATTATTCCTCTCGATTTCATGTCTGCTTCAGTTGCGACGTGAGTTTCTTGGACAACTGCTATATCGATATTTCGGCTAAGCAGAATTTTGGAGAGGCATTGATTTTTTCCCTTGCTAGATCCTTTTATGTTCAGCTGGCATATCCGGACAGATGGTCCCAGATATCTGGCGGACGGGCATAAATTCAACAATAACAAGTAAGAAGGTTTATGAAAGTATCAAGAAGATAGAAACATTAAATGTTTAATAAAGACGACTATGAAAATTTGAACATGTACTGTGATGGAATTCCCACAACAAAAATACTGTCAGGGGGTGGGGGAGACGTACTTTCGGAGATATGACTTGTCAAAGTTTGAGCAAGAGCTCCAAAGCTCCTATCCACAGTGCTTTCACACATTTTGCGCGTATGTTCTGGGGAATATCGAGTTATCATTTTGCCCAAATGTCTGTACTGAATTTTTTGCTGAAAGTGGTATCAAACGATTGGGTTCGAGTCCCTGATGAAAAATTCAAGGTCAAATTTTATTTTGTCTGACCGGCTGACCGGCCATCCGTTGCCACGATAACTTGAGAACGGAAAGAGATAGCGACTAGAAATTTTCAGAGTAGGTGGCGTATCCTAATACGACGGACAAGTTCGTTAATGGATATAATCGGCCCAATGGTTTCCGAGTAATAATTTTGTTTTCAACCATTACTGATCCGATTGAATCGAAACTTGGTGAGTAGTTGTAGAATATAAACTTAAAGACGTTTGTAAAATTTTGTGAGAATCGCATAACCTATAAAATTTTTAAAAAATTATTGAAAAATATTATTTGTGTCATAACCTGAGAACGAAACAGATAGCAATTTGAAATTTTGAGGTTAGGTTGAGCATCTGAATGTGACGTTTCAGTTCGTTTATAAGCGAAATCGGCCAAACGGTTTCGTAGTTATACCCATCTGAAATTTGGTTGTTATTTCCTCAATTACTCAATTCTTGCAAAATTTCGTGAGGATCGTATCTGTAGAAAATTAAAAAAAACATTGAAAATCACTGGAAAAAATTCTATTTATAAGAAACTATAGATCCGACGTCGCTTAAATTTTGCGAGAGCCTTCAAGACCTAACTTTGCTACCAAGTTCCAAATTTGAACAAGACCAGATCCATATTGTTGGAGATCCCAGCAGCCTTGTGTGACTTCAGTAGCTGTATGTGTGACCATTGCCAGCATTGCCTCGATAGCTTTTGAACGAAAGGAGATAGGGACTTGCAATTTTCAGGGTATGTTGTATACCCGAATGGAAGAATTAATTTCGTTTACGGGCATAATTGGTCCCACGTTTTCAGAGTTATACCCACCTGGAATATTATTGCCTCGATAACTAAGAAAATATAGACTCGATCGAATTGAAGCTTGGTAATTAGTTGTAGAATATCGACATAAAGACGTGTTCAACATTTTATAAGAACCGTACCCCTAGAAAATTTCAAAAAAATTTCGAAAAAAAAATATTGGTTCAAGCACTGACGTGAAGTCAGGAGCTTTTCCGCGTATGTTCTATTCTCCATCCTCCTGTATTGGACACTCTCGCGCAAAAGCTCCTGACTTTACGTCAGTGCTTGAACCAATTTTTTTAGATAACATACAGGATTCTAATGACGTACTCAAACCTAGTAAGCCGTCATTCGGGACGCCCACGTACATCACAAATCCAATCCAACGGCACGAACGGGTCATTTGATGAAACATTCAATCAAATGAAAAGCGTTTAATACCCTCAATCGCAATCCGATCGTCCCTTATCAACAGAACAAGCCACAAATAGTCGGTCCGATAGTTTGAAACAATGCGGGTCCGGCTACATCTCTCTCTGCTTGTATTCCAGCATTTCATTTTGGCGGTTTAATTCTAGATAACGATTTTTTGTTCCCATCCACTGTTTTTCGAGCGTTCGTTACGGTAGGAAATTTCGCAAAATGGAAAAGTCAGCAGGGGACAAATGGATTGGAACTTGGGCGTTCGATATAAAATTCGATTGGTTTTCGGAGTGAATGAACAGGTATTATCGAGCTCATGCGTTTATATACAGGGTGAGTATTGTGTCTCTGGACTGGATATAAACAATTAAAGGGTTTGCCAATTAGAAATTAATTTTTAATAGCCTGATTTTGGCAGCTGACATCTCAAAATCTTTCGTTTTTCTGCGCTCTTGTTCCTCTGAACAGAGTGCTTATCAATTTTAGAAATTTTGAATGAAAATGATCGATATGGCTCGACTCACTAATCAAGAATCCTTAGGCAAAATCGATTCGGTCCGGCCGGATGTGAGCTAGACAGTTGAAATATTCAAAGTACATTTGGGAGATAAATATTTGGGTTAAGTTCATTATTGGTTATTCGGCATCGGAGTAACGCGAATTTGTTTTTACATTACAAATTTCAAACTGAATGTTTTTTAAGATGCTGTTTTATCATGGGAATCCATTCATATCATTTCCAACTCTAACAAGCTAATACTTTCGGAGATATGATTTTTGAAAATTTCAATACTAAATCGTACTTATATAAATGTCTTCACAGAATACTGTGATTATTCTATCTATGAATTATTATATGATCTGTGTTCAAAAATGTCACCTTATCTACCTATAAAAGACATTCAAATTTATTTCTGGTTCGTTAGTCATGATATAAAATATCCATCCTGTTCTAGAAGGCAAAGTATGACAAAATGCAAAATGACCAATGGAATTATTTCAGCTATCCTAGAATTATAATGATTATAGGATATTATAATTTTTGGGTGATACTAAAATGCCCTTGGAGAATCCATATGATGATGGAAATATATACTTCGGTAAGTTAATCAAATTTGGTTCAGAATATCTCCAGTAAAAACAAAACTGGAATATTGGCTAAGTTTCAATTGATATAATATAATTTTCAGAGTAGACTACAGGAATGACTATCTCGAATAAGTTCGTTATTGGGTAGAATAAGTCTGTTAGTTTCGGATTAGTAATTTTTGGCACTCTTGTTTTTTTTAATGTCACTTTTTGAATTTAATTTCTTTAATGATGCAGTTCTATCATACGAATACATTGACATCACTCCCAACTCTGAGAAACCAATACTTTCGGAGATATAATTTGTCAAAGTTTGAAAAAAACGACAAAGCTCCTCTCCACAGGGATTTATCACTTTTTGATAGATTAGTCGAACATTTTGCCATTGATAAAATTGGAAAAGCAGGGACATGAGAGCATCCTTATGTGGTCCCATACTGTTCAAATCTAGAACTGGGATATAGAAGTCTCCTGACTTCACGTCAGTGCTTGAACCAATTTTTTTCTTCGAAATTTTTGAAAAAATTCCTAGTGGTACGCTTCTCACCAAATTTTACACATGTCTTTATGTCGATATTCTACAACTAGTTACCAAGCTTCAATTCGATCGAGAGTTGAGTTATCGAGGAAATAATATTCCAGGTGCGTATAACTCCGAAACCGTTGGACCGATTATGCTCAAAAACGAACTTAAGTCTCTTATTTGGATGCGCAACCTTACCTGAACATTGCAAGCCCCTATCTCCTTTCGTTCCAAAGTTATCGAGGCAACGGTCACCCATCCAGCTACTGAACACAAGACTGTTTGGATCTCCAACAATATAGATCTGATCGTGTTCAAACTTGAAACTTGGCAGTAGGCTTATGTTCTGAAGGCTCTCGAAAAATTTTAGCGGTGATGGACGAATAGTTTCTGATATATAGAATATTTTTCAATGATTTTCAATGATTTAAAAAAAAATTTCTAGCGAAACAAAACCGTTCGGCTGATTATGCCTATAATCAAACTCAAATATCGCATTCAGATGAACAACCTAACCTGGAATTTTTCATGTCGCTGGTCTTTACGTTGTCAGGTTGTCGTGACATACCTAAATGATATTATTTAATATTTTTTTAAGAATTTTCTAGTGATACGATTCTCACAAAATTTCACAAAAGTCCTTAGGTTTGGATTCTAGAACTACTCACCAAGTTTCAGTTGAACCGGATTCGTATTCGTTGAAAACAAAATTATTTCTCGGAAACCATTAGGCCGATTATGACAATAAACGAAATTGCCCGTCGTATTGGGATGCGTCACCTATCCTGAATTTTTCAAGTGGCTATCTCTTTTCGTTCTCAAGTTATCGTGGCAACGGCCGGCCTGACAGAATGAAATTTGACCTCGAATTCTTCATCAGGGTTTCCAACCCAATCGTTTGCGACCCTTTTCGGCAAGAAATTCGAAAATTACGGATATTTGGGCAAAATCATAACGCAATATTCCCCAGAACATACGCGCAAAAAGGTTTTGAAGGCTCTCGCGAAATTTCAACGATATCTAACGGATAGTTTCTGAGCTACTGAATATTGTTCAATAATTTTTTTGAAATTTTCTCATTTTCATCCTTTTATAAGTTTTCGTGTTGGTATTTCAAAATTATCCACCCAGTTTCAATTCGATCAGATCAACATTTTTCAAGTTATAGGGAAAACAAAACTCAGAAAACACTCGGATTTTTCCATTTACGAAATTAACCGATATATGTATGTCCCAGACATACCCTGCAAATTGCAACCCTAGTTTGAGACTTAAAGTGCTTACGGCCGGCCGGACTGACATAATTAATTTGGACATCAAATTCTACATCAGTGTATCGAACCCTTTCTTTTGAGGTCATTTTCGGTCACTAACTCGAAAAATACAGACATTTAGGCTGGTTTTCCTGTCACGCTGACGGTCGGCGCTGATGGGTCAATATGTATGTAGCTATAAGTAGCGTTTTCGAGTCACGCAGCACTGACGGCCGTCAGCGCTGAGCTATATACGCGCACGTACGCGCCGGCGCGTCGGCGCCGCTGACTAGCTGGCACCGACAAGCCTCCACATTCAGTGAGCCAGAGACAATAGCATCCTTTTATTTCTCTATGTGATCAGCGCGATACTAAAAGGATCCGAGCTGACCAATCAGCGCTGACCGTCAGCGACGACCGTCAGCGTGACAGGAAAACCAGCCTTATGCAGAACGATAGACAGGGAAACCAGCGTGCCAAAAAGAAAACCTATACAGTACAATATAATACAATACAACTTCATTCATTCTGTCAGACGTAACAATGACGTGTTGGACATGTCAACGAAATTGTAATAATATAAATTAGAAGCAATAAAATTCAATGATTGAAAAAATACGAAAGTAAATATAATTAAAATGAACATTATAACTTAATGAGCTAGAGTGAGATTCGTCTATGCTATAAAAACATATTTTAATTAATAGATTTTTCAATTCTTAACCCTCTACTGCTATCGTGCTTTTTGGTAACATAAATGGTATGGTCGGGTCATTGCTGACCCGAATTTTTTACAATGTTTTAAACGTCTTGAAAGATTTTTGTCCATTGAATAACTACGCAGAATATATGCAGATAGGTTTATAGTCAAATGTCAAAAATAATTATCAATTGAAGAAGAAGTAATTCTTGAACACTGGTATCTTAAGCTGAATACCACGTTTTCACCAATGAATAAAAATTGGAGTATCTAAAACAGCGAATTTCGAGAAAATCCATATATTTTCTTCTCAAAAATTTGTGAGTACGAAACTCAAGGCACCATTCATGAAAGAAAATGTAATTTTAGATAGAAATAATATCAAATAAATGGGTTCAAGCCCTGTGGACAGGAGCTTTCTGGCGCTCTTGTTCGAACAGACAAATTATATCTCCGAAAGTATTGGTTTCTCAGAGTTGGGAATTATATCAATGTATTCTTATGATAGAACTGCATCATAAAGGAAATTCAATTCAAATAATAGTTTATTTATCAAGATTAAATGAGCAATCTGAGAATGAGAACTGCACCATGGAAGAAATCATATTAAAATAGCTGAAATAAATTTGGCTCTCTCTTATAGAACAGGATGAAATGTACGAGTATGAACACAGATCATATAATAAAGCTTAGATAGAATAATTATAACATTCTGTGAAAACATAGAAGTACGATTCATTATTGAAATTTCGAAAAATCATATCTCCGAAAGTATTTTAGCTTGTTGGAGTTGAAAATGATATCAATGGATTTTTATGGTGAAACTGCATCTTAAATAAAAATTGAATTTGAAATTTGTTACTTAAAAACATTTTTTTTTCGTTACTCCGAAACCATCTGGCCTATTTTGCCCAATAACGAACTTAATCGAGATATTTATCTCCCTAACCTCTGAAAATTTCAACTACCTAGTTCATTCCGTTCGAGAGTTATTGTAGAATTTTTTTTTTTAAATTTTCAATTTTTTTTTTGACACTTTGCGGTAACCTGGTCAATACAAAACTTCACAAGCGTATAAAGGTCATGATTCTACAATTTGATGCTAAATTTCAGATAGATCGAGTGATCGGTTTCGGAAATATTCTTAAAAAATGTTTTTACTAAAATTGGCCATAACTCCGAAACCGCTTTATGGATTTCGCCCATTAACGAACTCGTCTGAGATATTTACGCTCCAAACCCACCTCGCAAATTTCAATCCTCTAATTCTTTTCGTTCGAGAGTTATCGTGCCTACGGCCGGCCGGCCAGACCGGCCGGACAGAATCGATTTCGACCTCGGATTCTTGATCAGTGAGTCGAACCAAATCGTTTGAGACCATTTTCAGCCAAAAATTCGAAAATTACAGACATTTGGGCAAATTGATAAGCACTCAGTTCCGAGGAACTAGAGCGCCAAAAAATACTGTCAATAACTTTTCTTATTATAGGTATGTATTATTGGCAATGATCACATAAGGATTGTGGAGCTGAGAACCTTGCATATAGATTTTTTACGTTTAGGTTCTGCAGCAAGTACTATATTTATTGTCTTTTGTTGACGGGCATCTGTATCATCTACGCCGTTTTCGGTTGTTAGGTTGTTCTTCCTGGACAGCAATTGTGTAGATCCTGATTTGAAATTGGCACATTTTTTATCCAATGCGTCATTTTGTTGTATTGTAGTAGAGTATCATCTCAAGTTTCTCTGATTCCATATCTAATCTGCTGTCATGACCGTATTTCTTCTTCATTGTAGCTTTTACCGCCGATCAAAATGTGATCCATCACAATCGAAAAATAACACTACTGATGGTATCGTCGGGTCAAAACTGACCCAAAGGAGCTAATAACAACACTTAGAATAAACATACGCAACTGAAACCCTAAACACCTCTAGATAGGAAGATATCCAGAGAATTCACGAAGCCCAAACCTATTATGCCGATTCGTCTCGGATATATTAGTAAATAAGGAAGTGGTAGGTCCAAAATGACCCGACGATACCAGTTAAGGGTTAAGATCATCGTTCGATCGTTTAGATGATTATACAATGTGATACCCGTCAGTATTAATGACGACTAGTATTTGGTCGTTTTGTGTATAGGTACACTGATAGTATTCTGAGGTCTAGTATAAATTATAGCCATGGAAATCTGAGCACATTATAAAACTACCCGGGTTACATCAAGCAGTTTAATATATACAGTGTGGAAAACTCAAGTAGAACAAATTCATTATCCTGGTTACCTTCAAAAGACAAGTACAACCCCAAATTTTTCAAACAGGAAGTATGGGCTTGTGATAACCTGAGGTGTAGGGGATCGACTAAGAGACCCTATGGAGGCTAGCAAACCGAGCTGAGGGGGATCAACCATGAAACCCTGTCAGCTAATAAGAGACCGACCGAGGCTACAGCACGGGCTACTCGCTAGATCGGATCCTCCTAAAACACAAAACAAAATGGGCTTGTGATACACGTTTGAAAGGTCGCGTCATTCTCACACACGTAAATTGAGTAGAGATGCCTTCACAACATTCAATGTCAGCCATTCGTCGATTCTAAACATATTAAAACAAAATAAAACGAATCCCTATAAAATGATAGCTACCGTGGAGCTCTTGGAAGTCGATTTTGATAGGAGAACTTATTTTTGTGAACAAATAATGGACATGTTGGATAACCATATTATCCAATAAGTAGACGTTTTGTTTTCTGATCAGTGCACTTTTTCTCTCGACGGCCATGCTAATCGTCAAAATTTCCGCTACTGGTCTACCGAAAATTCTCACTGGATGAGAGAATAACACACGCAATTCCCTCAAAAGGTTGAAGTTTCGCAGGAAATGTTCTAAACCATATCATAGGCCCCTTTTCCATTGAGAGCAAGTCGAATGGCGATAAATATTCAGTAGTAATTCAAAATGATGTCCGTTCCAACTGTGGCAAATTTATATACTGATCAAGGAATTCCACAAGTCCAAAATATTATATGGTTCCAACAAGATGGAGCACCACCACATTACCAACGCAATGTCCGGCAGTACCTCGACGCAATATTTCCAAATCGGTGGATAGGAAGGCGAGGAACGATCGAATGGCCAGCTCGATCTCCTTACCTTAACCCATTAGATTTCTTTTCATGGGGATATGTAAAGAGCATTGATGTGTATAAAACTGAACCCTTGATTTGAAAGACCTGAAAGATCGAATAACGCTTGCGATCAGGTCGAAAATCCTGAGATGTTGAATATTGGTGTAAGAAAATATTATTAGAGGTTAGCATGTGGCGTTCGCGGTGAACACTTTGAACGTCTGCTTCATCAAAATTCATAATCTTTTGCTATATTTCATATAACATTTTAGTTTTTGATGTTTTACCATATTTTCGATAATCACTAATTTTATTTTTTTCTAATTTGATGTTTGCAATAAACATGAAAGTGACAACATTTCTAAATAGAGAATCAGGCGACCTTTGAAATATGCATCACAAGCCCATAACTCCTATTTGAAAAATTGGGGGTTATAACCGTCTTCCGAAGGGGACTGAACGTAGGGTTCGCATTTTTACGAAGAAGAATGTTTGGGACAGTATGGCGATTTGGTCGATGCCGAGGTTTAATCAGGCCTCAATCTGCCTACTCCTGATTAACCCGGAATATCAACGTAAGTAAACATGCGCTGACTAGGCCTCAATCTGCCTATTCCCAGTCAGCAAAAATAAAGTTTCCTAACTAGGCCTCAATCTGCCTACTCCTAGTTAGGTTAATAAATAAAACAGTGAAAAGCATGGATTAGATATATACTGACAATAAACAACACAACACAACATCAAAGCACTTCAATACATTATGACTGTTCTGCCTTTTTGGTTGCGCTTCCTCGACTTTATTTAAAGTGTGAACTCGCTTTCGAGTGATATCTATTCCGGGAAGCCATCTATCCGTTGCCGTTGGTAGTTTGGCCCCCTGGTGGTGTATCTCCGCTTCAAGGGCTTGCTTATGTATCTTGTGGCGCTCTCTGTCGGGGGTAGCGTTAACATGGTTGGCAGCGCCAACAATAACCGTAACAAAGTAGTCACCCCACAGGGCGCGCCATCGTGACGGTGAAGAGGTAGTACCCACAGTACCCCCTTGCTAGTGATTAACGATACCAATTGCATTACAGCCCTGCCTGGAAACGCTCGGGGAAACGAACTTGCCTACCTGATCTGGTCGTGTAAGCTGCTGGCGCTTGCGTTACTTTCTCTGGTTCTGCTGGTGCAGGTGGGATAGGTTGTTGGGCCGGAGGTGAGTTCTCGCCTGGCAAAAAGAAAAGAATTCCTTCGTCGTCGTCGGCCTCGTTCGGATTTACAGAGTCCTCCGGTGAATTTTCGTTGACCACGATGTAGGCTGGTTTCAGCCTGTCGATTGAAACCGGAACGTTGGTACCGTGAATTCGGAGGGTGAAGTGTTTTTCGGTTCGAGAAACCACCTCGAATGGTCCATCGTAGGGGTGCTGGAGCGGACGCCGAACGGCGTCGTGCCTTATGAAGACGTGGGATGCGGTGGCGAGATCTTTGAAGACGAAGATCTTCCGCTCACCGTGTCTGGTGCCGTTGACTGGTCGGAGTGCCTGAAAGTGCTGGCGCAGGTCGCGAACGAAATCGTCGGAGTTATCCGGGTTCATGGTAGACGTTGAAACCAGGAACTCGCCAGGAAGACGGAGTGGTTCTCCGTATATCATCTCAGCAGCAGTGGATTGGAGATCTTCTTTCCAAGCGGAGCGGATCCCCAGTAGTGCAGTGGGTAGTGCGTGGACCCACGTGTCAGAATCCAAGCATTTAATGGAAGCTTTGAGCTGACGGTGGAGTCGCTCGACCATTCCGTTGGCGGCCGAGTGATATGCCGTGGTTCTGAGATGGTCCATCCCCAGTAGCTTGTTCAAGCAGCGAAATAGGTAGGACTCGAATTGCCGTCCTTGGTCTGTAGTTACTCGAAGTGGGACGCCAAACCTGGCAACCCAGTTAGTGTAAAATGCTCGGGCGACGGCTTTTGCTGTCTGGTCTTGGAGCGGTATTGCTTCTGGCCATCGAGAAAATCGATCTACGCAGGTGAGGCAATACCGATATCCTTTGGAAAATGGCATCACGATCAGATCGGTGTAAAGTTACCGATCGGAGACGAAACATGTCGTGACACTTTTGACCGCTGGCACTGGATGCAGACTCGGGACCACGCTCGACAATCTTTGGAGATGGAGGGCCAGATGTATCGTTGCTTCATCAGCTTGGTGGTGGCCTTGGCACCTGGATGGGACAGACCGTGGATGGCGTCAAAAGCTGGTTTCCGAAATGGACCTGTCAGGAAGGGTCGTGCCTTTGTGGTGGATATATCGCAGAAGACCGCAACGTTGGATCCTGGTATCGTGACTTGGCGCAGAAGTAAGCCAGAATCTTGCTTCTGGCGGAACTCTTGGAGCTCTGGGTCACATTGCTGGAATGCTGCGAGGGTCTCGAAGTCGAGTGGTGCTGCGATCTCGTCCACCCTGGAAAGGGCATCTGCGACGACGTTTTCCTTACCGGATATATGCCGGATTTCTGTAGTGAACTGCCCGATGGAGTCCAGGTGACGGTAGCGGCGTGGGGAGCATTGATCGGACTTCAACCATGTGTCGGAAGTACTTGACCGATTTGTAGATGACCAGGAGTTCCCGATCGTAGGCGCTGTACTTGCACTCAGCGCCAGCCAGCTTCTCCGAAAAAAATCCAAGTGGTTCTCACTCGTTGCCAGCCCGTTGGTGCAGTGCGGCTCCAATGGTGTGGTCTGATGCATCACAAACAGAGGAGACCTCGGCACCAAGTTTGGGGTGTGCCAGGAGTGTCGCTTTTGCAAGTTCTTCCTTGCAGGCCGCGAATGCGGCATCAGCGTGGTCGTTTCAATTCACTGCTGCCTTCTTTTTTATGTTTCCTTGGAGCAGGTCATTGGGTGGCGCCTGGGTCTTAGCAGTCCCGGGCATGAAACGCCTGTAGAAGTTCAACATGCCCAGGAATTGCCAGAGATCTTTTGCTGTTGTTGGCCTGGGATATTCGCGGATGGCAGCGACTTTCTCGGGGAGCGGTTTTGTTCCATCACCAGATACTAGGTATCCCAAGAACTTGATTTCCCTAGCACCAAGGCAATATTACGCTGAATTGACGACAATTCCGTATAGCCGGAGACGTTCGAAAAGAATGCGGAGATGTTCATGACGCTCTTCCTCGGACGAGGAGGCCACCAGTAGGTAGTCAATATAGGCCTACACGAAGTCAAGTCCCCGGAGAACCTCGTCGATGAACCGCTGGAACGTTTGGGCGGCGTTTCGTAGTCCAAAACTCATCGCCGGGAATTCGAACAATCCGAACGTAGTAGTGATGGCCGTCTTCTCCACGTCTTCGGGAGCCACCGGGATATGATGGTACGCTCGTACCAGGTCAATGGTGGAAAAAATTGACTTTCCACGGAGCATTTGGACGAAGTCTTGGATGTGGCGCACTGGATATCGGTCTGGTAAAGTGCGCGCGTTTAGTCCCCGGTAGTCTCCACAAGGACGCCATTCATCTCACTTCTTCGGCACCATGTGGAGTGGCGAAGCCCAACTGCTCTGCGATGGGCGACAAATACCCAATTGCAACATGGATTCGAATTCCTTCCTAGCGGCGAGGTAGCGGTCCGCGGCTAGGCGACGTGGCTTCTGTGAGACGGGTTGTCCTGGTGTGGTGTGAATGCGATGCACCGTACGTTGTTTCACATCAGCTGCTTTGCAAGCGCCATCGGGGCGCGTCAGCTCCGGGAACTGTTGGAGCAACTTGGAGTCCCGTCCCGTGACACTGATACTCGTGGATCGGTCAAGTAAGCGTCCGTTGCGCAGATCCACGAGGAGGTCGTAATGACTCAGAAAATCCACCCCGATGATGGCCTTGGACACGTCCGCGATGACGAAACTCCACGCGGAATCGAACCATACGTGTCGATCGCACTACCGTTAGCCGCGGTTAGCTCGTACCCGGTTTTTACCCGTCGGCCATTCACTAAACGTCACGGAAACACGCACAAGTCAGCGCCGGTGTCGATCAAAAAGTCTACTCCACTGCTTCGGTCCGTCAAAAACAAGCGGCGTGTGTTGGGGCAGCCGTCGTCTGCCGCGTTTAGCGACTGCCCTTGCCGTTTCCCTCATTCACGTTGTCGTTACCAGCGTAGGTGCACGGTTCTTCGCACCTATGTGCCTTGTCCCCGAACCGATAGTGGTAAAAGCACATACCACCGAACCGAGTTCGTGATCGGGAGCGCGAGTGACGACGCGATGTAGGACCATTGGGGTTCTGCAAGCGACCGCGCACTTCCACCCGTAGCTCGTTCAACTCGCGACTTTGTTCGTCCAAGCGCACTGTCAACCTCTCCAACACTTCACACAGCTGGGATTCGCCTGATGTCACCGCAGACACTTGTTGCGGCGCGACAGCATCTAGCGCCTCCATTACGCAATCGGCGGTTTTGGCTAGGTCGTCCATGGTGACGTTTGGTTGGGCAGCCTGTGCGGCAATGCTGGCACGAGCGAGTGGGTTTATCCACTCCATCCATAGGGCGCGGACGATCTCGTCTGCGGCGTTGCCCCCAGCGAGCTGTTGCTGGTACCTCCGTAACTGGGACGGCTTCCGGTCTCCAATTTCTACTCTCTCTAGAAGTTGCCACGTCTTTTGGGCCTGTGATTTCCCCAGTTGTTGGAGAAAGTGCTCTTTTAGCGTTTCGTACGGCTTTTCGGCTGGAGGGTCGATAATCAGGTCGCGGATCTCTTTCGCGTACCTTCCGTCGAGTGATTTTGCAACCTGACGGAATTTGGCTGAGCTGGCTGTTAGACCGACATCTTCGAGTGCCCACTCGACTTGCTGGAACCATACTTCCGGGTCATCTGGGGTGAATACGGGGATTTTGAGGCGTGCTAGTACTTCTGGTGTGGATGCTGCGGCGGATTGGTTCGGCATCTTGGCGATCGGGGTTATGTCCGCGGGAAAATCGTCCCTGTCACTCATAAAGTTGACGTTGATCACGTCGGGGTCACCAGTTTTGGGACCGTATGGCGATTTGGTCGATGCCGAGGTTTAATCAGGCCTCAATCTGCCTACTCCCAGTCAGCAAAAATAAAGTTTCCTAACTAGGCCTCAATCTGCCTACTCCTAGTTAGGTTAATAAATAAAACAGTGAAAAGCATGGATTAGATATATACTGACAATAAACAACACAACACAACATCAAAGCACTTCAATACATTATGACTCTTCTGCCTTTTTGGTTGCGCTTCCTCGACTTTATTTAAAGTGTGAACTCGCTTTCGAGTGATATCTATTCCGGGGAGCCATCTATCCGTTGCCGTTGGTAGTTTGGCCCCCTGGTGGTGTATCTCCGCTTCAAGGGCTTGCTTATGTATCTTGTGGCGCTCTCTGTCGGGGGTAGCGTTAACATGGTTGGCAGCGCCAACAATAACCGTAACGCAGTAGTCAGCCCACAGGGCGCGCCATCGTGACGGTGAAGAGGTAGTCCCCACAAATGATAATTTAAAATTTGAATTTGAAGTATTTCGGGATTTTCCATAAATATCTATAGTAAGATATTGAATATAATCCATTTAGCATCTCCACACTGTTAGGGCTTCACACGAGACTAGAGTAGGCGAGAGTATAAAAAATCTCGTCTCGTCTCACTCAATTCTGAATATCTATAATAAATATTATAATATACAGGGTGTAACTAAATAAGTGTTAAATATTTAAGATGGCGATTCCTCATCTAAAAAAAGATAGGATCTTTCATATAAAGAAACTTCATTGGAGCATTCCTTGTTAAGATACAGCCCCTTAAAGGGGGTACAGAAGTTTTGTTTAATAATTTTTGTCACAAGCACTAACAAAGTCACAATATTGAAATTAACCTGATATTTTCTAATACCAGAGAGACACTTAGCCAGTAATTTAATTGGTTTATCCTATGGTTGTATGCCATTTTAATAACAAGTGGATTAAAGTAACAAATTAAGAACAGAACAACGACAAACAATTAGTATTAATTCAATTTCAAAAATTAACAAACTAACAGCGTCATACCAATTTAATTATCACTGTCGCTAATAGCGGCCTACCTAGATAAATTAGTTTCGTTTTATGACGATATGTATCTTGTTCGAAAAATAATGTTTTGCTGTGATCTGGTTTATTTTGGGCAAATAATTCAAGAAAAATTTTTTGCTTAGAATGAAACAGGATATCGGAAATACATTTTAAAACAGTAAACAAATAATATGACAAAAAGTTACATTGGAAATAAATTTTAGGGGTTGCTTTTTCCACCCCTTACAACCATGGGATAAACCAAATAAATTACTGGCTAAGTGTCTCTTTGGTATTAGAAAATATCAGGTTAATTTCAATATTGTGACTTTTTTAGTGCTTGTGAAAAATATTATTAAACAAATTTTTTGTACCCCCTTCAAGGGGCTGTATCTTAACAAGGGATGCTCCAATGAAGTTTCTTTATATGAAAGATCCTATCTTTTTTTCGATGAGGAATCACCCCCTTAAATATTTTACACTTATTTAGTTACACCCTGTATAAACGAATAGGTATACAATAATGAATACTTTGGTAAAGCTATATTTATTACGCTCTTACACAAAAATATTTGTACATGTACATATTATTTTTAATTTTAAACACTGATAATTTTAACTTCCAAGAATTCAAACATAATCACACGCTTGCATCACATCATTTTTCAATGATATACGTGTTTTTGCCATGATCATTCCTGCTAAGGAAAATAATCTTTCCGCAGGTACAGATGTGGCCATTAATAAATCATCGACCATCTTGGAAAGTGTAGGAAGAACTTTTTCATCACTCTCCACCACTGTAAAATATTTTGATTCCTATTTGCTCTTTCTAACAGCAAATATTCTTCAAACTCAGCTTTCCAATATTTCGAAAGTTTTGTTGATGTTTTAAATATGCTATCGATGTCGATACATTTTCTAATAGAATTCAACAATTTGGTATAGTTTTCAAAAAACACCTTCCCATAGGGTAGATCATTGAGGGTGTTCTTGGCATATTCCTCATAACACTTTTCGAAACATTGAATAGCTTCATTTCTTTACCAGTTGTATTATACGTAGTTCCACAGATGTTTACAATAATTGTTCACATCTTCACTACAAGGAGCACAAGAGAATAAATTCCTCCAGATGTTCAGATAGAGACGAAATTTTCAAAGCATTGGGATTAAGGGGCAATAAACGTTGTCCGTTAAGTATTGAATTCATAATGGCATCCGTTTTTATGGTTGTGAATTCTATTTTGTCTTGAAGAATGATCTCAATTATCGCAAGGTCATAACGAATTAATAATCTCCAAAAAAATCGTGTATTTCTAGAACGATCGATGCATAATATAGATAAAATATATTGGTAATTATAGTGGAAACTCTTCATATTCAATTGTTTTCTGTGGGTGTTGAAAAAGTCGAGTCGTATATAAAACTTCATACAAAAAATTCAACGAGACCAAAAACGGGACTCTCATGTTGCGCTATATGTGATCTCGGTATCGCCTATAATATTTTTGAAAACGTCTCGTCTAGTCTCGTCTCGCTTCTACGAGACGAGACGAGAAAAATCTCGCTCTCACGTGAAGCCCTACACACTGTATGTTCAAAAATATGCAACTTGAACAGTACCCTAGGCAGCAGTAAACATTTTTCTCAGATTCCACTATCTCGTCCTTCACATGGAATAGCGCATAAAAGGACGCTTGTACCTCATTTAGGCAGACAGAAAACTACACATACCGACTACTCTCAAAGAAAATCCCACAGCGAACACAAACTCAGGTATGATATCAAAGCCTTCCACCTAGTTTTGGCGCGGCCTGCACGTCTGTAAGATATTTAAAACACGCTAAGAGACAGCTAGCAGCGAACCCTTCTGGCGGTCGGGGAACATATCCTTTATTTCCTGTGTCAGAAACTGTGTTTGGAAATAATAAACGTGGGACGTGTTTCACATGCAGAGGAGCTTAGCCGATTAATTGAGGGCGTCGGGACTTCAGTTTATAATGAAATCCCGCAAAACCCTCCCGGTATGTGTATTTCAGAATATATCGCGAATAATTACTGCAGAAATGGAGTACGTTTACCATCAGAATTGAGGGTATGTTGCAAACATAACGTTCACTCGTTAAACATGAAGTTAGGGTTCCTTTCATGAATACAGATGTAACCATTTGGAAATTTTCGCTATGGAATTTGCGAATCCGGGAAACCACTGGATACCCGAAGTTGAAGTGCCCGTTAAAAATACTATAATTGGACCAATAAATAAAATTTGATTTTTTCTTCTAAATAACAAAATTTGCATTTTGTGCGATAACATACCCAGGCAACATAGAGAGCTCCCACACAGGCATGAGCCTAAGGGGGGGGGGATGATCCCTCCCAATGTTAAACGATATGGCAAATTTCCATAACAGTTGGAAATGTTTCGAAGGAGTTGGCAAATTTTCAACATAATTGGAAAATTTTCGAAAGGGTTTGCAAATTTTCAACGCAGTTGGAAACATTTCGAAGGAGTTGGAAAAAAATTCGAAGCAGTTGGAAAAATTTCATTGTGGTTGAAATATTTCCGAATGAATTGTCATGAAATGTGAAGGAATTTTACCGCCTGACTGGATAAATTCAAAGCACGCATATAATAGGGACGCCGTAAATTCAATATTCAATAATTTCTGCCACAATGAGTGTAGCCGGCAAAAAATGATATTTATCATTATATGGCATTAGTAGTATTTGAACACATAAATTATTTATTTTCTTTTGCGTTATCCCAATGCGGGACTGGAGTATGTAATAAAACTAACCATCTTGTACCAATTTGAGCTGTTTCTCACTGTCGAACGGCATTTTGAAAAGCTTTTATTTCTATTGAATTTAGCGACGTAAATATACCGGTTGGCCCACAACAGGCGCGGAGCTCGTTTTGAGGGAGTAAATGGAGCTATATTAAGAATATTTTCTTGTGACGTGTGTAGGGTGTCCAAAATCACAATTTAAAATTATTTTCCTATACACAGGGTGTTCTAAAACAAAGATATGGGTCAAAGTTACATATTTTTAAATGTAACACCCCAAATTTGACCTCAAAAATGGAATGATAAGCTCAAATTATTATAAGTTTCTTCAGATCACTTTATACCACAGAAGCACCTCTGGAATATACAGAGTGATCATAATAAATTCTCAAACATCAACTTTAAATAATGGTCAAAAACTTTCCTATTTCAAATGGCACACCCGGTATTTCTATATTTCGTTGAGTGCAAAAATTAATTTCGAAACTATCTTCATCAGGTTTTCCCGCACCCAAACCTGATAGTTTCTCAGCAATTTTCGACCATTATTTGTAGTTGAAGTTCGAAAATGAATTATTATCACTCTGTATATTCCAGAGTTAACTATTTTTCTGTATAGGAGTAGCAATTATGTCTACTCGAAAAAACACTGTCTATATTGCTGGCGTAACTGGATTCTTCATCAATTGCTATTTAAAAACACTCCATATTTTCGCCTTTTTCTCGTAAATGGTGCTTCTAAGGTATACAGTAATCTGATGAAACTCATCATAATTTGTGCTTGCCATTCCATTTTTTAGGTCAAATACAGGGTGTTGCAAAAAAAAAATTAACTTTGGTGTATATATTTGTTTTCGAACATCCTGTATATATGAAAATAATTTTAAATTGTGCTTTCGAACACGCTACAAACACCACAAAAAAATATTCTCGAAATATCTCCATTTATTCCCTCAAAACGAGCTCCGCGTCTGTGGTGGGCCACCCGGTATTAGTACGAAGTTTGCTATTTTCTTTCAACAATAGAAATAGATCATTTTAAATTTCATAAAAGAAGTTTTGATGCTATTGCTTCTGATGATCCACCCCAAATGTTGAACGGAGTTTTCAAAGCATTCAAAGTAGTTGGAAAAATTTAACTTAACTCTGGAATTTTTATCTAATCCTTGCTTTCCATGCTTTCCCCCCCCCCCCAAAAATTAGGCTTCAGCCCGTCCCTGCTCCCACAGATATCTCAGCTACATCTTTGCGGGAAAATGTAAGGACTTTTGTTACCTTTCTGGGTATCAGTATCAGCCTTTGTGAAAAAATTGGTTCAAGCGCTGACATGAAATCAGGAGCTTTTGCGCGTGTGTTCTATTGTCCATTCTCCTGTATTAAACTCTTAATTCGAATTTACCATGGTATATTAGAATTAAGAGGGTCCAATACAGAAGAATGGACAATATAATTTATCATGGTAAATTCGATTAAGAGTATCCAATACAGGATAATGGACAATAGAACATACGCGCAATAGCTCCTGACTTCCCGTCAGTGCTTGAAATCTTTAGGTGTATGGGTCTCAACAAATTTTACACACGCCTTTATGTCGATATTCCACAACGAGTTACCAAGCTTCAATTCGATCGAGTCTATATTTTTGAGTTTTCGAGAAAATAATATTCCAGGTGAATATAACTTCGAAACCGTCGGACCGATTATGCCCAAGAACGAACCTAACTCTCCCATTGGGATGTGCAACGTAACCTGAAAATTACAAGTCCCTATTTCCTTTCGTTCGAAAGTTATCGGGGCAACGGTCACCGATCCAGCTACTGAACTCGCACTAGGCTGCTCGGATCTCCAACAATTACGTTCAGAAGGCTCTCGCACAATCAGCGATGTCGGACGAATAGTTTCTGAGGTATAGAAGTGATGCTAGTGATACGATCCCCACGAAATTTCGCAAGAATTTTTGCGTTGACTTTATACATCTAATAACCATGCTTAAATTGGATCGGTTTCGTATTTTTCGAGTTATTGGGGAAATAAAAACCAAATTTCAGATGGGTATAACTCCACAATCGTTTTGCCAATTATGCCTATTAACAAAATCAAATGTCGAATTCAGATTTACAAACTAACCTGAAAATTTCAAGTCTCTATCTATTTCCGTTCTTAAGTTATCGACACATAAAAAATATTTTTTTATAATTTTTTCAAAATTTTCTAGTGTTACGATTCTCCCAAAATTTCACAGGCATGCTTCGGTTCATATACTAAAACTATTTAGTTGAAAACAAAATTAATACTCCGAAATGGGCTGATTATGCCCATTAACGAACTTGTCCGTCGGATTTGGATGCGCCACCTACCCTGAAAAGTCGCTATCTCTTTTCGTTCTCAAGTTATCGTGGCAACAGCCGGCCGGACAGAATCAAGTTTGACCTCGAATTCTTCATCAGGGAGTCGAAACCAATCATTTGGGACCATTTTCGTCGAAAAATTTTAAAATTACAGACATTTGGGCAAATTTATAATGCGATGTTCCCCAGAACGCGCAAAAACTAGATTTATTTTTTTGGGAAATAGGCGCATATTGATGGCTTGTAAAAATAACAAAATATCATGGATAAATCAAAAATGGCTGCTTAAATAAAAACAATTCTCCTCACAAACTTGCGTTAAAATTTCTCGTAGAATTGAAAAATGACAAAGTATACAGGGTATCATATTGAAAATTTTGAAATTGTGACATGACTAGCCATTTTTTGGAACACCGTGTATACTTCTTAATTAACATCTTGAAAATATGTAGACTATGTTCCCTAACGACATTCCTAAGAGAAAAAATTTCAATATGGTAATGGGAAGCAGAAAAACACGGATCTTTATGTAGTGCTCCACTCCATTATCGAAAATGTTGTGTGTTCCTAACATTCTTTTGACAACATCTTTGTAACCGCTTGAGCCCCAAGTGTCAACGATACACCAAATGAAAGATGAAAGATCGCAGTTCTGGAGTCTAATTTATTATTAGCACGTTACCGTGGAAAAAAATAAATTAGTTTAAAAAATACCCCCTAACATATGTTTTAGTGTGCTCGAGCTACTTACTCAAACCATCAAATTTCATCATCTATCTCTAAAATATTTGCAAAATAAGGAAACTCACATCTGGCTTAAACCATCCCTAACTTCTAGACCCGGAGGACAGTTTAACAACAGGAAATGTGACACTGGAATGGTACCATATCACCACCGTTCCCGTGTCGGTGTGGGGGCCTCGGACCCTGTATATTGAATTCGCGTAATATAAAAAAAGAAACTGGGTCAATTTATCATCCGGATATTGTTTCATTGAATCAGACAAAACCCCCGATAGAGGAAGAATAGATTATTTCAGGTTCAGTGATATCGGTTCCGGTTAACGAATTATGGTATTTCTGGGGACGATATACATCCTTTTTTGATTCTATTGTCTCGGGATATGATAGTTTACGCTGCGAGAAAAAATTAATGGGAAAATAGAAGAATGGGCGAAGGTGAATTATGGTATACAGTGTATGCTTTTTTGTTCTCCTGAAATCGTTAGAAAATATTGACATTCTATAGAATGTAGTAATATGTAGTTAATTTTGTAGTGTTCTTCTTTGTATCGGTCAACGAATAAATTATGTTATTGTTTTTATAGTTCCATAAGAAACTATGATAAACAATAAATTGCTGAAAGGTTTTTTTTTGGGTTTTCTGCCCCAAACCCTGAAAAATATCTTGAATTTCACAAAATAACTACCAACAAAATAATTCTAAAGATTTTCATTAAAAGTCTGACGAAGGAGTCTGATATAGACTCCGAAACGTTAAGATATAGTTGTTTCTTCGTTGATGTTGTTTCTTTGTTGTTTGTTAGGCAAAATAGTTCAATTGATTGCTTCTGACAAATATCTTGTGTTTCTTACGCAGAAGCAAATCACAAAATAATTAATTTTTATTTTATAGATATTTTTCAGAGTTTGGGAGAGGAAACCCAGAAAAAACCTTTCAATAATGAGTATACCTCCCACAGTATCCTGTAATGATTAAATAAATTGCTGTCCTAGGATGGAGATAGCTCCTATAGGAGCTACGGAACTATGAAAAGAATAACATAATTTATTCGTTGACCGATACAAAGAAGAACACTACAAAATTAACTACACTCTGGTCCACTACAGTTTTTGTCGTTTGACATATGATTCGTAAACAAAGTTTCCATCTTCAAAGATGAAGCTGTAGAGATACATTAAAAAAGTGAATTGAAAGAGCAGGACAAATACAAATTAAAAATAAAAAAATCAAATTTACCGAGAATGAATTTTCTACCAAAAATTCACAAACCCGGAAAACAAATCAGACCCATCGTCTCGAATTTAAATTCACCCACCTACAATCTTGCCAAATGGTTGTTTAATAGATTCAATAGCTTCCAAATTCCGCAGACATCAGCAATAAAAAAAAATTCGTACGAATTAATTGAAAAATTGAAAATTTTCATAATCAATGATAAAGACCGCTTCATTTCGTGGGACGTATGTAGTTTCATTATTTCCAAACATCCCAGTAAAAATCGCAATAGAAAATATGAAATACTGGCTTTCTTGTTTAGATATTCCTCAAAAAGAAATTAATGAGTACTTGATGTTAACCTGGCTTTGCATGGAGCAAAATATCTTTTCGGTAAGTATTATAAACTTTCGGTACGGCCCTGGGTAACCACGTTTCCCCCTTTTTGCTAATTTGTTCGTCAGCAAATTAGACCTTGAAATAAATAAAGAATACACATATTTTTAAAAATTTTAGGCTAGATACGTAAATGACATATTTGCAATTGTTGATGAAAATTTTGATAAACGAATTTACTACTGTCCTAAACAGTAAATACCCCTCTATTAAGTTCACCTTCGAAATGGAAAAGGATGGTACTTGTCATTCTTGACGAAATCTCAATCAATATCTTTGCAGACTTTTTTCGTCGACATGCGCACATAATTCATCAGTTCCTACAACCTTTTGAAAGAAATGTAATAATAATACACCTTTTCATATTGAAACAAATACCTTCAGTATTTCTTCAAGCAAGCAAATTCCGAATCGTCTGCATTCAACACAGATCTGCTTATTTCTTCATTCCTTTTTGACCTTTTCATATTGAAACAAATACCTTCAGTATTTCTTCAAGCAAGCAAATTCCGAATCGTCTGCATTCAACACAGATCTGCTTATTTCTTCATTCCTTTTTGACGAACTCAAATTACTCAGATTTATACCCCTTTGATTTTCGTTTCAGGCATCCCTTTAGATATGTATATGCTCTTGATATCGACATTTTGCTTGATTTTCAATTTTGTCGTCAAAATTGAGTGGTGGCACCAAAGAAAGATGAAGTTTGCTTCCGGCCGGTTTATTATTCTTTGTGTTGGAAACCTCCAAGCATTTAATGTTTAAAGGGTGAATCCTGATAAACCTAATTCGACAAACGAATTATCACAAATTTTGTATACAGGGGGATTCTGCAAGTTCTAGGTCAATGTTAACCATAGATTTCTCTCATTAAATACAACAATTTTTCCAAATTCTGCTCAGGATACATACCGTAGAAATAAAAAAAATTGTTTCAAGCAAGTACGTTAATTTCAGGAGCTTTTGCGCGCATGTTCTATTTTCATGTAGGTATATTCTACTGTGTTGGACACTCTTAATCGAATTAACCATGGTAAATTCGTGTGAGAGTATCCAATACACAGAATGGTCAATAGAAAATGCACACAGCTCCCGACTTCACGTCAGTGCTTGAAACAATTTTGTTTTACGTAATTTTTTTTAAATTTTCTAGGGGTATTGGTCTCACAAAATTTTACACACGTCCTTATGTCGATATTCTGCAACTAGTTACCAAGCCTCAATTCGATCCAGTCTATATTTTCGAGTTATCGAGAAAATATTATTCCAGGTGTATATAACTCCGAAACCTTTGGACCGATTATGCCCAAAAACGAACTTAACTCTCCCATTTTCATGCGCAACCTACCCTGAAACTTGCAAGTCCCTATCTTCTTTCGTTCAAAAGTTATCGAGGCAAGGATTATCTACCCATTCAGCTGCTGAACTCACACAAGGCTGCTCGGATCTCCTACGATATAGATCCGATCGTGTTCAAACTAAAAACTTGAAAGTTGAGTTAGGTTCTGAAAGCTCTCTCATTTTGATGCGCAACCTACCCTGAAACTTGGAAGTCCCTATCTTCTTTCGTTCAAAAGTTATCGAGGCAAGAATTACCCAGTCAGCTGCTGAACTCACACAAGGCTGCTCGGATCTCCTATGATATAGATCCGATCATGTTCAAACTTGGAACTTGACACAAGAGTTTAGGTTCTGAAAGCTCTGGGAAAATTTCAGCGATGTTGGACGAATTTTTTTGAATGATTTTTACGAAATTTTCTACTGATACATTCTCACGAAATGTCGCATGAATTTTCGCGTTGGCATTCTACAACTAATAACCATGCTTGAGTTGTATTTTTCGAGTTATTGAGGAAATAAGAACCAAACTTCAGATGGGTATAACTCCAAAACCGTTTGGCCAATTATGCCTTTAAATAGACTCATTCAGATGCACAATTTTACCTGAAAATTTCGAGTCGCTATCTCTTTTTGTTCTCGAGTAATATTGACATAAATAATATTTTACGATTCTCACAAAATTTTACAAACGTCCTTAGGTTTGTATTCTACAACTACTAACCAAGTTTAAATTCGATCGGATCTGTATTGGTTGATGCCAAAATTATTGCTTGTTGGGCCGATTATGCCCATTAACGAACTTGTCCGTCGTATTTGACGCCTACCCTCAAAATATCAAGTCGCTATCTCTTTCCGTTCTCAAGTTATCGTGGCAACGGCTGGCCGGACAGAATCAAATTTGACCTCGAATTCTTCATCCCTGAGTTGAACCTAGTCGTTGGAGACCATTTTCGGCAAAAAATTCGAAAATTACAGACATTTGGGCAAAATGATAACGCGATGGTCCCCAGAACATACGCGCAAAAATAGTTTTCTAGTGTGTTGATTTCTATAACTATGAGACATATTCTTCAATCAACATGTTTTTCCATACTTCCACTCTTTTCCTAGTTAAAGACTCACGAATTGATAAATCTACGAGAAATTGGCATAAAGAAAGCAGCAAAATCCTCATAGAGTTCTTTAAGAATATTCAGTAATTCAAGAGAATTAAATTATTCCTCATCATTTTTCGTAAAACGCACCTTTGTCGAGATATCCTTCATTGAATGTTATAGAATCTGTTAAAAATTCCAGAAATGTAACTGCTATTATGTAGTCTAGTCAACAAGTCCTTATTAGGTAAAAATTTTTGCATATTCTCCGAAAATTACGATTGAGGTGTCATTCGATTCGGAATGGCATGAGGATAATTTTTGGTAAAATGCTTAGGCCGCTCGCGAAAATTGAAATAGTTATAAACAATTAAGTGAAAAAAAGAAGGAGGTTTGGTTTTTCGACAATATCTCGCAAACTATCTGAGATAATTCAAATTTGAAAAAATATTCGAGAAGGGTAGGATGATTTCCTAAAATGAAGTCCCAACTTCCGAAACTAGAACCAATATTTATAATTTCCCCAAAGAGTTGAAAATACTCCCGAAAACGGGTACTCCATCTTGCGTAACCCTTCGGAATTTTCATAAATAAATAATATTCAAACTTATTAAATATGGAAATAAAAAGTGAAAATATTCAGGTGTCTGAAGGATAGATTAATGAACAATGGTCGGTGTTCCTTAAATGTTTATCGCCACTTTTCAATTAGTTATCCATTAGTTAATTAACAATTTTTTTATTCCGAACATCAACATTGCAAGAGCAATAATTGTTAAACTGTTAATCTGAGAATTGTTTCCTTTGGTGGAGTTATTTTCCAACGGTCTTGGAATAGATTCTCGTAGGAAAATTTTAAAAATTGGTAATTTTCGTTTTGTTATTAACAATTTACTAAAGTGAAAAATTATAAGGCTTCAATTATGTTTTAAGAACAAAATTCAAATTATTGCATTGGCGCTTTTGCATTGACAGTTTCATAAACAATAGGAGATAATAATTATTCAAAATCATTATTGAGTAGTTTGTGATCATAAGAAGACGGATCAATAGTAATATTATGAATTGAAGTTTTATAATTTTTCAATTTCATAATTAATAAGTTTAAGTAATATTTATTCATCAAAGGTACGAAGGCGGCAGGGCTTGCACAAGCCGGAGTACCTGTTTTTGGGCGTATTATCAACGCAACGGAAAATTATAAATATTGGTCCTACAGTTCCGGCAGTTCAATTTTTTTGTTAGGAAAGTTCCTCTTCGATTTGAGTCTTCTTTCAAATTTGAATTATCTCAAATAGTTTTTGAGATATTGGCGAAAATACAAACCTCCTTCTTCTACTTAATTATTGAGAGGTTTTTTTCTGGGTTTTCTACCCCAAACTCTGAAAAATATCTATGAAATAAAAATTTATTATTTTGTGATTTGCCCCTGCGTAAGAAACACAAGATATTTGTCAGAAGCAATCAATTGAACAATGTTGCCTAACAAACAACAACCAAACAATATCAACGAAGAAACAACTATATCGTAACGTTTCGGAGTCTATATCAGACTCCTTCGTCAGACGCTTAATGAAAATCTTTAGAATAATTTTGTTGATAGTTATTTTGAGAAATTCTTGAATTTCACAAAATAACTAATACTATGATTTCATAGTATGTTTACCGGCTAATTAATATACCTTTATGCGAAGAAAATTATGGTACAGAATTAGAAATTATCGAACAAATAGCGGTGAACAATGGATATAACACTGAGTTAATCAGAAAAATGTTGACGAAAAAAAATTTTAAGAAGCGACCCCTAGAAAATTTCAAAAAAATTACGAAAAAAACAATTGGTTCAATCACTGACGTGAAGTCAGAAGCTTTTGCGCGTATGTTCTATTGTCCATTCTTCTGTATTGGACACCCTTAATCGAATTTACCATGGTAAATTATGTTGTCCATTCTCCTGTATTGGACACTTAATTCGAATTTACCATGGTAAATTCGAATTAAGAGTGTATAACGCGATGTTCTCGTTTTGTTATTAACAATTTACTTAAGTGAAAAATTATAAAGCGTCAATTATGTTTCAATAGAAAATTTTGATTCATCTCACAAAAAACGCATTGGTTTATAATAATTTTTCAAACAATAGGAGATAATAATTATTAAAAATCATTTTTGAGTAGTTTCTGATCATAAGAAAACGGATGAATAATAATACTATAAATTGAAGCTTTATAAGTTTTTAGTTAATTGTTCATAACAAAACGAAAATTAACAATTTTTAAAATTTTCCAATAGGAATATATTCTAAGACCTTTGAGAAATAGCCTCCCGAAAGGAAAAAAAATCAGATTAATACTTTATCAATTTGCGTACTTACAATGTTAATGTTCATGCTACAAAAAATTGTTAATTTACTAATGAATAACTAATTGAAAAATCACGATAAACATTTTTGGACCACGGATTATTGTTTATTGATCTATCCTGCAAACGTCTGAATTTTCAAAATTTTTTATTTTTATGTTTAATATGGTTAAATAATATTTATTCATGAAAGATCCGAAGGGGGCGAGGCTTACGCAAGCCGGAGTACCCGTTTTCAGGAGTATTTTCAACCCTCTCGGAAAATTATTAATCTTGGTCCTAGTTCCGGGAGTTGGGACTTTTTTTAGGAAATCTTTTTTCAAATTTGAATTATCTCAGATAGTTTTTGAAATATTGGTGAATAATTAAATCCCCTTTTTGCGCGTATGTTCTGGGGAACATCGCGTTATAGTTTTGCCCAATTGTCTGTAACTTTCGAATTTTTTGACGAAAATGGTCTCAAACGATTTAGTTCGACTCCCCAATGAAGAATTCGAGGTCAAATTTGATTCTGTCCGTCCGGCCGTTGCCACGATAACTTGAGAACGAAAAGAGCTAGCGACTTGAAATTTTCAGGGTGGGTGGCGCATCCCAATACAGCAGACAAGTTCGTTAATGGGCATAATCGGCCCAGTGGTTTCCGAGTAATAATTTTGTTTTCCACCAATATAAATCCGATCGAATTGAAACTTGGTGAGTAGTTGTAGAATATGAACTTTAGCACGTTTGTGAAATTTTGTGCAAATCGTATGGCTAGAAAATTTAAAAAAAAATCATTAAAAAATATTTTTGTTGTCACGATAACTTGAGAACGGAAAGAGATAGCGACTTGAAATTTTCAGGTTAGGATGTGCACCAGAACGCGACATTTCAGTTTTCATGAACATAATCGGCCAAAGGGTTTCAGAGTTATAGCTATCTGAAATTTGGTTGTTTTTTGTTCCTCATTAACTCAAAAAATACTAAACCGATTGAATTCAAACATGATAATTAGTTGTAGAATGCCAACTCGAAAATTCTTGCAAAATTTCATGAGGATAGTATTTGTAAAAACTTTTAAAAAACTTATTGAAAATTGAAAAAAAATTCTATATCTCAGTAACTTTTCGTTTGAAATTACTAAAATTTTTTACGAGCCTTCACAACCTAACTCTACTGCCAAGTTTCAAGTTTTAACACGATCGGTTGAATATTGTTGGAGATTCGAGCATTCTTGTGTGAGTTCAGTAGATGGGTGACCGTTGCCTCGATAACTTTCGAACGAAAGGACATAGGGACTTGAAATTTTCAGGGTAGGTTGCGTATCGGAAAGGGAGAGTTGAGTTCGTTTTTGGGCATAATCGGTCGAACGGTTTCCGAGTTATACGCACCTGGAATATTATTTCCTTGATAACTCAAAAAATTAATATTCGATCGAATTGAAGCTTGGTAACTAGTAGTAGAAAATAATCATAAAGACGTGTTTAAAATTTTGTAAGAACCGTACCCCTAGAAAATTTGAAAAAAATTACGAAAAAAAAATTTTAAGAACCGCACCCCTAGACAATTTCAAAAAAATCTCGAAAAAAAAAATTGTTTCAAGCACTGACGTGAAGTCAGAAGCTTTTGCGCGTATGTTCTATTGTCCATTCTTCTGTATTGGACACCCTTAATCGAATTTACCATGGTAAATTGGGTCTCCTTGGGGAAGACCCAAGAGGATCAGTATGATCCATTCAATTGATACTCGGTAAAAACTTTTGTAGAATTCCGATGCGCAAATTTTCTCGTAATTTTGTGAATATGGTATCCTGATATTACAAGAGACGTAAGTTTTTCCGTATATCATTAGATATTTAACGAATTTCAATTCCTATAGTATACATAAATGTTAGAACTAAAAATTCTGTGAGCATCGATGATTCTCTCTGCTTAAAATTGAGCATCCCCCCAATTTCAAGCCCCATAGTCCTGAATTCAATCTACATAGTGGTACTTCTACAAGTAAACAAATCTGCACACTATCTTTCCACTCTATACTATTTTTGGATTTAGCGCCTTCAACTGTTTAATCTCGAACAGGTATGCATTTTTCAAGAAACCTGCGCCGAGGTGAATTTTAATTCGACCCCCGGTCAACTACGAAAACTGTGATTTTGATTCGTTACGAATAACCTCTTTGTCTTCTCTCTAGCGTTTATACAAGTTTAATTTGATTATCTCTACAGCTCATTTGTTCATCTCATAATTTTGTTAATCTTGTGCAATCAGTGTCCTAAAACACAGGTAATTTGCAGCTCTCAATGTTAATTTGATTGTTCTCAAAATTCGCAATACGTGAATTGTAATTCAGAAGTGCACATGTTCCGAGTGAAATGCTGATGACTGAAATCGGTCTTTCATTCATCCACATGTGTGTGAATTAATTCTAATGTTTCATAATGATTTCTCTTAATTGGATTCTGTGCATACAACATGATTCTCTATATTACAATGAAATTATGGATCTACTCAAAATATATCAACTCGTATTGAATAGCATCAGCTGTAAAATTAAGTCAACTCTTTTATTGTCTAGATTTAATTGTCAATGGTTTTTCGATATAAAATATCACAAAGTCTGCTCTTTTCAACAGTTTTTATATGAATTTTAACTAGTTCGTTTTCCTGACCGGTTGCTCTGGACTTTCGCCATTTTAGTTTTTCTCACAAGTTCGATCATCTCATTACCGTTACTTAAGATCATATTTATCATTTGATAATTATTTCAGTATCTCCTCTGTGCTCATTTGATTAATTTTACTAGAATGTAATTCTGAAAATTAGTGTCAACGTTCTGATTCAGTTTCATCTCATATCAGTTTAAGACTTGTATAAAATGCACTCAACAGATTCAGGCTTTTGTATGTAACTGCTTTTCTGAAATTAAATCATCACTTTAATTTCAAGTTCCACTCTCATTTTTAGTTTCATGAAAGCTTATTATTGGTGCACCGCGCTAGTCTACTCTCCATACATACATGCATATATTTTCTTTCCTTTAGTACTCTCAAGCAATTACATTTTCTTTTAGATCATCATTGTAAACCTCCTATTTTTCTGGTGGAATCGCCCTTCTCATATTTTAATACTATTTCATTGCTCTCCATCACTGTAAACGTTGTGTTGTTTTGGTGATTATTTCCTCACCATTTGAACTTATATGTAATCTCATGCCTCTCATTTTCGTTTCAACAATGTGTATATGTAAATAAATTGGTATTAACAATTTTTCCAACTCTATCCTCTGAAACAGTCCACTGCTTAAAAATTATGACAAAATCTGACCACCCTGATTTTGAACACTCTCATTACTGAAGTCTGTCATTAAAATGGTACGAAAGGTATTCATATCTTATAAATGCTGAGAAAACATTAATTTTAGGTTTAAGATAAAATTTTCATTTTTTTCAGCTTTCTTGAACTAATTTATATTTCTGAAACTATCCATCAGAGTCAACTGAAATTCGGCACATAACTTTGAGCCACCATTTTACAAAGGAGTACCGAATTTCAGCTTGATCGACTTCGTATGAAGTGTCAACTGCTCACACAATCAAAACAAAATAAATTTAGGTCATAGGTAAAGTTGGTGCTGAATTACAGTTATATCGAATTAGCAGTTTCGAAAATATTCGGGAAAAAAGCTCAAATTTAGAGTAAACATTATTCCGAACCACATTGTGGAATTTGCACTGTAACCCTTTGCGGGTAGCATTTAGAAAAAGAGGCATAAAAAAGAAAAGAGCATAAAACAACAACAACCCGAAAGAAACATTCGTTGCCAAGTGAACGGTTTATTTTTGCGTCATAGAAGAGGGGAGCATGTACAAGAAGACGTAATATCGGTATACGCATATCTAACCACAAAGCAGAATCGTGAATTAATTTTATATTTGTAGTTTCTGTTTGTGGTATGTCAAGTATACCACTAAGATTTTCATGCCTAAAATTTACCCTGCAAATTTCAACTCACTAACTCAGTTTTTTAGAGAGATATTGTGCATATTCGGCAAATATTCCAAAAATACTGACATTTGGCCAAAAGGATGGCATGCTGTTTCTGGTGGAACAAACTCGCAAAAAGGGTGGATAAAAAGACCCCATATCACCCTCACCAACAAAAGGTCTATCAATATCTGGCACAAAAGTGGCGTTGCCATATAAAAAACTCAACTACCCTCCACCACCCTTAGAGTGAGTATAACAAACTCCTCAATTATACATGTAGGATTTTTATATCAATCGCCTAGGGGTTGATTGAATTATGCTCCTAACATCTCGTCTATACCGGTTTTGGTTTAAAAAAAAAATGGGTTCAATCCCTGTGCGCTTTCTGGCGCTCTAGTTCGAACAGACAAATTATATCTCCGAAAGTATGGGTTTCTCAGAGTTGGGAATTAAATCAATGTATTCTTATGAAAGAACTGCATCATAAAGGAAATTAAATTCAAATAATAGTTTATTTATCAAGATTAAATGAGCAATCTGAGAATGAGAACTGCACCATGGAAGAAATCAAATTAAAATAGCTGAAATGAATTTGACTCTTTCTTATAGAACAGGATGAAATGTACGAGTATGAACACAGATCATATAATAAAGCTTAGATAGAATAATTATAGCATTCTGTGAAAACATAGAAGTACGTACGATTCAATATTGAAATTTAGAAAAATCATATCTCTGAAAGTATTAGCTTGTTGGAGTTGAAAATGATATCGAAGTATTTTAATGGTGAAACTGCATCTTAAATAAAAATTACAGACATTTGGGCAAATTGATAAGCACTCAGTTCCGAGGAGCTAGAGCGCCAAAAAGTGTAATTCCCTTTCCGGGATTTGAGCCCGCCTTCTCTCGTTCCGAAACCGAAAACCAAATCAAAAAACCGAAACCGAAAACCCGACGGCCTAGACCAACCGGCTATCGGGCTCCTCGTACGATCTTTTCGATCTCCGGTATTAGAATAAATCGTCGGTACTTACCTGGGATAAATATTCTTAATTTTCACTTTTCGACATAAAATCGCCACATGGGGGTTTATTTGACGGTTTTTTACCCTTGTCTCTCTAAGTCGATTTTGACGTTTCTCGAACCAACTATTAGCAAGGAATTAGACAATGTCATGTCTCAGGAAAATAAGGTGACATTATGACACTTCATACATAGAATAATTATATAATTCTGTGAAAACGTAAAAATACGATTTATTATTGAAATTTGAAAAATCATATCTCCGAAAGTATTAGCTTGTTATAGTTGAGAATGATATGATTGGATTCTTATGATCAAAATGCTTATTGAAAAAAAATTTATTTGGAATTTGTTCTGTAAAAAAAATTTTTTTTCTGTTACTCCGAAACCATCTGTCCGATTTTGCCCAATAACGAACTTGCCGAGATATTTATCTCCCAAACCTACTCTGAAAATTTCAACTTTCTAGCTCATTCCGTTCGAGAGTTATCGTGCCTTCGGGCGGACCAGCCGGACGGCCGGACCGGCCGGACACTGCAGAGCTGTGCCGAGCACTGACGAAAAGTGCTTCGAGCACCGAGCACTAAGCACTGACTGAAAAGTGCTCCGGAATCTCGAGCACTAAGCCCTTTTATTCATGAAATGCTCGTGATTACTAAGCACTTTCGGAAAGTAATTCGTCTTTGCGAGCACTAAGCACTAAGCATTTTACAAAAGGATGAGTCTGTTAAACATTTGACGGGGAGGGGGGGCAATACCATACTACCTTCAAGATAATGTTATATAATATGTTAATTATACTGGTACACCTATTGTTTTGGCGCGATCGTTCCCTGGAACGAGAACATTATCATGTTTTCCCAGTGTCTGTAATTATCGAATTTTGGGCGGAAAATGTTATCAAAGGATAAGGTTGGACTCACTGAAGAGGACTTCTTGGTAAATTTCAATTCTTTCCGTCCGTCCCGAAAGAAAAGAGCTAGACTCTTGTAATTTTCAGTGTAGGTTTAGGGTGCAAATGCGCCGGTTAAGTTCGTTGATGTGATCAAATTGAAACTTAGAAATAGTTGTAGAATACGTACACGAAGACTTATTTCATATTTCGTGAGAATCATGTCACTAGACAAAAAAAAAGTAAAAAAATCTGTCAGATGTTGCTGAAATTTTGCAAAAATCGATAGGGCTGGTATTCTTGGAAATATTTTGGAAACATATTTTTTGGAAACCTTTGGAGATTTCAGTACCTGGGTGAGTGACCATTGTAGATATTATTTTGAAAATGTGCGCTTCTCTCCATTTCTCATTCAGTAAGTGTGCTCTCTACATCTTCCGGCAAACTTGGAGGCGGGCTTTCAGCTGCGACAGTAGAAATAGGAAAAGTGAAATTATGTGCGTGTAGTGTTATGGGGAAGCCTGATTGATTTTAACAAATATTTGAATGCATATTAAGATGAAAGTAATGAAAATGACAGATTAGATAAAATTCGCGGGAATCACTGACGTAGTGATTTTGAGCGTTTATTATTGTCACTATTCATCGAAAATAACATACAATAGACAACCATCCATACGATAGACAACCAACATATTGTACAATAATATTGACCGTCTAGGGGCCACCGTCATTATATTGTGCAACGCACATTGCACAATAGTATTGAGCGTGTATGATCTGGTGAAAAAACAAAATTTTTAGAACAAATGTAAAGAATGATGAGGGGTTTCCATAATGAAATTTGAAATCGTTGGAATTGAAAATTTCTGAATATGAATGCACTGAATTCACTTATGAACAAGCTGAAGAAAAGAAAATTAATAAACAAATTAAGAAAAAAATCACTGATTTAAAGATAGGGAGAAGGCTTTGCGCGCTTGTTCACATCACTCGGAAGCTCTTGAGATATTGATAAGCGGCCTAATAATCTGAAACCATTTTCGGCTAATAAATTGGTGGATTACATTCACCTGGACATAATAATAAAATGCTTTGAAATGTTTTCTACTCAAAAACAGGAACAGTCCCAAAATTGAATTGAAAAATGTAATAGTTATTCTAACTCATAAAATAGCATGACCACTTATTTGAACCTATAGCCGGAAATGTTCCGTTTTCGAGATACGAAGCTATTTGCATTTCTAAAACAGATTTTTCTCGGAAATGGTGAATCCATCCAGAATTAAGTTAGCCAATTTTAACTTAGTTTCCTTCATTCGTTCCGGAGAAAATCAAGAAAAACCAACTTCAGGGAACTCCCTTCAACAGCATGTATATCGAAAACGGAGTCTTTCAAGATATAGGTTTAAAAATTTTGGAAACTTGTTTTCGGAATTAAGATTTGTAGTCTATTTATTATTTAATCAAAAACAAATTTTAAATTGTAACTTGTTTACAAATAATTTTTAAAATATAGTTTGTTCATTTATAGTGCCCTGAAGAAGACTTCAGATAGAAGTCGAAACTAGTAGGCCTTGTTTGAAGAGTTGGTTTTATTCTACCCTAGACCTACTACCTGTCAATATCTAGCAAGTATTAATAACATAGGTCTGAAATCACCATCATTTCCAATACCGTTGGTCCGATTATGCCCACATATTAACGACCTCAATCGAGATATTGAGGCCGCAAAATTTCTCCCCAGAAGAGTACTTATTTTGTCAACTAAAAAAAAAATGATTATTTTTCAATATTCGATCGTGTGAATTTTGCAATAGCAAAACTTAAAAAAATTCAAGTAGCAGTATCAATACATTTCCCCTGCAGTCATTTCCACAGAAAAAAATATTGCACGATGAAGATAGTAAAAATTGGTATTTGAGATCAAATCAAGATATATAATAAATTGGTGTTCCATTAAAAAATAATTTAACATTAGAAAGCTATTTCCATTCTTTGAATATTATTATTTTTTCACCAAGGGCTAATAATTTGTCATTACAACGTGTTTGTATGAAACGTATATCAATATTTCTTCACTTTTACATTAACATACATACTCGTACAATATATGCACATAGCAATATAGTATATTAATCAATGAAGGTATTAAGAATGCCATTATTCATGAGGGTGATGTTTATGAAACAAACCGGAGGTGAGTTTCGTAAATCCCTCGAGTGAATAATTAAAGTCATAAAAAGCAAATTGAGTATTATGCTCCATCCACAACGATTAATTCTTTCTAAAATAATTTCAAATATTTGTTGGAATGAATTGATATTTCACATAGACTTAATTTCATATGAATTGTTATCATAGTGAACTATGCATGCCATTATACTTGAGTAAACACACGTATAATATGCACATTATAGTACAACAGTCGTGGATAAAAATCTTATAATGTTTACTTACCTTAGATTCTTGCGAAACTGCGCAGTTCACTCACTACTGACTGTAACTTCACTCTACACTCGAATGAGTCGAATGTCCATAATGATGCGATCGTCTTACGTTTTCAGATTGTGACATGTATGAATCGGTTATCCCGAGAAGTGCTCCGCAGCATTGGAGTGCTTGGGAGCACTTTGAAGTGCTCGGGAGCACTCTAGTGCTTGGGAGCACTTTGCGGTGCTCGGGAGCACTCTAGTGCTTGGGAGCACTCTGCTATGCTCGGGAGCACTTTGTAGTGCTCAGAAGCACTTTTCGGGAGTTCTGAGCACTAAGCCTTTTCGAAAAATTTGAGAAGCACTAAGCACTAAGCACTGATTCGATATAGTGCTCGCGAGTACAGTGCTTAGGAGCACAAAAGTGCTCAGAGCACTTTGACGAGCACTAAGCACAGGGCTTTGGGACAGCTCTGCCGGACAGAATGAATTTTGACCACGGATTCTTGATCAGTGAGTCGAAACAACTCGCTTAAGACTATTTTCATCGAAAAATTCGAAAATTACAGACATTTGGGCATATTGATAAGCACTCAGTTCCGAGGAACTAGAGCGCCAAAAATACTTGGTCTGCTATTTACACACTTCATTTACAATTTGACTCGAAGAAATATTTGTTTTCACAGTATTTACTTTTTCAATTACTGAAGTTCGCCAACTACCGCAATATACTCTAAATTTGTGCAAGTCAGAATTCCATAAAACCGTCTAAGTCTCAGGGATAAAATCTCTTATTCGATAACCGTCTCAGTCTTATCTCTGCTCAGAACTCACTGCCCCTTTTTATCGATTCCTCATGCCCTAGGTACCTACTCTGTTCAATCCCCCCCCCCCCACACTTGGTTTGCCCTCGATTTCACAGGGTAGTGCAATGATTGGCGATTCTCTGGTTGAACTTCCTCGCCTTAGACCCGTAGGATTTCATGGGAATGATCTCACGGTTTCAAGGCAATTCCAGGAATATAGTCGTTGTTAATGTCGCGGTACTAGAGCCCTTCGAGTATTATAAAATCCAGATATAGATATCCCGTTAACCCCGACCTCCTTAGAGACGACACAGAGTCGGGGTTTGGTATAAAATTGTTAATTTTCTGTCGGGTAGTACATCTGTCTAATATCGCTAACGGTATACTAATGGATTTGGAGTGCCAGAGGTCGCAGAGAACGTCTGATGTATTGAAAAATCGTTGCTTGCACCCTTAAAATGTAATCCTAATTCTAACTTTATACAAATAGATTTTCAATCCTTATTGAACTCCTACATACATGAAAAGTTGTTCAATTTAAAATAAAGTTGGCCTGTTCTAGCATTTTTCTACAGAACTGGCATAAGCGGAGGAACTCTGAATCTAAAGGTAGGCGATAAAAGAATTTCACAGTGGAGCGATAGCGGAGCATATCTCATGCACGATATCACAATGAATACAGTTTGTCTATCGCAAGTCGATTTGTCGCATGCGATATTTCGTTTGGAGCTCATATTCGTAAATAATGTAGTAAGAAAAGTGTTACCACCACATTTATCGCCTACCGGTTCATCAAGAGCAGTTTGAACCTTCCATGAGATATATCGATGAGATATTTTTCATGCGATAAATATTGTAAGCGATATAGCGTCAGTATGAACCGAGCCTTGGTTAGTAGAAAGAATTCACGTTGGTCAGCACAGGAAATAAATTCTTAAATTTGACTTTTATTACAATTGGTTTTGCGATCAAACCTTATTAAATTGTTGAAAAAGGTTTACAATATAACGTTAGAAAAACTGAACATACAAGTAGAGGGAGTTTGTATATTTTGAATACGAAAATATACTAACTGGCAAAGAAACTGCAACAATTAGAAGGAGCTGTTTAAATTTTAAAGTTTTTTGGGAAAACATAGATAGTATAGCAAGGAGTAAATGATAAACATTTGGAGAAAAAAATTGTGAAGGTTTTTTCACTTAGACATTTTTTGTAACTTGTGAGAACATGAAGGTTGAAACATATACTAACTGACAAAGAAACTCCAACACCCAGAAGGAGCTGTTCAAATTTAATTTTTTTTTGTAGGTAAAACATGATAGTATAGCAAGGAGTAAATGATTAAAATTTGCAGAAAAAAATCGTGAAGGTTTTTTCATCTGAATACTTTGTATCATTTATATATTGTAGTCGTTTTTTGCAAATTTTTTAAATTTTACAATAAACCAGCTGTTCGAGGAGATCCAAAGTCGATGTTTAGTTCTTGTTAAAATGCCTAGAGCACGTGTACGCGGAATTTATCGCCAGCTAAGTGAATTTGAAAGAGTTCGAATTATTGGTCTATGGGAGGCGGCGGGGTTGTCATTTCGAGAAACCTCTAACCGTACGAACATGAATCCAACTCCTGTTATGAAATGTTGACAAGCGTGGTTTGATAATGCCCAAAATCGAAGAAGAGTAGGCACCGGACGTCGAAAGTCACAGATGAAGTTCAAGATCGACGTCTAAGACTTATGGCTATTAGAGACCGATTTGTGACAAACTCGATCTTTGGCTGATCCATCCTGTAACTGTCCGTACGGTTAACCGCCCGATAAGGTCTTTTGGACTGCAGCATTATCGCCCCCAGCTTCTGTTACCTCTGACGGTTGAGCATCGCCGGCTATGATTACAGTGGTGCAGAGAACGTCAACATTGGAATGTGGAATGGCATCAGGTCGTCTTTTCTGATGAATCTCGATTCTCCTTAGGTGCACATGATGGCCGAAGAAGGGTTAGACGACGTCGGGGAGAAAAACGTGAACCACAGTTTTATATTGAGCGTCATGTACACCGGACAGTAGGCGTTATGGTTTGAGGTGCTATTGCACATGCAAGTAGGTCATCTTTATTATTTATTCGAGGTAACATGACAGCGCTGCGTTACCTTCAGGAAATAGTGGAGCCATATGTTCTCCCTTACTTTAACTGGCTCAGGAATCCAATATTTCAGCAAGATAATGTTCGACCTCATGTTGGCAGAGTTACTTTTAACTTTTTTGAAGCGACCCATGTCAATCTTTCGCCATGCCCGCCGAGATCCCCCGATTTTTCACCCATAGAGCATGTTTGGCACATCATGGGTAGAAGGCAAATTTACCCCAGGCCCCACGGACTTTGGCGGCTCTGATACATGAACTACAGGTAGATTGGGATAGTATCCCTCAAGAAGAAATAGACCATCTTATTGCATCAATGCCAAGACATGGTGGACAAACACATTATTAACAAATCTATTAAAAAAATTGTTAACCCTTCGTTTTTGCGCGTATGTTCTGGGGAACATCGCATCATTTTGCCCAAATATGATTCAGTGGTGCCGGCCGGCCGTTGCCACGATAACTTGGGAACGGAAAGACCTAGCAACTTCAAATTTTCAGGGTAGGTGGCGCATCCCAATACGACGGACAATTTCGTTAATGGGTATAATCGGCCCGATGGTTTCCGAGTAATAATTTTATTTTCACCCAATTTTGTGAGAATCATATCACTAGAAAATTTAAAAAAAAAATATTAAAAAATATTATTTATGACACGATAACCTGAGAACGGAAGGAGATAGCGGCTTGAAATTTTCAGGTTAGGGTGTGCATCTGAATCCGACATTTGAATTTGTCTATAGGTATAATCGGCCAAACGGTTTTGGAATTATAACCATCTGAAATTTGGTTCTTATTTCCTCAATAACTCGAAAAATACAAAACCGAAATAATTCAAACATGGTTATTAGTTGTAGAATGCCAACGCGAAAATTCTCGCAGAATTTCGTGAGGATGATATAACTACAAAATTTCAAAAAAATTATTAAAAATAATTGAAAAAAATTCTTTATATTATAAACTATTCGTCCGGCATGGCCGAAATTTTGGAAGAGCCTTCAGAACCTAACTCTACTTAGGAGTTTCAAGTTTGAACACGATCGGATCCATATTGTTGGAGAACCGAGCAGCCTTTTGTGAGTTCGGTAGCTGGATGCGAATCGGGGTATTTTTGCGAAAACCTTCAAAACCATGAATGTCATGATGACATATTTTTGCGCGTATGTTCTTGGGAAAATCGTGTTATTTCATCACAAACCTATGGGAGATGATAGCCCTACATTATGGTCCTGTAGCGGTTAGACCTGGTTTTGAAAGAGATCCTCCTTAGGAGGAGGCAACTAAATATTGAAGGGATTTCTATGAACAAGAGTGAATATCTTTGAGAAATAGAGAAGGCGATTCTTCTTCTAGAGATCCATGTGCCTGCAGAGGAGTATATTTGTGAGAAGGGACTTTTGAAAGGTTATGTATTATTTTTAATATGATATCGCTGAAATTCTACTGAAAGCTGCAAAACTTAACTTCAAATTAACCACACTTTTTGATCTTGTGAGGTGAGAGGCACATTTGTCGATATTAAATCTCGTGATGGGTGGAGAGGAATTTCAGGCCAGTTTTTCTATCACTAATGAAAATATATCTTTATGTTTCACCTCAACACCTTTAGATCTATCAATGGGCATTTGTTGGTTAAGAATAAGTAATTGAATATTACTGGAATTCAATTGAATTTCATTCAATATGTTAGTAACTAAACTTATAATTTTCTTCACTTTGATTATTTAAATATGATATTAGTTCCAGTAATATTTTTCTAGAATAATTATGTATTCTTCTCACAAGGAAGAATTGAAGGTAGACAATAATGTGTTAATTTTTTCATCATTGCTTTCTATCCTGACTTCACGAAAAAAAATTGGTTCAAGCACTGACGTGAAGTCAGGAGCCTTTGCGCATATGTTCTATTGTCCATTCTCCTTTATTGGACAGTTTTAATCGAATTTACCATGGTGAATTCTATTGTCTATTCTCCTGTATTGAACACTCTTAATCGAATTCACCATGGAAATTCGATTAGGAGTGTCCAATACATGAGAACAGACAATATAATTCACCCTGGTAAATTCGATTAAGAGTGTCCAATACAGGAGAATGGGCAATAGGACATACGCGCAAAAGTTCCTGACTTCACGTCAGTGCTTGAACCAATTTTTTTTCTTAAAATTTCAATCATTTACTCCTTGCTATACTATCTATGTTTTTCAAAAAGAAAATTAAAATTTAAATAGCTCTTTCTGGAATGGATTCTTTCTGGGTTTTCTCTCCCAAAAAATATCTACAAAATAAAAAATTAATTATTTTTTGATTTGCTTCTGCGTAAGAAACACAAGATATTTGTCAGAAGCAATCAATTGAAAAATGTTGCCTAACAAATAACAACGAGAAAACATCAACGAAGAAACAACTATATTGTAACGTTTCGGAGTCTATATCAGGCTCCTTCTTCAGACGCTTAACGAAAAAATCTTCAGAACTATTTTGTTTATTGCTATTCTGAGATTCGAGAATTGTCACATTGACAGTATTTGAAAATCATAGCTAACATAGTTTTACTTTGTATAGAAATTTCCAAGTTCCACCTCCTATTTCAATAAATTCAGCCAAATATGGTCAATACATATTGAGCAATTTGCAAAATTGCATTCTCTGTTCAATAAAATACAAGTTGATTCCTTAAGTTTTCTTTTAATATAATCAGTTTCTGTCATCAGAATCCTTGTATTACTACCATCCATCATGTGATCTCCTTGGATTGTACATACATGTTCTGCTATTTTTGATTTCTGTATGTCTCTATTTCTCAAGTTATTCTTATGCTCTGACTTTCTTACTTCTAGTGGTCTTGATGTTTTTCCTGTGTATGATTTACCACATGATTTACCACAAATACAAGGAATAGTATATACACAGTTTTTTTATTTTTGTTTTTCAATAATGGGTTTTGTCTTCGTTAATAAAGACCTGAGATCATTTTGTGTTTTGAAGACGGTTCTTAACTTAGAACCGATTCTTCTGATTTTTTCAGAAAGGCCACGAACATAAGTGATCACATTCAGCATATTGGGTTGCTGTTCTTGTTGATTATTCTGTTGATTATTCTGTTGTAATTGATTATTTGCTCTTCTATCTAAATCCATTATTGATGTATTTATGAATTGTCTAGGATATCCATTATCTTCAAGAACATTTTTTGATGAAATCAATTTCTTTATTTCGAATTTCAAGAGTAGAACAAATAAGGTTAGCTCTATCGTAAAGTGTTTTAATAACACCTCTTTTTACACTAAGTTGGTGGTTTGAATAGAAACTTAAATATCTATTTGTATTTGTATTTTATTGAACAGAGAATGCAATTTTGCAAATTGTTCAATTGGTGTTGACCATATTTGGCTGAATTTATTGAAAAAGGGGGTGGAACTTGGAAATTTCTATACAAAGTAAAACTGTCAGCTATGATTTTCAAATACTGTCAATGTGACAATTCTCGATTCTCAGAATAACAATCAACAAAATAGTTCTGAAGATTTTTTCGTTAAGTGTCTGAAGAAGGAGTCTGATATAGACTCCGAAACGTTACGATATAGTTGTTTCTTCGTTGATGTTGTTTCGTTGATGTTTGTTAGGCAACATTGTTCAATTGATTGCTTCTGTAAAATATATTGTGTTTCTTACGCAGAGGTAAATCACAAAATAATAAATTTTTTATTTTATAGATATTTTTCAGAGTTTGGGAGAGAGAACCCAGAAAGAAACCATTCAATGATGAATATACCTCCCACAGTATCCTTTAAAGATTACTTAGCTCTCTCTGGGTATTGCAGTTTCTTTGTCAGTCGGTATATAAAATATTGTGAAAAATCCGCAGCTTTTTCAACACAGGTACAATATTAATTAACTTCCTCCTACACTGCATACAGTTTAGTCAACCTCCAGGAGACATCCAGTAAGCAAACAGAAAAACTGAATTAGTTCCACGCGTCCGCACAGAATTGTCCACGTTCAGGAAGGAAAAATTCATCCTCGGATAAAGAAAGCATATTGTTATTTCTGACCGAACAAAAGCTCCGTAGAGTAGAAAATTGAAGTTCCTTGTGGTTGGATGAGCGCCGTGCCTCGAGTGCTCCGTCGGACACGAGATGCACTGCGACGTAATTATGTTTGCTTTTTCTTTATGCCCATTTTCTATGTAGGCTGATGAGAACCTCGAAATAGTTCAAATTTTCATCGCGGCGAGATATCCTCGTTTAGTCGTGGCTAAGTGCGCCGAAAATGTTTGCGGAAGCTAGATAAAAATCTGGAAAGGCTGTTAGGCTTGAAGAGTGCTCAAGACGGATTATTCCGGATTCAAGTTCAACAGAAAATATTTATAAACATTTCATTCCACTATTTCGATTCCATCATGAGCTGCATCAGTTTGCCATGAGACATTGCTCGGAAGACTATACAGGGTGATTCGCGAAGACCGTTCGTTAGAATATTTCGAAGACAGACTCGAGATGAACATTTGAAATTTTATGATGAAGCTTTGTTAGGAGAGATGATTTTTTTTGGAAAAAATTTCAGATTCGTTCGACTTCTTGTTTCACCGGAAATGACACCAACTTTCGTTGACACTCCTCTGGTGTCTCTTGAAGAACCACAATGGTATTTATGTGATCAAGTAATATCATCAATGAGGAATTGAGGATTAAACTCACTGCAAAACTAGTCAAATTAGGGCTTCACGCGAGAGCGAGATTTTTCTCGTCTCGTCTCGTTCTCGTCTCGTAAAAGCGAGACGAGACGAGACGAGACGTTTCCAAAAATATTATAGGCGATACCCAGACCACATACAGTGCAACACGAGAGTCTCGTTTTTGATCTCGTTAAATTTTTTGTATGGAGTTTTATATACGACTCAATTTTTTTCGGCACCCACAGATAACAATTGAATATAAAGAGTTTCCACTATAATTACCAATATATTTGGTCTATATTATGCATCGATCGTTGTAGACATACACGATTTTTTAGAAGATTATTAATTCGTTTTGACCTTGCGATAACTGAGATTATTTTTCAAGAAAAATAAAATTCACATCCATAAAAACGGATGCCATTATGAATTCAATACCTAACGGACAACTTTTATTGCCCCTAAATCCCAATGCTTTGACAACTTCGTCTCTATCTGAACATCTGGAGAAATGTATTCTCTTGTTCTCCTTGTAGTGAAGATGTGAACAATTATTGCATACATCTGTGGAACTACGTATAATAAAACTGGTAAAGGAATGAAGCTATTCAATTTTTCGAAAAGTGTTATGAGGAATACGCCAAGAACACCCTCAATGATCTACCCACTGGGAAGGTATTCTTTGAAAACTATACCAAATTGTTCATTTCTATTAACAAATGTATCGACATCGATAGCCTATTTAGAACATCAACAAAACTTTCGAAATAATGGAAAGCTGAGATTGAAGAATATTTGCTGCTAGAAAGAGCAAATAGGAATCAAAATATTTTACAGTGGTGGAGATTGATGAAAAAGTTCTTCCTGCACTTTCCAAGATGGCCGATGATTTATTAATGGCTACATCCGTATACCTGTTGAAAGATTATTTTCCACAGCAGGTATGATAATGGCAAAAATACGTACATCATTGAAAAATGATGTAATAAATATAGCTTTACAAAATTATACATTATTGTATACCATTTCGTTTATATATTATAATATTTATTATCGTTATTTAAAATTAGGCGAGACGAGACGAGACAGTACTTTTTAGGTAAAAATTTTTGCGTATTCTCCGAAAATCATGATTGAGGTGTTATTCGTTTCAAAATGGCATGTAGATAGTTTTTGAGAAAATGCTAAGGCCGCTCGCAAAAATTGCAATAGTTATAAACAATTAAGTGACAAAAATAGAAGGAGCTTTGGTTTTTCGCCGATATATCAAAAACCATCAGAAATAATCCAAATTTGTAAAAAGATTCAAGAAGAGAAGGAATTTCCTAAAAATAGCTTCCAACTCCCGGAACTAGGTCCAATATTCATAATTTTCCCAGAGGGTTAGAAATACTCCCGAAAATGGGTACTCCGGCTTGTGTAATCCTCGCCCCCTTCGGACCTTTCATGAATAAATATTATTTAAACTTATTAAATATGAAGATAAAAAATTAAAAAAATGCAGGTGCCTGCAGAATAGAGCAATGAACAATAATCCGTGGTCCAAAAATGTTTTTCACGACTTTACAATTAGTTATCCATTAGTTAATTAACAATATTTTGTAGCACGAACATTAACATTGCAAATGCGATAATTGTTGAACTATTAATCTGAGATCTTTTTCCTTAAGTGGAGCTATATTTCAAAGGTCTTGGAATAGATTCCTGTGGAAAATTATAGAGCTTCAATTATGTTTCAAAATAAAATATTGAATTATCTCTTAAACAATGCAATGGTTTATAACAATTTTTTTAAACAATAGGAGATAATAATTATTAGAAATTATTTTTGAGTAGTTTCTGATCATAAGAAAACGGATCAATTATAAATTGAAGCTTTATAATTTTTCACTCAAGTAAGTTGTTCATTCAAAATGAAAATTAACACTTTTTAAAATTTTCGAATAGGAATCTATTCTAAACCTTTGAAAAATAGCTCCACGAAAGGAAAACATTCTCAGATTAATAGTTTAACAATTAGCGTACTTGCAATGTTAATTAACTAATGGTGAACTAAAAAAAAAATGCGATAAACATTATTGGACCACGGATAATTGTTCATTGATCTATCCTGCAGTCTCCTGAATTTTTTAAATTTTTTGTTTTCGTATTGAATATGTTTAAATAATATTTATTCATCAAAGGTACGCGAGGCTTGCACAAGACGGAGTAGCCGTTTTCGGGCGTATTTTCAACCCTCGAGGAAAATAATAAATATTGGTCCTACAGACATTTTTTCAGGAAATTTCCTCCTCTATTGGAATCTTTTTCAAACTTCAATTATCTCAAATAGTTTTTGAGATATTGGTGAAAATCTTAACCTCCCTCTTTTTTCTCACTCAATTGTTTAAACCTATTGCAATATTTGCGAGCGGCCTTAACATTTTCCCAAAAACTATCTGCATGCCATTCCGAATCGAATGAAACCTCAATCATAATTTTCGGAGAATACGCAAAAATTTTGACCTAAAAAGCACTTGTTGACTAGACTAAAAAAGAACATCATTAGAGTGGACACCCCAACAACGTGCAGAGCATACCATAACCAGTTGGAAACTGTTATGCACATCAAACCTGCTTGCATGCTCCATCAGTATATAAGTAATCATTAAAGGATACTGTGGGAGGTATACTTATTATTCAACGGTTTTTTTCTGGGTTTTCTCTCCCAAACTCTGAAAAATATCTATAAAATAAAAATTAATTATTTTGTGATTTGCTTCTGCGTAAGAAACACAGGATATTTGTCAGAAGCAATCAATTGAACAATGTTGCCTAACAAACAACAACGAAACAACATCAACGAAGAAACAACTATATCGTAACGTTTCGGAGTCTATATCAGACTCCTTCCTCAGACGCTCAATGAAAATCGAGAGAAATATTTTGTTGATAGTTATTTGGTGAAATTCAAAAATTGTCACATTGACAATGTGATAATGAGAATATGGAGAAAGAGCTGTAGCTTTTGATACATCTTGTACCCCAATTACAATGTTAATATTTGGGATGAAAAACACCCTGATGCTGTGATAGTGGAGCAAGTCCAATTTAAATTTTCTGTGAACGTGCTCAGCAAAAAATAACTTTATTAAATGGTTTCTTTCTGGGTTTTCTCTCGCAAACTCTGAAAAATATCTGCTCAATAAAAGTTTATTATTTTGTGAATTGCTTCTGCGTTAGAAACACAAGAAATTTATCAGAAGCAATAAAACGATCAATATTGCCTAACAAACAATAAAGAAACAACATCAACGATGAAACAACTAAATTTCGTAACGTTTCGGGGTCTAAATCACACTCCTTCGTCAGACGTTTGACGAAAATCTTCAGAATTATTATTTGACAATTCTTGAATTTCAGAAAAGCTATATCAACAAAAAATATTCCTGAAGATACTTGTCAAGTGTCTGACGAAGAAGTCTAATTTAGACGGCCGTCTGTTGCCACGATAACTTGAGAATGAACAGAGATAGCGAATTGAATTCAGGGTAGGCGGCGCGTCCCAATATGACGGACAAGTTCGTTAATAATAATAATAATCGGCCAAATGGTTTCCGAGTAATCATTTTGTTTTCCAAAGTGAGTAATTGTAGAATACAAACCTACAGACGTTTGTGAAATTTTGTGAGAATCGTATTAGTAGAAAATAAAAAAATATAATTGATGTCACGATAACCTGAAAACAGTGAAAGATAGTGACTTGCACTTTTTAGGTTAGGTTGTACTTCTGCATACGCAATTTGAGTTTTGCATAAACGGCCAAACGGTTTTGGAGTTGAACCCATCTGAAATTTGGTCATTATTTCCTCAATAACTCGAAAAATACGAAACTAATCCAATACAAACATGGTAACTGGTTTTGAAATCCTGACGCAAAAATCCTCGCAAAATTTCGTGAGGATCGTATAACTACAAAATTTTAAAGAAATCATTGAAAAAAATTATATATATCAGAAACTATTCGTCCGGCATCCCTGAAATTTTGCGAGAGCATTCAAAACCTAACTTTACCGCCAAGTTCGAAGTTTGAACATGATCGAATTTATATTGTTGGAGATCCGAGCAGCCCTGTGTGAGTACGGTAGCTGGATGGGTGACCGTTGCCTCAATAACTTTCGAAAGGAAAGAGATAGAGAAGGATACGTTGCGCATCCGAATGGGAGAGTTGAGTTCGTTTTTGGCCATAATCGGATCAACTGTTTTGGATTTATACCCATCTGGAATATTATTTCCTCGATATCTCAAACATTACAGACCAGATCGAATGGAAACTAGTTGTAGAATATTGACAAAAACATGTATGTGAAATTATGTGAGAACCATACATATAGAATTTTTTTTAAAATTACGAAAAAATATTATGTACCTCACCATAACTTGAGAACGTAAAGAGATAGCGACTTGCAATTTTTAGGGTAGGTGGCGCATCCGAACGTGACATGTATGTAAGTTTGTCAATTGGCGTAATCGGCCGAATTGTTTTCATCTGATATTTTGTTGATTTTTCCTATATAACTCGAAACATACAAACTACATCTGATTCAATTAAACTCGGTTATTATTTGTAGAATGCCGACCCACTAATTTCCGCGGAATTTCGTAAATATCATATCCTGGAGTTACTTGAGCAACAAGTTTTTTCGTATTTCGATCCCAACCGAATACATATGTCCGAATTAAAAATTCTGTGATCATAGACGATTCTCTTCTGAAGTATTTCATTAAAATAAAAAAATTGGTTCAAACACTGACTTGAAGTCAGAAGCTTTTGCGCGTATGTTCTATTGTCCATTCTTCTGTATTGGACACACTTAATCGAATTTATCATGGTAAATTATGTTGTCCATTCTTCTGTATTGGTCACCCTTAATCGAATTTACCATGGTAAATTCGAATTAAGTGTCCAATACAGGAGAATGGACAAAATAATTTACCATGGTAAATTCGATTAAGGGTGTCCAATACAGAAGAATGGACAATAGAACATACGCGCAAAAGCTTCTGACTTCACGTCAGTGCTTGAACCAATTTTTTTTTTCGTGATTTTTTTAAATTTTCTAGGGGTACGGTTCTTAAAATTTTTTTTTTGGTCATTTTTTTCAAATTTTCAAGGGGTACGGTTCTTACAAAATTTTAAACACGTCTTTATGTTGATTTTCTACTACTAGTTACCACCAATTCGATCGAATATTTATTTTTGAGTTATTAAGGAAATAATATTCCAGGTGGGTATAACTCAGAAACCGTTAGACTGATTATGCCCAAAAACGAACTTAACTCTCCCTTTCGGATACGCTACTCACCCTGAAAATTGCAAGTCCCTATCTCCTTTCGTTCGAAAGTTATCGAGGCAACGGTCACCCATTTACTGATCTCACACAAGAATGCTCGAATCTCCAACAATATTTAACCGATCGTATTAAAACTTGAAACTTGGCAGAAGAGTTAGGTTATGAAGGCTCTCGCAGAATTTCAGCAATTTTAAACGTATAGTTACTGATATATAGCATTTTCGCGTTGGCATTCTACAACTAATAATCATGTTTGAATTAAATCGGTTCAGTATTTTTTGAGTTAATGAGGAACAAAAACCACCAAGTTTCAGAAAATTTCAGATGGCTATAACTCTGAAACCGTTTGGCCGATTATGCTCATAAACAAACTGAAATGTCGCGTTCTGGTGCACATCCTAACCTGAAAACTTAAAGCCGCTATCTCATTCTGTTCTCAAGTTATCGTGACAACAAAAATATTTTTCAATAATTTTTTTAAAATTTTCTAGCCATACGATCCGCATAAAATTTGACAAACGTACTCAGGTTCATATTCTACAATTACCCATCAAGTTTCAATTCGATCGGATTTATATTGTTTGAAAACAAAATTATTACTCAGAAACCACTGGGCCGATTATGCCCATTAACGAACTTGTCCGTCGTATTGGGATGCGCCACCTACCCTGAAAATTTCAAGTCGCTAGCTCTTTTCGTTCTCAAGTTATCGTGGCAACGGCCGGACGGACAGAATCAAATTTGACCTTGAATTCTTCATTGGGGAGTCGAACTTAATCGTTTGAGACCATTTTCGTCAAAAAATTCGAAAGTTACAGACATTTGGGCAAAACTATAACGCGATGTTCCCCAGAACATACGCGCAAAAAAGCTGAGAAAACGGAATATATCCATGCTAAATTCGTAGTAGAATGTCCAATAGAGGTGAGTAAAAAATATAACATGCGCGCAACCAATTGTTTTTCACAACAGTTTCATAATTTTTTCCTCAGTCCGATCCAGACGTTTGGTTTAGATATGATGCAGTATTGAGGGATAAACCAGAGGAGTAAATCTGCATTTTTTTATTGTTTTCTGTTCATCCTCTGAAGAAATATGGTGAATGAAAATTCTGACAAGAACCTTTCTCCCAATAAAAGCTGTACCATTTCTTCCAATACTGCATAAATGTAATGATCGTTTGGATGCGGAGAAAGAATTGCATCAGATATTTCATGAAAGCCAGAGGGAAATCTGCTTATATTCGAACACAGAACAGGATATAGTAACACTTAAGAGAGGGATTGTTAACCAAGGTTCAAAAACGCTACCGGCGGCTGTCACCACTGAAGAGATAAAGTTCTCTAGAGACGACAATTATTATTGTTTTGCGGCCGCTATTTGACTTTTCAGCATTCGACTTTCTGAAGAATGGGAACATTCACAATTCATGCTTACGAAACAGCACAATTCTCAAATTACGGTATAAAAGTAATAAACATCTTATTCTTTCACAATTCTATAATTCATACTGATTTTTCTGTTGGTGAAGTATCTTAGTTGATTTCCTGTTTTTCAATAAATGAATGCATCTACTTAATTCTGTATATGTGGCCATGAAAAATTGCTAGTGTCACACAAAGGCTCATTTTTATACAGCCGAAGGCTTTTCCTCATATTATATGCCTGTAATACATTTTTCTCTATTTCAGTATCGTAATGAGTTCATTACAGCACTTAAAACAGTGGTGTAATGAACTAATTCCAGCATTGTTTCTAGTTATGTTTTTCGGTTTGTGGTAGTCAGTACTGATATTCGATCCTATCAAATTTAAACATACGTCAATTGTCGATATGATATAATCTGGATAAAGTGAAATAATTGTTGAAAGGAAAAGTTTTGTGTTCATTGTAAAATATGGTACTAGAGATTTCCTTCTTGCTAATTTTGAATCATTCAAACTTATCGGAAATATTTTAAATATGATCTCCTTGCCCTACGAACGATTCAAATTAAAATTCCGTAATATGTCAACTTTCATAACAGTCACACCAACTGCCAAGATACAATACGAAAGTCACTAGGATGTATAATCCGAATTTTTCATTAAATTTCAACAGTTTTTCACAAAACTTTACTGAAATGGAGAAAATATCGTATAATACTCGTTGCAGAATTCAACACTCATTTGTTCGAAAACTCGCTCCTTCGTCGTTCGTTTTCGAATTTCGCATTCGTGTTTGAATAGGAGCTCATTCTGCAACTTGTTTTAGAATGTACTATTCTCTATTTCAGTATCGTATAAATGAGTTCACTACAACACTATAAACAGTGATGTAATGAACTAATTCCCGCATTGTTCTAGTTATATTTTTCGTTTTGTGGTAGTCAGCACTGACATTCGATCCTATCAAATTTCAACACACATCAATTATTGTCAATATAATTTTTAATCCTGATGTAGTGGAATAATTGTTGAGAGGAAAAGTTTTATTTTCATGAAAAAATTGGGTAGACCAAGTATCGTGGGAATATTTCGGTAATATCTCCACCACTATAGATCCGATTGAGTTCAAATTTAGAACTTTACTGTAAAATAAAATTTTAAAGGCTCTCGTAGAATGTTGATGATATCTGACGGGTAGTTTCTGAGATACAGAATTATTTTTAAATATTTTTTTGAAATTTTCCAGCCGTGCGATCCTCACAAAATTTTGCATAAGACTTCGTTTTGGTATTTTTCAACTATAAAAACCGTGCTTTGATTCGATCAGATGGGTATTTTTCAAGTTATTCGGAAAACAATATTGCAAATGGCTATAACACTGAAACCACTCGGTAGATTTTGCCCATTAATTAACTTAGCCGGCGCATTTGGACACCAAACCTACTCCCGAACTCATTGCGTTCGAGCGTAATCCTGCTGACGGCCGGCCAGCTAGATCAGCTGGCCGGACATAATCAATGCTGACTTCGGATTCTTGATCAGTAAGTCGAAACTAATCTTTTAAGGGGTTAGGTGTAGTCAGCTTTTTCAAAAGTTTTTGAAGTTAATCCGACAAATACTTTTCGAGTTATTCGATAATTAGCAAAGGGCTCTCGTTCGCTCTGGGCGAGAGCAGGGGATCTATTCTCGACCATTCGCAATTTGCACGATCGTGCGCATCTCTATGGCAAAGACGGCATATGCGACCGATCGTGAAAATTGCGAATGGTCGAGAATAGACCCCCAGGTAGCTACTAGCTAGTAGCTAGCGTGCCAACGACAACTCTCCAGAATGTAGAATGCTACGTAGACAACATCAAATAGATATTTTAGGAGTTGGCACAACGGCTGAAGAACTATTATATGGCCAAGGCATAGATGACTCTGCAAGTAATAAAATAATATTCAAATTGAGTGCTAAACTTCAAATGCGTTTTTCTCAAAACTATGTTCTCTGATCTGGTGACCACTGTAGCTCAAAAACCTCTCGGTAGATTTTAATGATATTTATACAGCTTTTCCAAAACATGAAAAACTAGTGCCTGTTTGAAGGATTTCCTTTTTTTTTCGAATTTCGATTTTTTATAAGCATTCAATGGTTTCTTTCTGGGTTTTCTCTCCCAAACTCTGAAGAATATTTATAAAATAAAAATTAATTATTTTGTGATTCGCTTCTGCGTAAGAAACACAATATATTTGTCAGAAGCAATCAATCGAACAATGTTGCCTAACAAATACAACGAAACAACATCAACCAAGGAACAGCTATATCGTAACGTTCCGGAGTCTATATCAGACTCTTTTTTCCGACGCTTAACGAAAAAATCTTCAGAACTATTTTGTTGATTGTTTTTCTGGGATTCGAGAATTGTCACATTGACAGTATTTGAAAATCATAGCTAACATAGTTTCACTTTGTATAGAATTTCCAGAAGCAAATCACAAAATAATTAATATTTTATTTTATAGATATTTTTCAGAGTTTGGGAGAGAAAACCCAGAAAGAAACCATTCAATGATGAATATACCTCCCACAGTATCATTTAATGATTATATTTATAAGCAATTAACTGTTGTTTTTTTCCCGAAAATATGGAAAAATTTTACTGAGGCTGCCATTTTGCTGAATTAAAAGAAAAAAAAGCTACGATCAGGCACTAGATTATCTATTTATAAAAATAATTTTCTTCGTCCGGCTAATTTTCGATGAATCTCCAAGGATAAGTGATGGTCACCGCAAAGAGCTTCAGTTGGAACTGGATCAACACAAACAGCCAATACTTTTGAAATAAGTAATTTTTTTTTCTGAAATTTCTTTCCATCAAGTCGAAACCTTCGTTAATAACGCTATATTTTTACTTTTATAAAATAAAATAATTTACTGGCAAAGAATTATTTAAAATTGTAGTTTTTTCGTGTCTCTGGCTACACCTAACCCGACCAAATATGGTGTAATATTCGAAAGTTACAGTACACGCATTTGGAGGAATTGATAGGCACTCTGTTCATAGTATGGCGCGCTAAAAACTATTCAGATATAAGATAGTAAGCATTTTATTTATTATAAATGAACATTTGGTAAAGAATCGGCAACATTTGAAACTGTCATAAAATTTCTGAAACTTTTCTGGGGCAGTATAGTTCGTCGATAACGTATAACTAGGGCTTCACACGAGACGAGAGTAGGCGAGAGTATAAGAAATCTCGTCTCGCTCTCGCCAATTCCCAAAAAATTAAGTCTTGTTTAAGTCTCGTTCTCGTCTCGTTATCAGTTGTCTCGTCTAGTCTCGCTTAATTCTGAATAACGATAATAAATATTATAATATATGAACGAAATGGTATACAATAATGAATAATTTTGTAAAGCTATATTTATTACATTCTTATACAAAAATATTTGTACATGTACGTACATATTATTTTTAAATTTAAACGCTGATAATTTCAACTTTTTTCAATAATGTACGTGTTTTTGCCATGATCATACCTGCTGTGGAAAATAATCTTTCAACAGGAACGGATGTAGCCATTAATAAATCATCGCCCATCTTGGAAAATGTAGGAAGAACTTTTTCATCACTCTCCACTACTGTAAAATATTTTAATTCCTATTCGCTCTTTCTAACAGCAAATATTCTTCAAACTCAGCTTTCCAATATTTCGAAAGTTTTGTTGATGTTTTAAATAGGCTATCGATTTCGAAACATTTTTCAATAGAATTGAACAATTTGGTATAGTTTTCAAAGAATCCCTTCCCAGTGGGTAGATCATTGAGGGTGTTCTTGGCGTATTCCTCATAATACTTTTCGAAACATTGAATAGCTTCATTTCTTTACCAGTTTTATTATACGTACTTCCACAGATGTATGCAATAATTGCTCATATCTTCACTGCAAGGAGCTCAAGGTAATAAATTTATCCAGATGTTCAAATAGAGACGAAATTTTCAAATCATTGGGATTTAGGGGCAAAGAAAGTTGTCCGTTAAGTATTGAATTCATAATGGCATCCGTTTTTATGGTTGTTAATTCTATTTTTTCTTGAAAAATAATCTAAATTATCGTAAGGTCATAACGAATGGATAATCGCATCGAACGATCGATGCATAATATAGACAAAATATATCGGTAATTATAGTGGAAACTCTTCATATTCAATTGTTTTCTGTGGGTGGTGAAAAAACTCGAGTCGTATATAAAATTTTATACAAAAAATTTCACGAGACCAAAAACGAGACTCTCGTGTTGCGCTGTATGTGGTCTCGGTATCGCCTATAATATTTTTGAAAACGTTTCGTCTCGTCTCGTATCGCTCTTACGAGACGAGAAAAATCTCGCTCTCGCGTGAAGCCCTACGTATAACAATAACTTGCGAATGTGCTTTTATATTCTGGATCTAAGAAAACCGGCAAGCACCATAAGCTGTCTGTTCGTGGCGCAACTGCGGAGCCGCTGCAGGTGATCTGTTTGGCAGCAATCAAGATGCATCCTGCGGGTCCGGTGCAACATCCAGAGTTAGGAAGGACATCGATCGCCGCTTCAGGAAATGCGACTGAGAATCGTCACCTGGATCTATTCATCCGGCTGTTATTAATTGGCTGTATTTCGCATCTCACACACTGACGGTTTCTAAAGGTCAGCGTTCTTTGTTAGGTGTGTGTATTTTTAAACCGTTGGGTTGTGTGGGTAGGAGTTGGTCAGCTTTTTTTACGTTCAAAAGGAATTTAATAAGAGAGACACCAGGAATGGCTTGTGAACTTTTTATTTATTTTTTTCATTTTTGCCGCGATTGTTCCTCTGAACAAAATGCCCATTAATCTACCCAAATATCTGTAATTAAGAACTTTGGATGATACGGAGAAGTATAATATGAGTGGGAATGTTTACCGGGTAATTCCGCAAAAAGAGCAGGGAAAAATCATTCTGCTGGTACCTGCCGTTGAGTACGTTGATGGTCAAAATCTCGTGGTTTCGGAATTACAGCCATCCGAAATTTTGATTTTTCAATAACTCGAAATACTGATCTGATCGAATTGAAAGTCGGCAGTTAGTTTGAAAAGTGCCAGCACAAAGACTTGTGTGGTAATATGACTTGAAAATAAATTTTTTTTTTTAGAAATAATTGAAATAAAAAATTCTATATATCAGTTACTATTCGTCTGAAATTGCTGAAATTTTGCAAGAGCCTTTAGAACCCAACTCTACAGCCAAGTTTCAAGTTTTAACACGATCGGTCAAATATTGTTGGGGATTCGAGCAGCCTTGTGTGAGTTCAGTAGATGGCTGACCGTTGCCTCGATAACTTTCGAACAAACGGAGATAGGGACTTGCAATTTTCAGGGTTGCGTATACGAATGGGAGAGTTAAGTTCGTTTTTGGGCATAATCAGTTTAACGGTTTCCGAGTTATACCCACCTGGAATATTATTTCCTCGATAACTCAAAAAATTAAGATTCGATCGAATTGAAGCTTGGTAACTATTAGTAGAAAATCAACATAAAGACGTGTTTAAAATTTTATAAGAACCGTACCCCTAGAAAATTTCAAAAAAGTTACGAAAACTAAAAATTGGTTCAAGCACTGACGTGAAGTCAGTAGCTTTTGCGCGTATGTTCTGTTGTCCATTCTCCTGTATTGGACACCCTTAATCGAATTTACCATGGTAAATTATGTTGTCCATTATCCTGTATTGGACACTCTTAATTCGAATTTACCATGGTAAATTCGAATTAAGTGTTCAACACACGATTAAGGGTGTCCAATACAGGAGAATGGACAATTGAACATACGCGCAAAAGCTCCTGACTTCACGTCAGTGCTTGAACCTATTTTTTTTTTCTTAATTTTTTTGAAATCATTTAGGGGTACGGTTCTTACAAAATTTTTTTTTCGTCGTTTTTTTCAAATTTTCTAGGAGTACGGTTCTTTAAACACGTCTTTATGTTGATTTTCTACTAAAAGTTACCAAGCTTCAATTCGATCGAATCTTTATTTTTTGAGTTATCGAGGAAATAGTATTCCAGGTGGGTATAACTCGGAAACCGTTAAACCGATTATGCCCAAAAACTAACTTAACTCTCCCATTCGGATACGCAACCCTGAAAATTGCAAGTCCCTATCTACTTTTGTTCGAAAGTTATCGAGGCAACGGTCAGCCATCTACTGAACTCACACAAGGCTGCTCGAATCTCCAACAATATTTGACCGATCGTGTTAAAACCTGAAACTTGGCTGTAGAGTTGGGTTCTAAAGGCTCTTGCAAAATTTCTGCAATTTCAGACGAATAGTTACTGATGAATAGATTTTTTTTTCTAATTTCAATGATTTCTTAAAAATTTTCTACAAATACTATACTCACGAAACTTTGCAAGAATTTTCGCGTTGGCATTCTACAACTAATAACCATGTTTCAATTCAATCGGTTTAGTATTTTTCGAGTTAATGAGGAGAAAAAAACAACCAAATTTCAGATGGCTATAACCCTAAAACCGTTTGGCCGATTATGCTTATAAATAAACTCAAATGTCGCGTTTCTGTTGCACATCCTAGCCTGAAAACTTCAAGCCGCTATCTTTTTCCGTTCTCAAGTTATCATGATAACAAAAATATTTTTTAATAATTTTTTAATAATTTTTTAATAATTTTCTAGCCATACGATTCGCACAAAATTTCACAAACGTGCTTAGGTTCATATTCTACAACTATCACCAAGTTTCAATTCGATCGGATTCATATTGGTTGAAAACAAAATTATTACTCGGAAACCATTGGGAATTATATCAATGGGTTCCTATGATAGAAATGCACCATGAACGATACTGAATTTAAAAAAAGTGTCGTTTAAAAAAAAAGCTTCAAAAATTATCTAATAAAAAACTAGAAGAAGAGGTGTACCAGAAATAATTTTGACATTTATCTCTCATAGGAAAATAAGATGACATGTAACGACACAGATCATATAATAATTCATAGATACAATAATTATGTACAGTATTCTATGAAAACATAAGAAGTACAGGAGTACGATTCATTATTGAAATTTCGAAAAATCATATCTCCGAAAGTATTAGCTTGCTAGAGTTGAAATTGTTATCAATGGATCTTTATGGTGAAAGTGCATCTTAGAAGGAATTAAATGTGGAATTTGTGTTGTAAAAAAAATTTGTTTCTTCGTTTCTCCGATACCATCAGGCCAATTTTGCCCAGTAACGAACTCAACCGAGATCATTATCTCTCAAACCTACTCTGAAAATTTCAACTGCCTTGCTCATTCTGTTCGAGATTTATTGTAGAAACGAAATTTGAAAATTTAAAAGAATTTTTTTTGATACCTTATTGCAATCCGATCAAAAAAAAACTTCGCATGCATATAGGAGTCATTATTCTACAATTTGACGCTAAATTTCAGATAGGTCATTGGTCATTGGTTTCGGAAATATTCATAAAAAACGTTTTTACTAAAAAGTGCCATAACTCCGAAACCGCTTGGTGGATTTCACCCGTTAACGAACTCGTCCGAGATATTTACGTTACAAACCTATCCTGCAAATTTTAATCCTCTAACTCCTTTCGTTCGAGAGTTATCGAGCCTACGACCGGCCGGCCATCGTTTGACCATTTTCAGCTAAAAAATTGAAAATTACAGACATTTTGCAAATTGATGAGCACTCTGTTCCGAGGAACAAGATCGCCAAAGAGTTTAATCTGAACAGGCGGGTGCAGGAAGATCTCTCATAGGATAATGTATCACAAAATACCGAAAGAAACTATTCAGCATAACGAGAAATGTTTGTGCAGTGGCGGAACGTAATCAAAAGGGTAGATCGAGATGGTTTGGAAACATTTTAGGGAATGAGGAAAAACTCAGACGTTGGATTTGTTCTACTGTTAATAATAGAATAAATATAATATATAATAAATATGTGTAGCATATGAATATAATGATAGGACTACAGTCGTTAGTCAGTTTTTTAGTTTTTGGCGCTCTAGTTCCTCGGAACTGAGTGCTTATCAATTTGCCCAAATGTCTGTAATTTTCGACTTTTTGGCTGAAAATGGTCTCAAACGATTTGGTTCAACTCACTGATCAAGAATCCGAGGTCGAAATCTACTCTCTCCGGCCGGTCCGGCCGGCCGGCCGTAGGCACGATAACTCTCGAACGAAAGGAGCTAGAAGATTGAAATTTGCTTGGTGGGTTTGGAGCGTAAATATCTCGGACAAGTTCGTTAATGGGCGAAATCCATCAAGCGGTTTCGGAGTTATGGCCGATTTTAGTAAAACACATTTTTTCTGAATATTTACGAAACTGATCACTCGATCCATCTTAAATTCAGTATCAAATTGTAGAATCATGACCTTCATACGCATGTGATGTTTTGTATTGACCAGGTTACCGCAAAGTGTAAAAAAAATTTTTCAAAATTTTTAATTTTTTTTTCTAAAATAACTCTCGAACGGAATGAGCTAGGCAGTTGAAATTTTCAGAGTAGGTTAGGGAGATGAATACCTCGGTTAAGTTCGTTAATGGGCAAAATAGGCTAGATGGTTTCGGAGTAACGAAAAAAAAAATTTATTTTAAGTAACAAATTTCAAATTCAATTTTTATTTAAGATGCAGTTTCACCATTAAAATCCATCGATAATATTTTCAACTCCAACAAGCTAATACCTTCGGAGATATGATTTTTCTAAATTTTAATAATGCATTGTACTTCTATGTTTTCACAGAATGCTATAATTATTATATCTAATCTAAGATTTGTGTTCATACTCTTACATTTCATCCTTTTCTATAAGAGAGAGTCAAATTCATTTCAGCTATTAGTCAAATTCATTTCAGCTATTTTAATTTGATTTCTTACATGGTGCAGTTCTCATTCTCAAATTTCATTTCATTTAATCTTGATAAATAAACTATTATTTGAATTGAATTTCCTTTATGATGCAGTTCTATAATAAGAATACATTGATATAATTCCCAACTCTGATAAACCAATACTTTCGGAGATATAATTTGTCTGTTTGAACTAGAGCGCCAGAAAGCTCCTGTCCACAGGGCTTGAACCCATTTTTTAAAACTATTCTGTCTTAGTCAAGTTTCAGGGATTCTTCATCAAACATTCTGGAACGATTAGAGAGAGAGATGTCTGCTTTGTAAGAAGGAAAGTATTTTTTCACGCAAAAGCGAATCATTGAGTTTTTAACTTGCTTTGTAACTTCAGTTATTGTCAAAGTGACCGATATTATCTCAAAACTTTTTATTGATTTCCTATATTCTAGCAAGTTGTTGGTTAATGATTCATCAATATAAAATATTTGTGATTCGAAGAAGCTTTATAAACACTATTCAATTCAACCTCCAGAAAAGTGAGTATTTTCGTATGCTAGTTAGTCTACGAGGTACATACTTGATCACCTATTCAATCGAAAAATCAAGTACTTCCATAAAATATCCAAGTAGATTCAAAGCCTTACTCCAAGTAATTCTTAAAATTCGCATTTATTCCCTTAAATATTTTTCAAAACTACTTTCTTGTGCAAAGTATTGAACAATTAGTCTCTGAATATTGACCAGCAATGAAACCAATAAAAATTTGTTGGCTTTTGGAACACCCGAAGTTTAAAAGTTGTTATGTTTGTTTGAGAATTAAAGGGAAGTAACAAAAGCATTTCAGGGAGAACTCAAAGCAGAAATAGTTATCCGCAAAGATAATAATATGAGACGCAGAAAAGAATTTCCGTATTGGATGTGAAATGCAAAATATTCTTCCCATGGATTTTTCCAATATGCCACTAAAAACTCCATAATGTAGGTGACTAACCTGAAAAAAATAAATTTAATGAACATTATATTTTTTATAAGTCACTCTATACTTTAGGATAGAGACTATGTAGATAATATGGTAATAACAACAAACAAATCCTTCATTGTAGTGGACGGAGTAATAACAGAAAAAAGTTTTCGCAAAGAAGAATCTCAGAACACGGCTCAGTATTTTCTCTTCAGAATGTACGGGTTGTGTCTATTTTAAACTAATTCCATCTACATTATTGAAGCACTGGTGATGGTTCAGAAGCTTCAGCGCGCTCATTAGTTGAAGGATAGATTTAACATATTTTTAACATTTTAACTAGCGAATTCAATCGTTTTACCTGGTTTTCTCTACCAAATTCTGAGAAATAGCTAAATAAATAAATTTCTTCCGGCAAGTATCTGGTATAAGAGTTAGATTTCTGACAAAGAAACAATTTCAAAAGGAGCGATTTTTTTTTAGTTTATAGTTTTTCTGGGAGCCCAGAAAAATACATTAAATGATGAATCCATCTTCCAAAGATCTTCTAAAGATAAACTACTAGTGAAAACAGAGATTCTTCGAACCAAGAAACAATATTTACAATTTTTTTTTGAAATAGTATTTTAAAAACACAAATCGTTTGGACTTATCATACTCTCCTTAATACATCGCTTTCCAAAACCTCTCTATAATATTCTTTCAATCTTTATGAATCTATGGCTCTAATTAAGACAATCCGCTAGTATTCTAGATATTTAGGTTAGTTATTTTCATCGCAACATAGCGGTCATTGCCATTGACGAATAAATGTTTGTGGTTCTAATAGATATGTCTCTTGTAGCATTTGTGGGTTCTTCACTTTAATAACATAAGAAGTATTCACCGCTGGAGATGATATTTCGATTATGTTCAGGATTTTTATATTGATAATTATACGAACAAGCCCACCAAAGCTTCTAACCAGACGTCTCTGATTCAATGAATTTTGTCCTATCATATTCGGATTTGAAGAAGGCTCTCTTTACCATAATATTCTTTTTTTACATTTGTGAGTTCCTTCAGTATCAGTGATCCGCTTCCGTTCAAAGATCAGAACACTGTGGCCAGGAGCTTTGGCACACTTGTTCGAATTTGTAGCCAGAACGGTTACCTATCCAGGTACTGAATTCACCCAAAGCGGCTTTACTAAGAAAATGATATTCCCAATATTTCCAAGCTTCCAAAAAAAAACTGTTCCACTTTCATGCCAAGAATGATCTCAAACTATTAGTTTCCTCTCAAATATGTGGCATAAGAACACAAATCGGTTCAATCATACAATTGTGACCTGCCATAAAAAAACCCCCTGTATTGCACTGGCAATAGTGTATTCTGAAAGTAATTTCAATGAAACGAATGAGTCCAATCGTACGGTTGTGCAATGAGGAATTATTATGGGTTAGCAATTCACAAAATCATTCTGTATAGCAGTAATTTTAATTTCAATGAGAATTCTCACGTTTCGTGAAATTTTAAGGAAACATCGACCTAAATTCGTTCGATAACTGTTCCTCGGAGACATTATTTCACTAGAAATCAAGGTAAGTTCGAATTAAGAGTGTCCAATACAGGAGAATGGACAACATAATTTACAATGGTAAATTCGATAAAGGTTGTCCAATGCAGGAGAATGGACAATAGAACATACGTGCAAAAGCTCCTGACTTTACGTCAGTGCTTGAACCATTTTTTTTTCGTAATTTTTTTCAAATTTTCTAGGGGTAGGTACGGTTCTTACAACATTTTTTTTTTTTCGTAATTTTTTTTTGATTTTCTGGGGGTACGGTTCTTACAAAATCTTAAACACGTCTTTATGTTGAGTTTCTACTACTAGTTAGCAAGCTTCAATTCGATCGAATCTTTATTTTTTGAGTTATCGAGGAAATAATATTCCAGGTGGGTATAACTCGGAAACCGTTAGACTGATTATGCCCAAAAACGAACTCAACTCTCCCATTCGTATACGCAACATACCCTGAAAATTGCAAGACCCTATCTCCTTTCGTTCGAAAGTTATCTAGGCAACGGTCACCCATCTACTGAACTCGCACAAGGCTGCTCGAATCTCCAACAATATTTAAGCGATCATGTTAAAACTTGAAACTAGGCAGTACAGTTAGGTTCTAAAGGCTCTTGCAAAATTTCAGCAATTTCAGACGAATAGTTACTGATATATAGATTTTTTTTTCAATTTTCAATGATTTCTTGAAAATTTTCTACAAATACTATCCCTACGAAATTTTGCAAGAACTTTCGCGTTGGCATTCTACAACTAATAAACATGTTTGAATTCAATCGGTTTTGTATTTTTCGAGTTAATGGGGATCAAAAAAAACCAAATTTCAGATGGCTATAACTCTAAAACCGTTTGGCCGATTATGCTTACAAACAAACTCAAATGTCGCATTCATATGCACAACCTAACCTGAAAACTTCAAGCCGCTATCTCTTTCCGTTCTCAGGTTATCGTGACAACAAAAATATTTTTTAATGATTTTCTAGCGATACGATTCTCACAAAATTTCACAAACGTTCTTAGGTTTATATTCTACAACCATTCACCAAGTTTCAATTCGATCGAATTTATATTGGTTTAAAACAAAATTATTACTCAAACCATTGGGCCGATTATGCCCAGTCGCTAGCTCTTTCCGTTCTCAAGTTATCGTGGCAACGGACGGACGGCCGGCCGGACAGAATCAAATTTGACATCGAATTCTTCATTGAGGAGTCGAACCAAATCGTTTGAGACCATTTTCCTCAAAAAATTCGAGAGTTACAGACATTTGGGCAAAATGATAACGTGATGTTCACCAGAACATACGCGCAAAAACGGAAAAGAGGAATTTCGACTCCGGGACTAGTTCCAGGTACCTTCTGTCTATGGGCTCCATGCTTCAACCAATAGAGCATATTTGATTATCTTTGAACAACGACTGGTTTTAAATATCCACATAAATAAATCTAGAATAACTGTTTTTCAACTTCCTCTGAAACTGACAATGATTCTTCAGTATTGAAAAAAAATGTGACAATCTGGAAAACTTAATTCTTAATATCGATTTAAAATCATCTTCAAAACAAATTGCACTGCCTCATTAAAATTAACATTACATGACCACAGACAGACATGACATTTGTAATTATATCATCATAATAGTTATTTATATACCAAGGACGAAAAACTGTCTATTATAGACGAGTCTGAAAACAGTTTTTCGCCGAGGTGCATATTACATTTTTTGTCGACCTCCACATATTTTCATGAATTTCGGAGTTCTTAAATAATTTTACAATAGCAAATGACACATATATTTATGTTTGTATTGAACCGTACCACAGTACTGACAGTTATTCTTACAGACACTTTTCATAGAGGTCGACGAAAAAAATGTATTCGACTTCACATCAAATATCCAAAACCGACGACTTTGTTGATTGAGTGTAATAAAGTGGACCAGTACACTCCAACCGCTGTGATATTTCGCTATTTTGCCAATATCTCCAACAATATAGATCGTCCGAGTTAAAATCAAGAACTTTGCTGTAAAGTTATAATTTGAAGGTTCTTGTAGAATTTCAGCGATATATGACGTATATTTTCTGAGAATTTGACTTGAAACAATTTTTCTAAATTTTCTTGACATACAATCCTCACTAAATTTTCCATAACTCTTTACATAGGTATTTTTCAACTCACTACCGGGCTTTAATTCGGTCAGATCAGTATTTATTTGGAAAATAAAATTTCAGATGGCTACAACTCTGAAATTAATTTCACACGAACTCAACCGGCGAATTCGAACAAACATTCTCTGCAACTTTCAATTTTCTAACTCATTCCGTTCGAGAGTATTCGTGCTGACGGATGGCCGGCCCGACAGAAATGATTTTAACCTCTCGTTCTTCATCGGTGAGTCGAAACTAATCGTTTGAGACCATTCTCGGCCGAAATTCGAATATTACAGACAGAGCTGTGCCGAGCACCGAAGAAAAGTGCTTCAAGCCCTAAGCACTAAGCACTCAATAAAAATACTCCCGAGCCTCGAGCACTAAGCACCGCGTTTTCACAAAAGGCTTGCGATTACTAAGCACTTTATAAAAGTAATTCGATTTTTCGAGCACTAAGCACTAAGCACTTTTATAAAACTGTTGAAAATGAGGTTATTTACTCCGATTGCTTTAAACAATTGTATTCAATTTGAAAAACATGTAAACATGCAAACTTGCGTACCTCATATGCGTCATTGACGAAAAGGAAAAGGAGTGCAGCGAAATAAATTTCTATAAAACTAACGAACTCAAAATTCGTTCTATTCCCACACAGTTTGAAATGGTCTTTATTATTTTACAAAATGATGATACAAATAATGGATACATGGATTCCATAAGCGTCCCAGTTTTTTCTGCACAGGCAAAATCTATTTCCCAATTTCAAAATGGGATAATACCCGAAACATACACCTATGACAACACATATATTATATGATACTTATGCCAAGTGTATTATTTCCCTTAATATTTAAAAATTGGTTCAAGCACCGACGTGAAGTCAGGAGCTTTTGCGCGTATGTTCTATTGTAAATTCTCATGTATTGGACACTCTTAATCAAATTTACCATGGTGAATTCTATTGTCCGTTCTCCTGCAATGGACACTCTCTTAATCGAATCAACCATGGTAAATTCCCTATCTCCTTTCGTTCGGGAGTTATCGAGGCAACGGTCACCCATCCAGCTACGGAACTCACACAAGGCTGCTCAGATCTCCAACAATATAGATCCGATGGTGTTCATACTTGGAACTTGGTAGTAGAGATAGGTTCTGAAGGCTCTCGCAAAATATCTGCCATGTCGGATGAATAGTTATTATAGAGAATTTTTTTCAATGAGTTTCAATGATCTTTAAAAAAATTTCTAGAGATACGATCCTCGCAAAATTTTGCAAGAATTTCCGTGTTGACATTCTTCAACTAATAACCATATTTAAATTGGATCGGTTTAGTATTTTTCGAGTTATTAAGGAAATAACAACCAAATTCCAGATGCGGATAACTCAAAAACCATTCGGCCGATTATGCTTATATATGAACTCAAATGTCACATTCAGACGCACAAGCTAACCTGAAAATTTCAAGTCGCTACCTCTTTCCGTTCTCAGGTTATCGAGACATAAAAAATAATTTTTAATCATTTTTTTTTAATTTTCTAGTAACACGATTCTCACAAAATTTCACAAACGTGCTCAGGTTTATATTCTACAACCCAACCTGAAAATTTCAAGCCGCTATCTCCTTCCGTTCTCAGGTAATCGTGTCATAAATAAAATTTCCTAATAATTTTTTAAAAATTTTCTAGTGATACGATTCTCACAAAATTTCACAAACGTGCTTAAGTTTATATTCTACAAATATTTACAAAGTTTCAATTTGATCGGATTCATATTGGTTGAAAACAAAATTATTTCTCGGAAACCATTGAGCCGATTATGCCCATTAACGAACTCGTCCGTTGTATTGTGATGCGTCACCTACTCTGAAAATTTCAAGTCACTAGCTCTTTCCGTTCTCAAGTTATCATGGCAACAGCCGGTCGGTCGAATTCTTCATCAGGGAGTCGAACCCAACCGTTTGAGACCATTTTCGGCGAAAAATTCGAAAATTACAGACAATTGGGCAAAATGATAACGTGATTTTCCGCAGATCATACGCGCAAAAAGAACTAACGTGAATTCAGTGGTCTTTGGGGCAGTTTTCCATTAATACGTAATTTAATTCGAGTTGATCAACATGACGTAAATGCTTTTTCAAATTGTTCAAAATGTCAAAAATATAATCTGCCGAAATCGGATAGTATTATTTTCTATTGTGATTGTAGTCATAAGCAATTTAGCGTTGTAAATCAGATGGAAATTCAATTGAAAATATCGAATAAATCTGTGAAATCACATGAACATTTTCGAAAAAATACACTTATATCTTCTTGATAGACGATCCACTTAATAATACTTTGATACAGAATAATTTTCAGGAGTTGGGAATAGTAACATGTCTACTTCCCATTACATGAATCAATAACCAACAACTGGTACTTACACGTTCTGTTCATGCCTCAATGGATCACGCCTGTATACATTAACTCCTCCGAAAACGTTAGCGTCTATTCGTGTTACGACATGATTTCGGAAAGGCTTAGTGCTTAGTAATGTTCGGAAGTGCTCGGGAGCACTTAAGGGATTACTAAGCACTAAGCCTTTTCCTGAAGTGCATGAATTACTAGGCACTAAGCACTGGTTTTAAAAAGTACTCGCGAGCACAGTACTCGGGAGCACAAAAAGGCTTCAAGCACTTTCACAAGCACTAAGCACAATGCTTTGGCTCAGCTCTGGTTATGAATCATTGGAAACGAAAACAGGAGATTCGCAGAGGACACGAATAGAATAAGCAAGAACTAATTGACAACTGTAACCAATGTCTCATAGATTCAAATACTGCCACTAAAAACGTAGTCTATACATTCACTTCGGACGGGAAACTGTCAACGAGATGGAGTATGTGGTAACAAGCTGTAATGCCCAGATGCTCCATTTATCAGTCAGGTATAGCCGAAAGCCCCTGGCTGAAATTGTCAACGATCTAATTTGAATAGTTCGAAACTACATTACCGCGGCTAATCCTGGATTATGTCACATACTCGTCAGTATACTAGCTTTCGTTGAGTTTGTTTGAGCCGAATACTCTAAAACTTTCGATCAATCTCTTGAGGTTGATTTGAGATGAGTTGGGGTAATGCTTTTATACCCAGGGTGGTTGATGATTACGTGTAATAATGGAAATATTCGGTTAGAAAACGGAACATTAAATAAGGAATCCTCTGGCATTTGCTGGTTGTATGATATTGATATTCAAGACCGAAGGAAATTAGAAAATATATTAGGCATAAGACTGTCAGAGATGTGATTTATAATCAGTGACATTCAAAGCGTAACACCCGAAATGAATAATTCCTTCAACTTGCCTCATTGCCTGTGTGTAGTTCTACACAAATAATTAAACGATAACAATTTACTGAACATAGTTGCCAAAATACAGGGTTGGGATGAAGTATGGAACCAAGTTAATATCTTTTAAACGAAAAAAACGATATTTATCAAAATTTGCAGGTGAGTGCAATGGAACAAAGTGCATCTGATGTATAAATTTTTTTGTTAATAATATAATCAGTGACATTCAAAGCGTAACACCCGAAATGAATAATTCCTTCAACTTGCCTCATTGCCTGTGTGTAGTTCTACCCAAATAATGAAACGATAACAATTTACTGAACATAGTTGCCAAAATACAGGGTTGGGATGAAGTATGGAACCAAGTTAATATCTTTTAAACGAAAAAAACGATATTTATCAAAATTTGCAGGTGAGTGCAATGGAACAAAGTGCATCTGATGTATAATTTTTTTTGTTAATAATATAATCAGTGACATTCAAAGCGTAACACCCGAAATGAATAATTCCTTCAACTTGCCTCATTGCCTGTGTGTAGTTCTACACAAATAATTAAACGATAACAATTTACTGAACATAGTTGCCAAAATACAGGGTTGGGATGAAGTATGGAACCAAGTTAATATCTTTTAAACGAAAAAAACGATATTTATCAAAATTTGCAGGTGAGTGCAATGGAACAAAGTGCATCTGATGTATAAATTTTTTTGTTAATAATATAATCAGTGACATTCAAAGCGTAACACCCGAAATTAATTATTCCTTCAACTTGCCTCATTGCCTGTGTGTAGTTCTACACAAATAATGAAACGATAACAATTTACTGAACATAGTTGCCAAAATACAGGGTTGGGATGAAGTATGGAACCAAGTTAATATCTTTTAAACAAAAAAAACGATATTTATCAAAATTTGCAGGTGAGTGCAATGGAACAAAGTGCATCTGATGTATAAATTTTTTTGTTAATAATATACTCCCGGTTTAACCGGAAATGCCATCAACTTCTTTAATTTAAATGGGACACCCTATATATTTTTACAGATTACAGAGCTTGTTATTTTGAATTCACACATACTGAGTTTAGTGTCAAAAAAATTGTAAAAACGGGGAATAACTCACTCTTAGTTGTACAATAGGTGTACATTTCATTATTTTAGAATAATGAGAAACAAAATTACTTCAAATGTTCAAAATGCTCGCCGTTTACTTGCTGACAATATGCCATCCTATTAGCAAATTCTTGAGTCACTCTTTCTAAGACTTCTCCACGTATTAGTTCACATTCATCAATAATTATTTGACTCAATTCCTAGGAATGTTTGGATGGGAATTGTCGAAAATAGGCTTATAGGCCCATTTTTTATCGACAGAAACTTGAATGGTGACAAGTGTTTGGATCTTCTAAATAACGAAATTATTCCTGCACCCCAACCGAATGGGCAATTACCACAAAATGTTTGGTTTCAACAAGATAGAGCACCTCCCCACTATGATAGACGGGTTAGGGATTTTCTGGATGCGAATTTTCCAAATCGATGGATTGGACGTAGAAGATTCATAGAGTGGCCTGCTCGTTCTCCGGATCTGAGCCCGTTAGATTTTTTTCTTTGGGGTTATCTGAAAACACGTGTTTACGTTAGACGACCAACAAACTTAAGGCTGGTTTATGCTGGCTGGTAACTTTAACTTATTCCCTAACTTAAAAATTGAAACATAGATTTGTAACGCTATGGTTGATTCTGGGACTGAATAATACGTTTACTTATTATTAATAATAATAATTAATAAGTTAAAGGATTATTTAGTCTGATTTTAAAGCGTAACACTGAAAATAAATGTCTATATATATTATATATATATATGATTAAGTTAAAGTTACCAACCAGCATAAACCGGCCTTTACAGCTGTAAGTTTGTTTCCCTAACCCGTCTATCATAGTGGGGAGGTGCTCTATCTTGTTGAAACCAAACATTTTGTGGTAAATGCCCATTCTGTTGGGGTGCAGGAATAATTTCGTTATTTAGAAGATCCAAATACTTGTCACCATTCAAGTTTCTGTCGATAAAAAATGGGCCTATAACCCTATTTTCGACAATTTCCATCCAAACATTCAACTTCTGTGGATGCTGGGTATCTGCTTCATGAATCCAATGAGGATTCTCATTTGACAAATACCTTGAGTTATGGCGATTAAATGTTCCATTTAAACAAACAGTTGCCTCATCGGAAAAAACTATGTTAGAAGCAAAATTTTCGTCGACATTACAGATGTTCATTAGCCGTTCGCAAAATTCCAGCCGTCGGTCAAAATCATCGTCTGACAATTCTTGAACCAACTGTACCTTATACGGATGATACTTTTCACTTTTTAATATCTTTCCTACAGAACGTCGACTTATACCACGGTTTAGTGCCAAATTTGTGGTGGAAGTATGAGGTGATTCTTCTAAATCGATTGCAATATTTTGTTTAACAGTTTCGTTCGTTGCAGTCCGCGGTCCTCAAGGTTTTAGCAATTTATTTACCATCCCAGTTGTATTAAAACGTTGTAATGTTTTAGTTACTGTTGAGCGTGCTATAGGATTTCTCACAGGATACAAATTATTAAAAATATGACACATTTCTTCATGAGTTCTAGCACGATCACCATAACCGATCATCCTTAAAATTTCAATACGGTCTTTTTCACATAATTGAACCATTCTAAATTGTAAAATTCATTTCCGTCAATTAGAATTTGACACTTGGAGAACAAAAGACGTACTCAACAGTGCTCGTTTATTTATTACTATGCATACAAACAACATCAATTAGTTTATCTAAATAGTGTTTTGCTCTAATGCAAAAAGTCAAAGGAGGTTGGTCAAAGTGCTATATTTCTCGTTTTTAAATTTTTTTTACACTAAACTCATTAAGTATGAATTCAAAATATCAAACTCTTTCAAACTCTGTAAAAATATATAGGCTGTCGCATTTAAATTAAAGAAGTTGATAGCATTTCCGGTTAGAATGGAACTATATTATTCACAAAAAATGTACATCAGATGCATTTTGTTCCATTGCACTTACCTACAAATTTTCATAAATATCGTTCTTTTCGTTTAAAAGTTATTTTGTTGGTTCCATACTTTATCCCAACCCTGTATAATTCTCAAAATTGGTTCAAGCACTGAAAGTATAGTCGCGAATATTCACTCTTAGTCGAAAGTAGCATATATATATATATACCGTTTTCTCAGCTTTTAAAAAATATTAATACATTTCGTACCATCTTAATGACATACCTCAATAACGAGAGAATCGTCTAAGATCACAGACTTTTCAATACTGACATACGTATTTTACCGGAATTGAAATTCAATAAATATCTAGGAATACACGAGAAAACTTACGTCTTAAGTCATCTCAGGATACGATATTCACGAAACTTAGCGCTAAGGCATTCTACAAGTAATAACCGAGTTTTAATTGTATAGGATTTGTATATTTTGAGTTATAGAGGAAATAGCAACAAAATTTCAGATATGTATAACCTACCCTAAAAATATCAAGTCGCTATATCTTTCCGTTCTTAAGTTATGTTGAGATATAATATAATATTTTTGATTAAATTTGTTTTTTAATTTCTAGAAATACGAACGTCACAAAATTTCACATGCGTCTTTGCTTCGGTATTCCACAACTAGTTACCAAGTTTCAGTTCGATCGGATCTGAATTTTTTTTTTTCGAGAAAATAATATTCCAGATGGGTATAACTCCGAAACCGTTGAGCCAATTATGCCCAACAACGAAATTAACTGTCCCATTCGGATCGCAACCTACCCTGCCGTTCGAAAGTAATTGAGGCAACGGTCACCCATCCAGCTACTGAACTAAGCCAAGGTTTGTAACGGAACAAAATCGTTACGCGGTTTTTGTATGTATTGAACTCGTGATGCGTCAACCGTGAATGAGTAGTATCGATTATGGTTAGACATTTTGTAACATAATCAGAGTCTAAAATAAATTAAATGTTTTGTCTTATGAATCCTTGTTGATTTTCCTTATTCAATTTTTCAGTATATTTTATTAATCATTTCAGTATAATTTTTCAATACCGTGATCTCACCCTTGTAATTCTGTGGAACAGATTTTTCTGTGATTAGGCGTGTCAAGCTCGCAGGCGAATTACACAAGCTCGTTCTCCTTTGACGCTGAACTGTTGTGCGATTTCAGTAATTGAGATAGAATGATTGTGGCCTAAGAACTCATAACAATTTGAGTGATTTTTGAGAAAATATACGCCAGATTTGGCGGTGAGCTGCTTAAAATATGTTTTTGTAATGTTAATATTGGTTTTGGTAAATTGCCTCAAGTGATGATTTCAGATTATAATTGGTTAATTTAGTTTTGCATGCCATTGTTGTTAGAAAATCATGCAGAGTACTTTGTTTCAATGCCTACTGATTTTTCTGGTATATACATGTGGTTTTAGTATTGATATTGCTCTGAGCGAATCAGAGGAGAGTTGCTTCAATTTTTGAGGGATTGTGTGTAGGGAATCCAATCCCGCACCAAAACTTCAATCCCGCTAACGCGCGGGATTAAAGACATCAATTTCCGGATCCGGAAGAATGCGGGATTGTTAACAATATACAGGGTCTCCCGGATAAGATGAGAAACATTTTAATGGTAGACAAAAAACACCTAGAGAATCCCGAAAAACCCCCATATGTAGTATCTAGGAGTTCTAGATTCTAATTTACAGGAAGGGCGTTTTTCAAATTTGAATGGAAATTTAAACCACTGTATCTCCTGAACGGAATCACCGATTTATCCGAAATTTGGAACGGAGATAGCTTTCATGAGGTTCTAGAAATGTGCCATCAAATATCATTCGATTTGCAGGACCGTATCACATAAATTTGGACTGTTCTCAAAAGTTTGCGAAATCACCCTGTACAAGAAATTTCATGATTTCTTCCATATCTGCGTAAACGGTAACATTCATTTATTCAATTCACCAAATAATATTGTATGGCACCATCCAGGATGCCGAGGAGTGATTTTTTTTTCTGATAGTCACAATAATTTTTTCTCCCGTGTCGACATTTAACATCCTATTCATCTCGTAACGAAGGGAATTTTGAATGTTTATGAATTGAATTAATTGAATATACATTATTGAATGTTAATTTCAGTTTTTATTTGGTGGAGTACATAACTTTTTTGAAGCGTAATTCAAGGATGGATCTTTAACAATTATTTATTATTCTGACAATTACATACTAGTTCATTATAGTTTATTCTTTCTAATTGAATGACTCAAAAATAAATAATTGTTAAAGAACCATCCTTGAATTATGCTTTGAAAAATTGTAGTATTCCATCAAATGAAAACTGAAATTAACATTCAATAATGTATATCAATTGATTAAATTCATAAAGATTAGAAATTTACTTCGTTCCGAGATCAATAGGATGTTTAATATCGAGAAGAGAGAAAACATTATTTTCACAATGAAAAAAATCAGTCCTCAGCAACCTGGATGGTACCATGAAAATAACATTCGGCGTAATGAACGAATTAATGTTAGAGTTTACGCAGATATCGAAGAAATCATGAAACTCATTGTACAGGGTGATTTCACGCACTTTACATCTTTATTCCAAATTTCGGAGGAATCGGTGATTCCGTTCAGGAGATACAGTGGTTAATTTCCATTTAAATTTAAAAAACACCCTATGAATCAGAATCTAGAACTCCTAGATACTACAAATGGGGGTTCTTTGGGATCCTCTAAGTGTTTTCTGTCTCCCATTAAAATGTTTCCCATCTTATCCGGGTCACCCTGTATCAGGTGTCCCAAATTCGTTGTTTAAAAAACATAAGTTTGTGATATAACTCGAAAAGTAACCACAATAAAAATAAATTGGAAACACCAGTAGATTCTACTAAAAAAGTGCCTATAGAAGGTTTTTGTTTCAAGTCAATAGCTTAAGTATTAAAGAAGTTATGAGTACCTTTTTTTTCACGCCATTTGCCAATTCTCGCTCATAACTTGAAAACAGTTGAACTTATGAGGTTGCGGTTTTTACCAAATTGATTCTCTCAAAAATCGAGGCAGAAAATGTGGCATCCATATTTTTCTAGCTCAAATGGATCCTAAGATCCCCTCACTAAACAACGAATTTGGGACACCCGATACATTGTACTCAACTTATTAAACATGCTAGTAAAAAGGTCCTAAGCAATTAAAACACACTGTAGTAGTAGCATAATAGTTATTTATGTACGAAAGACGAAAAACTGTCTATGACCTCTTAAATCATTTCACAATAGCAAATGACAGTTATTCTCACATACGCCTATCTTTGTATTGAACTGTATGATGCCGTATTCATAGTGACCACCACAGCGGACGAAAAAGTAATTTCGAGGACTAAAATGTGCTTTTTCTTGTTCTGCGAAATTCCGTATTCGACAGTGAGAGCGCAAATCTCACTGTCGAAGACGGAATTTTCAGTATTGAGTCCCGCAGATCCCGCCTGCAAAATCCCGCAGAATTTCAGCGGGATCTCGCATTTGCGGGATCCAGCATTTGCGGGATTGGATTCCCTAATTGTGTGCCTCGTGTTTTTCTAGGCTTTAATGAATTCTGATTAATAAAGTATGTATACTGATAACTTATACGCCAGATTTGTACAGGGAAATATTGTATTTTTGTAGCGTGATATTTGTAACACTGTTTTTTTTATATTTATCAATAGTTGTGGGCTGGGATCGAAGCTTTGAATCGAAGCTATCTATATCCAGTGCAGTTTATGGCATCGGCTGAAGTAGAACCCTAGTAGAATTTTACTGGAGTGAGAAACTTCGTTGCTACGTTCTTTTTGAGAGGCTACATGCTTTGCACTGGGTGTTTGAAGTTATACTATTGGATTGAGATCCCCGCTCAAAGTTATTTACATTTCTATCGAAATAACTCTGAGGAAACGGTTATCGAACGAATTTAGGTTGATTATTTCTTGAAACTACGTGGAACGTGAGCATTTTCTTATGTTATAAGATATTAGAATTGCTGCTTTACAGAATGTTTATTGTGAATTGTCAACTCATAGATTCTCATGGCAAACCTTACGATTGGACTGATTTATTTCTTAGAAATTACCATCTAAATACACTATTGAATATAAACCACTGCTTTACTACTTTTCATCTCATGGCACAATCGTATGATTGAACTGATTTGTCTCGTTACGCCACGAGAAATAAAGTCTATTTTCGACGCAAAAGTAAATGCATGTATTCGAATAGGTCCTTACGCCACCACAGACACAGCACTCTTTATTTTCGACCTAACAGTGAATGTATGTATTTGAGTTGAAACTAGTCGTTTGAGACCTTTCTCGGCCAAAGAGTGTACCTGTTTTTTTTGTGGACGATTGTCCAATTGTTGTATTGCTTTTTTTTCCTGCAGCTTGGCAGGTTTGGGCGAGATCAGTACCTGGATGGGTGATCGCTCTGACTATAAATTTGAACAGTGTCCCTGGCCGCAGAGCTTTTCCAACTTGTTAATCATTTTGTTTGTTTTTTGGCGCTCTTGTTCCTCGGAACAGAGTGCTTATCAATTTGCCCAAATGTCTGTAATTTTCGAATATTTCGATGAAAATGGTCTTAAACGATTTGGTTCGACTCACTGATCAAGAATCCGTGGTCGAAATTCATTCTTTCCGGCCGGTCCTGCCGGCCGTAGGCACGATGACTCTCGAACGGAATGAGCTAGACAGTTGAAATTTTCAGAGTAGGTTTGGGAGATAAATATCTCGGCTAAGTTCGTTATTGGGCAAAATCATACAGATGGTTTCAGAGTAACAAAAAAGATTTTTTTTTACATGACAAATTCCAAATTAAATTCCTTTCAATAAGCAGTTTTACTATAAGAATCCATCGATATCATTTTTAACTCTAACAAGCTAATACTTTCGGAGATATGATTTTTCAAAATTTCAATAATAAATCGTATTTCTACGTTTTCACAAAATGATATAATCATTCTATGTATGAATTGTTATAATGTCAACTTATTTTCCCGAGACATGAAATTGTCTAATTCCTTTCAGCAATCGTAGAATTATGAGAATTATAATATGATATCATACTTTTTGTTGATTGATATTTTCATGCCAATGGTCAATCCATATGATGATGGGAATGGTAATGGTAAGTTAATAATATTGTGTTCAGAATATCTCCAGTAAAAACAAAACAGGAATATTGGTGTATTGTATTATTAGAGTGGATTTGAGGAAAGAATATATATTATCGTTCATCATAGAATTGAGGAATGAGTATCTCGTTGGAGTTCGTTGTTGGTTAGAATTTGTCTATTGGTTTTGGATTGATAATTTTTGGCACTCTTGTTGAATTTAAATTCTTCTATGATGTGTGAATTCAATTTCTGCTAAGATGAAGTTCTTTCATAAGAATCCATTGATTTAATTCCCAACTCTGAGAAACCAATACTTTCGGAGATATAATTTGTCTGTTTGAACAAGAGCGCCAGGAAGCTCCTGTCCACAGGGCTTGAACCAATTTTTTATGGCAAGGAGACGAAAGTGCCTCACCCTTCGCAGTAATTATTTCCAAGACAGTATCTCGAGGAACGGATTTTGTTTCAATAAGTTATCAAATCAGAGAAGTTTCACCACAGTCTCGAGATGAGTCACGAGACCATAAACCACTCTTAAAATAATTCAATGAGGGAAATACATCAACAATCTAGAAGTTCTTCGGACGACTTTTCCCATCTGAAATATTCTCACTAAATCTTTTCAACAACTACTGCGAGAACCCCGGTATCGTCCGCGACGAATGGCCTTGCTATCCATTTTATCCGACTGAGAAATAAAGAGAATCAAGCCTCAGAATGTTTCTGCTCTACGGTCCATTAAATCCAGTGTTTGCGAGTTGAATTCGTTCTTTAATTAACACCATTGTTTTGTAGTAGCATCGCATTCTGTCGGAGTTGGAAACAAGGGCGAAATGTCGATTTTACATTTTGTATATCTCACGTTTATGGCCAGTTGAATTCGTTTCAAGACGTCTAGTACTTGGTCGAATTTCAACAATGTTTCCATTGGGAACTTGCAAGAAGGGCAGGAGAGGAGTTGGGGGAAAATTGCAGTAGTAGTCGAATAAGCGCATTACACGTATTTATTCATCACTTCCTACTAGGAATATACAGGGTGTCCCAAGTTCGAGTGCCTATTAGACGTTTCTGGAGAACTGGACATATTTGAAATCTGAAAATTGGGATTATGATATTGCTTGAAATTCTCTACAAAGCTAAAATATTTTCGAAGCCCAAGCACCTCCGGTTATACAGGGACTGAAAATATTTTTGGTGAAACCTTTTTTTTTTTCAAATTTTACATTCCTGGTATGATCAAGTATTCAATGCTGAATACATTTCTGTTAAAAACATTGTATCAGTTCGAATAGTTTGCAAAATATCGAAAAAAAAAACGGAAAAAGAGTCTAATATGTTTAGTCAGTATTATGTTCATTATTCTTATTTTAAACATCCTGAACGTAACACGTTTTTAGAACATCGAAGAGGAAGAATGTGGAAAGTTCATGTATCCAACAGATAGAAATGAAATTAGCAAAATCATAAGAGAAATGAAAATAAAATCGAACGGAGTAGATAAAATTAGTGTTGCAGCGCTGAAGGCAATGAGTAATCATATAGTTTTGCCGTTACAGCACATTCTTAATAGATGTATTGAGGAAGGCACGTGGCCAGTAGAATTGAAGAAGGCTGAAGTGGTACCCGTTTACAAGTCCGGAGACAGTACTTGCATCAAAAACTACAGACCAATTTCGCTCATTTCTAACTTAGCCAAAATTTTTGAAAAAATTATACTCAATAGACTTTTTGTATTTTTAGATGAATCTAATATAATCTCTGATAGACAATTTGGTTTTGTAAGAAAAAGAGGAACCACGGAAGCCTTAAATCATATAACCGACATAATTTATAAAAAATTAGATAAGAGCAAACCAATAATTACAGCCTTTCTTGATTTGGCGAAAGCTTTCGACACAGTAAATCACGAAATCTTGTTAAACAAATTAGAAAGATATGGCATAAGAGGCAATGCCCTAAAATTGTTCAGAAGCTATCTTTCTGGTAGAAAACAGAGAGTAAAGATAAACAATGCTACAAGTAATTACAGAGAAATATCTATCGGTGTTCCACAAGGAACAATTTTAGGTCCAATACTTTTCGTTCTCTACGTGAACGATTTACTGAAAGATATGCCAGAAAATTCAATATTATCCTACGCAGATGACACCGTCATCATCTCGAGTGATGACACGTGGGAGAAGGCGCGGGTGAGATTGATGAGAGATCTAAAAAACTGTGGTAATTTGGCTTGAACAAAATAAACTATCGCTAAATCTTGAAAAGACTGTATATATAACATATGGTAACTACTGTGATAGTGTGCCAAAAAATTTAAATGTCAACATAGGTCATCATATACTGAAAAAGGTAGATTATCACAAATACTTGGGTTTATACTCCGATTTTAATATGAGATGGGAAAAACATATTGATTATATTGTTAAGAAAACTAGATACCTGATTTTTATTTTTGCCAAAATTAAAAAGTTCATGGCAACTGATGCTTTGATGGTAATTTATCATGCATTTTTTCAGAGTCTAATGAACTATGGAATAGTTGCCTGGGGAGGAGCTTATGATAATAACTTAAACTTTATTCAAAGTGGTCCCAAAACTTCGACTGACTGATGAAGAGTTCCGTCGGGCTGTAATCACGATCACTCTTGAACCAAATGATTTCGACAGCTAAAATTTGCAGGGTATAGTTTTGAATCCGCCGAGTGGTTCTGAAGTTGTAGTCATCTGAGATTTTGTTGTTTCAATTAATCGAAAAATACTAATCTGATCGAATTAAAACTTGCTCACGAGGATCATATGATAAGGAAAACAAATGTTTAAACAAATTCTATACCTCAAAAACTATCAGTGAAATATCGTTGAAATTCTGCTAGGTCCTTCAAAATCTTATTTTACAGCCAAGTTCTAGATTTGAACTCCATCGAATCTATATTGCTGGAGATAGTGGGGAAATATAAAAATATTATAAGCAATACAGTGGATGAGTTTATTGTGCCGCGCTTGTCTCCATTTCACCAGGACAGAGGCGGCTGGTGATTATTTTGTTCAGGGCGGCGCTGATTCGAGAATACGAAAAAAGTACATATATTTTAAAAGGTAGTTACTAAAGGCCAACTTCTTAAAATCAAACTCAATCCTTATGTTTTTGTCGCAGATTAACTTCTCGATCACCTATTCGTTGAAGTCAGGAATGTATTTAAATACATTGTATTCCTTAGAAACGTCTTGATCAATTTCAAAGTGGAGAAACATCTTTCATTTTCTGCGGTTTCACTGGCATATTATTATATGCCAGTTGTTAAAATAACCAACCTTTTGCATATTTTACGAAACATTGAATCCAAACCATATGACATTTAATTTAAAGTACGTAAGCAACCAGTCATGTTCTCGTTTTCTTGTGTTATTAATCAAGTCTACCGACTCACTATGACATTCAATATAAAGTACGTAAGCAACGGGTCACGTTCTCGTTTTCTGGTGTTATTAATTGAGTCTTCCGACTCACTATGAACAATTAGAGCAAGATTGCATTTGCCACACAACTTCAGACTATCGATAATTATTGACAAGATGTAAGGGTTTTTTGATAGCATTTCGGTGCGCTCGCAAATATTTTCGACATATTATGCACTACTTAAACCAGTAGCGATATTAGTTGTGGTCAATAGCTGGAAGCTTACAATCTTGTTCATATGCTTGGCAAATTCTTCATGTTTTTTGATCATTTCATCCATATGTTTCATGTCACGTAAACCTTCTTTTGTCCAGTTATCGTCTCCACCAAACAGTGAGCAAACAGAACGAAAACCCCTGTCTGATTCTTAAACCCGGGTTGCACTTGACTCACATTCAATACGGGCATAGGTCGTTCATTGTTCTTAATATTTACCTCGTCCGCCAAATTCAAATACCTAAAGTTTAATTTTGTCAGATCACACTCAATATCAGAACTTAAATCCTCAACGCAACATTATAACACGAAACTATTGGCACCTACAATACCAATCTATTTAGCGTAACCATAAACAAGCTATACTACTACTGAACGTAACTTTATTCCTCTCTGGGTTGCCACTCTAGGTGCCCGAATCATCACTGAGAATCGCGTTGAACTAGATAGTCTTTGAGTGAGGACATTTGCCGTTTCCATGGTAACCGATGATTTCGCTTGGGCGTTCGAGATTTAGCTCGGCATATCGCGGACGCTCGTAGTATACCTTTTCTATGCGGACGCTTAATGCAAAAATAATTATTGTGAAATAAAGATGGTAAATCTGTTTTAAATTTAATTGGATCCAGTTTGAAGAGTAAAGCACGAATATGAAATATAAAAATTAATTATTCATGTATGTACGACATTTTTATAGCGAGGGTAGCGCTCCGCAGCTCTCCCTCACCAACCACCCCTAGACTAGAAATATTTTCATATAAAACAATGAAAGAAATTGGTAGGTACTATTATTTCAGCTCCTACGTGATACACTTTTTTCTACATCTCCCCTTTGTAGTCGGAAATAGATTTTCAGACTCACGCTCCGAGTGTAGCTGGTTTGATTCCCGGAGTGGAAGTAGGTTTTTCTAATTTTTTTCCATTTTGACCGACAGAATAACATTCTTGTACCATACTGTCGGATCATCACGAAATATTCTGAAGTCTGATTTGGAAAGCCTAGCTGACAAATGTCATTGAACATTCAAATTTGAACGTTCTCAATAATCACATGGACTTAAGTATAGCTACAAAAGAATTGACGATCATCAAAAAGGTGATGAACCGACCTGACCTCTCTTCGCAGCTTTCTCGGTGGTTAGGTGGCTGTGAATAACACGACTTCTCTGCTGCATACTCTAGATACCGAGTTATTTACGGGGTAGATTTATTGATTGTTCTCCAACACAAGGGTAATTTGTCATTAGAAGCCCTTGTAACAATGACACCTAAACAATGGAATCTCTGGAGAAATACCTACTCCATGACTAGCACAGGCAAAAATATTCGTTGATTCCATCTGCTCCTTAAGCTGCCACGAGCTGAGCTTCGGGTAATGGTGGGGCTGCTGACAGGGCACTGTCGGTACAATTCACAATTGTACCGCATGGGCAAGTCTTTAGACAAAACATGCAGGCTCTGTGGATCGGAAAAGGAAACAGCCGAACACATAGTCTGCAAATGGACAGAGCTAGCCAGCCTAAGAATTTTACATATGGTTCTTAAACCTCATAACAGTTCTAAAACCTCACGACATGATAGTGAAGACTCGTAATGACATTATTAGGTATGTTAATACCGTTGACAATGTCCTTAGGATTGAATAAGTAGTGTAATAGAACAAAATATCGTATCGTATTGGTCACAGTTCTGAAGGGCTGGACCAAGCGTCAGGAATAACCTTAAATTCGATATTTTTACGCCAAAACTGATCCACGTGGAGTGAATAATGAACTACAATCACAAACACAACTCGATGAATAACTAAGTAATCCAGAGAGAGAGAGACAGATAGAGAGAGAGGGAGAGAAAAGAAAAGATTTCAGATTCGTTAGACTTCCGGTTTTAGCGAAAATTATACCAACTTTCGTTTTTTAAAAGTAATACCCAGTTTTTTCATCGATAATTAGATTACGCATTGAATTCTTCATTGTTTTAATGAATCACTTCTATGTTATTCTCAGAAAATTCGTGTGAAATCTGAAAAAACCCTTCAAAGTTTCTCAAATAGGGCTCCATTCCAATGTTAATAACTTGTAGATTTTTGCATGAAAATTCCTAATTTTCTAGCTTCTATCATTAGACATACTAATACTTCTCTTTCGTTTATTAAACATTCAATTGAACATACAGAGTATTTCTCTTTCAATGTCAAAGTCAGTCATGACAAAACCCCAAAACTCGTCATTTTCAAATGAGAACCCATTTTTTTTATTGGTCAGCTGGAATCTACGTTAATCTTTTACGAATATCTCCCGAAATAAGCATTTTAGAGCAGTAGTATGTATTATTAAAAATAAACAATTTTTTTTATGTAGGTTCCAGCTAACCAATAAAAAAATGGGTTCTCATTTAATAGAAATGAGTTTTGAGGTTTTAGTCATGACTGACTTTGACATTGAAATAGAATCACCCTGTATGTTCAGCTGAATTTTTAATTAACGAAGGATAAGCTTAATATTATCTTCTGATAGGAGCTAGAAAATTAGGAATTTTCATGCAAAAATCCACAAGTTATTAACATTGGAATGAAGCCCTATTTGAGAAAATTTAAAGGGTTTTTTCAGATTTCACACGACGTTTGTGAGAATAATATGTAAGTGACACCTTAAAACAATGTAGAATTCAATTGGTAATCTAATCATCAATTAAAAAACTGGGTATTACGTTTAAAAACCGAAAGTTGGTATCATTTCCGGGGAAACGAATCTGAATTTATTTTTTCCGAGAACTCATCTCTCCTAACAAAGCCTAACTATAAAATTTCAAGTGTTTTTCTCGAGTATTTGCTTGAAATATTCTAACGAACGGTAATCGTGAATCACCCTGAATACTATCCATGAGTTATGTGGTGCAAGATTGGATGAGAGTATACCTACATATTCTTCTGGAACCAACAGAAAATGAAATCGGAACTCCCTGAAATATTCAATTAAAATTCGGGAAGATACTCAGTTGAACTTCACTGCTAACAATAAATTGCAACAAAAAAGATCCACGTGATACTTTTCGCAATCACCTCTTTCACGTTCCTGTCCAGAAAACAATTTATCAACTTACTTTCGTCTTCAAGTCTGGCCCGAAGTTCTAAGTGATTAACCCCTTCAATGAATCAATATGGCTGAAGAATGGGAGCGTGCTGTACTCTATCGCCACTTATGAGAAAACTTTTCATAATTAATATTGGTTTCAAAGCATGAGCATTTCGAAATGAAGTCTTCGAAAGGAAGTTGTTTTCGGAAAGTAGAAAAACAAAGAGCGTAAGGGAGGATCATGTTGAACTGATTATGTTATTATGCTCAGTCTATTACCAAGAGATGGATACTCTACAGTTCTGAAATTATGCTGGAAGCATTGGATTTAGAAATGCGCAATGTTGACGATAAATAATCAAGTATGGACGTCAAAAGGTGGTGAGGAGGACGGTCGTTTGAACGGTCTACGGCAGGGGTGGCCAACCGGTCGATCGCGATCGACTGGTCGATCGTAGCTATAGGTCCAGTCGATCGCGGCGAGGCAGACAGCATCGAATTTCATTTAAAATTTCTACAATTATAGATCGTGCAGAGTTTTGTCAGTAAATAATAGATCTTGGCTCTCATCAAGCTGGCCACCCCTGGTCTACGCACTGCCGATCAGTGATCATTAAGGGTTGAAACTCGATGTTCCTAACCTGCAATCCTTTGATTAGGGTCTCAAACGACAAAGTTCGACACACTGATGAAGAATTCGACGTCAAATTTAATTCTGTCCGGGCATAAATGGGCATAAACGACCGAAAGGTTTGGAGTTATACCCATCTGGATTTTTTTTTATACATAAATCAAAAAGTACAGACCTGATCGAATTGAAACTTGGTATCTACTTGTAGAATATCGACATAAAGACGTTTGTGAGAATCGTAACACTAGAAAATTTAAAAAAAATTACGAAAGATATTATGTAGGTATTACTTGAGAACGGAAAGTGAAGCGACTTGCAATTTTCAGGGTAGGTGGTGCATCCGAATGCGACATTTAAGATAGTTGATTGGCGTAATCGGCTAAATGGTTATGGACTTATACTCATCTGAAATTTTATGGTTATTTCCTCTATAACTCAAAATATACAAATCTGACCCCATTAAAACACGGTGATTACTTGTAGAATACTGACCCACTAGTTTTCGCGGTATTTCGTGAATATCGTATCCTGGAGTTACTTGAGGCGTAAGGTTTTTCTTTTTCAATAGAATACATAAATGAAAGGATTAAAAATTATGTGATCATAGATTCTCTCGAGTTACTGAAGTATATCATTAAAATCGTATTGATTGTACTCATATATTATAAAAGCTGAGAAAACAGTATATATCGATGCTACATTCAATATAGAGTGTCCGATAGAGGTGAGTAGACAATAGAACATGCGCGTAAAGCTCCTGACTTGAAGTCAGGTATTTTGGAGAACGGAATGAGTAATTTTTCACTGCACTGGCTGGTTATACGGGTTGGCCGTTGCAAGTGAACTAGTGGCAGACGATTGAGAAATGTGTTGACTTGTAATTGGTGAAATAAATCGAATTGGTAGAATTTCGAACACCAAGCGCTTCATATTGGCTCATTTGGAAGAAAAGCTTGTATTTTTCGTGTGATTGGTGGTGAGTTCAATATTATGGTTGTAGATCCCTAATTATAAGTAACTTTCTTGAGCTAATAACAATGTCAAATACTCACTTCAATACAGCAACGATTCCAACAATGTATAGTTTTTAATTTTATTTCAAAATCCTTCACATATTAATTACACTTCAATATTTATTTATTTATTTATTTATTTATTTACGGGATAAACCCAATTTTACAGTAATCACAAAAATATATATATACATGAAATTAACGAAGAATATTTAAAGGAAACAGAAAATCCAACAATAAACAACTAAATTATAAAAAACTAAATTATACTTTCACCCACCTGTCTAACAATGGCAGAATAACTGACCCCAAAAAAATCAACGCCCGATCGACTGGACATGTTGGCATGTGTCGATATATATGCATATATATAATATGTCCAAAACTTCATTTTTACAAACAACATAATACTGACTAAGCTTGAAATTGATAACGAATGTCGAAGTGACTGCAGGTCCCTGAGATCTGAGAATAGTCCTTTATTCTAATAACTGGGTCAGTGCATCCGCCTTTTCATACTAAAAGTCAAAACAAATATTCTATAACCTGATTGCTCCGCCTCCTAATGGTTCCTATTGCGACTCTAAACCATCTAGGGACCCACTCAAAAACGCACACAAAATTTTATCAAAGTCGTTCTTGTCGTTTAGGAGGAGTTCAATGGCATACAGTATTACAGTGGAATATTTTATATAGATTTGGGATATTTTTCTTTGAAGATAATTTAAAACGGTTATGTTTATATACGAAAATATAAACTGTTTTCAGTAATAATATAACAAGAGAGTGAGAATGAATTGAAAATAATTTGACAGATGTTTTGAAAACTTGTTGCCAGGCAATAGTCACGAGAGCACGCAGGGCTCGAGTGGCTATTTCCAAATGGCAACAAGTTTGAACAAAATCTGCCAAATTATAGTCTAATTTATGGAACTCGCGAGTTTGACTAGATTATTTTTTGATTCACAAATTTTTACAATAAAAAGATGAATAAAACTATCAGTAAAATGATACCTGTTATAATTATTAAACTAAAGTTCTTGAACTAATTTTGCCGTTTTATTCCACATTGTCTTTATTACTGCTTCTTTATAATCATTTCCGTCTTTTCATTTCATGCTATAAGCCCAATCTTTCAAAATCAATGCCAGAGTAGCTGTTGTAGTAGATTGATCCAGAATATAATTTCTTTCTTTGGTGAAGGTCTCAAATTGTCTCAATATAGACTGATTACTTATTAGAGTATTTTTCAAAGTAGTTTCTAAAATCTTGTTTGTTATTTCTGCTTCAGAAAAGGTACTAAACCGATCATTTTCACCCATTTTATATATCGCGTTGACACAATTAGGTAATTATTTTGACAACTATCTGACAGTTGCAAGGCAAATAAAAGCCACAGTGATTATTCCCGAGAATAATCTCAAGAGATTCATTCACACTAAAATGATGACATAATTGGTTGAAACTTACCCTTATGATAAATAAAGAAGCATTTCATTGGTTCCAAGAAACGTCCAAAAATAATCATATCAATTTATGGATTCATATAAAAATGTGCTTATTCAAGAAATTAAAAATAAAATCCTAAAAAAAAATCAATTCTGTTTTGACTTGAATCTCTGAATTACGATGAATATTTTTGCCGAGATTTTCAAATTTCGAAGAATATTTCAATTGTTTTGATTATAAAGAATTTTGAATTTGAATATTTTATTCTAAATTGTTCATTTTTTGCGCGTATGTTCTGGGGCACATCGCGTTATATTTTTGCCCAAAAGTCTGTAACTTTCGAATTTTTTGAAAAAAATGGTCATCCGATTAAGTTCGACTTCCCAATGAAGAATTCGAGGTCAAATTTGATTCTGTCCGGCCGGCCGTCCGGCCGGCCGTTGCCACGATAACTTGAGAACGAAAAGAGCTAGCAACTTGAAATTTTCAGGGTAGGTGGCGCATCCCAATACGACGGATAAGTTCGTTAATGGGCATAATCGGCCCAGCGGTTTCCGAGTAATAATTTTGTTTTAAACCAATATAAATCCGATCGAATTGAAACTTGGTGAGTAGTTGTAGAATATGAACCTAAGCACGTTTGTGAAATTTTGTGCGAATCATATGGCTAAAAAATTAAAAAAAAATTATTAAAAAATATTTTTGTTGTCACGATAACTTGAGAACGGAATGAGATAGCGGCTTGAAATTTTCAGCTTAGGATGAGCACCAGAACGCGACATTTCAGTTTGTTTATGAGCATAATCGGCCAAACGGTTTTAGAGTTATAGCCATCTGAAATTTTCTGAAATTTCGTGGTTTTTGTTCCTCATTAACTCGAAAAGTACTGCATCGATTGCATTCAAACATGGTTATTAGTTGTAGAATGCCAACGCGGAAATGTTCGCAAAATTTGGTGAGGATAGCATTAGTAGAAAATTTTTAATAAATCATTGAAAATAAAAAAAAAAAAATCTATATATCAGTAACTAATCGTTAGAAATTGATGAAATTTTGCATGAGCCTTCATAACCTAACTCTACCGCTAAGTTTCAAGTTTTAATACGATCGGTTTAATATTGTTGGAGATTGGAGCATTCTTGTGTGAATTCAGTAGATGGGTGACCGTTGCCTCGATAACTTTCGAACGAAAGGAGATAGGGACAATTTTCAAGGTAGGTTGCGTATCCGAAAGGGAGAGTTGAGTTCGTTTTTGGGCATAATCGGTCTAACGGTTTCCGAGTTATACCCACCTGGAATATTATTTTCTTGAAAAAAATAAATATTCGATCGAATTGAAGCTTGGTAACTAGTAGTAGAAAATCAACATAAAGACGTGTTCAAAATTTTGTAAGAACCGTACCACTAGAAAATTCGAAAAAAATGTCGAAAAAAAAAATTTTAATAACCGTACCCCTAGAAAATTTCAAAAAAAATCACGAAAAAAAAAATTGGTTCAAGCACTGACGTGAAGTCAGAAGCTTTTGCGCGTATGTATTATGAATTCGAATTTACCATGGTAAATTCGAATTAAGTGTCCAATACAGGAGAATGGACAACATAATTTACCATGGTAAATTCGATTAAGGGTGTCCAATACAGAAGAATGGACAATAGAACATACGCGCAAAAGCTTCTGACTTCACGTCAGTGCTTGAACCAATTTCTTAAGAATCAATTGAGTGATATTAATATACATTATGCTTTAGTTATTTTGAGCTCAGAGAGCCTCGAAGGAATAATTGAAAATCTAATAAAAAATCTCTAATATAAAGTTTGGTCGCTTTCAAAAATAATAAATGAAGTAAGGTTGTATTATTTTTCTAGCATAGTAATGTATTCTTTCATAAATTGTGCCTCATTTCCATACCAGATTGTCTGCCTGACCATGTTCCCAATATCCTGCTGTACGTGCCTCTCCATAAAGACCATAAATAAGAAGGAGGAACATTTACGCTGCAATAACGGTGCAATAGATTCCCTACGAAATTTTATAACATCCACTTTGGGTCCTTACTTGGCTCTGCTTTACTGACTATACAATCGTTTTTGGCCCCTTCAGTTTGAAAAAGAGAAGATTGAGTCGGTCAATAAACAGATTCTTAGACCTAATAAGGTTTTGGGGGTTGTGATAGAAAATTATGTGCGCTTTATTAACATATCCGTAGTACGAAAACAACTCAACTGTTAGGCTGCACGTGTTCATGAATGGCCACGGAAATATCAATGTTGCGATATAATAAAGTTACTTTTCATTGGTGTCATAACTTCGAATATTGTTAGGTATATTTAGACCAAATTTATACTTTTAAGAGAATTATCCAACAGATGTCTCTAAATCCCCCATATCTAGGTATCTTACGATAGAGTAACAGAAGAGGGGGACTGTAGGTAAAAATAATTAAATACATTAGATTCATTGAAACAAAAATTATATTATTGAATATAATTGAAATGATTGAATGATTTTGAAAATGCTAAAAAGAAACTAAGTATACACTATAAAAGTTAAAACAAGCACTGACGTGAAGTCAGGAGCTTTTGCGCTCATGTTCTATTGGCGTATTCACCTCTATTGGACACTCTTAATCGAATGTAGATTATTGACATACTCGAATATTGGGAGAATCATCTTTGATCAGAGAATTATTAATTCTGACATATGTATTCTATTGGCATTGAAATTCGTTGAATATCTAGTATTATACGAAAAGACTTACTCCTCGAGTAATTTCAGTATACGATATTCATGAGATTTCGCTAAAATTAGTGGGTTGGCATTCTACAAGTAATTACCGAGTTTTAATTGGATCAGATTTGTATATTCTCAGTTATAGAGGATATAACAACAAAATCTTAGATGAGTATAGCTCCAAAACTGTTTGGCTGATTATGTAAGTTAACAAATTAATTGTCGCATTCGAATGCGCAATCTACCCTGAAAACTGCGAGTAGCTATCTCTTTCCGTTCTCTAGTTATTGTGAGATACATAAAATTTTTTCATAATTTTTTGAAATTTTTCTAGTGGTACGGTTCTCACAACATTTCATATACCTCTTTATGTCGATATTCTACAACTAGTTACCAAGTTTAAATTCGATCGGATCTGTGTTTTTTGAGTTATCGAGAAAATAATAGTCCAGATGGGTATAACTCCGAAGCCGTTGGGCCGATTATGCCCAACACCGAAGTTTAATCTCCCATTAGGATGCGCAACCTATCTCTCTCCGTTCGAAAGTTATCGTGGTAGCGGTCACCCATTCAGCTACTGAACTCACACGAGGCTGCTCGGATCTCCAACAATATAAATGTACCCGATCGTGATCAAACTGGGATGCAGAGTTAGTTTTAGGAGGATCTCGCAAAAAATTCAGCGTTGTCGGATGTCCGAGTACTTTCTGATACATAGAACTTTTTTCAATGATTTTCAATGATCTTTTAACATTTTTGCGCGTATGTTCTGGGGAACATCGCGTTATAGTTTTGCCCAAATGTCTGTAACTTTAGAATTTTTTGACGAAATTGGTCTCAAACGATTTAGTTCGACTCCCCGATGAAGAATTCGAGGTCAAATTTGATTCTGTCCGTCCGGCCGTACGGCCGTCCGTTGCCACGATAATTTGAGAACGAAAAGAGCTAGCGACTTGAAATTTTCAGGGTGGGTGGCGCATCGCAATACGACGGACAAGTTTGTTAATGGGCATAATCGGCCCAGTGGTTTCCGAGTAATAATTTTGTTTTCAACCAATATAAATCCGATCGAATTGAAACTTGGTGAGTAGTTGTAGAATATGAACCTAAGCACGTTTGTGAAATTTTGGACGAATCGTATGGCTAGAAAATTTTAAAAAAATTATTAAGAAATATTTTTTTTGTCACGATAACCTGGGAACGGAAAGAGATAGCAGCTTGAAAATTTCAGGTTATGTTGTGCATATGAATGCCACATTTGAGTTTGTTTATGAGTATATTCGACCAAACGGTTTCACAGTTATAGCCATCTGAAATTTGGTTGTTTTTTGTTCCTCATTAACTCGAAAAATACTGAACCGATTGAATTCAAACATGGTTATTAGTTGTAGAATGCCAACGCGAAAATGTTTGCGAAATTTGGTGAGGATAGCATTTGTAGAAAATTTTTAATAAATCATTGAAAATAAAAAAAAAATTCTATATATCAGTAACTATACGTTTGAAATTGCTGAAATTTTGCAAGAGCGTTCATTACCTAACTCTACTGCCAAGTTTCAAGTTTTAACACGATCGGTTGAATATTGTTGGAGATTCGAGCATTCTTGTGTGAGTTCAGTAGATGGGTGACCGTTGCCTCGTTAACTTTCGAACCAAAGGAGATAGGGACTTGCAATTTTCAGGGTAGGTTGCGTATCCGAAAGGGAGAGTTGAGTTCGTTTTTGGGCATAATCGGTTCAACGGTTTCCGAGTTATATCCACCTGGAATATTGTTTCCTTGATAACTCAAAAAATAAATATTCGATTGAATTGAAGCTTGGTAACTAGTAGTAGAAAATCAACACAAAGACGTGTTTAAAATTCTGTAAGAACCGTACTCCTAGAATATTTTAAAAAAAAGAAGAAAAAAAAAATTTTAAGAACCGCGCCTCCAGAAAATTAAAAAAAAATCACGAAAAAAAAATTGGTTCAAGCACTGACGTGAAGTCAGAAGCTTTTGCGCGTATGTTCTATTGTCCATTCTCCTGTATTGGACACCCTTAATCGAATTTACCATGGTTAATTATGTCGTCCATTCTCCTGTATTGGACACTTAATTCGAATTTACCATGGTAAATTTGAATTAAGAGTGTCCAATACAGGAGAATGGACAATAGAACATACGCGCAAAAGCTTCTGACTTCACGTCAGTGCTTGTTTAGTAATACGATCCTAACGAAATTTTGCAAGAATTTTCGCGTCGGTACTTTACAACTATTTATTAATTTCTAATTGGTTCACATCCGTATTTTTTGAGTTATTGAGGAAATAACAACAAAATTTCAGATGGGTATAATTAAAGAACCGTTTGGCCGGTTATGCCAATCAACAAAGTCAAATGTCGCATTTGAAGGCGCAATATACCCTAAAAATTGCAAGTTGCTATCTCTTTCCTTTCTCAGGTGATGTTGAGATAAATAAAGTTTTTTTAATTTTCCATTGATACGATGACAAAATTATTACTAAGAAACCGTTTAGCTGATTATGCCCATTAAAGAAATTGTTAGTGGTATTTGAACGCCCCACGAGTTGCTATCTCTTTCCGTTCAGAGGGAAAGGCAAATGCGCAAAAAAATCATTCCACGTGTATGATTTCATCTAGATTCTGTTTCACTGCCAGAGTATCATAAAAATGTGTTACCTTAAAGGCATATTCATGAATTTTTGACTAAGACAATATACTGCACTGAATTTTCAAGCTTTCAACCGATATATAATTAATAGTATTAATTAATTTTGATGATGAAGGAGTCTAATTTAGGCTCTGAAACGTTGCAAAAAAGTTGTTTTATCTTTGGATTTGTTTCCTTACTGTTAGGCAACATTGTTCCATAAACTGCTTCTGGCAGATATTTAGTGAACATCGATTTCCAACGCAGAATCTTTCAATTTCGTTAGTTTTATAGATAATTTTCAGAGTTTGGAAGGGAACCCCCAGAAAAAACCACTGGAGGGCGTTGGTTTTGCTTATACAGGGCGATTTTCGTAAATTGAGTGGAATTTCAGATGTTAATAAATCTTGAACCAATAAACTGTCAGATTTCAAAGTTTGCAGTTATATCACACGCTTTTACATTTAATTTCTGGAATTAAAAAATATCAGGAGCGGAGAAGGAAAATTTTGGACATTTTCCATATTTGTGAGAATCAGTTCACACTGTACATGAACACTGCAAATTTGTTCCACCTGTATGATCGTAGAAGAGTAGTTCAACAACAAAATCCAACAATATAGCTGGGCACTATCTACAGGGGATCAATAAATTTGGTTATTGAATAAATAGGTTCTGACCTCATTTCCTCAATTAGCTAGATAGATATTTGATCATATAAAGCAAAAATATATCAATTCCTATATTATATAACTATTCAGACAAGGAGTAACTCAAATGTGGGAAATTTCGCAACAATTTTTTTTATTTCTCACAATATATTGTTTGTTTCAATACCTTTCGTTCATTTTATACATGTTTATACATTCAGATAATTATTGTAATAAGTTAATGAGGAAATTAATTATTATTTTCCTACAGGATGAAATATAAAAACCGAGATCAATACCTTTAGCCAGCTAACATAAAGGTGCTAAAATCTATGTATTCAATAATAAAATTCTTAAAATATGATAATGACGAAAAATATTTTTGAATTTCTCTGTTGAATTACTTTTATGCGCTCCTGAAGGTAGGAGAAATTTTCAGTTTTCACGTACAGACTGAATTAACTTTAATAAAGATACCAAATCTCCAGATTTTTCTTACTCCGGTCCTGTTTTCCGTTTGTCGCATTCATCCTGGGACACTCTGTACCTATAGTTTAGGACCTTTACTTCAAATAGTCGATAAATCGGGCATAATATGGTGGACATTAGTTTCTAAGCCATTCCTAGTTTGTGGTTCAGCTGCAATATTGATGGAATTACATACTTTGATCCAAAGGAATTATATCAGGATCTCGAAGGTCAATGCGCAAGCATATTGCGCGAAATTATGGTCTCATTCCTTTTTTAAATTGATCGTGACGTGAGCTATTTGGAATTTTGTTCGACATTACGAATTAAACCCAAGCTATTTCACAATAATTCCGTTCAATTAGGGAACGAAAAAGGCAATATTAATGTATTTTTAATCCTTTCCATTGATTCTTATCTGCTTCGTATAGGAATCGTTAACAATTTGTTAATTTTATGGCATCCCGATAATAGCTTGGAGAATTATGTCACTAAAATACGAAAGATGGAAGTGTTAACACAACAATTAATTCGAATATTGCGTAAATCCGGCCGTGTGTGTGTAGCGAAATCAGCGAAAATTTTTCATAAATACTCAGCGGACTCAGAATTCACTGACGTGAAGTCGGTACTCTTCGGCGCGATTGTTCACGTTGGCTAATTTGAATTTATTGGTTATAGTCTAGACAACAAGTGCAAAATTTTTGCGTATTCTCCGAAAATTATGATTGAGGTGTCATAGGATTCGAAATGGCATGTAGATAGTTTTTGAGAAAATGCTAGGACCGCTCGCTAAAATTGCTATAGTTATAAATAATCAAGTGAAAAAAAAAGAATGGGCTTTGGTTTTTTGCCAATATCTCAAAAACTGTTCGAGATAATTCAAATTTGAAGAAAGATTCAAGAAGAGGATGAAATTTCCTAAAAAAAAAGTCCCAACTCCTGGAACTAGGAAGACCAATATTTATAATTTTCCCAAAGGGTTGGAAATACTTCCGAAAACGGTTACTCTGGCTTGCGTAAGCCTCGCCCGCTTCGGACATTTCATGAATGAATGATATTTAAACTTATTAAATATGAAAATAAAAAATTGAAAAAATTCAATTCCAAAAATGTTTATCGTGACTTTTCAATTAGTTATCCACAGAGCTGTGCCGAGCACTGAAGAACAGTGCTTCGAGCCCTTAGCACTAAGCACCATATAAAAATAATCCAGACTCCATTGCTGATAGTAATACCTAGGTAAGCTTTAAACATTTGGTGAAGAGTTCAGTTTAGTCTAAGCTGTAAGCAATTAATAGGAATATTTCTATTTCAGAGGACCAACTCCGACACTGCATGGGTAGTTATCAGAGCTGTGCTGAGCACTAAAGAAAAGTGCTTCGAGCTCTAAGCACTAAGCACTCAATAAAAATGATCCTGAGCCCCGAGCACAAAGCACCGCATTTTCACAAAAGGCTTGCGATTACTAAGCACTTTATAATAGTAATTTGGGTTTTCGAGCACTAAGCACTAAGCACTTTTATATGGAAATGAGGATGTTCACTGCGAATTGTTATATAAAATTGTATTCAATTGGAGAAACATTTAAACTAGCAAACTTGCATTGCTCATATGCATCATTGAAGAATAAGAAATAGAGTGCAGCTAAACAAATTTCTATAAAACTAACGATTTTAAAAGTCGTTCTATTCTCACACATATTGAAAAGGTCCTTATTATTTAAGGAAATGATACAATGAATGAAAATATGAATTCCATAAGCGTCTTAGTTTTTTCTGCACATGTAAAATGTATTTCCCTATTTGAAAATGGGACAAAACACGAAACATATATGACAACAACATGGTATTATATTATGAAACTCAGGGCAAGTATTTTCTTTCCCTTTATAATAAAAAAAATCACTGACATGAATTCAGTGCCCTTTGGGCATGTTTTCATTAATACATAATTGAATTCGAATTGATCAACATGACGTGAGTTTTTTTTTAATTTCTCAAGATGTCAAAAATTTAATCCGCAGAAATCGGGTAGCATTATTTTTTATTGTGATTGTATTCATGAGCAATTCAGCATTGTGAATAAGATATAAATTTAAATGCATTTATCAAATAAATCTGGTACTCATTAACTCCTCCGAATGCAGTGCGTCAGCGTCTATTCGTGTTACGACAAGATTTCGGAAAGGCTTAGTGCTTAGTAATCCTCGGAAGTGCTCGGGAGCACTAAGCCTTTTCATGAAGTGCTTGAATTACTGAAGCACTGGTTTTAAAAAGTGCTCAGGAGCACAGTACTCGGGAGCATAAAAAGGCTACAAGCACATTCACAAGCACTAAGCACAATGCTTCGGCTCAGCTCTGGTTATCCATTAGTTAATTAAAGCGCGAACATAAACATTGCGAGTGCGATATTTATTGAACTATTAATCTGAGAAGTTTTTCCTTTCATGGAGCTGTTTTTCAAAGGTCTTGGAATAGATTCCCGTTGGAAATTTTGAAAAATTAGTAATTTTCGTTTTGTTATTAAGTACACTGATCAACAATTGCTAGGGATCACTTATGAACTTCTCTTCATTTGTATTTTTTTCAAGTTATCTCGTGAATATCTGTACATTATATGTTCTCTAAGGAAAAATTAAGATGTTTTGAGTCGATTATATCAAATTTTTCCTCACTTCATCGGCTCTTGTTCACAAAATCGATTATTATCTGTAGGCTGTTACATGTGGAGTGAAAAGCAATGTGGTATTTGTCATTAAATCTGTTTTTTTCTCTCGTTCAAACACATAAGGTGACAATAATTGAATAAATGAGAACAATATTAGCTTATCAGTCATGCCGAGAAGACGTTTGGCTCCTGTGCAACTGGACCAAATCATACGGTGGATACAGGAAGGTTTGTCCCAGCGAGAAGTGTCCCGGCGGTTGAATGTTTCGCGAAGTGTCGTGAGTCGGGCTTGGAATAGGTTCATCCAAAACGACTCAGTAGCTTATGTTCATGGGGGAGGTCGGCAGCGCAGTACAACAGCTGCCCAAGATCGTCTTTTGGTCCTCAATGCTAGGAGAAATCCCACTTACCCGGCGTCGCGGCTCAATAGATCACTGAGAGTTGCAACAGGAGTTCTAATTTCGAACCAGACTGTAAGACGACGACTACATGTTCGTGGTTTGAGAGCACGTAGGAGGGTACAACATCCCCGTTTGAATAGGGAACACCGGGTTCATCGACGGCAATGGGCTGAGGAGCACCGCAATTGGACAGTTGAAGATTGGAGCCGATGTTTATTTACGGATGAGTCTAGATTTCGTTTGGTCAACTCCGATGGACGTATTCTTGCTTGGAGGGAAAGAGGTCGAAGGTATGCAGAACAGTTTATGGTACCCTCAACAGCTTTTGGCGGAGGTTCTATATGTGTATGGGGAGGCATTTGTTTGAACCAACGCACAGAGTTGGTTGTTCTGCAGAACACCACAATGATCAGCCAGAGATATCACGATATGATTATTGAACCCATAATTGTTCCATTTGCGGCTGCCTTGGGCGAGAATTTCATTTTAATTGACTATAATGCCCGTCCACACCGTAGTCGTCTGGTTAATGAAGCGCTAGAAACTCATGCTATTGATAGGATGGACTGGCCAGCTCGCTCTCCAGACATGAATTGCATCGAACATGTCTGGTCTGAGATGTCTAGACAATTGTCAACCTTAGAACAACCGATCAATAACCTGGAGGACCTTTCTAACGCTTTACGGGATATTTGGACGAATTTGCCCCAAAATTTTATAAATCGTTTGATTGAAAGTATGCCTCGTAGGGTAGAATGCTTGAGACGAGCTCGTGGGGGGCCAACTAGGTACTAGCTTATCCGAAACTTCAGCCTTCTTTTGGTGTCATCATAAAATTTTTATGTTATTCAAACACAGAATTTTGAGTGTTCCTAATAAAGTCTTTTTTTCTCTCCAACTTTCCATTTTTTCACTCTTTTCTCAAGTGAACCATATTATCAACTGAAAATACTCTGATATCTGACTAAATTCATAATCTTGGAGCGAATAATTCAGAAATAAATTTAGAAAAAGTAAGTGATCCCTATCAATTGTTGAGCAGTGTATTTACTTAAGTGAAAAATTATAAAGCTTCAATTATGTTTTCAAAAGAAAATTTTGAACTATCTCATAAACAACAGATTGGTTTACACAAATTGTTTAATCAATAAGTGATAATAATTATTAAAAATCATTTTTAAGTAGTTTCTGATCGTAAGAAAACGGATCAATAGTAATATTATAAATGGAAGCTTTATAATTTTTCACTTGAGTAAATTGTTCATAATAAAATGAAAATTAACAATTTTTTAAGTTTTCCTATAGGAATCTATTCTAAGACCCTTGAAAACTAGCTCCACGAAAGGAAAACATTATCAGATCAATAGTTCAACAATTATCGTACATGCAATGTTAATGTTCATGCTACAAAAAATTGTTAATTAACTAATGGATGACTAATTGAAAAATCGCGATAAACATTTTGGACGACTGATCTATCCTGTAGGCGCCTGAATTTTTTCAATTTCTTATTATTTATTTAATGAATTTAAATAATATTTATTCATCACAGGTACAAAGAGGGCGAGGTTTGTGCAAGCTGGAGTACCCGTTTTCGGGCGTATTTTCAACCCTCTAGGAAAATTATAAATATTGGTCCTACAGTTCTGGCAGTTGAACCTTTTTTTAGGAAATTTCCTCCTATATTTGAATCTTTCTTCAAATTTGAATTATCTCAAATAGTTTTTGAGATATTGGTGAAAACCTAAACCTCCTTATTTTTGCGCGTATGTTCTGGGGAACATCGCTTTATCATTTTGCCCAAATGTCTGTAATTTTCGAATTTTTGCCGAAAATGGTCTCAAACGATTGGGTTCGACTCTCTGTTGAAAAATTCGAGGTAAAATTTGATTCTGTTCGTCCGGCCGTTGCCACGATAACTTTAGAACGGAAAGAGCTAGCGACTTGAAATTTTCAGGGTAGGTGGCGCATCCCAATACGACGGACAAGTTCGTTAATGGGCATAATCGCCCCAATGGTTTCCGAGTGATAATTTTGTTTTCAACCAATATAAATCCGATCGAATTGGAACTTGCTGAATAGTTGTAGAATATAAACCTAAGTACGTTTGTGAAATTTTGTGAGAGTCGTATCACTAGAAAATTAAAAAAAAATTATTAAATAATATAGAAATATGGATCATGCGGAGTAATATCAATAAGTGATTAAACTTATTAAATAATATTTTTTATGTTTCGATAACCTGAGAACGGAAAGAGATAGCGACTTAAAAATTCAGGTTAGGTTGTGCATCTGAATGTGACATTTGAGTTCGTTTATAAACATAATCGGTCAAACAGTTTTGGAGTTATCACCATCTGGAATTTGGTTGTGTTTTCCTTAATAACTCGAAAAATACCAAATCGATCCAATTTAAATATGGATATTAGTTGAAGAATGTAAGCACCAAAATTCTGTGAGGATCGTATCACATTTTTTTAATCATTGAAAAAAATTCTATATATCAGAAACTATTCATCCGACATGGCAGATATTTTGCGAGAGCCTTCAGAACCTATCTCTACTACCAAGTTCCAAGTTTGAACACGATCAGATCTATATTGTTGGAGATCTGAGCAGCCTTGTATGAGTTCAGTAGCTGGATGGGTAACCGTTACCTCGATAACTGCCGAACGAAAGGAGATAGGGACTTGCAATTTTCAGGGTCGTTCGCGCATCTAAATGCGATAGTTAAGTTCGCTGTTGACCATAATCGGCCCAACGGTTTCGGAGTTATACCTATCTGGAATATGATTTCCTCGATGACTCAAAAAATATAGACCCGATCAAATTGTAGCTTGCTAACTAGTTGTAGAATATCGACATAAAAACGTGAGTAAAATTTCATAGAATGCTCTATGACGGCGGTTACACGGTAAATCTGGTTCAGTTTGACATCAATCATGGATTGATGTCAGATTGACGGTAAACTAATTGTATACGCATATACTGATGGACGGATTGATTGATGTCGGATAGATGCCAGATTGACCGTGTAACCTTCTCCTAATTATAATTTGCTGATGTATTAAATCCAACATATGAGGTGAGTCATAAACCTACGTTTTGAATTTAATTTTTTATGATGCAGCTCTATCAAACGAATCCATTGATGTCATCCCCAACTCTGAGAAACCAATACTTTCGGAGACAGGATTTGTCAAAGTTTGAATAATTACTCGCTAGTAGTTTGACAAGAGCTCCAAAGCCCCTGTCCACAAAGCTTTCCCACTTCTTTTATATAATTTTATTCGTACAATTGATCCATCCAATTTGAGACCGTTCAACCATTTATTATTAGTCAACGTAGCCTCATTGAGTGGGATTTCATTTGGGCGTTTTCTGGAAATGGACAAAAAGTTGATTTTACAACAGATCATAAATAAAACTTATTTTTGACTATTTTTGGGTTGGACGTTTTCTGCTTACCGACGTTCAACTCTATTTATCTCATTATGAGACGTTTTTACGAGTAGCATATCAATGGAATTGATTTATTCAATTTTTCATTGGCTGAGTTTAAGAAAAAAATTGTACTATATTCGTCTAGTAATTGTAATTAGTTGATTGTTTGAAATTAATTCTGTATTAGTACTTGGATTATTCTTTTCAAAATGATTTCTATTTCGTATAACAAACTTGTTAAGTTTATTTTTTAGTTGTTGGGTTTCCATTCCTTCTAACCAGATAAAAAAAATTGAATTTCACTGAGTATACAACGTAATACCACGAACATGAATCTTTATGTTGATTTGTTCAAGAGAACGTTTTCAATCGGAAGGGAAAGCTCACAGGATCAATGCGAAATGTACTAATCACGAAAAAAAAATCGAATATCATCATTCATAAATGTGACAGCTAGCAGCAAATTAATCAACATGCATCAATCTGAACTCCGAGTAAGGGCGATCTATGTCGTAGAAAGCTTTGTCCCGGTTCACAAAAAATAAATCCATTGAATATTCAATGAGTTCATAATCTGCTACTAGCTAATGCGATTTAGGACATTAAGCAACAATAAAACATAAAAATTAAAGCGATAGTGATCACACAGAATGATTTCAACGAACCAACAATTAATTATGTCCCATTAACGAGTTTAAAAGAATTTGTTCTTGCCGGGTTAAAGGATTTCTTAAACATGATTTTTTGGCGATATGAAAACCTTGTTGATTGAGGTGGCCACGGCAAAACATTAACGCCTAATTCTCGGAAAATTTCTATAGTTAAACCTGAGTACAACCACAGATGACCAAATGTGCCACTCCCAGAATTTCTGAATTAATAAAAGGTTTCTTTCTGGGTTTTCTCTCCCAAACTCTGAAAAATATCTATAAAATAAAAATTAATTATTTTGTGATTTGCTTCTGCGTAAGGAACACAAGATATTTGTCAGAAGCAATCAATTGAACAATGTTGTCTAACAAACAACAACGAAACAACATCAACAACAATTCTCGAATTTCACAATAACTGTCAACAAAATAATTCTAAAGATTTTCGTTAAGCGTCTGACGAAGGAATCTGATATAGACTCCGAAACGTTACGATATATTTGTTTCTTCGTTGATGTTGTTTCGTTGTTGTTTGTTAGGCAACATTGTTCAATTGATTGCTTCTGATAAATATCTTGTGTTTCTTACGCAGACCAAATCACAAAATAATTAATTTTTATTTTGAAGATATTTTTCACAGTTTGGGGGAGAAAACCCAGAAAGAAACCTTTTGATAATGAGTATACGTCCCACAGTATCCCTTAATGATTATTTCTGAATTAACTCAGACGTAATTTCGAACATGGAATTCCGGGCAACCTCAAATATTTCGTAAATAGGAACAAAATAACTTGGTAGATTCCAATATGTGTTCGTTGGATATCCAGAGTGTTCTCAGATGTGAGTCATAGCATATGATTCCTCGAATTTCAGAGCACGACTCTGTCTCCACACGCTTTCAACCATTGTAAACGTGGAATCCCAAGGTCGCATACGAATTAGCAATGCTTTTCATTTCGACATATTGATAAGCACTCTGTTCCGAGGAACAAGAGCGCCAAAAAAATAGGGTGTATTAAGAGAGTTTGGTTAAAACGTGCAATGAATTCTCTTACAATGAAGATCAAACATGTGAATTTCCTTTGCTTCCTGGTTATGAGTATAATCATTGTAATTTTTTTCGAGAACAGAGAGGTCACATGAAATTTGAACAGATTCAGAAACTATAACAAAAATATATGCAAAAAAAACTATTAAAATATAAATATCGTCTTTGTGCAGAAATCTGTCATAGAGTATTCTATGAAAAGCTCGTTATTTTAATCTAATTATAGAACACATTATGTTGGATTGGATAATGCCCTACAAATGTTTCGCAGTCCATTCAAGTTGTTGAATTGTAGATCATTATCGTCATTTATTAGTGGGGAAATGAAAATGTTGGCAGATTAATAATTTTTGGTGCTCTTGTTCCTTGGAATAGAGTGCTTATCAATTTGCCCAAATGTCTGTAGTTTTTGAATTTTGGATGAAAATGGTCTTAAACGATTTGGTTGGACTCACCGATCAAGAATCCATGGTCGAAATCAATTCTGTCCGGCCGGCCGTAGGCACGATAACCGTCGAACGAAAGAAGTTGAGAAATTTGCTGGATAGGTTTGGAGCGCAAATACCTTTTTAACAGACGAAATCCACCAAGCGGTTTAGGAGTTATGGCCGTTTTTAGTAAAACCATTTTTTATGAATATTTCCGGAACCGATCACTCGATCTATCTGAAATTTAGCACCAAATTGGAGAATCATGACCTTTATACGCATGCGGAATTTTGTAATTATCGGATTGCCGTAAAGTGGCAAAAAAATTCAAAAATTTTGAAATTTTGTTTCTACAATATCTCTCGAACAGAAGATAAATATCTCGGTTGAGGTCGATATTGGCAGAGTTAGCCTGATGGTTTCGGAGTAAGAAAAAACATTTTTTTTTCACATTACAATTTTCAAATTCAATGTCTTTCAAGATGAAGTTTCACCATAAAAATCCATTGATATCAATTTTAAATCTAACAAGCTAATACTTTCGGATATATGATTTTTCAAAATTTCAATAATAAATCGTACTTCTATGTTTTCACAGAATGCTATTATTATTCTAACTATGAATTATTATATGATCTGTGTTCACACTCGTACATATCATCTTGGTTACCTATAAAAGAGAGTCAAATTCATTTCAGCTATCGTAGAATAATGAGGATAATCCATATTATGATGGAAATATTTACTTTGGTATAGGTTTATCAGAATGGGTTCAGAATAGCTCCAGTAAAAACAAAACTGGAGTATTGGCTAAGTTTCAATTGATATGATATAGTTTTCAGATTGGATTTGAGGAATGAATATCTCGGGTAAGTTCGTAGTTTTTGGCGCTCTTGTTTGAATTCAATTTCTTTCATGATGCAGTTGTATCATATTTGGTTATGATGCAGTTATATTATAAGAATCCATTGATATCATTCCCTACTCTGGGATAATTTCGGAGATGATTTGTCAAATTTTAACAAGAGCTCCAAAGCTCCTGTCCACAGGGCTTTCCCAATTTCACAAACTATTATTGGTCCAAATTTTGCATATAATACTAAACGACGAACAATGGAAAAGCGTAAGTAAATTATAGTCTTTAGGAATTATCAGAATTTTTACCGAAAAAATCAATCTGAAAGGCCTCAAATGTCAGTTTCCCAGGAGGTTGGGGAACAACCATTTGGAGGCATTTATATCGAAATTTAAAACCATTCGTTGGTCAAAGAGAATAAAATATAATATACAAGACGTATTTCGATGAAACAGATATTTTGCCAGGGACGATGAAGTAGATTTTTTTGATCCCTAATAAATGAAGGTTTTATCTGTAAAATAGGGTATATTGGATGTAATTACATAGTTTCTTTCTGGGTTTTCTCTCCCAAACTCTGAAATATATCTGTTAAATAAAAATTTATTATTTCATGAATAGCTTCTGCGTAATAAATACCAGGTATTTGACAGAATCAATATATCGAACAATATTGCCCAACAAACAATAACGACAAGACATCAACGATGAAACAACTGAATTTCGTAACGTTTCGGAGTACAATCGGACTCCTTCTTTGAAATTGGAGAATTGTCAATTAACAATTCTCGAATTCCTGAGGTTGAATTTAATAATAATCTGCACCATTCATAGAAGATTCACGACTTCGATGATCTTAATCAATTTTCTTCATATTTTTTGACTAATATTACAGTACTGATATCGCTGATATGTTGCAAGAGCCTTCAAAACAATATTTTACAGTCCAGTTCTACTGGGCACACATGGGTTTTAATTAAACACGGTCGGATGGATATTGTTGTGAAAATATATTTTTTTTACCTGTAAGCCAAGCTGCCTTCGGCGAGTTCAGTACATTGAAGTGTACAGTTATGGCTATGAAGTCGAAAACTTTAAAGTTGTTAGTTTTGAAATGACGGATTCGCTGACTCAGTTTTGTTTGAGCTAACCAGACAGTAGGGTCGATTTTCTTCAAAACCGGTAACAAGTGGGTTAGCGTATCCACCATTTCATCCTAAAAAATAACCAAATTAATAATCTATAACCTGTTTGCAGCGCCTCCTACTGGGTCCGATTGCGAATCTAAACCATCAAGGGAGCCACTCAAACAAATATACAAAATTTCATCGGAATTGGTTACGTCGTTAGGAGGATTTCACTGACATAACACACTTATAGAAGAATTATACCTGTATAATCAAATATAGATTCAATATTGACATCGTTAACATAATAAACTACAAATACGGAGTGAGAATTATATGAAAACCCTTTTGGGCTTGAACTTCGAAAATAACAGATTGTTACGGTATAAAACCGTTACGCGGTTTTCTATTCATGCCACCCGTAATGCGTCGAACGTGAATAGTAGTATTAAATTAACTTAAATGTTTTATGTTACGAATCCTCGTCGATTTTCCTCATTTAATTTTTCAGTATATTTTAAAAATCATCAGTTCTTCCTCCTTGTACTCTGTTTGAAGATGATGTAGTTCCAAGTGGGGTACTCTTCGGTCTATTAGTTATCCTCCTAACACAGTTTCAATAATTATATTTATATTCGGTTTTCTGGAGGTAAGAAGTGAAAGCACCAACCTATACATTTTGGCATTTATTTCGCCCATGAATTGCATTTGGGCACACAATAATAGTCATTTCTGGTCGAAGACATATTAGATAGGATAATATTCATATCTACTTTCATTTGAATTTGTCCAATAGAGATGAATGGACAATAGAATAGGCGCGCAAAAGCTCCTGACTTCACGTCAGTGCTTGAACCAAATTTAATATTAGCGGCTGTCAGAAGTTGTCGTTGGAATGCTGGATTAATCCAGCGACATGGACGACGTCGTCCAAATGACTATGTACTCATTTGGACGACGTCGTCCGTTTAGAAACGAACGACGAGAATCTTGTGGTTGCGATTCAATCGTTCCATGAATTTTCGCCTTCAGAATTCATTTTACTCCTGTCAGAATTGACATAACTCATGGGACGGAAAATCTCGTATCTTCGCCCCACTGTTTTATGAATGTTCTGTGAGGAAATTTAATAGTTTTATTACTGCTCACAATATATATTTATGACTAGAGTTACATATATGTAATGAAATCAATAATAATAGGTTCTTTCTAAAATCAACATAAACTATATTCCGATATTGGCACCTTCTGTCACTGTCAGAGTAAACTCCAGAGTAAATCTTGTAAAACCTTCAAAAACTCTACTCTACTCCGTGGAGTTGATATTCGAATACAACCCAGTCAGGTAAACATCATTAAAAGGGGGACATTACAAGATACTTTGACATAATTATAACGTCCAGGTAAAAGAGCGCAAAAACAAAACCTTTGAATACACCTGTATATTTTGATATATTTCCCGAAATCCTAGTTCATAACAGAGTGAATTGGCATGTAATCTTATCAACTTACGCTAGAACCATCCCTGATTGAGTTACTTCCAGATATTAATTATTTCGACAGGATCCTTATCCTCACCAAAACGTTCAATCTTGCGCAGAGATCTCTTCTCCTGGAATCAATCAACCCAATAACCATTGATTGCAATCCGGATCCAGGTCCTGTTCAGCTGATTCGTCCTGGAAGGTACTAAGGAAATGAAGTTTGCATGAATTGGAGGAACCGGATGCAAATCACTTTATTGAGTGAAATGTATTTCTGCCCGAATCTCTCCTATCACTTCCCCATCTTCCTCAGAAAGTTACTCTGGTTCTTCGGATCATCGCAATTAGCGTCCTGATTGGAGATTAAGGAATGTTAATGCTGTTGGATCAGACAGTTGGCCAGATTTGTTCGATAACGAGGTTCATTCCTGATTCGATGAGTAGAGATGTTGGGAGAATTAAAGAAAAAATTAAATTTGTTGACAATAATTATCAAATTGTTATGAATCCATTTATGACACGCTTGTTACCCTGAACATAAGGCCCGCCCAAAATTTGTAATCTTCGAATTTTTGGCCGAATATGGTCTCAAACATTCAGTTTCGATGGACTGATGAAGAATCCAAAGTCAAATTTAATTCTGTTTGCGATTACTCTAGAACGAAATGAGTTAAGGCTGGTTTATGCTGGCTGGTAACTTTAAGTTAAATCTTAACTTAAAAATTGAAACATAGATTTCTAGGAATATTGTTTATACTGAGACTAAAGAATCCGTTTACTTATTAATAATAATAATAATTAATAAGTTAACGGATTCTTTAGTCTGTTTATAAGCCACAACACTAAAAATCTATGTCTATACAGGGTCTTTCACGAGGAACCTCACCCATATTTATACGGAAAACCACTGAACGTATTTTCATGAAATTCAGCACTTATAAGTATTTCACGATGCTGATGAAATCTAAAATATTTTCAAGGCATGAGCACCTCCGGTTTTTCCGGAAATGACGTCAACTTCCGTTTTTCAAATTAGAACACCATTTTTTTATTGCAGAAATAGATTACTTAGAAAATTTCAAGTTATTTTGATGTAACATTTTTCAGTTTTGGTTGGAAAATTCTCTCTGAGCGGGAAAATTCGAAAAAAAAATCGAAAATAGAGGTCCGCTGAAACAAGAATAACTTCGAGGTTTTTAGATGGAAAATTTTCATTTATGGGGATTTTTCAAGATGTAAGATTGATGTATCCACTTTAAAAATCGAAATCGCGATTCATGATACAGGGGGTGAAAAAATCGCTTTCAAAGTTAGGGATGACAAAATCGTGAAAAATCAATTTTTTCAAATTAGAACCCCATTTTTTTATGGCAGATATTGAATCTACGTTAAAAAATAATGTGAGTGTATGCATCACACCCTTGCCCTAAAATGGATATTTTCTGAGTTATTCACAAAAAACTGTTTTTCGTCTTGAATTTTCAGCTATTTCTTTTCCCTTCACGCCAAAAAGATGAAATTTTCAGGAACTGTTATTTGAACCATGCTGTAGATTTTTCACCCCTTCTTGAAACCGACTTCAAGTTACTATTAGGAGAACCATGGCAAACTCTCGCAGTTATAACTAGAGAAGATGCTCAAAGTTTTGACCGTTAATTTCTAGACATTTATTTATACGTCTCAGGAATGCTTCGTGCGTTGCTCTTCTTATTTCATCGGGAGGAAGAGATCTGCAAAAGTGTTTAAAAACCAAATTGAGTTTCAAAACTATGAATCTAAAAATCTAAACAAACCTGAACGCATTTCTGACTCGTTCTATGCAGTCCTCTCTATCAGTCAGTGGAGTTGAGTAGACAATATTTTTTATCCTAACCCAAACATAATAGTCTAAAGGAGTTAAATTGGGAGAACGTGGTGGCCAAAGATGTGGACCATTGTTCGCCAACCATCGATCTTCAAATAGCCTGTAGAGGATATTTGACACATTGAGTGAATTGTGTGGAGGCGCGCCATCTTGTTGATACCATAAGTCATTATGGTTCTGTACTAGCGGCTCAATTATTTGAGTTAATATGTCAGAATATCTATCTCCTAAGGGAGAACATTCTTTAAATAATGCAAACATGTGTAGTGTTCTATCTTACCAGTTAAAGTCCCATCATAAATGTGAACATCGAGAATTGCATTATTTTTGATGGCGCAAAAAACATTGAAACTCCAGGTCTCTTGAAAGTTCCATTGTCTGAAGTGGTGGTTGTTCTCTTCATCCCAATAATGACTGTTATGCCTATCGAAAGAACCATTCTTTGTGAATTTAGATTCATCTGTCCAAATTATACAGTCCAAAAAGTTTTCATTCTCTTGAAATCGAATCATCATAGCTTCGCAAAACTCTGTTCCCCTGACGCAATCAGTTTCCTTCAAATGCTGTACCCTATTGAATTTATATGGGTGCATTTTATGTTTTTTTAATATTCTCCAAACACTCGATTGAGATAATCCCATATCAATCTCGGCATCTTTGAGAGAATTTTGAGGATTCACACGAAAATATGCAAGAACTGTAATTTCGTTGTTCTCATCTTCTACTACACTTTTTTCTCTGTGTATAGTTTTCTTAACGAAAGATCCGACATTTCTCAAGTTTGTTATGGTTCTGTTAATGGTATCTCTCGTTGGTCTGGGTCGGTCAGGAAACCTCTCAATGAACAGTCGAATCGTTCTATCTACAACTTTATTACATTCTCCATGAAATAGAATGAGATTTAAATGATCTTCATTGGTAAAATTAGGCATAGTGATCGATTTTATAACTTAATACGAATTATCACCAAATTAATAGTAAACACAAAATGCTACTGAATGAAGAGGAATTTGGCAGATGTAATTAATGATATCTATCATTAAAAAAAAAGAATGTAAAACATGGTAAGTTTTTGCATATGGTTCATAAGGAATTATTCATTTATCACTGGAGAGAAAACCGATGGCCGATTAGTTGAAATAAAGAGGTTTCCGATACAAATTCGCCATCTGTTTAGGAACAACCTGTAACTTTTTTCTCTTGCACATTAGGGTAGTAAAATCTTAAACATGGTTTAAGTAACAGTTCCTGAAAATTTCATCTTTTTGGCGTGAAGGGAAAAGAAATAGCTGAAAATTCAAGACGAAAAACAGTTTTTTGTGAATAACTCAGAAAATATCCACTTTAGGGCAAGGGTGTGATGCATACACTCACATTATTTTTTAACGTAGATTCAATATCTACCATAAAAAAATGCGGTTCTAATTTGAAAAATTGATTTTTCACGATTTTGTCATCCCTAATTTTGAAAGCGATTTTTTCACCCCCTGTATCATGAATCGCGATTTCGTTTTTTAAAGTGGATACATCAATCTTACATCTTGAAAAATCATAAAATTTTCCATCCAAAAACCTCGAAGTTATTCTTGTTTTAGCGGAGCTCTATTTTCGATTTTTTTTTCGAATTTTCCCGCTCAGAGAGAATTTTCCAACCAAAACTGAAAAATGTTACATCAAAATAACTTGAAATTTTCTAAGGAATCTATTTCTGCAATGAAAAAATGGTGTTCTAATTTGAAAAACGGAAGTTGACGTCATTTCCGGAAAAACCGGAGGTGCTCATGCCTTGAAAATATTTTAGATTTCATCAGCATCGTGAAGTACTTATAAGTGCTGAATTTCATGAAAATACGTTCAGTAGTTTCCCGTATAAATATGGGTGAGGTTCCTCGTGAAAGACCCTGTATATATTATATACAGGATGGTCCAGATCGTAACCAAGAAACTTTAACCACGTATTCTACGTCGAAAATAAGCCCTAGTTTCTCATATAAATATACGTCGAGAAATGTCTTCTCTACGAGATACAGGGTGTTGAAATTATAGAAAAAAAAATGTTTTTTATCCATAACTTTTACGCTTCTTAAAATATTTTTATAAAATTTGGGACAGAGGCTTTAAGGATCAAGAGGCACTTTTTGAATACAATAATTTTTTTTTATTTCACCAATGGTGTCTGCACTGCATCGAGACTGAATTTTTTGGACAAAAAAAATGATACGCCACTGGTTTTTCCAACAAAAAAATTTATTCTTGAAATCAATCCTTATTCAATTTGAAGCAAATTCATTCTTATGACTTTTTGACGTACGAGGCACCGTTTCCGATTAAAAAAATTAAACACTCTCATGCATGAGCAAATCGCTGAAATTTGATATGGTACATAAAAATAATACTCGTAATAATAAGACTATCTTTGTAAAAAATGTGTAATTACGAAAAAATAAGCGTTAATATCCACACTCAAATACGAATTTAAAGAAGATGTCCGAAGTAAAGGAAAAAAAAAAACATTTTTTTTTTCTAATAATTTAAGGGGGTGATTCTTTGACACAATTCAAGAAAAAAACTTCCTATGAACTTATGTCCTAAAACTCTTAACTCTTGAGATACAGGTTGATGAAATTTTGGTACTGCGATATGAAGAAATTTCAATTTAATTATTTTTATCAAGAAGAGAGGATCTGAAAATCATCATCAATATCAAGAAAACATATTTTTTGGATTCTCATTTATTTTGTAACAAATCTAATCTCTTAATTTGCTTTTAGTCGATGCACAAACATTTCCACACCGAATCAGATTTTTGAGGAATCGATCCTCAAGTAAAATTTATTTCTTGAGCGTCGTACGAAGGAAACCAAGAAATCAAATTTACTTAGCAATGAATGAGGATTTCAAAAGTGATTCTTATTTCAACAGAGAGCAGTGGCGTATTATTTTTTTCTCCAGAAATATTCAATGCAAAACCCGTATGGACGCCATTGGTAGAGGAAATGAAAATTTTGTACATCACAAAATGCACCTTGATGCATAGAAGACATATTCCAAATTTTATGAAGATGTCTCCAATATTATCTCTCCGTATATCTCCGCATCACTCCTGTATTGGACAGTTATGAGTGTCCAATACAGGAGGAGGATGGACAATAGAATTCACCATGGTAAATTCGGTTAAGAGTGTCAATATAGGAGAATGGACAATAGAACATACGCGCAAAAGCTCATGACTTCACGACAGTGCTTATTTATCATTTTTGATGTACCAAGTTTTTGAAATCAAGAAAATTCGGAAACATTAATAGAAAAGAAAAGTTCCTCTTGGTGCGGAGTTGTTGGGAAGCACTGTATAATACCACGCACTAATTGCGAAATTTCCTGATTTCACGTCAGTGCTTTTCAAGAATTGTTTGATGTCGTATCGCATAAAAAATTCAACACTTAGCGGAAAGCGAGCAGACATCCCAATGTGGGGATGAAAGTGTACGTATTCGTGTACACGAAAATATATTAACCTAATAACGGGCTTTAATCTGGTTGGGCCATTTCCATTATTTATGAGCGCCACACGGGCAGATCGGCGTTGATCCTGACGGATCCCATGATAAATTTCTGTTTACTTTTTCGAAATAAATGGAGGGATGTGTATTCTCCGAAATTTTCGATGTAGCGCGCTACGCAGTTGATCCTATGGCAAATTCTTCATGGAGAATTACAACCCTAATGATGATATCCTATACATACTAATGAAGGGTGTTTGAGTTAAAAGACGAGATTTTGAATTTGAAATAAAACGTATTGGCTGCAGCGGATAAACTATGAATCTATTCATACGAGTGCAGTGCCAGTTGAAATTTCGCCCCCTGTCCTCGTATATTTTTGAATGATTATACAATGATGTAATTAGGAGGGTGGAAATAAGGAATATATGCTTTTGAATTGTTCGTATCAGGTGACGTTAGAGGCATACATGATGTCACAAGACTACTGTGCTTAAAAGTTTCAAATGGGAACTTATGGTAATTGACATCGCGTTTGAAAGGTATTTAAAATATACAGGGTGAGTCTTTAAGTTGTAAATTTATTTCTACTTCATTCATTTTTCCAAATTCGGTGTAGGAAAAAAGATACAGGGTGTTGAAATAAAATATAAATCAGTTTTGCATTTCTTGATTTAACATGGTTTTTCGGAATGAAATTAATTTTATGACACACATTCACCAATAAACAGTTTTTTCCTACTTCCAGTGGTTTCATAATTATAGATTGGGTAGTTTATAAAGCCGAAGATAGCAGATAAAGTTTATCTTCAAGTAGAAAGAACAATCATTTCAGAAAATTAAATTATCCTTCATCTTTCTCCCTAAAAATTTTCGAGATATGCCTCATTGAATGTTATCAAATCTAATAAAAATTCCAGCCATTTCACGACATTCATAAATCCGTCCCTGAACACGATAATACATACTACTGCTTTACTCACCGAATATCTCGAGCAATGAGCATTTTAGAGCAGTAGTATGCATTATGAAAAATACACTATTGTTTAATGTAGATTCCAGCCGACCAATAAACTAAATGGGTTATCATTTGAAAATAATTAGTTTCGTGGTTTTTGTCATGACTGACTTTGACATTGAAATAGAAACACCCTGTACGTTCAATTGAATTTTTAATCACCGAAGGAGCAGCATTGGTATGTCTTCTGATAGAATCTAGAAAATTAGGAATTGTCATGCAAAAATCTACAAGTTATTAACATTGGAAAGAAACCCTATCTGAGAAAGTTTAAAGGGTTCCTGCAAATTTCACACGATTTTTTTGAGAATAATATGGAAGTGGCACATTAAAACAATGTAGAATTCAATGGGTAATCTAATTATCAATGAAAAACTGGGTACAACAGTTGAAAAACGATAGTTGGTATCATTTCCGGTGAAATCGGAAGTCGAACGAACCTACAGTTTTTTCCAAGAATTTATTTCTCCTAACAAAGCTTAACTATAAAATTTCAAGTGTTTATCTTGAGTACTTATTTGAAATATTCTATTGAACGGTCTTCGTGAATCACCCTATATATCTCCAGTCGAGGTATTGGCGCACAGAATGCACAAAGCAGTCCTTGCGTTCCGAAATTACTGGCATGACTGGCCACAGTAAGTAATTTCGGAACGCTCTTAAGTAAGAGTTAGCATCGCCAGTGAATTTCAGTAATATCTGACATTTCAATTTACTGCTCAGTACTGTTCAGGAATATCGGAACACGGCAAGTGTTGCTCGGATCACTAGTCATCAGGTCCCATAAAATTTTGTTAAGGGGTGCAGCTGTAACGGCAGGACATAATCCAAGGAATGTGTGAGAACCTTTCAGGGTAAACTTATAAATGTGGCTCACATATGCGCAAAAAAAAAAAAAATCTTTAATAATTTCATCAAAACTTCATTGGTGTAATTATTGCCTTCCGTTTGAATCGTATTTCAATAAAATCTCCATTAATAAATTCCACAGTACTTGACAATCGATATAATGTCAAATTATCATAATTTATATGTTCTATGACATTTCATGGATTCCTAAAGGCGAAAATTCTCGTCGTTCGTTTCTAAACGAACGACGTCGTCCAAATGAGTATACAATCATTTGGACGACGTCGTCCATGTCGCTGGATAAATCCAGCATTCCAAAGGCAACTGATGACATACCTCTGACAGCCACTAAAATTAAAATTGGTTCAAGCACTGACGTGAACTCAGGAGCTTTTGCGCGCATATTGTCCATTCATCTCTATTGGACAAATTCAAATGAAAGTAGATAATATTATCCTATCTAATATGTCTTCGACCAGAAATGACCAAATATGAATATAATTATTGAAACTGCCATAGGACGATAACTAATAGACCGAAGAGTACTCAACTTGGAACTACATCATATTCAAACAGAGTACAAGGAGCTACCTCGAAAGAGAACTGATGAAGGATGTGTCGATGACTTGCTGTGCTGAAAAACCTCATTCAGAAGAAGAAATAAGCATCGCCCAAGCATCCTTGAGTTAGTTGAACAGCAATAATAATGCTAGTAGTAGACTTGGTTGTGCACTGAGAAAAAAGTTACAAGTAACTTTTTTCACTTGACAACGTTTTACTTGAGATAAATAAATTTTTATCAGCGATAAACAAACATCTATTTGCTGCAGATAATCATATATTTATCGTAAACAGACACGTTCACCTAAAAATTGACAATTGTTAGAAGTAACTGTTTTTCTTAATACCACTTAAAAAGTTATTGAATCCGAATAGCGCTGTTATTTAAATTTTGTTTGCTAATGATAAATAATCTGCGTTTACAAGCCAAGCATTCAATTCACTTATCACAAGTTACTTTTTCGCTTACGCATTTTCATTAGCAGCGAATAACAAAGTTATTTGACATATTCAAACATCGACTTGGGGAAGGTACCAGTGTTTATTATAATAAGAGTAAAAAATATTCGTAAAGTAACAGATTTGAGCCGAAGAGCACCCGATCTCGTTGATCCTTTGAAGATAGCCGTTAGATGTTACATCTGGTCAGAATTCAGAGCGTAAAGGTCAAAGGAATCATCATCTATAAAGAATGGTTGATATCGCACCCCGCCGGTATCGTCGAGTTGTGTTTCACTGATTGATTACGAGAGTTAATCGAGATATTCTTTCGAACAGAGTCTGCGGTTATATTTATACGTTTAGTGTTAAATTTCTCCACTTTTACTTGTGCATGTTCATTGTATTTTCCTAAAATGGATTACGAAGATATCTTCCAGCAATGGGGGTTCGAATATTAAGTGGAAAATTTAGAGGTAAGTCAAACCTTTCAGTGTTTTAGTACAATTTTCAAATATATATGCAAATTAAATGGTTTCTTTCTGGGATTTCTCTCTCAAACTCTGAAAAATATCTGTTGAATAAAAATGTATTATTTTGTGAATTGCTTCTGTGTAATAAACACAAGATATTTGTCAGAAGCAATTAACCGAACAATAACGACACATTATCAACGATAGAACAACTAAATTTCGTAACGTTTCGGAGTCTAACTCATACTCTTTCGTCAGACGTACTTAACGAAAATCTTCAGAATTATTTTTTGTTCATGTAGCTATTCTGAAATTCGAGAATTGTCCAAGCAAATTTCGTAACGATTCGAAGTCTAAATCAGACTTCTTCGTCTCGAATTTCAGAATAGCTACATCAACAAAAAATAATTCTGAAGGTTTTCGTTAAGTGTCTGACGAAGGAGTCTGATTTAGACTCCGAAACGTTACGAAATTTAGTTGTTTCATCGTTGATGTTGTGTCGTTATTGTTTGTTAGGCAACATTGTTCGATTTATTGCTTCTGACAAATATCTTGTCATTATTACGCAGAAGCAATTCACAAAATAATAAATTTTTATTTAACAGATATTTTTCAGAGTTTGGGAGAGAAAACCCAGAAATAAACCATTCAATATGCATTTATATATGAACATTTTACTAAAAAACTGAAAGGTTTGACTTACCTATAAATTTTTGTACTTGCGCTAAGTAAGAGTGTCTCTTTAACGTAAACAAAATATGTAATTGCCAACACAAACTTTTTATTTGATCTAAGTGAAAAAGTTACTTGTAACAGACAGAGGTTCTTACTAACAGCAGTAACAAAATTACTTGCGATATGAAAACATTATGATAAGGGTACGTTCAAACGTTACTTACACCGAATAGCATTTTTAGTTCTGGTGTTTAGCTGGATTTTCTATCAAGTAACACATGCTACTTGGATCAAGTCAATAAAGTCAGTTATTCTGAATAAAAATGAAATACTTACTACAATTAACTTTGCTAGCTTGTGATAGGCTACTTTTTATCAGATAACACGCGAACTTGTTGCAACTAAAAAAAGTTATTTGTGCCTATAGCAAGTCACAATTTTCATTTGTTGTAATTAAAGTTTTTTCTCAGTGTGTACATTGTTACCAGACCACCTAACACTTGTGCCGTTGATACATCCCGGTTATCTACAAAGAGTGATATCTTGAACAGTGATAGTGCTTTGAAAGTTTCACAGGCATAAAGAATTTTGGTATTTTCAATTGAATAGAAGAGATGGTCATCAAAACTCTTGTAAACAAAACAAAAAAAAAGCAACTTTATTATACCTCAAACATTACATTTATTGTTAATAATTATTTTTACATAATATATATCATATTTACATTTACATAATATGTGTCATATCTTGGAAAAATCATTTTAATTATTGATAACTGTTTTACCACAGCTTTATCTGGATCAATTAGACAATATATATCCTCATAAATGAACTAGAACAGCATGCACCTGAACTTGAGTTAAAACATCAGTAATATGTTTACACCTGCTCCATGCTCAGATTTTACAAGAATATACAACACTTTTTTTTAAGTTTACCATTCTCCACATTAATATGGGCCATCAATTTCATGTGGTTCTCAATTAAGGGCACTACTTTGTAAACATAAGGAACAAATATCTATAAAACTGGAACCACAATTTGTTTTGTCCTACATGATCTACATTTAGAACCTCTTCTCCTTCTACAAGGATTCTAGGTACATTACGAATTCATTTTGTACCTAAATATGTATTTAGTTGTAATATTTAAATTCAATTAGGTTATGTTTCTATGTCAGTTCAAAATAAGCTGTCGTCCGATTTCGTAGTTCCATGAAATATAGGGGAAGGGAAATTTTGAACGACAGTCGTTGCTTTAGAACGACAAAATCGTTGAAATTTTGGACGAAAGCGTCGTTGGTTTTGGACGACAAAATTGTCTCATGAATTTTCGCCTCAATACGAAATGTACATCAACAATCCCATTGGTATGAAAACCTGCTTTTAATTGGAAATCCTTACATTTTTGGTATCGAAATATGTTATACGGATGCTACAGCGAATCGAAAAAGGCAATAATATACAGGTTGTTCCATTGAAATATCAAACTTGTTAGATTTTTTTTTATATAAGCCTCAAAACCGAAGTACTGAAAATATTCTGGATCGAAAGAGCAATGGTTCCTACCCAAGAAACCAAATTCGCAATAAAATCGTACGCCCTATTCTCCGTAAAAGTCCAGGGTACCATCGACCGTGGCCCATCCTGTATACTCAATATTATTATGGAATCAAGAAATTGAAAAATGATCTCGAATCATTTTCTACTCACATTTTTCCCTAATGTGAATAAAATAATTCACATAATTTCCAGAAATGAACCCCCATTCGAAATGATAGCCTTCATAAATAACAAGAGGTCATGGAACGTATGAAATTATCCCATCTCCATGAATAAACCAGAAATAGGGTTTCATAAAACGCGAGTTAAGCATTCAGAGAAACTGGGACAGTTGAGATGAAGGAGAAAAGGGTTCTTATTATATGTTAGGGTCAGTCTGCGGGTCCAGTTTGTGGTGGAGAATGCTGGATTCATTGAATCCAAGCATGGCTGTGGCATGTTTATGAAGTGGGACACTTTTTGAAATCGAGAAAATGATTAGAGTATGATTTTCCGTTAATTTGTTGATAATAAAGATTCGACAAATAATCGAGGTGGTCAAAAAAAGTGCAGCAAATTTTACGCAAAGGGTCATTATACTCATTATAATATACTCAAGTTCACAGAGTGATCCATGAATAACTGTGCATACTATTAGTTCAATGGTGAATGAAGGGTTTCTATGGATTCCGCGAAAATTAGTGGGCCCGCATTACCAAGTAATCACAGAGTTTTAATTGGATCAGATTTCTAAATTTTGAGTTATAGAGGAAATAACAACAAAATTTCAGTTGAGTATAACTCCAAAACAGTTCGGCCGATCATGCCAATTAACGAAATTAAATGTCGCAACCCTCCATGAAAATTGCAAGTCGTTATCTCTTTCCGTTCTCAAGGTAACGTGAGATTAAATGATATATTTTTTTTAATTTTCTAGTTGTACGGTCCTCCACTTCAATCGAGTCTATATTTTTTGAGTTATCGAGGAACTAATATTCCAGATGGGTATACCTAAGTTCGAAACCGTTGGGCCGATTATGCCCAACAGCGCTCAAATTTTCTAGTGATACGATACTTACAAAATTTTCAAGAATTTTCGCGTTTGTATTCTGCAACTAATAACCATATTTGACTTGGATCGATTCTGTATTTTTCGAGTTATTGAGGAAATAACAAACAAATTTCAGATAGGTATAACTCCAAAACCGTTTGGCTGATTGTGCATATACACAAATTCAAACGTTGCATTCAGATGCACACCTAACCTGAAAATTTCAAGTCGCTATCTCTTTCCGTTCTCAAGATATCGTGGCAACGGCCAGCCAGACAGAATCAAATTTGACCTCGAATTCTTCATCAGGGAGTCGAACCCAATCGTTTGAGACCATTTTCGGCAAAAAATTCCAAAATTACAGACATTTGGTCAAAATTATAAAGCTATGTTCTGAACAAGCGCGCAAAACATTATGTTAAATAAGGAGGTTACTAGCTCTAACTCTTTCTAGAAGTGTCAACTTTGAGAGCATTTTTATTTATTTTTTTGGAATCTTAATTCGAGCACAGATCCTTGTTATTCTTGTTCAGGTATGGATTGATAAAAGCCGTTGAATTTCTGGAATTTTTATCAGTTTTTATGACATTCAGTGAATAATATCTCAAAAACAGTACGTTTTAGGAGAAATTTTGACGAATAATTTAATTATCTAAAACGATTGAGTATACATAAATCGACTCAAGATAACCTTTATATGCTCCCTTTACTAATTTCTCGTAGATTTATGAAATTCAGAATCTATAACTAGGAAAACACTGGAAGCAGGTTTAAAACTGTTAACTGGAGATTATGTGTCATAATATGTAATAGAAAACTTCACACCAAAATTCATTTCATTCTGAATAACCGTGTCAAAGCTACAAAAGGAAAACTGATTCTTTTTTGAAATTTCAACAGCCAGTATCTTTTTACCTGAGCACAATTTTGAAAAATGGTATATGAAAGAAGGGTTATATTTGATGGAAGGACTCTACGATTAAAATTAATGTACGACTTAAAGACTCTGTGGTAAAGACCCTGTATATGAAGTTTCACGAATCTATATATATTCTTGAAAACTTCGAGCATTACTATTTGTCTTTTTATCTAACAATAAAGCATGTGTATGAAAAATGTGTTAGCATAGGTTAGTTAGTGTAACGGGTCACCATAGAATTCGATATATGATACTAGACCTTAGGGAAAAAACCTCAGCAAAAAACCCTATCTCCCCGTTAGTGATTTATGAAAATTGAAATTATTAACAAAAAATGCTGAAATATTGAATATTGAAGGACATCTTTTTCTTTACTCTCGATTCTTCTTTCAACGAGCAAAGAGGTTTCTTCAAGGTACCCGAAATTCAATCTGGAAAAGGAAAAAACAAAAGCAAAAAACGAAAAATTAAAAATGGAATACTCTATATTTCATTAAATAGATTTGAAATTGGATACCCATTTTAAAAAAGATTCAGGAACATTATGAATAGCCCTAAAACCATCCTTGAATCTATAGATGCGACAATTATTAGCTAAATGATATATGGTTTCCTCTGTTTCCCCGCATTCACAACTACGGCTCTCAACTGAGTTCCATCTGAGAAGCATGCTGTTACGTCTACCATGACCGGTTCTTAAACGATTGAGAATAGACCATATTTTCCTTGGAAGATCAAACCCCGGAACTCTATTTGAAGACTCAGAAATTAAATCTTTGTTGAATAAATCGCTAGAAATCCATTCAGACCGCCACACTTCCTTGTCACTTTTATTCAAATTGAGAAAACATTTGGACCATAAAGGGTTTCGTGACTTTAATCTGGAAATCTTATTGTCTGAAATGTAGGAGAGAATCGGAAATGAATTCGGAAAAGAATGAAATTTATACCAAGAATTTGAAACAGCAGTCTGCCTGCGAATGTGGGGCGGGACAATGTTTGAAAGAACTGGCAACCAATGAATAGGTGTAGATCTAATAACTCCAAAGATGATCCTCATAGATGAATTCAGCTGTGCATCAATTTTTTGCGCTTTTTTGAACACTGTTAAACCAGACGGGGCACAATAATCAGCTGCAGAAAAAAACCAAGGCTAAGGCTGCCGTTCGAGGAGTGGCTGCATCAGCAGCCCATGAAGTACCAGCAAATTTCTGCAGAATATTATTTCTTGTTTTCAACTTCAGACGCAAGTCATCCAAATGGGCTTTCAAATTGAAAGGGGAATCTAGTTTCACTCCTAGATATTTAGGATAAAAATTATGTCTATAAAGTGAAATGTTGTGTGAATTAGGTGGGTACTGGAGGTTTCTGTGCTATTCTGGATGACAGTTGTTGGTGGTTATCGATAAACGTTGGAAGTTGCTGTGTAATCGCTGCCTGAGGCGTTACTCACTCTTTCACTTCAGACAGGACGCCAATTTGAGAGGCAAATTGTTTCAGACAGACCAATAGCGTAACGTGTTTTCTCTCTTCTATAGTCTAAGGCTGTGATAACGAGGATAATGAACATTTGTGTAACATTTGCAGCGGTATTTTCCACCACCGCGACAATTTGTGGAATACTAATTATCAACAAATTAACGGCAAATTATGCACTTACCATTTTCTCGATTTCTAAAGTGTCCCACTTCATGTACATGCCACAGCCATGCTTGGATTCAACGAGAATCCAGCATTCTCCACCACAAACTGGACCCGAACACTGACCCTAACGTATAATAAGAACCCTTTTCTCCTTCATCCCAACTGTCCCAGCTACTACGAATGCGTAACGCTCCTTTTATCAAATCCTATTTCTGGTTTATTCACGGAGATGGGATAATTTCATACGTTCCATGACCTCTTGTTATTTATGAAGGCTATCATTTCGAATTAGGGTTCATTTCTGGAAATTATGTGAATATTCACATTAGGGTATAAATGATTCGAGATCATTCTTCATTTCCTTAAATGCATAAGAGTCAGCATTATGCACTGAATAGATTCCTGATGGAAAATCATAATGAATATATGTTATGAAATATTGATTAAATTTCCGGAATTTGTTGTTAGAAGTATGAAAATGGATGGTGGAGATATGGAAATTTATATTCTATTTTAACGATCAATCATCAATATGTATCATTAAGCGGAATGGTATTGATTCTCCAATTCTTATAATAATTGGAGAACAGGGCTCAATGAGCCCTATTCTGTAACTTCAAATCGAATAGAGATGGTATGCATTGAATAGAAATACACCAGTCAAATCGGAATCGCTTCAAATTGGTATTCTGTAACTCGACTCGAATTCTATTATCGAGATGTGAAATCGAAATCGAATAGAATTGCTCTCTACCGCCTAATAGTCCGGTCAATTTAGACCAAAAAATGAGAGTGAAGGTACATAAATTCCCAACAAGCTGAAAATGAGTAAAATTGTTCAAAACATAATTATAAACAATACCTGAAAGTTCCCCATCATTCCCGTGTAAGGAAAAAATTTTATTCAAGGTAATAGGTCAAAAAAATTAGTTTTTCGCGATTTTCAGTTAAACGGTAAGTTTTATCATAAAAGTACCTCAGACAAATATTGTAGATTATAAAATTATCTATAAAAAATTTATCAATAGTTGTTTTCCTACGAGGCACTGTTTCTGAGATATGCCGATTCAAAAAGATATAAAAGTTGTAATCGTCAGTTGTGATCCTATTTAGTGTGAAACTATTCGTACTATTGGAAATTTTCAAAGATTGGAAAAGATAAAAGCGGTGTAAATTAAAACAAAGTGATGAAGTTCATTCGCCTGATTCGTAATATTCAAATCTTCTGGATCTTCTTCTTGTCCTTTTTCTTCTTCTCCTGCTTCTTTTTCATCTTCACTTTGGAGGCAAGTAAATTGCGTTAATATCGATGTATCGCATGACACTTCTTCGTGTTGTGGCCAGAAGTGTGGCTTGGTTATCAGCTAGACCCTACAGAATGGGGTTGGAAGTTGGTCAACAATTTATTAGAGTCAGTTCAAACTTTACTCACACCTGCGCCGGAAAAAATGCTGAACACAATTTTTTGCAACTGCAAAAAGGTATGCAGTGCTAAATGTAGTTGCAAACAAGTTGGACTGGTTTGTTCTCTAGCATGCACAAATTGTCAAGGTCGGTCGTGCTGTAATGTTCAACCACAAACGATGGAGGATTCGTTTGATTCCGACGAAGTGTCATGCGATACGTCGATATTGACGCAATTTACTTGCTCCAAAGTGAAGATGAAGAAGAAGCAGGAGAAGAAGAACAAGAACAAGAAGAAGATCAAGAAGAAGAACAAGAATTTGAAAATTACGAATCAGGCGAATAAACTTCATCACTTTCTTTTAATTTACACCGCTTTTATCTTTTCCAATCTTTGAAAATTTCCAATAAGTTGCAATAGTTTCACATTAAATAGGATCACAACTGACCCGTGGAGTAGGCCTAATGGGGAAACCACAATAAAAAAAACGCGCTAAGTACACTACCTCATAGGTGGCGTGGAAACGTGCACATATTATGACGATAACAACTTTTATAACTTTTTGAATCGGCATATACAGAAACAGTGGCTCTTAGGAAAAAAAACTATTGATACATTTTTTATAGATAACTTTATAATCTACAATTTATGTCTGAGGTACTTTTATGATAAAACTTACCGTTTTGAACAATTTTACTCATTTTCAGCTTGTTGGGAATTTATGTACCTTTGAATATCTAAATTGACCGGACTATAAACCATATCGGAATCGCTTTACGAGATCGGAACCATGAGCGGGAGCATGCGCCGTCACCGTATTTTGACATATGAAATCGACGAATTCAATTTAGCGTTTGTAAATACGGAAAAGTTTAATGTGTTTTGCCAGAAGAAGGAACTATTTTAAAATAAGTGTGTATTAATCAGTGTGAAAAACATTGATATCATCTATGAAATACGTTTGGCGATAGAAGAAAAAATCGAACAGAAAATGTTCAGAATGGAACGTCGTGAACTTAGGGATACAAGTTATTATTCCTTTTGAAATCCCAGAAGAAATATTTAGGAAGCTTTACCGTTTACCTTAAACAATTGCTGTCGATTTCTTAAATGAAGTCAGTTCTCACTTTGAACAACCAATTCTGACGACTGCCGAATCATTTGAAGCTATTGGAGAATTGTAATTTCTTTCTGTTTTAAAATTCCACGGGATAAATTGAAAATTTATTCACTTCGCTTTTTATTAAAAAAAAACCTCCCTTCCTTTTCTTTTTACGCGCTTGTTCCGCCAAAAACAGCGTGTTATTGTTTTCTACTAAAATCCATTAAAGTAAACTGCATATCTTTATGAAATTTGCTAGGTTAAGTTACCCAAAATAAACAAACTGATAAATGTCAGTGGTTATTAAGGGCGAGATTTGCATGAACATGCAACGTTGCCGGCTACTTCCAAGAGCGTCGAATAGAAATAAGAATTCCGATTCTGCAGCGTCTTCTACATTGGTTATAGAATACCAAAATTGGACGCGATAGAATAGAAACATTCCGATTTGCCAGATTACGATCTGATGCGTTCATTTCAGCCCGAGTTACAGAATAGGGCTGATTGTCTGCTTGTGCCGCCAGAAACAGCGTTGCCCAGAATATATTTAGCTCATGAGGATGACGTGATACCGGAACAATCGTTCGTGAATCTTTCTTAAGCGTTTGATTGTGTTGATCATAGATTACTTTTGCGGAAATAAAACAAGCAGGGAATTAGAGGCATGCCTATCAAACTATTGGAGGAGAGCTATCTTGACAGAAAACGAACTGACCCTCAATGACCCCCAGGTTTTTCAAGTATTGATCCTCAATGAGATGAATATGAATACATACTTGTATGCTAACGATACTAATGTGGTGGTATCGTCCCATAACATTGGATAAATGAAGGCCTGATATCTGCCACATCTAAAATCTATGAATGGTGCAAATCAAACTAATTATCTCTGAAGGCCAAAGAAACCAATATAGTATATTTCCTCAAATGTAAGATGAAAGATGACATGTTGTGATACATTGACTTAAAACTGAATACAGTGATTTATACAATGAAGGCTATAAGGAATCAAGCACATTAAAGACTATCTATTTCTCCAATCTCTTTTATAATACGGCATTATATTTTGGAGATCTATTCCACAAGCTGAGCATATATTGTGATCCAGAAGAAGCTCTTGAGGAGGATGAATGTAATAACTCTAAGAATAAACTTATGAACATTTAAAGTTATGAACATTTAAATACTCAATTAACGAACAAAACACGTTGTATATGGGAATAAAACTGTAAATGCACCAGTTTCGTTCATATTAAATTAATAAATTATAACAAAAATAAGCCAGAATAGTAGGAGGAAAATCCTCGAAACAGTTCAAAGGCTTGCCTGTGTGTGTATCACTGAAGCTATGGGAACCTTTTCTGCCAGGGCACTGGAGATTCTCACAAATCTCACACTCCTTCCTCTAGTGATAGACAAAATTGCCCAGGAAGCTATTTTCTGAATATCTAGGAAAGGAACAGGTAATGAGAGTATTAAATATTGGTTCAAGCACTGACGTTAATTCAGGAGCTTTTGCGCATATGTTCTATTGTCCATTATCCTGTATTGGACACTCCTAATCGAATTTACCGTGGTAAATTCAATTAAGAGTGTCTAATACGGGAGAATGGGCAATATAACAAAAAGCTCCTGACTTCACGTCAGTACTTGAGGTACGGTTCTCACTAAATTGTACACACGCCTTTATGTCGATATTCTACAACTAGTTACCAAGCTTCAATTCGATCAAGTCTTTATTTTTTGAGTTATTGAGGAAACAATATTCCTCCGAAACCGTTGGGTCGATTATACCCAAAAATGAACTCGCCTATTCGGATGCGCAACCTACCCCTACCGCAAGTCTCTATCTCCTTTCGTTTGAAAGTTATCTTTCATGCAGAAATGCTTGCAATCTAAAGATGCGTGGAAATGAACCTAGAAAGAAACTATAAGAGGTGTGATATAGCAATCCACTCTGACAGTCAAGCTTCTATTGATCCAACAATCAACAAGTCCAGAGCATTCCTGCCAATAGGGTCCTTCATAAATGGCTTCGTATAATTAATATAGTTATGCATATATATCACAAGTCAAATAGACCCCAGAAGGTTCATTGATTTGCCGAAAAAGCAAGAGCAGACGCGTTTCTGGCTTTCTGGCCTTCATCAGTACTCTGTAGCTTCTCAACAAATTCAACTAAACTGACCCGGGTTAAGCCTCTCAGAGCCGGCTTGGTCGATCATACGTAATCGCCCACGCCACCTATTAGACAAAACACGGAAATCAGCCTTTCCCCACCAGTGAATATTTTAAGTGTGAAATCATATGCCACCATTCACTCGATATTAATCGAGAAACGAGTCCCGCAGAGCTCAGACAGTATCTTCCCAATGGCCATGAACGCTGTTTAGCGTTTTCAAAAATAATAATGAACTAGAGCGCCAAAAATGGCGATACCGTTGTTAATACATCAACAAGTCCAGAGCGTTCCTGCCAATAGGGTCCTGCATAAATGGCTTCGTATAATTAATATACTTATGCATATATTTCACAAGTCAAATAGACCCCAGAGGGTTCATTGATTTGCCGAGAAAGCAAGAGCAGACGCGTTTCTGGCTTTTCGGCCTTCATCAGTACTCTGTAGCTTCTCAACAAATTCAACTAAACTGACCCGGGTTAAGCCTCTCAGAGCCAGCTTGGTCGATCATACCTAATCGCCCACGCCACCTATGAGACAAAACACGGAAATCAGCCTTTCCCCACCAGTGAATATTTGAAGCGTGAAATCATATGCCACCATTCACTCGATATTAATCGAGAAACGAGTCCAGCAGGACTCGTAGGACTCGTTTCTTGATTAATATCGAGTGAATGGTGGCATATTATGATTTCACGCTTCAAATATTCACTGGTGGGAAAAGGCTGATTTCTGTGTTTTGTCTCATAGGTGGCGTGCGCGATTAGGTATGATCGACCAAGCTGGCTCTGAGAGGCTTAACCCGGGTTAGTTTAGTTGAATTTGTTGAGAAGCTACAGAGTACTGATGAAGGCCAAGAAGCCAGAAACGCGTCTGCTCTTGCTTTCTCGGCAAATCAATGAACCCTCTGGGGTCTATTTGACTTGTGGAATATATGCATAAGTATATTAATTATACGAAGCCATTTATGAAGTGCCCTATTGGCAGGAACGCTTTGGACTTGTTGATTTATTAACAACGGTATCGCCATTTTTCATTATTATTCTATTGATCCTCTGAGCTCCCATGTTATCATCGAGTCTAAGCTAATATGGGAGTGCCGAAGAAAACTTAATGAAGTACGCAAGAACAACAGAGTCTCTTTGGTCTGGGTCCCTGGTCACCCGGGAATTAAAGGAAATGAGGAGGCTAACACACTTGCCAAGAAAGGAGCACGAACCCCTTTTATTTGCCCGGAATCCTACTGTGGGGTAGGTAGATACACCTACAAAAGTGAATTTCAGATGGTAGAAGAAATTGAAAGAGGTATATACTCTGGAGATCTCTCCCATGAATGTATCACTCCAAAAAGTTCCTCCGGAACTCTGACACTGTCAGATCTGAGAAATATTCCTCACATGCCACTACTCTCTTAAAAAGCATTTGATGGGATTAGGGCTAGCAGAAACTGACGAGTGGAGATTCTGTGGGGAAGCTGTTGAAACTCCTAATCACCTGATAACGGAAAGCCTCGCCATCTCAAACCAACGCAAGGAATGCTTTCGGCAAGAAATCTGCAGGATCGAAGACGTAGCGTCCTTGAAGCCATTCCAGATACTGGAGTTCATCAGAACTCTGGAACTGGACATCGAAAGTTCTAATGGGGAGGCACAATAGATCTTAAGGTCGCAGTGCAACGTTACCCCCTACAATAATATACAATATGATATTCTTTCAATTTATAGAATTTTGTAACTCACAATAGGAGAGCAATATTTATCCAATACTGCACAAGAAATGAATATCAATTTTTCTGTGTTCAAATTAGAACAAGCCCTGTTGACAGGAGCTTTCTGGCGCTCTAGTTCAAACAGACAAATTATATCTTCGAAAGTATCGGTTTCTCAGAGTTGAGAATTATATCAATGTATTCTTATGATAGAACTGCATCATAAAGGAAATTCAATTCAAATACACCATGGAAGAAATCAAATTAAAATAGCTGAAATTAATCTCTCTCTCATCGAACAGGATGACATGTACGAGTACACAGGGCATATAATAAAGCTTTGATAGAATAATTATAGCATTCTGTGAAAACATAGAAGTACGATTCATTATTGAAATTTCGAAAAATCATATCTCCGTAAGTATAAGCTTGTTGGAGTTTAAAACAGACAAATTATATCTCCGACAGTATTGGTTTCTCAGAGTTGGGAATTATATCAATAGATTCTTATGAAAGGACTTCATCTTAGCAGAAATTGAATTCAAACATCATAGAAGAGTTCAAATTCAACAAGAGTGCCAAAAATTATCAATTCAAAACCAATAGACGAATTCTACCCAACAACGAACTCATCCGAGATATTCATTCCTCAATTCTATGATGATCGATAATATACAGGGTGTCTGGTGAGGAATGGGACAACGTTTAGGTGGTGATGGAGGATGTCCCAAGGAGTGAGAAAATGCCATTTGAAATCATCCGAGGTTCATGGTTCCTGATATACAGGGTGTTTTAGAAAAAAGTACGAAATTTCAAATTACTATAATTCAGGAAATATTAAAGCTAATCCGATGATTTTTGGTATGAACAATGATAGAGTGAGTACGAATCTGTTTGAATGGAAAATTCGAAATAAAATCAGATCCGGACTCAGAAATTTTAGTTTTTCTGAAATTAGGAAAAAACAACACCCTGTATGCGGTTTTTAATTTTTTTGACTTCAGATTCTGAGAGAGCAGGAAAAATACTTTCAGACTCAACTGTCATCCCGAATGACACAAATTTTCCCTGCTTTCTCTGACCCTTCGAATGTCATTCTTCCGATTTTCGCTTCTTCCATATTTTTTTTCTCGATATTTCAGAAACATGAGATCTCAGATAGTTACTTATAAGTAAAAAAAGATCATAAACGAATCAAAAATTTTATAAAAATTAACAAAAAAGCGAAAAACAGTTAACATTTGGAAAATTTGCGAAGTATTTCTGAAGTACTAATTGATGATTCAGTAGGAACAAAATTAATGATTAATTCTTCAAATATTGTTCAAAATGAAAACCGTCAACTTCTTGTCTCTTTCAGATCTTTCAGATGAGTTTGGATCATTTTTTCCTGTTATATCCAAAGTTTCATTCGTCATGTACATTATCTCCATCATTAGTCTTGAATCTAGTTGCCAGTTATGTCATTCCATGGTTTGCTATCATTCATGATGAGAAAAGATAGAGCATTTAGTTATCTGTCAAACTAGTGATATTATTGTTGATACAATCTTACTTCAATTTGTTGAAAATCATGCCGCACACATTTTCTAATGAAGAGTATGTTGACATGATTTTGGTGTATGGTTCATGTGATATGAACGGAAGAGCAGCTGAAAGGGAGTATCGTAGACGTTTTCCCAATCGTCGGGTTTCAAATCACAAAATTTTTTCCCGCCTTGTTGCGCATATGAAACAACATGGTAGTTTTCCCAGCAAAATAGTTTCTGAGAGACCACATACAATAGAAGATAATATCCGTGAGAATATTTTAGAAACTGTGCAAAACAATCCGGGAGTAAGTATCAGACGATTGGCTTCAATTCATGAAGTATCGAAATGGTACGTTTGAAATACTCTGAAGAGTGATAAATATCACCCATATCACCCTCAAGTGGTTCAGCAGTTGGAGCCTGGCGATGAGATCGCACGGCTTATTTTTTCCAGGTGGATAAGAAGTCATAGAAGAAATGTCCAAAGAATATTATTCACAGATGAAGCTCAATTCACTCGCGATGGAATAAACAATGCTCGAAATAATCACCTTTGGTATCAACAGAGTCCTTTCGCTGTCGTACAAAGACAATCACAGAGACGTTTCAGTGTAAATGTGTGGTGCGCAGTTTATGATAATATTTTAATAGGTCCTCATTTTTTCGAAGAAAGACTCACTGGAGAAATTTATAGAGATTTCCTCATGAATGTTTTTCCTAATTTATTAGGGAATATTAATCAAAGAGGACTTATCTTCCAGCATGATGGAGCACCCCCACATTTCTCAATTACAGTGATAAATCATTTGAACGAGGTCAATCCAAATAGATGGATAGGTCGTGGTGGTCAAAGAGCATGGCCACCTCGGTCTCCAGACATGACACCGTTAGATTATTTCCTTTGGGGCCACCTTAAAACTATGGTGTACGAGCAAGAGATAAATACGAGGGAACAATTAATTCAGCGAATAATAGACGCTGTGACGAAATACGAAACAACCCCAATGTGATAAGGAAAGCAGTTTTGAATTTAATGAAAAGAGCAGATAAATGTGTAGAAGTTGGTGGTTTTCATTTTGAACAATATTTGAAGAATTAATCATTAATTTTGTTCCCACTGAATCATCAATTAGTACTTCAGAAATACTTCGTGAATTTTCCAAATGTTAACTGTTTTTCCCTTTTTTGATAATTTTTATAAAATTTTTGATTCGTTTATGATCTTTTTTTTAATTATAAGTAACTATCTGAGATCTCATGTTTCTGAAATATCGAGAAAAAAAATATGGAAGAAGCGAAAATCGGAAGAATGACATTCGAAGGGTCAGAGAAAGCAGGGAAAATTTGTGCCATTCGGGATGACAGTTCAGTCTGAAAGTATTTTTCCTGCTCTCTCAGAATCTGAAGTCAAAAAAATTAAAAACCGCATACAGGGTGTTGTTTTTTCCTAATTTCAGAAAAACTAAAATTTCTGAGTCCGGATCTGATTTTATTTCGAATTTTCTATTCAAACAGATTCGTACTCACTCTATCATTGTTCATACCAAAAATCATCGGATTAGCTTTAATATTTCCAGAATTATAGTCATTTGAAATTTCGTACTTTTTTCTAAAACACCCTGTATATCAGGAACCATGAACCTCAGATGATTTCAAATGGCATTTTCTCACTCCTTGAGACATCCCTCATCACCACCTAAACGTTGTCCCATTCCTCACCAGACACCCTGTATATCTTTCCTCAAATCCACTCCAATACACCAATATTCCAGTTTTGTTTTTAGTGGAGATGTTCTAAACTCAATATTATTAACTTACCATTACCAATCCCATCATCATATGGATTAACCATCGGCATGAAAATATCAACCAACAAAAAGTATGATATTATATTATAATTCTCATATTTCTACGATTGCTGGAATGAATGAATTAGACAACGTCATGTCTCAGGAGAATAAGTTGACATTATTTCAATTCATAGAATACCCACAGAATAATTATATAATTCTGTGACAACATAGAAATACGATTTATATTGAAATTTTGAAAAATCATATCTCCGAAAGTATTAGCTTGTTAGAGTTAAAAAGGATATCAATGGATGCTTATGGTAAAACTGCATATTGAAAAAAATTTGATTTGGAATGTAAAAAAAAAATTTTTTTTTGTTACTCCGAAACCATCTGTCTGATTTCGCCCAATAACGAATTTAGCCATAAGATATTTACCTCCCAAACCTACCCAGAAAATTTCAACTGTCTAACTGTCTAGCTCATTCCGTTCGAGAGTTATCGTGCCTACGGCCGACCGGCCGGACAGAATGAATTTCGACCACGCATTCTTGATCAGTGAGTCGAACCAAATCGTTTAAGACCATTTTCATCGAAAAATTCGAAAATTACAGACATTTGGGCAAATTGATAAGCACTCATCAGTTCTGAGGAACTAGAGCGCCAAAAACAATTGTTGTCCTTTCAACCGTTAATATTTCTTCTATTCCTGACCTTATCATATATTCTCGACAATATAGAACCTCTTTATTATTCTCTTTGTGTCATATAAAAACACATGAGAAACTTAATCCAAACTTAAATGATCGGTACCCCTAATTGTAATATGCTCAATTTCTGTACGAATATTAAAAGGCCATCAAGTCAGCGCTAACCTGCTTCAAGTCAGCGCTAACCTGCTTCTGAGCTGTCTACAGTTTAGGGTCTGTATATAAATTTTCCTTGGAAGATCTAATTATAGCGAAGTCGTGAAAAACAGACTCTCATTATATCCCCGAGTCAGGCTCTGTTGCAGACTACAAAGGTAAGCATTTCGTGTTTTTGTCCCTATTCGGAACACAACCGAGCGCAGGGGCATGCACCCAACCAGTTCATTTTCCATATCTTCGTCCTTAGATGTTTTCATTCCTATTGCATGCGGGACTTATAATTGTACGAAAAATTGGCTCATAATTTGGTTCGCTATCGCAGAATGGAATTTAGAACGGTTGGTTGAGATTCAGTTTTGTGTTAAGAACAATGATGATGGATGGAATTTCCTTCGTATGTTCTCGTGAATTAGGGGTGAATTTGTTTGAACTCGGGTAAATTGCCGGGCATTATTAGGAAATTAATTTTTTTTTGCGTTACGTTTTTTCTGTGTTTCGAAACATGTCTTTAGCGAAATGTAGACAGCCTTTTACATTGATTCTGAGTAATCGTTGTGCACGCTCATACTGAGCGCACTGAACAAAATGGTGTACTAAAAGCGTACTAAAAAAAGTCAGGAGCTTTTGCGCGCATGTTCTATTGTCCATTCGGCGGTATTGGACACTCTTAATCGAATTTACCATGGTAAATTTGTCGAGCGAAAATAGAACATAATTTTCTAGGGTTACGGTTCCCAAAAAATTTTACACGTCTTTATGTCGATATTCTACAACTAGTTACCATGCTTCAATTCGATCGAGTCTATATTTTTTGAGTTATCGTGGAATATTATATTCTAAAACAAGTTGCAGAATGGGCTCCTATTCAAACACGAATGCGAAATTTGAAAACGAGCGACGAAGGAGCGAGTTTTCGTTTGCATGAGTGTTGGAATTGCCTTCTGCAACGAGTATTAGACGATATTTTCTCTATTTTAGGCAAGTTTTGTAAAATACAGTTCAAATTTAATGAGAAATTCGGATTATAAATAATAGTGACGTTCGTATTGTAACTTGGCAGTTGGTGTGACTGTTACGAAAGTTGACAGATTACGGAATTTGAATTGGAATCGTACGTAGGGCAAGGAGATCAGATTTAAAACAGTTTCCTAATAGAATTAATGATTCAAAATTAACAAGTAGGAAATCTCTAGCGCCTTATTTTTTAAAGAAAATGAAACTTTTCCTCTCGATGATTATTTCACTTTATCCAGATTATGTTATATTGACAATAATTTACGTGTGTTGAAATTTGATAGGATCGAATGTCAGTGCTGACTACCACAAAACGAAAAATATTACTAGAAATAATGCTGGAATGAGTTCATTCCAGCACTGTTTTTAGTGCTGGAATAGACTCATCGAGATACTGAAATAGAGAAACAATATTCTAGGTGGGTATAACTCCGGAACCGATAGACCGGTTATGCCCAAAAACGAACTCCCATTCGGATATGCGACCTACCCTGCAAATTTCAAGTATTCACCTCCTTTCTTTCGAGAGTTATCGAGGCAACGGTCACTCATCCAGCTACTGAACTCACACAAGACTGCTCGGATCTCCAACAATATAGATCCAACCGTATTCAAACTTGGAACTTGGCAGTAAGTTAGGTTCTGACGGCTCACGCAATTTCAGCGATAGCGGACAAATAGTTTCTGATATATAGACATTTTTCAATGATTTTAAATTTTTTTTAAATTTTCTAGAGATACGACCCTCACAAAATATAGCCAAAATTTTCGCGTTGGAATTCTACAAGTGATAACCATTTTTGAATTGAATCGGTTCTGTATTTTTTGAGTTCGAGGAAATAACAACCAAATTTCAGATGGGTATAACTCCAAAACCGTTTGGCCGATTATGCCTTAGTACAAACTCAAATATCGCATTCAGATGTACAACCTAATCTGAAAATTTCAAGTCGCTATCTCTTTCTGTTCTCAGGTTATCGCGACATGAATAAATTTTTTTTTATTTTCTAGTGATACGATTCGAACAAAATTTCAACAAACGTCTTCAGGTTTGTATTCTACAACTACTCACTAAGTTTCGATTCAATCGGATTTGTATTGGTTGAATACAAAATTATTACTCGGAAACCCTTGGGCCCATTATGCCCATTAAAGAACTTGTCCGTCGTATTGGGATGCGCCACCTACAGGGAAAATTTCAAGTTGCTATCTCTTTTTGTTCTCGAGCTTTCGTTGCAACTGACAGCTGGCCGAACAGAATCAAATTTGTCCTTGAATTATTCATCAGGGACTCGAACCCAATCGTTTGAGACCATTTTCGGCAAAAAATTCGAAAGTTACAGTTATATGGGCAAAATGATAACGCGTTGTTCCCCAGAAGATACGTGCAAAAAAAATTTTTATATGAAATGATAGTACAGAATTATCTTCCTTTATTTGAGAGCACAAAGTATTGATTTATCCTGGATGTTATGTTTTTATATATCATAAAACCAAAAATTAGAAAATCACTGATGTGAGGCATTATTGCTTCTGTAGCTTAGTTGTAGAGATTTTTCTTCATATCACGTAGGTACCAGGATCTATACCCTTAGGTGAAAAAACATACTCTGAAAATTTCAACTGTCCAGCTCATTCCGTTCGAGAGTTATCGTGTTAACGGCGGGCTGGCTGGACGGCCGGACAGAATTGAATTTGACCACGGATTCTTGATCAGTGAGTCGAACCAAATCGTTTATTCCCATTTTCATCCAAAAATTCGTAAATTACAAACATTTGGGCAAGTTGATAAGCGATCTGTTCCGAGGAACAAGAGCGATGAAGACGTTGAAATAATTCAAATTGTAAAGACTTTAATACCCTTATTACACTATCCGCCGTATTCACAAAGCATTCAATCTCCGTTAAGTCCTAACTGAGGTTCTCAGTTAAGGATAAATTGGCGATGATAAGGGACAATAAGAGGTAAAGGTGGTAAAACAGGCCTGTTTCACCACCGTTAAATACGTTAACTGAGGTTGCGATTCATATTTATCCTTAACTCAGGACCTCAGTTGGGACTTAACGGAGATTCAAACACTTAACAATGCTTTGTGAATACGGCGGTATGCCTTTTTCGTGCCTATTTGCCGGCCTGACTGACTGCGCCTGAAATTTTACAAATACGTATGCGTCCGGGACTATTTTGTAGACTGTTTCAAGCTTGAGAATAAATAGAACTGGTTCTATTTGTTCCCCCTGATCATGGGGATTTAAAGCCTTTTTGTCGAAATGTCATGTCTACCATCACGATATTTATCTGTCTGACTTGACATAACCTAGTATATTCTATCCTTTGAATCGCAGCCTTCGTAAATTCAATAATAAATGTATGTTTATTACTGTGAGGACGTAAACTAACTAAACTTACGAAGGCCAGATAATCTGTGATGGCTATCCCCGAGTGATATGAAGTTTTCACCAGTAGCCTAGTATCGCAAAGTAATTATTAATTCCGTTTTTGGAGAAATGCTTTCTGGAATTACAGTGTCTTTTTTCTGTATGTGAATTTGCACTCTATGTAGTAGCATATTAAACGTTTCTTCAGACATCCCTAAAATACTATGGTATTGTTTTAAAAATATACGAACAAAATAAGAACCTAAGGTTAATATGTCAATTTCTTCAATGTTTGCAGCTCTGAAATAACTGCCTGAAACAAGCGCAGTGTAATAGTGCCACTCATTTGGGGGGAAATTCAACCAACAAATAGCCATGAAAATAGGCGCAAATATAGACATGAAAAAGGCATAGTGTAATAAGGGTATTATTCTTGATATAATCCAAGTAATCACCCCTCTTCATTTATACCTCCAATTTAGGAACTCCCTATAAATCAAAATCCCACAGAAGAGTTCGACTGCGATTAGTTTCGAGTATAAGTTGCCACCCCGCAATTCCGGGGTCGAATCGGAAGAAAGCGAGACTTTCGCCACCCCCTCGCAATTGAATTAATCATTCCGCCAAATGGAGAATTGAGGGAATGGAATATTCAACATCCGATTCGTGCACCCATACTGCTAACTTATTCAGTGTTCGCGAAAATTTTTACACCTTGTTCGCGTCCTGAAAGCGTTTTAATGTTGCATTTTCTGACGGAGATTCTAACGCGAAAGCCCACCATCTCAGGAAATTCATTTCCTTCGCAATACTAATTCGGCTAATGCATTTTCGTAGGCCGACTTTATGCGGGATACGCCGTGCTGAATTTCGCGCCGAGTCTCGAGGAAAATGTTTCCGATGCAGACGATGTCGTTCTGGTCTTTGGGATATTCTTGAGGATGCCATGGTTTTATTAGAACATAAGAGTTGAGACATTGGCGTACCTGTCTTCGAATAGTAGACTTGAGATTAGCTTTAATGGTGCAGACGACGTGTACCGATACGAAGACGTATTTCTGTCTCCTATGCCTAGCTGAAGAAAACCCAAACAATCCCCAAAGATGTAAACATTAACTTGGAGGTGCCACGAAGCTGATCAATCCGTCTAGAGGCACCGAATACTTTTTAGTATTCTCCGAAAATTATGATTGAGGTGTCATTCGATTCGGAATAGCGTGTAGATAGTTTTGGAGAAAATACTAAGACCGCTCGCAAAAATTGCAATAGCTATAAACAATTAAGTGAAAAAAAAGAAGGGGGTTCGGTATTTCGACAATATCTCAAAAACTATCTGAGATAATTCAATTTTGAAAGAATATTCAAGAAGATGATGAAATTTTCTAATAAAAAGTCTCAACTCCTGGAACTAGGACCAATATTTATAATATTCCCTAGGGTTGAAAATACTCCCGGAAACGGGTATTCCGGCTTGCGTAAGCCTCTCCCCCTTCGGACCTTTCATGAATGAATATTATTTAAACTTATTAAATATTAAAATGAAATTTCTTTAAAATTCTAACGTCTGCAAGATAGATCAGTGGACAATAATCTGTGATTCAAAAATGTTTATCGTGACTTTTAAATTAGTTATCCATAAGTTAATTAACAACTTTCTGTAGCACGAACAATTGCAAGTGCGATAATTGTTAAACTATTGATCTGACAATTTTTTCCTTTCGTGGAGCTATTTTCCAGAGGCCATGGAATAGAATTCCATTGAAAAATTGTTAATAATGGTTTTGTTATTAACAATTTACCTAAGCGGAAAATTATGATGCTTCAATTATGTGTTTAAACAATAATTGAATTATCTCATAAACAACGCATTGGTTTATAACAATTTTCTAAACAATAGGAGATAATAATCATAAAAACCATTTTTAAGTAGTATCTGATCATAAGAAAACTGGTCAATAGTAATATTATAAATTGAAGCTTTACAATTTTTCACTTTAGTAAATTGTTCGTAACAAGGAGAAAATCAACAACTTTTGAAATTTCGCAACAGAAATCTATTCTACGACCTCTGACAAATAGCTCCATGAAAGAAAAAATTTCTCAGATTAACAGTTTAACAATGATCGTTTTTGCAATGTTAATGTTGGTGCTACAAAAAATGTTTAGTAACTAATGGATAACTAATTGTTAAATCTCGATAGACATTTCTGGATGGCGGATTGTTGTTCATTGATCTATCCTGCAGGAGCCTGAATTTTTAAATTTTTTTATTTTCAAATTTAATAAGTTCAATTAATATTTATTCTTCAAAGGTACAAAGGAAGCGAGGCTTGCGCAAGCCGGAGTACCTGTTTTCGGGTGTATTTTCAACCCTCAAGGAAAATTATAAATATTGGTCCTACAGTTTTGGCCGGTGGGAATTGTTTTAGGAAATTCCCTACTCTAATTGAATCGGTTTTCAAATTTGAATTATTTCAAATAGATTTTGAGATATCGGTGAAAACCTAAACCTCCATTTTTTCACTTAATTGTTTATAACAATTGTAATTTTTGCGAGCGGCCTTAGCATTTTCTCAAGAACCATCTACATGCCATTCCGAATCGAATAACACCTCAATCATAATTTTCAGAGAATACGCAAAAAATTTTAACCCAAAAAGCACTTGTTGACTAGAACATTTTACTGTTAATTTACATGTACATTTAATGTCACACGTCTCATACATTGTAGAGCAACACTGATCTGACTTCGACGGAGACCCAAGTTCTCGAAATTTGTCTAAGAAGTAGATCTTTCCCGTAGAACACCATTGGTCTAAGCCAGGGGAGTAAAACCCTATGAGAGCGTTGAAAAGCTCAGGGTGAAGGGCTGGAAGGTACCTCGAGTCGTGCAGGATGGATCCATTCACGGATGGATTGAAAATTAACAGCGCTGTGCGTAAGGTGGCCTAAGGATACATTAACAAAGTCTACACAAGGCACAACTCTATAACCATATCATCCGATGGTGATGAAATCTTGAATCTGAATTCTGTATCTTCAGGAAATGAATTCAAATCATTTCAGATCAATCAAGGGAGCAACTTTTCATTAACCCTTCTTATATGGGAATATTGACTCCAATACAATAAAAAATGCACCCACACCTTTTCTTCACGTTCAACAAGTTTTTTCGCTAAAGTCAAAAATGCAAACCGATCCAAGCCTACGATACTTCGAGTAGGTATAAGTTGCAATTAGTCGATAATTATTTTTCCTGGTGATTAGTCGTTCTTGAATCAATTAAAGTACGAGTTGAAAACATTAGAAAGAAGATATTGATCGGGAACATATCGAAAATGAGTCTGAGGGACTGAGTAGATTGGTTTTTGCGCTCTTATTCCTCGGAACAGAGTGCTTATCAATTTGCCCAAATGTCTGTAATTTTCCAATTTTTGGCTGAAAATGGTCTTAAACGATTTGGTTCGACTCACTGATCTAGAATCCGGGGTCAAATCGATTCTGTCCGGCCGTCCGTCCGACCGGCCGGCCACCAAGCGGTTTCGGAGTTAAGGCCGTTTTAATTAAAAATATTTTTTATAGATATCGATCTATCTGAAATTCAGCATCAAATTTTAGAATCATGACCTTTATATGCATGCGAAGTTTTGTATTGATCGGATTGCCGTGAAGTGGCCAAAAACTACGGCTGGCCGGACCGGCCGGCCTTAGGCACAATAACTCTCGAACGGAATGAGCTACACAGTTGAAATTTTGAGAGTGGATTTGAGAGATAAATATCTTGGTTAAGTTCTTTATTGGGCTGAATCAACCCAATGATTTCGGAGTAATGGAAACAACATTTTTTTTTACATTTACTATGATGTCATTTTCAACACTAACAAGCTAATACTTTTGGAGATATGATTTTTCAAAATTTCAATAATACCTACATCGTACTTGTATGTTTTCACAGAATGCGAGTTCTATCTGTCTGTATTCTATATGTGTTCGCTATTCATTCATGTCATCTTATGTTTTTCTATAATTCATACTTTGAAAATATTTTGTGTGTGAAAAGAATGTTCCGCATCTCGAATTTGTGAATATATACAAATACCAAAAATAATATTGACTTGTTGTATATTGAATAATTTATGTGCAAACACTGGGGATATTGGATCATAAGAATGATGTAGTTCATGAAGGCAATAAGAAAGAAGAACATAATGGAATTATCAAAAGAAATTACTATTCGTTGACAACTGAGGTTAATATCACCTTTTACTTCCTTAAGTAGTGAGACATGTTCCTTTATAGAGTATTTTCATAATGTTGGAAGCAAAATAAAGCTGAAATATGGATTTACATTTGTGTATCAAATATTATTTCTTGAGTTGAGGTTCGTAATACAGAATTGATGTGTAAGCAGTATCAACTTTAAAAATAATTTGTTCTTCAGCCTATACCTACTAAAATATCACGAATAAATGGACAATCTGCTATGATTGTCTCCAGCCTTGCTCTAGACATATTGATCATATTTTCCTTAGGTATTCCGAGTGGTGAAAACTATGCACCGAGTATAAATTGCAACAACCCATTCCTCGACGGTGAATCATCATCATATTGTTCATTTCATCTTGATAAATAGACTATTATTTGAATTTAATTTATTTTATGATGCAGTTCTATCATAAGAATCCATTGATATCATCCCCAACTCTGAGAAACCAATACTTTCGGACATATGGTTTGTAAAAATTGAACAAGAGCGCCAAAGCTCCTACCACAGGGCTTTTTTTCATTAGAGACCAATGAATATCATCTTACTCTAATTAAATCAGTATTTCTGTATTTTCTCGTCAGGTATATTTGCGCGTATGTTCTGGGGGACATCGCGTTATCCTTTCGCACAAATGTCTGTAATTTTCGAATTTTTTTCCGAAAATATTCTCGAACGATTAGGTTCAACTCACTGATGAAGAATTCGAGGTCGCATTTGATTCTGTTCAGCCAGCCATCCGGCTGGCCGTTTCCACGATAACTTGAGAACGGAATAGATAGCGACTTGAAAATTTGAGGGTTGGTGGCGCATCCCAATACGACGGACAAGTTCGTTAATAGGCATAGTGGACCCAACGGTTTCCGATTAATCATTTTGTCATCAACGAATACACATCCGATCAAATTGAATCTTGGTAGCATTACATTCTTTCATCTAACAATAAAGCATAAGTATGAAAAAAGTATTAGCAGAGGTTAGTGTAACGGGGTACCATACAATTGGATGTATGATACAAGAGCTTAGGGAAAAATCTCAGCAAAAAAGCTCCGCCTCCCCGTTAGTGTTATTTAGAATACTAATACAAAGACGGTTGTGAAATTTTGTGAGAATAGTGTCACTAGATAATTTTGAAAAAATTATTAAAAAATATTGTTGCATCTGAATACGGCAACTGAGTTGGTTAATAGGCATAATCGGCCAAACGCTTTAGGAGTTATACCCACCTGAAATTTGGTTGTCATTTACTCAATAACTTGAAAATACAAATCCCATCCAATTGAAACAATGGCAACTAGCTCTAGAATGGAGGTGCGAAAAATTCTTTCAAAACTTAATGAGCAACGTGTCACTAGAAAATCTTTAGAAAATCATTGAAAATAGTTATATATATATATATATATATATATATCAGAAACTATTGGTCCGACATCGCTGAAATTTTGCGAGAGCCTTCAAAGCCTAACTGCCAAGCTCCAAGAACACGATCGGATCTATATTGTTGGAGATCCGTGCAGCATTTTATGAGTTCAGTAGATGGATAGGTGATAGGTTATACCCATCTGGAATTTTATTTTCTCGATAACATAAAAAATACAGACCCGATCGAATTGAAACTCATGTAGCTGTAGAATATCGACATGAAGACTACTATAAAATATTATGTATCTCACGATAACTTGAGAAAGGAAAATGATAGCGACATAAATTTCTCAGGGTAGGTTGCGCATCGTAGTGCCACATTCAAGTTCGTTAAATGGCATAATCAGCCAAATGATTTTGGAGTTATACTCATCTGACATTTTGACTCGAAGTATACAAACCTGATCCTAAAACTCGTTGATTACTTGTTAAATGCTGTCCCGCTAATTTTCGCGGAATTTCGTGAATATCTTATCCTGGAGTTACTTGACGCATATGTTTTTCAATTCCAAGACAACAACAAGAGAATACACATGCCAGAATGAAAAATTCTGTGATCATAGACGATTCACTCGTTACTGAAGAACCTATGTCATTAAAATGGTATGAAATGTATTCATATATTATAAAAGCTGAGAAAACGGTATATATCGATACTACATTCCATTAAGAGTGTCCAATAGAGGTGAGTAGACAATAGAACATGCGCGTGAATGCTCCTGACGTCACGTCAGTGCTTAAACAAATTATATTTTTTCACATGGTAGATATTAAACTCATTGAAATGTTTGTTAACGAAGACAGAAATCTTGCATGGAAAGATAGCGTTAGATGAACTTAGTATGTTCAATGGCCTATTTGGAATTATTTTGAATATAATAGATTTACAATAACTATAAATTTCATTACTTTGTGGTGTTAGAAATTAATGAATTATATTGAAACATTAAATGAACGAGAGCGCTAAGCTCCTGTTGTAATATGTGCGCTATTGAATTCGTTTCCAAATAACCATAGCAGAGTTGAAGATACTTCTGAGATGATGAAGGAGTACTTCATGACCGACTTTGTGATATTTTCAGAAGTTGCTTTGTTATAAAATACAATTTTCCACATTGAGTCTCAGAAATATTTATCGGAATATAATTTTCCCAAAATGGAATATTTCCAAATCAAAAGGATTCCTATACTATTTTCCCACAATTTGTGTGAATTCTCGAAAACTTTTTTAACACTGCATCAAGATTCGAAATACTTCTTCAAAATTAATCTCCTATTCGAACTGAGAGCAAGAACTCGTTGAAGGCTTGGCTTTATTAAAATTCCAGGAAATATTAGAAAACTACACCGCGTCAATGCGCCACTGGAAATGATCAATAGGAGCAAATTCACGCGACACTCGCCGTATTTTGCCGTAATATTTCAGAGTGCAATACCGGATTCATAAGTTGCACTTTGTGTGGGATTTAAAGTTCAGCTATTAGGCACATAATTTGAACTTTGCATCTGCCCTATAATTATCAGTCTCTGCTTCCATTTATAAATTTCTTTTCGTTCCAAATTACGGAAGATTCAATGAAAATTCCAGTGACTTATCCATTAGTAAGGCAATGTGGTTGGGTTGTAAACGTATAATTATCATTATATCTCAACAAGCACTGGCGCAGACAACCAACATTTTAATTTTTTTCTTAGTTCATCGTCAAACTTCGAACATTAATATACATTCCTCATTTTGTTGTTCAATTCAGTTCCCCCCAGTGTAAATAAAATTGGTTCAAACACTGATGTGAAGTCAGGAGCTGTTGCGCGTATGTTCTATTATCCATTCTCCTGTATTGGACACTCTTTATCGAATTTACCATGGTGAATTCTATTGTCTGATCTCCTGTATTGGACACTCTTAATCAAATTCACCATGGTAAAGTCGATTACGAGTGTCCAATACAGGAGAACAGACAATAGAATTCACCATGGTAAATTCGATTAAGAGTGTCCAAAACAGGAGAATGGACAATAGAATATACGCGCAAAAGCTCCTGACTTCACGTAAGTGCTTGAAACAATTTTTTTTGGTGAAGTCAGGAGCTTTTGCGCGTATGTTCTATTGTCCATTCTCCTGTATTGGACACTCTTAATCGAATTTAGCATGGTAAATTCTATTGTCTGTTCTCCGGTATTGGACACTCTTAATCAAATTTACCATGGTGAATTCGATTAAGAGTGTCCAATACAGGAGAACAGACAATAGAATTCACCATGGCAAATTCGATAAAGAGTGTACAATACAGGAGAATGGACAATACGCGCAAAAGCTCTTGACTTCACGTCAGTGGTTGAACCAATTTTTTTTTCGTGAAGTCAGGGTAGAATGCAATGATGAAAAAATTAACACATTGTCTATCTTCAATTCTTCTTTGGGAGAAGAATACATAATTATTCTAAAAAAATATTTCTAGAATTAATGTCATATTTAAATAATCAAAGTAGAGAAAATTAGTAGTGGTAAGTTTAGGTACTTACATATTGAATGAAATTCAATTGAATTCCAGTAATAGTCAATTACTTATTCTTAACCAATAAATGCCCATTGATAGATCTAAAGGTGCTGAGGTGAAACATAAAGATATATTTTCATTAGTGATAGAAAAACTGACCTAAAATCCCTCTCGAAGCATCACGCAATTTAATATCGACAAATGAGCCTCTCACCTCTCAAGATCTGAGAGTGTGGTTAATTTAAAGTTAAGTTTTGAAGCCTTCAACAAAATTTAAGCGTTATCATATTAAAAATAATACATAACCTTTCAAAAGTCCCCTCTCACAAATATACTCCTCTGTAGGGGCATGGATCTCTTGAAGAAGAATCGCCTTCACTATTTTTCAAAGATATTCATTCTAGTTCATAGAAATCCCTTCAATATATAGTTGCTTCCTCCGAAAGAGGATCTCCTTCAAAACCGGGTTTGAACGCTACAGGACACTTATGTAGGGCTATCATCTCGAAAATGGATGACATATTTTAATATATCATCATGACATTCATGGTTTTGAAGGTTCTCGGAAAATTTCATCGATTCCCATCCAGCTACCCAACTCACAAAAGGCTGCTCGGATCTCCAACAATATGGATCCGATCGTGTTCAAACTTGAAACTTGAATTATATCGGTTCTGTATTTTTCGAGTTATTGAGGAATAACAACCAAATTTCAGATGGGTTTAATTCCAAAACCGTTTGGCCGATTATACCTATAGACAAATTTAAATGTCGCATTCAGATGCACAACCTAAACTGAAAATTTCAAGCCGCTATCACCTTCCGTTCTCAGGTTATCGTGTCATAAATAATATTTTTTAATAATTTTTTTAAAATTTTTTAGTTATACAATTCTCACAAAATTTCACAAACGTGCTTATGTTTATATCCTACAACTATTCACCAAGTTTCATTTCGATCAGATTTATAGTGGGTGAAAACAAAATTATTACTCGGAAACCATTGTGCCGATTATGCCCATTAACGGAATTGTCCGTCGTATTGAGGTGCGCCAGCTACTCTGAAAATTTCAAGTCGCTAGCTCTTTCCGTTCTCAAGTTATCGTGGCAACGGACGGCCGGCACCACAGAATTAAATTTCACATTTGGGAAAAATGATAACGCGATGTTCCCCAGAACATACGCGCAAAAATGATGGTGGATTAATTGAAAACTATTCGGGCAACCATCTATTTACAATATATTTACACTTTACACAGGTACTACCGGACATTGCGTTGGGCGTTGGTAATGTGATGGTGCTCAATCCTGTTGGAATCATATCATATTCCGTGAAACTTGAGGATTTCCTTGATCAGGATATAAATTTACCAAAGTTGGAACGGCATCATTTTGAAGTAGTGCTAAATAATTATCGCCATTCAAATTGCTTCAATGAAAAAGGGGCCTATGATATGGTTTCGAATATTTCCTGCCCAAACAGTAACTTCTTGAGGGAATTGCGTGTGTTCCTCTTCCATCCAGTGAGGATTATCGATATACCAGTAGCGGTAATTTTGACGATTAGCATGACCGTCGAAACAAAAAGTGCTCTCATCAGAAAACAAAACGTCTACTAATTGGATAATATTATAATAAATTTTCTTATCAGAGTCGTCTTCCAAGAGCTCCTGGCTAGGCATCATTTTAAAGGGATGCATTTTATTTTATATTAATATCTTTAGAATCGATGTATGGCTGACATTGAATGTTGTGGAGGAATCTCTACTGGATTTATGTGGATTTTCTTCAAAGTGAGGCATCACATCTAATTTCACATCATGACACAGTGTATTAGCAGATGTAATTATTAAATGGTTTCTTTCTGGGTTTTCTCTGGCAACCTCTGAAAAATATCTATTAAATAAAATTGGTTCAAGCCCTGTGGACAGGATCTTTGGCGCTCTTGTTCAAATTTTGACAAATCATATCTGCGAAAGTATTGGTAAGAGTTGGGAATTATATCAATGGATTCATATGATAGAAATTCATAATAGCAGAAATTAAATTCAAACATCATAAAAGAATTAAATTTCAACAAGAGTGCCAAAAACTATTAATCCAAAACCAATAGACCAATTCTACCCAACCACGAACTCAGCCGAGATATTCGTTCCTCAATTCTATGATGATCGGTACATTGTTCCTCAAATCCACTCTGAAAATTATATTATATCAATTGAAACTTTAGCCAATTTTGTTTTTACTGGAGATATTCTGAACTCAATATCATTAAATTACCATTCCCATCATCATATGGATTAACCATGGGCATTAAATATCAAAATTTGACATATCATTTCTCAGGAAAATAAGTTGACATGTATCAACACAGATCATATTATAATAATTCATAGATAGAATAATTATCGCAATCAGTGAAATACAGAAGTACGATTTATTATTGAAATTTTGAAAAATCGTATCTCCGAAAGTATTAGCTTGTTAGAGCTTAAAATGACATCATTTCTATGGTGAAAGTGCATCTTGAGAAAAACTTATTTTGAAATTAGTAATGTAAAAAAAATTTTTTTTTTGTTAGTCCGAAACCATCTCACCGATTTTGCCCAATAGCGAACTTAGCCGAGATATTTATGTCCCAAACCTATTCTGAAAAACTCAACCGTCTAGCCCCTTCGGTTCGAGAGTTATCGTGTTAACGGCCGAGGAACAAGAACGCCAAAAATGTAATATTTTGTGAAATGCTTATGCGTAAGAAACACAAGATATTTGTCAATAAATCGAACAACGTTGCCCAACAAACAATAACGGAACAACATAAACGATGAAATAACTATTTCGTAAAATAATAATTTTTTAGTTGATATATATATTTTTCAGAGTTTGGGTGAATAAACCCAGAAAGGAACCATTTAATAATGAACATACCTCCCACAGTATCCTTTAATGAATATTTATTAACAGTTGTTTTTTTAATCTGCCTTACATGCCCAAACTCGCGCAAATGCTTCATTATTTTACTTATTGTCCTTGGGTTATAGGCGGCAAATTCGGGAATTTCTCATGAAACAAGCGACTTACTTCTTTTTGTGTTCGGGTGTTATCTCCGTATTTCCGTTAATCGAACCATTATTCAAAATTGAAGTCAATGAAATTAAAACACAAATTAGACAATTCATACTTTCTATTTGAAAAATTGGGTATTGTACTTTCGAAGGAGGCTGAAGGTAGTGTTGGGCATAATCGAATGATTTCAATAATCAATATATGGGTTCTCGAGAGATTTCGATAATCAAATGATTATTCGAGATATTGATCATTCGGTGTTCCTCTCAGTTCTCATCGCGTCAGCGGCTTTGGTTATACCTTATCTTCAATATAATTGCGGGCGCTGAGCCTACAGCAGTATCAAGTTTCACATTTTATGTTTTGGTCCAATATTTGAATATTTATTCCCTAGAATTAATTCCAGAATGACAACAATAAATAATACGCACGATACTCACATTTTAGTTTTCAGTATATTCATATAATGCACAATTATACCTATTTATAATCACTAAATAAAATAATACCGGCAACATCTGTTCCGTCGGAAAGGGTATTTTCGCAATGTGGACAATTAATCAAATCCGCCTTAATAGATTATCGCTAACAAGATGTAAACCAAATAATTTTTCTGAATGGCGAAATATTATTTCACTGAAATTTTCCATTTGTATATTTTTTACTTTTTTTTTGCAGAAACATATTCTTAATCATATATTACACGTTCCAGATTGAATCTATTTTCTATGATCTTTTTCATCCCTCCAATTAATTAGTTCTTGAATTATAGAGAATAAAATTTGAGTCAATTCAATAGATGCATAAAACCAATTGTGAGTAAACAAATTTAAGCTATCTACAAGCATTAAATGCCACTAATACTAATATTTAAAAAAATTATGATTAATAAAATACCTATATCGATTCTTGAACGAACCTCCAAGTTCGAGTACTTAATTGATAACAAACGAAATATATCTGAATATTATGAACGAACAGCTATACTGAATAAGATAAGAATAATGAATACCCCAATTTGCAATGGAATAAAATATAAAATCATTCACAAGCAGTACTACTATTTCGGTAGCACCAAACCAGATTCCACATGGCAGCCATGAATTGTATCGATTGTTAAAGAAACCTATCCTATTTCATACTCATATCTCGCCCTCCAGAAGTACCGCCAAAGGAAATTCGAAATATCAAAACATTCAGAACGTATACGAATGAATTATGGGTACGAGATATCTCATTTCATTTCATTCAATTCTTGCTCGATTCGAGTGATATCTCATCTGGGTGCCATATGATAGACGGCAGAAAGTCATTCGAATGATATCGCTCGCATTTTTCAGAACATCTGGAGATATCTCTAGATGTTTCAATAATCTAAAGTTTCTTAGATTATTTTCACTCGAGAGCTCCTGTCACTAGTTGAAGGTAGGTTTCGCATTTTCACGAAGATTGACAATTTAAAATTTGAATTTGAAGTGTTTCGGGATCATCCATAAATATGTACAGTAACCAAGATAATGAATTCATTCCATTTGGCTTTTCCATACTATGTATCACCAAATCTGAGTACATTCTTTGTTTGGAACTTGTCCTCAAAAACGGTCCATCCTTAATAAATCCACTACTTCATAGAAGTATTTCATCCATATTGCTTTTCAACTAAAAAAATCCGTTAAAAGTGGCTGGGGTACATTTTTTATAGAGCACCTCCCAACGTGCCTAAATCGAATTCCGGATCTCGCGAAATGTGTACGATATTGAAAAGCCGCTACGACAGGGTTTTTACGGTGCCGTCAGGAGGAAGAGCGGGTTGGGGTGAATAAGCCCGATTCCATTTCGGATTTCAGTTCTCTCCATTTTAAACAGGACACACGTCAGAGCCGATCAGACACTTTATCAGCCCGTTTGAATAGGTTTAATAACGGTGTCAGGATTACTGAGACTCGGATGTGAGCCGACCGCTTATCACATCGTTGTGTTCCTACAGGAGACTCCTGGAAGAGTCTTCATGTTAAGTGTCGGCCCTATGTGATTTGTCACTTTGACTTTTATGGAGGAGAATTTGCTGGAGTTTATTATGAAAGCGTGGGGCACTGTTACGTCGTCATTTGGGATTAGAGAATTTTTCTCGTTTGGGGTGGCTTAGGATTTCTATACGAGCCACGTATGTGGTTTCTGGCGACATCTGGTGGTAAGATACCTAAAACTTCAAACTATCTATTTTCAATCCATTTAGATCGATGGTTGCCCAATTCCACTCTAATTGTCAATGTCGAGGCAGTGGGAAAAGCCTGTTCCTGTTCTGTCTAAAGAGATAGGTAATATACGAGAGCGGGGTAATACTGCGCAGCGGGATAGTACAACGCAACCTTATAAAGAATTGTAAAAGCGCAAAATATCAACCCAGACAAGCCAAATGTTATTTCATAGACATGGCAACTATTCTACGAAGGTTTTATCTCTTATCGGTACATTTAGTACTGCACAGTGTTTCAAAATGTGAGTTTCGTTGGTTTCCTTCGAATTTTGTGATACCAGAAAATAAGTGGGGTAAGTTTCATTATTGACGAAAATCAAGGAAGATAGCACATTTGTCGTTTAAATCGAAGTTCATTGAAAGTCAATTCTCCTCATTTATATTACACTTAGTCAAATTTCTACAAGACCTCTAGTCCAAAATTAATTTTTGTAGTGTCTCTTAAAATGAGTTTGATAAAACTCGAAAGCTTGATTCAATTCAATAAAGAGGATATTATCCACTTGTCTTGACCGACTCGAAATTTTCAGATTAGGTGGCGCGTCTCAGTGGGGCGGACAGGTTCGTCGATGAGCATAATCGGCCCAATGGTTTCCGAGCATTTTGTTTTTAACCAATACAGATCCGATTCGTTACTAGTTCGTGCTGTCTGTGAAATTGTGTCACGACCATATCACCAGTATATTAAAAAAAAAATTATTTATATCACGATAACATTAGAACGGATAGAGATAGCGACTTGCAAATTTCAGAATAGGTTGCCCATCTGAATCTGTCCCATTCAGATGGGCAACCTATTCTGAAATTTGCAAGTCGCTATCTCTATAAGTTCGTTGTTCGGCATAATTTGCCAAACGGTATAATAATATTCTTATACAGTGATAGAGGCAGGCACAGAAATGTAACAATTATTAGGATTTTAGGTTATATTCTATTTTATCTGGTATTTCCATCTCGAAGCATCCGTGTGTTTATGTTTAGATTGTTCCGTAGTTATAAAAAACTTCTGGTCAACAATAATTTGGTTGAATGGGTGGAATGAAACTTGATATTTCACTATGAGGTGTTAAATTTATTTATCTTTGATGAAAATACTGAATTTTGATTGCGGATAACAAGTTATCGTATTATACTACAAACTGATGATTCAACTAGTTCAAATAAAATAATTAGAAGTGACGTGAGTTATATCTGTAGTAAATTGATAACAGATAATTTAAAAGTATTATGTTCACTAATGGGGATACCTAAATAGAGAAAATATCATGGATTGATGCAGATCATGGTAAGCATATTAATATATTTACCAAAAGATACCTAACCTTCAGTTATCTGTGATTCTAGTTTAAGTCGGATTCATGAAAGCAGTTCGATTTGTAGAATTTTTATCGGACTCCATAAAAATCAATGTAATATATCTCACAAACGAGACAGGATGGAGATAAATCCAATTCTCTTAAATTATTGAAGATTCTTATGACTTAAGATAAACATTACCTGTTTTCTTCACGCTAATTTCTCATAGATTTATGAATTTGCAAGTCCACTAGGAGATGAGTGGATGAGACTGTTAATTGGAGATTTTGTGTCATCATTATAGAAAACATCATACCAAAATTCATGTCTTTCTGAATAACCATGTCAAAGCTACAAAAGGAAAACTGATTATTGTTTGCAATTTCAACAGGATCTTTTTACGTGAGCCGAATTTGGAAAAATGGTAAATGAAAAAGCACTTTATTTCCTGCTCTATTCTAATGGATTATTATTTAAGGAAATAATAAACCAAACTACATAAAATGAAATATCTACCATATCATCATAATATGTCTTAATCTCTTCATCTCAGCTTTTTTTTTTATGACAAGACATGGAAAAAGCGATAAATGCAACTTCACTCCAGTATAATATGCCGGGAAATGCAGCGTATAATTAACCATTATTACCGCTTCACGATAAAAGATCGCCTATTCTATACTGGCAAACCCTGGAATATTACAGGTTTCTGTAATCTGAAAATGATCTGGATCTTGATAGGGTGCACGAAAATACTCGATCGCAGTCTGATGAAGTCGTATGACAAATTAAATGGTGACTGAATGCACTTTCTTGAAAACGATTTACGTTAATGCTGCAAAGAATTTTTGAATAAGATGAATATATATTAATCTATGCTGATATCAGTAATCTGAAAGTTACTTCGTTCGATTCCTTATCAACATCGAAAGCTTTAAACGATTATTTTGATTTAAAATATACCGGGTGCCCAACGGAAATTTGACCCCCTTAGAACTCAGAAACGAAGATTTAAAAAAAACAGGTCAAATTCTGTTTTGAGGAGGACAAATTTCCATCATGAGTTTGTTCCGAAAAAAAAAACCACATGAACACAACTAAGTTGAAATTTTCAAAATCTGTTCATTATTCACGAAATAATGTAATAATTGAACTTGCCGTCAAAAGGTGATGTTGAACAGATAGTTGAACCGCCAAACTGAAGAATCCAAGAGTTTTGAAGAATCCAAAAATAATTTTCAAGTTCGCTATTAGGGAGAAAGAATTACTATGACATCATTGTTCCGAAAAAACCACCTGAGGGTGGCAACAACCCCCAACATTTTTTGAATAAGGAGGAGATGTTGAATGTAGTTTAGTTAAGAACAATTTGAATTTTTTTGCTTTTGAAACATTCGATTTTCTTATCATTCATGATCAGAAAATGTGTGAGACAATTCATTACATTATACTACTTTTTTTGAAATATGTTTCAGTCTTTGGTTTCTGCATCTTAATACGGTTTGAGACTTGCTTACGTGGGTGAAAATGGACTATTCCTATTCTATAGAAGAATGAATATAAATTCTCAAATTATACTATCGGAATGACGAAAATGCTAGATTAACTACGAGGTATTTTAATAAAAATCATCCAGACAAAAATATAAATCACCAATATGTTAAGCATTTGATGAATAAAGTCAAAACCTTTAGGTTCTTGAGTTTGGGCGGTTCAACTGTCTGTTCAACATCACCTTATGACTGTAAGTTGAATTATTACATTATTTCTTAGATAATGAACTGATTTTGAAAAGTTTAACTGGGTTGTGTCCAGAACATAAAAACTTCCAAATTAACCAACACTCGAAATCTCTTCCCTATTCAAAAAATGTTGGGCGTTGATGTTTTTTTCGGAACTAACTTGTGATGGAAGTTCGTCCCCCTTATAACAGAAGTTGACCTGTTTTTTTTTAAATCTTCGAAAATTATTCGTTTCTGAGTTCTGGGGGGGGGGTAAAATTTTCCTTGGGAAACCCTGTACAGTTGGAGATGGTGACGAGGCAAAGTGTTTAGTGGTAAAATTATATTTTCTTAGGTTAGAAAGAAACTAACATGGCTAGGATATGGTGATGGTTTATAGAAGCAAGTCACATAATAATACATTTTTATTTAATAGATATTTTTCAGAGTTTGGGAGAGAAAACCCAGAAAGAAGCAATTTGATAATGAATATACCTCCCACAGTAACCTTAATGATTAATATTCTCTCACGTTACGCTTCCTCAATTCAAATGTTTACATCAATAAACTGCCGAATATAATTTGTTCTCTGATTCCGTCATTTGGACAGTTGAACCTCATATCAGTTAGTTCTTCTCGCAAACATCTATAGATATTCGTAATAATATATTATATCTTCCATAATTTTCCATTTTGCAAACTGGTTGAATTTGGCAGTAAGCAACGATAGTCTGAAAATAATAGCAAACACGTGTTCCCATGCATATAATATCCACCCCCACAAGGCATATTTTGTAAACCTAATTATGCAACCTACAACCCTGACTCTCTTCAACCTATACAGCTATATGGCGAAATCACATATTTAACGAAATTTTATGTTTATTATAGTACAATAGCCCTGGTCTCGTCGTAGCAGGGAACTTTCGAAATTGGCAATTTCATAATATATAATGTGGTAGTTAAAAAGCCCCAATTGTGAGGGTTAATTAGTGCCTGACTGTAGATTGTTAATTAACGTGGAATATCTGGCACGTAAAACAAAAGCAGGATGGTCCGGAAGTATAATAAAACCTTGTTATCCTTGCAGGAATCGTTGAAAAATTATGAAGATTAGGAATTATTCTACCCCTTAGGAGTAGTGTGATTAAATTTATTTTAACGTCTAGAATATCATACAGAATAGCAGAGATGCAGCAGCTGATAAAAAGTTTAGAATTTTTTGTTTCGATGTCGATATTCGCTGACTGATAACTCAGCGGTTAATCAATATTGATACAGGCTTTTTCCAATCAAACAGTAACTCAAATTGATAATTGAAAATATACATGGAAATTAATAGAAAATCGAAGTCTTTTATCTAAATAATGAAACAGTCATTCTATTTTTGGAATTATATTTTCAGCCTTGTGAATAATAGAGTTATGATTAGTTTTACTGGTGCAGATGACGTTTAGCGACGTTCGTACCGATAATTCAGAAATATTTCTGTATTATATCCCTTTCTGGAAACCCAAATCATAGCCATGACGTGCAAATATTAACTCTGGAAGCACCTCGAAGCCTATTGAGACGTCCAGAATCACATAATACTTTTTTCTGAACAGAAAATCGACCATATTGATATTACATGTCTCATATATTTAGGAGCAAAACGTATTCTGCTACGTGGGAGAGGAAATTATACATAGTTCTACTCCAGAGATGGATCTATATTGGTTCCAGAGAAGTTTCGCAGGTAGAGGATCTAACAGTCCGCTTTGACCACCACCGTGGTAGTAAAGCCCTAGCTCAGGGAGTTACATGTGCATTACTGAATTCAGATTTTTATGATCTATCCATAGCGAGAAAATAAATTGGTGAGGTCAGAAGATTTTGCGCACATGTTTTATTGTCTACTCACCTCAATTGGACAATCTTAAACGAATTTAGCATCGATATATACCGTTTTCACAGCTTTTATAATACATGAATACAGTTCGTACCATTTTAATAACAGACTTAAGTAACGAGAGAATCCGTCTATGATCACAATTTAATTCTGAAATATGTATTATATTGGAACTAGAATACGATAAATCTTACGCCTTAAGTAACTTCAGGATATGATATTCACGAAATTCCGCAAAAATCACCGAGGTTCTATTGGATCAGATTTGTATATTTTGAGTTATAGAGGAAATAACAACAAAATTTCAGATCAGTATAACTAAAAAATCATGAGGCCGATTATGCCAATTAACGAACTCAAATGTTGAATTCGGGTACGTAACCTACCCTGAAAATTGCAATTCGCTATCTCTTTCCACTCCCAAAGTATCGTGAGATACCTTCATAATATTTTTTTGTAATTTTTAAAAAAATTTCTAGTTGTATGATCCTGACAAAATTTCACACACGTCTTTATGTTGATATTCTACAACTAGTTACCAAGCGTCAATTCGATCTGGTCTGTGTTTTTTGAGTATTCGAGAAAACAATATTCCGGATGTGTATAACTCTGAAACTGTTGGACCGATTATGCCCAACAACGAATTTAACTCTCCCAATCGGATACGCAACCTATCCTGATAATTGCAAGTCCCTATACTTTTTCGTTCGAATGTTATCGAAGCAACGGTCACCCATCCAGCTAGTCAACTCACCTAATGCTGCTCAGATCTCCAACAATATAGATCTGATCCAGTTCAAACTTGAAACTTTGTAGTGGAGTTAGGTTCTGAAGACTCTCGCAAAATTTCAGTGATGTCGGAAGAATAGTTTCGGATATATAGATTTTTTCTCAATGATTTTCAATGAGTTTTTAAGAATTTTCTAGTGATTAGATACTCACAAAATTTCCTATTCGGCATTTTATAACTAATAACCATGTTTGAATTGGATCAGATTCATATTTTTCGAGTTATTGAGTAAATACCAACCAAATTTCAGATGGTTATAAATCCAAAACCGTTCGGTCGATTATGCCTATTAACAAATTCAAATGTCGTATTCGGATGCATAACCTACCCTCATTATTGCAAGTTTTTATCTCTTGTTATCGTGACATAAATAAATTTTTTTTAAATTTCCTAGTAATACGATTCCCACAAAATATCAGAAACTTCTTTGTGTCAGTATTCTACAACTAGCTGCCAGTTTCAATCCGATCAGATTTGTATTGTTTGATGACAGGAAACCCTTGGGCCAATTATGCCCATTAATGAACTCGTCCGTCGTATTTGGACGCGACACCTACCCTAAAAATTTCAAGTCGCTATCTTTTTCCGTTCTCAAGTTATCGTGGCAGGATATAATCAAGTTTGATCTGGAATTCTTCATCAGATCGAACCAAATCGTTTGAAACCATTTTCGGCAAAAGATTTAAGGATTACTGACATTTGGGCAGAACGAAAACGCGATGATCCCCAGAAAATGCCTGCAAACATATCAATGGTAACGGGAAATGGTAGAACAATGAGTTTTAGAGGAAAATTGCCTTAAAAAAAAATTGGTACAAGCCCTGTGAACAGGAGCTTTCTGGCGCTCTAGTTCAAACAGAGAAATTATATCTCCGAAAGTATTGGTTTCTCGGAGTTGGGTATTATATCAATGTATTCTTATGATAGAACTGCATCATAAAGGAAATTCAATTCAAATAATAGTTTATTTATCAAGATTAAATGAGCAATCTGAGAATGAGAACTGCACCATGGAAGAAATCGAATTAAATCTGGCCAATTTTGCCCAATAACGAACTTAACCGAGATATTCATCTCCCCAACCTACTCTGAAAATTTCAACTACCTAGCTCATTCCGTTCGAGAATTATTGTAGAAAAACTTTTTTTAAATTTTGAAATTGTTTTTTGACACTTTGCGGTAATCTGGTCAATACAAAACTTCACATGCGTATAAAGGTCATGATTTTACAATTTGATGCTAAATTTTAGATAGATCGAGTGATCGGTTTCAGAAATATTCATAAAAAATATTTTTACTAAAATCGGCCATAACTCCGAAACAGCTTGATGGATTTCTCCCATTAACGAGCTCGTCCGAGATATTTACGCTCCAAATCCACCTTGCAAATTTCAATCCGCTAACTCCTTTCGTTCGAGAGTTATCATGCCTACGGCCGGCGGGCCGGACAGAATCGATTTCCACCTCGGATTCTTGATCAGTGAGTCGAACCAAATCGCTTAAGACCATTTTCATCGAAAAATTCGAAAATTACGTACATTTGGGCAAATTGATAAGCACTCAGTTCCGAGGAACTAGAGCGCCAACAAGTTTCGTATGACAATTGCCCAAAACAGGTTTAAAGTACCTAGAAATAGTAGATTTTTCATAAAACATGTATCAAAGAAGAGTAATAATGAAAAATTACCTTGTAATCGATCAAAAATTTCCTGATCTACGTTCACCAAATTTTCTCCTCTCTCGAACTGCAGAATTATGCTTTCAATATTTACATTCTATTTGCATTCTATGTCTATGGATGAAAAGCAGTCTGACTACTCTGAGATCTCTTACTTCATGTTCCGTTCCGAAATGTAAGACTTTTCTGAGAAAAACTAATTTCGGAGCAAACAAACGAGATTTTTCTCACTTCGCACACATTTCGAAATTCTTAGAAAACACTGAATGGAAGTCAGGATCTAAGAAATACTGCATTAAGGCCGGCATTATAAACTTGTGTAGAAGTTAACTTCAACTTTATCGGTCGAGATAACTTAAGCCTTAAAATGTCTATTTTATAAAAGTCCCATTTCTGTATTCTGTGCACATATGTTTATACACAGAAATTGGTTTTTAGGCGATCTTTTATTGTAAAGGTTATTCCTGATTCCTGGTGTATTGTATTTTTCGAAATCTTCTTTGCTAATTAATGAGTATCAGATACTTAGTACTAAATCAAATATGGATAGATGAGCATGCAAAAAAAAACATCAAATTATGATGAAAAAGTACAAAATTGAGCTGGAAATATTGGAATTGGTGAAAGCATAAATATTTTCAACTTTGATGATGAAGGACACTTCATTAGGTATTTAAAAAATTGCCTTTTTCGAAAAAACTTTTTCTCCAGTAATATATTATTTTGTTTCTATATAAATCATCATCTAATTAACGTTAAATGTACGGTATCGTATAATTTAATACTATTTTTTCTTTACAAGTTCTTCAATTATTTTGTACTATGCAGATCTTATAAACCATGATGTTTAACTAAATTAATTTTTATTTAAATATGATGAAGTATACAACTTAACAATATTACACATTATTAAATGGTTTCTTTCTGGGTTTTCTCTCCCAAACTCTGAAAAATATCTGTTGAATAAAAATTAATAATTTTGTAAATTGCTCAAATACTGAACGAAAATCTTCAGAAATATTTTTTGTTGATGAATAGCTACATCAACAAAAAAAAATTCTGAAGATTTTTGTTTGGGAGAGAAAACCCAGAAAGAAAACATTTAATAATGAATGTACCTCACACAGTATCCTTTAACGATTATTTAATATTACACATGTCTTGAAATTTAACAGTGCAATTAAAATTAAGTGTTGGATATGCTCATAAGATCTAGAGAAGAAAAAGTTTCGGCCATAGGTAGTGCAGTGAAATGGTTTTATTTTCTATATATAATTTTTTATAAATTTTGGAAGTATCCGTCAATCAATTCTTGTCGCAACAAATTACGATTCTGATTGTGTGGCATAAGTATGTTGATTGAAATTTTCATCTACATATTCATTTTCATCAGGTTCTTCTTCCCTCATATTTACTGCGATAATATTATGTAGAACTGTAGTTTGCTACTATAACAGCCATGGTAGTCTCTCTCTTTAACCGAAGTGTCAATTGCAGTATGGGAAATCTTCTTTTCCATACACCGTACTGCCTTTCTATAACATTTCTGGTTCGTATTTGAGATTCATCGTAGAGTATCTGGGGTTGATTTTGTGGGTTTTCCAGAGGAATAATCATATTGTATATCCCAAATCACCCACCAAAAAACTATTACCAAAGGTGCCTTCTTCAAATCGTGCCCTAAGTCTTGAATGTGGGAAAATATTGTATTGTCATGTGTGGCTCCTGACCACCGAGCTACGATATCTCTAATTCGTAAATTACTATCAGCTACGGTTTGGAGTTTGGACATTATATGAAACAAACAGACAAATTATATCTCCGAAAGTATTGGTTTCTCTGAGTTGGGAATTATATCAATGTATACATATGATAGAGCTGCATCATTAAGGAAATTCAATTCAAATAATAGTTTATTTATCAAGATTAAATGAGCAATCATGAGAATGAGAACTGCACCATGGAAGAAATCGAATTAAATCCGGCCAATTTTGCCCAATAACGAACTTAACCGAGATATTCATCTCCCTAACCTACTCTGAAAATTTCAACTACCTAGCTCATTCCGTTCGAGAGTTATTGTGGAAAAACTTTTTTTAAATTTTCAAATTTTTTTTTTTACACTTTGCGGTAATCTGGTCAATACAAAACTTCACATGCGTATAAAGGTCATGATTCTACAATTTGATGCTAAATTTCAGATAGATCGAACGAACTTGTCCGAGATATTTACGCTCCAAAACCACCTTGCAATTTTCAATCCGCTAACTCCTTTCGTTCGAGAGTTATCGTGCCTACGGCCGGTCGGTCGGCCGGACAGAATCGATTTCGCACTCGGATTCTTGATCAGTGTGTCGAACCAAATCGTTTGAGACCATTTTCAGCCAAAAATTTCAAAATTACAGACACTTGGGCACATTGATAAGCACACTGTTCCGAGGAACTAGAGCGACAAAAAAACAAGTTTCGTATGAAAATTGCCCAAAACAGGTTTAAAGTACCTACCAATAGTAGGTATTCCATAAAACAAATATGAAAGAAGATAAGTAATAATAAAAAATTACCTTGTAATCGATCAAAAATTTCCTGATCTACGTTCACCAAACTACAGAATTATGCTTTCAATATTTACGTAATATTTTAAACATTTTCGGGTGAGGTCCCCGTTGCATCGCTAAAATACGAGTATTTCAACCCCAATATTTTTGAAGTTACAATATTCCCTTCTGTCAAGTTGACATTATGAGAATTCATACATAGGATAATAATTTATTGAATGAAAAGTATTTACCCTGTGTGACTTATAATGATTATATCAATCTGTGAAATACGATTTACATTGAAATTTTAGAAAATCATATCTCCGAAAGTATTAGCTTGTTAGAGTTGAAAATGATATGAATGGATTCTTATGATAAAACTGCTTATTAAAAAAAAATTGATTTGGAATTTGTTTCGTAAATAAAATTTTTTTTTTGTTACTCCGAAACCATCTGTCCGATTTTGCCCAATAACGAACTTAGCCGAGATATTCATCCCCCAAACCTACTCTGAAAATTTCAACTCTCTAGCTCATTCCGTTCGAGAGTTATCGTGCTTACGGCCGGCCGGACCGGCCGGCCGGACAGAATGAATTTCGACCACGGATTCTTGATCAGTGAGTCGAACCAAATCGTTTAAGACCATTTTCATCGAAATATTCCAAAATTACAGACATTTGGGCAAATTGATAAGCACTCAGTTCCGAGGAACTAGAGCGCCAAAAAATGGGTTCAAGCCCTGTGGACAGGAGCTTTCTGGCGCTCTAGTTCAAACAGACAAATTATATCTCCGAAAGTATTGGTTTCTCGAGTTGGGAATTATATCAATGTATTCATATGATAGAACTGCATCATAAAGGAAATTCAATTCAAATAATAGTTTATTTATCAAGATTAAATGAGCAATCATGAGAATGAGAACTGCACCATGGAAGAAATCAAATTAAATCTGGCCAAATTTGCCCAATAACGAACTTAACCGAGATATTCATCTCCCTAACCTACTCTGAAAATTTCAACTACCTACCTCATTCCGTTCGAGAGTTATATATATGTCTATGGATGAAATGCAGTCTCACTACTCTCAGATCTCTTACTTCATGTTCCGTTCCGAAATGTAAGACTCTTCTGAGAAAAACTAATTACGGAGCAAATAACTGAGATTTTTCTCACTTCGCTCACAATTCTTCGATAGATTAGATAATGTCATGTATCAGGAAAATAAGTTGACATTATGACAATTCATACATAGAATTATATCATTCTGTGACAACGTTGAAATACGATTTATTATCGAAATTTTAAAAAATCATATCTCCGAAAGTATTAGCTTGTTAGAGTTAAAAATGATATCATTGGATTCTTATGGTAAAACTGCTTATTGAAAAAAATTTAATTAGGAATTTGCAGTGTAAAAAAAATTTTTTTTTTTGTTACTCCGAAACCATTTGTCCGATTTCGCCCAATAACGAACTTAGCTGAGATATTTATCTCCCAAACCTACTCTGAAAGTATCAACTGTCTAGCTCATTCCGTTCGAGAGTTATCGCGCCTACGGCCAGCCGGACCGGCAGGACAGAATTAATTTCGACCACGGATTCTTAATCAGTGAGTCGAACCAAATCGTTCAAGACCATTTTCATCGAAAAATTCGAAAATTACAGACATTTGGGCAAATTGATAAGCACTCAGTTCCGAGGAACTAGAGCGCCAAAAATGTATTTAAGCTACCAAACCATTTTTCGCTATTCCTGATCCTGAAAGGGGAGAATATAAATCCATTATTTCATACTTATGATGCTCACTGTATAAAAATGACTCGAGTCTAGACAGAACATGTACAAACAACAGTTTATAGTAATTTTACATTACAATGAAATACAAAACCAAAATGCTCTAGAGGACAATAAATATCTTTCATCATTTATTTAACGTTCACTTTTCAGACAGTATATTTATACCCTATCGTTCCACATTCTTATCTTCAGAGCGTCTCTCATGAAACATCCACGCCTTATTTATACTCCGTATTTTGAAAAACTTGTTGCTTTATCGGAATGAAAGATGAACCCATAAGTAGCAAGCAAGTGTGTAACTTGAAATGTCTATATTTCACCAGAATCTAATAAAAGTAATCTACGAAGCAACAAGATAAATCATGCGCGAAAAATGCGCCACCAAGTGGAGGGAAGACCTTTGTGGAGCACAATATCGGTACACAAAGGAAACCGTTACATATCAATGGATGGCGGAAAATATAAAAGTTATGGGACCAGCAGAGCCATAAATTAGTATAAACATATAGTGTGTGGGGGTTTGTCTCTTTGTGGTGCCGAAATGTGTTTCTTTCCATTTGCTTCTTCTTTTTTCGGTCTATTGAATAAATAGGTGCCATGAATGCGATAGGAAATGAAAATTTCCGCCGTTCACAGCCAGTTTGTTTTATGCTCTCTTTGTGTTATTCCGATCGATGCACAGACATTGGATATGCGAGGCCTACATCGAAATCGCTTGGAAGTTTGGACAAAAAATTCATTGAATTCAGTTATGCATTAGTTTAATTATCCTAAAATACGGCTTTTGGTAGGGAAGCCCACGATGCTAAAAGGGGATATACTCGAGCGTCATAGAAACATATCGGGTTGCAAAGCTTAGATGATAATAAAAAGAAAAAATTGGTTCAAGCCCTGTGGACAGGAGATTTTTGGCGCTCTTGTTCAAACAGGCAAATTATATCTCTGAAAGTATTGGTTTCTCAGAGTTGGGAATTATATCAATCGATTTCTATGGTAGAACTGCATCATGAAAGAAATTAAATTTAAATACCCAACAACGAACTCATCCGAGATTTTCATTCCTCAATTCTATGATGAACGATAATATATATTCTTTCCTCAAATCCACTCCAATACTCCAATACACCAATATTCCAGCTTTGTTTTTACTGGAGATATTCTGAACACAATATTATTAACTTACCATTACCATTCCCATCATCATATGGATTGACCATCGGCATGAAAATATCAACCAACAAAAATTATGATATCATATTATAATTCTCATAATTCTACGATTGTTGAAATGAATTAGACAATGTCATGTCTCAGGAAAATAAGTTGACATTATAAAAATGTAATCATAGAATTATTCTATCATTCTGTGAAAACGTAGAAATACGATTTATTATTGAAATTGGAAAAATCATATCTCTGAAAGTATTAGCTTGTTAGAGTTGAAAATGATATCGATGGATTCTTATGGTAAACCTGCATATTGAAACAATTAATTTGGAATTTGTTATGTAACAAAAAAAATTTTTTTTTGTTACTCTGAAACCATCTGTTATTTCGCCCAATAACAAACTTAGCCGAGATATTCATCTCCCAAACCTACTCTGAAAGTTTCAACTGTCTAGCTCATTCCGTTCGAGAGTTATCGCGCCTATGGCCGGCCGGACCGGCAAGTCGGAAAGAATTTCGACCACGGATTCTTGATCAGTGAGTCGAACCAAATCGTTTAAGAACATTTTCATCGAAAAATTCGAAAATTACAGACATTTCGGCAAATTGATAAGCACTCTGTTCCGAGGAACAAGAGCGCCAAAAATGTTATATAATGTATGCCCTTTCATCGGTGGGGTGAGCGGCTATAGATTTTCAAAAATGTAAAAAAAATCTGTTGCATGTATATACAGGGTGAGTCTTTAAGTTGTACATTAATTTTAACCATGTATGCCTCTCATCAAATACAACACCTTTTTAGTTTTCGTATTTTTTCAAATTCGGCTTAGGTAAAAAGTTATAAGCGTTTAAATATTTTACATTGTGCTAATCCATCCCTGAACGGTCTTTAACTGTTGAATACAGAAACACTGGGATTCAATATCGCATAATTGTATGAAAGCTTTATTATCTGCTGCTCGAAATTCAATGAAATTGTTTGAGATAACTCATCTACTCACTCACGACTAATGAAATGGTTTTAAATAAACTTTATGCTGCATTTTTGAAAAAAATTCTTCATGGATACTAAAACACTGACTCCAACTTAGTTTTCATTGATTATCTAGAATATCTTCATCGACTATTCTGTCATTCATTAAATATTTTAATTAGCATCATATAAATGACTATATTATGAATCATTTAACCAATTTAAAAACCTTTGAATAAAGAAACTTTTTTCAAAGTTATAAACAATTATTATAACTTGCTATATATAGGCTATAGACTGATAGATGTTAGGTTATAATAATTGTTTATAACTTTGAAAAAAGAATCTGGGCTTGCGTTTCACGAAGATACGTTCAGTTTATGATTAACCAATTTCTCTGTCATATTTAACAAGCAGGTTAACGGTCTTCGGGTTTCATAAAGCTTTTAGATTATATCCACAGATAACTAAGTATATCAAAACCCGAGTTTCTTAGATAAGAAAGTCTTGATGGAAACCGGCGAATTCTGAAAACAATCAGACAAGTGACAACCTCCCATACACATAGTAACGTGCGTCCAAAAAAAATCGTGGTCAAGAAGGCTATAGAATTTTGAACGTCAATATTCTGCGTCTGAACGTAGTTCAGACATTGCAAGTTTTAAAATTCCATAGCCTACTTGACCACGAATTTTTTTGAACGCACGCTATAATATTTTTTATACTGTGACAGATGCAGGCACAGAAATGTAATACATTAGGTTAGCCACAGGATATATCGTTCGGTCCTAACCTAACCTTCAATAATAATTGGGATTTGGGATGGATTTGTGGAATGATACTTATAATTGATATTATTATTATAATACATTTTTAAGACTAGGAAGAAATTCGCTTTATATTCACTATTGGGGATAAATAAAAAGAAATTCGAAGATTAATACAGATCCTGGTAGGCGTATTTATTTATTTCCCAAAAGATAAGTTACCTTGCGATTCAAATTGTTTGAATAATTATTGGCTTTTGTTTATAGTTCTTACTATGATTGAATGGTAATGTATGAACATATCATGTGAGTTATAGAGGTTATACTAGCTATACCTCTTTCTATAATGCCAGCTTTGAGATTAATACTCAGTCTATGTCTTTGTTCGAGCACAGATCATTATGCTATCCTATTCCAGTTCCGGGTTGATAAGAACAGTTAAATTTCTGGAATTTTTATCATATTTTATGTCATTCATTATTGAATATCTCGAAAACGGCACGTTTTAGGAGAATTGATGAAGAGTAATTCAATTTTCTAAAATGATTGAGTATTCTTCAAATGATTCGAGATAACCTTCATCTGCTTTCATTATGGTAATTTCTCATAGTTTAATGAATTCACGAGTTTATAACGAGGAAACCTGTAGAAGTATGAAAAAACTGTTAATTGGAGATTATGTGTTATAGTTCTGGAAAATTTCACACCAAAATTCATTTCATTCTGAGTAACCATGTCAAAGCTACAAAAGGAAAACTGATATTTTTTTCAAATTTCAACTGCCTGTATCTTTTTTCCTGTGCCGAATTTGGAAAAATTGTGAATGAAAAATGTGTTTTATTCAATTAGTAGAATCTATGGTTAAAAGTAATGCACAACTTAAAGATTCACCGTCAGATATAGATAGCATCCATGTACGTATTTTTAATAATATTCGTATGTTAATCTGAAAGTTTGGTGGGGGTGGTCGTACATAAGGGTTGAAAATAAAAATCGAGCACGTCAGATTTTCTGAGGGGATGTTGATGAACGTAAAAAAAAACTCTCATTCGATAATCTGACGATTTGGATGTGACGCAAACTTGCGTCCATTATTTGAATGTGCAAAAAAAAATTCAGAATTTTGAAATAATCAAGCGCGTCAGATTAAGACATACAGGGTGGGCCACGGCCACGGCCACGGTCGATGATACCCCGGACTCTTACGTAGAACGGGTCGTACGATTTTATTGAAAATTTGGTTTCTTGGCTAGGAATCTCTGCTCTAGCGATTTAGAATATTTACAGCACTCCGCTGTTGCCACTTATATCAAAAAGTACCAACCACTTTGACATTCTTCTTGACGTGTCCTCAATACATATTTAGTATGATTATGATAATACATTTCTATTTGTTTTTTTTTCGCTCGAGAGGAAAAACCTTTTATAGGCCCGCCCTGAGAGGGTTTGCTTCTCTTAGGAGTGTGAGACTCCAGGTGTTGATGGTTACTCACTAAAAAATCTCTCGTACGTTCCTTGGAGTAGTTCTTCGTCCTGCCCTTACAGCGTCTCTTAACAAAAGAGATGAGCTGCAAGTGGCTTTCATAGTTGATGGGACCTGATGACTCGAAGTGATCCGAGCAACACCGCTTTCTGCATTCTGTGAGCTAAATCCTCGGCAAGAGATTTGCAGGCCGGAATAATCTTCAATTCGGTCACGTAGTTCGCTCTCATTCCGCCTAGGCATCCTATGATTAGTAGGACCATCCTAACCTTATGCCTTGGATACAGGATCCCAAGTTCAGTTCTATTATTATTATTATTCAAGATGGAACACCCTATAAATTTTATTTTACTTTTTTCGAATCGACGTAGTCTCCTAATTAATTATGTATCAACTTCTTCGTCCCTATCTCTAGCGGTTGACCAGTAATTAATTGATTCACTTCCTTTTTTGTGCAAAACATAGCTTCAATCTCGGCTTCAATTCAACATTTATCACTTCGTTACTTGGAATCATAGAGCTCTTTCGTTTGTCAGTGGCTTAGTTACGCTGATGATTGGTAACGACCATGAAACCATTACCCTCCTACCCTGAAGGACAATTTCCTCTCTGGGGAAACACTGAGCGATGAAGATCATGAGGGAATATTTGTTGATGGTTAAAATCGAAGAATATACATGGTGAGTCAGTTATTTGTAGCAGGGCTTCACCATCAGATTGAAGGCTTTTTTCCATCAATAAAAGTTCCTATAAACATATATACTACTAAGATTCTCCATTAATGAAGATACGGGGTGTTAAACTTGGAGAAAATAATTGGTTTTTAGTAATAGCCCCAAAGTGACTGAAGATATTCCGATAAAACTCAGAAAACCATAGTTCTCGTTGAAAGTTAAATTTAAATGTTCCTCAAATGTTTCAAAAACTTTCAGTGGCGTAGATAGCAGTTCGATCGACAAAACAACTTCCCCAACTTTAACGCCACAGACATCTTTTTTGACCGGTTTGGAACTCTTGAAGAATTTTCGTCAGAAACGGTACTACTGATCGACGGCTCTAAACTTCACTGTTTTCGAGAAAATCGACTACAAACATTTCTAGATTTGATTCTTTGAGCGTTTGTTTCATGGCAAAATGATAGAAAGGACCAAGCCTGGTTCTCCCTCACCAGGTACATTTAATCGGCCAATCTTCCTAGTGACGAAATGATAAAGAAAGTAAACATCGAAAAGAACTTCACTATGATACTATGGGGGTAGATTGAGACTGATAATCCACCACCCAAGTTCTTGAGAAAAATGCCAGTAAAGGGTACACAGACGATTCAAAAACCGATATAGGATCTGACGCTGGAGCTAGGCTCCTATCCGAGCGCCTTTCAGGCAGAAATACTCTAAATCGAAAGATGCGTGGAAATGAACCTTGAAACAAACTATCAGAGGTGTGATATAGCAATCCATTCTGACAGTCAAGCTGCTATTGAAGCTCTGGGCCCGATGTTATCGAGTCTAAGCTAATATGGGAGTGCCGAAAAAAACTTAATGAAGTAGGCAAGAACAACAGGTCATCTTGGTCTGGGCTCCTGCTCACTCGGGAATTGAAGGAAATGTGGAGGCCAACATACTTGCCAACAAAGCAGCACGAACCCCTGTTATTGTCCCGGAACCCTACTGTGGGGTAGGTAGATACACCTACAAAAGTGAATTTCGGATGAAAGAAGAAACTGAAAGAGATATACTCTAGAGATCTCTCTCAGGAATTTAGCACCCCAAGAAGTTAATCTGGAACTTTGACACTGCCAGCCAAGAAATATATGGATCTCAGTAAATATACGCTGCACCTCCTCACTGGTTTCCTCACAGGGCACTGCTGTCTTAGGAAGTACATGATGTGATTAGGGCTAGCAGAGACTGACGAGTGCAGATTCTGTAGGGAGGAGCATGAAACTCCTAATCACATGATTACGGAATGCCTCGCCATCTCAAACCAACGCAAGGAATGCTTTGGCCAAGCATTCTTCTCCTCTTCAAGAATATGTATCTCAATGAAAAGAATGTCAATCATATACTGAGTGACGCCTTTGATATCTGATCATCAAAACGTAGGGTCAGATACGTTCCTATTTCCTACATTGAAATTATTTTTAAGCACCTTATTCATAATCATAATGTTCATAGAGATCATTCGATTATTTCGAAATTATAGGGATTATTCAGTTTTTGGTGCTCTTGTTCCTCGGAACAGAAATTGAAAAATGAAATTTTCCAAGTAGGTTTAGGACATATAAATCTCGGCTAACTTAGTTATTGGACAAAATTGGCCGGATAGTTTCGGAGTACGTTACAAATTTCAAATGCAATTTTTTTTTTTAAATTCAGTTTCATTATAAAAATCCATTGATATAATTCTCAACTCTAACAAGCTAATACTTTCGGAGATAAAATTTTTCAAAATTTCAATATTGCATCGTACTTCTATGTTTTCACAGAATGCGAATTCTATATGTCTGTGTTCTATCTTTGTTCAATATCAGACATTGTAAATGTATCTCTGTTCTAACAAACAGAGTATGATTGAAAGAAAAATGACCAATTATAGGATATTATAATTACCTCTACCCTATATGCCCTTGAATAATCCATATGATGATGGAAATGTATTATTCGGTAAGTTTTTTCAATGTCATTCCGAACTCTGAGAAACCAATAATTTCGGAGATGACACAGGGCTTTCCTAGGTTTCCAATGAATAAATCGTCATATTTTGTTCTTCAGATGGCTCTACTTCATACACAAAAATAGTGCACTTCGAGTTGATTATTTATTTCCATAGCATATTTTTTTCTCTTCACGAAACTGACAATAACATTTTTTTCTTCATGTGCAGACGAATTTTTTTGAAACCCGGACGTAGAAAAATATGTTCTAGTACAGTCCTGTTTTTTTTTTCTCACCTTCGCTTTCGTATTCTCAAAAACAGTAAGCTTGCAGAATATTATCAAAATCGATTCAACTGTTTTTAACTTATAGGTGTTTGAAAATTCTATGATTTTCAGGAATCTAATAGGCATAAGAGATGTTTGAGTGCGCATTTCTGACTCCTCCTATGGTACTCTTCTACCCTCTTCGCGATGGTACAGTGGTCAGAAATCACCCTGTATACCTACTGAGAACAAAGAAGCCAGTACTTTCGGAATATAGATTATTAAGCTTAAGTTGAGAATTTATATTTTTTCAAGAAATATACCACAACATTTTCTACCCACTAATTCAGACTAAAACTTCGAAGCCCTAAATCTACATCCCCTATCCTTCTTCTGAATTCGACCCTGTCACCCATTCATATACGAAAAGCAAGTTCTGCAAATGAAAGGCTTTCTGTCCCAGTTCGCAAAAAACGTACTCCTTATGAAATTCCAGATATCCCATCTTTATTTGAGTCCCGGTCTATTATTTTTTCTCTGAATGTTTTTGCGCGGTAGAGATAGAATCTAGAAGGCAGCTTTCCTTCGTGTTTGAACAACTTCATATTACAGAAGCCCTACTAAGCGCAGAATTTGATATTAGTACATTCGTGCTGGTCCCGTATCAAAGCTGAAAAATCAGAGCTCCTCAGATAGCAATCTGCAATTTTTAATATTTTCCTTATTCCTTTTTCCGTTTATTCTGTGTGTCAACTAGGATTATATTCCATACGGAGCCGGCGCGGAGTTTTAATAATTTCATATCATTTCGCCCGACTACAACGTGATTGAAATTTTTCTAAGTTTTCCATTGCTATCGAATGCATTCTGAAGGATTCATTTTCGTCCGGAAGCTTTTATAAAATGAAGAGAAACTGTATTTACATTCTAGGATATTGCGAATTTCGATAGGTTGAGCTTAAGAGTGATCAATAGGTGAAGGATCTATCGATATCGTTGACGGATATCAATGAATTTGATTCGTCGTGATTATGTATTATTATTTCCAAATGAATCGAGAATTTAAATACTGTTGCTAGCAAATCAACAATATCTAAGCGTTCTGCCAATGAGGTCTCATGAATTGGTCTAATAAATCTATGTATGTAAACTAATTCACAGAGTTCATACTTTTTTTTTTCGTAGACCTCTATGAAAAGTGCATTTTACGTACTAATTTGCCGCAGTTACATCTACAATTATTGCGCACGAAAAAGAACTTTTTCGTCCATTTGGAACATAAAAAATGCAGATCCGAACGAATTGAAAATTGGTAACTCGATGCAGAATATTGATGTCCAAACTTGTTTGAAATTTTGTGCGAATCGTATCTCTAGAAAAGTTTTTAAAAATTATGAAGGAATATAATGTATCTCACGATAACTTGAGAACGGAAAGAAATAGCGACTTCTGCGCACCAGCATGCGAGATTTAGACATAATCGGCCGAATGGTTTTGGAGATATACAGATCTGAAATTTTGTTGTTATTTCCTCTATAACTCAAAATGTACATATCTGATCCAATTAAAACTCGGTAATTACTTGCAGAATGCCGAGGCGCTAATTTTCTTTGAATCTCGTGAATATCATTTTCTGAAATTACTTGAGACGTGAGTTTTTTCATATATAATTAGATATTTGAGGAATTTCAACTATAGTAGTTCAAAATAAGACACGTGGTGAAAAATTCATTGATTTTAACCTTGAACAAATATTCCAAATTATCTGCAGGGGGCCTCACTATATGAGCCACATGTTCCCCCCAGCAGACCGAAGAATTGGCATTCACACCAAGATGCATGGAATCCTTTGGCTGAAGCATCTGATCCCCCATCATCAAGTCAGAAGTAATGAATTGAGTTCTACGACAGAAAGTTGTTATTTTTGTCATTGAAATATTGAATTGCACCAGCTTCCGATAGCCCCATTCATTCAACTTTTGGAGATCGTCGTTCAAGGAATATATTTTCTGGTATCTGTGAGATGAAATTCAACGGTGCTCAAAGGTGTGACTCTGTTGAAATGGGAGATCAGCGAGCTTGCATCCGAGAAGTTCACTATGGTAAACATGGATCAGGAAGAGGGTGAGTTACAATACCGAGCCTTGGGTAACTCAAGCATTTAAGTTGAAACTCCCAGAACGGACACCATCCACGACTACATGAATGCTATTGCAAAGCATTTCCTCATCATTTCACACAAACTCCTGAGAAGAGTTGCGTTACCTGTTGATCCGTGTTTGCGGAAACCATATTGTTACTCACTGATCAGAACCTTACTTCTCAGGTATCTACCCATTTCGAGATTGATAGCTGCGTTTATAACAAAACGGATATTATCGCTATTAGGCGGAAGTCTGATGGAAGAAACATCCTCCCCTTCTTTGGTATTGGCTGTACACGTGCAATATCTTACAGAGGAGAGGTTTAAGCTCTAGTGAATACTATTTTATTACAATTGCTTGTTTCCCATCTGTTCCAATTGCTCTCATTAATCAGTTGATGAATTCTGTCTTTGTTTGCAGATGACGGCAAAATATTGCTTATGCCGATACAGGATTTCAATAACTTCAGCCTAATCTGGATGAGCTGCGGAGCTGGTATCGTGGATGGATACTTCCATTACATCCAAGTGACGATATCGCCATATCGAGTGTTGATTCTCATGTTGATTTGGGAGTGATGGGACTAGTGACTGGACCAAAGGCCTGTTGCATCATACTTTGCAACTTTGCATTTTTAATTCTGCACGATTAAGTTCTGAATATTTTTCATTTAACGTAATTTATTTGAAAAGTGTAAAGTGAAAAGATACAAAATTATTTGGTGCAACAGGACCCTGGTCCAAGCATATATCGTCGATATGCAGACGGGTGTCATTCTCCGCATCGATTAAACTTTTCACAACGTATGTTAGATCAATTATGGAGTTTGCGGGACGTGTATGTAGTGCTGAACTTGTACGACACTCACAAGTTCAGCTTTATGTTGGAATACGTTCCACGATCTGCCACGCGTATTTCGTTTGGCCGGGTAAGAGCCGACGCACACGGGTCGACCGGCATATGTTTGACGCGATCGGAATCGCATCGGCAATTTATCGATCTGTCCTTCAGGGCGTTGCTTTATCGTTTAGTCTTATAATCACGGAATAAAATTAATTCATGCCAAAAATTCATCGAAGCGCATAATATTTTATTCCACATAACCTTACTTCCAACATACAATAATATTGAATACAAGAAAGGAATCAATGCAAAATGATGAATAGAAAAAGCTCTATAACTCACCAACAATTTGCGATGGCAAAATTGAATTCATTTATGTTATCTGCGATCTACCATATTCATTGCTCTATTATATGATCTTCCTGGTTAGAAAATAATGATCAAGGACGGTATCTTCACTCGAATTATTACATATAACCAGTATAGTATATCATGTCTATGCATATTTCATAGACGCATAGAATTACATCATATGCATCTTGCATATAACAAAAGAATTCATTTTTTAAAACTAGACGTCATACTCGCTTGCGATTTGGAGCGTACGATTTGGAACGAACGATTCACGCGATCGGAGTGCAGGAAGTATACCGACATATCGCACGTCGCTGACGTCATAGAGGTAAGTGTGTGTAGTTCTTATTTATATTTATATTGATTTGGGCCGTTATTTTTTGCATAAATGGCCCATACCTTCTATGTTTAATTATACCTAAGTAGAAGAGGGATGCTAATGAAAAGGCGTGGAACAATGTGGATAATTGTTCGGGAGTTTGGTAGTTATACCCCCAAGAACTTCAAATAACTCAAATAAAATTCCAAAAATCTTAGACCTGTAGTTGGTAAAAAATTTGGTATGTTCCATTGGGTTATGTATAATTGTTCGTATTTGTTAAGTGCTACCTAAAGTATATTTACACTCGAGAAGGTGTGAGATCAATATCATTTACTTGTTTCATTCTACAATTAAATATTTAATAGATATGCAATTGTTAAAATTATATTAATAAAGAAATTATTGTTTATGAAGCTTTGTTTCATTTTGAAGTATATTTCCTTTCTTAATCATTTTAAATTTCGAAAACAGAGTAATAAACATTCCGAGAATTTAAAATTGACGGAATCATAGAGCTTTATTGTAATTATATCCTTAAATGACATATACTTCAACAAGAACCATGATGGTATGTAATTGTCACCACTGTTTACAAGTTTACAAGATAGGTAGCACTTCTTATGTTATATTCTGTGGCCGTAACCAACCAAGAAAGAAATTAATGTTATGTGGAATGTAAATATTACGCACTTCGATGAATTTCCGGCATGAATTAATTATATTCTGTGATTATAAGACTGAACGATAAATCAACGCCCTGAATGACAGATCGATAAACTGCCGATGCGATTCTGATCGCGTTCAACATATCCTGGTCGACCCGTGTGCGGCGGCTCTAAGCTCTACGTAGAATCAACGACTGCCCTTAGATAATCTCTATAAATTCTAGCTGCGCAAGCTTCGCGGTGACCTTATCATGACTTTTGGCTTCCTTAGCAACTATAATTTATCCCTAAACAGTGTTATTTGTTTGTGGGCTCATAAGCTAAAGTTGAAATCCTCTAATTGGTTTTTGCTCACTGGAATTCCCTACCGCTTAGTAAATGTTATGAACGCTACAACCATAAACACTTTTCCCGATCTACGGACTGTACTTTAAATTAATTGGACAGATTTTGATTGCTTTTAAATTAATGATTTCATATATAATTAACAAGACGTTATATTCTCTCAGACGTAGGTATCGCAAGTTTTAATGATAGGTTACTTTTTACAATCTTCGTGCACCTGAGTTATTTTCTACTTCCTGTTGTTGTTAAAATACTATGCGCGAATGAAAACGTTTTCGGATGCCTTTTCATAATTTCATGTAAACGAAATTATTCAAGGAAAATATACATATATATTGTTATGGCCTAAACAACTTTCAAGAATCGTTATGACAGCATTTAACTTGGGTTTCCTTGGATTAGGAATAATTGTTCTCATTTTTTGGCTCTCTTGTTCCCTTTAACAGAACGCCTATCAATTTTGGGCCGAAAATGGCCACAATTGATCAATCAATATACCTATAAATTTTCATGATATTTCTAAACATTCAACCCACTTCATTTTAGAAGTGTGTGCTCATTATTAATTTGCCCAAATGTCTGTAATTTTCGAATTTTTGGATGAAAATGGTCTTAAACGATTTGGTTCGACACGCTGATCAAGAATCCGTGTTCAGAATCGATTCTGTCCGGTTGGTCCGGCAGGTCCGGTCGTAGACACGATAACTCTCGAACGAAATGAGCTAGACAGTTGAAATTTTTAGAGTTTGAGAGATAAATATCTCGGTTGAGTTCGTCATTGGTCAAAATCTGCCTGATGGTTTCGTAGGAACGAAAAAATTATTTGTTTTTACTTAACAACTTTCGAATTACATTCAACCTGCCCTGATGCACATCGTTATCCCTCATTATCACGGCAATGTTCACCCATCCAGCTACTGAACTCACTCAATGCTGCTCAGATCTCCAATTATAGACATCTGATCATGTTCGAATGTGGAACTTGTTTGTTGAGATAGATTTTTAAGCCATCAGCAAAATTTCAGCGATATCAGACCGACAGTTTCAATTCTCAATGGTTTAGCCTCTGATGATACGATCCTAACAACATTTCTTGTAAATTTGCGCGTCGGCATTCTATAACCAATTTGCCTGTTGGATTGGTTTTATATTTTTTGAGTAAAGGAGGAAATAAAAACAAAATTTCAGGTAGGTATAACTCCAGAACTGTTTGGCCGATTATGCCAATTATCGAACTCAAATGTTGCATTCGGATGCTCAACATACTCTTTCCGTTCTCAAGTTATCGTGAGATGAATAATATTTTTTAATGATTTTTTTAAATTTTCTAGTTATACGATTCTCACGAAATTGCACATACGTCTTTAAGCTTGGATCTGTATTGGTTGAAAACAAAATTATTACTCGGAAACCATTAGGCCGATTCTACCCATGAATGAACATGCTCGTCGCATTTGGATCAGCCTCATCCTGAAAATTTCATCCTTTCAAATTTAAATTTAAGATCTATTCGTTTTCAAGTTATCGTGACAACGGCCAGCCCGAGAGAATCAAATTTGACTTTGAATTCTTCATCAGTGAGTCGAACCTAATCGTCTGAGACCATTTTCGGCAAGGAATTCATTTGGGCAAAATGATAGCACGCTATTTCCTAGAACATTCGCGCAAAAATGTTCCGATTTCTTTGGTTTATTATGTGAAAATTATAAATCAGAAATTTTTTGAGGATCATTCAACGAAACACATGAAAGTTTTGTGACTGTCTTTCAAGCAGAAATTCTCGCCATTGATCACTGTGCGAAGCTCATACTTGAGAAAGGTTGGGCTCACGGATAAATCAAGATCCTATCGGATAGCCAAGCTGCCTTGAAGGCCTTGACTTCATACAACTGCAAATCCCTGCTTGTGCCGGATTGCCGGACCATACTCGCTGAACTTGGAGGGTGCTGCAGGCTGCAGCTCTTGTTGGTCCCGGGCCACTCGGGAATAAAGGGTAATGAGATGGCGGACTCATTGGCGGCCCGGGGGCCTCCATGGGGTTCATTGGACCTGAACTGGCCTGTGGTATCTCTCTCAGAGCAGCGGCGAAGGAAAACAACAGATGGGTGGACCAGAAGGTCCAAGAAATCATGAAGAAGCATACCTGGACACAAACATGCTTGCTCAACAATTACTGGCCCATCAGCTGAAAGAGCCAGAAAATGGCTCAAATTCTCTAGGGAAGACCTGAGAATCCTTACAGCTGTATACACGGGCCATTGTGGCCTCAGGAAACACTTCAATACGCTGGGGCTGACTGAGGACCCCGAGTGCATACTTTGCCTGGAGGACGACGAGTGTATCGAACACATCTTGTGTGACTCCCCCGCTGGGGACAGGATCAGATTGGAGGAATTAGGAGTCCACAAACTGACACTGAGTGAACTGGACAAGATCTCGCTCACCAGACTCATATCCCTCATCAAGAGACTTGAGCTTGTGGATGAAGTATAGATTATATACTAGGTGTGCCACAATAGACCGATTGGTTGCAATGGAGGGGCGGGTTTCGTCTGCCCAGCACAACCCATATGATAATAATAGGAAAAATCATCCAGGCGCCCCTGGAAAAAACTCTTGGTCCCTTAGATTGTAAAGAAGATTTGCATTTTCCTATTTTGTAATGTAAAAAGCTATTTATGTTTGGACGCAATGTCCACCTTCTGAATTGATTCCCAAAATCGGATTACAGTCTATTCATTTCGATTTCAAAGCGAAGAGTCCATTACCAAGCATACACACGTCGAAAGGAAAACCATTATTCGTTTCCGTCCGCCGAAGAATACAACAGAGCGTGGCAATTAAAAGCGAAACAACTTCACCAAACTTCGAGATACCTCCGAAATTAATATGCAACAAAGTCCATTTGTATTTCAATTAAGCGGGACAAATATAAAAGAAAATAGAGGTATACAGAATATTCGGCGACTAACTTGCATTAAAAAGCCACTCAAGCTTTTACACGGCATGCGTTTAACTCAGAGTAATACATTTCAGCGACACAGGGAGCAATTTTGTCGCGAAATGAAGTCCCGAAGCTGATTATAAAATATAATGCCGCAGACCCACCTCAGATATGAACTTGAGAAGGTATAGTGAGGGCTGCTAGGCGGGTTACGATTATTTCTCCGTTCGAAGCAATTTTCACCGTTCATTTCTTGTGAAATTCGGGTTTTTTATTCATGAGTACTGGGAACATTGTTGATCTTTTGGAGTAACTTAACTGGAGGCAGTCATGAACTGTGAACTGGAAGTCGATGAATTAATTTTTGAAATGCGCTTACTTATTCGAAAGGAAACAGATAATGAAAGCTTGGATTTAATTCCAGAATGCATAGAGAAAAACTACGAAGATCAATTACAAAAAAAGTCTTAACAAGATGGAAAAGTGAGGCCAGGTGCTTTGGGGCGCTGATCGAATTTATAGCCAGAGTGGGCACTCATCCAGGTACTGCAGTCGCCCAAGGCTGCTTAGCTGCTGGAAAAAAATTATAAATAATTATATTTCCAATAATCTAATTCCGACTGTAAAAACAAGCGCCCCAAAAAATGATGTCCAATATAGGAGAATGGACAATAGAACATACGCGCAAAAGCTCCTGACTTCACTTCATTGCTTGAGCCAATTTTATTTTATATTTTATTTGAAATTTTCTTGAGTCCGGTTCTTACAAAATTTTGAACAAGTCTTTTTGTCGGTATTCTACAACTAGTTACCAAGTTTTTATTCGATTGAATCTATATTTGTTGAGTTATCTAGGAAATAATATTCCAGGTGGGGTCTAACTGCGAAACTGTTGGCCCGATTATGCCCAAAAACGAACTTAACTCTCCCATTCGGATTCGCAATCTACCCTAAGAATCACAAGTCCCTATCTCCTTTCGTTCGAAAGTTATCGAAGCAACGGCCACCCATCCATCTACTGAACTCGCACAAGGCTGCTCGGATTTTCAACAATATAGATCCGATCGTGTTCAAACTTGGAACTTGGTAGTAGAGTTAAGTTCTGAAGGCTCTCGTAAAATTTCAGCCATGTCGGATGAATAGTTTCTAATATATATATTTTCAATGATTTTTTTTTAATGTTCTAGTGATACGATCCTGACTAAATTTTGCAAGAATTTTCGCGTTGGAATTATACAACTAATAACCATGTCAGAATTGATTGGGTTCTGAAATTTTCGAGTTATTTAGGAAATAACAACCGAATTTCAGATGGGTATATCTCTAAAACCGTTTGGCCGATTATGCCTATAAACAAACTCAAATGTTGCATTCAGATGCAAGCTACTCTGAAAATTTCAAGTCAATATCTCTTTTCATTCTCACACAAACTCTTGGGCAAAATGATAACGCAGTGTTCCCCAGAACATTGACATTCAAGCATTATTTTCAGTGTTGACGACGTAAAAAAATGCATTGTGCATCAAGTGAATTTAAATATTACAATACAAAAAAAATTAAACTTACTCTGCGGAGAATCGAACCCGCTTAAATCATTTGAAATTTCAGAAGCAGATACCAGATACCAAATTTTATTTTCACCATAATTGCGAAACTACAAAACCGATCAAGCTCTAATCCGGTACTGGATAGTAGCAACCGAACTGTGCAATCGGAGAACATAGTCTTCCGACTTAAATGCCACCAAAAAAAAAGGAGGTTGGGGATGAGGGGAGTCTGCCTGAAATTATTGGAAATTATTCAACAACCGGAATACAGTATTTCAACATCTCTGGCGTGCTCACTGACCCACTAGTTCCAAATATGGGGGTACTGTAGGGAACAAATTTTGGACTTGTTTTATGTCTTGTTTATATCATTGAAATTCTGAATCTTATGAACTTAATTGTTATCCCGTACGCAGATGATTCAGTGTTGACGTTTGAGGGAGAAACTTGGGATGAAACTTACAGGGCTGCGGAACTTGGATGGGAGGTAGTAAATACGTTGTTGACCGGGAGTAAACTGCCAAATACACAAAAGACTAAATTTGTTGCTTTCTCTTTGCCCTTATATGGCCACCCCAACTTCAACAGCATAATTACCTTTTCATTGTTCAGAATGCGTGAACACCAGCAGATGTAATTGTTCAGCTATTTGTAAAGAGCAATCCATTAAATACTTATGGGTATACTGATCAATATTCAAGGTTGGATAAGCATGTATCTCGCATGATAGATCGATTGAATCAAACGTAATTAACGTTTTATAATATTATAAAACGGAAAAGCAAGTGAGCCAACTTAGCCCTCAACATTAATGTAGGAGATGTATGAGTTTTTCAAGAACACCAGAGGAAAAATTAGCAATAAAACAGAGGTAAATGTATAACGACATATAACCCTTTCAATAAAAGTCAATGTATTCGGGTTCATACATTGAATGAAGCAATATATTATCAATTTCAGATACAGTCGACTCTCGATAAATTGACACTCGTTAATTTGAATCTCTCGATAATTTGAAATATTTTTGCAGTCCCTTGAAAAATACTCGATAAATTGAACAAAATCAATATTAGTTGGTCCCCTTGGTAATTTGTAGTTGAAGGAATGGTATCTTGCCCGCCAACATTCAATAATTTGAAGTCTGGGCTACCCCACTCTCTATAATTTGAATTTTTCATCATGCTCAGACCTGTCGATGTCGATGTTTACATAAATGCAGTCCGCAATTCTCATTCCAGTTTATATTCAAAGTTTAAACGTTAATTTTTGCGCGTATGTTCTGGGGGACATCGCGTTATAGTTTTGCCCAAATGTCTGTAACTTTCAAATTTTTTGACGAAATTGGTCTCAAACGATTTAGTTCGACTCCCCGATGAAGAATTCGAGGTCAAATTTGATTCTGTCCGTCCGGCCGTCCGTTGCCACGATCATTTGAGAACGAAAAGAGCTAGCGCCTTGAAATTTTCAGGGTGGGTGGCACATCGCAATACGACGGACAAGTTCGTTAATGGGCATAATCAGCCCAGTGGTTTCCGAGTAATAATTTTGTTTTCATTCAATATAAATCAAATCGAATTGAAACTTGGTGAGTAGTTGTAGAATATGAACTTAAGCACGTTTGTGAAATTTTGAGCGAATCGCATGGCTAGAAAATTTTAAAAAAATTATTAAAAAATATTTTTTTTGTCACGATAACCTGAGAACGGAAAGAGATAGCGGCTTGAAAATTTCAGGTTATGTTGTGCATATGAATGCCACATTTGAGTTTATTTATGAGCATAATCGACCAAACGCTTTCAGAGTTATAGCCATCTGAAATTTGGTGGTTTTTTGTTCCTCATTAACTCGAAAAATACTGAACCGATTGAATTCAAACATGGTTATTAGTTGTAGAATGCCACCGCGAAAATGTTTTGCGAAATTTGGTGAGGATAGCATTTGTAGAAAATTTATAATAAATCATTGAAAATAAAAAAAAAAAAAATTCTATATATCAGTAACTATACGTTTGAAATTGCTGAAATTTTGCAAGAGCGTTCATTACCTAACTCTACTGCCAAGTTTCAAGTTTTAACACGATCGGTTGAATATTGTTGGAGATTCGAGCATTCTTGTGTGAGTTCAGTAGATGGGTGACCGTTGCCTCGATAACTTTCGAACCAAAGGAGATAGGGACTTGCAATTTTCAGGGTAGGTTGCGTATACGAAAGGGAGAGTTGAGTTCGTTTCTGGGCATAATCGGTTTAACGGTTTCCGAGTTATATCCACCTGGAATATTGTTTCCTTGATAACTCAAAAAATAAATATTCGATTGAATTGAAGCTTGGTAACTAGTAGTAGAAAATCAACACAAAGACGTGTTTAAAATTCTGTAAGAACCGTACTCCTAGAAAATTTGAAAAAAATGACGAAAAAAAAAATTTTAAGAACCGCGCCTCCAGAAAATTAAAAAAAAATCACGAAAAAAAAATTGGTCCAAGCACTGACGTGAAGTCAGAAGCTTTTGCGCGTATGTTCTATTGTCCATTCTTCTGTATTGGACACCCTTAATCGAATTTACCATGGTTAATTATTTCGTCCATTCTCCTGTATTGGACACTTAATTCGAATATACCATGGTAAATTTGAATTAAGAGTGGCCAATACAGGAGAATGGATGACATAATTAACCATGGTAAATTCGATACTTATAAATCATGTATTGGGTATTCTGTTATTCAGCTATAGAAGAGACTGCGGAAGGCACACCAGAAGGAAGTTTTACTAAAGCATATATGTAGGATTTCAATTATGATTGGAATTCTACTTGTACATAGTTAGAGTTAATATTATATTTTAAGAGGGCAAGGAACGTGTTATCGATACAGCAGACGATCTCTGGAACCTCTGTCGCCAGTAATCCATTAGCATACCATTAGGGATACTATACAGATTCTGAAAACGATGTAACACTAATAGGTTATAAAGGATTTAAGACCAAACCCCGACTCTCTGACGTCTCCAAAGAGTCTGGGTTGTATAATTCCCGAGGAGCGCTAAACGTGAAGGATCAACAACGCCTAGATCCCAGGAATTGCAGCAAACCCGTGGGATCGTTCCCAGGAAGTCCTATTGGTCTAAGGCGTGGTGGTTCAGCCGGAGAATGACCAATCATTGTCACCCTGTGAGATTGAGGGCAAGCCAAGTGCGGGGGATAAAAACGGACTAGGTACCTAGAGTACGAGCAATCAGGGGAGTGTGTTCTGGGCAGGGAAGCACTACTTGTAAATAAAGTGTGTAAATAGCGGAACAAGTGTTTTGTTAAAGAGCAGAGACGTTAAAGACGAATGTTATAGGAAAGTAAGTTAATCAAGCCCTAGGCGATTGATATAAAAATCGTACCTATATAAGTAGCAGATTATGCGATTGCACGATTCAGTAGACTGCTAAAAATAAGATTCCGGTACCTGTTGAAACGTAGACTAATACACTACGATCCAATTAGTGGACCAATATTCTCTGCTCTACCTGACCAACCAACCGCATCGGTAATGAAGGTGTCGTATCTCTCGGTATGCTACTTCCAGTAGATCTGTGGATCGAACGAATATCCAGCGTCATGAAGGTCTGTGAGGCTTCTACCAGCTGTATTGAAAAGCTCAAAAGTAGGAGTTGGGATAAATATCAAGTTATATTATCTCACAGACCACGAGTTCAAAATCCAGATTGGTGAACCTAACGGGATCAACACGAAGGCTGTTTACTTTCCGACGCAAAATTCTGCTAGCTACGGATGTGAATTCTACCGTCTCACTCACTGATATGGATAGAAGGTTATGGAAGAATACCATCTTCTAGTACAGGGACATAACCTTATCTCAAAGGTAATTTGTTCCATACTGTGCAAAACGCCATATTCACCAGGGCTTCTCATAGGGCAATAACCGACATGGTCCAAGTTGTATAGGTGCACATCACAGCCATTTCCAATCTTCATGATGAAGATCTAGATCGTTCTCGAGCACTGGCGGGGTAGTGTAGGGATTTACTTCATCTCTAGCTACCACCGGTAGATAGCTAAATCATCTCCACCATACTCTACCAATCGACTGAATTGGTCAAAACAAGCATCCTATCTCTCAATATGGACTCCCTATAGATCTGCAGATCGAACGAAGTTCCGGCGTCACACACGTCTACAGCAAGTTCCCTCCTGCTGTCTTGAAAATATCAAAGGTAGGAGCTGGAACAACCTGTGAAACACCATTCGTTGGATTATGTCCCTGATTATCCAGGAACAGATGAAAGTTCGTTGCACCAAAACGACTACTGACCTATGTTATTCACCTTAATTGCAATCCCAAATCTGATATTTCGTGCATTTCTAATGAAGTTAATTCGTAGAAGTTGCCAAAAGGAACGATAAACCGAAAATATTAAAACAATTACGTCCTGATCTCTTTCACCTAAACCGGTCTCATTTTATTTCTGGGCTACGACCTTATGAGCACCGCACCGACTCCAAAATTCAACACTCTTGCTCAATAGCGCTTCAAGAGGCTAGTAGCGGGAAGAGACGGTTGTTAATGAGCGACTCTTTGAATTACCATTTCTTATCACCACCCCGAAATATTCTCGGATGCGGCGCCAGCTTTGATTAATAAATGTTGTCCTAGAGAGGGAATTGATACATCGCCACCTTGTCGATATCAAAAGGCTTCTCGCTGCATAATTTATGGTCTGGCTAAAGAGTTATGAATATTCAAATTGATAGAGAAGACTAATAGGGGATTATTATGTTGATATTTGTGGCTCTATCATATTTATTCAGGCATTTCCGGTTCAACGTGCTCTGTACTCATGTGGAGTCGAGTGTAACAAGTGAATTAATCTGTGAATAGCTTACAAGTGGAGAATTCTTCAATGAGCGGTTTAATTTCAAAATGCCATACATTTATCATTTCTACAGATGGAGCTTTGATGATACGACAAATTATCTGAAGCAAATAAACGTTTAACAAGAGTTGTGGTAATGCAGGAAATTGTTGGTTAGGATATTTTGATTTTTGGCGCTCTAGTTCCTCGGAACTGAGTACTTACCAATTTGCCTAAATGTCTGTAATTTTCGAATTTTTGGCTGAAAATGGTCTCAAACGATTCGGTTCGACTCACTGATCGAGAATCCGAGGTCGAAATCGATTCTGTCTGGCCGGCCGTAGGCACGATAACTCTCGTACGAAAGGAGTTAGAGGATTGAAATTTTCGAGGTGAGTTTGGAGCGTAAATATCTCAGACAAGTTCGTTAATGGGGGACATCCAGCGAGCGGTTTCGGAGTTATGGCCGATTTTAGTAAAACACATTTTTTATGAATATTTCCGAAACCGATCACTCGATCTATCTGAAATTCAGCATCAAATTGTAGAATCATGACCTTTATACGCATGTGAAGTTTTGTATTGTCCAGGTTACCGCAAAGTGTAAAAAAAAATTTCAAAATTTCAAAAAATTTTTTCTTCAATAACTCTTGAACGGAATGAGCTAGGTAGGCAGTTGAAATTTTCAGAGTAGGTTAGGGAGATGAATATCTCGGTTAAGTTCGTTATTGGGTAAAATAGGCGAGATGGTTTCGGAGTAATGAAAAAAAAATTTTTTTTTTCAACCAACAAATTTCAAATTCAATTTTTATTAAAGATGCAGCTCCACCATTAAAATCCATCGATATCATTTTCAACTCCAACAAGCTAATTCTGTCGGAGATATATTATGATTTTTCTAAATTTCAATAATGAATCGTACTTCTATGTTTCCACAGAATGCTATAATTATTCTATTTTAATTTGATTTCTTCTATGGTGGAGTTCTCATTCTCAGATTGTTCATTTAATCTTGATAAATAAACTATTATTTGAATTGAATTTCCTTTATGCTGCAGTTCTATCATATGAATACATTGATATAATTCCCAACTCTGAGAAACCAATACTTTCGGAGATATAATTTGTCTGTTTGAACTAGAGCGCCAGAAAGCTCCTGTCCACAGTGCTTGAACCCATTTTTCTATTATATGTTTCTGGATAACTATACCTAACGATGATGACTTTTCTTTTTGGGCTATTGTCGCTGTCGATGATACCATAATCATAGTTCCTTGAGCAGATAAAGCTTATTGATGAAGCTGACTATCTAGCTCGAGGATAATTCCTTATCACCGACTTGATCTGTCCTAAGAGGGACTACTGGTAACCCTGGCTAGCCAGTGAGTTTGATACTATTTATAAGGGAACCACACTCTTTTTTTCACTGTACAGATCTCAGGTGGGGATTTGTTGAAAATAGAGAAAAATGATCACTAGGTTACTTACCTTACTCTCAGACTGTTGAACAAATTGGATTGCGTTTATGGGTAGATACAGTGGTAGGTAGAAAGCGATTTAAATCATACATATTCCATATAATCTGCACAAATATTCCATACAATTTCCACAAGAATAATCCGGAGGAAAGACAACCACAGACAGGATACAAAGATTCGGGTGGGACAAATATCTGATCTACTATTGCTGCGTTTGTTTAATCACATCAGATACATCTTGAGATGTCTCCGATTTTTTGATTACGTCTAGCAGATGTGATCATAGAATATTTTAAACAAACGCTCATGACAGTTATTAGATGTAAACAAAAACTCATATCAAAAAAATAATAATGACTTGTGACTAGCCGGTAGTTTTCAAATGTACTTATTTATCTGGGGTTTCTTCCACTTCAACTTTGTTCTCATTCTTCTTTAATGCGAAATACATTTTCAAGAAATATTTCGTTCAAACAAGTCTTCAGAGGTTTATTTGTTTATCAACACAGAATACAAATATATTTGTTCTTATATCTTCCCTTATCAAAGTATTTATCAATACCAAAACCCAAAACGCCACTCAATTACCACAAATGTATTATTTCATATGACAACTTTGACAATTCAACTGGTTACAGCGGTTACATCTCATTTCGAATCTAGATGTGAAAAATGTAATCTGAATCTAATAACAAACGCTATTTCAGATGTAAAAGATGCGAAAAATGCGGCTAAACAAACGCTTGAAATGTAAAAGATGCATCTGATGTGGGTAAACAAACGCAGCATATGTCACACCTGAGGAACTCAAAGTGGCATCTGTGGTGAAACTTCGAAAAAGGTCTATACTGATCACTTTTATTGAATATACACTCTTGGAGAAAGATGAAATAGGACCATAGGTCCCTGACCGTTGTATTGTATAGTTCTGATGGGGTAGTTGTCAACAGTTACGACACTTAGGTTACAACGTGACTTACAAATATTCACATATCAACTATTTAAGATCTGAAACTTACAGAGATGGTAATACAGAAAATATACCTAGTTACTACTGCAGGCTCGATGTAATATACTGATTCTTCAATGTACGTGGATTGCGAAAGTCGGCAACTGACTTTTTCTGGGTTTGTACCGGTGGCCAAATTTTTCTCGAGGTTTCGCTGATCGATGATTTCTCACCAAAATATGTGTATTTGGGCAGGCATTCAGATATATGGGTCCTTAGTTCGTCCCACGTGGTGACGAGTCTAACCTTTCAATTCTACGAGAAAATATCCAGACTAAAAGTTCCAGAAACAGCAATTTGAGTTCTCTCGACCTATAATCCCAACAAACGGAAAAACCATCAAAAGAAAGGGGGAAAAAGAAGGATCACTGTGAAAATTTCATTATCATTTTCATCCTGAGAAAAACTCACTCTTTTTCTTACGCCAAGCAATCTGCTTTCGTGTATTCCAACTAACCAGATCCCAACAAAAACAACGATCCAACAAATACTGATTAGTTTTTCACCCTGACTTAGATTAAATTAGTTAAAATCTATCGATTAGGCGATATACTATATTTGACTATTATTCCTCACGAGAACTGGTGATCCAGCAGCCAATTCAATAGAAATAATAAGACGTATTCATTCTGACAGAAGACTCTTAATCTGTCGTTTAGAAGATAAACAAGAATCGCTCCATTATCGATTCACGATCGATACTAGATACTGAGCAGAAACTTCCCTTCCATAGAGGGCGCTACCGGTATCGAAACTCTGTTCGCTATGATATAGGGTAGACCTCGAATCTGATTCTATTAGCTGCTGGGTGTTCTGAGAAGATGGGGTATCACTGATGAAGAATTCTAGGAAGAACTTAATTCTGTTCGGCTGGCCAGCCAGCCGTTGCCAGGATAACTTTTGAACGGAAGGAGATAGAGATTTGAAATTTCCAAGGTATGTAGGTTGCGCATCTGAATACGCTAGTTAAGTTTGATATATTATTATATGTCAAGATGAAATATCAAATTATAACGTAAATTTCACGGCTCATTATTTCAATAAAAATAGAAAGTGAAGCATGTGTCTATGGGAGATGATTACCCTAAATAAGGGTCCTGCAGCGGTCTTCGAACAACTGAAGTTCTGAATAATCATTGCTTGAATTGGCCAGACCTGGTTTTGAAAGATACCCTCCTGTCCTTACTAGCAATGACGATTTGCTTTTCAAATTCAAATATTGAAGGCATTTCTGAGAACAAGAATTAATATATTTGAAAAATATCGGAGGCGATTCTTCTTCAAGAGATTCATGCGGCTACAGAGGAGTAATTTGTGTCTGTTCGTTTTTCTCCTCTTATCTATTCATTTTTCAGGTTGACTTTCAGGTACCTTGGAGAAACCTCTCAGTTTTTTGTCGAAGGAATCCATATTAAAAAAATGGGTTCAAGCCCTGTGGACAGGAGCTTTCTGGCGCTCTAGTTCAAACAGAAAAATTATATCTCCGAAAGTATTGGTTTCTCTGAGTTGGGAATTATATCAATGTATACATATGATAGAGCTGCATCATGAAGGAGATTCAATTGAAATAATAGTTTATTTATCAAGATTAAATGAGCAATCATGAGAATGAGAACTGCACCAAGGAAGAAATCGAATTAAATCTGGCCAATTTTGCCCAATAACGAACTTAACCGAGATATTCATCTCCCTAACCTACTCTGAAAATTTCAACTACCTAGCTCATTCCATCGAGAGTTATTGTGGAAAAACTTTTTTTAAATTTTCAAAATTTTTTTTTTACACTTTGCGGTAATCTGGTCAATACAAAACTTCACATGTGTTAAAAGTCATGATTCTACAATTTGATGCTAAATTTCAGATAGATCGAACGAACTTGTCCGAGATATTTACGCTCCAAAACCACCTTGCAATTTTCAATCCGCTAACTCCTTTCGTTCGAGAAATATCGTGCCTACGGCCGGTCGGCCGGCCGGACAGAATCGATTTCGCACTCGGATTCTTGATCAGTGAGTCGAACCAAATCGTATGAGACCATTTTCAGCCAAAAATTCCAAAATTACAGACACTTGGGCAAATTGATAAGCACTCTGTTCCGAGGAACTAGAGCGCCAAAAAAACAAGTTTCGTATCACAATTGCCCAAAACAGGTTTAAAGTACCTACAAATAGTAGGTATTCCATAAAACATGTATGAAAGAAGATGAGTAATAATATGAAAGAAGATGCGTAATAAATAAAATACCTTGTAATCGATAAAAAATTTCCTGATCTACGTTCACCAAATTTTCTCCTCTCTCGAACTACAGAATTATACTTTCAATATTTACGTAATATTTTCAAACATTTTCGGGTGAGGTCCCCGTTGCATCGCTAAAATACGAGTATTTCAACCCCAATATTTTTGAAGTTACAATATTCTGTCAAGTTGACATTATGACAATTCATACATAGAATAATTATATCAATGTGTGAAATACGATTTACATTGAAATTTTGAAGAATCATATCTCCGAAAGTATTAGCTTGTTAGAGTTAAAACTGATATGAATGGATTCTTATGATGAAACTTCTTATTAAAAAAAATTTAATTTGGAATTTGTGCTGTAAAAAAAAAAAATTTTTTTTTTGTTACTCCGAAACCATCTGTCCGATTTTGCTCAATAACGAACTTAGCCGAGATATTTATCCCCCAAACCGACTCTGAAAATTTCAACTCTCTAGCTCATTCCGTTCGAGAGTTATCGTGCCTAAGGCCGGACGGCCGGCCGGACCGGCCGGACAGAATGAATTTCGACCACGGATTCTTGATCAGTGAGTCGAACCAAATCGTTTAAGACCATTTTCATCGAAATATTCGAAAATTACAGTCATTTGAGCAAATTGATAAGCACTCAGTTCCAAGGAACTAGAGCGCCAAAAAGAAATGCCAATCAATAATTCAAATTTCACCTACCTTTGTTAACAAATTCAATTTTTCAAATCACAACAACCACATCGAAAGAGGTTTTTTTGCTGGGGCTTTTCACTAAGCTCTTGTATCATACGTCGAAATGTATGGTACCCTGTTACGCTAACCTCTGCTTACACCTCCAAAGCTCTCAATCATAAGAGTATATATATATATATATATATATATATATATATATATATATATATATATATATTATACATATACCTATAGCTTGATATTGGGAACAATTTGCCTAACGGTATTTGAGTTAATACATTTTGAAATTTTGTTGATATTTCCTTAATAACTCAAAACATTCAGATCTGATCAAATTGAAACTTAGTAATTAGGTAGTTGAAGAACACCAAACCACAAATATGTACAATTACGTGAGGGTCATATTATCACAAAAAAAAATTAAAAAAAGAACTATGGATCACGCGGAGTAGTATATTTAAGTAGAAAGTTCAACGGGCAATTCCGAAAAAGAAGCAGAGAAGAATCATTCTGCTGGTACCCGCTGACACGTGTTTCTGCTAGTTGGCTTCTTCAGGATGGGCCAACCAAGAAACTATGGAAATAAAACTGAAAATAGGTGACACCACAACAGGACCAACTAGCAGAAACATGTGTCGGCAGGTACCAGTAGAGTGATTATCTCTGCTTCTTTTGCGGAATTACCGGGTCAACTTCTTCTAAAAAAATTTTATATTCCAGAAGTATAAGCTAGATTTTACTGAAATTCGGTAGAAACCTTTGACCCACCATTTCACAATGGACTACCGGATGTCGGAACAATCGGCTATGTATTTTTCGAATTATTTAGTTTTAAATATTTAAATTCAGTAGATTAGCGCTACCTTTGTACATACTCAACTTCATATAGGATTACGTGAGAGTGTCAGTGTTTATCAATCATTTTCAATTTCAAACAAAACGCTCAAAAAATTCCCGTTAGAAAAAGTACTACGGAAGAGCTTCATCGCATCCAAACATTGCGAAAATTCACGAAGGATATTAAAGTCTGCATTCAATTTCCGAGCACTGAACTCTGTCTACTGCATATCCGCCATCCATAGGATCCGATCAGTATACCGAGAGAAGAATTAGACCCCTTGATCCCATCCATAACTCTGGATCCCAAAAATTCCGTAGTCATAACATTGAAGCTACCATAAAACTATATAGGCACTGAATATTCAAACTCTGTCGATATGTGGTGTCGAAACGATTTAATGGGTTATGTAGTAAAAGTTGAAAATGCAATTTATATGACACTATCGTAGTGAGCCCCCCCATAAATCCAGCACCTTCGGCATGCATGGCCGCTGGATCGATATATGAATTACGAAGAGCGAATTTTGAATGAGGTCTCCGTATTTCGGAGGTCAATTGAGGTAATGGCAAGCAACCCTTGTAACGTGATTTATCGTCACTTATATTACCTTAAGGCGGAGAGCAATTATATTATCCCTATTGTTAAAATTAGTTGATATCAGTACTATCCAATAGGGGCTTGTGGTTCGTGGTATACCACCAAAAATATTAAGTGTAAAAAAGTTCCCAAGACCCTGACTTAGTTTAAAATCTATCGATTAGACCATCCTTATCCTGCTGTCTGTTTGTTCCTATGTATGCTTAGATCTTTAAAACTACGTAAAGGATTTTGATGCGGTTTTTTCTTAGTAGATAGAGTGATTCAATAGGAAGGTTTATATGTATAACACATGCATAATGTATTAGGGAAACACTGATAATTCTAGAGGTTTCTAATGTGATGTCGTAAATAAACACATTATTTTGCGCTTACATTGCAAACGCTGGATGAACCCTACGAGATAGATCAAAATAATTTAGCAGAGTATGGTACACCCTAAAAAGGTATACAAAAAAGTCCGCGATGGTATATGTCTATCTCTTAAGGATAACCCACAATAACCATTTTTTATCCTTTACATTCTACGAGAAATAATGGCTTGATTACGAAGCGATTTTAAGCAATACAGCATTGATCCTTATCCAATTTTGTACCTCAAATGCATTGTGCATTCGACATTGATCAATATGGCCCAACAGCATGTAATTTAAATGAATATTTCCGAAGATATTGCAGATTTAAAATTCAGGGACATAGTGGTTGCGGTGGTGCCGACCGGCGGGCCGGCACAGCCAGGATAGGGATAGAAATCGAATACAGAGAGCCAGAGAATCATCTGTAGAGCGTGAGGCTCGCCTCAGCCAAGATAGATGTATTGGTTCCCCGAATTCTTCTGATACCATCGGATTCACTGATCCAATTTAAACGCCTACAATTTTCGGTAAAGATATATTTTGCAATGACCATTAATAAATCGCAGGGTCCAACTCTCAACGCTACAGGCTTATATTTGAGCGTTGAGTGTTTTTCACATGGCCAATTATATGTCGCTCTTTCAAGAGTAACCTCTAAAGAAAACATGTTTGTATTCTCTCGATAAAAATGCTCCGAACGTTGTATATAAATAAATTCTGCAGTATATTTAGTATCAGCATTTCAACCGTGCGAAGCTGGGGCAGGCAGCTAGTATACTATCCGCCGTATTCACACAGCATTCAATCTCCGTTAAGTCCTAACTGAGGTCCTCAGTTAAGGATAAATAAGAATCGCAACCTCAGTTTAAGTGAAAATTAACGTTGAACAGGCCTGTTTCAGCACCGTTACATACGTTAACTGAGGTTGCGATTCTTATTTATCCTTAACTGAGGACCTCAGTTAGGACTTAACGGAGATTGAATGCTTTGTGAATACGGCGGTATATCTGACTATTATTTCTTACGAGAACTGGTGATCCAGCAACCAATTCAATAGAAATAATAAGACGTATTAATTCTGACAGAAGACTCTGAATCTGTCGTTTACGAGATAAATAAGAATCAGTCCATTATCGACTCACGATCGATACTTGATACCGAGCAGAAGCTTCCCTTCCATAGAGGGGGCTACCAGTATCGAAACTCTGTTCACTATGATGTAGGGTAGATCTCGAACCTGATTCTATTAGTTGCTGGGTGTTCTGGGAAGATGGGGTTGTAACGTTCCTTTTTGATCCAGGCAGAGGTTTGCTTATGGTTTGCTTGCGATAAGTTTGTCGTTCATATTGCCATTCAATTTGAGGTTGGGTCTCAATAGTACCAATCGACGCATAAGGAATAGTGTTCAAGGAACCTGATGAATTGGCACTATTGTTTCGTTTTGACGTCATGAAATTTTGTCAGAGTCGGCGTCGGTCAAATGAGATCGTCCATTTTGTGGAAATTCAGCGAGCCCCCTCATAAATCCAGCACCTTCGGCATGCATGGCCGCTGGATCGATACATGAATTACGAAAAGTGAATTTTGAATGAGGTCTCCATATTTCGGAGGTCAATTGAGGTAATGGCAAGCAACCCTTGCGACGTAATTCATAGTCAGTGCTATCACCTTAACCCACTTAATACCATGGTCATTTTAAAAGGATCACTACAAAAGTCTGTAATACAACAGTTCGGCTTTATTGTCAGGGATGGCACTGCACTCGTTACATCCTAAGATATCTATCTAACTGTTGTTTATTTATTTTTCATTCCATCAACAGTTCTTGAGAATTGAATTGCTAGTTATAGAAGAGCAAATTCTCAATGGCATCATGAGATAACTGGATTTAAGCATTCTAAGATTATTTTATGATAATTGGTTGACATGGTTTTTATTAAACCATGAACTTATTGAATATAGAATAGGTGGATTTCAATTGAGAATTTCTTTCCATCCACTATTTAATATTCTCAAAAGTGGTACATCAATATTGTCGTCCTTTATAAAGGACCCTGGCGTTATGGGCTACTACGATTAGTATCAAATAAAATATGACAATTTGTTCACTTTTTGAAATACTAGAGGAAATTGAAAATATGTGGATTCGGGAAGTCAAGACGAGGTTACTGTTCACAATCTATCTAGTAGGCATCTAACAGTCGAAGCGGAAATTAGACGAAGTGTTAAATATTCAGACTCTTACGAAGATGATCTTCGCTTGGCGACCTTCATAGGGATCACCAACATGATTCCTCAGGCAGCAAAGCGAAAAAATATATTCATAGGAAGTCGGTGAAATAATTACAAGAAATTCAACTGGCGCTTTTAGAAGATATATTGCGCAGGAATTTCTTGAATCATATAAGAAAAGAGGGCCTGTACGTTTGGTTGCTACTTTTCATAGTCATACGCGGTACGACATATCGGCCATTTGGTTGTTTATCAAAATACACAACGTAAATGCACCTATTTCCATGAATAGGTTAATTTCTTGTACTATAAATGTTAAGTAGACCTTCATCCTAAACAATGCTTTCTACTTTTCGGAAAAAAATAATATTGTTGTGTTATAATCAAGTAATATGAACATTTCTCATATTGGATAAAACTTGGGAATCCAAAGTAGTTCATATTACCAGGGTCTTTTTAAAAGGACAGCTGTTTTTTTGAAATCTAATCAAAATTTTTTAAAATGGTTTTCACTGAATATATTTGTATTCAATATCTGAACCCAAAATTATCATCAGGATTAAAATACTTCCAAGTAAAAGTTTTGGTAATATCTGGCTAAGGCGGAAAGCAATTATATAATCCCTATTGTTAAAAGTAGTTGATATCATTACTATCCAATAGAGGCTTGTGGTTCGTGGTATACTCCCAAAAATATTTAGTGTAAAAAAGTTTTCAAGACTCACCAGAAGCCCAGGCAACAGAGATCTTCCTAGGATGTCTCTGAGGGGTTGAATTTGGGCATTTATAGGATTCGCCCTATCTATTCCAGGCAATGAGATTCCCAGATTGGAGTCGTGTAACCCTCTATGGTACAACTGTTTTCTCAATTTCAATAAAAGTGACAAGGTAGTTTGGCGGTCCGAATGGATTTCTTGCGATTTATTCAACGAAGATATAATTTCTGATCCTTCAACTATAGAGTTCCGGGATTTGATCTTCCAATGACCATTCTGAAGCGTTTAAGAACGGGTCATGGTCCTTGCAATAGCATTCTTTTCAGATGGAACGCAGTGGAGAGCACTATGGTACCCCGTTACACTAACCTCTGCTAACACTTTTTTCTTATTGTTAGATATATATGTATATATTCTTTTGAAATATATTCAATAAAGCGTGTGTATGAAATAGTTAGCAGAGGTTAGTGTAACGGGGTACCATACAATTCGATGTATGATAAAAGAGCTTAGGGAAAAACCTCAGCAGAAACACCATGTCTGCCCGTTAGTGTTGTGATTTATGATAATTGAAATTGTTAACAAAATATGCTGAAATATTAAATATTGAAGGTCATCGTTTTCATCACTATTGATTCTACCTCGAATAAGCTGAGAGGTTTCTCTAAGGTACCCAAACTCAAACTGGAAAAGGAAAAGACAAAAGGAGAAAACGAAAACATTGAAAATAGAGTATTCCATGGTTTATTAAATAGATTTGAAATTCACCGCTCATTCCGAAAAAGACTCAGAAACATTATGAATAGCCCTAAAACCATCCTGGAATCTATGTATGGGACAATTATTAACTAAATGATATATGGTCCCCTCTGGTTCCACACATTCACAACTAGGGCTCTCAACTGAGTTCCATCTGAAAAGCATGCTGTTGCAACGACCATGACCATGATTCAGATGAGACTACATTTTCGTTGGAAGATAACCCCGGAACTCTTTTCGAAGGATCAGAAAAATCTTTGTTGAATAAATCGCAAGAAATCCATTCAGACCGACAAACTTCCTTGTCGCTTTTATTCCAATTGAGCAAACAGTTGGACCATAAAGGATTACGTGACTTCAATCTGGAAATCTTATTGCCTGGAATATAGGAGAGAATCGGAAAAGAATTAAATTTATTCCAAGAATTTGAAACAGCAGTCTGTCTAAGAATGCGGGGCGGGACAATGTTGGAAAGAACTGGTAGCCAATGAATTATTGTAGATCTAATAGTTCTAGTGATGATCCTCATAGAAGAATTCAGTTGTGCACCAATTTCTTGCGCATGAACTCTGTTAAATCAGACGGGGCAACAATATTAAGCGGCAAAAAAAACCAAGGCTGATTATTGAGGAAATAACAACAAAATATCGGATGGATATCATTCCGAAACCGTTAAGCCGATTATGTCCATTAACGAAGATATCAATCGCATTAGGAAGCGCAACATACTCTGAAAATCCCAAGTTAATATTTATTTCCGTTCGGAAGTTATCGTGGCAACGATAGGCCGGCATTTGGGCCAAGTGATAATATTCTCTTCCCTAGAATATGCGCGCAAGAACGATAAAAATCTGATATCACCCTGTGGCTTGATTATGGAGCGTTTGCGGATCTATGTTCTGAGGACATTTTTGTCTCAAAATTGAACATTTTATCTAGTGTTTATGATATTTCACTGGGAAAGCACTGTGGACGGGAGCTTTGACGCTCTTGTTCAAACTTATCTCCGAAAGTATTGGGAATGATATCAATGGATTCTTATGATAGGTTCGAGAGTTATCGTGTTAAGTGCCGGTCGGACTGATTCGATTTTGTCCACGGATTCTTGATCAGTCAGTCAAACCAAATCGTTTAAGACCATTTTCTTCCAAAAATTCGAAAATTACAGACATTTGGGCAGATTGATAAGTATTCTGTTCATAGGAACAAGAGCGCCAAAAATTGAATCAACTCGCATATTAGTCGGGTTCAAAATGAAAGGTAATAAACGTAGGGACTGGATAATAGTTGATCTGATGACGTCTATTGATACTCAGAAATGTATTAAAAACTCCCAAGATTCTCTAATGATCAAGAACTGGAAAGCAATTACCGTTTACACAGAAACACAACAAACAACTGGATGCAGAAAGCCAAGTGGTACTATTTCCAGAACTAGATTGAAGATAGCAGATATATATCTAGAACTATGTGTATAATTACCCTCAACGATGGCACAAACTCTCAGAATAAAAAGAATGACCGGATAACATTGTCGGGCACTACACAACAATTAACCCCAATTTCGTTGAAAACATTTCCAAGCACCACATACCATACAAAGTAGGTCGAAATCCTGGTATACTTCTCCAGATTATTCCTTATTTTTAGCGTACCTACTAGATTGGATGTATGTAGTTGAGTTGAGAATTCTAATAAAGCTTTCTTGTTTTGATTTTGTTTAATCAACAGACAGACATGTAGATTGCAGAATATATTCTGAGTAAATATTATGTTGAAACCAAATGATTGTCGAACATCGCTGTTACAATTCTAGAGGCAAATATTTTTAATAATTGGTGGTTTAAAATTCAAACAATTGTTAGACACGAATTATGTGAGGATATTTTGAGAGCAGTGCCGAGTATATCGACAACGGAAGCAGAAAAGAAGGACTGACAAGAGAAGGGCGTGAAGGCACAGTCAATTATATTACAGGGCTGTCTGGTGATAGTATATATTCTAAAACAAGTTGTAGAATGGGCTCCTATTCAAACACGAATGCGAAATTCGAAAACGAGCGAGGTTTCGAAGGCATGAGTGTTGAAATTGATTGATGATATTATCTCTATTTCAGCCAAGTTTTGTGAAATACTGTTGAACTTTGATGAAAACCTCGGATTATACAACCTAGTGACTTTTGTATTGTATTTTGGCAGTTGGTGTGACTGTTACGAAAGTTGACAGATGACTGAATTATTATCATTCCCAACTCTAGGAAACCAATACTTTCGAAGTTATTCCTAATAGACACATTTTGGAGCTCTTGTTTTGATTTAGTTTCTTTTATGATGCAGTTCTGTTATAAGAATCCATTGATCATTCCTAACTCTGAAAACCAAAAATTTCTGAGTTTGAACAAGAGCGCCAAAGCTCCTGTTCACAGGGCTTTCCCACATTTTGGCGCTCTTGTTCCTCGGAACAGAGTACTTATCAATTTGCACAAATGTATGTAATTTTCGAATTTTTGGCTGAAAATGTTCTTGAATGATTTGGTTTGACTCACTGATCAAATCGATTCTGTCCGGTCGTCCGGCCGGCCGTCAACACGATAACTCTCGAACAGAATGAGCTAGACAGTTGAAATTTTCAGAGTAGGTTTCAGGGATAAATATCTCTGTTGAGTTCGTTATTGAGCAAAATCGGTTTAATAGTTTCGGAGTAACGAATTAAAATATCTTTTTTCACATTACAACGTTTCAATTCAAATTTTTTTAAGTTGCAGTTTCATCATAAGAATCCATTGTTATAATTTTCAACTCTAACAAGCTAATTCTTTCGGAGATATGATGTTTCAAATTTTCAATAATACATCGTAAGTTCTATGTATTCACAAAATGTGAACACAGAATCTGTCTGTGTTCACTATTCAAAAATGTCATCTTTTCTAGCTATTAGAGATTTTGATGTAGTTTATGGAGGCAATAGGAAAGAAGAACATGATGAAATCATCAAAAGAAATTACTGTTCTTTGACCACTGAGGTTAATATTACCTTTTACTTTCTTAAGTAGTGAGACATGACATGTTTCTGTACAGAGTATTTTCATAATGTTGCTAGCAAAAAAATACTGAAATATGGATCTTCTTTTGTGTATCGAAAATTATTTCTTGAGTTAAGGTTCATAATACAGAAAAAAATGTTTTAGTGGTATGAACTATTGAATATCAAATTATGAAAAGAAGATAGTGTTTTTTAATATATTTTGAACTATTAAAATAATTTGTTCGTAATCCACTACCTACTCAAATATCAGGAAAAAATGAACAATCTGTTATGATTGTCTCCAGCCTTGCTCTAGACATTTTGATGATACTTTCCTTAGGTATTTCGAGTTGTGAAAACTATGCACCGAGTGTAAGTTGCAACAACCCATTCCACGAGGTTGAATCATTGCAGATTGCTCATTTAATCTTGATAAATAAATTTAATGACAACTTTTTGAGCATTGAAGCATTGAAGCATTGTAGATTGCTCTTTTTGGCGCTCTTGTTCCTCGGAACAGAGTGCTCATCAATTTGCCCAAATGTCTGTACTTTTCGAATTTCTGCCTGAATATGGTCTTAAACGAGTTGGTTTGCCCCACTGATCGAGAATCCGTGGTCGTAATCGATTCTGTCCGGCCGTCTGGTCGTTAACACGATAACTCTCGAACGAAAAGAGTTAAAGTATTGAAATTTGCAGGGTAGGTTTGGAGCGTAAATATTTCGGACAAGTTCGTTAACGGGCACAATCCATCGAGCGGTTTCTAAGTTATAGTCGTTTTTAATAAAAACATTTTTGGTGCTCTTGTTGCTCGGAACAGAGTTCTTATCAATTTGCTCAAATGTTTGTAATTTTTGCCTGAAAATGGTCCTCAACGACTTGGTTTGACTGACTGATCGAGAATCCGTGGTCGGAATCGATTTGTCCGGCCGTCCGGCCGTTAGAGTTAATGTATTGAAATTTGCAGGGTGGGTGTGTAGCGTAAATATCTCGGACAAGTTCGTTAACGGGCACAATCAATCGCGCGGTTTCTGAGTTATGGCCGTTTTTATTAAAAACATTTTTTATGAATATTTCCGAAACCTATCACTCGATCTATCTGATATCTAGCGTCAAACTGTAGAATAATGACCCTTATATGCATGCGAACTTTTGTATTGATCGGGTTGCCATAAAGAGTAAAAAAAAATTTTAAAAATTTTTTAATTTTGTTTCTACAATAACTGTCGAACATAGTGAGCTAGGCAGTTGAAATTTTTCAGAGAAAGTTTGAGAGATAAGTATCTTGGTTAAGTTTGTTATTGGGCAGAATAGGCCTGGCAGTTTCAGCGTAACGAAAAAAAAATTTTTTTACATTACAAATTTCAAATTCAGTTTTTTTTTGAGATGCAGTTTCATCATTAAAATCCATTGATATCATTTGCAACTTTAACGAGCTAATACTCTCGAATATATGATTTTTTGAAATTAAGGGCCTGTTTCACCACTTGCTGATAAAGACCCGGATATGAATCCAGCAGATAAAATATCTGCTGGAAATAGCGTGAATATCTGCTGGATAAATCTGTCAGATAATTATTTTCTGTTTCACCACGCGGGTCCTAGATAAAATATCTACTAGATAGCTATCTGACAATTTAATGGAAGGTGTCTTTGGCAACGTCGCATTTATGCTTGCTACTAGTTAAACAAACGTAAGTTGGGGCCTTGTAACTCGTGTATTTATGTCTCTGTGATGATTATTGCATAGAATCAGAATGTTTTGTAAATAATTTTGGAGGTTAGGTTAGATATTGTTAGGTTGTTGTTTTTATGTCGTCTTCTATAAAAGATAGTTTACATAGTCAACTGTTAACTTTGATAGTCGAAACCTGGAACTAAACTTTTCCTCGTCGTACTCAGCAAAATGATCAACTGTGGTTCTAATTTTACGACGTTTTCGTCGACGTGAGATACGTACAAGTAAATCGTCGAACTCGTCCTCTAAAAATTCGAAAAGATCCATGTTCACACAAATAAGGTGCTGCTGCTCCAAAAACAGTTCAAGAAAGAATGACTACTTCGCCTGTCAAAATACTCAAAATACACTCGATAACATGTCATTGCCCATATGAATGACGCCTGTCATGATAAAAGTTGAGTTATCCAACGAATAAAAATACAGGGTCTTTCACGAGGAACCTCACCCATATTTATACGGGAAACTACTGAACGTAATTTCATGAAATTCAGCACTTATAAGTACTTCACGATGCTGATGAAATCTAAAATATTTTCAAGGCATGAGCACCTCCGGTTTTTCCGGAAATGACGTCAACTTCCGTTTTTCAAATTAGAACACCATTTTTTCATTGCAGAAATAGATTCCTTAGAAAATTTCAAGTTATTTTGATGTAACCTTTTTCAGTTTTGGTTGGAAAATTCTGTCTGAGCGGAAAAATTCGAAAAAAAAATCGAAAATAGAGCTCCGCTGAAACAAGAATAACTTCGAGGTTTTTGGATGGAAAATTTTCATTTTTGGGATTTTTCAAGATATAAGATTGATGTATCCACTTTAGCAATCGAAATCGCGATTCATGATACAGGGGGTGAAAAAATCGCTTTCAAAGTTAGGGATGACAAAATCGTGAAAAATCATTTTTTTCAAATTAGAACCCCATTTTTTTATGGCAGATATTGAATCTACGTTAAAAAATAATGTGAGTGTATGCATCACACCCTTGCCCTGAAATGGATATTTTCTGAGTTATTCACAAAAAACTGTTTTTCGTCTTGAATTTTCAGCTATTTCTTTTCCCTTCACGCCAAAAAGATGAAATTTTCAGGAACTGTTATTTGAACCATGCTGTAGATTTTTCACCCCTTCTTGAAACCGACTTCAAATTACTATTAGGAGAACCATGGCAAACTCTCGCAGTTATAACTAGAGAAGATGCTCAAAGTTTTGACCGTTAATTTCTAGACATTTATTTATACGTCTCAGGAATGCTTCGTGCGTTGCTCTTCTTATTTCATCGTCAAATTGAATGGTCCCATGTTACCTCTGCTAATACTTCATCGGTTCATCAGTTCGGTATTTGGTGAATGTGAAAAAGGCCATTTCTAATTAAATCGTGTTTTCGGATAATATGTTCCACCTCTGGTTTGAAATGAAACGTTACTCTATTGTCAACCTGTGTAGATGAAAAACGTCTCAAGTATCCCAAACCGTGTTTGAAGTTGTTGTTGTGATGTTGAAGCATCATGAAATATATTAAACATCAAACACGGCTGATACTAAGTGTTTCCGCTCATTTCCCCCAATTTATAATTTGTTCTGAACGCCACAGTTGAAACGGAGAAATGAAAATCGCCGGTAGCACTCGGAGGAAATGGAACCGAAATTCCATGGGCGATATTGAAAGAAACGACCTCGCTCGAATTTATACATAAGAACAGCGGTCTGGATTCGCAGATGTTTGTTTGAAATGAGAAATTGGCCGTTTTCGTTCGCAGATGAAAGATGGGGGTATTTTAGTTAGTTCCTGAGGGACTGAACGTCATATTTATCTTGGGGTTCTTACGATGCCCTTCGCAGCCCCTGGGGTCAAAACGTTCCCGAGATTATGACTGCTTCGCGGAAATAACGAGTACGAGTTTTCCGAACCTAGAAGACGTATGGGGAAAAGTGGAATGGCGGAATGCTGCAAGATACTGATAGTTCCTTTGGTCTCGTTCTGGATATGGTAATTATGCGGTGTTCCTCTCCAACAAGAATGGTGTTTGTGATCACCTCGTTTAGTTTAGCGATCCAAAGGATACTTTCGCTGTTAAAAATGCCAATTTTATCCACAATGAAACGCCTTCATTACTGTTGGTATAATAGCGCCAATAAGAATCTATAATATAAAAACAGACAAATTATATCTCCGAAAGTATTGGTTTCTCAGAGTTGGGAATTATATCAATGTATTCATATAATAGAACTGCATCCTAAAGGAAATTCAATTCAAATAATAGTTTATTTATCAAGATTAAATGAGCAATCATGAGAATGAGAAAAGCACCATGGAAGAAATCAAATTAAATCTGGCCAATTTTGCCCAATAACGAACTCAACCGAGATATTCATCTCCCTAAACTACTCTGAAAATTTCAACTACCTACCTCATTCCGTTCGAGTGTTATATCTATGTCTATGGATGAAAAGCAGTCTCACTACTCTCAGATCTCTTACTTCATGTTCAGTTCCGAAATGTAAGAATTTTCTGAGAAAAACTAATATCGGAGCAAACAACTGAGATTTAACTCACTTCGCTCACAATTCTTTGATTGATTAGTCTCAGGAACATCATTTGACATTATGACAATTCATATTCATACATAGAATAATATCATTCTGTGATAACGTTGAAATACGATTTATTATTGAAATTTTGAAAAATCATATCTCCGAAAGTATTAGCTTGTTAGAGTTAAAAATGATATGATTGGATTCTCATGATAAAACTTTTTATTAAAAAAAATTTAATTTGGAATTTGTTTCGTAAAAAAAAAATTTTTTTTTTGTTACTCCGAAACCATTTGTCCGATTTTGCCCAGTAACGAACTTAGCCGAGATATTTATCCCCCAAACCTACTCTGAAAATTTCAACTCTCTAGCTCATTCCGTTCGAGAGTTATCGTGCCTACGGCCGGCCGGACCGGCCGGCCGGCCGGATCGGCCGGTCAGAATGAATTTCGACCACGGATTCGTGATCAGTGAGTCGAACCAAATCGTTTAAGACCATTTTCATCGAAATATTCGAAAATTACAGACATTTGGGCAAATTGATAAGCACTCAGTTCCGAGGAACTAGAGCGCCAAAAAGATTTAAAAACAGACAAATTATATCTCCAAAAGTATTGGTTTCTCAGAGTTGGGAATTATATCAATGTATTCATATAATAGAACTGCATCCTAAAGGAAATTCAATTCAAATAATAGTTTATTTATCAAGATTAAATGAGCAATCATGAGAATGAGAAAAGCACCATGGAAGAAATCAAATTAAATCTGGCCAATTTTGCCCAATAACGAACTTAACCGAGATATTCATCTCCCTTAACTACTCTGAAAATTTCAACTACCTACCTCATTCCGTTCGAGAGTTATATCTATGTCTATGGATGAAAAGCAGTCTCACTACTCTCAGATCTCTTACTTCATGTTCAGTTCCGAAATGTAAGAATTTTCTGAGAAAAACTAATATCGGAGCAAACAACTGAGATTTAACTCACTTCGCTCACAATTCTTCGATTGATTAGTCTCAGGAACATGGAACATCATTTGACATTATGACAATTCATATTCATACATAGAATAATATCATTCTGTGACAACGTTGAAATACGATTTATTATTGAAATTTTGAAAAATCATATCTGAGATTTTTCTCACTTCGCTCACAATTCTTCGATTGATTAGCATAGACAAGATATACTATGATTGATTAGTCTCAGGAACATCATTTGACATTATGACAATTCATATTCATACATAGAATAATATTATTCTGTGATAACGTTGAAATACGATTTATTATTGAAATTTTGAAAAATCATATCTCCGAAAGTATTAGCTTGTTAGAGTTAAAAATGATATGATTGGATTCTCATGAAAAAACTTTTTATTAAAAAAAATTTAATTTGGAATTTGTTTCGTAAAAAAAAAATTTTTTTTTTGTTACTCCGAAACCATTTGTCCGATTTTGCCCAATAACGAACTTAGCCGAGATATTTATCCCCCAAACCTACTCTGGAAATTTCAACTCTCTAGCTCATTCCGTTCGAGAGTTATCGTGCCTACGGCCGGCCGGACCGGCCGGACAGAATGAATTTCGACCACGGATTCTTGATCAGTGAGTCGAACCAAATCGTTTAAGACCATTTTCATCGAAATATTCGAAAATTACAGACATTTGGGCAAATTGATAAGCACTCAGTTCCGAGGAACTAGAGCGCTAAAAATGAATCGCAAAATGTGTTGGTAAGCGCATAACTCAACAGTGCCTGGACCAATTTGGCAATTCTTTTTTTTAAATGTTCGTTGAAGTCCAAGGATGGTTTTTACGGCGAGAAAATTTCGAATAATTGCCGGGAAATCTCTAAAAACAGCCCTTTTTTTTCCCATACAAACGTTTTCTAACTAAAATGTAGAGTCAATTTGAAGTTTATGGCTATTCAATAAAGTTGGAGTTGGAGTTGGAGTTGGCGTTGAAGCTGGCGTTGGGGTTGGAGTTGAAGTTGAAGTTGGAGTAGGCATTGTGGTTAGAGATGGAGGTGGAAATGGAGATGGAGGTGGAAATGGAGATGGAGGTGGAAATGGAGTTGGAGTTTGAGTTGTCGTTGAAGTTGGCGTTGGGGTTGGCGTTAGGATTGGAGTTGGCGTTGTAGTTGGGGTTAAAGTTGGTGGTGGAGTTGGCATTGGAGTTGGCGTTGGGGTTGGACTTGAAGTTGAAGTTGGAGTAGGCATTGTGGTTGGCGTTGGTTATGGAGTTGGCGTTGTAGTTGTAGTTGGAGTTGCAGTTGGATTGGAGTTGGAGGTGGAGATGGAGGTGGAAATGGAGTTAGAGTTTGAGTTGGCGTTGGGGTTGGCGTTAGGATTGGAGTTGGCGTTGTAGTTGGGGTTAGAGTTGGTGTTGGAGTTGGCATTGTAGTTGGCGTTGGGGTTGGAGTTGAACTTGAAGTTGGAGTAGGCATTGTGGTTGGCGTTGGTTATGGAGTTGGCGATGGTGTTGGAGTTGTAGTTAGATTGGAGTTGGATGGAGGTGGAGATGGAGGTGGAAATGGAGTTCGAGTTTGAGTTGGCGTTGAAGTTGGCGTTGGGGTTGGAGTTGGCGTTAGTGTGGGTAATAATGTGTGCCATATTCAATCACTGCATAATGTCTTAAATTCATTCTTTGTGAGTTTATTGTGATCAGTTTGTGATTCTGCTAGGTTCAGTTAAGACCACATGTCTGTATGATAATATGTATATAGAAGAATAACAGTATTTGATATTCATAACCCCAATGACATCCAACAAATAAGTTGTGAAATAACTTAAAATAAATTATTTCGAAGGCTAGAAAAAGGGCACTGCCCGAAACGTCGTCAATTACAATTATATTTTGAATAATATTAAACCCTGAATATCAAATACTGTTATTCTTCCATAAGTCACACAGGGTAAATACTTTTCATTCGATAAATATGTATATATGTATAAGGTATCGTATATTGTGAACTTAGGTACCTACGCAAGTACTTAATTGATTTTTTTTTGTGAAATTAGGATTCTAGTAAAGGGTTTTCCAATAAGAGGTGTTATTTTGAATAGCCCGCTATTTCGGTAGATGTCACTTTTGAAGCTGTCATTTTTTGACATTTGACAAGTAGAAACTACGCTATTAATAAAAATGGAACGATACACGCTTCAAGAACGCATTGAAATGATTAAAATTCACTATAAAATGGTGAAAATTTGGCAGAGATGGTTCGTAAAACTCGAACATTTTTGGGTCGTCGTGAGAGCCTTGTCGGAAAATAATATAAAGAAATTGGGAAAAATTCCAGCTATTGGGACAAGTTAGTTATGTGAAGAATAAAACCCGTGCACGTCGCTCAAGAACAGCCGAGAATATTGCTGCTGTAGCCGAAAGTGTGGAAGAAACCCCAGGTTTGTCCATTCCTCGTCGTTCTTTGGAATTAGGCATTCCACAAACGTCATAACACCGTATTTTGCATACAGATTTGGGTCTTAAGGCCTATAAAGTTCAGTTAACACAAGAACTCAAGCCGGCCGATCATCAACAACGTCGTGTCTCCGCTGATTGGGTCGTTGAAATGCATGAAAATGATCCGGAATTCCATCGAAAAATCATCTTGAGTGATGAGGCCCATTTCCACCTCGGTAGCTTCGTCAAAAAGCAAAATTGTCGCATCTGAGGCTCGGAAAACCCAAGTGTTATTGTTGAAAAGCCTCTCTTTTCTCAACGTGTGAGTGTTTGGTGTGGTTAATGGTACGGTGGAGTCATTGGACCTTACTTTTTCGAAAATGAGGCTGCAGCAACAGTAACGGTGAATGGATTGCGCTATCGAGAGATGATTAATGATTTTTTATGGCCGGAATTGAATGGTATTAATCTGGACAACGTTTACTTTCAACAAGACGGCACTACGTGCCACACAAGCAACGAAACCATTGATATTTTGCGGGAAAAGTTTCCGGACCGTGTTATCTCTCGAAGGGGTGATCAGAATTGGCCGCCGAGATCTTGTGATTTAACACCTTGCGACTTCTTCCTTTGGGGCCACGTGAAAGAGAAGGTCTACCCCAATGGCCCAGCGTCGATTCAAGACCTCAAAGATGGAATTCGTGAGGCTATCGAGGACATAGGGCAGCCACTTTGCGATTTGTTTATGGAAAATTTCATTGAAAGGATATGGTCCTGTAAGCGTGGTCGTGGTGGTCATTTGCCACAATTATATTTTCCACTATTAACGGCATAGCTTCTTCTTTATAATGAAATAAACATCCGATCATTTATATTGAAAAATGGCATTTTTCTTTGAATATCAAAATAACACCTCTTATTGGAAAACATATTATTATTGTTTTTTTTTAATGTTTTATATGTTCACCAAATGTATTATTTAAAAATCTTTTGAAATATATATCTATAATTAAAACTGCTGCCTTGTCGAAAAATTAAATTTGGAAAATCATTTCATTCTTTTTTGAAAATCCGATTGAAATAATGAAATTTTTTTGGTATTATGGAAATGTAACATTATATTAATGTTGTCATTTTTTGGTTTTGTAAAACCATCCCATAGAAAGAGGATAATAATGAATATCTTACGATATTATCTTCACATACTTTTTATAAAGCTGTAACGTTATTGTGATTACATTCAACACATTCAATTCATATCGCAGCGATATTTAGTTTTGTTATACAGTTTCATTATTCTTATGAAATCGAAATGCATTTTTCCTCTGAACGATCCTATTGAATCCATGAGAAGCATTCATTACCAATATTAAAGTATACTATTTGTTTATAATGAAACTAAGTCCACTAGGTGAATGCTTCGAATCATTTTTGCCTATTTAGTAGGAGAAGATCATTGCTCTTAAGGTTTTTCCTATTGTGGTAATGAGATTTTTTTCTCAGTGTTTTGGTCAATAAACGAAAAAAATTCTCTGAGATTTTCTTAATTACCATTTGAAGTAGAATTAAAATATTGAATATACGTAATCCGTTCTGCCAGGATACTATCATTTTGTCCAAATGTCTGTAATTTTCAAGCACTTTGCAATTTATGAGCTGAACTTGAGGGGCCAGCTTTGAGCTGAGTGAGTGTAAGTATCTAGGCGTTATCCTAGATAGCAAACTCGTCTGGAACAGTAACATAAACCAGGTTACCCTCACTCCTATAGTGGGCATGTGGCATGTAGGCATGCAAAAAGCTCTTTGGGATAACTTGGGAAGTTCAAAAATGGTACTTTGTCCCTACGCGGTTGTGATAAGGTATGTTATGACCTATGACTCACTAGCACGCCGATATGATATCGTTCAAATATACTATATATAGATTCGATCGAGTTCAAATCTAGAACATGGCTGTATAATAAGCTGAAATAATGAGGTGCATTTCTATCTTCAATATCCATTCTTTCTTCCAATGAGATATAATGAGTTGACAAATCGCAAAAAACATTCTGTATAGCAGTACTTTTTACATCTAATAAAAGGTGCATATGGTATACTCCATTCACTTTTATAAAGTCTACCGGTTGGCCATGAAATTTTGACACATTTCACCGTGTACATTTTGAAAATGTTAGGTTATGCTCATTTTCCTGTCAGATAACTACGCAACGTTGTCCTCTCTACATAGAAGTCGTAGTAATTACGTATTTTTCACAAGGTTAATTTTCTTGGGAAAAATGATGAATTTGAGAAGATATTATGTGAATTCAACAATTGCAAACACTGTTCATGAAAATTTTTCATCTGTTGTTACTATGGAAAATATTTCACGTATATAAACTGGTTGGAAGATTCAGTTCTGCTATTTTCTTGTACGGAAATCAAGAATCAAGTGTTGAAATTTTAATGAAAAATAATGGATACAGTAGTCCGTTACTTTGTGATAGTACATTTGAAAAAAGAATAAAAGTACCTGGATATCCCGGCAGAACTTCTAAACGAACAGACGTACCTATGGAATTCCCCACTTTTAGAAATTCTCAAGAAATAAGCATTTGAATACCTTGTTGCACAACTTAAAATACACCAGTTTAAAAATGTTGTAGTCACTGTTAAACCTTCATAAAATTTAGTGATTGGATAGGAAACTAAGTAATTTCATTCGAGAGTTCAACATGCCCTAAGACAGAATGAAGTTTTCCTATTGCAGATTTCAGTTCTGCTTCTGCTTCTTCAAAACTCCTTTCGGCATTTTCAATTTGAAAGCGAAGAGTTCTTTATTATTCGAAGATAATGATATGTGACAATATTTTGTCTAAGATAGAACATTATGTTGAGTTGATTGTTGAGAGTAGAAATTGGCAACGTCTGAGAGAATCGTTTTGGCATTGACGATATTTCAGAAGTGCCAACCTGCCTTTGTTCTAGTTACAAAAACGTGATAGACCTAAATCATGGCCAACCGGGAGACTTTTTAAAAGTGAATGAAGTATAATTACATCACTGAGCCGATAAGATCGAGCGGATTTTATGATCACGTGATTTTCGAGTCTTTCGAGCGTCTAGGAATATCCAAACGCGATTGTTGATTCCGAATTTGAAATTCTAACCTAAATTTACTGCTTCCATCATATTAAAATTTCAAAAATATAAATAATGATTTATAAATCAATCTATTACATATGGGGAAGAGATAGATACTCGATAGCGATTCAGAAGATGAGGAAATCAACCATGAAGAAAAAATATGGTAGTTGCCGAAGATACCGCTATGAGATTTACAGATAATCAATTTAGGCATCATTTTCGAATAACTCCGGTCGCCTTCTTTTAATAAAATTGCATGAAGTTCATGAAGATAACGTGCCGAGAGGCCATCCTGAAGTCGCAATGGAGAAGCAATTAATGATTTGCGTGTGGTACCTTGCTAACAAAGAATCATGTTAAAAAAAAACATACGTTCTTCCATTTAACAGAAATGTTTTCTGTTGTTCCTTGGCAAATTTCGCATTCATAAAGCATTTTCAAATTTTTTTTTCATTCAGTAGAGAACAAAATATATTACTTAAGGATCTGTGATCTGTAAATATCTGTTTCAATTCATCTAAATACGTCCAATATACCATATTTTATTCTCTTTGACCAATTAATGGTTTTAAATATCAATATAAATGCATTTAAATAACTGTTTTTCTACATCCTCTGAAGCTGAAAATGATATATATTTCTAACTCAGTATTAAAAGGTTATATTTTTATACAAATTCCTTTATTACGAATGAGAAGTAATAGAGAAACCAATTAAACATAAATAATGTTCTAGAGTGTAACAAAATATCCTACTCTTTTAATTGATGAACATTTCAAATTGCTTCGCTAGATTTATGAAGATGATATTTATACATATGTCGTCAGAGTAAAAGTGTTAAATAAAACAGCATATTATTCAGATTTCAATTCCATTTCGAATCAGGATATGATACTCGAGCGAGTACTCGACTAAATATTATACACTCATATTTTCATTAGCATCACTGGAGAATTTATTCTTCTTGAAAATGTGTGCACGTTACAAATCTCAACCTATAAGGCATAGGTACATAGAATTTCCATATTGGCTCACTAATTAAAAATTGTCGAACACATTCATCCCTTAATTATTTCAAATTTTAGGTTAGACCAGGCATCGGCAAACTCTTGAGTCAGAAGAGTTAAGAATTACAATTCACAAAATTTCAAAATTTTTAAAGAGCCAGAAAAATTATTCTTGCCAACAATAAATAGTACTTTAACAAATAAAATTCTTGTAAAAAGATTTGTGAAAAAACTAATCTATTTATTCATGAGAATAAATAACATTTGCGCATGGAATTAGAGCAGCAGCTTCAAATCCAAAGAGCCGCCGACCCCTGGGTTAAACAAATTGCGCTATGTTGACGTACACTCAGGGCCGGTTTCACAATTGCGAGTTAACCCGAGGTTGCGGGTAACCCGAGTGTTGCGCATTCATGAATATCGCTAAATACCTACATGCATCAACTCGCAACCTCGAGTTAACTCGCAATTGAGAAACCGGCCCTCAATGAAACAACTTATCTCTCAACCCTAGACAAGGGATATATATATATATATATATATATATGTTAAAGAAAATAGGATAATGCGGATAAGTATGCGGAATCACCCGTTATACTTTTCCATTTATATATATATATATATATATATATATATATATATATATATATATATATATATATATATATATATATATATATATATATATATATATGTATGGAATGCGTCAAGTTTGAGGTCGTTTTCGGTGGCTTTCTGTCAAGTTTGGAGACACTTGTCAAGTTTGAGGTCCGTCCTCAATCTTTTCTTATGACAAATGGTTAGTTTAGGGTCGTGACCCCAAACTTTTTCAGGAATTGGCTCATTGAATAGTTTGGGGTCATTTTTCAAAAAAATTTTATATTCTGGTAAATTCAACAATTTACATCCTGAAATAACAATTATTACTTCTGTGTCATCATTTTTATACGCAAATTTATGGACTTTAGTATGAATTCACATACATTTCTACCAAATTAATTTCTACAGAATTCTACGCAAATGTTTCATATTTGCGATCCAATTCTGAGGAAACGGAATACTTTCTTGGAAAGTAAAGGTGTTTGAAGCCCAATATTCTCTTTTTCGAACCTCATAAAGATTTTATGAGATTGATCATTCAACTGTGAATTATTTGAAACAATTGGATTTGGGGCGTCTATTATTCACGAGGCTATTAGCTCACATTTTCAGACCATCCCTTCCCCTCAATGATATAATTGTGAGGTTCTATGTTACCCCTCTGCACTACGTAATATCAATACAGGAGAATGGACAATAGAACATACGCGCAAAAGCTCCTGACTTCACGTAAGTGCTTGAACCGTTTTTTTTTCGTAATTTTTTAAAAATTTTCTAGTGGTACGGTCCTCACAAAATTTTACACACGTTTTCCTGTCGATCTTCTTCTACTAGTTACCATGCTTCAATTCGATCGAGTCTATTTTTTTTGAGTAATCGATGATATAATACGCAAAAAAAATTCGCGTTGGCATTCTATAACTAACAACCTTGTTGGAATTGGATCGGTTTTGAATGTTTCGAGACATTGAGGAAAAAACAACCAAATTTCAGATGGGTATAACTCCAGAACTGTTTGGCCAATTATCCCTATAAACAAACTCAAATGTCACATTCAAATGCACAACCTAACCTGAAAATTTGAAGTCACTATCTCTTTCCGTTCTCAGGTTATCGTGACATAAATAATATTTTTTAACAATTTTTTTAAGATTTTTTAGCGATACGATTCGCACAAAATTTCACAAAATTCCTTAGGTTTGTATTCCACAATTACTCACCAAGCCATAATCGTACAATTTTAGTCATGTGTGTTTGAAAATAAACTTTTGAGGCATACATCATTGAAAATAAACCATTACTATACAGGGTGTCTTTTTTCTCATGGCACAATTGTACGTGATTGAAGTGATTTGTGTCACAAACAAAGCATTAACTAAATAGGTACCTTGGATGGATTCTCAAAATATATTTGTTCGAAATCTCCATACAGGGTGTTCTTCTTTTAACGTCAATTGCAACTTGCTGTTTTCCATGCCTCAATCGTACAATTTCATTCATTTGTGTTAAAAAATAAACTTTAGAGGGATACATCATTGGAAATAAATAATTAGTATACAGGGTGTTCTTTTTATCATTGCACAATTGTACGCGATTGAAGTGATTTTTGTCACAAACAGAGCATTAACTAAATAGGTACCTTGGATGGATTCTCATAATGTATTTGTTCAAAATCTTCATACAGGGGTGTTTTTCTAACGTCAATTTCAACTTGCTATTTTTCACGTCATCATCGTACAATTTCATTCATTTGTGTTAAAGAATATATTTTCGAGCCGTACATCGTTGAAAATAAACCATTACTGTACAGGGAGCAGTACACCATGCATTTAAGGCGGAACAGAGTTCGCTGGGTCAGCTAGTGATCAATATATTTGACCTATATAGAACACCATAAACTACTGAAATTTCTGGTTATAAGAGATTCGTTACATCAAGGAAACAATATTCAGGAGCCATTGATTATTCGAGTACCGTCCATTTTTATGTTTAATTTGTACCATAGTTGACAAGAATATAAAATGAAACAGAAAAACTCTCTTAAATTAAGCATGATACATACATGTTCCGGATATTATGTCCTAATAAATCTCAAATAGAATGAATCTCTTAACATACGTTATTAACTTCATTATAACCCCATTCTAAGCAAATTCTTTCTTGAAGTATGCCTAATGTTTAATTATTTCCACTATAACTCAAAAAATATAAACTCGCTCGAATTGAAGCTTGGTAACTAGTCGTATAATATCAACATGAAGACAAGTGTGAAATTTTGTGAGCACCCTGCACCTAAAAAATTCTTAAAAAATAACGAAAAACAAAATTGGTTCAAGCACTGACGTGAAGTCAGGAGCTTGTTCTGTTGTCCATTCTCCTGTATTGGACACTCTTAATGGAATTTACCATTGTAAACTCAATTAAGAGTGACCAATACAGAACAATGGACAATATAACAAACGTGCAAAAACCCCTAGACTTCACATCAGTGCCCGAATCAATTTTTATGGTTAACTTGTAACATATTTGAAAAGAATGTAAAATGAATCGGAAAAATTCTCTTAGATTAAGCATGATACATACGTTTTCTAGACCTAACATTTGTTACTAACTTCATTGTAACATCATGCTGAGCAAAATCTTTCCTGAAATACGCATAATGACTACATATAAATTTCCTGAGGTTTGTCTGCATATAATATGTCCCGATAACTATCAATTGAAAATTTTCTCATAGGGTTCGTGAAATGTCAGATGTACTCTGCGATTCATCGAATTCTTGATAAAATTCCACGTTTCTCTATATTTTCCAAAAGAAAAATATGTAATCCGTAATGTTTAGGGACGTTTTCAGTGACGTAATGTCAAGTTTGGAGACACTTGTCAACTTTGAGGTCCGTCCTCAAACTTTTTCTGGAGTTGGCTTAATGAATAGTTTGAGGACATTTTTAAAAAATTCCTATATTCTATAGTAAAATCAACAATTTTCATCATGAAATGGCAATTGTTACTTCGAAGTGTCATTATTTGTATACGCAATTTATGGACTTTAGTATGAGTTGACACACATTTCTACCAAATTAATTTCTACAGAATTCTACGCAAATGTTTCACATTTGCGATCCAATTCTGAGGAAACGGAATACTTTCTTGGAAAGTGAAGCTGTTTGAAGCCCAATATTCTCTTTTCCAACCTCATAAAGATTTTATGAGATTGATCATTCAACTGTGAATTATTTGAAACAATTGGATTTGGGGGCGTCTATTATTTACGAGGTTATTAGCTCACATTTTTAGACCACCCCTTCCCCTCAATGATATAATTGTGAGGTTCTATGTTACCCCTCTGAATACGTAATATCAATACAGGAGAATGGACAATAGAACATACGCGCAAAAGGTCCTGACTTCACGTCAGTGCTTGAACCGTTTCATATTAGCGATCCATTTCTGAGAAAACGGAATATCTTCTTTGAAGGTGAAGGTGCTTGAAGCCCAAATTTTTTTTTTTCAGATCTCATAAGGATTTTATAACATTTATCATTCAACAGTGAAATATTAAATATTCCAGGGGGTATAACTAGACTCGACTCAAAAACAAACTTAACCTCCCCATTCGGATGTGCAGCCTACTCTGAAAATTGCAAGTCCCTATCTCCTTTCGTTCAAAAGTTATCAAGGCAACGGTCACCCATCTAGCTACTGAACTCACACAAGGCTGCTCGGATCTCCAACAATATAGATCCGATCGTGTTCAAACTTGAAACTCGGTAGTACACTTAGGTTCTGAAGGCTCTCGCAAAATGTCAGCGATGTCGGACGAATAGTTTCTCATATATAGAATTTGATTCATTGATTTTTCAAAAATTTTCTAGTGATACGATCCTCACTACATTTTGCAAGAATTTTTGCATTGGTATTCTACAACTAATAACAATGTTTGAATTGTATCCGTCCTGTATTTTTCGAGTTATTGAAGAAATAACAACCAAATTTCAGATGGGTATAACTCCAAAACCGTTTGGCCGATTATGCTTATAAACTACCTCAACTGTCGCATTCAGATGCACAACTTAACCTGTAAATTTCAAGTAGCTGTCTTTTTCATTTTTCAGGTTATCGTTTTTTTTAATTTTCTAGTGATACGTTTCGCTCGAAATTTCACAACCGTCCTTGGGTTTGCATTCTGCAACACTCCAAGTGTCAATTCGATCGGATTTGTATTGGTTGAAAACAAAATTATCACTCGGAAACCGTTCGGCCGATAATGCCCATTAACGAACTGGTCCGTCGTATTAATTGGGATGTGGCACCAACCCAGAAAATTTGAATTCGCCAGCTCTTTCCGTTGTCAAGTTATCGTGGCAACGGCCGGCTGGCTCGCTGGACAGAATCAAAATTTCACCTCGAATTCTTCATCGGGGAGTCGAGTCCAAACGTTCGAGATCATTTTGGGCAAAAAATTCGAAAATTACAGACATTTGGGCAAAATGATGACGTTTCTACAGGATTGATCAGGATTTACTTAACTTTATTAGCATATAAGATACAAAATCTGAAAATATTGTAAAAAGAATCGATCTAGTTTCAAAGGACGAAGTATTGAGGCATTTTATAGTTAAAAGGAACTTGAGGCTTTAGCGTGATTTGAAAAGTAGTTTAGAGGTCAAAATAGGCCTATCGAGTTTATGATGAATGAGCAAAATCCGCCCAATTATTTCGGAGATTTTGTTTTACCAATATTTCGAAATCTACACATCGGACGTTGAAATTTAATATCTCTAAAAATAACGACTCCAAGTTCCGAAGACAGAAGCGAAAAAAATTTTGATCTCTCGTAAGATTATCGCTAGAGTTTGCTGAAATTTCTTATATAACTAAAGGGCAACGATAAGATGAGTTGAGTATACGATATATCAGATTCATAATGTTTCCATTATCGCAAAAAATAAGATTTTCCTAGAAGCTACGTAATCCAATGATTGTTTAGGATTACCTATACGATTTATTCGTTGCTATGATTTTGATTCACTTTTCATCTCATTTCGAGACACTGAAGAATATCAAAAGACGACCTTACCTGATTCACTAAACCGGATCTAAAATCTACAGATTTTTATCGAAAAATTATGTTCTTCAAAATGTTTTTGCTTATTTATTGCAATGAATATTTTGAACAATTTCCTCCATATACCCAATACGGATTTTGTTTTCTCGATAAAACGGATATGTAATATTCAAAGATGAAAGATGTGAAATTGGCCCACTTTTGAGAACCGTTGGAATAAGAAAACATTTCAGCAGCACACATTTTTTTTTCCGAAAATCGAAAGGTGTAGGGCCAATTTTACCTTAGACTATAGACTATAGACTATAGACTATAGACTACCCAGTAAACATTGATGCATCTCAGTAATATAGCTGAAACATTTCACGTGTAACATGAAACATTTCATTCATAGGGGTAGAGATGTTTCAGAAACATCTACGAGATCGTTCATGTCCAAGGACATTTATGCTTCAGTGGAAACATATCTCAGAAAACGTCTCAGTAACATATCATTGAAACATATATTATATGTTTCAATCATCATCATTGAAACATATAATATATGTTTCAATGATATGTTACTGAGACGTTTTCTGAGAAATGTTTCCACTGAAGCATAAATGTCCTTGGACATTAACGATCTCGTAGATGTTTCTGAAACATCTCTACCCCTATGAATGAAATGTAACGTAGATATTATCTACGTTACTTTTAACGTTAATTTGGTCTCATTGCAATATACCAAGGATATGTTACAGACCAATTTTTCACTGGAACAAAAACATTCTTGATTCTACTTCAATCTTCAGGTGTTTCATTAGGTTTGTACCAAATCAAGAAATTATCGGAGAATGCATCGTCAGGATTCGGAGCAGTATAAAAAATGTGACTTTTCTACCTACTGCTCCGAATCATGACGCTGCATTGTACGATAATCTCTTGATTTGGAACAAACCTATCGTAAAGAGTAAATATACAATATTACACTTAAATCCTTGGTGTCAACAAGAATACTATCGAAGGTTCTAGTCAATATATTAAACAAATGTTATCAAATCGAGTTTTTATTCTTCATTTATGCAAAGGTGTACAACAAAACCTGGAATCGAAATATTAAATAAAAATATATTATATAGCACAAAAAATTTAATAAAATGAAAACAACTTATTCTTTCGTCGTTGCTCCATGATATAATATAAATATATTATTAGAAAAGTTATCAAAAAAAAAAAAAATCAAGTAAGTATGATATTATAAAGAATTCACCTCCTTATCACCGCTGGATGAAACCATATATTTATTAATCACTTATTAGTTTCAAAGAGTATGAACTAATTTATCCTATCGCACAATGATGAATGAAACTTAAAAACTGCCAAAACTTCTACTTTCCACCAAATTAAATGATCATCAACAGACATAACCTCCACTCCTAACCACGCGTAATCTGTGATCCATGGGTCTGTCGCACAGAACACCAATATGGCTGCCCGCATCCGTCTACCGCCAACCAATCAGAATCAGCAATCAGCATTCATTATTTGACATTAGGCTTATTAAATCTTTCAGACAAGGTTTATTCTTGAATATATATTCTTGAAGAGATAATGATATATATTTATACGTATCATTGTCGTTTGACGGAAAACTGAAAAAAAAAAATGTTGGAAAGGCTAATGTACCTATACTTGAATAAATAATTTAATATACATATTTCACCGATATTGCTTTTTTTTAGAGGCCGTGTTACATTCAAACATTTCCGTTAGATTACTGGAATGTTTTCTAATGCCCACATAATATACCTATATTATATGTCTCATATTTCATGTCACTGTGATATATCACTGATGATGCGAAGCGATGTTCCATATAAACATTTGCGAGATGTTCATGAAACATAACTTTGCAATGTTTCAAAATGCTTCACCCATATCTCATAGGAAATGTTTCTGTAATATATCATGTTTACTGGGTATAGACTCTTTCTATAGTCTAAGAATTTTACACACAATATTGAGAACGCTATAAAAACTTCTTTACGTTCGAATAATCTCACCTTGAAAAGACATGAAAAAAATTGGCTTAGGACCTTAAATTTGTAATATTAGATTTTCAGGTAATGTTTAATATGAAAATATATACTAGAACACCGTAGTAATAAGGGCCATTATGAAATGACCCAATATGCGTAGGCAATACAGAATACGAGAGAGTTCAAATTGATCCCACATGTGCGATTTAATCCTTTAAATGAAGATATCAAAGGTGCCGCCCCATAACTTATTTCGACTAACGCATGCCAGTATGCCACCTGACATCGGTGATTCCCCGCTTTTTAACCCACATTCACAACTATGAGATAAGTTATAAAGTGCGGGAATTATATCTCAACAGGACGATGCCAAATATTGTGTAGTACGGGAGCACATTTCCAATATGATAATTTCTGATATAATATGTAATTAGATTAGAAATCCTCGCAGGCAGTAGTAGTAGCAGGCAAATTTTTTCGAGGCATTATGATTCCCCGATATCTCCAAAAGAGGATTGTGTGAAATGAAATTTCGAATATTAATAGGAAAATTCACGAGGGTCGTATCGTAAGAATCTTAAGAAAATATTATTTGCCTGAAATATCGCAATCGAAATATATCGAGAAAAAAAAATTATAAGCAATATTTGAGTAGTTAATGTGAAATAACGAATTCAATTTCTGAAAATTATAAATCTGAATAACATTATGTACATAAGTATATTAGTATCTCAAGAACAATCAACTAAATTCAGTTGAAAATTTAAGTTCACGTGCAAAGTATCGATTAAATATACGTAGGTTGATTTCAACTTTCACCGAAAGAATAATTGATCGGTGTATTTCTGTTTATGTTCTTGGAAACTGCATTTTGCCCGAATGTCTGAAATTCTCGAATTTAGTACCGAAAATGAGTAGGGTCGACTCACTGATGAAGAATTCGAGGTCAAATTCAATTATCTCCGGCCGGCTGTTACCACGTTAGCTTTCAAACGGAAAGAGTGAAAACAAAATTTTCAGGGTAGGTTGCTTATCCGAATGCGACGGTTAAGTTCGTTAAAGGGCATAATCGGCCAAACTGTTGCGGAGTTAAAATAACTCAAACAATATAGATCCGACCGAATTGAAACTTTTTATAACTATTAGTGAAATGACAACACACTGCCAAGGTTCGCATCACTAGAAACTTTTGAAAAAATTCTTAAAAACCCCTGACGTGAAGACAGGAGCTTTTGCGAACTTGTCCCATTGTCTATTCATCCTCATAAGAAGTCGATCGAGCTAAAATTCGGTACTCGATTGTAAAATGGTGACTCGAAGGAATTTCAGCTGATTCTGACTCATAAGAAATATGAAATTTTTGAAGAAAACATTTTTTTATATTTTTCTAGAGGCTCGATATTCACGAAATTTGCAGAAAATGAGCGCGCTGGCATTAAACAATTAATTACTAAGTTTTAAATGAATTGGATATATATACATATTTTGGGTTATAGAGGAAATAACAAAATTCAAGATGGGTGTAACTCCGAAAGCGATAGGCCGACTTTGCCTATTGTCGAACTAACATCACTTGGATGCGCAACGCGCTGAAAATTGCAAATCGCTATCACCTTTCGTTCTCAAGTTATCGTGAGATACATATTGTTTTTCTTTAATTTTTTAGTGATACGATCCTCACGGAATTTTGTGTTTGTGTCGGCATTCTGCACCTAATAACGTAGTTTCTATCCGATCGGATCTGATCTGTTTGTAACAAAACTAGTACTCGGAAACCATTTGGCCGATTATGCCCATTAACGAACTTGTCCTTTGCATTTGAATGCGAAACCTATCCTGAACATTTCAAGTCGCTATATCTTTCTGTTCGAAAGTTATTGTGGCAACGGCCGGTCAAACGGCCAGAGAGAATCAAATTAGACCTCGAATTCATCATGGTTGGAGACCATTTTTGGCAAAAATTTCGAAAATTGCAGACATTTGGCAAAATGATAGCACGCTGTCCCCATGTGCAAAAAATTATTGAATATTATTCTGTATCTCAGAAACTATCCGTTTTGCAGCCAGGTATCAAATTTGAACACGATCGGAGATATAGGGTTGGAGATATTGAAAAATTATTGGAAACTGAGCAGCGTTGGACGAGTTCAGTATCTGTTGAGACCGCTAGTATACTACATATATATTGGTAATGATATAGTTAACTAACGTATTCACTAAAATTGATGTCTAAATTCTGAATACGAGTATGTAAACAATCCCAAAAACAATAGCAATACTATGTATTCCTATTCCACTGAGAGAAATCTCTCTTTCTATACATGGCATTGTCTAGATTCCAGATTATAATAATTGTAGGAACTTGATCGAAAACGAAATTAAACAAAACGAATGAATGAATAACTTTTGTATTTCACAGTTGTTCTGATTTTTTTAATATCTGGGCAGCATAGAATCCCCAGGAAAGACTCCGTCAGAAAAAAGAACATAGATAACTTCTAGTCTAGGACATGCACGGTGTGTTATAAAGGGCAGCGGTGTGGAATCAAATCATTACATAGGACTAATGTTATTAGAATTCCTGTGAATAATCTGCAGGATATTTGTATAATAATCTATTTTCGAAAGAAATATTAGTGGTAGTATTTATATGTTATGGGGAAGTTGCTTGTGGAATATACTATCCAATGTTTTGACGAATGATATTTTTACTTGATTATTGTCCTATTGATCGAATTTCTCTAATTTTGAAATATCCGGCATGTTTCTGGCGCTCTTGTTATTATAGCCATGACATTAAGGTAGTCTCAATATTCCTTTGAAATATTCCAAGAAAATAAATATTGTGTGTTTCGACAGAAATATTTATTATCAATTCGCTAGTATATTACTTATTTTTTTCAATGATATAGTTAACCAACGTTCACTTTCATAGCAGAGCGCATAGCGTAGCATTGCGCTTAGCATATAGCATCGCATCGCATAGTTCACCGGCTCGGGAGTTTCAAATGCAAAGTTAATCACGAAATTTAGAGAATAAATTGGTGAAGATGAAAAATTCGTGATTCTTAGGACTCTTTATACGAATATATACCGAAGAACGGAAGATTGAACGAGAAAAATTGAAAATGAAAATGTCCCCAAACTTGATCGATGTGAGTTTTTTAGAATTTTCGTGGTTTTTTCACTTTTATTTGCTAATGTATACCTATGTATGCAGGAAAAATCGAAGTTTGAAAATGACCCCAAACTTGACGGATTACAAACATATATATATATATATATATATATATATATATATATATATTTAAATGGATAAGAATAACGGGTGATTCCGCTAAAGAAGCAGAGAAAATAATTCTGCTGGTACCTGCCGACACGTGTTTCTGCTAGTTGGCTTCTTCAGGACAGGGCAACCAAGAAACCAAAAAAAGGTGAAAAGATAACTGAAAACAGGTGGCTGAAGGCACAAATTGGTTGCTCGCTCCTGATCTGATGCCACCTGTTTTCAGTTATCTTTTCACCTTTTTTTGGTTTCTTGGTTGCCCTGTCCTGAAGAAGCCAACTAGCAGAAACACGTGTCGGCAGGTACCAGCAGAATTATTTTCTCTGCTTCTTTAGCGGAATCACCCGTTATTCTTATCCATTTAAATATACTTATCCGCATTATCCTATTATCTTTAATATATATATATATATATATATATATATATATATATATATATATATATAGATGGGCCACTCTAGCCTTATTTTGGTTACTTGGAACACTAGCGGTACGTTGCGGGAACCTCAGATTCATTCGATGTGATCTAATTATTAGAAGAATTATTAAGAAATATATATAAAAATTAAAAATACATTTGGTAGAAAAAATAAAAATCAGTGTGAGATCGTTAAAAAACAAACATATACCTATAGAATATGCAAGAAAAACTTTCTACAATAAAATTATGAAATGTGAATTATAATATGAAAAATGGATATCATTATGCACAAAGTAATGTTGAATAAATTTCGTACGTGAAAATACAGTCACAAATTTATACAGTTTCATAGCCTCTGGGGAAAAAATCAAATATGAAATATAGTAGAAAAATGTATATCATTATCCGAGTACAACATATTGTGGAAATATATTCTACATGAAATCGATACCTTCGCATATGAAGAAGCTAATAAATTATCACAATATATCCAATATATATTTAGGGCAAAATCAAATGAGAAATATAATACAAAAAATTGGTTCTAGCCCTGTGGACAGGAGCTTTTTGGCGCTCTTGTTCAAACAGATTAAATTATATCTCCGAAAGTATTGGTTTCTCAGAGTTGGGAATTATATCAATGGATTCTTATGATAGAAATGCATCATGAAAGAAATTATTTTTAAAAAAGTGTCGTTTAAAAACAATGCTTCAAAAATTATCTCATAAAAAAAGAGCAATTTACAATGCTTAAATGCCTTAATGCTTCAAAAATTGTCACTAAATTTATTTATCAAGATTAAATGAGCAATCTGCAACGATTCAACCTCGTGGGAATGGGTTGTTGCAACTTAGACTCGGTGCATAGTTTTCACAACTCGAAATACCTAAGGAAACAATCATAGCAGATTGTCCATTTAATCCTGATATTTGAGAAGGTTGTGGATTACGAACAAATTATTTTAATAGTTCAAAATATATTAATAAAATACTATCCTCTTTTCATAATTTAAAATTTAATGGTCCATACCACTAACACATTCTTTTCTGTAATATGAACCTTAACTCATGAAGAAATGATTGATACACAAATGTAGATCCATATTTCAGTATTTTTTTGCTAGCAACATTATGAAAATACTGTATATAGGAACATGTCTCACTACTTAAAGAAGTAGAACGTAATATTAACCTCAGTGATCAGAGAACAGTAATTTCTTTTGATGATTCCATTATGTTCTTCTTTACTATTGCCTCCATAAACCACATCAGAACAGTCTTGTATATATTCACAAATTCAAGAATCGAATACTTTCCAAGAGAAAATAACAACTATGAATTGATAATCTCTAATAGCTAGAAAATATGAATAGTGATCACAGACAGATTCTGTGTTCACATTCTGTGAATACATATAACTTACGATGTATTATTGAAACTTTGAAACATCATATCTCCGAAAGTATTAGCTTGTTAGTGTTGAAAATGATAACAATCTATTCTTATGATGAAACTGCATCTTAAAGAAATTTGAATTCAAAAGTTGTAACGTAAAAAAAATATTTGTTTCGTTACTCTGAAACTATTAGACCAATTTTGCCCAATAACGAGCTTTACTGGGATATTTATCCCTCAAACCTACTCTAAAAATTTCTACTGTCTAACTCATTCCGTTCGAGAGTAATCGTGTTAACGGCCGGCCGGCAGAATCGATTTCGACCACGGATTCTTGATCAGTGAGTCAAACCAAATCGTTCAAGACCATTTTCAGCCAAAAACTCGAATATTACAGACATTTGGGCAAATTGATAAGCACTCTGTTCCGAGGAACAAGAGCGCCAAAAATGGATATCATTATGCACAACGTAATGTCAATAATATTTAGTACATGAAAATCATCACTGATGTATACCATTCACAGTGAAGGAGCAGATGAATGATCACAATATTTCCAATATTCATTCAGAACAAAATAAAATGTGAAATTTATATTATAAAAAATGGAAATCATTATGCAAGTCGAAATGTGGAAAACATTTAAAACATACATTACTCGCTTTATTACTATTCTTACAGTCTTTCACTAAACAGTATACCACATTTAAAAACAAACTTTGATCGCCAAAACTGCAAAACTACGCAAAAAAAAACTTTCGAGCACTTACACTTTCAACAACAACAATACAAGTCGGTAGCGGACAGCTGTTAAACCATCACGTGATCCACGAAACGCGGAGGCAGAGACATCATCAAAATTTTACGGAACCTATCGAACTATATTACTCGCCCAGACTTTAGTGAGATAGTTTCCACCCCATGCTCTCAACCAGCCAAAATACGGAAGAAGGCAGTCGATATAGGCAATTTGACGTTCGGCGAATCTGAAGTAAGGTGGCGTCATTTTCGATGGAGTGAACCTTCGATGCAGTAACTTTCGATGCAATGATTCTTCGATTGAGAGAGCCCTGCTCAGTAGACAATAGAACATGCGCGAAAAACTCAAGACTTCACTTCCTCTTCCAATTTCCAGAATCGTTATGTCGTCTGCCCTTTCCAAGTGGTTCACTATCAAGAAATATTGAAGTAGAACGATGTTGATGCTTAGTTCATACCAATGAGAAAATGTGAACAATTTTACACGTAACCATCCGCAGTGGCTCATGATAATTCTTGCATCCGTAATGAACACGGAATTCACTAGTATATATATTCGGCGCAAATTGGACATTGAAATTCATGAAAGTTACCGCCAGTCGGATTATACATCTGAATTGTCTTGGGGATTATAGTCTTGGAACTGACTGGACATTTCGGACATGTTGTGTAACATGACCCAGGTCCTGGATGAATCCGTTATAATGGAATGATACGCTGAGGCGACCGTTGTCTATTAGCAAATTCATCTCATTCGGTTTACGCTCTGAACTAAAATAGATATTCCCGCAGAAGGGCAGGATGAGGAGGAATCAAATATAGCGTTGTATGTTGGCTTATTAGGGCTCGTAAAACTGATTAATGATTCAGGCTTGCATTCATGGAGACTCACTTGAAACTGTAATACCCTCATTATATTGCTTCCCGAATCATTATAATTACATGCACAGTATAGGGAAAGAGAACGATATCCATTGGTGGTAGGCACAAAGGCAAGCAAAATCGACCTTTTGATTGTGTCTCTTCACGTATAAACAAGGTGTCCGCATAAAAGTTTGTTAATATATCGGATATTCTTCAGAATAGAAGGTATTCTCAGTAATGATATCACAAGATTATAGACGATATTCGATAATAATGAAAAATGGCGATACTATTGTTAATAAATCAACAAGTCCAGAGCGTTCCTGCCAATAGGGTCCTTCATAATGGCTTCGTATATTTAATATACTTATGCATATATTTCACAAGTCAAATAGACCCCAGGGGGTTCATTGATTTGCCGAGAAAGCAAGAGCAAAAGCTTTCGCATTCTTTCTGAGGTGCAGTTTCATCATGAAAATCCATTGACATCATTTTCAACTCTAATACTTTCGGAGATATGATTTTTCAAAATTTCAATAATACATCGTACTTCTATGTTTTCGCAGAGTGCGAAGTATATCTGTCTCTGTTCTATCTGTGTTTACTGTTCATACATGTAATATTATCTACCTATGACAGACATGTCAAATGTATTTCTATTCAAACAAAGAAAGTATGATTTAATTCAAAATGACCAATTGAGGGATATTATAAATACCCCTCCCTATATGCCCCTAGATAACCCACATGATGATGGAAATATATAATTCAGTAAGTTTATCAAATTGGGTTCAGAATATCTTCAGTGAAAACAAAACTGGAATATAGGCTAGGTTTCAATTGTCATATATATATTATATATATTATTATATATATATATATAATTTTCAGAGGAGATTTGAGGAATAAATATCTCGAAGTTCGTTATTTGATTTTAATTTAGTTTCTTTCATGATGCAGTTCTATTATAAGAATCCAGTGATATCATTCCCAACTCTGAGAAACCAATAATTTCGGAGTTGAATTATCAAAGAGTGCCAGAGTTCCTATCCACAGGGCTTACCCACTTATTTTAATATCTTATAATATACGAAAATACTCACGTAATTTTATGAAAATATCTTCCAAAATGTTGGCGTAACACTTATCTTTGACGGCACCCCACAAATAATAGTCCAACGGTGTCAAATCGCAGCTCTGAGGTGGCCAAACGACATCAGCTCTGCGGCTGATAATGCGATCTTCAAAAACAGGGCGCAATGCATCGAATGTAGCTTCGGCTGTGTGGCACGTAGCGCCGTTCTGTTGGAACCAAATGTTGCCAATATCCTCCTCTTCAATTTTTGTTAACAAACATTCGTTCAACATGGCACGATAACGATCGCCATTGACTGTAACGGCCACTCCTTTGGCTCATTTTCAAAGAAAAATGGCCCAATTATGCCTCTGGACCAAAATCCGCACTAAACAGTGACTCGTTTTGGGTGTATCGGCTTTTAAATGTATGCGTGCGGGTTTTCTGTGCCCCAAATGCGACAATTCTGCTTGTTTACATACCCGCCAAGATCAAAATGAGCTTCATCTGAAAAGATGATTTTTTTTTGGCAAAATCGGCATCTTCTGTTAGTCGATCGCAGGCCCATACTTAGCGAAGCGAAAACGCATTGGATGGTCAGTTGGCTTCAACTCCTGAACCAATTGGACTTTGTATGGCGTCATACCAAGGTCTTTATGCAAAATTCGTCTCAATGATGTCTCCGAAATGTTCAATTCACCGTCGTTGTCAACGGTGGATTGATGTTGATGGCGCTTCACGCAATCTTTCTGCCTCAGCAGCAATATTCTCGGGTGTACGCAATGTTCTTGGCTTTTCACGCTTTGGTTCATCGATGAGGATGCGAGTTTCTTTCACTTTTTTCACAAGATAACGAACATACGGAGCTGACGGTGCTTCTCTTCTTCCAAAATCCGTACGCAATTTTCGCACACATTCTGCAACATTACCATGATTTTCAAAGTAATGTCGCAATATTTCCCAGCGTTGTTCAAGCGTATACACAACCATATTCGTTCAGCGGAAGGATAAAACTAATTATCTGTCAAATCAGATATGAGCTAAGTATTACCATTCACGAAATAAGCAGTAGTTGAAAAAAAAAGTTAGATGGCGGACCCTTTATATAAGCTCCCTTGGCTAAATAGTTGGATTCATCACAGCTTTAAAATTCTCTTCCAATATTTGCACTTTGAAGGATCATACCTGTTTGTTCGGAAATTTGAAATCCAGTCTTTTACTAGAGACTTCATAAATATGTGGAATTGAAAACTTTTTCCTTCTTTATTTGGATAGCTAACTCTTTTCCATACATTGTTTGCAAATTGCCAAACTGGTTCCAGAATCCTATCATAATGTTCACCAAGATTTGCTATATCTTGGCATTTTTTCTCATTTTCAAACCAGTTTGTCCTGATTTGAACGTATACAAAATAACTATGAACAAAGACGGCATGATAAGTATATTTGATCTATGCAAACTACCTCAGGATCCATTAAATTGTTTCTATTAAATTATTTCTAACATAAATATGTTAGTGCTTCTGAGGCCCAGTGATGAGGATTCGGTGTCTTGACAAGTAGGTGCCAGGATCGATTCCCGTGGACGAAATTATTGATTGTTTTCATTTTTCTTTTTAGCGCTCCTGTTCCTCGGAACAGAGTGCTTTTCAATTTGCCCAAATGTCTGTAGTTTTCGAATTTTTGGCTGAAAATGGTCTTAAACGATTTGGTTCGACTCACTGATCAAGAATCCGAGGTCGAAATCAATTCAGTCCGGCCGGTCGACTGGCCGATAATACGATAACTCTCGAACGAAAGGAGTTAGAGGATTGAAATTTGCAAGGTGGGATTGGAGCGTGAATATGTCAGACGGTTTCGTTAATGGGCGAAATCCATCGAGCGGTTTCGGAGTTATGGCTGTTTTTAGTACAAAATTTTTTTATGAATATTTCCGAAACCGATCACTCGATCTATCTGAAATTTGGCACCAAATTATAAAATCATGACTTTTATACGCATGTGAAGTTTTGTATTGATCAAGTTACCGTAAAGTATCGAAAAAAATGTTTGAAAATTTTAAAATTTTTTTTCTACAATAACTCTCGAAAGGAATGAGCTAGCTGCTAGGCAGTTGAAATTTTCAGAATAGGTTAGGGTTAGGAAGATGAATATCTTGGTTAAGTTTGTTTTTGGGCAAAATAGGCCAGAAGGTTTCGGAGTAACGAAAAAAAACATTTTTTTTTTAACAAAAACAAATTTCAAATTCAATTTTTTTTTAAATGCAGTTTCACCATAAAAATCCATTGATATAATTTTCAACTCCAACAAGTTAATACTTTCGGAGATATGATTTTTCGAAATTTCAATAATGAATCGTATTTCTATATTTTCACAGAATGCTATAATTATTCTATCTATGATTTATTATATGATCTGTGTTCATACTCGTACATGTCATCCTGATCTATAAGAGAGAGTCAAATTCATTTCAGCTATTTTAATTTGATTTCTTCCTTGGTGCAGTTCTAATTCTCAGATTGCTCATTTAATCTTGATAAATAAACTATTATTTGAATTGAATTTCCTTTATGATGCAGTTCTATCATAAGAATACATTGATGCAATTCCCAACTCTAAGAAACTAATACATTCGGAGATATAATTTGTCTGTTTGAACTTGAGCGCCAGAAAGCTCCTGTCCACAGGGCTTAACCAATGTTTAATTCTATCGGAATGCCAACCTTGTGAAAAGGGTTATGGAAGATATTTTCATAAAATTACGTGAGTATTTGTGTGTATGAACACAGATCATATAATAAATCATAGATAGAATAATTATAGCATTCTGTGAAAATATAGAAATACGATTCATTATTGAAATTTCGAAAAATCATATCTCCGAAAGTATTAACTTGTTAAAATTGAAAATTATAGCAATGGATTTTTATGGTGAAACTGCATTAAAAAAAAAATTGAATTTGAAATTTGTTAGTTAAAAAAAATTTTTTTTTTTCGTTACTCCGAAACCTTCTGGCCTATTCTGCCCAATAACGAACTTAACCGAGATATTCATCTCCCTAACCCTAACCTATTCTGAAAATTTCAACTGCCTAGCAGCTAGCTCGTTCCTTTCGAGAGTTATTGTAGAAAATTTTTTTTTAAATTTTCAAACATTTTTTTCGATACTTTACGGTAACTTGATCAATACAAAACTTCACATGCGTATAAAAGTCATGATTTTATAATTTGGTGCCAAAATTCAGATAGATCGAGTGATCGGTTTCGGAAATATTTATAAAAAAAATTTGTACTAAAAACAGCCATAACTCCGAAACCGCTCGATGGATTTCGCCCATTAACGAAACCGTCTGAGATATTTACGCTCCAATCCCACCTTGCAAATTTCAATCCTCTAACTCCTTTCGTTCGAGAGTTATCGTGTTATCGGCCAGTCGGCCGGCCGGACTGAATTGATTTCGACCTCGTATTCTTGATCAGTGAGTCGAACCAAATCGTTTAAGACCATTTTCATCGAAATATTCGAAAACTACAGACATTTGGGCAAATTGAAAAGCACTCTGTTCCGAGGAACAGGAGCGCCAAAAAGAAAACAATCAATAATTTCGTCCACGGGAATCGATCCTGGCACCTACTTGCCAAGACAGCGAATCCTCATCACTGGGCCTCAGAAGCACTAACATATTTATGTTAGAAATAATTTAATAGAAACAATTTAATGGATCCTGAGGTAGTTTGCATAGATCAAATATACTTATCATGCCGTCTTTGTTCATAGTTATTTTGTATACTTTCAAATCAGGACAAACTGGTTTGAAAATCAGAAAAAATGCCAAGATATAGCAAATCTTGGTGAACATTATGATAGGATTCTGGAACCAGTTTGGCAATTTGCAAACAATGTATGGAAAAGAGTTAGCTATCCAAATAAAGAAGGAAAAAGTTTTCAATTCCACATATTTATGAAGTCACTAGTAAAAGACTGGATTTCAAATTTCCGAACAAACAGGTATGATCCTTCAAAGTGCAAATATTGGAAGAGAATTTTAAAGCTGTGATGAATCCAACTATTTAGACAGAGGGAGCTTATATATAGGGTCCGCCATCTAACTTTTTTTTTTCAACTACTGCTTATTTCGTGAATGGTAATACTTAGCTCATATCTGATTTGACAGATAATTAGTTTTATCCTTCCGCTGAACGAATATGGTTGTGTATACGCTTGAACAACGCTGGGAAATATTGCGACATTACTTTGAAAATCATGGTAATGTTGCAGAATGTGTGCGAAAATTGCGTACGGATTTTGGAAGAAGAGAAGCACCGTCAGCTCCGTATGTTCGTTATCTTGTGAAAAAAGTGAAAGAAACTGGCATCCTCATCGATAAACCAAAGCGTGAAAAGCCAAGAACAGTGCGTACACCCGAGAATATTGCTGCTGAGGCAGAAAGTGTGCGTGAAGCGCCATCAACATCAATTCACCGTTGAGAACGACGGTGAATTGAACATTTCGGAGACATCATTGAGACGAATTTTGCATAAAGACCTTGGTATGACGCCATACAAAGTCCAATTGGTTCAGGAGTTGAAGCCAACTGACCATCCAATGCGTTTTCGCTTCGCTAAGTGGGCCTGCGATCGACTCACAGAAGATGCCGATTTTGCCAAAAAAAAATCATCTTTTCAGATGAAGCTCATTTTGATCTTGGCGGGTATGTAAACAAGCAGAATTGTCGCATTTGGGGCACAGAAAACCCGCACGCATACATTGAAAAGCCGATACACCCAAAACGAGTCACTGTTTAGTGCGGATTTTGGTCCAGAGGCATAATTGGGCCATTTTTCTTTGAAAATGAGCCAAAGGAGTGGCCGTTACAGTCAATGGCGATCGTTATCGTGCCATGTTGAACGAATGTTTGTTAACAAAAATTGAAGAGGAGGATATTGGCAACATTTGGTTCCAACAGAACGGCGCTACGTGCCACACAGCCGAAGCTACATTCGATGCTTTGCGCCCTGTTTTTGAAGATCGCATTATCAGCCGCAGAGCTGATGTCGTTTGGCCACCTCGGAGCTGCGATTTGACACCGTTGGACTATTATTTGTGGGGTGCCGTCAAAGATAAGTGTTACGCCAACAAGCCAGAGATAATTGACGCTTTAAAGGACAATATTCGTGAAGCCATTGGTGGAATACAGCTGCACACAATCGATAATGTGCTTAAAAATTGGACCGATTGTGTAGGCTACTGCATGGCCAGCCGAGGCAGCCATTTGAATGAAATTATTTTCCATTATTAACCGGAAGGATTGTACTTTCAAATAAAAAAAGAAATTTGAGGAAATATTCAGCAGTTTTTTGTTATTGCATTAAAAAAAAAAAGGTATTTGGCGAACCCGTTATTAAGCAGGTTTCATTCATTATGGAAGAATCATTGTCGGTTTTAAGAGGAGGTTGGAAAACATTTATTTACAAATGGTATGGTAAATACGGACGTAGTTTGATGAATTGATACAGATATTTTCAGATCAGAGATTCCGGATTAAATTTATTTGTTCTCTAGTGAATAAAGGTTATATTTGTGATATTGATTTGAAATCGATATATAAACGCAATACTGTCTGGAAATGTTAAAATAGGGTATTCTAATGAATTGAATGGGATCTTACGCCACTGCAGACACAGCACTGTTCATTTTTGAACCAATGGTGAATGTATGTATTCGAGTCAAAACGAATCTTTTGAGACCATTTGGGGTCCAAAGTGGAACAGTTTTATTTGGACGCTTGTTTTTATAGTCAGATTTATATTCTTGGACATATTGGTAATACAGTTTTTTTCCCGGAGTGAGGCAGCCTTGGGCGAGCTCATTACCTGGATGGATGAACAATTTAGCTAGAAATTTGGAAAAGTGCACCAAAGCTCCTAGCCATAGTGCTTTTTCAACGTGTTATTCAAATATTCAAGAATCTATTATTAATTCTACGATACCTCAAAAAGATGTACTATAATCATAGGTATCACAAAAGCTAACTTTATATGAAATACGAGCTGACCCACGCAACTTCGCCTGCGCCAAATCGGTTATTGCGGTTGCTATTTCATTTCCAAATGCGAAAAATCTTAAAAAAAAAACCTAGAAACCGATTGCAGCCCCTCCTACCGGGACAGTTGAATTTCCAAGTTATCCAGGGACCCACGCAAACACGTAATTCTAAAAAATACCTAGAACCCAATTTCGGCGCCACCTACTGGGTTCAATTGCGAATACGAACTACCCACTCAAACGTATCTAGTTGAGAAAAGTGAGAAAAGGAAAGAAAGACAGGAGACCGGCTTCGTTCTCAACTCTACTCCGTGCTGTTTACTGGGACGTGACACCGGTATAGTCTGGCAAATGAGTGTTGATCCAGAAAGACGCGGAAATTATAAAAAATCTAGCACTAAGTATAGCAGGAATAAACTGCCTTAATACTTTAATAAAAATAAATATTTTTTTTGTACAAAAATTTTAGCTTTGCCATATGGCCAGGGAACTTTTAATCGAAGTAGAGTGAAAAACATTCACAAGAAATACGGTGAAAAGGTTTTAATTAGCTCTTTCTCTGGGATAACTTACCAAGTGATAATTGATCAGTTATCGAGTGGCATGAAAAATGATTAATTACTAAAATGACTATTAAAAGATAGGGGTTGGTGAAAGAAGGGTGAAAATTTAGGGTTGTATGTATTTTGTAATGCCACATTATAAAAAAATAAAAACAAAAAATTTCGTCCAAAAATTGAAAAAAAAAATTTCAAGGGTGGACAACCCTTACCACTAAGGGGTATGAAAAAATTATTAATTTAAATTATTAATATTCCATTATTTTGAGGAGAAAAATCGTAGTTCAAATTTAAGGATGAAAACAAATGTTTTTCAGAGTTGCGTAATGCGCAACCATGACAATGATGTCGTTGAACCGAAGCCATACGTTCAATCTTCCACAGAATAATATCGTTGTTTTTTTAATGTTCAATTCAAACTCGAGCTCGCTCGTGTCTTTAAATAAGGCCCGAGAAAATTCGGCTCCATTTCTTGTTCCATCGACTGCCAGCGGCGATATTCATTTCTCCGTTTCAACTCCTGCGTTCCGAACAAATTATAAATGAGAGGAAATGAGCGTAAACACTTCCTACCGGTTTTGTTTGAGGTTTAATATATTTCTATGGGAGTGTGCTGTGTTTCATTTTTGGCAGAAATTATAACACGGTTGGGTGATCTCCATATCTATCCAGTTGGCGCAGGCAACGAGAAATGGATACTCGAAATCATTTTCCGCAAACCGTTCATTTAGCAAAAAGTGCATAGTAAATGGGGTTTTTCATTTCGCTTTGATATATTTTATATGATACGCCGGGGCGTTCGCACTCGTTATACATTTCGAGCTTGGCCCCTCTCGACCAGGAATTGCATGATGAAGACGAAATTAAACGATGTCGGTGGAATTGGGATTTAAATATTTAGTCCTTCGTTCGGGGAAATTTTTAACCATCAGGTTCAATTGGAAAGGTCATTAATAAATGTTTGCTCACAGCATTTATTTTTATTTCAACTCATATACTTTTTAGGCGCTGATAGACTGGCAAGTTTCTCGATACAATCATATGAGAAGGACTCGTTTCTGTACCACAGAGCGGTGTGAATTTGCAGTACTTTTCATAGTTTTCTTGTTGTATCTTTGTAATTTCTACACAAAATGAATCCTTTGTAAGCTATGTATAATTTTAACATTATAGCTATTTACTGTTGTTGTCAGAAACATAGGAAAAGGTGCGCAACATTTTTTTAAAAATTTAATGCTTGTGGCTTTTACTTGATGCAAATCCATATTAACTCTATGAAAAATTATATACGATTTACACTTATTTATTGAATATTGTGACGCATTTCGTCGACACAGCGACTTCATCAGACTACATCATACTAAATTCTTAACAAGTTATTATCTCCCTATACCTAGATGACATGGACACAGAATCATTTAAAACTAATTACATGAGAAACTTATTCAAAACAAATTACATAATAGACTTATTTAAAACTAATTACATGAGATTTCACTGCTGGTTTCTTTGTACACATTAACAATAATTCATTCCTAATGCTTTTATTTATAAATTGATTCTCTATTTGAATAGATTGAGTAACGGTGAAAAATTTAGATCTAATTGTTCATTAACTAAATTACCCGTATGTTTTTCCCTATTCATTTCGACCATTTCCCAGTAATTAAGTTGCGCACCTTTATTCAAATAATTGAATAAAGGTGCGCAACTTAATTACTGGGAAATGGTCGAAATAAATAGGGAAAAACATACGGGTAATTTAGTTAATGAACAATTAGATCTAAATTTTTCACCGTTACTCAATCTATTCAAATAGAGAATCAATTTATAAATAAAAGCATTAGGAATGAATTATTGTTAATGTGTACAAAGAAACCAGCAGTGAAATCTCATGTAATTAGTTTTAAATAAGTCTATTATGTAATTTGTTTTGAATAAGTTTCTCATGTAATTAGTTTTAAATGATTCTGTGTCCATGTCATCTAGGTATAGGGAGATAATAACTTGTTAAGAATTTAGTATGATGTAGTCTGATGAAGTCGCTGTGTCGACGAAACGCGTCACAATATTGAATAAATAAGTGTAAATCGTATATAATTTTTCATTGAGCAACATTTTTTATTAAATTTTCGAAAATTTGGCAAAGTCACCCGCACATCGGTGCGAGTTTGCCAATGCCTTTAGAATCCGTTTGTTGGCAATTTTATTTAGTATTTTGCATTTATAAACACGTTAAAAACTTACCCACTCATATAACACAGCATAGCAATCCACTCAACGCACGCCAGACGACTGCGACCGTCGCAACCGGTGGAAATATACCGTGGCTAACAGTTCCCATTCGTGCTGCCGGTGAGATAGCCAACTTCACAAAAATAAAATGAAACTTAAAATGTTAGGTAGTTTGGCAAAGTCACTTCCGTTGGCAAAAATACATCGCTCTAACGTACGTGTTTACACTATACTTGGTCCTGTCGGCAAAGCTAGCAGAACCACGTGCAATATTTACGTTAAGCTAGCAGAACCCGCCGTTCAATAGAAAAGTCATTGATAAAATGAATGTGCAATAAAATCACAACTGTAAGAGAAATTGAATTCAAAAAAGGGGGAAAGCCCTGTGGCAGGAGCTCTCGTCCAATCTTCAACAAATCATATCTCCGAAAGTATTGGGTTCTCAGAGTTGGGAATTATATCAATGGATTATTATGATAGAACTACATTATGAAAGGAATTAAAATCCCTTTGCATCTTATCTTTATATGAAGGACCAATTTTGACTACAAGTGTTTAAAAACTATCAGGGGCAATTCTGAAAAATTGAGTAAATGAAATATCCAGTTTTATTTATGAAGCAAATCTAATGTAATCAGTCCAGAGACTACTCAAACCAGAATACTTATGTAGGAAATCTTAAATAGTGTTACTAAGGAATAACTACCAATACATTAGTTGGAGATCCCGTTATGAATCTTCCATAATTAGAGAATGACTCGTAAATTATGCTGGTCTTCCTTGCATCATTCATTTTAGACTCGCTAACCAAAAAACTCTGCCTTTGATCTTAGCGAATCCAAATTTGAAATTGTTCATATGCTTACATCAACCAAACTCTCCAGCAATACACTTAGAGTTTCGTTTGACATTTATGCCTTTTATCTTTCAAACTGAACCTATCGCAAAAAGAAAGATCACAGATAGAATTCGCATTCTGTGAAAAACATAGAAGTACGATGTTTTATTGGAAAATCATATATCGTTGAAGTTGAGAATAACATCAATGGATTCTTATGATGAAACCGGAATATTTATCTCCCATACGTAGGTTGATATTTCCAATCGAATATTATCACCATATTCTGTTTAATCTGTTCTAAGACTGACTAGTTGTATCCCTGGCTTGCTTTTGAGCTTGTGACTATTTTATAACGATGTTATGTCGAGAGGTACAGATCTCCAGTGGGGACAGAAAATGATCACAATGCTACTCAACTAACTCTCGGACTCGAGAACAAACTGGATCGTTTCACATTTGTGGGTTTTAACAGTTGTTGGTAGAATGCAAATTAAAGCATAAATAATCAGTATAAATTTTACAATAATCCTGCAGAGGAAATATAACCAATGATATAATACAAACATTTTTTGTGTCATCCGTGCATTATAAATGAATTTCAAAGCAGAAAAATATGGCCAATTAGAACCATAATTGAAGTTTCTACGAAGACTGCAGCATAACTTGTGTCCTTCATAAATGGTTAGAATAATTCGAATTAGTTTTGATGAAAGTAATAACATTTCTGAGCAGAAAATAATGAGACCTTTCAAACGATGTATCACAAGCCCATACTTCCTATTTGAAAACAAATTAAGGGTTCTAAATGTCTTTCGAAGAAGGACAATTTAACACTTAAATTTGACGTTTTTCGGGATTTTTCATGAATATGTACAGTAACCAAGATAATGAATTTATTCCATTTGGCTTTGCCACACTGTATTAATGTTCTCTTTCAGTAAAATAATACAAATCGTAACTATAAAGTTTTCGATTTAATTATAATTATATTTATGCTTATAAAGTTTATACTTACAGGACCTCTAGCTGATGATAATTCGGTTCACGAATCTTATGCCTCTTACCTGTAAAAAAAAACATGTAGGTATATCATTTAAGCCTTTGAAATGAATGTGAAATTCAGAGGGAAATATCAAGTATAACTTCCAAGAAGAGCAAGATGTACGATATTAGTTGCACATTTTTTGAACTAGTGAAAGACACTTATATGGGATGTTTTCAAATGTGTCTTTTTTTCAACGCTCTCGTTCCTCGGAACAGAGTGCTTATCAATTACCCAAATGTCTGTAACTTTCAAATTTTTGGCTGAAAATGGTCTTAAACGATTTGGTTCGACTCACTGATCAAGAATCCGTGGTCGAAATCGATTCTGTCCGGCCGGCCGTTAACACGATAACTCTGGAACAGAAGGAGTTAAAAGATTGAAATTTACAGGGTAGCTTTGGAGCGTGAATATCTCGGACAAGTTCGTTAACGGGCGAAATCCATCAAGCGGCTTCGGAGTTATGGCCGTTTTTAGTATAAAGGTTTTTTATGAATATTTCCGAAAACAATCACTTGTTCTGTCTGAAATTTGATTTGGCATCAAACTGTAGAATAGTGACCTTTATATGGGTGCGAAGTTTTATATTGATCGGGTTGCCGTATAGTGTCAAAAAAGAATTCAATAAAATTTTGAATTTTGTTTCTACAATTACTCTCGGACAGAATGAGCTAGGCCGGTGAAATTATCATATTAGGTTTGGGAGATAAATATCTTGGCGATATTCGTTATTGGGCAGAATCTGCCTGATGGTGTTTTTCTTCACAAATTTCAAATTCAATTTTATTTAAATGCTGTTTCACCATTGAAATTCACTGATATCATTTTAAACTTTAACAAACTAATATTTTCGGAGATATGATTTGTCGAAATTTCAATCATGAATCGTACTTCTATGTTTCCACATAATGCTGTACCTACTTAATTATTCTATCTATGAATCATTATATGATCTCTGTTCTTACATGTCATCTTATTTTCCTATGAGAGATAAATGCCAAAATTATTTCTCGTTTGTTATTCTTGATATAAAATACACCTTGTGTTCTAGAAAACAAATTATGATCGAATGCAAAATGACCAATGAAATAACCTATCGTAGAGTTATGAGCATGATATGATATTATTCTTTTTGAGGTGATAATATAATGCCTGTGGATAATCCATATGATGATGGAAATATATTCTTTGGTAAGACACATAATCAAATTGGGTTAAGAATATCTCCAGTAAAAACAAAACTGCAATATTGTCTAAGTTTTAAATGATATAATATAATTTTCAGAGTAGATTTGAGGAATGAATATCTCGGATAAGTTCGTTATTGGGGAGAATTGGTCTGTTTGAATTTAATTTTTTTCATGATGTAGTTCTATCGTAAGAATCCATTTTTATCATTCACAGAGACCAACAATTTCAGAGATATGATTTGTCCAAGTTTGAACAAGAGCGTCAAAGCTCCTGTCCACAGGGCTTGAACCAATTTTTTCACCAAAAGGTAGAGCTCATCAAAATAAATCATTTCACCAAAAATCGCATAAATAAAATATGCATGATAGGGCTGCTATCCACACCCAAATTTGCGTGGGGAGCCGTATACACGAAGATTATCGGAATCTCATGCAATTTATATAGGCGATTTCTGGTAAAATGATTTATTATGACGAGTTCTACCTTCTGTTGAAAAAAGACTCACCTTTGACCATGGATAAGGTAAGTTTAGTTTTATGATTGTATATTGAAGTGATTTGTTAAGTAGAATTAATTCCAAATTTATTCTTGTTATCTAATTAATTAGAATCCTCTCGAGAATATAATAATAATAATTATAATGTTTTTTAGCCGAAACAAAATACAATTTATCCCATCATATTCATTAATTGAAATTTATAGTCTACAACAATCATAGAAGAAAATAAATATTACTATTTATTAATATCTAAATATTTCATGAAATTCAATCTAATAAAAAGTCGGAAAGCTCTGTGGAAAGGGGCTTTGTCTATCTTGGTGAACTACTAGCGAGTAATTATTGAAACTTAGATAAATCATATCTCCAAAGGTATTGGTTTCTCATGGTAGGTTTCAGGAAGCCTGAATCAGCATAATTGTAGATTTAATTCGGTGATTGCATCAAAAATTAAATGGAAATTGACATAGAATCACACTGATTTGGCCATTAAGAGCTGCCAAAGCTTTGCGAAACCCACTGTGAATGTATTCTTATGATTGCATCATAAGAAATTAAATTCAAAACGTGGGTCTATGACTCACCTCATGTTGGATTTACATACCTCAGCAAATAATTAGAGCATTCAACGAAATCATAAAATTACGATTTCTTATTGAAATTTTGAAAAATCATATCTACGAAAGTATTAGTTTGTTAGATTAGAGAATGATATCAGTGGATTATTATACTTTCAATAAGGCAAACTGTGCTAATGGCCAATAACTAAAACAATACACACGGTGAAATATTCATTGATTTTAACCATTAACAAACATTCCCCCATACACCCCATCGCTAATAAAATTGTTCTCGAAGGCAGCCCGGTCACGCGGAATATTTGTTGATGGTTAAAATCAATGAACACTAAATCGTCTGTTCTCTTTAGTTATTGGCAATTAGCACAGTTCGCCTCATGGAATGTTCACTTGTTGCTGGTTTACCTAACCTCACTAAACCGGGCGTTTTCAGTCCGTAAACGTCTTATTTAGGTAGACGGCTCTGCCGTTTCTGACCCTCTTACGGCAGAAGAATGAACGTCGCTGAACATCGCTCAAGGTTTCTTCATTGCAGAGGGTCGGAGTTCGTAAGGTTCCATAGGTAAAATTAATTTTTGGCGCTGTTGTTCCTCGGAACAGAATGCTTATCAATTTGCCCATATGTCTGTAATTTTCGAATTTTTTGATGAAAATGGTCTTAAACGATTTGGTTCGACTCACTGATCAAGAATCCGTGGTCGAAATTCATTCTGTCTGGCTGGTCCGGCCGTAGGCACGATAACTCTCGAACAGAATGAGCTAGACAGTTGAAATTATCAGAGTAGGTTTGGGAGATAAATATCTCGGCTAAGTTCGTTATTGGTCAAAATCGGACAGATGGTTTCGGAGTAACAAAAAAAAAATTTTTTTTATATAACAAATTACAAATTAAATTTTTTTCAATAAGCAGTTTTACCATAAGAATCCAATGATATCATTTCTTACTCTAACAAGCTAATACGTTCGGAGGATTTTTCAAAGTTTCAAAAATAAAGCGTATTTCTATGTTTTCACAGAATGATATAATTATTCTATCTATGGATTATTATAATGTCAACTTATTTTCCTGGGACATGACATTATCTAATTCATTTCAGCAATCGAAGAATTATGAGAACAAAGTGTATTCCGAAATGTGAGCGAAGTGAGAAAAATCTCAGTTGTTTGTTCCGAAATTAGTTTTTCTCAGAAAAGTCTTACATTTCGGAATGGAACATGAAGTAAGAGATCTGAGAGAATTGAGACTGCTTTTCATCATGCTCAGTTCTCTCACTTAATGACGGTACGGACGGACGGAAGGGAATACTATGACTTCAAAAATATTATGTTGGTGTTGAAATACTCGTATTTTGGCGATGCAAGCGGGACCTCATCCAAAAATGTTTGAAAATATTACGTTAATAATGAAAGCATAATTCTGTAGTTTGAGAGAGGAGAAACATTGGAGAACGTAGATCAGGAAATTTTCGATCGATTACAAGGTAATTTCTAATTATTACTTCTCTTCTTTCATACATGTTTTATGGAATATCTACTATTTGTAGGTACTTTAAACCTGTTTTGGGCAATTTTCATATGAAACTTGTTTTTTGGCGCTCTTGTTCCTCGGAACAGAGTGCTTATCAATTTGCCAAAAGTATGTAATTTTCGAATTTTTGGCTGAAAATCAAACGATTTGGTTCGACTCACTGATCAAGAAACCGTGGTCGAATTCGATTCTGTCCGGCCGGCCGGCCGTCTATTAACACGATATATCTCGAACGAAAGGAGTTAGAGGATTGAAATTTCCAGAGTAGGTTTGGAGCGTAAATATCTCGGACGAGTTCGTTAACGGGCGAAATCCATCAAGCGGTTTCGGAGTTATGGCTGTTTTTACTAAAAACGTTTTTTATGAATATTTCCGAAACCGATCACTCGATCTATCTGAAATTCAGCATTCAATTGTAGAATCATGACTTTTAGGTGCATGTGAAGTTTTGTATTGATTGGGATACTGTAAAGTGTCAAAACAAAATTTGAAAATTTTTAAATTTTGTTTCTACAATAACTCTCGAACTGAATGAGCTAGGCAGTTGAAATTTCCACAGTAGGTTAGGGAGATAAATATCTTGGTAGAGTTCGCTATTGGGCAAAATAGGCGGGATGGTTTCGGAGTAACGAAAAAAAATATTTTTAGCTCTTAAATTTCAAAATAATTTTTTTAAGATGCAGTTTTACCTGAAAATCCATTGATTTCAATTCAACTCCCACAAGCTAATACTTTCACAGATATGATTTTTCGAAATTTCAATAATGAAATGTTTTCACAGAATGCTTTAAAGATTCTATCAATGATTTATTTTATGATCTGTGTTCATACTCGTATATGTCATCCTGTTCTATAAGAGAGAGTCAAATTCATTTCAGGTATTTTAATTTGGTTTCTTCCATGGTGCAGTTCTCATTCTCAGATTGCTCATTTAATCTTGATAAATGAACTATTATTTGAATTGAATTTCCTTCATGATGCAGTTCTATCATAAGAATACATTGACATAATTCCCAACCTTGAGAAACCAATACTTCCGGAGATATAATTTGTCTGTTTGAACAAGAGCGCCAGAAAGCTCCTGTCCACAGGGCTTGAACCATTTTTTTTTCGTTACTGCAAGACCAATTTTGCCCAAGAAAGAACTTAATCAAGATATTTATTTCCCAAACCTACTCTGAAAATTTCAACTGTCTAGCTCATTCCGTTCGAGAGTTATCGTGTTAGTGGACGGCTGTACATGGAGTCTTGATCACTAAGTCGAACCAAAACGTTTAAGACCATTTTCAGCCAAAAATTCGAAAGTAACAGATCTTTGGGCAAATTGATAAGCACACTGTGCCGAGGAACAAGGCCGCCAAAAAGCCGGAGAAAAGTTTTTAGTTTGAAATTAGTGAGATCCAGAGATTCTAGTCCACTGCTGCCGGGTAGAAAAGCCACTGGTATTAGCATGCTTCTCCAAACGAATAATCAACGGAAAACTACTCTAATTCTCGAACAAACACTCTTCAATCGCTCCAATCAGTCGCAAACCATAGCTCCATCCGATCATCACCTCAGCATTAAAAGAAAAAACCGATAACGTTTTTTCTATAGCTTTGGCAACCGACACCGCCGATGTGGAAAACTGATTCGGGAATACAATTTAATTATTGGATACGCGTCAAATCCTCAGCTTTTCAGACTCAATTAAGTAATTGAATTGAATTTTGCAACAAAATCTACAAAACACTGCCCGTGTCATTGGTGGCGCGCAAATATTTACGTTTCTCGTAAATTCGTTTGACAGGAAAAGCATTTCGATTGATTCCCGAAATTTTAAATTTGGGGCAGTTGCACCAGGACCTTCCTCAATCAATTTGCAGAGTGCAACATGCTTTTCCGTCACATTACTGGTGTTAATGAAATTGAATTAACCAGTATATACCTGAATGTAATCCATTTCACAGATGAGACATACGGGTTTTCCTCTCATGAACTGGATCGATTATACAATGTTGTCCAGATTTCAATGTTGAATATTCAGGGAGCGATAGGAACTGGACGACTGGATGGAATTTAATTTTTGATTTTCCTGGAGAGTATGTAGGTATTATAACACATTTCTGGATATTTTTTCGAGGAAAAATTATAACGCCATTGAATTTTCCTAAAATAAACGAGGAATTTCAATTCCTCTTTCACTTTGAGGAAAAAGAGCTCTCCTTTCTTTACGACGCAACGTCTTTGACGAAAAACTGAAGAATCGAAAATATTTAATTATAATTCAATAGAACTGTAACATAAATAATTAGAATATCACTGTCGTGATCTCAGTGTGGTTAGGCTCACTTGTTCATGTCGACCAATTTGAAAAAATATACGTCATAAACAAGCGTGCAAAAGCACACTGACCTCACGTCAGTATTTTTGCTTTCATGTTCTGGGGTACATCTTGCTATCATTTTGCCCAAATGTCTGTAATTTTCGATTTTTTCAAATCAACAAGTCCAGAGCGTTCCTGCCGATAGGTCTTCATAATGGCTTCGTATAATTAATATACTTATCCATATATTTCACAAGTCAAATAAACCCCAGGGAATTCATTGATTTGCCGAGAAGCAAGAGCAGACGCGTTTCTGGCTTCTTGGCCTTCCTCAGTATTCTGTAGGTTCTCAACAAATTCAACTAAACTGAACCGGGTTAAGCCTCTCAGAGCCGGCTTAATGAAGGTCAAGAAGCCAGAAACGCGTCTGCTCTTGCTTCTCGGCAAATCAATGAATTCCCTGAGGTTTATTTGATTTGTGAAATATAGGCATAAATTAATTAAACGAAGCCATTATGAAGACCCTATTGGCAGGAACGCTCTGGACTTGTTGATTTATTAACAACGGTATCGCTATCTTTCATTATTATTTAGAAAACGCTAAGCAGCGTTCATGGCCATGGGAAGATACTGAGTTCTGCGGGACTCGTTTCTCGATTAAAATCGAGCGAATGGTGGCATATGATTTTACGCTTCAAATTTTCACTAGGGGGGGAAAGGCTGACTTCTGTGTTTTGTCTCAGAGGTTGCGTGGGCGATTAGGTATGATCGACCAAGCCGGCTCTGAGAGGCTTAACCCAGTTCAGTTTAGTTAAATTTGGTGGGAAGCTACAGAGTACTGATGAAGGCCAAGAAGCCAGAAACGCGTCTGCTCTTGCTTCTCGGCAAATCAATGAATCCCCTGGGGTTTATTTGACTAGTGAAACAAATGCATAAGTAAATTAATTAAACGAAGCCATTATGAAGACCATATTGGCAGGAACGCTCTGGACTTAGTAACAACGGTATCGCCATTTTTCATTATTATTCTATTTTTTCGCGAAAGTGGTCACAAACGATTAGGTTCGGCCAGCTGGCCTGACCCACGATAACTTTAGAATGGAAAGGGATAGCAGCTTGGAATTTTCAGGGTAGGTTTTCATCCAACTGCGACAGTTGTAGAATACCGACACAAGGAATTTCGTTACGATCATAGCAATAGAAAATTAAAAAACAATTATTGAAAAATATTATATATCTCCCTATAACTTTGACGGCAGTCCGTCAGTTGCCAAGATAACTTTTGAACGGAAAGAGATATCGACTTGAAATTTCCAGGGTAAGTTGCGTACTCGGAGGCCACAAAAAATACAAATCTGATCGAATTGAAACATGGTAACTAATTGTAGAATACTGACACAAAGACAGATGTGAATAGAAAATAAAAAAAAATTATTAAAAAATATTATGTATATCACGATAAATTTCGAACGGAAAGAAATAGCAACTTGCAATTGAAGGGCACTCTGTTCAGGTTAACAAGCTCGCCAAAATCTGAGTTATTTCTGCGACAACATGATATTATTTTCACTCGTAATATCATGATTGAATTTTCACGAGTAATATAAGAAATGATTGAATTTTCGCGATGAGTCTGTCGACTTATTTCTTGAAAAAACTGAGGTACCTGAACACCACGAGTCCGAAGGACGAGTTGTGTTTTCTCTGAGCAACTCAGTTGAGTTAAGAAATATAAGACAGACTTATGAGATAAATTCAGTTACGGGTGATATTTCATTAGACTATTTCACGAACAAAGTGACTCATGTTGAACCGAGTGTTGAACTCTGTAATTTAAATTTATCATTTCTTCATCTCAGTATTATACTGTTTATGTGCCGTAAGTTACGAGAAAAAAGAGAAACACAATTTTGCTGATTGTACAACTACAGTTGATGAAGTTACACTTATCTGGAAAGGTGGTGTATTTTAGATTTTGTTAATTCAGCTAAAAGACTCAAAATAAGTCGGAGCTTTCCAGATATCTGGCTTTGAATAAAAACATACAACTTAGTTATTCTAAGGAAAATTTTATTCTTCCTTGTGGTTGATACATAGAATTATGTTATCTTGGAAAAAATATAGAAAGAGCATGAATTTATTGATTTCAACAAACATAACAATATTTCATAATTCTCCCACAAATAGAAAAAACAAATTTGAATAAAAATATGATTCTGGAAACATTGCCCTATATTATGCCTGTATTCAACTACTACTTATAAATGATTGAAACATCACAATTGGCTTTGAATAATTCTTTCCCGCTCTCTACTAAATTGTCAGTCTCGATAATTGTATTGTCAGAAAATAAATTATGTGGATGGAATCACGAATGTGAACAGTTTATGTATGAAGCAGCAAAATACGAATACTTCGCCAACTGCGATGTTACAATCTTTCATAAAGACCCTGTATCATGAAGTTTTAAAAGTTTATGTTGCACACACCAATATGTAACTGAAAGAAAGTTACATAACCTTCAACTGCTTTCAGTGGAATTATTGGGATACAGTTTTGAAACTCTACCAAACAAATGTTTGCGGAACATACAACATTGTGATGTTGATAACTCGAGAATGATAACAAGCACTGTCGTGAAGTCAGGAGCTTTTGCGCGTATGTTCTATTGTCCATTCTTCTGTATTGGACACCCTTAATCGAATTTACCATGGTTAATTATGTTGTCCATTCTCCTGTATTGTACACTTAATTCGAATTTACCATGGTAAATTCGATTAAGGGTGTCCAATACAGAAGAATGGACAATAGAACATACGCGCAAAAGCTTCTGACTTCACGTCATAATTATTATATATATATAATAATTATTATTGACATAATAAATTTCCTTTTGGATAAACCGGACGAAATCCAAAAAATCTTGAAGATACTTATAATACCCTTCATAAAGCCGGGCGGTAGAATAAACGAGGAAAACGATATAAGACCGATAGCACTTACACCATGCATTATCAAAATAGTTGAAACACTAATAAACTAGTTACCAAGCACCAATTCGATCGAATATTTATTTTTTGAGTTATTAAGGAAGTAATATTCCAGGTGGGTATAACTCGGAAACCGTTAGACCGACTATGCCCAAAAACGAACTCAACTCTCCCTTTCGGACACACAACCTACCCTGAAAATTGCAAGTCCCTACCTCCGTTCGAAAGTTATCGAGGCAACGGTCACCCATCTACTGAACTCACACAAGAATGCTCGAATCTCCAACAATATTTAACCGATCGTATTAAAACTTGAAACTTGGCAGAAGAGTTAGGTTATGAAGGCTCTCGCAAAATTTCAGCAATTTCAAACGACTAGTTTCTGATATATAGAATTTTTTTTTTTATTTTCAATGATTTATTAAAAATTTTCTACAAATGCTATCCTCACCAAATTTTACAAGCATTTTCGCGTTGGCATTCTACAACTAGTAACCATGTTTGATTTCAATTGGTTCAGTATTTATCGAGTTAATGAGGAACAAATACCACCAAATTTCAGAAAATTTCAGATGGCTATAACTCTAAAATCGTTTGACCGATTATGCTCATAAACTAACTGGAACGTCGTGTTCTGGTGCACATCCTAACCTGAAAACTTCAAGCCGCTATCTCTTTCCGTTCTCAAGTTATCGTGACAACAAAAATATTTTTCAATAATTTTTTTAAAATTTTCTAGCCATACGATTCGCATAAAATTTCACAAACGTGCTGAGGTTTATATTCTACAACTACCCACTAAGTTTCAATTTGATCGGATTTATATTGGTTGATAACAAAATTATTACTCGGAAACCACTGGGCCGATTATGCCCATTAACGAACTCGTCCGTTGTATTGGGATGTGCCACCTACCCTGAAAATTTCAAGTCGCTAGCTCTTTTCGTTCTCAAGTTATCGTGGCAACGGCCGGACGGCCGGACGGCCGGCCGGACAGAATCAAATTTGACCTCGAATTCTTCATTGGGGAGTCGAACTTAATCGTTTGAGACCATTTTTCTCAAAAAATTCGAAAGTTACAGACATTTGGGCAAAACTATAACGCGATGTTCCCCAGAATATACGCGCAAAAATGCGACATACAATTGTGTAATTCTGAGGTGACGACTTGTCAAACAGTCCGTATCCATGGTTGAGTCGTTGAAAACACCAAAGTTGTAAGACCAATCATAATTCAAAGACAGTTAGTTTTCACGATAATACGACCTGTCTTTAGCCAGTGGTTGTTCAGATTTTGATGTCAGTGAAATAGTCACTAGTAATATCACAACTGATTGAATTTGCGCGATAAGTCTGTCGATTTATTTCTAAACGAAACTCAGTTGCTTGACAATAACACGAGTCCAAAGGATGATTGGTGTTTTCTCTAAGCAACTCAGTTGAGTTAAGAAATAAAAGACCGACTTATGAGATAAATTTAGTCACGAGTGATATTTCATTAGACTATTTCGCGAAGAAAATTACTCATCTTGAAGTCTATAATTTATATTTATCATTTATCAAACAGTCCGTATTCATGGTTGGGTCGTTGAAAACACCTAAGTTGAGAGTCCAATCATAACTCAAAGACAGTAGGTGTTTTAGCGAGAATACCAGCTATCTGTCCTGTGGTTAGTCAGATTTTGATATGAGTCGATTTGATAGAAATATATGTGTTTTTGCGCGTATGTTCTGGGGAACATAGCGTTATCATTTTGCCCAAATGTCTGTAACTTTCGAATTTTTTGACGAAAATGGTCTCAAACAATTTAGTTCGACTCCCCAATGAAGAATTCGAGGTCAAATTTGATTCTATCCGGCCGGCCGTCCGGCCGTTGCCACGATAACTTGAGAACGAAAGAAGCTAGCGACTTGAAATTTTCAGGGTAGGTGGCGCATCCCAATACGACGGACAAGTTAATTAATGGGCATAATAGGCCTAGTGGTTTCCGAGTAATCATTCTGTTTTCAACCAATATAAATCCGATCGAATTGAAACTTGGTGAGTAGTTGTAGAATATGAACCTCAGCACGTTTCTGAAATTTTGTGCGAATCGTATGGCTAGTAAATTATTAAAAAATTATTAAAAAATATTTTTGTTGTCACGATAACTTGAGAACGGAAAGAGATAGCGGCTTGAAGTTTTCAGGTTAGGATGTCCATCAGATCGCGACATTTCAGTTCTTTTATGAGCATAATCGGCCAAACGGTTTAAGAGTTATAGCCATCTAAAATTTGGTAGATTTTTGTTCCTCATTAACTCAAAAAATACTAAACCGATTGAATTCAAACATGGTTATTAGTTGTAGAATGCCGACGCAAAAATACTTGCAAAATGTTGTGAGGATAGTATTTGTAGAAAATTTTTTAAAAATCATTGAAAATTGAAAAAAAAAATTATATATCAGTAACTATTCGTTTGAAATTGCTGAAATTTTGCAAAAGCCTTTATAACCTTACTCTACTGCCAAGTTTTAACATGATCGGTTAGATATTGTAGATGGGTGACCGTTGCCTCGATAACTTTCGAACGAAAGGAGATAAGGACTTGCAATTTTCAGGGTAGGTTGCGTATCCGAATGGGAGAGTTGTGTTCGTTTTTGGGCATAATCGGTCAAACGGTTTCCGAGTTATACCCACCTGGAATATTATTTCCTTGATAACTCAAAAAATAAAGATACGATCGAATTGAAGCTTGGTAACTAGTAGTATAAAATCAACATAAAGACGTGTTTCAAATTTTGTGAGAACCGTACCCCTAGAAAATTTGAAATAGGTGACGAAAAAAAAAAATTTTAAGAACCGCACCCCTAGAAAATTTCAAAAAATCAAGAAAAAAAAATTGGTTCAAGCACTGACGTGAAGTCAGAAGCTTTTGCGCGTATGTTCTATTATCCATTCTTCTGTATTGGACACCCTTAATCGAATTTACCATGATAAATTGTGTTGTCCATTCTCCTGTATTGGACACTTAATTCGAATTTACCATGGTAAATTCGAATCAAGAGTGTCCAATACAGGAGAATGGACAACATAATTTACCATAGTAAATTCGATTAAGGGTGTCCAATACAGAAGAATGGACAATAGAACATACGCTAAAAAGCTTCTGACTTCACGTCAGTGCTTAAACCAATTTTTTACCCCAGTTCGAAATTGCGAAGGACAGGCCTTGCAATTTTCGACCTGAATAATATTTATTTTGATCAATTTAATAATATGCTGAAACTTCCACCAATATGTCTCAAAACTGATAGAGAATTCCTTCCGAAACAAGAACAATCGCATCGTGCTAGAAAAAAGTCAAACTTTTTCCATTTTTCTCTTCTTCCAAGGCACCATTAATAACATCAGGGCCTAAAACTGAAAGTCACTAGACAAGAGAGACCCCGCCCGTCGTCGAGGAATGATGAATTACTTGACTCATACTTTATAATCTCCGGTAATGCAGTAATCTAGTTTAGAATTAAACTCGCTTTTGATTACAAGAACCCCTGTTCTTGGAACTTTCAAGTTCATGAACTAATTTCATTAGGTTTTTTGTAGGTGCAACTTTGCGGGTGATGTAGCTTTCAACATGTCTTTTATGGCCCGAGATGCCGATGAGTCGTCGGGAATTACATAGAGCGGAATATACAGTTTACATTTCAGCTTTACCATTCTCTTGTCACAAAATGTACAGGGTGGCCCGAAATTTTCCACGTCTCACGTAATTTTATTGAAAGATCGACTTAAATTCAATAGATATACCATTCATAAAGTTATTATTTCCATTGAAATGAAAAACAAGCACTGACGTGAAGTCAAGAGCTTTTGCGCGTATATTCTAATGTCCATTCTCCTGTATTGGACACTTGGAAATTTACCATGGTAAAATACAGGAGAACGGACAATAGAATTCACCATGGTAAATAAAATTGAGAGTGTCCAATACAGGAGAATGGACAATAAAATATACGCGCAAAGCTCCTGACTTCACGTCAGTGCTTAAACCAATTTTTTTTTCGTAATTTCTAACATTTTCTAGCGCCACGGTTCCCACAAAATCTTACACACGAATTTATGTCGATATTCTTCAACTAGTTAGGAAGCTTCAATTCGATCGAGTCAATATATTTTTTGAGTTATCGAGGAAATAATATTCCAGATGGATATAACTCCGAAACCGCTGGGCCGATTATGGCCGACAGCGAATTTAACTTTCCCATTCAGATGCGCAACCTACCCTGAAAATTGCTAGTTCCTATCTCCTTAAGTATCGAGAGTTATAGAGGCCACGGTCACCTATCCAGCTGCTGAACTCACACAACGCTGCTCGGATCTCCAACAATATAGATCCGATCGTGTTCAAACCTGAAACTTGGTAGTAGAGTTAGGTTCTGAAGGCTCTCGCAAAATTTCAGCAATGTTGGATGAATAGTTTCTGATATATAGCATTTTTTTTTCACTGATTTTCAATGATTTTTAAAAAATTTTCTAGTAATACGATCCTCACGAAATTTCGCAAGAGCTTTTCAGCTAGCATTCTAAAACTAATAACCATGTTTGAATTGGATCGGTTTCATATTTTTCGAGTTATTGAGGAAATAACAACCACATTTCAGATGGGTTTAACTCCAAAACCGTTTTGCCGATTATGCTTATAAACTAACTCAAATGTCACATTCAGATGCAAAACCTAACCTCTAAATTAAATTTCAAATTGCTATCTGTTTCCGTTTTCAGGTTATCGTGAAATAAAAGATATTTTTAATCTATTTTTTTTTTCTCTAGCGATACGATCCTCACAAAATGTCAAAAACGTGCTAAGGTTCATATTCTACAACTATTCACCAAGTTTCAGTTCCATCGGATTCATATTGGCTGAAAACAAAATTATAACTCAGAAACCATTGGGCCTATTATGCCCATTAGCGAACTTGTCCGTCGTATTGCGATGCGCCACCTACCCTGAAAATTTCAAGTCACTAGCTCTTTCCGTTCTCAAGTTATCGTGGTAACGGCGGGACAGAATCAAATTTGACCTCGAATTCTTCATCAGGGAGTCGAACCAAACCGTTTGAGAACATTTTCGTCAAAAAAATTCGAAAGTTACAGTCATTTGGACCAAATTAAAAAGACAATTTCGGCTACAGGAATCGACCCCGCTATCACGTGCTTCAAGAAGGCGCTAGTCGATCAGGCCACGCTATGAGAGTACAGGTATAATGTAAAAGCACGGTCTTGAAAAATTGTCTTGACTGGTTTTCGATATGTTTTCAAAAATTTCCGAAAACGGTCTCACAAGGTATTGAACGAATGTCATTGCTGACGTATCGACTTGTCAAATTTGACTTCGGCCTATCTATATTGATTGAGTTGTGCTGCGCATATTAATGATGTCTGTGGTAAATTGTGCAAAGGTCTGTACATATTGAGAAAGTTAAAGAGATGTGGTACTATTGAAATGGTAAAAAAGCCTATTTCGCAAAATTGCCAGAGCATACTTCTATATAGGATACTTCTGTGGGGGAATGGTTCAGAGGTGTCAAGAGTATTCATCCTACAAAAGAGGGCGGAGGCACCCATGTATGGTGTGCTGAGTGGGAGTTCGTGTAGACTTTTTTTTTTGTACAACACGGCATACTCACTTCCCCATCCTTATTCATAAGAGAATGACTAAAAGATATATATAAGAAAAGAATCAATATGCCAAGAAATGGTACTCACCACCTGTTTAACACCCGTAACAGGGACGACCTCCGCACTCCTCTGCACAAGAGAAATAATACGCAAGAACATTTCGAGCTATTGGGGAGTCAAAATTTTCAACAAGTTACCCATCGGACTAAAGAACTTACCAGAGAGAATCTTCAAGAAGAAGATACAAGAGATATTGTTGAAGGGAGCCTTCTATTCCATGGAAGAATTGTTATGCTTTTAATTTTCTTGAAATTGACTAATTTGACGAACAATGTAAATAGTGATAGTGAATAAACATTATTGTTATTATTCTGATTATCTAATTCATTGAATTCTCTCCATCAGGTCAAAAATCAAAAACTGTTGACAACTTCGCTGGTCAAGTGTGAAAGCAGGGGACCAGTACCTACATCTCGATTGTTGGAATCTTTCGATATTTCGGCAATATCTTCACCAATACATATCCGATCGAGTTCAGATCTAGAAATTTACTGTACAATAAGATTTTGATTGCAACGATATCTGACGGATAGGTTCTGACATACATAATTTTTTTAAATATTTTTTTTAGTCATGCGATCCTTACAAAATTTTGCATAAGTCTTCAAATGTCGGTATATTTGGGCGCATGTCCTGGGAAACATCATGATATCATTTAGCCCAATTGTCTGTAATTTTCGATTTTTTACCGAAAATGGTCTCAAACGATTGGGTCCGACCCCCTGATGAAGAATTCGAGGGAAAATTGGATTCTGTCCGGTCGGCCGGACTTTGCCACGATAACTTGAGAGCGGAAAGAGATATCGACTCCAATAATAATAATAATAATAAATATTATTGGAGTCGATATATCTTTCCGCTCTCAAGTTATCGTGGTAAAGACCGGCTGACGTTAATGGGCATAATCGGACCAATGGTTTCCGAGTTATAATTTTGTTTGCAAACAATACAAATTGGATCGAATTGAATCTTGTTGAATAATTATTGTAGAATATAAACTCAAAAATATTATTTATCTCACTTCAGATTTTTTTAGGTTCGGTTGTGCATCTGAATGCGAGATTTGAGTTTGTTTATAGGCATAATCCGCCGAACGGTTTTGAAGGTATACCCATCTGAAATTTGGCTGTTATTTCCTCAATAACTCAAAAAATACGGAACGTATCCAATTCAAACATGGTTATTAGTTGTAAAACGCCTTCGCGAAACTCCTTGCGATATTTTGTGAGGATAGAAAATCATTGAATAAATTCTATTTATCAGAAACTATTCGTCCGACATCGCTGAAATTTTTCTGACAGCCTTCAAAACCTAATTCTACTGCCAAGTATGGTTTGAAAACGATAGGATCTATATTTTTGAAGATCCAAGCAGCCTTGTGTGAGTTCAGTAGCTGGATGGGTGACCGTTGCCTTGATAACCTTCGAATGAAAGGAGATAGGGACTTGCAATTTTCATGATAGGTTGCGCATCTGAATGGGACAGCTGAGTTCGTTGTTGTGCATAATCCGCCCAACGGTTTCGGAGTTATACCTATCTGAAATATTATTTCCTCGATAACTCAAAAAATACATACCCGATTGAATTGAACCTTGGTAACTAGTTGTAGAATATCGACATAAAGACCTGTACAACATTTTGTGAGGACTGTACCACTAGAAAATTTTTAGAATATTACGAAAAAATAATATGTATCTCACGATACCTTGAGAATGAGAAATTGCGACTTGCAATTTTCAGGGTAGGTTAAGCATCCGAATGCGACATTTAAGTTCGTTTATTGGCGTAATTGGCCCAACTGTTTTGAAGTGATACTCATCTGAAATTTTCTTGTTATTTCCTCTATAACTCAAAATGAATAAATCTGATCCAATAAAACTCTGTGATTACTTGTAGAAAGCCGACGCTCTAATTTTCCTGGAATTTCGTGAATATCGGATCCTGTAGTAACCTGGGTCGTACGTTTCTTCGTACTTCAATTCCGATAGAATTAAAAATTTCTGTGATCATAGACGTCACCGAAGTTTGTCATTGAAATCAAGGGCCATGCTAATCATCAAAATTGTCGATACTAATTTATCGGAAATCCTCACTGCATGGGAGAGAAGCACACGCAATTTCCTCAAAAGGTTAGTTTTTGGGCGGGAAATGTTGGAAACCATATCATGGGCCGCTTTTCCATTGAGGGCAATTTGAATGGCGTTCATTATTTAGCACTACTTCAAAAGGATGTCGTTCCAACTTTGGCAAATTTATAACCTGATCAAGGAAATCCTCAAGTTCTACGGAACACGACATGGTTCCAACAGTATGGAGCACCACCACATTACCAACGCAATGTCCGGCATTATCTCGGCGCAGTATTTCTAAATCGGTGGATAGGAAGGCGAGGAACGATCGAATGGACAGTGCGATCCCCTGATCTTAACCCATTAGATTTCTTTTTACAGGGATATGTGAAGAGTATTATGTACTTGATTTGAATGACCTAAAAGATCGAATAACGCTTGCGATTAGTTCAGTAACGTCCAAGATGTTGAGAAATGTTTGAATGAATTTTTATTTGAGGTGAGGATGTTACCAAAGCATTCGCGGTGAACACTTTGAACATCTCCTTTATTAACATTCATAATTTTTTGCTACATTTCGTATTACATTTTAGTTTTTGATATTGTACCAAATTTCGCTAATCACTTGATTTTATTTTTTTCTAGTTTGATTTTTGCAATAAACAGGAATGTTCTTACATTTCTGAATAGAGAATGACGAGACCTTTCAGACGATGTATCTCAAGCCCATACTTCCTATTTGAAAAATTGGGGGTTGTGTCTGCCTTTCGAAGGGGGTTGAAGGTAGGGTTCGCATTTTCACGAAGAAGAATGACAATTTATTATTTTAATTTAACGGGTTTCGGTATTTTCCAGAAATATATACAGTAACCAAGATAATGAATTTATTCTATTTGGCTTTTCCACACTGTATAATATCCATACTAACGCACTTGCGTGATAATTAGCCATGGAATGCTATCAGTCTAATGCGATTCTGATTGGTCCCGTTCAATTAAAAGATATAAAATAATAATTTGACACTATTGGATTCTACTTGAGCAAAAAAAGTATCAGTGTGTAATTTACGGATAGTGTCAACATTCAGATGGTATGTATATGCTACTACCTCACATTTTCCTCACAAATGCATGGAAAGTTCTCACGGAGACTGAAATGCCAGAATCTTAATTAAGTGGAGTGAAATACCCTCAGGTCCTAGTCAGATACATTAAATAAGATGAGTTTCTGAACTTTGAACTAAATGAGTTGAGATAACAACAAGGTATGGGATTTGATAGAGGCATAACAGTGTCTCCTAAGCTCTTTGGAGAAGGACATGGATGCATTTTTTCAGATATTAAATTCTTATATTCGAAATTCCTCCTTTGTGGATTTTATGATGAATAATTTGGGAGAAATGAATGGAACTTATTACATACAGGCTATTCCTAAATTGGTGATACAAGGGTGGTTGCATGATTTCTTAATGCTTCGTTTGGAGATACAGGGTGTTAAAGTTTGAATATTTTAAAAGTGTTTTCCTCATAAATTTATCGGCATTTCTCAAGATATTCAGATTAAATTTTGGGGAAAATATTACACTTTAAGGTTTAAATCATATGAAATGTCAATTGCCGTGGAAATCTCAAGGGTTGACATTTTTTTCGGGGGCAATTTCCCGTTTTACCCTACAAAACTTTTTATGGAAGACCACTATTAATTTGAAGAATATGAAAAACCAGCGTCCTCAGGCATATTTGGGTAAATTGATGGTTTCATTATGATGCATAGAATACCAAGCTGTCTACACTTTCCACCAATACCCATTCAAATTTTCGTCCAAAAAGTGGGAAAGCTCTGTGGATAGGGGCTTTGGCGCTCTTGTCAAACTACTAGCAAGTAATTATTGAAACTTTGACAAGTCATATCTCCGAATGTATTGTTTTCTCATGATGGGTATCACGAAGCTTCGATTAGCTTAATTGTGAATTTAATTCGCTGGTTGCATCAAAAATGAACTGGAAATTAACGTAGACTCTGATATGCCAATTAAGAGGTGTCAAAGCTTTGTGAAACCCAACGTAAGAGTTGGGAACGATAAAATAACATTCAAATTATAATCAGATTAGATTCTATGAAATCATAATTTTACGGTTAATTATTGAAATTTTGAAAGATCATATCTCCGAAATTATTAGTTTTGTAGAGTTGAGAATGATATTGATGGATTCTTATGATGGAATTCCATCTTGTAAAATTTAATTTGCAATTTATAATGTAACAAATAATATATTTTTTCCTTACTCCGAAACCACTCTATCGATTTCACCCAATAACGAACTTAGCCGAGATATGTATATCCCAAAACTACTCTGAAAATTTTAACTGTCAAGCTCATTCCATTCAAGAGTTATCATGTCAACAGTTGGCTCGACAGAATTGATTTTGACCATGGATTCTTCATCAGTGTGTTGAACCAAAACGTTTAAGACCATTTTCAGCCAGAAATTCGAAAATAGCAGACATTTGGCCAAATTGATAAGCACTCTGTTCCGAGGAACAAGAGCGCCAAAAATTAAATTCAAAACAATTCTCTCGATACTGAAGTACGAGTATGTCAATAGATTGGTATGAAATGTATTCATATATTATAAAAGCTGAGGAAACAGCATTATATCGATGCTACATTCGATTAAGGGTGTTCAATAGAGGTGAGTAGTCAATAAAAAATGTGCGCAAAAGCTCACAGAGTTCAGAGTTCACGTCAGTGCTTGAACCAATTTTTGGTGCTCTTTTTCCTCAGAACATAGTGCTTAAATCAATTTGCTCAAATGTCTGTAATTTTCGAATTTTTGGATGAAAATGGTCTTAAACGATTTGGTTCGACTGACCGATAAAGAATCCGTGGTCAAAATCAATTATGTCCGGCTTCTCGTAGGCACGATAACTCTCGAACGAAAGAGTGAAGAATTTGCTAGTAGGCGTAAATGTTCGGACGAGTTCGTTAACGAGCGACATCCACCAAGCGGTTTCGATCTATCTGAAATTTACCATCAAATTGTAGAATCATAACCATCAAATATATGCGAAGTTTTGCATTGATCGGATCAACGTAAAGTGGCAAAAAATTCAAAAATTTTCAAATTTTATTTCTACAATAACTCTTGAACAGAATCAGCTAGGCAGATGCAAGTTTCGGAGTAGGTTTGGGGCATACATATCTCGGTTGAGTTCGTCATTGTACAAAATCGGCCAATGGTCAATGACCAATGCTTTCAGGCAACAACAACAAAAACAATTTTTTTTTTAATTACAAATTTCAAATTAAATTTTTTTTCAGAATGCAGTTTCACCATAAAAATCCATTCATATAATTTTCAACTCTAACCAGCTAATACTTTCAGAGATATGTTTTTTCAAAATTTCAATAATAAATCGTACTCTATGTTTTCACAGAATGCTATAATTATTCTATCTAGGTATGAATTATTATATGGTCAAAGTCATTTCAGCTATCGTAGAATTAAGAGCAGTATAATATGATATCATACTTTCTGGTCATATTTTAATGACCGTGGATAATGCTCATGATGATGGAAATATATACTTTGGTAGGTTTATCAGAATGGATTCAGAATAGCTCCAAACAAAACTCAAATATTGGCTAAGTTCCAATTGATATAATATAAATGAGTGGAATTGAGGAATGAATATTTCGGGTAAGATCGTGGTTTTTGCCGTTCTTGTTTGAATTTGATTTCTGTCATGATGCAGTTGTAGTATATCAGATTATGATGCAGTTTTATTATAAGAATCCATTGATATCATTCCCAACTCGGAGAAATCAATAATTTCAGTGTTATGAGTTGTCAAAGTTTTAACAAGAGCGCCAAAGCTCCTGTCCACATGGCTTTCCCACATTTTTGGCGCTCTCGTTCCTCGGAACAGAGTGCTTATCAATTTGCCCAAATGTCTGTAATTTTCGAATTTTTGGCTCAAGAGATATGATTTTTCGAAATTTCAATAATGAATCGTACTTCTATGTTTTCATAGAATGCTATAATTATTCTATCTATGATTCATTATATGATCTATGTTCATACTCGTACATGTCATCCTGTTCTATAAGAGAGAGTCAAATTCATTTCAGCTATTTTAATTTGAATTATTTCATGGTGCAGTTCTCATTCTCAGATTGCTCATTTAATCTTGATAAGTAAGCTATTATTTGAATTGAATTTCCTTCGTGATGCAGTTCGATCATAAGAATACATTGATATAATTCTCAACTCTGAGAAACCAATACTTTCGGAGATATAATTTGTCTGTTTGAACAAGAGCGCCAGAAAGCTGCTGTCCACAGGGCTTGAACCAATTTTTTAACTGCTTGTGGCACACATCTAAATATTCTATGGACATTCATTCAGACAAAATATCAAACTGTAAGTTGTCACGGATAACTGAATATTTTAAGGAATGCAGATGCATCTCGAAAACGAAGCCTCTGATTTTATTTTTGCGCGTATGTTCTGGGGAACATCGCGTCATCATTTTGCCGAAATGTCTGTAACTTTATAATTTTTTTAGGAAAATGGTCTCAAACGATTCGGTTCGACTCCCCAATGAAAAATTCGAGGTCAAATTTGATTCTGTCCAGCCGGCCGTTGCCACGATAACTTGAGAAGGGAAAGAGCTAGCGACTTGAAATTTTCAGGGTTGGTGCGCATCTCAATACAACAGACAAGTTCGTTAATGGGCATAATCGACCCAATGGTTTCCGAGTAATAATTTTGCTTTCAACCAATATAGATCCAATCGAATTGAAACTTGGTAAATAGTTGTAGAATATAAACCTACGCACGTTTGTGAAATTTTGTGAGAATCGTATCGCTAGAAAATTATTAAAAAATTATTAAAATATATTTTTGTTGTCACGATATCCTGAGAACGGAAAGAGATAGCGGCTTGAAGATTTCAGGTTAGGTTGTGCATCTGAATGCGACATTTGAGTTTGTTTATGAGCATAATCGGCCAAACGGTTTTAGAGTTATAGCCATCTGAAATTTGGTTTTTCTTTGTTCCTCATTAACTCAAAATTACAAAACCGATTTAATTCAAACATGGTTATTAGTTGTAGAGAACCAACGCGAAAATTCTTGCAAAATTTCGTGAGGATAGTATTTGTAGAAAACTTTCAAAAAATCATTAAAAATTGAAAAAAAAAAATTCTATATATCAGTAACAATTCGTCTGAAATTGCTGAAATTTTGCAAGAGCCTTTAGAACCTAACCCTGCTGCCAAGTTTCAAGTTTTAACACGATCGGTTAAATATTGTTGGAGATTCGATCAGCCTTGTGTGAGTTCAGTAGATGGGTGACCGTTGCCTCGATAACATTCGATCGAAAGGAGATATGGACTTGCAATTTTCAGGGTAGGTTGCGTATCCGAATGTGAGAGTTAAGTTCATTTCTGGGCATAATCAGTCTAACGGTTTTCGAGTTATACCCACCTGGAATATTATTTCCTTGATAACTCAAAAAACAAAGCTTGGTAACTAGTAGTAGAAAATCAACATAAAGAACTGTTTACAATTCTGTAAGAACCGCAACCCTAGAAAATTTGAAAAAAATCACAAAAATTTTTTTTTGTAAGATCCGTACCCCTAGAAAATTTCAAAAAAATCACGAAAACAAAAATTGCCTCAAGCACTGACGTGGAGTCAGGAGCTTTTGCGCGTATGTTCCATTGTCCATTCTTCTGTATTGGACACCCTCAATCAAATTTACCATGGTAAATTATGTTGTCCATTCTTCTGTATTGGACACTCTTAATTCGAATTTACCATGGTAAATTCGAGGTAATTAAGGGCCAATACAGAAGAACAATGGAACATACGCGCAAAAGCTCCTGACTTCACGTCAGTGCTTGAACCAATTTTTATATCATCCAATTTATCATTTCTCATCGTTTATACCTCCAATTTATGAACATCCTGTATCGTATCCCGATATCGTATTGAATAATTAATCCTACCTCTCATCAAACATTGGAAATTGATGATAAGCTGCGTTAGTGCCTTCATCTCGTAGCATACAGGTGATGAATTTCCCGAAGTCATTTGGGTTCTATCGATCAGCCCAAACTCTCTCTGATTATGATGGGTTGTATAGTGTACAATTAATAGTTCGGAAAGATGTCAAATTCGGATGGAGCTAAAATGACGAAAGTATTTTGAGATTAGTTTTCTGCTTTGACTTCTTCAATCGTTTACAAATTGAATCATGGAAAAGTTGAGCATTGAACAACTTGTTAAAATGATTGAATACTATTACGAAAAGTGGGAAAGCCCTTTGGACAGGAGCTTTGGCGCGCTGTCCAAATGTATACCCAGAGCTGTCACCCATCCAGATACCGAACTCACCTAAAGCTGATTAGCTCCAGAAAAAATGCAGAATACTTTGTTTGAGAATCCAACAAAATGAGGAAGTGATAGTCTTTCCACTCATTGTTTGTAAATTGCGAGAGTGGTTCCAGAATCAATATGTTCATTGTTTGATACTTGGTGATTAATATTTAAAGACATACTTAATTTATGTTTATTAAATGTCTCTGTCATTCTTACAGACCGTAATAATCTGATACAATAATGCTATGCGATATAGGTACAATAGGTATATGTCCATTGAGGTTAGACCAAAGAATTATTATTATATTATTATGTTGAACACCTTTCCGTCAAAGGTTTAAACTCCCAGGAGTTTTAAAATTCTTCCACAACGGATTATATTGATTTTTTATTTCTTGTCATTATCTCGGGTTCACTTAGAACATTACTAAAATTTGTCTTGTTCGAACTATTTCTACTCTTGTTTTCCTTAAAATCATATGGTGATAATTGGTTTGGGTCTAATTCAGTTTCTAATGTATATTCATTACTACGGGGTCTGGTATATGACAATTTTATCTGTTGAGTATAACGTCATAATAATTGACCATTTACTTGCTTTTTCACTCAATAAGAACTATGTTCTTTTGCCTTTCCCAAGACAATAACCTTTTCCCAGAATGTATCTCTTGATGTTATTATTACAACTTGATCATCTTTCTTAAACTAAATATTTTTTTGAATTTGAGGTTGTAGCTTATTATTGGGGAAAGATCTCCGAGGTGTCTACTTTGTAAGATTTGTACTATTGATTCTTTTAATCAGAGCTGTGTTATTGTAATTCAGTACAAGGTCTCTTAAATCTAAATTTCCCTCAATACCCTTTTTTTTTAATTTGTTTGCCTATATTCACATATTTCTCGGCTGGTCCATTGCTTTGATGATAATGCAGACTGCATGTCGAAATAGTAATGTCTTTACTTAAATAATAATTCCGACATTAACTTGATAGGACTGGTAAGTTATCAGCAATTATTTGTTCTGGGTAACCAAATCTAGTGAACGTGCCATTAAAAGCAAGCGCCTATTACAGAACTTGAAGTTTTGTCTTACATTTTCATAATTCCAAGCCATTGCGAAAAATAATCCACTATCACTAAATATGAATTTGGTCCAAATTCTAATATAACTGAACCTATCTTATTAAATCTTAATCCGGGTAATGAGTGCGGTAATAACGGTTCTCCAAAGTTGCTTGGACTGTACTTTTCACATGTTCTACTTTGTTTAATATAATTCACGATATCTGTCGTTAATTCTGGCCAATTAAATAAATTTCTAGCTTTATTTATCGTTTTATTCACGTCCACGTGACCTTTGTGAAGTAACTTGATCATTGGAGCTCTCAAATTTTCAGGAACCAGCCTCTACATATAAGAGTCCTTCATTTCATAATACAGTGTACAACTGTGAGGAATATTTTTCTCTTGAGCCCATCCATTAAAATAATAATTAAAAATCTTAAGTAATAATTCATCGTTGCTTTTCTGAATTCTAATTTTTCCTCTCCGCTCATTGGTAAATGTTTTGAAACTGAATGTAAGATTTCTAACATCTCAGAATCATAACACCGATCCAATTTTACATATTGGTTTATTCATAATTGGTATTATCTGTTTATGATAACAGTGATCATCTACTATAGTATTATACTTATAAATGAACGCATGAAACTTTTGCGTACCAAAATAAATAGCAAGCAATTCTTTTTTTGTTCGACTATGATTTATCTCACTGTCATTCATGTTACGAGATGTGCATTCCACTAGCTTCATATTCTTGGAACACACAATATCCTTAGCCATTTTTAGCAACGTTACACTGAAAAATAATTTTTTTACTTGGGTCGAATGGTAGAAGGACTGGGGATTTGCATACAATTTTTTCAACTCCTTAGAACGTGCTTGAGGTAGCCATTGCCAATCTACATTAATTCTTTGTAAATTTACTTTGTTATTTGGCTTTTTCAGTTCACAAATTGATTTTGCACTGTCCTGATCTACCTCCATTCCTCTGCTAGATAAAATTTGACCTATAAATTTGCCCCTGTTTTTACAAAGGTGAAATTTATCCTTATTGAATCTAACCCCATCTTCTCAAGCCCTTTTTAACACTTTTCTCACTGTTAAATCATGATCTTCCCTAGTATTCCTTGTTACGACCATAGGGTCATGACATATTAAAATATTTTCAATGTTGCCAAATCTCTTTTCTACCGCTTCTTCAAATAAGTCCTAGGAATTTGATAAACCATAAGGTAATACCAAATATCTATAAATACCAAATGGTGTCACAAAGAAGAATTTCCAAGATGACTCCTCATTTAATTTCAAATGAAGATACCCTTCAGATACATCGAAAATTGTATCTACAGTGCAAATTAACAATTCCAGTAGCTTTAGCCTGTGTATATTCAAATCCTTAGATGAGTTAGATTTAAGAACTAAAATGTGTGTTTATATTTCATTATATTTTCCTAAAGGAATTATGCTAATGTTCACACCTGTATCCAATTCAACATTGAAATTATTACGTTCATCATTGAATAAGTTCATCCCATTCTCTCCTACGCCTACAATTGGTATTATAACAGGTAGCTACATTTTCTTAAGTATCGTACAATAATATCTGGTTCATCAGAACTGCCTTCATCTTTCTTGACATTCTCAACATTTTTAACATTACAAGATATAGCAAAATGATTTAACATACCGCACTTCCTACACTTTTTACGAAGTGCGGGGCATTCACGTGCACCATGTGTCAACTGAGATCTCCTTCATTTTAATTTTCCTTCTTCTGATCTTCTTGTCTACACTTGAAATTCTTCGTTTGTTTATTATACTTCCCTGTAGCTTTAATGTCTTCAATTCGCTCTGGAACTGCAGGTTCCGTTGCTTGCTCTGCTCGCTGGTTCTGCAAAATTCAATTGCTTTCTCCACTGTCAATTTTTCAACTCTCAGTAATGCCTCTCTGGTTACAGGATGATCTTATTATAACTATTTTGTCTTTCAGTGCTTTATCTTCTGCAGTTTGATTTGAGTCGGTTTCATTATAATTACATGTTCGTACTAGATACTTGCATTCAGTAAGGAAATGTTCACATTCTTTATTTTCTTTTTCCACCTTTTTCAAGAAATTATACCTTTCAAAGCACTCATTAGCTGTTGGGTTGACATATTTCTCAATAGACTTCATAGTATATTCAGTTATAATATCACAAGAGCATAGACAATATTCGATTATTTACCGATTCACGTGACGTTTTCGCGAAATACGTCTAGTGAAGAGGTGAATAATCGAAACATATTGTCTTTGCTCGAGTTGGTATTCGTTACGATTATATAAAGAGTAATGTTTTAATTCTTTTATTGATTAATATTAATATTGAAAGTACAATTATTATAATACATATTTGATGTATTGTTATTTTCGGAATTTGTAGTGTTGGTACTATTGCTGACACTGGATGTGGAAGGATTGCTTGTAATTTTTTCCTCTTGGCTGTACGGGCCTTTCTCGCATTTTCGAAAATTGTATCTTTAAATGGATTTATTTCTCTGTTGAAGTCTTCATGAAACTTTTTCTGAAAGAGTTTAGCAGAAATATTCCAAATGGTTTTAACTGTACTTTCTTTATATTCTTTTCCATCTGCACGTTTCATATTGAATGCCCAATCTTTCAAAATATTCGCTACTTCATCATTTGAAATATCAGCACGAAGTTTGTAATTTCGATGTTCACAAAACACCGTGAACTGTTTCCAAACATAATTATGTGTCTTCGTGGTATTTTCTGGTGTTAAATTAACAATTTCTTGGTCAATTTCACCACTTGAACTCAAACCAAAACGATGCATCTTCAAAAATGCACTGACATTTCATTGACATTTATCGTCACTATGGAAATTATTCCAATATGGCTGGAGGCGAATCACCAAAACGATTATATACCGTCGTCAAGCGGTATATTCAGTTATCTATACGACGTTACTAAGGGAAATTCAGGAATTCTATTGGTTCATTATAATATGAGTTATATAATCATATTTATTCAGTTCTATCTCTGGGATCACGAATGTGGACATAATTCTTGCAGCTTCTGTACCAATAATGTTTCAGAGTATGGACAACTTTATTGGATCCTGAACTTCGTGCTGTTCGGTCCCTATTAAATAATCTATGAAGTGTGAAGGATGTTTTCAAAATTTTCCATTCCGTGGCTGCATTTTGTCCCTATAAATCGAAATCTGGGGGCCGGCCCCGTGTATCCAGCCATGGTAGGTTATATTGGAATATTTGAAACTTGAAAATCTTGAAATCGATATTTATTTCATACCAAGTTATGTTATATTTCATAATCTACAAAACAAACTGATTTGTTTGGCATGTCACATGTCAGACATGATGACATTAACTTGAACATAGAGAATATAGACATACGATCACAGAACAGTAATAATAAAGATCTATGCAAACACGTTATGATTACATCCTTCTATAGCTTGAATCCTTTTTTTTGACTTTTGTCAAAAATCAAACAAACTGTTGATTATTTGTTTGGTCGAATATAAAAAGAGTGGACCAGTACACTCAGATCGTAGGAATATTTCGATATTTCCGTGACATCTTCACCAATATAGATCCGATCGAGTTCAAATTCAGAACTTTAATGAGAAATAAGGTTCTGAAGGCTCTCACAGAATTTCAATGATATCTGACAGATAGTTCCTGAGATACAGAATTTTTTGAATATATTTTTTTTAATTTTCCAGTAGCGTGATCCGCACATAATTTTGCATAAGTTTTAGTGTCAGTATTTTTCACCTAACTGCAGCACTTTAATTCGATCAGAACTGTATTCTTCGAGTAATTGGCAAAACAAAATTTCAGATGGCTATAACTCTGAAACCACACGGTGAATTGTACCCATTAACGAACTTAGCCTGCGCATTTGGACTCCAAACCTACTCTGAAAATTTCAACTTTCTAGCTTATTGCGTTCGAGCGTAAGCGTACCTACGGCGGAACGGCCGGCTTTTTTGGCATTTGGCATTTGGGCAAATTGATAAGCACTCTGTTCACAGAACAGCGTGCCAAAAATGAGAGTTTGAAAGATTGAAATTTTTTAAACATGTGCGTTCTGTGCTCGGTTCGAGGATGTCCATTCCTGTTTTGCGGAAATCACCTGATTCTGTCTGCTGCAGTGATAATGAGACGGCAACAACTTTTGCTGAGAGCATTAAAATGAGCTAATTGCCAAATAACTAAAATAAAACACACGGTGAAATATTCATTGATTTTAACCATCAACAAATATTCCGCGTGGCCGGACTAGACACCTCATCGCTCAGTGTTCTCCAAAGGGGAAATTATCATTCAAGAGCAGACACAGGCTCCAGGGTTTCAAGGTTCTTACCAATCATCAGCCTGAAACCGAATGAAAACAGACGGGGTTCTAGGAAACTTATTTCCATCGGTTGAGAAACGGTAGGGAAAAGGACCCCTCCAGCACCCCCTATGGAGAATCCTTATGAACTCTGACCTTCTGCGATGAGGAGATGGGTCATTTCCCCTATCGGGGTGGGTCATTTCTCCTACTGGTGTGGTCATTTCCCCTACCGGTTCTCAACCGATGGAAATAAATTTCCTAGAACCCCGTCCGTTTTCATTCGGTTTCAGGCTAAGTCTCACTTGATGGTTTGAACCATGAAACCCTGGGATCTGTGTCTGCTCTCGAATGATATTTTCCTCTTTGGGGAACACTGACCTATGAGGTGTCTAGTCCGGCCACGCGGTATATTTGTTGATGGTTAAAATCAATAAATATTTCACCGTGTGTCTTGTTTTAGTTGTTTTGCTGAGATCTTTGCTGGGGCATTCACTTTTGAGCCACCCGGTGACGTACCGGATGTTGGAGTTCCGCGATCTGCATCCTTCCTGAACTCTGTTGTGGTGGCTGAGGAGGAAGTGAAGGAATTATTATCCAAGCTCGATTCTTCTAGTGCAGCTGGGCCGGTCAATCTAACTGCTAGTGTACTCAAATCATGCTCCACTCATATCTGTATTCCCCTTACAAAGATCATCCGTTCCTCTTTAAGTTCTGCCTAGGTACCGAAGTAATGGTGAATGGCAAGGATTACGCCTATTTTCAAATCAAGGGACAGACATTCTGCGTCTATCGCTTGACATCCATTGTTGCGAAGGTTGCCGAAAGAATCATCTGCTAACGCATGGTTTCCTTTTTATTATCTAACAAAACTATTCCCGATTTTGAGCATGGTTTTGCTCCTGGTCGCTCAGTGATGACGTGCTTGCTTCGGTCTTTGAATTCATGGACTAAGTCCCTTGGGTTTAATTCCCCGGTAGATATTGTCTATTCAGATTTCTCTAGAGCATTTGATCGCGTACCCATAAAGAGTCTTCTCAAGAAACTCGATCATTTTGGCATCCGATGAGAGTTGCTCCAGTTGATAGTGTAACTCCTGAGTGACCGTGATTCTATCTAGCTCTAGGCAAGTTATAGGTGATGCGCCACAGGGTTCCGTCCTTGGGCCGCTGCTCTTTCTTGTCTACGTTGCTGATCTTCCACGGGTGTTATAATCCGCGTGATCCGCTTACGCTGATGACTTATTTAATATTTGGTGGGGCAGCTTCCTCAACAGAGTAGGATGACCTGGACCGTGTGTGTGAGTGGTGTCGTGGTTGGCTCCTTCTGCTGAATATCGAGAAATTCAAGGTACTCCACTTGGGCAAGAACAATCCTCGGCGAAACTATTTTGTGGTTGGTGCCCTACTTCAATCATCAGATCAGCATAGTGATATTGGAGTGATTGTTACATCGGATTTATCTTGGTCGGCTCATATAGATGGTGTCGTGGCGAGGGCTCGTAAGATGACGTATTTGATCAGAAGGGCATTTCCGTGGTGCTCGGAGCGACGGCGAAGAAGCTTTTTACCGCTTATGTGCGACCCATCATGGAATTCGCCGGTCCTGCTTGGGACGCTAGCTGGTGATCGTGATCGACTCGAGCGAGTTCAGCGTTACGCGACGCGTATTCCTTATGGTGCTGTTCATCCCAGTTATGATGACAGGTTGTGGCTTTTTGGTCTCCAAGCTTTTTCTCAGCGCAGTGAGCGTGGCGACCTTATTGTGGCTTACAGGACAATATACTAACAACCTCCAAGGCTATCGGCTAAGTTGTATCATGAAAATTATCGGACATCTCAGAGACAACACTTTCCTCAGTAATAGGATTTTCGACAGGTGGAACTTGTTACCAAGCAATGTTGTTTGTGCTCGGAGTATGAGTTTCTTCAAGAATCGGCTTGATGCATTAAACTAGTGGGTTTTTTTGGACTAAGATTATCATGTACATTGGATGTTAAGATATTATATTTTTGTTTGAGAGTTTATAGGCTTTAGCCTCCTCTCTTCTTACCTTCAAATAAAAATAATAATAATAAAGTGAACTACGCTGTCTTCGTGATATTCTCGTCGTTCGCATAAAAAACCATGGTATACCATGGCATACTTCTCAAAAAACTATCTTCGTTTGGCTTGACTGTAGATTTCACTCTGACTCCAACTTTACGAATAGAAGACTTTGGGTTCACTGTTCAGGTTTCAAGTAAGCTGAATTCGTATTATCCTCAGGTGTTCCCCAGGTTCTATATTGGGACCACTGTTATTCATCATTTTTGCGCGTATGTTCTGGGGAACATCGCGTTATAGTTTTGCCCAAATGTCTGTAACTTTCGAATTTTTTGACGAAAATGGTCTCAAACGATTAAGTTCGACTCCCCAATGAAGAATTCGAGGTCAAATTTGATTCTGTCCGTCCGGCCGTCCGGCCGTCCGTTGCCACGATAACTTGAGAACAAAAAAAGCTAGCGACTTGAAATTTTCAGGGTAGGTGGCGCATCCCAATACGACGGACAAGTTCGTTAATGGGCATAATCGGCCCAGTGGTTTCCGAGTAATAATTTTGTTTTCAACCAATATGAATCCGATCGAATTGAAACTTTGTGGGTAGTTGTAGAATATGAACCTTAGCACGTTTGTGAAATTTTGTTTGAATCGTATGGCTAGAAAATTTAAAAAAATTATTAAAAAATATTATTGTTGTCACGATAACTTGAGAACGGAAGGAGATAGCGGCTTGAAATTTTCAGGTTAGGATGTGCACCAGAACGCGACATTTCAGTTTGTTTATGAGCATAATCAGCCAAACGGTTTTAGAGTTATAGCCATCTGAAATTTTCTGAAATTTGGTGGTTTTTTGTTCCTCATTAACTCGAAAAATACTGAACCTATTGAATTCAAACATGGTTATTAGTTGTAGAATGCCAACGCAAAAATGTTTGCAAAATTTGGTGAGGATAGCATTTGTAGAAAATTTTTAATAAATCATTGAAAATTAAAAAAAAAAATTCTATATATCAGTAACCATTCGTTTGAAATGGCTGAAATTTTGCAAGAGCCTTCATAACCTAACTATTTTGCTAAGTTTCAAGTTTTAATACGATGGGTTAAATATTGTTGGAGATTCGAGCATTCTTGTGCGAGTTCAGTAGATGGGTGACCGTTGCCTCGATAACTTTCGAACGAAAGGAGATTGGGATTTGCAATTTTCAGGGTAGGTTGCGTATCTGAAAGGGAGAGTTTATTTCGTTTTTGGGCATAATCGGTCTAACGGTTTTCGAGTTATAACCAGCTGGAATATTATTTCCTTGATAACTCAAAAAATAAATAGACGATCGAATTGGTGCTTGGTAACTAGTAGTAGAAAATCAACATAAAGACGTGTTTAAAATTTTGTGTGAACCGTACCCCTAGAAAATTTGAAAAAAATGACGAAAAAAAAAATTTTAAGAATCGTACCCCTAGAAAATTTAAAAAAAATCACGAAAAAAATAATTGGTTCAAGCACTGACGTGAAGTCAGAAGCTTTTGCGCGTATGTTCTATTGTCCATTCTTCTGTATTGGACACCCCTAATCGAATTTACCATGGTAAATTATGTTGTCCATTCTCCTGTATTGGGCACTTAATTCGAATTTACCATGGTAAATTCGAATTAAGAGAATTATTTTTTACAAAGCAAATTCCAAATTAAATTTTTTCCAATAGGCAGTTTTACCATTAGAATCCAATGATATCCTTCTTATTTCTAACAAGCTAATACTTTCGGAGATATGATTTTTCAAAATTTCAATAATAAATCGTATTTCAACGTTGTCACATAATGATATAATTATTCTATGTATGAATTGTCATAATGTCAACTTATTTTCCTGAGACATGACATTATCTAATCAATAGAAGAATCATGAGCGAAGTGACAAAAATCTCAGTTGTTAGCTCCGAAATTAGCTTTTCTCAGATAAGTCTTACATTTCGGAACGGAACATGAAGTAAGAGATCTGAGAGTAGTGAGACTGCTTTTCATCCATAGACATAGATATAACTCTCGAACGGAATGAGGTAGGTAGTTGAAATTTTCAGAGTAGGTTAGGGAGATGAATATCTCGGTTAAGTTCGTTATTGGGCAAAATTGGCCAGATTTAATTTGATTTCTTCCATGGTGCAGTTCTCATTCTCATGATTGCTCATTTAATCTTGATAAATAAACTATTATTTGAATTGAATTTCCTTTATGATGCAGTTCTATCATATGAATACATTGATATAATTCCCAACTCTGAGAAACCAATACTTTCGGAGATATAATTTGTCTGTTTGAACTAGAGCGCCAGAAAGCTCCTGTCCACAGGGCTTGTTTTATTTATCTTTAATGCACTTGTAAGGTCAAAGCTTGAATATGTACAATGTACACGTCAGGATTCTTGAGAATATAGAGAGGCAATTCTTGAAGATAGTTAGTTTCAGACTTGATGGCGTCTATCCGAACCGTGGTATACCACATGGACAGTTGCTGAGCAGATTTTGAGTTGATTCCCTCGAGCGGCGTCGTACATACTTGGATATTTTAGTTTTCGGGAATATTCTATGCCCGTCAACTGACTATCCCTACTTGTTAGCTTTTGTTAATCTGCATGTTCCTAGAATGCTTGTACGCAATGCAACAACATTTTACCTGTCTTTTCCACCTTCTAACATTCTTCGTTTTTCGCCTCATTATCGTATATTTCATGACTGCATGTCCATCCAGAATGTTTGTGCATACATGAAGCAAGCTGACCGTATATTATTGAATATGGTTGATTATTGTTGAATATTATTCTAGGGGGTAACGTTGCACTGCAACCCTAAGGTCTGTTGTGACCCCCCATCAGAGCTCTTGATGACATCACTATCTACTGCTCGCCTTCTAGTTCCAGTATCTGAAATGGTTGCAAGGAGACTACATCTTCTCTCCTGCAGTTTTCTTGCCCAAAGCATTAATTGTGTTGGTTTGATATGGTGAGGCATTCCGTAATCATGTGATCAGGAGTTTCATCCTCCTCCTCACAAAATCTGCACTTGTAAGTTTCTGCAAGCCCTAATCTCATCATATGCTTCCTAAGGCAGCAGTGCCCTGTGAGGAAAACAGTGAGGAGATGCAGTGTGTTTTTCCATATATTTTTTGGATCTGACAGTCATTCCTGGTAGAGATTTCCAGACAGTACCTCTTTCAGTTTCTTCGTTCATCGGAAATTCACTGTTGTAGGTGTATCTACCTGCCCCACAATAGGGTTCCGGGCCAATAAAAGGGGTTAGTGCTTCTTTATTGGCAAGTGTATTGGCCTCCTCATTTCCTTTAGTTCCCGAGTGACCAGGAACCCAGACCAAGGGAACCCTGTTGTTTTTGCCTACTTCATTAAGTTTTCTTCGGATCTCCCATATTAGCTTACACTGGATAACATGGGAGCTTTGATAGCAGCTTGTTTTCCACAATGGATCGCTATATGACACCTCTGATAGTTTCTTTCTAGGTTCATTTCCACGCTACCTTATAACAAAGAGCAGATCAGATGTTTTCATCAGAGAAAGGATGGATCCTGAGATCAAACACTGCGGCAAATACGAAATAACCAACCTACAGATGAGAATGCACTACAAAGTCTCACTCAAAATGACCCACTCGAGTATTTTTCGATGCGGTCCTTAGGGCTTCACACGAGAGCGAGATTTTTCTCGTCTCGTCTTATTTTCGTCTCGGAAAAGCGAGACGAGACGAGACGAGACGTTTTGAAAAATATTATAGGCAATACCAAGATCACATACAGAGCAACACAAGATTCTCGTTTTTGGTCTCGTAAATTTTTCTTATGAAGAGTTTTCACTATAACTACCAATATATTTTGTCTATATCATACATCGATCGTTCTAGAAATACACGATTATTTAAAGACCTTGCGATAATTGAGATTATTTATCAAGAAAAAATATAATTCACAACCATAAAAACTCATCTTATTATGAACTCAATACTCAACGGACATCTCTTATTGCCCCTAAATCCCAATGCTTTTGAAATGTCGTCTCTATTTGAATTGAACATCTGGAGAAATTTATTGTTTTTTATTGTGCTTCTTGTAGTGAAGATGTGAACATCTGTGGAAGTACATATAATAAAATTGGTATTAAAAAATGTATCGGTATCGATCATAGACATAGAATAACATGGACTGGCCCTCACGTAACTTTATCACACAGTTCGTTGCGGAATACATTAGAGAGAGAGAGATGTTATGAAGGATAGAATACTTAAAGGCAAATAATGGTATAATAATATTGATGTTTTTTTATAAGTATCAGAATATTCAGAAACGAGTGTAGGATTTGTGTTCGGTCAGAGGGACATAACAAATTTATACTGGTAGTATAAATACTTGAAGCTTTGATGGAATGCACCTAATTATATTAGGTAACATACATTTCTGAATATACCTACACGGTCCAATTTTGAATTTTCACTGCTATCAAATTGACTAGGATGGGTAATAAAATTTCCGTACATTAATTGAGACAGTTGCTTTCAATCCTCTAAAAGTTTTACAAATTGCATATTATTGAATTACACAAACTGCCCCGTTGTTCGTTGTTGTTTGAAAACATCTACCCTATTCGCTTTAGAGACTTAAATTCACAGCACAAATATTTCCTTAATTAATTTAGTTCACGGAGATCCCGAAACAAGTCGGTGCATTAGTGGCAAACTTCATAATCTAGGTCTCGTTCAAAGAGACCTCGGTGAACTGCCATGATGCTCGAATTCATAAGTTTCATCCCGCTGAAGTGCCCCATGTTATGTTTTCATGTTTAAGTAGATGAATGTCTACACTCTACTGTGTTTTTCATGCATTCATGAACGTGCCAATTAAAGTTTCAAGAGGGAGAGTATTGAATTGATTCATACTGTTTCAGCAACAATCATATTAGTTGTCTGCTTTTGGTTTTTTCTTTTTGTTAAATTCATTGATAAATGGTTGTTTTGAAATCTCGAATGAATTTCATTATTTTCCGAATTCATTCCTTCTGTATACCAAAAAATAAAATGTCCAGATTGAAGTCGCCTAAAATTGTATGGTCCAACTGTTATCTCAATTCGAATAAAAGCGACAAGGAAAGTTGGCAGTCCGAATTGAATTCATGTGATATTTTCAATTTCTGATTCTCCAAAAAAAGAGATTTGATCTTCCCAGGAAACTATGGTCTGTTCTGAATCGTTTAACAACAAGCGGTGATCGTTGCAATAGCATGCTTTTCAGATGAAAGTCAGTTGAGTGACCAATTGTGAATAATGGGAAGCAGGGGACATAAAAGATCATTTGGTACATAATTGTCTCAATTTATAACTTTCATTTTTATGTCTACTTACAAACTTTCTGAATCATTTTTGGCGCTCTAGTTCCTCGGAACTGAGTGCTTATTAGAAAAGGTAGTGTATTTTAAGTCAATTTTGATGAACTATGGAATATATCATTTTTAATTTGATCGTTTTTTACATTTATCTCATCATTTTAGCGCGCATGTTCTGAGGAGCCTCGCGTTTTTTGACTTTTAGCAAATGTCCGTAATTTTTGTTCTATTGTCCAATGGACAACAGAACATGAGGGCAAAATATTCTGACTTAACGAGCTTGAACCAACTTTTTTTTCCTAATTTTTTCACCATTTTCTAGGGTGCGGTTCTCACAAATATTTTACACACGTCTTCGTATCGATATTCTACAACTAGTTACCAAGTTTCAATTCGATGGAGTCTATATTTTTTGACTTATCTAGGAAATAATATTCCAGGTGGGTATAACTTAACCGTCCCATTCATATACGCTACCTACCCTGAAAATAGCAAGTCTCCGTCTCCTTTCGTTCGGAAGTTATATAGGCAATGGTCAACAATCCAGCTACTGAACTCACACAGGCTGCTCAGATTTCCAACAATATAGATTCGATCGTGTTCAAACTAGGAACTTAGCAGTAAAGTTAGGTTCTGAAGGCTCTCGCAATATTTGAGCGATGTGGGACGAATATTTTCTTATTTAAGTATAAAATTTTTTTCAATGATATTCAATGATTATTTAAAAAATCAAATGATCCTCACGAAATTTCGTAAGAAGTTTTGCGTTGGCAATTTACAACTAATACCATTTTTGAATTAAATTAGTGTTGTATTTTCGATTTCAGATTGGTGTAACTACAAAATCGTTTGGCCGATTATGCCTATAAACAAATTCAAATGTCGCATTCAGATGCACAACCTAACCTACATTAACCTTCACCTAAATTTCAAGTCCCTATCTCTTTCCGTTCTCAGGTATTCGTGACATGAATAATATTTATTAGAAAATTAGGGAATAAGCATGAAATCGTGTAAATTTTTATTGATAACTTCTATTGGTATAGCGCTTTCGACTGCTTTAAAACAATCATTTTCAATACCTCGTCAATAATACATAGAATCTATCAGTATTGTCATATTAACATCTTAAAAGAATTTAATCTTGACTGAAATATTAAAGATTAAATTCTTTTAAGATGTTAATATGACAATGCTGATAGATTCTATATGTATTAATGACGAGGTATTGAAAATGATTGTTTTGAAGCAGTCGAAAGCGCTCTACCAATAGAAGTTATCAATAAACTTTACACGTTTTCATGCTAATTCCCTAATATCATTTAACGTGTACGTAGCACCTATTACTTAAATAATATTTTTTAATATTTTTTTTTATATTCTAGTGATATGATTCTCACAAAATTTTACAAACGGTCTTTAGGTTTGTATTCTACAACTACTCACCAAGTTTCAATTTGATCGGATTTGTATTGGTTGAAAACAAAATTATTACTCGGAAACCATTGGAATTACGCCCATTAACGAACTTGTCCGTCGTTTGAGATGCACCACCTACCCTGAAAATTTCAAGTCGCTATCTCTTTCCGTTCTCAAGTTCTCGTGGCAACGACCGGCCTGACAGAATCAAATTTGACCTTGAATTATTCAACGGGGAGTCGAACCCAATCGTTTGAAACCATTTTCGGCAAAAAATTCGAGAATTACAGACATTTGGGCAAAATGATAACGCGATGTTCGCCAGAACATACGCGCGAAAAGGAATGTGGAATATATTCCTTTGTCTTGTATTTACGTTAAGGAAGTTTTTAATCAGAGTGCACTAAGTTTGGTACATGAAAATAGAAGTACATATTTCATATTTATATACTCAGAAAAATTCGTCATTACATTAAATTTTACAAACAATCAACAGGAGTAGGTTGATGAAACTTCTACCACTTCTCTTATTATTCTTTTTTGCAAAATGAACACGTCATTAAAAGAAGTGGAGTTACCTCATAAACAGATACCATACCTAATTCGGGACGCTACCTGAGGGTGGTACAAGGACAATAGTTGAGACTCCTCGAAGACTTGAGACCCCTGAACAAATAACATAAAAAATGCAACCTCTTGTAATGCCAACCACATGCAGATTTTACTCAAAGGTCGTTTCGTAGGACCTTGACCTACTATGTCATTTAATGGACCGCATTGAATTGAAATTATGCCGCAAAGAAATGGTAATATCGCTTACACGAAGAATACCCAAGTAGAACCTAAATTTTCAGTCAGGTATATCGAAGTTATTGCTTTGGAATCCAACAGATTCCCGAAAATATATCGCAGAATTTGCTTAATGATACGTGAACTGACATTCATCTCTGGAGTGTAATCCTTGAATACTTCCTCCTTCAGTTATTACCTGAAGGAGCAGTGTGGATCCATCTTCCTGAAAATGTATTCCATTTCACAGGTCATTGATTCTCACGAATGATATGAGTTATAACACGGTCGTTTACTCGAGAATAAAACGGAGAATGGATGTGATCAATCATATCATTTATATTAATTTCAGTGAGGTTAGGGTGCAATTTCAATATGTATTTTTTATTGTCCGAGGTGATTAGATATCAATCTTTTACTCAATAACTGTTTTATTCAATAATATCTTTTTTTCTGTCTTTATGTAATGTATTTTTCTGAATAATAGATCTACGTTGCCAGCAATGAACTATAATCAAGGCTAAATCCTTCCCTACATATTATCTGCGTATATCATTGCCAGGATCACATTTTGTAATGGTCGAGGAGGAAACCGCTGACAAAAATGTGTACACCAGAATTCCAATTCAACCGGAATTCCATTGGAATTCTATAGGAATTCAATAAGATTTCAATAGGAGTTAAATAGGAATTCAATAGGAATTCTATTGGAATTCCGTGGGAATTCTTTTGGAATCTAAGGAAAATTATGGAATTGTAAAGAACCCATTACTTCAGACTGACTGATGCACATTTGACACATTTGATTTCGAAAGGATCGAATGAATAGTGAAATTTCCAATAAAAATAATATATTTTTTTTATTTTCGAGAATTCACTTTGAATGTTCCTGAAATTTTTCGTGTAAGTGTGAAATGATACCCTTGTTATACCTTCAGAATGTCGTAGGGATGAGATCTTTAAACGCAAAAAAATCCAATAGTAAATTCGATGTTATGTTCCTTCTTTCTTTGGCAATGCTTGTTTGATGTCTAGATTTTTGGTATTGAATTAGACAACGGGTAGTAAATGAAAACATTAACTTCTACGCAAAGCGCAGTCAATGTTTTCTTACAAATTTCAACAGTTGAAACCAAAACTCATATTGAACTTAAAACACTTCGCTTTAGGATATTTAATAAAGCTCCATAGATAGCTTTCGGTGGAAACATTTTTGTCTCTATCCTTTGTGTAAGACCTAAAATAGACGAAAAGATTTCACCATTGCAGCGTGATTGGCTCGTTGGTTAGAACATTTGACACAGGGGCCGGAGGTCCCGAGTTCAAGCTCGGGGCTTGATAACAAATTTTCTAGTCACGGCAATCACCACCACTCACTGTTGGGTCGAAAATTAACAGTGACTCAAGGACACAGTAACGAAGCCTACACAGAACACAACTGATTTTCCCAGCTCGCTCAAGCACTCGAAGATTCTCCTTGGGAAGACATTGGAGGACCAGTATAATAATATCAATAGCAACAATTGTGATCTGCATGGATGTATCAAAATATATTTAAAAAAATAGGTTCAAGCCCTGTGGACAGGAGCTTTCTGGCGCTCTAGTTCAAACAGACAAATTATATCTCCGAAAGTATTGGTTTCTCAGAGTTGGGAATTATATCAATGTATTCATATGATAGAACTCCATCATAAAGGAAATTCAATTTAAATAATAGTTTATTTATCAAGATTAAATGAGCAATTGAATACGATAGTACGATTTTTCATGAAAAGCAGCAAGTTGCGATGGACGTTAAAAGAAGAACACCCTGTATAGAGATTTCTAAAAAATACATTATAAGAATCCATCCAAGATTTCTATTCAGATAACGGTTTGTTTGTGGCAAAAATCAAATCAATCGCGTAATATTGTGCCGATAGAAAAAGAACACCCTGTATAGTAATGGTTTATTTTAACGATGTAGGTCCCGAAAGTATATCTTTTATCACAATTGAATACAATAGTACGATTTGTCGTGAAATACAGCTGGTTGCGATTGACGTTAAAACAGAAACACCCTGTATAGAGATTTTTAAAAAATACATTATAAGAATCCATCCAAGATTCCTATTTAGATAACGGTTTGTTTGTGTCAAAACTCAAATCAATCGCGTAATATTTTGCCAATAGAAAAAGAACACCCTGTATAGTAATGGTTTATTTTCAATGATGTATGTCCGAAAGTATATCTTTTATCACAATTGATTACAATAGTACGATTTTTCGTGAAAAGCAGCAAGTTGCGATGGACGTTAAAAGAAGAACAGCCCTTTATAGAGATTTCTAAGAAATACATTATACGAATCCATCCAAGATTCCCATTCAGATAACGGTTTGTTTGTGGCAAAAATCAAATCAATCGCGTAATATAGTGCCGAAAGAAAAAGAACATCCTATATAGTAAAGGTTTGTTTTCAACGATGTAGGTCCCGAAACCATATCTTTTAACACAATTGATTACAATCGCACGATTTGTCGTGAAAAGCAGCTAGTTGTGATTGACGTTAAAACAGAAACACCCTGTATAGAGATTTTTTAAAAATACATTATAAGAATCCATCCAAGATTCCTATTTAGATAACGGTTTGTTTGTGTCAAAAATCAAATCAATCGCGTAATATTGTGCCAATAGAAAAAGAACACCCTGTATAGTAATGGTCTATTTTCAACGATGTATGTCCGAAAGTATATCTTTTATCACAATTGAATACAATAGTACGATTTGCGATTGACGTTAAAAGAAGAACACCCTGTATAGAGATTTCTAAAAAATACATTATAAGAATCCATCCAAGATTCCTATTTAGATAACGGTTTGTTTGTGTCAAAAATCAAATCAATCGCGTAATATTGTGCCGATAGAAAAAGAACACCCTGTATAGTAATGGTTTATTTTCAACGATAAGAGCTTCGGAAAAAAAAGAAAAACACCCTTACTCAAAGTCGACAGATATAGCGTAATTCGAAGTTTATATTCCGATAGAAATTGAAAAAAAATTGGTTCAAGCCCTGTGGACAGGAGCTATTGGGCGCATGTTCATCTTCCTTGTGGCCCGTACTGACCAGTAAAGAAAAAAAGCAGTATCATGTTGAATACCTTAATATTATTCTGGAACACAAATTTTCCATTACAATAATCTTCATCTAGCTTCTATTTAGTATCAATTCCTGTAGAACGTGATCATAATAAGTGTTTTCCATATAATAAAATGTGTTTGAACTTGGTATGTAGGAAATCTGACATCAATTATTGGAATTAATTGATTTGACAAACAGCCGTCAAATGAGGTAAATAGATTTTTGTGACGATTTTCTGTGACCATAAAAAAAATTAAGCATTTCATTATTGCATTTCTTGAAATAGGTACCTTTTCAAGTCGATCAACATCGTCCTTCTTTCGACGTCTAAACTATGACTTGATTCTTTATGTTTATGTCTTTGAATTTGTTTTCGGTGGAATTCAAAGAGTTCATAGAATAATCGATGAAAATACTGAGAGAGACCCAGGAAATTTGACACATTTTGTCTTATATCTCCAGAAATTGAAATCGTATAGAGCCAAAATTTTGCACAATGTTGCAAAATACTACAATCGACGTTAGTACAAGTTTTTGTTGCAATATGATGAATAGTTCACGAAAAAAAAATTTTTTTTTCGAAAAAATTAAAAGAAATATTTTTTTAAAAATTACCAACATTTCGATCATAACAGAATTTTGCCAACAGTTGCGCGTTTATATCCTCGAACTGACTACCAAGTTTCGATTCAACATCTTCTTTAGTTCCTGAAATATCAGGGAAATAACCTCAAAATTTTAAATGTCTATAACTCCTAAACCGTCCGGCCGATTTTGCCCGTTAACGAACTTAACCGTCGCATTTTGATCAGAAACCTACCCTGAAAGTTTGAAGTCGATAGGACCTTCGGTGCTCCTGTTATCGTGCCTACGGCTGGAAGTACGGCCGGCCTGCCGGCCTGCCGGCCGGCCGGCCGGCCGGCCGTACGGCACCCAAAAATCTGACACCGGATTCGTAATCAGGGAGTCCGAATTAGTCTATTAGCCAATTTTCAGCTCGAAATTCGAAAATTACAGACATTTGGACGAAATGATAGGACGATGTTCCCCTAGAACATACGCCCAAAAAACACGAAAAAGCGTAATTCCCTTTCCGGGATTCGAGTCCGCCTTTCTCGTGACGAAACCGAGACCCCGACGTTCTAGACCACCTAGCTATCGGACTGCTCGTACGATCTTGTCGATCTCCGCTATTAGAATATAACTTCGGTAATTACCAGAGAAATTATATTCTTAATTTTCACTTTTTGGACATAAAATCGCCACATGGGGGTTTATTTGACGGTTTCTTACCATTATCTTCGCTTTTCGCCAACTTTCAGGCCCTAAAAATGCCTAGAACGGCCGTTTTCATACCCCGTCTATCTCAGTCGATTTTGACATTTCTCGAACCAACTATTATCAAGGAAAATCCCCAGGGTCGAAAAAACCTACAGAACTTGTATCAATTTGATATAGTTAGACTTATTGTACGTGAATGCAAATCTAGAAAAGCAAAAATGGATACTTCTCCATCATCTCGATAATAATTTTAAGGGATAAAAAGTCTTTCGATTTGAGTTTCAGGCAAAATCAAATTGGAACCTCGTTTTTCTAGGTTAGTTAGGAAAAAATACAAATTTGTTCATAAATCATAAACTATTAAAGATATCGACTCGGGGATTTCGGTTTTACCTTTTCTCTCTAGCAAATTTTCGTTATCTACCTCTTTCAAACCCCCACATTTACTGTGGATTCTTAAAAAAATTCTCAAAATTCTCGTTTACTCACCTTGGATTGTTAATCTTATATTTTACTGATTGTGATCGAAAATCGTCAAACGAAGGTTTATCGGACGATTTTTTACAATTATCTTCTATTTTCTTCAAGTTTCAGGTCCCAAAACCACCTAGAACGGCCAAATTAGGCCTAGAAAAATCTCAAAACTCGTCTCTCATTACGTAGAATTTGTGACGTTTCTATGATCGAATTTACAAAGGAAAATTCTCCAGGTCAAAACTTCCAGAACATGTATCGATTTCTTATATTTAGACTTAATGTAGGTACATGAAAAGTTGGAAAATGACGAATTGATACTTCTCGTTCGACTCGGTAACGATTCCGGAGGCAGAGCAGCGGTTCCTTTTAAGTTTTAGAAAAAACCAACTCGGCACCTCGCTCTCTGTACCTACCTTACCTGAATTTGCTCATTTTTCACATTTCTAGATCGAAAATAGCCACATGGCGATTTATGGGACGGTTTTTCGCCCTTATCTTTCATTTTCTTCAAGTTTCACGCCCCAAAAAGGCCTAAATCGTCAGTTTCGCTTCCGAAAATATGATAGAACTGCATCATAAAGGAAATTCAATTTAAATAATAGTTTATTTATCAAGATTAAATGAGCAATCATGAGAATGAGAACTGCACCATGGAAGAAATCAAATTAAATCCGGCCAATTTTGCCCAATAACGAACTTAACCGAGATATTCATCTCCCTAAACTACTCTGAAAATTTCAAGTACCTACCTTATTCCGTTCGAGAGTTATATCTATGTCTATGGATGAAAAGCAGTCTCACTACTCTCAGATCTCTTACTTCATGTTCCGTTCCGAAATTTAAGAATTTTCTGAGAAAACCTAATTTCGGAGCAAACAACTGAGATTTTTCTCACTTCGCTGAGAATTCTTCGATTGATTATATAACGTCATGTCCCAGGAACATCATTTGACATTATGACAATTCATACTTAGAATAATATCATTCTGTGACAACGTTGAAATACGATTTATTATTGAAATTTTGAAACATCATATCTCCGAAAGTATTAGCTTCCCAACCAGCAAAGTTGTCTTATAACTCCAATGATTCGCGACTAATATATTTCATAAGTATCATATTAGTGCTTCCAAAATATCAATTCATTTTATTAAAGCTACATAAACATCATTCTGTTGTGGATAATCGAAATACTTTATAAATTTATCGTGAAAACGTCTATACAGCAGAATTATGAAATATGTTATAAAACTGTTACTTAACCATTTGTTAAGAGGTTTATAACTAACTTATAAAACAATTCTGCTTATACAACTGAATTGCTTTTTAATGGTTTCTTTATTAATTCTGGGGATATTTATAATTTTATTTCAAATATATTAAAAAACCATTTCAAAGATGTTGTGTATAACCTTATGAAACAGTTATATAGAAGTGCTTTTAGTTACAATTTTGCTTCCAGAAGTGAATTGTCGTTTCGGTAACCACTTCATAACTATTTTATGGTATTCAATTTCCATGACAATATCATCCAAAAGCAGCTGATCATTCTGTTCCCACACTGAAAGTTTTTTTGGGGTTATTACAATATTGTTTTTATTCATATCTTCCAATGATTTCGCAGGACATTTGCCATCCTTTGACACCTTTCAAAAGGACAAAAGACATATTTTCAAAATACAGGACTGTCCTTTGAATAAGGACGGTTGTCAACCCTAATCTTGAAAGTTTCTAAAAAAGATATGATAACCATGAAGCAAATGCATATTAGTTTTCTAGCTAAAAGCACAAATGTCTTACCTATGCATATGGTTCAGGAAGCATTATGCTACTGCTGAAGACAATTTTCTGTAGGTGCAAAATTATCACCACAATCATGTTTGTGTTCAAGATATCGACTTATTAATAAGATACCTTCATCAGATTAACTGTCATTTCTCCTTTTGAATATCCTTGCAAAAATATGTATTTATCAGATATTCCACAGGAAAACGTTAACTGTTTCACTGATTTTGTAGGTTATGTTGACTTTCACGCGGTGGAACATAAACATGTTTTATAGTAGTTGTTAAGTAGCTAAATTACAACGAAATGCTTGAAACTGATGCAAAATCATTTTATAAGAGAACGCCATTAAACATGGCGGCATTTGTGATGACTCAGAGTGCGGAGTGTTTTAAACACACTAAAAATCGCCAATGTATAGATATTTCAACCATTCAGAGCATGAAATGACTCAAAAATAATCTGTAGAACAAATTGGAATACATTTTCGTAGAAAGGATCATTAGACAGACAAGTCACATTTTTGTTTTGTTCCATTTTTTTGTGTGAAACATTCGAAACAAGGGGGCGCGTTTAAAATATGTCATTTTATTGCTACATTTCACGAAGAAATTTCATTTGCATTGAGAATTTCGTTGTGTGTATCCAAACATGTGTCTGTAAGAGTAGAAGTATATATAAATAAAATGGCTTCCTGTAAACCATAATGACACATGACATCTATATTTTCGCTATGTTGTTATAATTCAGGATTGTCATTTGCCAACTTAAAATCAATGAATTTTATACATATCATTCTATCTAACATTTTTATTTCAGAACGCTCATATGAAAAACCTTATAAAGCTATTACAAAACAGTTTTTTAGATAGCGCCAGAATGTTTATGAAATAGTTTTGTAATGTTTATGAAGAGCTTTATGAAATGTTTCAAATGATAAAATTATTTTATAAAGTGTGCCAATTCTGGGTTTATATCTGTTGTATAAACGTATTGAAAACAATTCAGCGACTAAGAATGTTTTATAAGATTTTGGTTGAAAACGTTTCCACAACTATTATAAAATATAAAGTTGTTAGTTGGGTTGTTTGAGTTAAATATGGGTTCAAGCCCTGTGGACAGAAGCTTTCTGGCGCTCTAGTTCAACAGACAAATTATATCTGGTATTGGTTTCTCAGAGTTGGGAAATATATCAATGTATTCATATGATAGAACTGCATCATAAAGGAAATTCAATTCGAATAATAGTTTATTTATCAAGATTAAATGAGCAATCATGAGAATGAGAACTGCACCACATTTTCATTTTTGACACTTTGCGGTAATCTGGTCAATACAAAACTTCACATGCGTATAAAGGTCATGATTCTACAATTTGGTGCTAAATTTCAGATAGATCGAGTGATCGGTTTCGGGAATATTCATAAATAATAATAAATTACCTTGTAATCGATAAAAAATTTCCTGATCTACGTTCACCTAATTTTCTCCTCTTTCGAACTACAGAATTATGCTTTCAATATTTACGTAATATTTTCAAACATTTTCGGGTGAGGTCCCCGTTGCATCGCTAAAATACGAGTATTTCAACCACAATATTCTTGAAGTTATAATATTCCCTTCTGTCAAGTTGACTTTATGACAATTCATACATAGAATAATTATATCAATCTGTGAAATACGATTTACATTGAAATTTTGAAAAATCATATCTCCGAAGGTATTAGCTTGTTAGAGTTAAAAATGATATGAGTGAATTCTTATGATGAAACTGCTTATTGAAAAAAATTTAATTTGGAATTTGTTTTGTGAAAAAAAAAAATTTTTTTCATTACTCCGAAACCTTCTGTCTGATTTTGCCCAGTAACAAACCTAGCCGAGATATTCATCCCCCAAACCTACTCTGAAAATTTCAACTCTCTAGCTCATTCCGTTCGTGAGTTATCGTGCCTACGGCTGGACGGCCGGCCGGACGGCCGGCCGGACCGGCCGGACAGAATGAATTTCGACCACGGATTCTTGATCAGTGAGTCGAAACAAATCGTTTAAGACCATTTTCATCGAAATATTCGAAAATTACAGACATTTGGGCAAATTGATAAGCACTCAGTTCCGAGGAACTAGAGCGCCAATAAAACATTACCTTGTAATCGATCAAAAATTTCTTGATCTACGTTCACCAAATTTTCTCCTCTCTCGAACTACAGAATTATGCTATCAATATTTACGTAATATTTTCAAACATTTTCGGATGAGGTCCCCGTTGCATCGCTAAAATACGAGTATTTCAACCCCAATATTTTTGAAGTTACAATATTCCCTTCTGTCAAGTTGACATTATGAGAATTCATACATAGAATAATTCATATCAATCTGTGAAATACGATTTACATTGAAATTTTGAAAAATCATATCTCCGAAAGTATTAGCTTGTTAGAGTTAAAAATGATATGAATGGATTCTTATGATAAAACTGCTCTTAAAAAAAATTCAATTTGGAATTTGTTTTGTAAAAAAAAAATTTTTTTTCATTACTCCGAAACATTCTGTCCGATTTTGCCCAGTAACGAACTTAGCCGAGATATTCATCCCCCAAACCTACTCTGAAAATTTCAACTCTCTAGCTCATTCCGTTCGAGAGTTACCGTGCCTACGGCCGGCCGGCTGGCCGGCCGGACAGAATGAATTTCGACCACGGATTCTTGATCAGTGAGTCGAACCAAATCGTTTAAGACCATTTTCATCGAAATATTCGAAAATTACAGACATTTGGGCAAATTGATAAGCACTCAGTTCCGAGGAACTAGAGCGCCAAAAAATGGGTTCAAGCCCTGTGGACAGGAGATTTCTGGCGCTCTAGTTCAAACAGACAAATTATTTCTGGTATTGGTTTCTCAGAGTTGGGAATTATATCAATGTATTCATTTAATAGAACTGCATCATATAGGAAATTCAATTCAAATAATAGTTTATTTATCAAGATTAAATGAGCAATCATGAGAATGAGAACTGCACCACATTTTCAAATTTTTTTTTTGACATTTTGCGGTGATCTGGTCGATACAAAACTTCACATGCGTATAAAGGTCATGATTCTTCAATTTGGTGCTAAATTTCAGATAGATCGAGTGATCGGTTTCGGAAATATTCATAAAAAATATTTTTACTAAAATTGGCCATAACTCCGAAATCCCTTGATGGTTTACGCCCATTAACGAACTTGTCCGAGATATTTACGCGCCAAAACCACCTTGCAATTTTCAATCCGCTAACTCCTTTCGTTCGAGAGTTATCGTGCCTACGGCCGGTCGGCCGGCCGGACAGAATCGATTTCGCACTCGGATTCTTGATCAGTGAGTCGAACCAAATCATTTGAGATCATTTTCAGCCAAATATTCCAAAATTACAGACACTTGGGCAAATTGATAAGCACTCTGTTCCGAGGAACTAGAGCGCCAAAAAACAAGTTTCGTATGACAATTGCCCAAAACAGGTTTAAAGTACCTACAAATAGTAGGTATTCCATAAAACATGTATAAAAGAAGAAAGATAAGTAATAATAAATTACCTTGTAATCGATCAAAATTTTCCTGATCTACGCTCACAAAATTTTCTCCTCTCTCGAACTACAGAATTATGCTTTCAATATTTACGTAATATTTTCAAACATTTTCGGGTGAGGTCCCCGTTGCATCGCTAAAATACAAGAATTTCAACCCCAATATTCTTGAAGTTACAATATTCCCTTCTGTCAAGTTGACTTTATGACAATTCATACATAGAATATACATAGAATAATTCATATCAATCTGTGAAATACGATTTACATTGAAATTTTTAAAAATCATATCTCCGAAAGTATTAGCTTGTTAGAGTTAAAAATGATATGAATGAATTCTTATGATAAAACTGCCTATTTTAAAAAAATAAATTTGGAATTTGTTTAGTAGAAAAAAAATTATTTTTTATTACTCCGAAACCTTCTGTCCGATTTTGCCCAGTAACGAACTCATTCGAGATAATCATCCCCCAAAGCTACTCTGAAAATTTCAACTCTCTAGCTCATTCCGTTCGTGAGTTATCGTGCCTACGGCCGGACGGCCGGCCGGACCGGCCGGACAGAATGAATTTCGACCACGGATTCTTGATCAGTGAGTCGAACCAAATCGTTTAAGACCATTTTCATCGAAATATTCGAAAATTACAGACATTTGGGCAAATTGATAAGCACTCAGTTCCGAGGAACTAGAGCGCCAAAAAGAGATTTATCAATTTTACTACTCAACATAGAGACAGATGCATACATAATGAAAATTTCACGAGAATATCTATTAAAAGCTCTTTATTTGATCTTTATCAGCGGTGACATATTTAAAACTCCAATAACTGAAGAATGTTGTAACAATACTCAACGTATTCAATAAAACGTAAATTTGTCTGCTTATTGCCAAGTATATTTTTGTAGGGAAAGAAAAGTAGAGGGAAAAGCATCCACTTTCAACTACTAAAATCCGGTTCAAACCAACTATTTGGAGTTGTTCACATGATTGTCCGATTGATGTTGCAGTCCTACATCAATAGGAATTCTTTATAATTCAATAGGAATTCTGCAGAATTCAATAGTAATTTTACGGAATTCAATAGGAATTCTACGAAATTCCATGGAATTTTATAGGAATACCACGAAATTCAATGAATTCCTCGGAATTCAATAGCAATTCCACGAAATTCAATAGGAATTCTCAGAATTCCATTGGAATTCTACATTCATTTACACCAGAATTACTAGCGGTTTACCCATCGGTAATGGTATAAAATCTTGTCAAGCTGGATTCTTTTATACAGGGTACTGGGTGGTTGGCCGTAGCCTAGTGGTTAATGTAGGTCATCCAAGCCTTTCACAAAAATTGTTTCTTTTGTATACAATTGTAGTTATCTTCGGAGAGACAGGGTGATTCATCAATGTTGGCTGGAATTTCCGATATCCATATCTTGCGAATCAGTGGTCTGATTTTGATTAAACTTGGCGTGGTTGTTTACTTTCAGCAATTCTTTGAAAGGACTTCTGTAATTTGATTATTTTCAGGCAGTACTTAAAATATCGAGGTGTTTCTTTCAAACTTCGGAATCTATATTATTTAGATCAGTTCAATAAATGTCGCTGCTTGCAAGTTTAGAGACTCAATTTAAAAATGATAAGAAATCAATTTAGAGATTATAGTAAGATATTAATAACATTAGTCGCCCAAAGTGGGACTAGTGATTCAAGCTAAATATCCTTAACATTTAGCGCCCAACGAGGGGCTTGAATAATTTGAATGGGAAGCAGGAGTAGAACTTTGATTGGGAATAAGGAGATTAAGAAGATGAAACACAAGGAATTATGAAAGAACAATATAAGGTTGGTGAATCAAATATGGCAATAATGAGAAAATTGGATAATAACTCAGAAATAATGGAAAATCATAAGGAAAAGAATTTTCAAAAGATTAGCAGAAAGCACATTCTCACTCAATGGAATCTTGAGAACAAGGATGAATAAAATAGAAGAAGATTTTAATAATAGATTAGAAGAAAATACAAACACATATCAGGAAAAGTTGGAAGAATTTGGGAGGAATATGAGAATAGATTTAGAGAATAGTATAGAAAGAAATAGAGAAACAGAGGGAGCTAATAGAAAAACAAGAAACACGAATAAGTGAACAAAATGAGAAATTCAAGAAAGTGATGAGCAGAAGAACATCTGTTACAACAGAAGTGTTCAATTTAGCAACATCCAGTATCATTTATCCGATATTTGGGAAACAAAAAAAGATCATTTTCATCATCTCTTGCATTCAAATAATTTATTCAAAATTCATTGTCTGAGGAAGCATTTTTATGGTTTCACAACAAAAAGAAATGTAGTTAAATGCTTTCTCGGAAACAAAACCTTGCAAAAATACATTAAAACGGAATTATTTAATGGAAAATATTTCAAAGAGGGAACATCATGTCGTAAATATGCTATGCAAACATATAACCCAGCACAATATTTATTTCGAATTATGATATTACAGAAAAATATGAAAATTATATAATTTCCAAATTGAGAAATTTTACTATTCGAAAATTTTTATATAAAATTTGTCAAATATTGAATTTGGGAAATTTTTATAATATGAATGTTATAAACAAGAGATTTTGTATTAAAAATTAAAAAAACCATGGAAGCTAAAAATCAATTGTCAGTAATTAGAAAATATATTGAGCTAGACAGAAGTGTCAGATTATTTGGAAGAGATTTTGATATGATTTCAAGAGAAAAAGATCTTGAATTTGTATTAAGAATCCTCGAATGAGTCTAGAGTTTCAATTAAAAAATAATCTTAAATCAATTCAGTTAGCAACATTAGAGTCCCAACGTGGGACTAGTCAAGCTATTCAAGCTAAATGATGGATGGGTGAACGCTCTTGCTATAAATTTGAACAAGTGCGAAAAGCTCCTGGCCACAGTGCTTTTCCAACTTATTCTTACTCAGTCCGGAAACTTTTTGACTCCTCTATTCAGTTCGGAAAATCGGATAAAACTCGAAGGAATAATATCTATAGCCTACTAGTGTCCCGGTACGTGCTTAGCTACGTATAAAGTGGAATAGTAAAAAAATCAATTGGAACAAATTCATTTATTCAAACAAAAAAATATTTTATTAATTGTTAGCTAATTTAAACTTAATCCAAAACATTTGGATAAACTATTTTTTTTTTGTTTTTCCATTTCAAGCATGAATAAACAAACGGCTGGGGGTTTTTCATTTTCGACCGTTAATTTCCTTCTCAATGTTCGAATATTTTGAGTAATTTTAAAGCAAAAATCCGTCCGATCGAACAGATATTCATTATAGATTTCGTAACTTAACGAAAAGATCCAAATCCCAAGATACGTTTATTGGATTAACGCTCCTTCAAATTTTTCATTGGGTTACAATGAAAGAAATTAAGAAAAAGCTAATTCGGACGCTCCGAGATTCGATCCCGCCGCTCCACGAGACTCGGAAGGCGCGGGAGCTATAAATTTCCACTACAACGCCTTAGCTCACTCGGCCACGTTGCCTACGTGAATCAACCCCCATTATGTAACAAATAAAGATTTTTAGTACTCGGATGATTTCCGTCGAAATCGGTTACTTGTTCATATTTCTAGCAGTTTTTCTAGACGATTTGACATTTCTCGTCATTCGTTCAGACCGAAAACGTGGATCTTGAAGGAGCCGCCTTAAAATTCGCCACAGAAATACGTGACACGTCAGAATTTTGTCGATTTTCGCGAAAAGTCTCATTTTCCTATCGTTCTTCCGGGAAAACAAAAGAGAGGATCGAAAAAAGTGCTCCCCCAAATACCGTCTCTCCGAATTCCTTTCCACAATTATGCTCCTTTTGCCAAAATCTGCGGTTTTTCGCCTTTTCACTCCGAAAACGCAAAACTCTACGAAACTTCCTTATTTTTCCTCGATACACCCTTAGAAATTTCCTCCAAACCTCCCTCCTAACATTCAAGAAAACATCACGTTTATAGCATTTTCTAAATGTTTCGTTTGATAAATGAAGAACCGCTCGAACGATTTGGTGCAAACTTCACATAAACCATGTACTAAATAGTCCGAACAAAGCCTATAAGCATTTGGTTTGGTTGGGTTAGCCCATTCTTGAGTTATAAAATTACAATGAAAAGTGGCATTGATTTTTCTGTATTTAGATTATATCTTGTGGACTTTGATCTTGTCAACTTCAGCCAAGTTTCCATTTAATAATCATTTAAATTGTTGCATATGCTTCGCCAGTAATCAGTGTCAAATATTCCCTGAGTTATTGTGAAACAATTTCATAGCAAGTGCGCCCAAATGGAGATTTTCCACTGAATGAAATATTTATCACTGTTTATTTCGTTACTGAATACGTATAATCGAACGACTACTGTGGGCATTATAAACAGTGAATATTCACAGTAAATTGGATAATTTGACAGATATAAATGAAGCCGGAAAATTGGAAGCAAACCATTCATCATAGGCCACAAACTATAACTCATTTCTTCAAAGTTTGTAGTTAATCGGACAGCGTAATAGAATAGACGTGCCAGTTTGTGTATCCCGCTTGGTCCACGTCACACATGTGTGGTCATATTAGAGTGATGAATAATGAACCTATTTTAATGAATTTCCAATTCATAACAGCTTATATTGACCTTAAACTGTTAATTAGGATTCATTAAACGAAGCCCGTCAAATTAGCCAGTTTATTGCTTAGTTCTGGATGGTACATGCTGGTGTTCATAGTTCATAGGAAAATGATGGCTATTGAATCTAGTCCTTATTATTTCAATGAAAATTTGCATAATCATACCTAGTCAATAGATCTAGTAGATCCACATAAAAAAAAATTGGTTCGAGCCCTGTGGACAGGAGCTTTTTGGCGCTCTTGTTCAAACAGACAAATTATATCTCCGAAAGTATTGGTTTCTCAGAGTTGTGAATTATATCAATGAATTCTTATGATAGAACTGCTTCATGAAAGAAATTGAATTAAAAAAGTGTCGTTTAAAAAAAATGCTTCTAAAATTATCATTTAAAAAAAGAGCAATGCTTAAATGCTTAAAAAATTGTCATTAAATTTATTTATCAAGATTAAATGAGCAATCTGCAATGATTCAACATCGTGAAATGGGTTGTTGTAACGTACAATCGGTGCATAGTTTCCATAACTTCGAAATACCTAAGGAAAATATCATCGAAATGTCTAGAGCAAGGCTGGAGACAATCGTAGCAGATTCTCAATTTATTCCTGATATTTGAGAATGTAAAGGCCGACGAACAAATTATTTTAATAGTACAAAAGATATTAATAGAATACAAATTTGTTGATAGTTATTCTGAGAATTCTCGAATTTCAGAATAACTATCAACAAAATAATTCTAAAGATTTTCGTTAAGCGTCTGACGATGTAGTCTGATATGGACTTCGAAACGTTACGATATAGTTGTTTCTTCGTTGATGTTGTTTCGTTTTTGTTTGTTAGGCAACATTGTTCAATTAATTGCTTCTGACAAATATCTTGTGTTTCTTACGCAGAAGCAAATCACAAAATAATTAATTTTTATTTTATAGATATTTTTCAGAGTTTGGGAGAGAAAACCCAGAAAGGAACCTATTTTTTTCGTCTCTCTGAAGCCATCGATTTTGCTCCGTAATGGAGTTAATCAAGAAACTTATCTCCCAAACCTACTCTGAAAATTTCAACTGTCTAGCTCATTCTGGTCGAGAGTTAATGTGGAAACAAAATATAAAAATGATTGAATTTTTTTTTACACTTTACCGCAATCCGATCAATACAAAACTTCAAAACTTCGTATGCATATGAAAGTCATGATTCTACGATTTGATGCAAAATTTCAGATAGACCGAGAGATCGGTTCCGGAAATATTCGTAAATATTTTGACTAAAAATGGCCATAACTTCGAAGCTGCTTGGTGGATTTTGTCCATTAAAAATCTTCTCCGAGATATGTATAGTACAAATCTATCCAGTAAATTTCAATCCTCTAACTCCTTTCGTTCGAAAGTTATCGTGCCTACGGCTGGCCGGACCGGAGAGGATCATTTCAAGAAATTGACCATGTTTTTTGCGCCTATGTTCTGGGGAACATCGCGTTATAGTTTTGCCCAAATGTGAAATTCTGTGGTGCCGTCCAGCCGTTGCCACGATAACTTGAGAACGGAGAGAGCTAGCGACTTGAAATTTTCAGAGTAGGTGGCGCATCCAAATACGACGGACAAGTTCGTTAATGGGTATAATCGGCCCAATGGTTTCCGAGTAATAATTTTGTTTTCAACCAAAATGAATCCGATCGAATTTAAACTTGGTGAATAGTTGTAGAATATAGACCTAAGCACGTTCGTGAAATTTTGTGAGAATCGTATAGCTAGAAAATTTTTCAAAAATTATTGAAAAATATTTTTGTTGTCACGATAACCTGAGAACGGAAAGAGATAGCGGCTTGAAAATTTGAGGTTTGGTTGTGAATCTGAATGCGACATTTGAGTTCGTTTATGAGCATAATCGTCCAAAAGGTTTTAGAGTCATAGCCATCTGAAATTTTCTGAAATTTGGTTGTTTTTTGTTCCTCATTAACTCGAAGAATACAAAACCGATTAAATTCAAGCATGGTTATTAGTTGTAGAATGCCAACGCGAAAATTCTTGCAGAATTTCGTGAGGATGGTATAACTAGAAAATTAAAAAAAAAAATAATTAAAAATAATTGAAAAAAATTCTATATATCATAAACTATTCGTCCGGCATGGCTGAAATTTTGGAAGAGGCTTCAGAACCTAAGTCTACTGCAGAATTCCAAGTTTGAACACGATCCGATCTATATTGTAGGAGAACCGAGCAGCCTTTTGTGAATTCGGTAGCTGGATGCGAATCGTCGTATGATATGTTGTCAATGGTCGTATTTTTGCGAGAACCGTCAAAAATAAAAATACGAATGTCATGATGACATATCTTTTACGCGTATGTTATGGGAAAATTGTGTTATTTCATCACAAATCTATGGGAGATGATAGCCCTACATGGAATGCGCCCCGTTTTAACCTCAACATCTGATCAAAACACATAACACAAATACAAAACGTAAACAAAATATTCTCAATCCACGAAGTACGAACGAGTATTCCTTCCGTTGAAAATAATCGAGATTACCTTGTATTTGAAGACTGGAGGAATCTAGAAATATTGTTTACGTATGTGAAAGGAATTCCAAATTATGGAGAACTGTGGAAAATTTGTTCAGAAAGAAGATATCTGGTATATGTCCTTCAGGATTTCTGGCTAAAAATCAGCAGTAAGTAATAGAAGTGAATTGAATGAATTACTTTACTCAGAGAAATCCAAGTCCTAATATTTTCTTTCAGGTTGGAATGAATTAAGGTCCAGTTGACGTAGAGCAAAGAAGTAATGCTTTTCGACAAATAGAATGCATGAGTTACTCTTGGAGTTACTGCAGATAGAATTCAAAACAAGGTATATGGAACTTAGTCGATTGAATATTTGTGAAGATTAAGTATATCTCATGAGAAAATTTAATATTGATAAGAGGCAATCAAGATGACATGAACACTAAAATTTTTAAAGTTCAAAAGTAGAATAGCCAAGAAGAAAATCTAGTGTTTCTATTCAAACAAATTGGTGGTGGTTCTCATATCGTTGAAATGACAAAGGGACGTATCTGCAATAAGCAAGTTTCAAGATATTCTCGTTTTGAAATTCGAGAGTGAGCGATAAATCAGGGAGTGAACGAAATAAACCATAAATGCTCGATTCAAGGTGCATTTAAATATGGAAGTGGTTGTTATGCGTAGGCTATGACTATAAAAAATAAAGCCAACTCAAAATTTGACATTTTACTTTTAATTCTGTTTTGTCATTTTGCCGAAGCTATATATATTACGGGATAAGTATTCTATTCATCATGTACTTAGGTGAAAACCACCCAGTGCCTTGACTAAGCTGACGTAAGAATACATTAATAAAATATACACAGAACAAAACTGACTCTCCTAGGAGCTTCTGTGGGATTTCCTTAGGGAAGACCTAGAATGGTTAGTATAATCATAAACATGTCATTAGCAAGCAAAACTGCATGAATTACATTTCAAATGACTTCTGCACCTACCCTATTATTCAGATTTGGCCCTTAACATTTGCATAATACTATTGCACAAAAAAACAGTTGAATTAGGTACGCTTAGACCAGTGAATTTTGAACACTTTTCTGTTTTCCTGTTATCATGGGTCTCTTACGATCCATCATCAGGGTGTTTGGATGCCAGCGTGTACCTATATAATAGGCATTTTTAACGAAACATTTTAATTTTTCTAATTGCAGAATATTTTAAAATATAGGAGTAGAAGGTGATGCAATATAACATGTGTGTAGGTATATATTATGTATATAGTTTTCCCGTGGAACTTCAGGTATATGTTTCTTAAATGCTTGTTGCTTAGCATGCTTAACAATGAATACCTCTGAAGAACAGATTTTACTAATATTATAATAGAATGGCTTGATAATTCAACGCTAACTTTGAAAATGATTCAAGTGAGGTATACAATTTTTTTGTTCACTGAGGGCTGATATATTTTACGACCTGTAAACTGTCAAGTAGCCTTACCGAAAGGAAAGTAATCTGTGAATGTTCACTTTAAAGGGGATCAGTAAATTCAACGAGCACATAATTGAAGAATACTTTACAGAGAGGTTGAATAAATCGGCCCTTAGTAGATAGTATAAAACAATATATAGATTGGTATCTAAATAAATGAATCTTATTTTCACAATAACTCTTTTCCCCTAATCCATGAAAACAAATTTTCACAGACAATTTACATGAATCATTAGCTTCAAACGTTCATTATCTTGAAATACAAATGAATAAGTGTGAATTTAATTTTAATATTTCAATATTGAATGGAATATTTAGAGTTTATCTATAATTTCAGATATCTCATCTCATCAACGAGTGACCAAAGTATTGAAATTGATTATGCATTAAACGATGTGTTCAAATGTCAAATTATTACCATATTCCATATCGACAGACATTCTTGTAATGATTATGAAGAATTAAAAAGGTTTGATGGCTAATATAAAAATTGGTTCAAGCACTGACGTGAAGTCAGGAGCTTTTGCGCGTATGTTCTATTGTCCAATACAGGAGAATGGACAACATAATTTACCATGGTAAATTCAATTAAAAGTGTCCAATACAGGAGAATGGACAATAGAACATACGCGCAAAAGCTCCTGACTTCACGTCAGTGCTTGAACCAATTTTTTAACATAAAAGTTGTTTATTTTCGAAAATGGTCGACATTAGAGCTTATGACGAAGAATATCTTTTTTATGTAGAAAACATTGGTGGCAAAAATGTGTGCTTCAAAACCGTACTCTTTCTACTGGCGTAGAAGTTGGGGAGAAAAACACCCACTACCCCTTCAAAACCTTCACCAATTATGACTTAAAAAATGTTTCCACACAAAGCATAGCTTATTATGAGTAAGAAATGCTGACAAAAGCTTATCTCTGTAGGTTAAACGGTTCCGGAGATATTCGCAAAAAACGAAAATCTCGAATATGGTGCATATTAGAGGGTCCGTTAATAGAAACTTATTTGCATATTCTTGGAGGAGCTATCACGTCCTGACCTGAAGTATTGCGCATATATTATGAAACACCCTGTATTATTACATATTACATAAATATTATTATCAATACTCCGACTAAACAATTACAATTGAAGGAAATTCCGCTGGCTAGCCGATACGCTGTCAATTCGGAAAAACTGACTAATATATCACTAAAATTGAATGAACAAATGCGATTCTGGCCACATTTTCCGCAGCACGCGAGACTCCCCAGATGGGGCAATAACGCACCCACCGTCAATGGAAACAGAGCGTGCGAATGGACATTTAATTGCTTCTCAAAATATATGAGGAAATTTGGCCCCATTTTTCTTTCTGTAGCGCTACACATACGGGCATTTATATATGGATGGGATGCTATTTCTCGGTTTGCTCTTTATGTAATGTTCTTTCTAGAATTTAGAGGATGAGCAGAATAGGAGGAAATCCAATGACATTAGTTGATTTCCTATCTGATTGATTCGAAGCAATGGGAAAAACTCAAACTGAAACCAGATTCTATGGTCTGCTTACCGTTCCTCTATGTTCCTTAGGGCTTCACGCGAGAGCGAGATTTTTCTCGTCTCGTCTCGATCTCGTCTCGTAAACGCGAGACGAGACATGTTCAAAAATATTATAGGCGATACCGAGACCACATACAGCGCAACACGAGAGTCTCGTTTTTGGTCTCGTTAAATTTTTTATATGAAGTTTTATATACGACTCGACTTTTTTCAACACCCGCAGAAAACACTTGAATATGAAGAGTTTCAACTATAATTACCAATATATTTTGTCTATATTATGCATCGATCGTTCTAGAAATACACGATTTTTTAGAAGATTATTATTAATTCGTTATGACCCTGCGATAATTGAGATTAATTTTCAAGAAAAAAATAGAATTCACAACCATAATAACGGATGCCATTATGAATTCAATACTTAACGGACAATTTTTATTGCTCCTAAATCCCAATGCTTTGAAAATTTTGTCTTTCTGAACATCTGGAGAAATGTATTCTCTTGTGCTCCTTGTAGTGAAGATGTGAAACATCTGTGGAACTGCGTATAATAAAACTGGTAAAGAAATGAAGCTATTCAATGTTTCGTGAAGTGTTATGAGGAAGACGCCAAGAACACCCTCAATGATCAACCCACTTGGAAGGTATTCTTTGAAAACTATACCAAATTGTTCAATTCTATTAAAAAATGTATCGACATAGATAGCCTGTTCAAAACATCCACAAAACTCTGGAAATATTGGAAAGCTGAGCTTGAAGAATATTTACTGTTAGAAAGAGCAAATAGGTATCAAAATATTTTACAGTGGTGGAGAGTGATGAAAAAGTTATTCCTACACTTTCCAAGATGACAGGTATGGTCATGGCAAAAACACGTACATCATTGAAAAATGATGTGATACGAGCGTGATTATGTTTGAATACTTGGTCACCGAGTAATTTAAAAGTTGAAATTATCAGTGTTTGAAATTAAAAATAATATGTACATGTACAAATATTTTAGTATAAGAGCGTAATAAATATAGCTTTAAAAAATTATTCATTATTGTATACCATTTCGTTTATATATTATAATATTTATTATCGTTATTCAGAATTAAGCGACCAGACGAGACAACTGATAACGAGACGAGAACGAGACTTAAACGAGACTTAATTTTATGGGAATTGGCGAGAGCGAGACGGGATTTGTTATATTCTCGCCTACTCTCTTCTCGTGTGAAGCCCCAATGTTCTTTAACTAACCAGAATATTTGGGAAAAATACTGATGTGAAGCAGCTTTTGCGCACATTTTCTATTGTCTATTCACGCGTCCCACACCCTCACAAAACTACATAAACCCTCAAGCAGTATTCATTTGCAGAAACAATTTCAATATATACAGTGTGGAAAACCAGAATGGAATAAATTCGTTTTCTTGGTTACTGTTTATGGAAAATCTTCTTCGTAGAACTGCGAACCCTACCTTCAACTCCCTTCGAAGGACAGGTAAAACTCCCAATTTTTCATATAGGAAGTATAGGCTTGTGATACATTGTTTGAAAGGTCACATCATTCTCTATGCACCTTCAAATTTATTGCAAAACTCAAAATAGAAAAAAATGTAATTATGTGATTACCGACATTCATTGTAATATTCCCTCGAATATTCCCAAATCTTATTACAATAATACTTAACTTTTTTGCTTCTTTGATAGGGTAGAAATAAAATGTAAAAAATCATAACATTGTGTTTTCCAGATGGTACCATTGAAACTACGTTAAACACTCGCTGTGGCAATGTTAGTTTCTTTATCCGAACGCCTTGGCAAATTGTTTTGTGCTGATAAGTTGTAGTTTATAAATTGTCCAATTTGTGTTTGAATTTCATCAACTTCAATTTTGAATGATGGTACGATTAACGGAAATGCACAAAAAATCAAAATTAGAAATGATGGTTACGGAGATAACACCAGAACACAAAACGAATTGAGTCGCTTGCATGAGAAATTTCCGAATTTGTCACCTATAACCCAAGGGACAAGTAAAATAGAGAAGCAGTTTCGCAAGATTGGGCATGTAAGATTAAAAAAGCAGCTGCTAATACATAAAAATATGATAAAAAATTATATGAGATGCTTGACATTGGAGAAAATCCACATAAATCAAGTAAAGATGCCTGCAAAACAATCAATATCAGCCATACATAGATTCTACACATACTCAAACAAACAAAATGCTCTTCTATAAAATGATACCTACCCAGGAGCTTTTGGAAGGCGATTGTGATAGAAGAACATATTTTTCAGAACAAATGATGGACATGTTGGACAACAATGTTATCCAAGTAGTATAGACGTTTTGTTTTCTGATGAGGTCACCTGTTCTCTCAACGGCCAAGCTAATCGTCAAAATCGTAGCTACTGTTCTACCGAAAATCCTCACTGTATTAGAGAGGAACACACGCAAGTATTCATTTGGTGAACACTTAATTAATATCTCGTGAATTATTGTCCCAAATGGTCTTACATGTGAATTACTGAATTCAAAATTCTATGATCTACCCATGTCAAGAAAAAAAATATAGCTGCTTGATAACAGAAAATGTTAGAAAAATAAGAATAACGGGAAATTATTCCTTAAAAAAAAATTGACATCAAATTTCGATATTTCTGAAAGAGAGCTGACGGTATACAAATTGAACGAATTTTGTAATACACTTCTCTGCTGAAATATTATTGTTTTAATTTGTCCTAGAATTTTGGCGATGTCTTCATGCAAATTTCAAGCTGGGTTGAAAGAAATGATTGGTTGCTACACGAATTCTACGATTTATCAATTTGGAAATACCGAAGCAACTATCCACTTTTGAGTCATACAAGGAATTGATTAATTAGTACTAGAGAGTCATCCCCTCCTAGTCATACTTTCTCCAAATTCAAATGGCCTAGTCTGTGGACGACTTATAAGTTTTTGCACACCAATAACATTTAGGATGAGTTCCGTAGACAGTTTCAAGAAAACACTTTTTTTACTTGATTACGCCGCGTAAGTTGTAGCAGTTATTCGAAATGGCAATTTGTTCGTGAGACTGTATATTTACAAGTTGAACTTGGGCGTCATTCGTTCGTCGCAAACCACATAAAGTTCTTAAACACAACACAGACTGGGAGGAATATCAGGTTGGAGTTATGGGGGGATGTACATTTTCATTTTACTGCTCCGTTACCTTGTTGAGACTCTGTTCACGCCCAAATTGCTCTTGATATAGGGTGAATTAGAAGTATTTCGAACAGAATGCAACAAATACACAGGAAATTAATTTCTCGACGATCTTGGTCGCTGTCAGTTGTGGAGATAAATTTAAATACACACATCGGAAATGTCGAGAGATATATTCTTTAAAATAGGATATAATTTGGAAATTAACATGACTTCAACAATTTAAAAAGTCTTAATGAGCACTGACGTGAAGTCAAAAGCTTTTGCGCGCATGTTCCATTGTCTATTCATGCCTCATACTATAAGATGGTGGTTCGAAGGTACGTGTGGAATTTCAGCGGATTTTGACGAACTGTTTCTGAAATATAAAATTTTTGTAAAAAAAATTTTTTGAATTTTTTTTGAACTGTTTTGTTATTTATCCCATTGTTTTACAGCTACCAGCAGCTGTCTTTTCTAAGCCCCCATAAGGGTTCAGATACAGCTCTAGTTAACCTGGAGGGAAGGAACAGGTAATGAGTGTATTAAAAACCAGAAAGACTGGTCCACTCTTGCTAGGTACATTTCATCAGTCAATATTCCTAGTGATGAAATGTTTTAGAAAGTAAGCATCAAAAAGAACTTAAAACACTGGGACTGGGATATCACCACACAACTTCTTTAAAAAAAAATGGGTTCAAGCCCTGTGGACAGGAGCTTTCTGGCGCTCTAGTTCAAACAGACAAATTATATCTCCGAAAGTATTGGTTTCTCAGAGTTGGGAATTATATCAATGTATTCTTATGATAGAACTGCATCATAAAGGAAATTCAATTCAAATAATAGTTTATTTATCAAGATTAAATGAGCAATCTGAGAATGAGAACTGCACCATGGCAGAAACCAAATTAAAATAGCTGAAATGAATTTGACTCTCTCTTATAGAACAGGATGAAAAGTACGAGTACGAACACAGATCATATAATAAAGCTTAGATAGAATAATTATAGCATTCTGTGAAAACAAAGAAGTATGATTCATTATTGAAATTTAGAACTTCATCTTAGCAGAAATTGAATTCAAACATCATAGAAGAATTCAAATTCAACAAGAGTGCCAAAAATTATCAATCCAAAACCAATAGACGAATTCTACCCAACAACGAACTCATCCGAGATATTCATTCCTCAATTCTATGATGAAAGATAAGATAATATATATCTTTCCTCAAATCTACTCCAATACACCAATATTCCAGTTTTGTTTTTAGTGGAGATATTCTGAACTCAATATTATTAACTTACCATTCCCATCATCATATGGATTGACCATCGGCATGAAAATATCAACCAACAAAAAGTATGATATTATATTATAATTCTCATATTTATACGATTGCTGGAATGAATGACAATGTTATTAACTTACCATTACCATTCCCATCATCATATGGATTGACCATCGGCATGAAAATATCAACCAACAAAAAGTATGATATTATGAGGAGTAACTTTTCAAAACGCATTATGTCCAATTTGGGCGAAATTGAGTTTGAAGCGGATTCAGAAATGTTTTCTGTTGCCCTATAGCCCTATGTAAACAAAATCTTCCAAATGGCATTATGTCCCTCTGTAATTCAAATCCAAAGTATGTAAGCCGCATCGCAATGAATTATGTTTACGTTAGCATTTTTAAGAGAAATAAAATGTAACCAAAAACATGTTTTATCGGTTTGCTTATGTTAATTAGGTTACAGGCCAACACTTACTGTGCAGACTGTTTTCTCTAAATGTATAAAAAATCGCAACAAACAGCATTATTTTCAATTTCAACCACATCAAAACGCATTATATACAATGAGATTAATCAAAACGCATTAAGTCCAAACGTTTTTTACATTTTCTGTGTATATCTGATCAATATTGGTTTAAATGAGATTAGTTATTACCTTTAGATGTAAATTTCTATCAAACAAACTCGACATACTCAAAATATAAGCCAGGGAGGAAGAAAAAATCGTTTTTCGTTGATTCCCAATAAAATGGTTTTTGGACTTAATGCGTTTTGATAAGTTGCTCCTCATATTATGATTCTCATATTGATACCATTACTGGAATGAATGACAATGAGACAACGTCACAGTTGACATTATAACAATTCATAGAATAGCCACAGAATAATTCTATCATTGAAATGTTGAAAAATCATATCTCCGAAAGTATTAGCTTGTTAGAGTTTAAAATGATATGAATGGATTCTTATGGTAAAACTGCTTATTGAAAAAAATTTAATTTGGAATTTGTTCTGTACAAAAAAAATTTTTTTTTTGTTACTCCGAAATCATCTGTCAGATTTTGCCCAATAACGAACTTAGCCGAGATATTTATCCCCCAAACCTACTCTGAAAATTTCAACTGTCTAGCTCATTCCGTTATCGTGCCTACCGGCCGGCCGGACGGCCGGCCGGACAAAATGAATTTCGACCACGAATTCTTGATCAGTGAGTCGAACCAAATCGTTTAAGACCATTTTCATCGAAAAATTCGAAAATTACAGACATTTGGGCAAATTGATAAGCACTCAGTTCCGAGGAACTAGAGCGCCAAAAATGCCATTAAATGATACAATGGTTCAAAATTCAATATTGGAGCTGGCGCTGGAGTATATGGGACAGGCACCAAATGCTCACTGTTGCGAGGCTCCTACCCGAGCTTCAGGCAGAAATACTCGCAATCGAAAGATGCGTGGAAATGAACCTAATAAGAAACTATCAGAGGTGTGACATAATAATCCATTATGGCAGGCTAGCTGACAATAAAGCTCTGAGCTTCCATGTTATCGAGTCCAAGTATAGGCTTGGACTTCACGAAGTATAGGCAAGGACAACACGATCTCCTTGCTCTGGGTTCCTAGTCACTCGGGAATTAAATTAAATGAGGAGGCAAACTCACTTGCCAAGAAAGGAGCAGGAACCCGTTTCATTGGACCGGAACCCTACTGTTGGGTAGGTACATACACCTACAAAAGTGAATTTCGGATGAAAGAAGAAACTGAAAGAGATATACTCTAGAGATCTCTCCCAGGAATGTATGACTCCAAAAAGTTCCTCTGGAAATTTGACACTGTCAGATCCAAGAAATATATGGAACTCAGTATAAAGACGCTGCACCTCCTCACTGGATACCTTACAGGGCACTGCCCTGAAGGAACTGAAGGAACTGACGATTGCAGATTCTGTTGGGAGGAGGATGAAACTCCTGATCACCTGATAACGGAATGCCTCGCCATCTAAAACCAACGCAAGCAATGCTTTGGGTAAGAAATCTGCAGGAGCGAAGACATAGCCTCCTTGAAGCCAGTTCATCGACTGTTTCGTTTCATATTTCTCATAGCTGCTGAGTAAGTCACGCGCTTCATGCTATCATTAAACGTAGGGACACTTTAGAACCTGTTCATGTCTCAATTTTCAATTCTTTAACCTTGCTCTAAATCTATGTGCACTTTCAGTGAAAGAATAATAAAATCGTAATCGCACAGTGTTAGATTTAGTCATGTATATGTGTGCTCATAAAGTTTATACTTACAGGACATTGAGCTTTTGATGACAATTCAGTTCACAAATCTAATGCGTCTGTCTTACCTGTAAAAAAAATCAGGTTTATCATTTATGACCTTCAGAGAGATATCATATATATATATAATAGTATATTTCGTAAAAAGAGTTGTAAGTAGCCCATTAATCACGAAGTGAAAAAGTTTACGCACGAAGCCACGCAGCGGCGAGTGCGTAATGGGCGTACTATAGCTTTGTACCCCCACCCATTTTCTTTTATTAAATAAAGAAACTCATAATTCTATTGAGAATATATTTGGATACTTGTTGTAAAATTGGTGCCCTGTGGACAAGAGCTTTGGCGGTATTGTTCAAACTTTGACAAATCATATCTCCGAAAGTATTGGTTTTCAGAGTTAGGAATGACATCAATGGTTTCTTATGATAAAACTTCATCATAAAGTAAATTCAATTCAAACATCATGAAAGTATTCAAATTCAACAAGAGTGCCAAAAATCATTAATCCAAAACCAACAGAACAATTCTACCCAATAACGAACTTATCCGAGATATTCATTTCTCAAATCTACTGTGAAAGTTATATTAGATCAATTGAAACTTAGCCAATATTCTAGTTTTGTTCATACTGGAAATATTCTGAACCCAAATTACCTACCAAAGTATATATTTCCATCATCATATGGATTATCCACGGGCATTCTATTATCATCTTAAGAGTATAATATCATATCATTCACTTAATTCTACGATAGTGAAGTTATTTCATTGGTCATTTTGCATTCAATCATACTTCGTTCTCTAAAAGGAGGGGTATTTTATATCAAGAATAACGAACCAGAAATATCTCTGAAATGTCACTTAAAGCAAAATAAGATGATATGAATGAACACAGATCATATATTAATTCATAGATACAATAATTAAGTACAGCCAATGAACTCTATACTAACGTAGTATAGTTTTCTGAGTACAGCATTCTGTGAAAAAATAGAAGTACGATTTATGTCTGAAATTTTGAAAAATCATATCTCCGAAAGTATCAGCTTGTTGGAGTTGGAAAGGATATCGATGGATTCTCACGATTAAACTGCATCTTAGAAAAAAAATTAGTTTGTAATGTAAAAAAAATATTTTTTTGTTACTCCGAAACCATGTGACCGATTTTGCCCAATAACGAACTCAGCCGAGATATCTATCTCCCAAACCTATTCTGAAAATTTCAACTGTCTAGCTCATTCCGTTCGAGAGTTATCGTGTTAACGGCCGGCCGGACGACCGGACAGAATCGATTTCGACCACGTAGGCTGGTTTTCCTGTCACGCTGACGGTCGGCGCTGACGGTCAGCGCTGATCGGTCAGCTCGTATCCTTTTAGCATTACGCTGATCACATTGAGAAATAGAAGGATGCTATTGTCTCTGGCTCACTGAATGTGGAGGCTTGTCGGCGCCAGCTAGTCAGCGGCGCCGACGCGCTGACGCGTACGTGCGCGTATATAGCTCAGCGCTGACGGCCGTCAGCACCGCGTGACTCGAAAACGCTACCTATAGCTACATACATATTGACCCATCAGCGCCGACCGTCAGCGTGACAGGAAAACCAGCCGTAGTCCTGATCAGTGAGTCGAACCAAATCGTTCAATACTATTTTCATCAAAAAATTCGAAAACTAAAGACATTTGGGCAAATTGATAAGCACTCTGTTCCGAGGAACAAGAGTGACAAAAATTGACAACATAAATGACATGACGTTGATTTCCATAGTATACCAAGAAAACGCGACTTAATTGATGAGAATGTATAATGTGTTGCTGACATTTGGGGCCATCACTCTTTTAATCCAGAATATGTCTCGCTAATGCTAAAAGTTTTTATGTTTTTCAATCGACTAATTTATGCAAAATTGATTCTCATGAATATGATCATATTGTTTCCTCAAACCGTGAACAAATCTGCGACATCAGTTCTGCACCGGTTATGTTTCTTCTTGAAAGTAGACTTATTTAAAGTCACGAAGTCACATTTTTTGTCGAATGTGAACAACAATAAGAATTCGGCAATAATCTTTCCCATACTGAAAGTCAGAATATGCGAGAAGCGTGAAGGAAGAGAAAGGGTATCATCGCGAATATTGGACACATCATAAACTCCACCATCTCTTGTTCCTGGGATATGAATAATTTGAACTCTTCTTTCTGCCTTACATTATTCATTACCAAAACAATTCGATGCCTCCTTCGAACGCAGCAACATATCTTCGCTGCCTTCCGTGTTCACCCTAAACTTGTATGAACGTCAAGCATTTCAAGTTTAATTTCTACTGTTATCTCAGATTAAGCATAATACGATCATTTTTGGCGCTCTCGTTGGAATATAGTGCTTATCAATTTACTAAATGTCTGTAATTTTCGAATTTTTCGATGAAAATGTTCTTAAACGATTTGGTTTGACTCACTGATCAAGAATCTGTGGTCAGAATCGATTCTGTCCGGCCGTAGAAACGATAACTCTCGAACGGAATGACCTAAACAGTAGAAATTTTCAGAGTAGGTTTGGTCGATATATATCTCGGTTGAGTTCGCTATTTGACAAAATGGGCCTGACGGTTTCGGGACAACGAGAAAATAAAATTATTTATTTTTTTCACATTACAACTTTTGGATTAATTTTTTTTTCAAGATGCATTTCCATCATAAGAATCCATTGATGTCATTATAGACTCTTACAAGCCAAGACTTTCGGAGATATGATTTGGCATAATTCCAATAATACATCGTACTTCTATGTTTTCATAGAATGCGAATTATATCTGTCTGTGTTCCATCTGTGTTCACTGTTCATTCATGTCATCTTACCTACCTATAAGAGACGTCATATTTATTTCTGTTCTAGTTTGTTATATAATTGTTATATAATTCGTACTGTAGTGGCCCAATTGGCCCTATAGCATATCATATTACTCATGCCATTGAGTTAATCAATCCACAAGGATTGTTTGTATAATTGTTTATATAAATCACATGTATCTTTCGATTGTTGATCAAGAAGTTTATAAACGCTACCTTGAATGGTAAATATAAACACCGTCTCCAAATGGGAGCAGGCAGTCATTCCAGTCATTCTAGTTAGTCTAGTCTAGTCTAGTCTAGAGTCTACAGTACTCAGACAATGTGTGATTAAACCTATCATCTCTGAGAGTAAGTGTTTTACTTGTACCCCTTCGGCATGCTAGATTAAGGCGAACCACCTGAGAACATCACATGGCGATCCTGCCAGGATGTATGCCGATACATGGGTTCTTCATCAACGAGATAAGAAGTGCATCACCATCACATGGCTGAAGTCAGCCAACAATACAATTTGAATTATCGAGTTCCACGCCAAGATGCTACGACTCCATAGCAATGCAAAAAATGATGGCCAGACCCGGACCATCACAGGGGCAAACATCTGCAGACACCCAACCAGTAGACAAGGAACACAAATGGAGGATAGAAGAAAAAGGAAAACCTGCAGTGTAAGATAAAGTTTAAAACTATGGAAAGTGTAGAATTTAATCAAATTTTAAAAAATTATCAAGACGTGGTTAGTGGAAATTGTTGTTCTATTGATTTTTTTTATATAATGATTTTCTATAGGATAATTCAAATATCAATGTGGGAACTAAGCATGTTGAATAAACCAAAATTATGATATAGCAATAATCTTATAAATAACGAGATTGACGAGTTCGTGAAAGATATGGAAAATTAATAAATTAATTTAGCAAATTTCACTTGGTTTCAGGGAAAAAAATATATCAGCTTGTGAATTTCAAGTAAAATTATGGGAATTATGAAAAAATGTCTCATTTGAAAGGATATTATACGAGTAGAGGTCAAGTTCAAGTAGGAAATATCAAAAAAAGGGTCATCGAAACAGCACCAGATGGAAGGTCAATATCGTTTTACCGATGGCTCATAAACAATAACAATTAGGTACTTGTACCGTATACATACTCACGTCGCGTCGAAAATTTGATGATGATACGACAGAAAAAAGTTTATCAACAACCGCAAATTAGTTTAGTAGCGTCGGATAATTATTTATCGAGCCAGTTTGTATTGTAAACTATCACGTGTTGTTCCTCTTAATCGCAATACCTCCTAGATCGAGATGCCAAGTTATTCAATATTGTTGTACTGAAAAATTAGATGAATGTGTGATTTTGATACGAATTTCAATATGAGAAGTTCAGTAAGCAATTAACGAAATTCAGACTAATTTGGACAGAGTATGATTTTTTACTTGTTTTATGTAGAAGAAGTATGTTACTGCATACGCACTTTCAAGACAAAAGTATAAGACTCAAAAGAATTGATCACTCTTTTCTAGTCGAAGTGTTAAAGCGTCCAATCATAGCTATAAAGTTACGTTACTGCCAATATAAGATGACTAACTTTCCAAAATTGATAAAAAGCAACCAAATAATTTGAATTATAATATAAAGTGCAATAAAGATAATATTGATGAAGTCAATAAAGAAATTATCTATTTTAACCAGAATTTCCGATCAACGTCTGACTTAGGTACGTCGTTGAGGAATCTGGAACAATTGTGCACAAATAATAATATTGAGGAATTATGTATAATGAGAAGCGCTCTAAATACTCAATCTATTTAAACCAGAATTTCCGATCAGCGTATGACTTAGGTACATCGTTGAGGAATCTGGAACAATTTTGTATAAATAAGAATATTGAGGAATTATATATAATTAGATGCGCTATAAATAAGTACTCAATTTTTGAAATGTTGCTGAAATGTAAAAATAAAATGATTGGAAAGTTATAAGCTAAATATTATAAGAGACGTGCAACGAGTTGAAGATGAGAAAATTACGGATATTATTCTGAACAATTAACGAGACGAAGATGAGAAAAATAGGCATATTATTCTGAACAATTTCCATATCATTCATATAATAACACTGTGAACTCGTCAACACTCTACATATTTAATTGGTTAAAAAAACTATTAGGATTATATAAATTCAGATACTTTTAAGATAATAGAATCAGAATATTGTAAATATAGCTTAGGAAAACATGTATATATAGGATTAAGAACTGATAGTGTTAAGGAAGATGAAATTTTTTTTTACTTTTTAAATAACCAAAAAAATTTTTTTTTTAAGGGGAGAGGTGTAGTGGCCCAATTGGCCCTATAGCATATCATATTACTCATGCCATTGAGTTAATCAATCCACAAGGATTGTTTGTATAATTGTTTATATAAATCACATGTATCTTTCGATTGTTGATCAAGAAGTTTATAAACGCTACCTTGAATGGTAAATATAAACACATTCTCCAAATGGGAGCAGGCAGTCATTCCAGTCATTCTAGTTAGTCTAGTCTAGTCTAGTCTAGAGTCTACAGTACTCAGACAATGTGTGATTAAACCTATCATCTCCGAGAGTAAGTGTTTTACTTGTACCCCTTCGGCATGCTAGATTAAGGCGAACCACCTGAGAACATCACAGTACTTTGAAAATATTTTGTGTTGGAAAACAAGGTTCCGTATCTTGAATTTATGAATATATGCACATGATACCAAAAATAATATTGACTTTTTGCATATTGAATAATTTATGTGCAAATAAGGGATTTCAGAAGATTTAGAATTGGATAATTTTAATGATGTACTTTATGAGGGCAATATGAAAGAACAACATCATGGGATCTTCAAAAGAAATTACTCTTCGTTGACCACCGAGGTTAATATTACCTTTTATTTAAGTAGTGAGACATGTTCCCATATATATACAGTATTTTCATAATGTTGCTAGCAAAAAAATGCTGAAATATTGATCTACATGTGTGTATCATATGTTCTTTCTTGAGTTAAGGTTGATAATACAGAATGAATGTCTTAGTGTTTTGAACTATTATATTATGAAATGAGGATTGTATTTTATTAATTTGAACTATTAAAATAATTTGTTCGTCAGCCTATAGGTACCTATTCAAATGTCAGGAATAAATAGACAATCTTCTATGATTGTCTCCAGCCTTGATCTAGGCAATTCGATGATACTTTCCTTAGGTATTTCGAGTTGTGAAAACTATGCACCGAGTGTAAGTTGCAACAATCCATTCCACGAGGTTAAATCATTGCAGATTGCTGACTTACTCTTGATGAATAAACTATTATTTTTTTATTTGAATTTGATTTCTTTTATGGTGCAGTTCTATCATAAGAATTCATTGATATCATTCTCAACTTTGAGTAACCAATACTTTCGGAGATATGGTTTGACAAATATTGGACAAGAGTGCCAGAGCTCCTGCCATAGGACGCCTTTTTTTTAGGATCTTCTGCATATACAGTGTGGAAAAGCCAAATGGAATAAATTAATTATCTTGATTACTGTATATTTTCATGGAAAATACCGAAACATGTCAAATTTAAATTTTAAATTGTCATTCTCCTTCGTAAAAATGTGAACCCTACCTTCAACCCCCTTCGAAAGACAGGCAAAACCCCCAATTTTTCAAGTAGGAATTATAGGCCTGTGATACATCGAAGGAAGTTCGCGTCATTCTCTATTCAGAAATATTATCAGTATCATGCTTGAAAAAACCCAAAATAGAAATATGTAATTACTGAAATTCATTAAAATATTCCCTCGAATATTCCCAAATATTATTGAACGTAATACGAAACTTATTTTCCTTCAAGATGTGATATAAAGAAAATGACAAAAATCATGTGTTTTCCAGATGGTACCATGAAACTACGTACCTAAAACACTTATGTGGAATTGTTAGTTTCTTTAGAAATCCTTCGCTAATTGTTTTGTGCTGATAAGTTGTAGTTTATAAATTGTCTAATTTATGTTTGAATTTCATTAACTTCAATTTTGGATAAAGGTTCGATTAACCCAAGGGACAATAAGTAAAATAGAGAAGCAGTTTCGCGAGTTTGGCATGCAAGGCAAATAAAAAAGCAGCTGCTAATACACTGTGTGAGGATGTGAAATTAGATGTGTTCCCAGAATTTAGAGAAAATCCACATAAGTCGAGTAGAGATACATCCACAATATTCAATATCTGCCAGACATCGATTCTAAAAAAAAAAAGCACTGACGTGTAGTCAGTACTCTTTGGCGCGCGTGTTCACGGTGGCTAATTTGAATTGAATGATGAGTACTTCAAGCTCAGTAGATAGAGGGAGCCGAAGATCTACCCAATGGATAGTGGACACCATTCACTGTCGGTTCAAAAATTAACAGTGCTGTATCTAAGCTGCCATCAGGATAGATTAACAAAGTTGGAAAAGAACACAAGTGACTCTCCTTAGTCGCACAAGCTCCTAGAAGATTTGGGAGGGTCAGTATAATCCTAATCATGTTAATCGCACGCGCGCCAAAGCAGATTGACTTTTTACACTTTTTCTTTCATTGTTAAGTCAATCTGCTTTTGCGCGCGTGCGATTAACATGATTAGGATTATACTGACCCTCCCAAATCTTCTAGGAGCTTGTGCGACTAAGGAGAGTCACTTGTGTTCTTTTCCAACTTTGTTAATCTATCCTGATGGCAGCTTAGATACAGCACTGTTAATTTTTGAACCGACAGTGAATGGTGTCCACTATCCATTGGGTAGATCTTCGGCTCCCTCTATCTACTGAGCTTGAAGTACTCATCATTCAATTCAAATTAGCCACCGTGAACACGCGCGCCAAAGAGTACTGACTACACGTCAGTGCTTTTTTTTTTTTTTTTCAAGTTCCTTTAACAAATATAGCTATTAATACAGTTTGGCTGTTAGCTTTACCGTAGATCGAAAAAAAATGCGGTTGTGGGACCTCCGTTTGGAACGCAATTGCCTCTTCTCCAAATCCGAACGTATTTTAATATAGATCTACCGAATAAAGTTATTTATAAATTCGCCTCAGGGCCACCATACAGTCATTTCAACTCGGAAACAACGCTATTTCCCCCAAACTGACGTGTACGTGCACTGAATTTACATGAATATTCTTTTAAAACCTCACAATATCGGCTCATTGCTTCCAACATAACCCAAACAACCCAAAACCATTCACTTCTCATCTGCGCAAGCGCAATATACTCGTGCCTGCAAGTCCTCCCAAAATTACACACCTCACAAAAAACCCCGATTATCCAACACTAGTGGTTCAGGAGATATCGCTTCTTGAATCCGCGCATGCGCAGACCCTCACCAGGGGATTCTATAGAGGAATAGCATCGGCCACCCCAAAATCCCAATCCTCTCTGACGAAAGCACCAGCAGTTAAATCACTGATGGTCTGCTCATGCGCATAACGAAAAATGCCCGTAAGGGGTAACATCAATTTCGAAATTAGCCCCAGGGCCACGATACGGACACTTTAACTCGGAAACAACGCTACATCCCCCAATCTGACTTGTCCTTGCACTGAATTGCCATGAATATTCTTTTAAAACCTTACAATATCGGGTCAGCACTCCCAACATAACCCATACAACCCAAAAACAGTCACTTCTCTTCTGCGCATGCGCAATCTACTTGCGGCTGAAAGTCCTCCCAAAATCACACACCATACAGAAAACTCCGATTCTCCAACACTAGTGGTTCAGGAGATATCGCCTCTTGAATCCACGCATGCGCAGACCCTCACCATGGGATTCTGTAGAGGAATAGCATCCGCCACCCCAAAACCCCAATCCTCTCTGACGAAAACTTCAGCAGTTAAATCACTGATGGTCTGCTCGTGCGCATAACGAAAAATGCCCGTAAGGGGTAACATCAATTTCAAAATTGGCCCCAGGGCCACGGTTTGCACACTTCAACTCGGAAACAACGGTATTTCCCCCAAACTGACTAGTGTCCGAGCACTGAATTGCTATGAATATTCTTTTAAAACCTCACAATATCGACTCAGCACTCCCAACATAACCCATCCAACCCAAAAACAGTCACTTCTCTTCTGCGCATGCGCAATCTACTCGCGGCTAAAAGTCCTTTCAAAATAACACACCTTACAAAAAACTCCGATTCTCCAACACTAGTGGTTCGGAAGATATCGCATCTTTAATCTACGCATGCGCAGACCCTCATCAGGGATCTGGATTCTATGGAGGAATAGCATCCGCCACCCCAAATCCCCAATCCTCTCTGACGAAAACTACAGCAGTTAAATGACTTCTCATCTGCGCATGCGCACAACGAAAAATGTCCGGAAAGGGCAGCATGAACCTCAAAATAATAGGTTTCGGCATTTTAAGCAAAGTATTTCGCAAAATAGTAGTAATTTTTTTATTTTTTTCATGTCACGTGATCTTCACGAAATTTTGCAAAAGTGTTTGCATTGGTCTTTTGCATCTAACTACTGAGTTCCAATTTAATCAGATCAGTATTTTTCGAGTTATCCTGAAAACAAAATTTTAAAATTTTTGAAATTTTTTTTTGCTACTTTAGGGCCGTCCGATCAAAACAAAACTTGGCAGGCATATAAAGGTCATGATTCTACAATTTGCTGCCAAATTTCAGAAAGATCGAGTGATTGGTTCCGGAAATATTCATTAAAAACGTTTTGACTAAAAACGGCCTTAACTCCGAAACCGCTCGGTGGATTTCGCCCGTTAACGAACTTGTCCGAGATATTTACGCTACGAAACTACCCTGCAAATTTCAACGCTCTAAGTCGTTCCGTTCGGGAGTTATCGTGCTAACGGCCGGCCGGACCGGCCGGCCGGCCGGCCGGCCGGCCGGACCGGACGGACAGAATTGAATTTGACCTCGAATTCTTCATCAGGAAGTCGAACCTAATCGTTTGAGACCATTTTCGAAAAAAAATTCGAAAAATACAGACATTGTGACGAAATGATAGCACGCTGTTCCTTGCGGAACACGCGCGCAAAAATATTAAAACAAAATAAAATGCATCCCTATAAAATTATACCTATGCAGGAACTCTTTGATTTTGATAGGAGAACTTATTTTTGTGAACAAAAGACTGACATGTTGGAATTGTTGGATAACAATATTATCCAAGTAGTAGGCGTTTTATTTTCTGATGAGTGCCAATCGTCAAAATTGCCGCTACTGGTCTACCGAAAATCCTCACTGGATGAGAGAAAAACATACGCCATTCCCTCAAAAGTTAAATTTTTGGGCAGGAAATGTTCGAAACCATATCATTTGGCCACTTCTTCAATGAGGACAATTTTAATGGCGATAAATTTTTAGCTCCCTTTTGATGACGTACATTTTTTTCTATTATCCGATCAAGTGAAAATAACAGCTATTGAGAACCCTGTTTGTACCTGGCAACCCAGTAGTTCGTCCAGGTAAATAATTAGAGACGAGACGAGAGTAGGCGAGAGTATAAAAAATCTCGCCTCGGTCTCGCCAATTCCCAAAAAATTGAGTCTAGTTTAAGTCTCGTTCTCATCTCGTTATCACTTGTCTCGTCTCGTCTCGCTTAATTCTGAATAACGATAATAAATATTATAATATATAAACAAAATGGTATACAATAATGATTAATTTTGTAAAGCTATATTTATTACGCTCTTATACAAAAATATTTGTACATATTATTTTTAATTTTAAACACTGATAATTTTTTAAATTACTCGATGACCAAGAATTCAAACATAATCACGCTTGCAACACATCATCTTTCAAAGATGTACGTGTTTTTGCCATGATCATACCTGATGCTGTGGAAAATAATATTTCAACACGACCATCTTGAAAAGTGTAGGAAGAACTTTTTCATCACTCTCCACCACTGTAAAATAGTTTGATTCCTATTTGCTCTTTCTAACAGCAAATATTTTTCAAACTCAGCTTTCCAATATTTCGAAAGTTTTGTTGATGTTTTAAATAGGCTATCGATGCCGATACATTTTTGCGCGTATGTTCTGGGGAACATCGCGTTATAGTTTTGCCCAAATGTCCGTAACTTTCGAATTTTTTGACGAAATTGGTCTCAAACGATCAAGTTTGACTCCCCGATGAAGAATCCGAGGTCAAATTTGATTCTGTCCGTCCGGCCGTCCGTTGCCACGATAATTTGAGAACGAAAAGAGCTAGCGACTTGAAATTTTCAGGGTGAGTGGCGCATCGCAATATGACGGAGGAGTTCGTTAATGGGCATAATCGGCCCAGTGGTTTCCGAGTAATAATTTTGTTTTCAACCAATATAAATCCGATCGAATTGAAACTTGGTGAGTAGTTGTAGAATATGAACCTAAGCACGTTTGTGAAATTTTGGGCGAATCGTATGGCTAGAAAATTTTAAAAAAATTATTAAAAAATATTTTTTTTCGTCACGATAACCTGAGAACGGAAAGAGATAGCGGCTTGAAAATTTCAGGTTACGTTGTGCATATGAATGCCACATTTGAGTTTGTTTATGAGCATAATCGACCTTACGGTTTCAGAGTTATAGCCATCTGAAATTTTCTGAAATTTGGTGGTTTTTTGTTCCTCATTAACTCGAAAAATACTGAACCGATTGAATTCAAACATGGTTATTAGATGTAGAATGCCAACGCAAAAATGTTTGCGAAATTTGGTGAGGATAGCATCTGTAGAAAATTTTTAATAAATCATTGAAAATAAAAAAAAAATTCTATATATCAGTAACTATAGGTTTGAAATTGCTGAAATTTTGCAAGAGCGTTCATTACCTAACTCTACTGCCAAGTTTCAAGTTTTAATACGATCGGTTGAATATTGTTGGAGATTCGAGCATTCTTGTGTGAGTTCAGTAGATGGGTGACCGTTGCCTCGATAACTTTCGAACCAAAGGAGATAGGGACTTGCAATTTTCAGGGTAGGTTACGTATCCGAAAGGGAGAGTTGAGTTCGTTTTTGGGCAAAATCGGTTTAACGGTTTCCGAGTTATATCCACCTGGAATATTGTTTCCTTGATACCTCAAAAAATAAATATTCGATTGATTTGAAGCTTGGTAACTAGTAGTAGAAAATCAACACAAAGATGTGTTTAAAATTCTGTAAGAACCGTACTCCTAGAAAATTTGAAAAAAATGACGAAAAAAAAAATTTTAAGAACCGCGCCTCCAGAAAATTAAAAAAAAATCACGAAAAAAAAATTGGTCGGTAAATTCGAATTTACCGTGGTAAATTCGAAGTAAGAGTGTCCAATACAGGAGAATGGACAACATAATTTACCATGGTAAATTCGATTAAGGGTGTCCAATACAGAAGAATGGACAATAGAACATACGCGCAAAAGCTTCTGACTTCACGTCAGTGCTTGAACCAATTTTTTAATAGAATCAAACAATTTGGTTAGTTTTCAAAGAATACCTTCCCAGTTGGTATATCATTGAGGGTGTTCTTGTCGTATTCCTCATAACACTTTTCGAAACATTGAATAGCTTCATTTCTTTACCAGTTTTATTATACGTAGTTCCACAGATCAGATGTATATAATAATTGTTCACATCTTCACTACAAGGAGCACAAGAGAATAAATGTCTCCAGATGATCAGATAGAGACAAAATTTTCAAAGCATTGGGATTTAAGGGCAATAAAAGTTGTACGTTAAGTATTGAATTTATAATGGCATCCGTTTTTATGGTTGTGAATTCTATTATATCTGGAAAAATAATCTCAATTATCGCAAGGTCATAACGAATTAATAGTCTTCTAAAAATCGTGTAAATACACGATTTTTAGAAGACGATCGTTCTAGAAATCTAGAACGATCGATATCGTATCGTATAATATAGACAAAATATATTGGTAATTATATAATAATAATAATAATAAATATAAACTCTTCATATTCAATATTTTTCTGTGGGTGTTGAAAAAAGTCGAGTCATATATAAAACATCATACAAAAAATTTAACGAGACCTAAAACGAGACTCTCGTGTTGCGCTGTATGTGGTCTCGGTATCGCCTATAATAGTTTTGGAAATGTCTCGTCTCGTCTCGTCTCGCTTTTCCGATACGAGAACGAGACGAGACGAGAAAATCTTGCTCTCGCGTGAAGCCCTATAAATAATAGGCAACTCAACCGCTGCACATTCTATACGTTTTATTCTTTAAGTCAGTATACAAATTTTCCTATTATCTTGATGTTGCAAAATTTAAGTAAAAATCATTCTTTCAAAAATAATTAAAAATAGTTTGTCCAGTATTTTTTCAGCCAACCCATTTTCAGTATATTTTTTAATATACTAAATTCATTAAAAATATGTGTCATTCTATTATCAGCTTGATGATGATGGATTTAGTTTCGGATCTTAGACTATAACAGATATTTGGGTAGAACTTTAGCGCCCTGACACGAGCACGCAAAAACCCTTCCTTCATTAGTGTAAACCCTAATGAAACTTCTCCCGTACCCACCTCAATCGAGCTTGCCTTTGAAATGATGTGGATTCAGCTTTGTAACTAGATTGGACTACCTGTCCTTAATCCTAAAGATAACACGCGACGTCGTAGAGTAGAAGTCCAAATGACCCTATTATCGGTAACTATAGGAAATGCGACATGAGGTTGGCACCTTCGTAAAAATATTTCCCGTTTCCACTGAATAGCGATCTTCGCTTTCAGTGAACACTCGGGGATGACTTCTTAGCGGGATATCGCGAACATTCCCCATTATTTGATACCTCTGGGTAAGATGGCTGTATTCTCAACCAATGCTGATTGTTACGCGATCCAATATCTAGAAAAGTGTTCTTGAAATGAGGATTTAATTTTTGCTGTATTAAATATAAGTAATAGCAACTGTTTCCGTAATTTATTTACAATTCAGAATTTTGTACTTGCCATTCCAATTGAGGAATATATTTTTTCTATTTCAGTATCGTAATGAGTTCACTACAGCAATAAAAACATTGCTGTAATGAACTCATTCCCTCATTGTTACTAGTTATATTCTTCGTTTTGTGGTAATCAGCACTGACATTCGATCCTATCAAATTTCAACACACGTCAATCGTCAATATAATATAATGTGGATGAAGTGAAATAATTGTTGAGAGGAGAAGTTTTATTTTCATTCAAAAATAAGGTACTAGAGATTTCCTCGTAGCTAATTTTGAATCATGCTATTAGGGAGCTGTTATAAATCTGATCGCCATGCCCTACGTACGATTCAAATTCCAATTCCGTAATCTGTCAACGTTCAAACAGTCACACCAACTGCTAAGATACAATACAAAAGTCACTAAGATATATAATCCAAATTTTTCATTACATTTCAATAGTATTTCAGAAAATTTTCGTGAAATGGAGAAAATATTCGTCCAATACTCGTTGCAGAAGGCGATTTCAACACTCATTTCGCATTCGTGTTTGAATAGGACTCCATTCTGCAACTTGTTTTAGAATATGTTAATATTTCTCCAAGGAATTAATCTGGTTCTGGGTTATCTTAAACGTGTAATAATAACTTTTTGAAACTACAACAACTCATACCTACTGCTTCGGTGGGGTGTGTGAGATTTTTGAAAGTGAGTGTATATTTGAACTATGCTCTATCAAAAACAATTAACTGCAATACTCTTCGACCATTAAATAAATATATTGCTCATTTGGATACTAAAATCCTTTGATGCATCCCGTTTTCTCTGGGAAATATAATATTCATATACATTTCATACCCATCTGTAGGATTTGTATATCAATCGCCTTTCGAACGAAGAGAGATAGCGACTTGCAATATTCAGGGTAGGATGCTCATCCGAATGGGAGAGTTGAGTTCGTTGTTGAGCAATATCGGCGCAACGGTTTCGGAGTTATACCATCTGGAATATTATTTTCTCGATGAATCAAAAATGACAGAACCGATCGAATTGAAACTTGGTAACTAGTCGTAGAATATCGACCTGAAAACGTGTGTACAATTTTGTGAGGACCGTACTACTAGAAAATTTTAAATGTATTACGAAAAAATACTATGTATCTCAAGATATCTTGAGAACGAAAAGAGATAGCGACTTGCAATTCTTAAGTTAGGTTGCGCATCCGAATGAGAAATTTGAGATTCTTAATTGGCGTAATCGGCCAAATGGTTATACTGGTCACTTGATGATTTTCAAGCCAGTGAAAATAATGCCAATAGCACTAATCATATTGATTTTGAATATAAAAGAATTTGAACATTGAAAGAATTTGGACATTCGTCCAATTTTTAAATCATTTACTAAACAGGATGTAAATAATTACCAACACAGAAACGCCTAGCAGAGTAAAGATATCCTTCCTCTTAAATGAAAATCTGCAATCATCTCTATATTTTATGTTATGAAAATCCTAATTACCTCAACATGGACTCGAAACAGTCTATCCAACCCTGAGCAGGTGCCCCATGACATAATATAATATTTTAATTGAGTATCAATAAGAGAGAAAATTTTTTTTCTGATGTAATTATGGTTTTATTACCACAGGTGAGTGATGGATCCATGATGGTATCCTAAAAACATACCTACTGGATCAGAAATCTCAGATTGTCTTTATTACCTATTTTAATCCAGGATAAATCTATATATAGTATATAGTTGATATAGTTGATAGTATATAGTATATAGTTGAATCAATAGTTGATTCAACTATTTTACATGTACCTACCGATGAATATCAACTTTTAATGATATAATTTTTGGAAAGAGAGGGGTTCTTTTCCCCAATCTTAGGTAAATGATGCCGTTCATAGATTAACCTCTTCCTTTGTCCTTTGTTTACTAGACAATCGAAATACGCTGTGACTAGAGTCCCGACTCGGGATCCGTGTCCAGTCCCGAATGACGTCATTAAATTCGGGATTGATATTCGGTACATACATCTAGTCTCGAATAATGACAACAAATGACGTCATTAAAAGTCTTTTCGGGACTGATGGTCCGTCTCGACTCGGAACCCTCATACGATTCCGAAATTATAAGAAGAATCATACCTCCATTAGCCACCAGCGAGATATTTAATTCAAATGGATGTTACAATATTATATTTTTGAAAATTTTTATTTAAGTCACTAATGTTGTTTACAAAACATAAAAGTGCTATTCGGAAAGTGTGGTCGGGTTAACCCGATCAGTCCGTTCACCAATCAACCCGTTCCATTCTAATCTATGGAACGCGCTGATTGGTGAACGGACTGATGGAGTTAACCCGATCACACTTTCTGAAAAGCCCTAAAGTAATTTGAATCCTAAATTTAAACATTCTAACGTGTGCATTTTAAACAGTACCACTGCCCCCTTGGAATTTTCTTCAGGTTTATGCATTTCAAATGGAAATACTGAAGGCAGGTTTCACATTTTATTGAGGCGATGCAAGAATCTAACATTGTGTCGGATAACATACCGCACATTTTGCATAGATATTTATTAGCATCCTTTTCGGACAACATTTATCAACCAAATCCAAAATTCTAAAAAAATGGGTTAAAGTCCTGTGGACAGGAGCTTTCTGGCGCTCTAGTTCAAACAGACAAATTATATGTCCGAAAGTATTGGTTTCTCAGAGTTGGGAATTATGTCAATGTATTCATATGATAGAACTGCATCCTAAAGGAAATTCAATTCAAATAATAGTTTATTTATCAAGATTAAATGAGCAATCATGAGAATGAGAACTGCACCATGGAAGAAATCAAATTAAATCTGGCCAATTTTGCCCAATAACGAACTTTACTGAGATATTCATCTCCCTAAACTACTCTGAAAATTTCAACTACCTACCTCATTCCGTTCGAGAGTTATATCTATGTCTATGGATGAAAAGCAGTCTCACTCCTCTCAGATCTCTTACTTCATGTTCCGTTCCGAAATGTAAGAATTTTCTGAGAAAACCTAATTTCGGAGCAATCAACTGAGATTTTTCTCACTTCGCTCACAATTCTTCGATTGATTAGATAATGTCATGTCTCAGGAACATCATTTGACATTATGACAATTCATACATAGAATAATATCATTCTGTGACAACGTTGAAATACGATTTATTATTGAAATTTTGAAAAATCATATCTCCGAAAGTATTAGCTTGTTAGAGTTAAAAATGATATCATTGGATTCTTATTGTAAAATCTTATTGAAAAAAATTTAATTTGGAATTTGCCTTGTAAAAAAAAATTTTTTTTTTGTTACTCCGAAACCATCTGTCCGATTTTGCCCAATAACGAACTCAGCCGAGATATTTATCTCGCAAACCTACTCTGAAAATTTCAACTGTCTAGCTCATTCCGTTTGAGAGTTATCGTGCCTACGGCCGGCCGGACCGGCCGGACAGAACGAATTTCGACCACGGATTCTTGATCAGTGAGTCGAACCAAATCGTTTAAGTACATTTTCATCGAAAAATTCGAAAATTATAGACATTTGGACAAATTGATAAGCACTCAGTTCCGAGGAACTAGAGCGCCAAAAATGATAGCCAAACTTAATCGGATGGAATTTGACAAAAATGAAAATAATAATGAAAATATATGCAATTATGTGGATATTGGGTCCATAAAAATATCTGAGATTGTTGAAAAAATATAGACCAAAAGGTCTTGTTGCAATCGACGTGAAGTAAAAAAGAAAAATGGGTTCAAGCCCTGTGGACAGGAGCTTTCTGGCGCTCTAGTTCAAACAGACAAATTATATCTCCAAAAGTATTGGTTTCTCAGAGATGGGAATTATATCGATGTATTCATATGATAGAACTGCATCATAAAAGAAATTCAATTTAAATAAAAGTTTATTTATCAAGATTAAATGAGCAATCATGAGAATGAGAACTGCACCATGGAAGAAATCAAATTAAATCTGGCCAATTTTGCCCAATAACGAACTTAACCGAGATATTCATCTCCCTAAACTACTCTGAAAATTTCAACTACCTACCTCATTCCGTTCGAGAGTTATATCTATGTCTATGGATGAAAAGCAGTCTCACTACTCTCAGATCTCTTACTTCATGTTCCGTTACGAAATGTAAGAATTTTCTGAGAAAACCTAATTTCGGAGCAAACAACTGAGATTTTTATCACTTCGCTCACAATTCTTCGATTGATTAGATAATGTCATATCTCAGGAACTTCATTTGACATTATGACAATTCATACATAGAATAATATCATTCTGTGACAACGTTGAAATACGATTTATTTTTGAAATTTTGAAAAATCATATCTCCGAAAGTATCTTGTTAGAGTTAAAAATGATATCGTTGGATTTTTATTGTAAAACAGCTTATTGAAGAAAATTTAATTTGGAATTTGCCTTGTAAAAAAAAATTTTTTTTTTGTTGCTCCGAAACCATCTGTCCGATTTTGCCCAATAACGAACTTAGCCGAGATATTTATCTCCCAAACCTACTCTGAAAATTTCAACTGTCTAGCTCATTCCGTTTGAGAGTTATCGTGCCTACGGCCGGCCGGACTGGCCGGACAGAATGAATTTCGACCACGGATTCTTGATAAGTGAGTCGAACCAAATCGTTTATGACCATTTTCATCGAAAAATTCGAAAATTACAGACATTTGGGCAAATTGATAAGCACTCAGTTCCGAGGAACTAGAGCGCCAAAAACGAAGTTGAGGATTTTGCTAAATTGGGTATAAAAAGAAAACAAGATAAAATATTGTCTTGGATTTCAAGAGAAGAAGAAGCAGCATATAATGCTATTCAAATTTGTGAAAATGTTGAGGTTTGCCATATTGAAAGTGATCGAAAGAAAATGTCGGGCGTCGGAAACAATCAATCAATCAATCAAAGGAATGGATCACGAAGTTGACCAGCAGTGGTACTGTTAAAAATGCAAACGTTAGAATGTTTAAATTTGGGATGAAAATTACTTTATTTTCTGTAAACAACATTAGTGACTTTGAAATAAAATTTTTCAAAAATATAATATTGAGATATTTATTTGAATTAAATAATATCACGTATATGTTCCTAGTGGAGGTATGATTCTTCTTATAATTTCGGGACCGTATGAGGGTCACGAGTCTAGACGGACCCTCAGTCCCGACAAGACTTCTAATGACGTCATTTGATGTCCTTATTCTAGATGTAGCTACCGAATATCAGTCCCAAATTTAATGACGTCATTCGGGACTGGAGATGGATCCCGAGTCGGGACTTTAGTCACAGCGATCAAAATAACACAACTAAGACGGAGGTCACATGTTCAATCTGGTATCAATCTGGCCATCATTCCACATCATCAGTCTACGCATATACAATCAGTTTCTCGTCAATCTGATGCCAGATTGACCGAGTAACCTCCGTCTAACCCTCGGTTTCGGAAAGGCTGATCACACAAATGTTAACTAATTATACATCAATCTATTGTTAACCATCATTTGAGTTTGCGCAAAGCGCAAAACTCGGACCGATTTGACATAAACAGTTCTGCTAGATGATCAACACTTTGACCTGCCTTTTAGAAATCAGGTGTAAGTGTAAAAATTGTGGCATAGAGTTCAATAGCAAAATTGCATTACTTAAGTAACATATAACCAGGCATGTTTTGGGTAGGATCAATACAAACTGTTCAAGCGATGAGTACAATTCTAGATTTATACTCGAATGGATCATTATTGCTAGAAATAGTGTGAAGAAATTATATTTTTTTTCTGGAGCTAAGCAGATTTAGGTGAGTTTATTACCTGGATGGGGAATCGCTCCAGCTATAAACTTGAACAGCGTGCCAAAGCCCCTGCCCACAGAGCGGTCCCACTGTTGCGCGTATGTTCTGAGGAACATCGCGTTATCATTTTGCCCAAATGTCTTTAATTTTCGAATTTTTCGCCGAGAATGGTCTCAAACGATTGGGTACTACTCCCTGATGAAGAATTCGAGGTCAAATTTGATTATTTCTGGCCGTCCGGCCGTTGCCACAATTACTTGAGAACGGCAAGAGATAGAGACTTGAAATTTTCAGGGTAGGTGGCGCATCCCAATACGACAGACAAGTTCGTTAATGGGCATAATCGGTCCAATGGTTTCCGAGTAATAATTTCGTTTTCAACTAATATGAATCCAATCGAATTGAAACTTGGTGAAAAATTGTCGAATATAAACCTAAGCACGTTCGTGAAATTCTGTGAGAATCGTATAATTAACAAATTTTTTAAATATTACGAAACAATATCACGATATCTTGAGAACAGAAAGAGATAACGTCTTAAAATTTTCAGGTCAGGTTAGGTTAGGTTGTGCATCTGAATGCAACAATTGATTTAGTTTACAAGCATAATCAGCCAAATGTTTTTGGAGTTATACCCATCTGAAATTTGGTTGTTATTTCCTCAGTGACTCAAAAAATACAAAATCGATCCAATTCAAACATGGTTATTAGTTGTAGAATGCCAACGCGAAAGTTTTTGCCAAATTTCATGAGGATCGTATAACTAAAAAAATTTCAAAAAATCATTGAAAAAAATTATATAAATCAGTAACTATTCATCTGACATGCCTTAAATTTTGTGAGAGCCTTCTGAATCTAACGCTACTACCAAGTTCCATGTTTGAACACGATCGGATCTATATTGGTGGAGATCCCAGCAGGCTTGTGTGAGTTGAGTAGCTAAATTGGTTACCGTTGCTTCGATAACTGTTCGAACGAAAGAAGATAGGGACTTGCAATTTTCAGGGTGTGTTGCGCATCCTGAATGGAGAGTTAATTTCGTGATTGGGCATTAATCGGTCCATCGGTTTCGGAGTTTGTACCCACCTGGAATATTAATTCCCGATAACTCAATAAATATAGACTCGATCGAATTGAAGCTTGGTAACTGGGGTATAAAATTTTGTGAGAATGGTACCCCTAGAAAATATTCAATAAATTACGGAGCAAAAATTAGTTCAAGCAACTGAAGTGAAGTCAGGACCTTTTGCGCGTATGTTCTATTGTCCATTCTTCCTGAATTGGACACTCTTAATCGAATTTACCATGATTTACCATAAATTCGATTTAATAGTGAGTGGTCCAATACAGGATAATGGACAATAGAATATGCGTGCAAAAGCTCCTGACTTCACGTCATTGCTTGAACCAATTTTTGTCCACAATGGGATAGAATTTTGAAATGAACTCGACCTATATTAGCTCGGCTGAACGGAATATTTTAATTTGCAGGAAACTTATAGTAACGAAAAATCACTTCGTTACAACATTTTGGACCTAATGATAACACGTTGTATCAAGAGCTCAACAAGGACTGAAATTCATCAGGTTGTCGTGCAAATAATAGATCAGCTAGTTTCAGGGAGTAGAACAATTTCCATAGAAATCATGAGTTGGTAGATACAAGATGATAGCTTCCACTCGCTTGAATTTGGACAGGGAATATGACTTGTTGGAATACCACCAAGACGCTCATTTCAAAATTCAGGTCATAACATAATAAACGATTAATAAAATGACCCAAATATGCATAAACTTTAATGGCGGGTAGTTCTCTGCACACGTTAATGAATTATCGATCGAAGCTCTAAGAACAGCCAGTAGTAATTTGCATATTTGATGGTTCAACTGGAAATTATGGGTCCATATCGGATACACCAGGAAGTCGGCAATAGACTGGGCTTCATTCAACGAAACAAAGACTCACTCACTATATAATAACGGGGTTATGAGTATGAACAAGGAGCTTTAGGTTGATGCATGCATGTTCGGAAACACACGAAATTAGTTCCACGTAGCAATATTGAACGTGTACGTCAGATTATTGAAACCTTAAATATTCAGTTTGTAGGAGTACTAAATTTTCCTGACATACTTTGCTTGAAAGGAGACTAAATTATTGAAATTCTTACCACATAAATGGAATACGTTATCACAATATTCTTTACTCAGTAAACACTCAGTAACTCCTCCGGGGTTCCGCTTGGAAGTGATAAGGGTGTTACACAACGAAATAATTATAGTCCGTTTAAGATATATTGACAACAAGGGTGCCTATGGAAAATCGAAATTCAGTTGGCAACGGCCGGTCTAATTATATTTCAAGTCACATAATTTAGGTTGTTCGCATTGAAAATTACCAAGAGCAATTACCTGTCATTTATTATTTACCTATTCCTTGACAATTTGGATATAACGAAAATCGAACATTTGGGATAGCTTTTACATGTGTGTTTATAATTAATCGTACGAAGTTTGAGTGTTTCCGAATCCTTGTGCTATTAAAAATGCCTGGAATTGTTCAGGATACCTCTCGCCTAACAAAAAGGGAACGCGAAGCAGTATATAGATGCTACTGTGAATTCTTCAGGTACTCTGCAGATATTACCGCCAACATTGCTCTAGTGTTCCAGGTAAACTGTTATTCAACCACTTAAAGTGTATTCTGATGATTACATTGGCCAGAATATTTCTGATTTCTTCAAGTACTGTTCAAAGAATTCTTAGGAAAAAAGAAGAAGGTACATCATTAAAACCTGACAGCAGTTGTGGAAGAACTCCTGTGATATACGACTATACATTTCAAGAGATATTAAATTAAAATTTTTGTAAATTTGAGAGAGCACTTCACTGAAGGTTTTCTTTGATTAGTTCTTTCCTTCATGAGCTCTACGAACTAAGCAAATCAAAGTTTGAAATAGAATTTTAAATAATTAAGTTTTTCAATATGAATTATAATACTAAAACGACAATTCATAGGAAAATGGCAAATTATCTTTTCTGTTCCTAGTTGCAATTGAAATCCATAAAATCCAAAACTTACGTAAAAAAAATTACGCAGTAAAATTTTGGTTCCGTTTTTTTTTGTGGAAAAATAAACACTTGAACTATTATCATTGCATAAAGATTATAATTTTTTACAAGCTATCACTTTCCAACTTATATTAAGACAAAAATAATAAGTCTGCTTGAACACTGCTAAATTAACTCTTCTTCCAAAATTATGTTCCATCATTCAACAAACCTCACAATAATTTATACTGACGAAGTAATAATAATAACAGTATATTTATTAACATTATATTAATGAAATTATTCAATAACCAATGTGGATTCAATAAATGAAAAGTGAGTTTCTTATGGGCTTTTACACCTTGATTGATTTTCCAATGGCGTTCCAAAAACTCAGGATAAAATACATTCGGGATTTGATTTCCGAAGTACATCAAGAATGTATTTATAACGGTCTAGGAGATAGCATTGAAAATATTCAAGGTTATATTAATAATTCATTTCTCTGGTTACAGAACAGTACCTTTTTGTAACTAGAAATAAAGCACCGACTACACGTTCATGACCTGCTTCGATGTCAATATATCTTAAACGGACTATATGTTCTATTGTCTACTCACCTCTATTGGACACTCTACTACGAATTTAGCATCGATATATGCCGATATATGAATACATTTCATACCATTTTGATGACAGAATTCAGTTTAGCATCCTCTATGATCACATTATTTTTAATTCGGACATATGTATTCTATTGGAATTGAAATATGAAAAAACTTGCGCCTCAAGTAACCCAAGTGAACAATATTCATAAAATTCGGAGACAATTAGTGGGTCGGCATTCTACAAGTAATCGCAGAGTTTTAATTCGATCAGATTTGTATATCTTGAGTTATAGAGGACACAAGTGGACACTGTGGACTTATGATGAACACTATAAAAGTAACTACACTCTTGTCCACTACAGTTTCTTGTCGTCTGACATCTGTTTCGGAAACAAAGTTTCCATCTTCAAACACGAAGCGTAACTGTAACGCTTCGTCTTTGAAGATGGAAACTTGGTTTCCGAAACACATGTCATACGACAGAGAAACTGTAGCGGACAAGACTGTAGTCACTTCTATAGTGTTACGAAATCTTCAGATGAGTATAACTCCAAAAAACTTTGTCCGAACACGCCAATTAACGTACTCAAAGGTCACATTCGAATGCGCAACCTACAGTAACGCTTGGTCTTTGAAGATGGAAACTTTGTTTCCGAAACATATGTCAGACGACAAGAAACTGTAGTGGACAAGAGTGTAGTTACTTTAATAGTGTTAACAAAATTTCAGATGAGTATAACTCCAAAACACTTTGGCCGATTACCCCAATTAACGAACTTAAAGGTCACATTCGGATGCGCAACCTACTCTGAACATTGCAAGTCGATATCTCTTTCCGAATCCTAGTTACTAAGCTTCAATTCGATAGGGTCTGCACTTTTTGAGTTATCCAGGAAATAATATTCCAGATGGGTACAACTCCGAAACCATTATGCTGATTTTGTCTAAATACGAACATAACTCTCCCATTTCTTTTCGTTCGAAAGTTATCGAGGTAACGGTCACCCCTCCAGCTAGTGAAGGCTGCTCGGATTTCCAACATTATAGATCCGATGAGTTCAAACGTCGAAGTTGTCAGTAGAGTTAGGTTTTGAAGATTTTCGAAAATTTTAGCGATGTATAGGACGAATTGTTTCTGATACCGCGATAAAATTTTTATCCAGGGTTTTCAATAATTTTTTTTTATTTCTAGAGAAACGATTACAACGAAATGTAGCAAGAGTTCTTGCGTCGGTACTTTACAACTAATAACCATGTTTGAATTGGATCGGTTTTATATTTTTCGAGGTATTGAGGAAGTAACAACCAAATTTAAGATGGGTATACATCTAAAACCGTTCGGCCGATTATGCCTATTAAAAAACTCAAATGACGCATTCAGATGCACAACCTAACCTAAAAATTGTAAGTCTTTACTCCTTTCCGTTCTCAGGTTATCGTGATATAAAGAATATTTTTTTTATTTTCTAGTAATACGATTCTCAAAAAATTTCACAAACGAATTTACCATGGTAAATTCGATTAAGATTGTCCAATACAGGAAAACGGACAAGTGAATTCACAAATCAGCGATATCAGAGGAATAGTTACTGACATATAGATTTTTTTTCAATAATTGTCATTGAATTTTTAAAAATTTTGATACGATCCTCACGAAACTTTGCAAGAATTTTCGCGTTGGCATTCTAAACCTAATAACCATGTTTGAATTCAATCGGTTCTGTATTTTTTGAGTTATTGAGAAAATAACAACCAAATTTCAGATGGGTATAACTCCAAAACCGTTTAGCCAATTATACCTAAAAAAATAAACAACTCAAATATCACCTTGAGATGTACAACCTAACCTGAAAATTTCAAGTCGCTATATCTTTCTGTTCACAGGATATCATGACACAAAAAATATTATTTAATAATTTTGCAATTTTCACAAAATTGCTTACGTTTATATTTTACAACTATTTGCCAAGTTTCAATTCGTTCGGATTTGTATTAGTTGAAAATAAAATTATTACTCGGAAACCATTGGATTATGCCCATTAACGAACTTGTCCGTCACATTAGGATGCGCCACTTACCCTGAAAATTTCAAGTGGCTAACTTTTTCCGTTCTCAAGTTATCGTGCCAACGGCCGACCGGATAGAATCAAATTTGACCTTGAATTATTTATCGGGACGTCGAAACCAATCGTTTGACACCAATTTTGGCAAAAAATTCGAAAATCGACATTTGGGCAAAATGATGACGCGATGTTCCCCAGAACATACGCGCAAAAATGGGTTCTCATTTGAAAATAAAATGGTGCTGAGGTTTTTGTCATGACGGACTTTGACATTGAAATAGAAACACCCTATATGTTCAATTGAATATTGAATTAACGAGGGACAAGCATTGGTATGTCTTCTGAAAGAAGCTAGAAAATTAGGAATGGAAAAATCTTATTGAGTTATTAACATTGAAATGAAGCCCTATTTGAGAAAATTTTTCATATTTCACACGAATTTTCTAAGAATAATATGTAAGTGACACATTAAAACAAAGTGGAATTCAATTGTTTATCTGATTATCAATGAAAAAACTGGGTATTTCATTTAAATATACGAAAGCTGGTATATTTTCAGGTGAAACCGGAAGTCGAAAGAATCTGAATTTATCTCTCCTAACTAAGCTCAACTATACAATTTCAAGTGATTATCTCGAGTCTTTCTTTGAAATATTCCTGTATATTTTTCCATTTTTTGTGAGTTTATAGGTTTATTCCTCAATTCAGAAATTAAGGATATTAATAATAATAAAGAACAATAGGATATTGCGGATAAGTATATTTAAATGGAAAAGAATGTTTTCTCTGCTTTTTTTGCGGAATCGGCGTTATACTTTTCCAATTAATAATAATATCATTACGAAGATCATCTAAGATAGTCTAAGCGCTCCTCTATTTTGCCTCCTCCCTTTCATATAACATTCAAATTTCATGAATTCCTAGAACAGAAGAGAGTATACAAAAGCACACTCTCTCACGGCGAATGAATAATTTCTGAGTACCTAGTGAAATGCAGATAGAAGGTAGTAAAGACATAATTCATGAGGTAATCCCAGTTCATGTTTTTGTTCAATACGTAATTGTCATAATTCCATGAAAGTCAAACATCGTTATTGAAGCTAATTCATTCAATACATAAAAATTTATCACTTTGGAAATATAAAAAGGAAATCTATAATTTCCTTCGGCAAACCTATAATTCAAGCAACTTCCAAGAACGCAAAACAACACTTTATTACATTTGGATCCGAGATGCATGACAAGAAACGATTTCGGTCTATTTTTCATGGCGAATAAAACAGAAAGGAGGGTTATCGATCTGTCCGGTCTCTATTACTACAAAGAAAGTTTAATATTTTCAGTTAGAGGCAGTAGAGGCAGGAATAATTCGGAACTCGGAATCGTCTGAAGAGGGTAATATATGACCCTAGAACGGAAACGGGCGGACCTGGCTCATTAATTTGGCCCCTTGTGTCTTTGCTCTAGGCGTCCGAATGTCATATCCACCAGTTTGAATTATCTGTGAATCGTTGAGGCCATGACATTTCAACCGATCGGACTGTCCGATCGGGATTTACGCGGATGTAGGGGATTTAAGACGCCAATGGTGAAGTCAGAAAACATGGGAACGATTATTTAGGGTTTGATTTGAACAAGCTGCAATTTTTGTCTTTGAAAAGAGTTATTTATAGATACTACAAGAGATGAAGTTATCATTTCTCCATTTCAGTATCGTAATAAGTTTGTTACAGTACTTAAAAACACTCTGAGAGGCTTAACCCGGTTCAGTTTAGTTGAATTTGTTGAGAAGCTACAGAGTACTGATGAAGGCCAAGAAGCCAAAAACGCGTCGGCTCTTGCTTTCTCGGCAAATCAATGAACCCACTGGGGTTTATTTGACTTGTGAAATATATGCATAAGTATATTAATTATACGAAGCCATTATGAAGGACCCTATTGGCAGGAACGCTCTGGACTTGTTGATTTATTACCTACGGTATCGCCATTTTTCATTATTATTTTTGAAAACGCTAAACAGCGTTCATAGCCATTGGAAGATACTGTCTTAGCTCTGCGGGACTCGTTTCTCGATTAATATCGAGTGAATGATGGCATATGATTTCACGCTTCAAATATTCACTGGTGGGGAGAGGCTGAATTCCGTGTTTTGTCTCATAGGTGGCGTGGGCGATTAGGAATGATCGACCAAGCCGGCTCTGAGAGGCTTAACCCGGTTCAGTTTAGTTGAATTTGTTGAGAAGCTACAGAGTACTGATGAAGGCGAAGAAGTAAGAAACGCGTCTGCTCTTGCTTTCTCGGCAAATCAATGAGCACCCTCGGGTTTATTTGACTTGTGAAATGTATGCATAAGTATATTAATTATACGAAGCCATTATGAAGGTCCCTATTGGCAGGAGCGCTCTGGACTTGTTGATTTATTAACAACGGTATCGCCAATTTTCATTATTATTCATTATTAAAAAACATTGCTGTAATGAACTAATTCCGTATTGCTTCTAGTTATATTTTTCGTTTTGTTGTAGTCAGCACTGACATTTGATCCTATCGAATTTCAACGCACGTCAATTGTCAAAATAATATAATCTGGAATAGTGAAATAATTTTACAGAGGAAAAGTTTTATTTTCACCAAAGTAAAAATTTAGATCTAATTGTTCATTAACTAAATTACCCGTATGTTTTTCCCTATTTATTTCGACCATTTCCCAGTAATTGAGTTGCGCACCTTTATTCAAATTGTGTAGAATTTTGAAATTCGGGTTAAACTTATGTCCTTCTGTTAATAAATGATTCGAATAATTCGAATTAATTTTGTTGTTTTCAAATTATTTTGTTGTTTTCAAATTATTCGAATCATTTATTAGCAGAAGGACATAAGTATAACCTGGATTTCAAAATTCTACACAATTTGAATAAAGGTGCGCAACTCAATTACTGGGAAATGGTCGAAATAAATAGGGAAAAACATACGGGTAATTTATTTAATGAATAATTAGATCTAAATTTTTCACCGTTACTCAATCTATTCAAATAGAGAATCAATTTATAAAAGTCTTAGGGATGATTTATTGTTAATGTGTACAAAGAAACCAGCAGTGAAATCTCATGTAATTAGTTTTAAATGATTCTGTGTCCATGTCATCTAGGTATAGGGAGATAATAACTTGTTAAGAATTTAGTATGATGTAGTCTGATGAAGTCGCTGTGTCGACGAAACGCGTCACAATATTGAATAAATAAGTGTAAATCGTATATTATTTTTCATTGAGTTAATATGGATTTGCATCAAGTAAAAGCCACAAGCTTTAAATTCTTGAGGAAATTGCTGATACTGTCGGTGATTCAAACCTCTCGATTTAATGAAATTTACGCACGAAACAACGGTCTCCATTACGAGGCTGAATTTCAACGTTTTTGTGCAAAGATTTTCTTGATACATCAATGAAATTGCTTAAATATTATTTGATGTGGTATCTTTATGAAGCAAATCTGCGGGTGCGTCGTGTGTGAAAAAATTCATTGGCGGACCCAAAAAATTCTATCCGCGGGCCGCATGTGGCACGCGGGCCTTAGGTTGCCCATGCTGTTTTAGAATATTCTATCACAGTATTTGCACAATAAATTGAGGGAACTTGCTGGTCTCGATAAAAACTGAGCCTGATGTTTGTTTGATGTTAAGTGCACCTTACACGGTCAATATCATGGATGCAATATTATTGACCCAATATTTGGCGAAATGCGGTGCCCTCACACGAGTCAATAACATTTTTTCAATATTATTCAGTTAGGAACTGGCTTCGAGCGGAGATGCATCTATCGGTGTAATTTCTCCGTGATTGCGAGTGACATCGTCATAGCCATTGATCTGCAATGGTATTAATTCAATCATTAGGTATTTGTTTATCCACAAGGAATGTCAATGCATCAAAATACTGTAAATTGGATTCATACACATCATCCGTTCGTGCTAGAGATTTATTTTTGCATCTTTAATTTTTTTAAAATTTCTTCCCACAGTTCATCATGGATGATTATAAATTATAACGTTAATTTTTTGGCTCATGTTTTCATTCTTTTATACAATAGAAAGTGAAACATGTATCTATGGGAGATGATAGCCCCACATTAGGGTCATGTAGCGGTCATCATACATACATCTGAAGTTCTGAATAATCATCGCTTAGATTGGCCAGACCTGGGTTTGAATGAAACCCTCCTGGCCTGACGAGCAGCATTGGCCTTTTGGCACTCTAGTTCCCCGGAACAGGGTGCTTAACAATTTGCCCAAATGTCTGTAATTTTCGAATTTTTGGCTGAAAATTATTATTATTATTATTAAATTTGATACAGAGTTGAGTATAAAACTATAAAACTATCTAAAAAAAAATAATAACCTTAATGAGAAAAGTAATACAAAAACAATCAAGAATAACATGAAAAAAAAACAATAATGATTAAGCCAATGAAAATGACATTTTGACGGTAAACTGATCGTATACGCGAGACTGATGGACTGATGGTCCAGATGGATGGCAAGATTGATGTCAGATTGATGCCAGATTGATAACAGATTGATTCATTGATATCATTTCTAACTCTGAGAAGCCAATAGTTTGAGAGATATGATTTGTCAAAGTTTGAATAATTACAAGAGTGCAAAAGCCCCTGGCCACAAGGTTTTCCCAACTTTTTTAAACTCAAATAAACCCATCATATAGGATAAATTAATATCAATTACGCCCTATAGTATGAATTAGAGAGGCCCATTTTATGAATAATATTTATATGAATAAACTGTTTCCTCAGTGTACGTGAAAATATTCAGGAATATCCATTTCAAGTATCCAAATATATTTGGCAATAGCCGAAACACAGGAATGGTCTGAAAATGACAAATTTTCAAATTCACCCTGTAGCTCAGAAACTAAGGTGACTAAAGCAAATCTGATTGTGGTGGCATCTGGTGGCGACCACGGTGTTACGACATGCATATTATAATCTCCACGCATAACCGAAAAACCCCGCAAACCTTCGAAAATGGGACACACTCTACAATATAATATTGCATATTTTCAGGAGTCAAATTTGTGTGAAATCTACATTCTTTTTAAATACTCCCCCAAAATTTATTCCGCATGGAAATAATCCGCATTCTCATTGTATGCGCCAACTCTAACAAGCGATTCAATCTCCCAGCATTCTTTCCACTGTCAGTTTAAAACCAGCCAGAGGTATTCCGGAAAGGAAAAACTCCACAAATCCGCATTTTTATTCATCGGCTGACCGATGGAATGCTGATATAGGTAACTTATTGCTGTATTGGTGATCCATCTCAGTATAAAAGGCGGGAAACATCTGTCTGGAGCATGTTAGCCGTCTTCTTGGCGGATCTCGGGTATACAATATTCAGCAGGGAAGGCATTTGCTATTCGGGGTCGGAATTTGACGATCATTTTGGGGCTTTGACAAGCACTGCGTTGTTTCGGGAATTTTCTTAGACTGCTGCATACATCAGAATGTTGATTTCCGTGCCTCGTGTACCTCGTACGAGAAAAATGTAAACTTGGTACCTAAATACTTGATGCCTTACCTCTATACATTCCTCCAGGTGAATTCCACTAGAGGAAGTATACGCAGAGACTCAATAATTTGACATGTTGTGATATGTGAACGCTAAGATGGTATTGATTTCGATGATAATGATAGTGTTTGGGTTTTTCATTACAGTCGAAATTTCAGTCTCTGGGTATTGTCACGAGCAAGATGCATAGAATAAAAATTGGTTCAAGCACTGACGTGAAGTCAGAAGCTTTTGCGCGTATGTTCTATTGTCCATTCTTCTGTATTGGACACCCTTAATCGAATTTACCATGGTAAATTATGTTGTCTATTCTCCTGTAATCTGTATTCTCCTGCCCCTATCTCATTTAGTTCGAAAGTTATCGAGGCAACGGTCACCCATCTACTGAACTAACACAAGAATGCTCGAATCTCCAACAATATTTAACCGATCGTATTAAAACTGGAAACTTGGCAGTAGAGTTAGGTTGTGAACGCTCTTGCAAAATTTCAGCAATTTCAGACGAATTGTTACTGATATATAGAATTTTTTTTTTAATTTTAAATGATTTATTAAAAATTTTCTACAAATGCTATCCTCACCCAATTTTGCAAAAATTTTTGCGTTGGCATTCTACAACTAATAACCATATTTGAATTCAATCGGTTCTGTATTTTTCGAGTTAATGGAGAACAAAAAACCACCAAATTTCAGAAAATTTCAGATGGCTATAACTCTAAAACCGTTTGGTCGATTATGCTCATGAACAAACTCAAATGTCGCATTCAGATGGACAACCTAACCTGTAATTTTCAAGCCACTATCTCTTTCCGTTATTAGGTTATCGTGACAACAAAAATATTTTGTATTGCCCTGACTGGCTGCTTCCACTGAATTCATCCAAATGTCGGGTGTTATACCTAGGCAACAATAATCCGAGACATTCTTATAACATAGATGGTGTTGCTGTGGAAAGTTGTTTGAGCCATGTAGATTTGGGTGTCGTCATCAGCAGCCATCTTTCATGGAGCTCGCATATTCTAAATGTTTGTAACAAAGCTAAACAACGCCTTTACATGCTCCAGCGGTGTTTCAGAGGTAGCCATCCAGATACAGTCGCTGCACTATACAAGACGTACATCCGTCCAGTTTTAGAATTTGCCGGACCCATTTGGCATCCATGGCTCAGGCAGGATGCGCAGATGCTGGAGTCACTTCAACGACGAGTTACGCGTTTAGCTTTCGGAGTACAGAGACCCAGTTATCAGGAACGTTTGAGGATGATGTCCTTGGATACATTTGCTGATCGTAAACTTCGTGGAGATATGATAGTCACGTTCCGGGCGTTGGGTGGATTTTTTGGCACCGATCTGTCAAATTTGTTCAGCCTAAATACGAACCATCTTAGAGGTCATAGTCCTAAGCTTGCTCGTGAGAGGTTCCACACGAGAAGTCGCGAACATTTTTTGCCTAATCGGGTTTTTGGCTATTGGAATAGATTGTCACCTGATGTTGTTGGAGCTCCATCAGTGAACACCTTCAAAAACCGGCTGGACACTTGGAGAGCTAGTGCGTTGCTGTGACGTGTTTGTGTCTGTGCTTTGAGTTTAAAAGTAGTACTGTTTCATTAAGGTTTTTTTTTTTTGTAGTTTTCAAAGAGTTTATAGTTTTACTTTACTCTGTAATCTTTATAGTAATAATAATAATAAATTTTTAATAATTTTCTAGCGATACGATTCTCACGAAATTTCCCAAACGTGCTTAGGTTTATATTCTACAACTATTCACCAAGTTTCAATTCGATCGGATCTATATTGGTTGAAAACAAAATTATTACTCGGAAACCACTGGGCCGATTATGCCCATTAACGAACTTGTCCGTAGTATTGAGATGCGCCACCTACCCTGAAAATTTCAAGTCGCTAGCTCTTTCCGTTCTCAAGTTATCGACGGCCATACGGCCGGACGGCCGGCCGGACACAATCAAATTTGACCTCGAATTCTTCATTGGGGAGTCGAACTAAATCGTTTGAGACCATTTCCGTAAAAAATTCGAAAGTTACAGACATTTGGGCAAAATGATAACGCGATGTTCCCCAGAACATACGCGCAACAAGGTGTCGACAATACATGCTAATTCCTATTAAAATTTTCGGCCGAAAAACGGACCTAGAACTGTGAAATCATGTACTACTGCCGCTAGAGTCAATTTCGAAGATTCTGACAAGCGAATTATTGAAAACTGACAAGCGACAAGTACACTTTCCACCGTTGCTTGTTGGTAAATCCAAATTAAAAGAATAAAATGAAGCAGTTTATTGAAAAATCAATTTACTTTTTGATTAGTCAGACATCTGTTCGGACATTGTAAATCCCATTTGTTTGGAACAGACGTAATGAGGTCAAATAAGGGATTTATCAGTAAAGGAGTTTCTTTGGATCATTTTTAATGGAACTTTAAATGAAGAAATCTGTCAAATCCTTATTTTTCCATTACAAAAGATCACATCCAATGTCGTTAGAATATAAGCATTTAATTCATGTATTTTAGAATACATTGAATAATACAGAATTATTAACAATTTATTAGAGCCAGTTCAAACTTTACTCACATCTGCGTCGGAAAAACTGCTGAACACAATTTTTTGCTACTGCAAAAAGGAATGCAGTGCTAAATGTAGTTGCAAAAAAGTTTTGTTCTCTAGCATGCACAAATTGTCAAGGCCGGTCGTGCTCTAATGTTCAACCACAAACGATGAAGGATTAGTTTGATTCCGACGAAGTGTCATGCGATACATCGATATTGACGCAATTTAATTGCCTCCAAAGTGAAGATGAAGAAGAAGCAGGAGAAGAAAAACAAAAACAAGAAGATCAAGAAGAAGAACAAGAATTCGAAAATTACGAATCAGGCGAATGAACTTCATCACTTTTTTTTAATTTACACCGCTTTTATCTTTTCCAATCCTTGAAAATTTCCAATGGTTTGCAATAGTTTCACATTAAATAGGATCACAACTGACCCGTGGAGTAGGCCTAATGGGGAAACCACATTAAAAAAAACGCGCTATGTACACTACCTCATAGGAGGCGTGTAAACGTGTACATATTATGACGATAACAACTTTTATAACTTTTTGAATCGGTATATCTCAGAAACAGTGGCTCGTAGAAAAAAACATATCGATACATTTTGTATAGATAATTTTATAATCTACAATTTTTGTCTGAGGTACTTTTATGATAAAGCTCACCGTTTTGATGAAAATCGCGAAATACTCATATTTTTGACCTTTGACCTTGAATAAATTTTTTTCCTTACACGGAAATGATGGGGAACTTTCAGATATTGTTTATAATTATGTTTTAAACAATTTCACTCATTTTCAGCTTGTTGGGAATTTATGTACCTTCGAATGTCTAAATTGACCGGACTATATCTCTTTCCGTTGACAAGTTATCGTGGCAGCGGCCGGCCGGCCAGCCAGACATGATCAAATTTTTACCTCGAATTCTTCATCAATCGGACATAACCGTTTGAGACCATTTTCAGCAAAAAATTCGAACATTACAGATATTTGGCAAAATATAGCATACTGTTCCCCAGAATATGCGCACAAAAGGGTCAAAATACAAGGAAATTGTTCTACTTCAGTTTTCGCCGATAGATACCGGCAATATAAAATTTACATGGGCTAATGTAACGAGCCATGTTGATTATAAATCTAGCATTGTTCAAAATTCATTGACCCATAAGAAAATGTTTGCCGAGAAAATTCTTGTGGAGAAATATTCAGAAATGGAAAACAAACCGTCAATTTCTAACGAGGTAAAGCAAGTAGATATTAGTATACCAAATATAATAATGAATCATCTTTGTTTACCATCAGTGTTAGTTCCAATATTAATTGAAATATTCTATCAAATAAGTATGATAAAATATTCATGAATTAAGTTGGCTATGTTTTTCAACCTAGGGAGTAAAACACTCACTTAACTCCCGCTTGCCAGGCAGTAAAATAGCCTATTAGATAAAGGTAGTGATAGATAATGTTTATATTGAAACTGCATAAATTTGAATGATTCATTATAAACATCTATTAAGAGAGTAGTTCATCACTTTTGGAATACGAACAGGGGGAGCGGTAATTACCCTTTTGGGATCGCGAATGCAATGTTTGTTCCGGAGGAGTATTTGGTGAAATGCAAAAAATTATGGAGAGTTGGGAACCGAATGAGACAACGCTGCCAATTTTACCTAAATGTATTTCACTACCTCTTTGAATTATAAAAAATGCCTTATATTCCTTGATTTTTTCGGTCCAAAACAAATAAAACTATAAATATTTATTACACGACGTACGTTTCGACCATTCAAGCCTTTTCCAAGTTCTACAAAATCAAGGTAAAATTACTTACACAATAAAAACAAAACTGCGTGTTGCTTTCATAGTCGGCAATTGTAATATGCGAACACAGATATTTATAAACAATATAAAATAGTTGACAAGAAAAGACGTATAGGAAGAGTGAACACGAAGTATTGTGGAAAGTTGTATACATGGTCACAGTATTATATGCAAGTATAGGGCGATTCGGAAAGTTGTAAACTTCTGAAAATGCAATTTGTTCATTAAATTTGTGTAAATTTGAGATAAATTTTGAATGTCGTTCTGGTTATTCAATGAGTTGTGGTTAAAATTTTAACATTGTTGTAGTCGAAATTATGGATGTTTTCAAGGGAGTGTTTTGCTAGGGTAGAGAACTTGTTATTTATGACGGTGTTTTTATGATTTGAGATCCGTTTGTGAAGATATTGTTTAGTTTGGGCAATATATTTCCCATTGCAATCTTCGCAATTTATCCTGTAAACGAGATTTGACTTTTCTCTCGCCTCTGTTATTGGTTTTAGTTTTGAGAAATACTTCTTACTGTCATTATTCGGTTTGTGAGCAATTTTGATGTTATGTTGTTCTAATACTTTTTGATAATATTTAATTCAAATATGAATATTTATAGTTCTATTCATTTTGGACCGAAAAAACCAAGGAATACAATAACCTACAAAAATTACGGTCATGAAATACCAATATAGTATTCAAAATGCCAGTTAATATTCATTTTTGCTCGTATGTTCTGGGGACATCGCGTTATCATTTTGTCCAAATGTCTGTAACTTTCGAATTTTTTGACAAAAATGGTCTCAAACGATTTAGTTCGACTCCCCAATGAAGAATTCGAGGTCAAAGTTGATTCTGTCCAGCCGGCCGTTGCCACGATAACTTGAGAACGGAAAGAGCTAGCGACTTGAAATTTTCAGGGTAGGTGGCGCATCCCAATACGACGGACAAGTTCGTTAATGGGCATAATGGGCCAAATGGTTTCCGAGTAATAATTTTGTTTTCAACCAATATAAATACGATCAAATTGAAACTGTGAGTAGGTGTAGAATATGAGCCTAAGCACGTTTGTGAAATTTTGTGCGAATCGTATGGCTAGAAAATTATTAAAAAATTATTAAAAAATATTTTTGTTGCACACTCGGTGAATAGTTGTAGAATATAAACCTAGGCACGTTTGTGAAATTTTGTGAGAATCGTATCGCTAGAAAATTATTAAAAAATATTTTTGTTGTCGCGATAACCTGAGAACGGAAAGAGATAGCGGCTTGAAGTTTTCAGGTTAGGATGTGCATCAGAACCCTACATTTGAGTTTGTTTATAAGCATAATCGGCCAAACTGTTTTAGAGTTATAGCCATCTGAAATTTGGTTGATTTTTTCTCCTCATTAACTCAAAAGATACTAGACCGATTGAATTGAAATATGGTTATTAGTTGTAAGATGCCAACGCAAAAATTTTTGCAAAATTTCGTGAGGATAGTATTTGTAGAAAATTTTTAAGAAATCATTGAAAATTAAAAAAAAATTCTATATATCAGTAACTATTCGTCTGAAATTGCTGAAATTTTGCAAGGGCTTTTAGAACCCAACTCTTCTGACTAGTTTTAAGTTTTAACACGATCGGTTAAATATTGTTGGAGATTCGAGCAGCCTTGTGTGAGTTCATTAGATGGGTGACCGTTGCCTCGATAACTTTAGAACAAAAGGAGATAGGGACTTGCAATTTTCAGGGTAGGTTGCGTATCCGAATGGGAGAGTTAAGTTCGTCATTGGGCATAATCGGTTTAACGGTTTCCGAGTTATACCCACCTGGAATATTATTTCCTCGATAAACAAAAAATACAGATTCCATCGAATTGAAGCTTGGTAACTATAGTAGAAAATCAACATAAAGACTTGTTTAAAATATTTTAAGAGCCGTACCCCTAGAAAATTTGACAAAAATGACGACAAAAAAATTTTGTAAGAACCGTAGGTACCCCAAGAAAATTTAAAAAAAATTACGAAAAAGAAATTGGTTCAAGCACTGACGTGAAGTCAGGAGCTTTGGCGCGTATATTCTATTGTCTATTCTCCTATATTGGAAACCCTTAATCGAATTTACCATGGTAAATTATGTTGTCCATTCTCCTGTATTGGAGACTCATACGCACCAAAGCTCCTGACTTCACGTCAGTGCTTGAACCAATTTTTTCAATTTAAAATAATAAACGCGATCTTATAAAATTTATAAAGGGCACTGATGTGATGTCAGGAGCTTTTGCGAGTATGTTCCATTGTCTATTCACGCCTCATATGTATTCGATCGAGCTGAAATTCGGTACTCAATTGTTGAATGGTGGCTCAAAGGCATGATACAGAATTCTTCAATGAGTTTTTGAAAAATATCTAGTGAAGAGATCCACACAAAATTTCGCGAAAATTTGCACGTTGGCATTCTTCAACTAATTACCATGTTTGAATTGGAGCGGATCAGTATTTTTTGAGTTATTGAGGAAATAACAACAAAATTCGAGATGCTTATAACGCCTAAACCGTTTGGCCGATTATTCACATGGACAAAATTAAATTCTCACGATTCTCACAAAATTTTACAAACGTCTTTGCGTTAGTATTCCACAACTAGCTGCCAAGTTTCAATTTGATCGGATCTGTTGTTCGTCGTACTTGTATTCTGAAAATTTAAAGTCGCTACCTTTTTCCGTTCTTCAATGATCATGGCAACGGCCGACCAGACGGCCACAGAATCAAATTTGGTCTTGAATTCTTCATCAGTGAGTGGAACCTTATCGTTTGAGACCATTCTCAGCAAAAAATCGAATTACAGACATTGGGTCAAAATGATATCCCCAGAACATACGCGCAAAAAACTGAATTTGTACCCTCCTACACATAGATATTGCTATTGATTTCAAAATAATCTTAACGTCGACAGATTATTGGACTCAACTTTTTTTAGTGATGGGGCTTGGTTTCACTTCTCGGGTTATGTGAACTTTCAAAACTACAGACACCATTACATTCGCATAAAGTTGGTGTGTGGTTAGCAGTTTCTCATCGTTGAATATATGGTCCATCTACTTTCAAACTCAACTAGATGACACACTACTTCTGCAAATCTATGCTATTTCCAGGAGATCTATAACAACAGTATAACAAGTTAAGAACTAAATCGTCCTTTCCAACAAGTTCTTCAGACTTGGTTCCCTAGGACTTTAGTATCTTTGAATATTTGAAAGATGAGGTTTTCCAAAACCACTACCATAATATTGAGAACTTCCAATCATTAATAACAATATGCTGCCTACATAGTGGCCCACAAATGTTGAAAAAAATATTTGACAACAAACGAAAAAGAATTAATGAATGTCTTGAGAATAATGGAGCACATTTTAAAATTTGATATGAATTCATTGTTAGAATTCTCACAAATGGCCAAACTCCAAAACTTGGAGTTATCTTGTTATTCAATGTATTCTGTCTATATTTGTATAGATTTTTTACCTGCATTCAAACAATAAAATTAGTTCAACAGTATGTATTCAGTTATCAGTAATTACAACTCAAAAATTCTACATAGGAAATCGAAAATTCCTCTATTCAAACACAAGGGAACAGATATTCATATATGTTCAAAAGCTAATTTCATATCTCTTGTCGATTCCATGAACTTAATATTTTCCGAAAGGAAACTCTTTAAAATGGAGTAAGATCTGTATCATTTATCATTCATCATTCTTTCAATCAAATTATCCTACTCTGGTCATCACAAGGTCTGTTGTAAACCCACAGAAGGAGTTAGGCTCAGAAATTATGCTGTGTGCCCAAAATCACGTGTAATAAAAACTTAAATCCAAAAATTCATTAACTTGATTCAAAATTAAACTTTCTATTTAATGGAAACTATATCAACTATTAAGTCAATTCATTTTGTATGATAAAAATTTTTGTTCCAAACTTGGGCGGGAGGAAAAGTAATCTCCCAGTGTCAATAATTTTGGAATTCATCATTTATCGCTGCCAATGTAAACAAAGGATAAATTGAGGTTATATATTGTGAATTCTGTGGATTGAATTGCAAATATGAACATCATCCATATGAAACGGAAAAATGAGAGGGTTTCAGAACCAACTACGATGTTACAATTATTTATAAGGAGCCTGTATATAAATAGATAGTGCACCAGTAGAGACCATAGCAGAGTGGAGAGCCAAGGCTCCTAAGAACATCATCAGGTATGTTAACACCATTGACAATGTTCATAGGATTGCATGAGTAAGGTAATAGCATAAAATATTGTATAGGTCGTAGGACTGGACCAAGCCACATGACCCCGCTCTTATAATAATCATAATAATAGTTATTTATTATACAAGGGAAAAAAGTATTAGATTTCAGCTCGAGGTTATGTTGTCTCCCGACGCGAAGCGGAGGGAGACAAAAAACCGAGAGCTGAAATCTAATATTTTTCCCGTGTATAATACACTATTTTTTTCTGTGACAGGAAAAACGACGATTTAATAGTGAAAGAACATATTATTACAATATATTAAAGTCAGAATGTTATCGATATGAAATTTGAATTTTTAAACTAGTAAGCTATTAGACCTGCGTTGCTAAGGAAAACTTCAGTGTAATCAAATATCTGTCAATTTAATTTTGTGATTTGATACAAAAATTGCGAACTCAGTAATTGTTTAGTAGTTATTTTGAATACTATAAAGTTGAAAATGCTTGATTCTGAGTTTTCTCTGACTCCACCGGAGTTGATAGAAGCAGCGCAAGTAGCAAATATCTTCCATTATCTATATGTATATATATCCGGGAAAAAAGTATTCACTTTTTTCCCGGGGAAAAAAGTAATTTCGTGAAAAGTTAAATTTTGTTACCTTTCAACAGAGATGAAATGTCAAATTTTTTTCCCGTCACAGAAAAATAGGTCTTTATTATACATATATTACATGTCGATCAAGTCGAAATTAAGAATCCGCTGAAATTTTCGAAGCAAACAGAAGAAGTGACCTTCTCTCGCGGTCACAAAATATAGTTGACCAACAGATACCATCGATGATTCCGAGCAAATAGGCATTCCGAATGAAATTCACTCCAGGGAGGATATTCAAGTCCCTTGTTGGAGCTATTAAGCTCCTTCTAGTTCCACAATTCCTATAACTTCAGATTTGGAGAGATCGAACTGAATCTCCGCCATATCCTGGTAACTGAATGAATCCGATGTCTAGGATTTCCTCCGGGGAAATATAATAAATATCGGCAGGGTTTTATCGAGAAAATGGGTGCTTTTGGGGTTCAACTTCAGAACTAACCAGTTTGAAGTTAACCGCCCGTCTATATGGGCAATGATATGTTGGGTAAGCGCAAAAGTTTGAGAATGCTCGCTGGGGTATCTGTGGTTCGAAATGTTTTCATTATGAGCGTGCTCGGAATTGGGTAGCATGTATAAGGCGAGTTAATAAAAATTTCATCGTTAGAAAATTCATGTCAGTATACGAGGTGTACAGATGGGCTGAGGAGATTGATTGATACTCTTTAGTACGATAGAATTACAAATAAATATTGTTTCTCGAAGAGTAATGCAACCTTAACACCACTAGCTAATTTTGGTGATGGGGTTTTCGTGACGTTGAAGCAACTAAGTGGGGGATAATCTACATTTAGGATTAAGGCATTAGGGGGCGTGTAGCGACGGATTTTGACAACTATAGGTGAATAGGTAGGGGTTAGGGGAAGTTTTGTTTAATAGCTCTGATTGGCTGAAATGCTGTCATTTCGTGTCGCAATCATAGACATAGACTATGTCTATGGTCGCAATCGACACTACGAAGCTCTGAGAACCAGGTTTTATGCAAAGCTGTGCCGAGCTTCTTTATAAAAGTAATTCAATTTTTCGAGCAATGAGCACTTTTAGAAAACTGTTGGAAATATGGATATTTAGTCTGAATTGTTATATAAAATTGGAGACACATGTTAAATAGCAAACATGCATTCTTCATATGCGTCATTGACAGATAAGAAATGGAGTGCAGCGAAACAAAGTTATATAAAACTAACGAACTAAAAATTCGTTCTATTCCCACACAGTTTGAAATGGTCTTTATTATTCAAGGTAATGATGATATAGTGAGTTTTGAATTCCATAAGCATCTCAGTTTTTTTTTGCACATACAAAATGTATTTCCCAATTCCAAAATGTGATCAAACCGAAACATATATGACAAGAACATAGTATTATATATATATATAAAAAAACAAAAACACGACACACGGTGAAATATTTATCGATTATTAACCATCAACCAATATTCCGCGTTGCCGGGCTAGATCACCTCATCGCTCGGTGTTCCCCAAAGAGGAAAGTATAATTCAGGGACAGACACAAACCCAGGGTTTCATGGTTATTACCAATCATCAGTGTGAGTTAGCCGAACACTGAATGAAAGCTAACGGCGTTCTAGGAAACTTAAATCCATCGGTCAAGAACTGGTAGGGAACGAATCACACCAGCGCCATCTATGGAGATCCAGCCCCTCTGCGATGAAGAAGTTCAATGTGGTTAGATAACCACCAATCAGTGAACATTGGATGAGGTGAACTGTGGCTAATTGCCAACAAGTAAATAGACACACGGTGAAAGATTTATTGATTTTAACCATCAAAAGAATGAACTTCGCTGAACATCGCTCAAAGTTTCTTCATCGCAGAGGGTCGGAGTTCGTAAGGATCTCCATAGGTGGCGATGGTGGGATTCTTTCCCTACCTATTCTCGACCAATGGATATAAGTTTCCTAGAACGCCATCAGTTTTCATTCAGTGTTCAGGTAAGTCACACTGATGATTGGTATTAACCATGAAACCCTTGGCTTGTGTCTGCCCTTGAATGACGCTTTCCTCTTTGGGGAACACTGAGCGATGAGGTGATCTAGCCCGGCCACGCGGAATATTTGTTGATGGTTGAAATAAATGAATATTTCACCGTGTGTCTTGTTTTAGTTATTGGCAATTAGCCACAGTTCATTTCATTCAAAAGTATTATATTATGAAACTTAGCCGAAGTGTTTTCTTTCACCTAATGATAAAAAAAGCACTGACAAAATTGCAGAGTTATATGGGACAGTTTTCCATTAATACATAATTTAATTCGAACTGATCAACTTGACGTCAGTGCTTTTTTAAGTTTCTCAAAAAATCAAAAATATAATCTGCAGAAATCGGATAGCATTATTTTCTGTTGTGATACAAGAGCAATTTAGCATTGTAAATCAGATGATAAATTCAAATACAAACATAATGAATGAATCTGTATATTCACTCGAAAATTTTCGAAAAAGAATCACTATCTTCTTTATAGACGATCCACATTACAATGCTTTGATACTGAATAATTTTCAGGAGTTGGTAATATTCACATATCTACGCACCATTATATAAATAATAAATAATAAATCAATAAGCAGCAACTGATTGGTGCTAAATTTCAGATAGATCGATATGGCAGTTTAGGATATATTTAAAAAAAAATTCCAATCAAAATGGCCATAACTCCGAAACTACTTGGCGGATTTTGCCCGTTAACTGACTGAGCTGAGATATTTATGCAGCACTACTATGTTGCAAATTTCAGGTCTCTAATTTTGTTTTCCGGCAAAATCAAACTGGACAAATTAATAGCTCGCTGTTCTTAGCGAAGCAAGCTTGCAAAAATTAACTCAGGTCAATATGTCTTAGTATATTATCTCCCATTTCCACCGTTTGGGCGCAAATTGTTACAAGCTTTTCATGGGTTGAGATGAAGTCTCAGTGACTATATTTTCATTTGGTAGTAAAGAATGGCTCATTTCGTACTTTCCCCGAGAGCAGCCATATCTCCAGCGCCACAAAAACAGCGTGAAAGATGACGCAATTATTTGTGAAATCCCACCATAATTTATTGCGCATTTCAGCGAGTGGAGTGTTTACATTTGAAACTTTCATCCTATTAAAATCATAAAGCCTCCAACACTTGTTATCTCGATGTTATGCCCAATTTCCCCATTTTTCCAGTGGATTCAGGAGCATCCCATTAGGTGGAAACGATAACCATCTGCGGTTATTTACACCGCGTTCGCATGAGGATTCGCCATTAGAAAATGGTTATTTCGAGAGTTATTTCGATTTTCGTTTCCATAGATCAATTGAATTATATCTTTGTATATGGCATTCCCATGTGGAACGGAACACAACGTTATTTGCCTGGTTGTTAATCGAAATAGTGGTTCTACTAGAAAGTAATGTTTGATGCATCCTAGCTGATTTCAAACACGACACTCATAGAAACGTTGGGGTTAATAAAAATGAATGATTCTTTATTTGGGAGAGTTTTGTTTGTCATAAATACATTTTATCAACCCTTAACTGGCGTGGCCAGAAATTTTAACGCTCCGAGCGTGGCGGAGTCTCTAGGACTCCGGAGTTTTTGAAATAATTTTTTCTGTTCTAAATGGCGAATTGGTTTCTGTTTCGCTGAAAAAATAATAAAAGACATACAATGGAATATGATTTAAAACATAAATAAACATATCATCTAATAAATAACTCAGTAAATATAATGAACAAAGAAAGACTCAAAAAGAACTCTAGGAAAAAACATTAGGATTTTTCTCTTGAATCTATGGACAAGAGTGAAATGGAAGTTTTTCTTCGTGTAAAATATGTTACATAGATTCTGTAGTATAGAAAAACTGAGAATTTGAGGTTCTATTCATAAAGAGCAGAATAAGGACAATGGTTCAAATCTCATTGAAAAAAAATCGGAAATTACCACCCATTGAGCGTTTCAATGCACTGAATACAATTTTTTTGCTACATTCAGAACTTTATTTTCTCTGAGTTCTGGGCAAAACATCTCCAACTTCTGATGGTGCCTGGGGTGCAATATTCAAAATTCTGAATAGTCCTAATTTCAGTTCTCTTGATAAATTGGTTTTCTGGGATCTCTCAGAGGAAGAGTTGTTTGGCCACAACTTCAAAAAGTCTAATCGTTCAAGTCGTTTTGCGTCGGCACAAGACTGGTGGATGAATTGAAAAATAACACTAACCGCGACACAGAGTCTGATGGACTCAAAGCTGCTCAGAATAAGTTGTACTTATGAGAATTCACCTTAGCTATTGATGAGTTATCCTACCACAGGAAGGTACTCAGACCAATAAAAACTAAGTTAATACTATTATTTAAACATGCAAGAGTCCGAGGGACTCTGCAACGCCGGTTAAGGGTTAATCATTCAAATATATTATTGATACTTTGACTCATATTTGGATTAACTAGATTTTAACCTTATTTCTCAAAAATATTTCATTTATTTCGCAATATTCAATAAAAAAGAATTGGTTTAAGCCCTGTGGTCAGGAGCTTCGGCGCTTTTGTTCAAACTTTAACGAATCATATCACCGACATTTTTGGACCCTGCATGTAGGGCTTTACACGAGACGAGAGTATAAAAAATCTCATCTCGATCTTGCCAATTCCCAAAAAGTTATGTCTCGTTCTCGTCTCGTTATCAGTTGTCTCGTCTCGTCTCGCTTAATTCTGAATAACGATAATAAATACATATTATAATATATAATAGAAATGGTATACAATAATGGATAATTTTGTAAAGCTATATGTATTACGCTGTTATACAAAAGTATTTGTACATGTACATATTATTTTTAATTTTAAACACTGATAATTTCAACAAACATAATCACGCTTGCATGACATCATTTTTCAATGATGTACTTGCTTTTACCATCATCATACCTGCTGTGGGAAATAATCTTTCAACAGGTACGGATGTAGCCATTAATAAATCATCGGCCATCTTGAAAAGTGTAGGAAGAACTTTTGCATCACTTTCCACCACTGTAAAATATTTTGTTTCCTATTTGCTCTTTCTAGAAGCAAATATTCTTCAAACTCAGCTCACGAAAGTTTTGTTGATGTCTTAAATAAGCTATCGATGTCGATACATGTTTTAATAGAATTGAACAATTTGGTAAAGTTTTCAAAGAATACCTTCCCAGTGCGTAGATAATTGAGGGTGTTCTTGGCGTACTCCTCAACTCTTTTCGAAACATTGAATAGCTTCATTTCTTTACCAGTATTATTATACGTAGTTCTACAAATGTATACAGTAATTGTTCACATATTCACTACAAGGAGCACAAGTGAATAAATTTCTCCAGATGTTCAGATAGAGATGAAATTTTCAAAGCATTGGGATTTAGGGGCAATAAAAGTTATCTGTTAAGTATTGAATTCATAATGGCATCCATTTTTGTGGTTATGAATTCTATTTTTTCTTGAAAAATAATCTCAATTATCGCAAGGTCAAACGAATTAATAATCTTCCAAAAAATTGTGTATTTCTAGAACGATCGATGCATAATATAGACAAAAAATATTTGTAATTATAGTGGAAACTCTTCATATTCAATTGCTTTCTGTGGGTGTTCGAAAAATCCGAGTCGTATATAAAACTTCAATCAAAAAATTTAACGAGACCAAAAATGAGACCCTCGTGTTGCACTGTATGTGGTCTCGTATCGCCTATAATATTTTTGAAAACGTCTCATCTCGTCTCGTCTCGCCTTTACGAGACGAGAACGAGACGAGACGAGAAAAATCTGGCTCTCGCATGAAGCCCTACCTGCATGGGAATGATATAAATGGATTCTTACGATAAAACTGCATCCTGAAAGAAATTAAATTTAAACATACCAATTCCCAAATAATGAACTTACCCGAGATATTCATTCCTTAAATTAACTCGGAAAATTATATTCTATCAATTAAAACTTAGACAATGTTGCCGTTTCGTTTTACTGGAGATATTCTGAACACAAGTTGATTATGTATCTGACCAAAGAAGAATATATTTCCATCATCAAATGGATATAAGTATAATATCATATCATCTCCATAATTGTACGATAGCTGAGGTTATTTCATTGTTCATTTTGCATTAATTCATTCTTTGTTTTCTAGAACAAGAGTTGTGTTTTATATCAAGAATAACGAACCAGATTAAATTTTGACATTTATATCTCATAGTAAAATAAGATGACATGTAATAACACAAATCATAAAATAATGCATAGATAGAATAATTAAATACAGCATTCTGTGGAAACAAGGAAGTCCGATCCATTATTGAAATTTTGAAAAATCATATCTCCGAAACTACTAGCTTGTTAGAGTTGACAATGAAATCAATGGATTCTTATGGTGAAATTGCATCTTAAAAAAATATAATTTGGAATTTGTAATGTAGAAATATTTTTTTTTTCGTTTCTCTGAAACCATTAGGCTGATTTTGCCCAATAATGAACTTAACTGTGATATCGATCTCCTCAACCTACTCTGAAAATTTTAACTGTCTAGCTCATTCCGTCCGAGAGTTATCGTGTTAGCGGAGGGCCGGCCGGACCGGCTGGACATAATCAATTTTGACCATGGATTTCTGATCAGTGAGTCGAACCAAATCGTTTAAGACCATTTTCATCCAAAATTTCGAAAATTACAGACATTTGGGCAAATTGATAAGCACTCTGTTCCAAGGAGCGCCAAAAAATAATAAGTTTGGTTTTTTCTAATCAAACTTCAAAGACCTGTACATTGTAAACGAAGCATTGCCTGCATACCTATAATAGTTCATTATTAAATGCTCCTTTTCTGGGTTTTCTCCTCGAAACTCTGAAAAATATCTATAAAACGAATGTGACAATTTTCGTATTCAAGAATAGCTATCAACAAAAATGATAATTTCGTTTAGTGTCTGCTGAAGGAGTCTATCTTGTGTTTCTAACGCAGAATCAATTCACAAAATAATAATTTTTTTTATTTCATAGATATTTTTCTGAGTTTGGAAGAGAAACCCAGAAAGGAACCATTTAATAATGACTATACCTCCCGAGTATCATTTAATGATTACCTGTTGTTCAGTGAGCAAATTCATATTTATTTTTGCTTCTGACAAATTAGTGTTTCTAACGCAGAGGCAATTTCAAAGTAATAAAATTTTGTATTTCAGAATGGGACCATTCATTGTTGAATTCACCTCCAAAAGTATCCCCAATGATTATCCCTGAATCCTGTAGATTCAGATGAAACTAGGAGGTAGAGTATGTAATGTTTCTTTCAGTATCTGGCATTTCGGTATTCATTGAAAACAAACTTGGTAGCTTGTTTCAAGCAAACAGTGATTACTTCCTGAAAGGCCATGATAATATAATGACAGTGCTAAGTCCCTGTTTTCCAGATTTCACAATATCCGTCATTTTCAGCTCGTTAGACCAATCACAATAACGATACTAATGAATTTCCGTTCCGGTACAATGCTCAAGCTCCAGAAAATTGGCAGCGATAATGACCCTAATTGACGTAATAGAAAACACTTGGGACTTTCCCGAATGTTTAGCAGATCGACAAACACGAATAGCTGCGGGATTGCTGTCATTGTCGTTATCGTTCGAAAAGCTATGCGCGACGTCATCTGTCTAATGGCGGACCCAGCCTGAAGCCTGATGGAGACGTCGTTTAGTCGAGAAAATCTATTAACCTCTTGCGTGGAACCGTGAGATAACTCAAAGGTATCACTCATAAACCTTTCCCAATTTTCGTAGGAAAAAATTATAATGAAATTCTACTAAGATTGTGTCAGGTCCCTCTTCCCATGTATTCTTGGAAGACGATGTAGCGGTTCAGAGTAAGGTACGGAATTTTTGAGAAATAATTACTTAAATTGACGTTTGTCATTTCATTTTAATATGACAAAAATTGATTACCTTTAATCAATCAGTCGAATTTTGGAATACTTCAATAATTTGTACTCAGACAAAATTGATAATTTTTCGATGTCAAGCCAGGTTCATTATATTTTGAAGAGAAATGTCTAGGTTTAAGTTCACGAACGTGTAAAATTGAATTTAATTGTGTTGGATTGCCATTTGTTTTTGTCGCTCTATTCCTCGGAACTGAGTGCTTATCAATTTGCCCAAATGTCTGTAATTTTTGAATTTTTCGATGAAAATGGTCTTAAACGATTTAGTTCGACTCACTGATCAAGAATCCATGGTCGAAATTTATTCTGTCCGGCCGGCCAGCCGGTCCGTCCGGCCGGTCCGGCCGTAGGCATGATATCTCTCGAACGGAATGAGCTAGACAGTTGAAATTTTCAGAGTAGGTTTGGGAGATAAATATCTCGGCTAAGTTAGTTATTGGGCAAAATCAGACAAATGGTTTCGGAGTAACAAAAACAAACATTTTCCTTTACAAATCAAATTCCAAATTATATTTTTTTTAAATAAGCATTTTTACCATAAGAATTCAATGATATCATTTTTAACTCTAACAAGCTAATACTTTCGGAGATATGATTTTTCAAAATATCAAAAATAAATCGTATTTCTACGTTGGCACAGAATGATATAATTTTTATGTGTATGAATTGTCATAATGTCAACTTATTTTCCTGAGACATGACATTATCTAATCAATCGAAGAATTGTGAGCGAAATGAGAAAAATCTCAGTTGTTTGCTCCGAATTTAGTTTTACTCAGAAAAATCTTACATTTCGGAACGGAACATGACGTAAGAGATCTGAGAGTAGTGAGACTGCTTTTCATCCATAGACATAGAATGCTCAGTTCTCTCAATTTATGACGGGACTGACGGAAGGGAATATTATAACTTCAAAAATATTGGGGTTGCAATACTCGTATTTTAGCGATGCAACGGGGACCTCACCCAAAAATGTTTGAAAATATTACGTAAATATTGAAAGCATAATTCTGTAGTTCGAGAAAAGAGAAAATTCGGTGAAAGTAGATCAGGAAATTTTTGATCAATGACAAGGTAATTTTCATTATTACTTTTCTTCTTTCATACATGTTTTATGGAATACCTACTATTTGTAGGTACTTTAAACCTGTTTTGGGCAATTGTCATACGAAACTTGTTTTTTTGGCGCTCTAGTTCCTCGGAACAGAGTGCTTATCAATTTGCCTAAGTGTTATTTTGGAATGTTCGGCTAAAAATGGTCTCCTACGACTCACTGATCAAGAATCCGAGGTCGAAATCGATCATGTCCGGCAGGCCGGCCGGCCGTAGGCACAATAACTCTCGAACGAAAGGAGTTAGCGGATTGAAATTTGCAAGTTAAGTTTGGAGCGTAAATATCTCGGACAAGCTCGTTAATGGGCGAAATCCATCAAGCGGTTTCGGAGTTATGGCCGATTTTCGTAAAAATATTTTTTATAAATTTTTCCGAAACCGATCACTCGATCTATCTAAAATTTAGCATCAAATTGTAGAATCATGACCTTTATACGCATGTGAAGTTTTGTGTTGACCAGATTACCGCAAAGTGTAAAAAAAAATTTTTGAAAATTTAAAAAAAGTTTTTGTACAATAACTCTCGAACAGAATGAGCTAGGTAGTTGAAATTTTCAGAGTAGGTTGAGGAGATGAATATCTCGGTTGAATTCGTTATTGGGCAAAACTGGCAAGATTTAATTTGATTTCTTCCATGGTGCAGTTCTCATTCTCATGATCGCTCATTTAATCTTGATAAATGAACTATTATTTGAATTGAATTTCCTTTATGATGCAGTTCTATCATATGGATATATTGATGTAATTTCCAACTCTGAGAAACCAATACTTTCGGAGATATAATTTGTCTATTTGAACTAGAGCACCAGAAACCTCCTGTCCACAGGGCTTGAACCCATTTTTAATCATCGTCATTGCTTTTGTTGTAGAATAAGCCAATAATAGCCAAGGTCATTTAATTAGTGCGCTAGCCCCTAAAAATTGCTCCAGAGCTGTAAATCGTTTTAACTCTTTTTGGGGTGTCCTGAGTAACAAGTATCTGAGATTGCGACGGTTTCTAGGTTGTGCTTCAGATTTGAGAGCCTAAAAACCACGAAATTTTCGCAATTCTTACAGTATTCCGCTTATATCTCGAAAAGTACTTAACCTACAGAGAATTCAATCTAATTATGAAGAACATTATATTTAGCGTCTAATGGCGTTCGAAACATCGAAATCGGTTAAGCAGTTCAGCCACAATCGCCCGTCAAATATGTTCAATTTTCACAAACTTAGCTCAAACTTGCAAACCCTCAATTTCTAACGGCTTGAGGTCAATACAGACTGCACCGGTCGAAAAAAGCCATAGGACTAAACTTGTCGGAAATTGAATTTATTATGAATCAGATGCTGTTCGAAATACGAACGTTGCTCTCTTCACTTTCATTAGTTTTTTTTCAAGAAACATTAAATTTAGTCAACTTATATAACAATTTAAACTTAACAAATCATTATATCCATCTCTGATTATGAGGTAGCATCAATCATTAATGACTTACCAAACGATCCCAGAATATAGAACAGGGAAGAGAAAATGAGAGAGTTGCTCATTATTACAAAGTATATATTTATAACTAATAAAAAAAAAGTATTTACGATTTACAATTAACAGGGAGTTATTTACATGGTTCATACAATCATGAGAGAATTGTGGCAGTTGTCTTCTTCTTTTGGTCAGTACCTCGTTTCAGTAGATCCTGTAGGCAGAACAAAAGTTTATTTTAGTGGGTACGGCTTGCTTAGGGAATTCTTCTTCATACTCCAGTTCTTGCTGCTCTTCCTCTTCTTCCAAGGCTGATCCTCATTATGTCTCCAGATCATCTTAGTCTTCGGAAGTACTCGAGAGTTCAGAGGAATCCATATTTATGTCATGCTGCTCATCGACTGAATTGACGTATGCAGTGGGAGCAAATGACTTAGCGCACTTGATCCCGAAATTTCGGCAGGAGCATGCATTTTTGCAGCCTGTTTTGTACGCGCAGGAAATTGACTTTAATAATGCAACAGATGCTGGAGGCTGAGTGGTTTGGAAAGGCGTCAAACCATCCGGGGCGGATTTCCATTCCCATTACTCTACATGTATCTCTCGTTCCCTCCACATCTGCACCTGCAAAATCGCTCTGAAGGAATATTGGTGAGCGGCCAGTTCAATAGGGGCAACGACCCTAAGTTGAACGTGTTCTAACAGAGGACCCTCTGGAAGAGTTGAAATCTCAGTTGGTTGAGAGACTGCCCTCTGTTGCCTGAGTAAACTGCTGCAGTAAATTTTGCTCCATCTTCAGCAGCCTGGTCAGAAGTGGCTTTGTGTTCGAGGAAAATCAGGATAACCCCTAGGAGTTCAGGATTTTTGGCAAGAGTTTTAAATAATTTGACCTTGCATTGTCAAAAAAAAAGGTCGTGTCAGAGCCGCTGAAGGCATGGATAAACAAGATATTATTGTACTATTATTGTTTTTTTATCGCTCGAGAGGAAAAACCTTTTTTCTTCGATCGTGGGAAAAGTGACACTATTTTGATCTGTTTTCTATGCGCAAAGCTGAACATTCCAGAATAGTGGGCAGTTGCTAAGCAATTAGAAAATTACAGTGCGGTAATATTCTTACCGCACTGCTGTAGCGTGCGGTAATGTTACAAATGGATTATTACAATAAAATGAAACAAAGTATGGTTTTAATTTTTATTTTGATAAAGTTGTTATAAAAGAAATAAAAGAGACATTTAATTCATAACGATATTCTTGAACACAAATTAATTGTTGTTAATATTTACATTTATTGTACAGTTTGTACAGTTTGTAAATTGTACTGGAGGGCAACGAGAATTTATAGACGTTGAAGCTGCATGGCTAATTGTTTGGTTTATCTCGTTTCGATCATTTTCATTTGAAGTAGAGGCAGGGGTGTTGAATATTTTATTAGCCACTTCTACTTTATTATTAAGTGATTCGTCAATATATTCTTCCGCCACATTGGAAGATTTCCATCCTCCGTGGCGCTTTAAAGAAAGAATATCAGCTCCAGCATCTACCAAATGTGTTGCCGATGATCTTCGGAAACAATGTCCGGTATATTCTGTCGGATTTGGCAACTGTAAATAACTTGCAACAATTTGCGGCATTTTTCCAAATTGATTTATTCCAATGACTGTCTTCCATCCTTTTTCCTTGTTGAATTTAAAAAAAATCTAGGATTTTCAAAATCATAAGGCCTTAATGATACGTACTTTCTATAAACATTTAAATAGGTTTCGTTAATGATAAATGATCTAGGTTTATTTGTTTTTGTTTCTGGTATCTTTACCAGTATTTTTGAACCGAAATCTTCTATATCCTGAACTTTCATTCAGACAAGCTCATCTCGTCGACAGGCTCCTGCTATTCCAAATATTAGAGCTACCTAGAAGGTAATCAAAAATTGTATATTTCGTATTTTATGTATTTTGAGTAATACTATTTTATCTATATCTACTTACTTTGGTCGATAAAAATATGTCATCTGGGGCCTCTAAAATGAATTTCTGAACTTGTTCCTGGGTTAAAATTTTGGATTTTTTCGGTTTGTATCCTGCAGCTTGTCGTTTTAAAAATGGTCGCAGTTTCTGGTACTGGGCAATATTAATATTATTTTTAACAGATAAAGTTGATCGAAGCATGGAATAATGTGCCCACAACGTCGAAGATTTCATTGTTTTAGCCAAGTCAGTAACAAACGCCATCAGTACATTCTCAGAAAAGGATACACTGTTGTTTTTTCTGGAAAAAGCCATGAAGCGTTGGTACGCAAGTTCATACTTCTCTCTGGATTTCGCCGGAAGTAAATTAAGTGAAGCTGCGTTCGCGGCTTCCACTAGTTCAGGAGGCGTGCAGGGTAAATGTTTAAAATTGAGCATCCCCTCAATTTCAATCTACATGATACTACTTCTACGTAGACAGACCAGCTCTACATTGCTTTTTTGAATTGGGCGCCTTCGACTATATAGTCTCGAACCCCCTGTTCCGTTTCCTGAAATCTCAAGCAATTCAAGACGGAAGACCTTCTCTTGCCAAGAGGTACCGGGAGAGTACCCGAAATACCTTCGTTCTTTCATTCATCCACGTGTGTCTGAATTAATTCGAATATCTCATAATGATTTCTCTTAATTGGATTTGTGCATACAACATGATTTTATATTACGATGAAATTATTGATCTTCTCAAATTATATCATCTCGTATTGAAACCAACTCGTATTGAATAGCATCAGCTGTAAATTTAAGTCAACTCATTTATTGTCTAGATATAATAATCAATGGTTTGTTCGATATAAAATATCAGAACGTCTGCTCTTTTCGACAGTTTCGATATGAATTTTAACTAGCTCGTTTGCAGGACAGGTTGCACTAGAGTTCCGCCATTTTAATTGTCTCACATGTTCGATCTCACAGAATTGATTCAAGTCACAATAGTTTATTGTTTGAAAATTGCTTCAATTATCCAACTCATTTTCAGCTCAAATTTACTCAATACATTTAATAATTGTCTCACATGTTCGATCTCACAGAATTGATTCAAGTCACAATAGTTTATTGTTTGAAAATTGCTTCAATTATTCAACTCACTTTCTGCTCAAATTTAATCAATACATTCATTAATGGTATCCACTCAGACTCACAGAATTGATTCAAGTCACAATAGTTTATTGTTTGAAAATTGCTTCAATTATTCAACTCACTTTCAGCTCAAATTCAATCAATACATTTATTACTGGTATCCACTCAAAATAGCTCACAGAATTGATTCAAGTCACAATAGTTTATTGTTTGAAAATTGTTTCAATTTATCTCAGTGGTCCCTTGTTTTTCACTAGTTAAATACTTACTCAAGAATAGTAATGTGCATCCAACTTATACAAGCTTTTTACCTAGGTCAAATTAATTCAGTAATTAAAATCTCAACTTAATCTCATGTTCTACTCTCGTTGTGAAATTTCATAAAAGCTAATCGTTGGTGCACTGCGCTAGTCTGCTCTCAGTTCATACATTTATATGTATTCTCATGTCTCATTCTCTGGAAACAGTGTATATATGTAAATAAATTGTTTTTAACAGTTTTTTCAACTCAATCGTCTGTAACAGTCCACTACTCTAAATTTTGACAAAATCTGAACAACCCCGATTTTGAACAGTAACAAATAATCACTATCAGTGTTCATGTTTATTAATTCTATTTTAATTCCTTATAAAATATAACGAATCAAACAAAACCAGCTTGACAATTATTCTAATTTTGTCATAACAAAGTAATTTCCATGGTTACCACTTCTATATTTCAATATGAACACAGAGAAACCTATTTAACCTTTCCTACTTGATTACATCTTGAATGAAATATTTTTTAATTAATTTTTCAAATGTAAATCAACGATCGAAGAAAAAATAGTATGTATAATTCGTGGGAAAAGCATATTCCCAAACTCCTGTGTTACCAGACTCGTCGCTACGCTCCTCGTTTGGTAATTATCACAGTCGTTTGGGAATATTATGCTTTTCCCACTAATTATACAATATACTATTATAGGCCCGCCCTGAGAGGGTCTGCTTCTCTCAGGAGTGTGAGACTCCAGATGTTGATGGTTACTCACTAAAAAACCTCTCGCACGTTCCTTGGAGTAGTTCTTCGTCCTGCCCTTACAGCGTCACAAAAGAGATGAGCTGCAAGCGGCTTTCATAGTTGATGGGACCTGATGACTCGAAGTGATCCGAGCAACACCGATTTCTGCATTCTGTGAGCTAAATCCTCGGCCAGAGATTTGCAGGCCGGAATAATTCAATTCGGTCGCATAGTTCGCTCTCATTCTGCCTAGGCATCCTATGATCAGTATGACCATCCTAACCTTATGCCTTGGATGAAGGATCCTAAGTTCAAACATTAAATCCTTGTATTTCTCCCTCTTCTGTTCATCCTTCATCACACATTATTTTCTGCGGGGGAGGAAAATTCGACGACAAACAATTCCTTGAGTTCTTTGTCCAGCAGAAGTATATCTGGCTTTATGGCGTGGATCTGCCGAGTTGTTGGAATTGCATAGGTCCAGTAGATGTGAGCCCTGCTATTTTCAACAACTGCTTCAATCTCCAGATGCACATATGGTAGCACTGGTTCCTTGTCTATATCATAAGCCTCTCTCAGATGGAAGTAGATAATTCGGAGTACCGCATTGTGTCTTTCCACATATATTGATGGAGCATGGACTCTGCAAGCAGACAGAATGTGCATAATAGTTTCTTGCTGGCTGTGGCATGCTCTGCACGTTGTATTATATTGTTATTGTATATCATTATTGTATATTATTCTACGGATCCTCCTAGGTCTTCCCTGAGGAGACCCTTCATAAGCTGTTGAAGAGCTTGAGCGAGTAAGGAGAACCAGTTAGATCACGATTTGCTGATTGCCCTTACCGCGTTTCATTAGGAATATGTTGTCATTTTTTGCATTCAACTTCAAGGACAAAAGAGCCAGGTAGTCTGGCGCTGACTCCCCTTTGGTTGGAAGGAATGCGAAAAATGAGACCCCTTACTACCTAACAAAATCTACACTGTGTAGACACACTTTCCTTCTATAGAAGAGTAACAAACTTAATTAAGTCATACCTAGTGATCAACTTCGTATACCTACTCCAAAAAAATCATAAACATATTGAATAAAGTTATTATGAATCTACATGAAGTTATTAAAGTTTGTTGTCAATTATTTGAAATAACTTGAGTTTAACTTCAGTTAATTACATTCACTTTTGGTTGAAAAATCGACAAAAAGTGAGAAGGTTTGAGTTCAGACGAAGTTTCCTGCGTTGGACTTCCTCAACACTGGAGCAAGCGAATTTCAAATTTGAAGAAGCTTCTGACTAAAAATCGAATCTCCTACAAGTTTAGTACATTTTTCAATCGGTACAATCAGTGTCGATCTAAAAGCGTTTGAAGTTGAGGGTTGTCAACTTTTGAGCTGAGTTTGTTGCGGTTGCGGCTGAACTGCTGAACCGATTTCGATATTTCGTACGCCATTAGACGATAAATATAATGTTCTTCAAAAATAAAATGAATAAAATTTTCTGTAGGATATCTAGTTCTCGAGTTATAAGCGAAATACTGAAAAACTAAGAAAATTTTGCAGTTTTTAGGCTCCCAAATCTGAAGCACAATCTAGAAACCGTCGCAAACTCAGATACCCCTTATTCGGGAACCCCAAAAGGAGTTAAAATGATTTCCAGCTCTGGAGCAATGTTTGGGGGCTAGACCTCTTTTCACCACTAAGTTTCCTATTAGTGTCCGACCGAAACAGGTTTTTCAGCCGAAACCGAAACCGAACTTTCGGCCAGGGTCTCAGTTTCGGCCGAAACCGAAACCGAAACCGAAACCGAAACCGAAACTTTATATTTCATACTGAAAACTACTGTATTTATTACAATTTTATTTGCATATACATAAAAACAGTTAAGCAGTGTTAAATAAAATAAAAAGACAACTTTTTTGATATCTTTATTTATTATTTTGGTATTACCAAGTTATAAAAATAATCAGTCGAAGTATACAGGGTAATTCCAAATCAGACGTCAACCTTGGAGGAGGTGTTAGTATGGATAATTTGCTGTGGTTTGAGCCATTTTTATTGATGACCAAAAATCAACAGTTTCCGAGATATTTGAGTTCTGGTTCTGATGAAAAAGAATTAGTATGATTTGAAAGGGGATGTAAGAAGCAAATAGAGAAAAATAAGGAATTCAATATTTTTTTGTTGCAAATGAGCTCGAAATTTCATTAAAAAATGTATTCATAAATCATGTTCCCCCATTCCATATAGGCAAGCACATGCCTGATTCTGATATCTTCAGTTGTTATTTTCCGCCTGAAATTTACTCACGCTGTCTTTTGACACACATTCACTATTTTATATGCCGGACATTCAAAAAGTTGCTTGTAAAAAATCTGCTGAAACGAAACTAGTTATGCAATCTAACGAAATCTTTTATAGAATGAAGAAGGAATTTAGCAAGTTCTTAAAAAATTTTTGGCATACCTACAAAATTGTGAAATTTGAAAGTTGCAGACAAATTGATATTAGAAATTGATTTTTCATTTATTCATATACCACATTTCAAATCATACTAATTCTTTTTCAACCTCTTATACAGCATAGTTTCGATTTTTTTATACATATCATATCCTTTTCTAATGAAAATAAACCAAATTATCATCAAATTTGGTCAACGTAGAAAAAATTGACAAAATATGAACTAAGTTCAGAAATCTCTTAAAAATCACCCGAACTCCAAAAACTGTTGATTTTCGGTTATTAATAAATATGAATTAAACAACAGCTAATGAGACATACTAACTCCTCCTATAAGTTTCACGTCTTATTTGGAATCACCCTATGTAATCTAATTAATAATCATTAAAGTGACTTCTCATGAATTATCAGTCTTAACAAAGATATATTACAATAACTTGTACAACAATTCTGTATACCTACTTTTAACTCCTGGCCAAACGACCAGGATAATTCACGAACAGTCAAGTTTCGGCCCGGCCGAAAGTTTCGGCCATTTTGGGCCGAAACCGAAACTAAGGCCGAAACTAGATTTCTTGGCCGAAACTGGCCGAAACCGAAACCGAAACCGAACTTTCGGTCGGTCACTATTTCCTATGCTATAATAGATTAGGAAGTTGATACACATTGGGTTGCAATTTGGCGGAGGAGCCAGGTATGGGATCATGGACAATTAATGTGTGAGAATTAAGTATAATATCATAATAACCATTCTTATTTTTAATTATACATTAAAACATTTGCATGGTAGGAAGAGTTATTATAGACCGTACAGCACTGGTATCTGTTCAAAGATAACAAGATATTTTTTTCTAATTTTAATTTAATACCTAATAAATAAAATTTAATATCATTTCCGGAATTATTTCTTTGCAGTCTCAACGCACCGGATACTAGCTAATGAGGCATAACTACTTTGTCATCATCATTTATATTTCAAACATTATTAGAGTAAGTTTCACAATATAATATTATTGTTGACATATACCGTGAGCGTTAAAAGTATGGAATATTGGATTTATGTTCTCACATTTCAGGAATAGAGAAAAATGGTTTGATAGGTCAGATTTATTAATTTTTTTTGCAACATTTTCCAATTATTCTTATTGTTCTACCAATTCCCGTTGCCAAGCAGAGACCTCGTCGTTATTTTTTCTTAATTGTAAGCTCTTTTTGCGCGTATGTTCTGGGGAACATTGCGTTATAGTTTTGCCCAAATGTCTGTAACTTTCGAATTTTTTGAAAAAAATGGTCTCAAACGATTAGGTTCCACTCCCCAATGAAGAATTCGAGGTCAAATTTGATTCTGCCCGGCCGGCCGTTGCCATGATAACTTGAGAACGAAAAGAGCTAGCGACTTGAAATTTTCAGGGTAGGTGGCGCATCCCAATACGACGGACAAGTTCGTTAATGGGCATAATCGGTTCAGCGGTTTCCGAGTAATAATTTTGTTTTAAACCAATATAAATCCGATCGAATTGAAACTTGGTGAGTAGTTGTAGAATATGAAACTAAGCACGTTTGTGAAATTTTGTGTGAATCATATGGCTAGAAAATTTAAAAAAAAATTATTAAAAAATATTTTTGTGGTCACGATAACTTGAGAACGGAATGAGATCGCGGCTTGATATTTTCAGGTTAGGATGAGCACCAGAACGCGACATTTCAGTTTGTTTATGAGCATAATCGGCCAAACGGTTTTAGAGTTATAGCCATCTGAAATTTTCTGAAATTTCATGGTTTTTGTTCCTCATTAACTCGAAAAGTACTGAACCGATTGAATTCGAACATGATTATTAGTTGTAGAATGCCAACGCGGAAATGGTTGCAAAATTTGGTGAGGATAGAATCTGTAGAAAATTTTTAATAAATCATTGAAAAAAAAAACAAAAATTCTATATATCAGTAACTAATCGTTAGAAATTGATGAAATTTTGCAAGAGCCTTCATAACCTAACTCTACCGCTAAGTTTCAAGTTTTAATACGATCGGTTAAATATTGTTGGAGATTGGAGCATTCTTGTGTGAATTCAGTAGATGGGTGACCGTTGCCTCGATAACTTTCGAACGAAAGGAGATAGGGACTTGCAATTTTCAGGGTAGGTTGCGTATCCGAAAGGGAGAGTTGAGTTCGTTTTTGGGCATAATCGGTCTAACGGTTTCCGAGTTATACCCACCTGGAATATTATTTTCTTGATAACGGAAAAAATAAATATTCGATCGAATTGAAGCTTGGTAACTAGTAGTAGAAAATCAACATAAAGACGTGTTCAAAATTTTGTAAGAACCGTACCACTAGAAAATTTGAAAAAAATGACGAAAAAAAAAATTTTAATAACCGTACCCCTAGAAAATTTCAACAAAATCACGAAAAAAAAAATTGGTTCAAGCACTGACGTGAAGTCAGAAGCTTTTGCACGTATGTTCTATTGTCCATTCTTCTGTATTGGACACCCTTAATCGAATTTACCATGGTAAATTATGTTGTCCATTCTCCTGTATTGGACACTTAATTCGAATTTACCATGGTAAATTCGAATTAAGAGTGTCCAATACAGGAGAATGGACAACACAATTTACCATGGTAAATTCGATTAAGGGTGTCCAATGCAGAAGAATGGACAATAGAACATACGCGCAAAAGCTTCTGACTTCACGTCAGTGCTTGAACCAATTTTTTTTCTTGACATGGAAGCAAATTCTGAATTTAAAAATGCACGTATAACGCTAGTTGGGTCAATAATTCTCGAGGAGTTGATTTTTTTTAATTTGAGAAAAAAGAGAAAATACTTAATCTAAGTCTTTATCAAATAGACACTTTTCTATTACAAAAATAACTAGTATTGATACCAAAAATCACAAAACATACAAAATGGCTTATTATCAATACAACACTTGCTTGTTCTTCAAAATCATCATACAAGATTTGTAGGTTTTTGCCGTAATTTATAGCTCATGAAGATTCATGTCAAAAACAATTGTGAAATACACCCTTCCTCCAATAAAAAAGTGGGAAAACCTTGTGGACAGTAGCTTTTTGGCGCTCTTGTTCTTCATATCTCCGAAAGCATTGTTTTCTCAGAGTTGGGAATGATATCAATGGATATCTATGATAGAACTGCATCATGAAAAAAATTTAATTCAAAAAGTGTTGTTTAAAGAAAAACAAGTGTGCCAAAAATGATTATTCCGAAAACACGAGACCGATTCTACGCAATAACGATCTTATCTGAGATATTCATTCCTCAAATCTGCTCTGAAAATTTCAAATCTTCAGTTCATTCAGTTCGAAATGTTTTATTTTATTATCGGTTGCAGTTTGCAGGTTTGGATGGGGTATGCCCAAAATTTGCGAGTATATATTGCACCCATAAAGAAAATGTCAGTTCATGGCAGTTAGAAAAATATTTCATAGCACTGGTACGACAATAGAGAGCTGTATAAATTCTATCTCAGACAAAGAAAATGTTCCTTTAGTAGAAATGACCCCCGTCTATAAAAAGAATTGTAGATAGCTCTATCTCTGGTAACTTTGGCGTTCCTGCCAATAGGGTCCTTCATAAATATAAATATATTTCATATGTCTCATACGTGTCGAGGGCGATTGGGTATGATCGACCAAGCCGGCTCTGAGAGGCTTAACCCGGGTCAGTTTAGTTGAATTTGTTGAGAAGCTATAGAGTACTGATGAAGGCCAAGAAGCCAGAAACGCGTCTGCTTTTGCTTTCTCGGCAAATCAATGAACCCCCTGGGGTCTATTTGACTTGTGAAATATATGCATAAGTATATTAATTATACGAAGCCATTTATGAAGGACCCCATTGGAAGGAACGCTCTTGACTTGTTGATATATTAACAACGGTATCGCCATTTTTCATTATTAACTTTAATTAGTTAGTTGGATAGTATTGTAATATGACTTATCCTATACACATTGGTGTGCCCTAAAGGATCAATAAATTAATTATTTATTTATTTATTATACCTAAATCATCTAAACCCTACTATTGTGATTGAGTGAGACATCAACGTACCTACATATAATTATTTATGTTTTTTAAACTCAAAGTTGCAATAATAATATGGTAAATTGTTATAGTATTTGAATATCATAATTATAATTTCTTTATATATTCCCTGAGTAAGCTTGTCATTTTAATTTCTCAAAATCTTAAATATAATGTTATCACTTACCTCTTAATTCAATAATGTCTAATGTCTTTCACCAGAAAATAATAAATATTCATTCTAAATATTTTCGTATGCCAATATAAACTGACTTAGCGATATAAATATGTTTTTAAATAAATTTCGCAGTCAATCATATTTTGTTCTCTAGAACAGAAATGAATTTGACATGTCCCTTATAGGTGATAAGATGATATGCATGAGCAGTGAAAACGGATAGAATACAGACAAATAGAATTCGCATTCTGCAAAAACTTAGAAGTAAGATGTAATATTGAAATTTGAAAAATCATATCTCAGAAGATATCAATGGATTCCTATGTGGAAAATAGATCTTGAAAAACATTGATTTTGAAATATGTAGGTAGTGTAAAAAATAATTTTAATTCTTTTCGAATTTTCGGTTTAATTCTTAATGAATTTACCGTGGTGAATTCGATTAAGGCTGTCCAATACAGGAGAATAGACAATAGAATTCACCATGGTAAATTCGATTAAAAGTGTCCAATACAGGAGAATGGACAATAGAACATACGCGCGAAAGCTCCTGACTTCACGTCAGTGCTTGAACCAATTTTTATGATTGCGTTGGATTCTGCGGTGGAAAATAACGATAGTTTTCTAACACGATTATGCTCTTAAATTCAAAATTTCTGAGTTTTGTTTTTGTTTTTTTCTTTAATTTAGGAGCATAATCATGTTAGAAAACTATCATTATTTTTCACCGCAGAATCCAACGCAATTATAAAAAAATAGGGTTCCAATTTGAAAAACAGAAGTTATGGCCAATTATTGGTCACAATTTTCGACACAAAATTTGAAAAACCCTGTGATGATATTTCTGAAATTCAAAATATGCATGACCTTTCCACATTCTACCTCTTCGATGTTATGAAAACGGTTAACTTTCAGGATGTTTAAAATAAGAATAATGAACAGAATACTGACTAAACATATTTGAGTTTTTTCCGGTTTTATTTTCGATATTTTGCAAAGTGTTCAAATGAATACAACGGTTTCAACAGAAATGTATTCAGCATTGAATACTTGATCATACCAGGAATGCAAAACTTGAAAAAAAATTGTTTTCATCAGATTTATTTTCACTCCCTGTATAACCTATATAAGTGCTTGGGCTTCGAAAGTATTTTAGCTTTGTAGAGAATTCCAAGCAATATCATAATCCCAATATTCAGATTTCAAATATGTCCAGTTCTCCAGAAACGTCTAATAGGCACTAGAACTTGGGACACCCTGTATTGTTCTCTATGTGGACCGTTTGTAATTTTCCAAAAAAAACTTCAAAAAAAAAAATTTACGAGACTAAAAACGAGACTCTCGGGTATCGCTGTATGTGGTCTCGGTATCATCTATAGAGACGAGAAGAGAATCTCGCTCTCGTGTGAATCCCAAACTCTGCTACGAGGAACAAGAGCGCCAAAAACATATGCTATGTTATTATAATCATGAAGAATAGAGATATACTCCCCCACGATATACGTCCCACAATTCCACATTTAATTAAATCCTTCCGTTTACTATACATAATTCAAATGGGGCGTCCTATTACAATTTTGGATGGGCAATATCGGTTAACTTTATTAAAGCCATATACAATTCAAATCATGGACTGCGGTTGGATCATTAGTTAATTTTATATTCATAAATTTCATAGTCAAGCTATGAAACAGGTCCCATGATCGTATTCACAATGAACAGAATATATGTCCTAGTTTTATATGGTGGTTATGTAAGGTTAATAACTTTTGCCTTTGTTACGCGAAAGCGACAGCTTATGGCTAATTTGCCGTACGCCATTATTTCTCACTCCTGTTTACCTTCAGTCCCTATTTTAGCAACCCTAACACAATTAAGTTATTTTCCTCGTATTTCTGTCGGACAAGTCGACATCATTTGTTCGCAGAACGCAAATTGTCAAAACGAATATACCTTCAGCCTGGTAAACGTGTTTCTTGCCTATATTCCTACTGTATAATTACTCTTGGATTGTTTTCCGAAGCATCAAAGAATTATCAGGTGTTGCATTCACTGTTGAATAATAGAGAAATGTGGGTTGAATATTCAGAAATATTCAAATTCGCATAATAATTACTCACAGTAATGAGTTTCCTTTTGAAATTAAAGGACTTGGTAATATTGTATACATTTTAGTTCGTACAGTTATTCCCAATTTATTATCTTCTCGTTTTCCACAACAAATAACTACATAGTTGGAAAAGCACTCAGGTCTCGATCTTTGGTAGGCTTTTTCAAGAGCTTTGCCTGAGTGGTCACTCATCCGGGTACTGAACTTGCCAAAGGCAGCGTGGCCTCAAGGAAACAAATAATATTTTCACAATACTTTCAATAATATAGAACAGATCAAGTTTAAATCTAGAACTTGGCTGTAAAATAAGGTTTTGAAGGATCTCGAAAAATTTCAGCGATTTCTGAATTATGATAATAGTCAAAATTAACAAAAAAATTCTATGAAACACTTGAAATTTTGAATCATCTATGCGTGGTGCAGGTTAATATTTAATATTCTTTTCAATTCAATAGATTACGTCTGATATAGGTACCTGATATATACCAGATAGAACCTTTAATAAGTAGCGACCAAAGAAGTGGAAACGACCTGTGGACAGGAGCTTTGGCGCTCTTGTTCAAACTTCAACAAATCATATCTCCGAAAGTATTGGTTTCTCAGAGTTGGGAATTATATCAAGGGATTCTTTAGATGGAACTGCATCATAAAAGCAATTAAATTCAAATAATAGTTTATTTATCAGGATTAAATACGCAATCGGTTACAGTGGAGAGGGAAATAAGGAAAAGGATCGCCCATAGAAGATCAATTACGAAATAACTGAATGTCTTACTTTGGAGATCACAAATAAGAAATGATATTAAAAGAAAAATCTATAAAACCTTAATTGAGAATATGGAATAGTACCTAATAGGCAGCCGAGGTATGGGAAATTACAATGCAACTTAAGAATAAATTGAAAGCGATGGAGATTGGATACTGGAGGCCCTGCTCTAGACTAACGCTACAGGATCGATACAGGAATGAGGAGATAAGAGCTAGAGTGGGTGTTGATGCAGATATTAGAGACAAAATTGAAGCAAAAACGCTACAATAGTTTGGGCACGTGTCAAGAATGAGTAACGAGAGGGAAAGACCCAGAAGAACGTGGAGGGAAGGAGTTCAGGAAGCGATGGACAGGAGAGGTTTACAAGACCGAGATTGCAGCATAGGATTCTATGGTGACTGAGATGTGAGAAAAGACAATATCCTTACACAGTATCAAAAAAGTCGCTTCCCGCTGTCTGTCTGTTCCTATGTATGCTTAGATCTTTAAAACTAAGTTAAGGATTTTGATGCGGTTGTTTTTGGGCGCATGTTCTAGGGGAACATCGACCTATGATTTCGTCCAAATGTCTGTAATTTTCGAATTTCGAGCTGAAAATTGGCTAATAGACTAATTCGGACTCCCTGATCACGAATCCGGTGTCAGATTTTTGGGTGCCGCCGGCCGGCCGGCCGTACTTCCGGCCGTAGGCACGATAACAGGAGCACCGAAGGTTCTATCGACTTCAAATTTTCAGGGTAGGTTTCTGATCAAAATGCGACGGTTGAGTTCGTTAACGGGCAAAATCGGCCGGACGGTTTAGGAGTTATAGACATTTAAAATTTTGAGGTTATTTCCCTGATATTTCAGGAACTAAAGAAGATGTTGAATCGAAACTTGGTAGTCAGTTCGAAGATATAAACGCGCAACTTTTGGCAAAATTCTGTTATGATCGAAATGTTGGTAATTTTTAAAAAAATATTTCTTTTAATTTTTTCGAAAAAAAAATTTTTTTTTCGTGAACTATTCATCAGATTGCAACAAAAACTTGTACTAACGTCAATTGTAGTATTTTGCAACATTGTGCAAAATTTTGGCTCTATACGATTTCAATTTCTGGAGATATAAGACAAAATGTGTCAAATTTCCTGGGTCTCTCTCAGTATTTTCATCGATTATTCTATGAACTCTTTGAATTCCACCGAAAACAAATTCAAAGACATAAACATAAAGAATCAAGTCATAGTTTTGACGTCGAAAGAAGGACGATGTTGATCGACTTGAAAAGGTACCTATTTCAAGAAATGCAATAATGAAATGCTTAATTTATGGATATAATATTATCTAAGTATTGTTGGGATCGGGCAGTTGGAAAATTTTTTAATAAAAAAATTTGTACCGACGTTAAATCAAGCATTCTACACGAGTGTGCAAAATTTCAGGTTGATACGATCTCAATTCCAGAAGATATTGCTTGAAATTCACATTCCAGCGTGTTTTGACGTTCTATGGTCACAGAAAATCGTCACAGAAATCTATTTACCTCATTTGACGGCTGTTTGTCAAATCAATTAATTCCAATAATTGATGTCAGATTTCCTACATACCAAGTTCAAGCACATTTTATTATATGGAAAACACTTATTATGATCACGTTCTACAGGAATTGATACTAAATAGAAGCTAGATGAAGATTATTGTAATGGAAAATTTGAGTTCCAGAATAATATTAAGGTATTCAACATGATACTGCTTTTTTTCTTTACTGGTCAGTACGGGCCACAAGGAAGATGAACATGCGCCCAATAGCTCCTGTCCACAGGGCTTGAACCAATTTTTTTAATAGATAGAGTGATTCAATAGGAAGATTTGTATGCATAATACATGCATAATATATAAGAGAAACACTGATAATTATAGAGGTTTCTAATGTGATGTCGTAAATAAAAAAAATGTTTTGCGCTTACATTGCAAACGCTGGCTGAACCCTACGAGATAGATCAAAATAATGTAGTACAGTATGCTACACCTTTAAAAGGTCTACAAATAGTCCGTGATGGTATATGTCTATCTCTTAAGGATAACCAACAATAACCATTTTTTATCTTTTACATTCTACGAGAAATAATGGCTTGATTACGAAGCTATTTTAAGCAATACAGCATTGATCCTTATCCAATTGATTACCTTAAATGCATTGTGCATTTAATATTGATCACTATGGACCTTTACAGGATGTAATTTAAATGAATATTTTCGAAGATATCGCAGATTAAAAATGCAGGGACATAGCGATTGCGGTGGAACCGACCGGAGGGCCGGCACAGCCAGGATAGGGAGAAAAATCGAATACAGAGAGCCAGAGAATCATCTGTAGAGCGTGAGGCTCGCCTCAGCCAGGATAGATGTATTGATTCCCCAAATTCCTCTGATACCATCGAATTTACTGATCCAATTTAAACGTCTATAATTTCCAATAAAGATATATTTTGCAATGACTATTAATAAATCACAGGATCCAACTTTCAACGCTACAGGCTCATATTTGAGCGTTGAGTGTTTTTCACATGGCCAATTATATGTCGCTCTTTCAAGAGTAACCTCTGAAGAAATCATGTTTGTATTGACTACAAAATTGCTGTGAACGTTGTATATAAAGAAATTCTGCAGTATATTTAGTATCACAATTTAAACCGTCCGAAGCCGGGGCGGGCAGCTAGTTTTATATAAAAATCCTTATAATTTTATATAAACATCCTTCTGATATTAAAAGACTCTTTTTTTGGCGCTCTTGTTCCTAAAACAGAGTGCTTATCAATTTGCCCAAATGTCTGTAATTTTCGAATTTTTGGCTTAAAATGTTCTTAAACGATTTGGTTCGACTCACTGACGAAGAATCCGTGGTGAAATCGATTCTGTTCGGCCAGTCCGGCCGGCCGGCCATCCGTTAACACGATATTTCTCGAACGAAAGGAGTAAGAGGATTTAAATTTGCGGGGTAGGTTTGGACCGTAAATATCTCGGACGAGTTCGTTAAAGGGCAGAATACACTAAGCGTTTCCAGAGTTAAGGCCGTTTTTAGTAAAAATATTTGTTATGAATATTTCCGAAACCGATTACTCGATTTATCTGAAATTTAGCATTAAATTGTAGAATAATGACCTTCATATGCATGCGAAGTCTAGTATTGATCGGGTTGCTGTAGAGTGTAAACAAAATTTTGAAAAATTTTTAAATTTTGTTTCTACAATAACTCCCGAACAGATAGAACTAGGCAGTTGAAATTTTCAGAAAAGGTTTGAGTGATAAATATCTCGGCTAAGTTCGTTATTGGATAGAATCAGCATAACGGTTCTGGAGTAACGATGAAAAAAATATTTTTTAACATTACAAATTTCAAATTAAATTTTTGTAAAATGTAGTTTCATAATAAGAATCCATTGTTGTCATTTTTAACTCTAACAAGCTGATACTTTCAGAGATATGATTTTTCAAAATTTCAATAATACATCGTAGCTCTATGTATTCACAGAATGTGAAACACAGAATCTGTCTGTGTACACTGTTCATAAATATCATATCATCTAGCTATTAGCGACTTGTCAATTCGTAGTTCGAAAATATTTTCTGTTGGAAAACAAGTATCCGATTCTTGAATTTGTGAATATACTATACAAGACTGTTTTGAAACCGAAAATAATATTGACTGATTACATATTGAATAATTTATGTATAAATATTGGGGATGTTGTTTCAGAAGATTTAGAATTGGATCATTTTAATGATGTAGTTTATGAAGGCAAAAGGAAATAAGAACATAATGGGATCTCAAAAGGAATTAATGTTCGTTGAACACTGAGGTTAATATTATGTTTTACTTCCTTAAGTTGTGAGACATGTTCCTATATACAGTATTTTCATAATGTTGCAAACAGAAAAAATGCTGAAATATGGATCTATATTTTTTTCTTGAGTTAAGGTCCATAATACAGAAAAGAATGTGTAAGTGGTATGAATTATTGAATTTTAAATTATGAAAAGAGGATAGTGTTTTATTAATATATTTTGAACTATTAAAATAATTTGTTCGTCAGCCTCTACCTACTCAAATATCAGGAATAAATGGACAATCTGCTGTGATTGTCTCCAGCCTCGCTCTAGACATTTCGATGATACTTTCCTGAGGTATTTCGAGTTGTGAAAACTATGCACCGGGTGTAAGTTGCAACAACCCATTCCACGAGGTTGAATCATTACATATTGCTCATTTAATCTTGATAAATAAATTTAATGACAATTTTTGAAGCATTTAAGTATTGCAGATTGCTCTTTTCTATATGATAATTTTTGAAGGAGTTTTTTAAACAAAACTTATTTCAAATTTAATTTCTTTCATGGTGCAGTTCATATTATCATAAGAATCCATTGATTTGATTCCCAACTCTGTGAAACCAATACTTTCGGAAATATAATTCATCTGTTTGAACAAGAGCTCCAAAAAGCTCCTGTCCACAGGGCGTGAACCAATTTCATGCTGTCGACTCAGCTCATTTAAAAAAAAAACATAAGAAATGGCTGGAAGACCTAACATATCCTTATATCTAACATGAACTGAAAAGTAGAATGTGAAACTAGTAATAAAAAATTTTAATCAAACCACAGTGGTAGCACTTATGACACTTGGTCCTAGGGCATCACTTGAGAATCTTGAAGATTATGCTTTTTTGGATGAGAATCAAAATCACCCAATGGAGGACCCATGGAAAATATAGGTGCGCTATTAAATACAGGTAATCATGTATAATGTATAATGTATAATTAATCAATTTGATTGAGTATGAGAAAAATCCAATAATTCAACTTTTGAATTTACCGCCTTTTCTCCATCCACTTTGGCGGCCATATTGGTTTTGATGACCGGCCTTCAATGTAGGAGGTGTTGGCTCAATAATTTTTATTTTATAGACATTTTAGCGTTATTGGGAGAGGAAACCAAAGGAACCATTTAGAGATAGTTATATCTATTTCGTCGATGATTTTCTCATTTTCGTCATTTTGTATATTTTCTTATGAGATTTTTGGATACGTAGTTCTACGCTCACCTTTGGATAAAAACGTCAGAATCGTAAATATCCAACTAGATAGAAAGTAATTCTGTGTTAGATAAACAAACGCATTCCAAGTATTTGCGACATAAATCTTGCCAGAACGTTCAAAGTTCGAAAAATTCGTATCGCGTCGCCGTAAGAAGCGCAAGGGATCCGACTATCTGTATTCTTGGCAGTAATAGATGGAAGTATGTTTTATAAGTTCAATTTGGGAAAAAGATTTATTGAAGATATATACTTCTGGAATAAGTATCAAACTTTATGTCCGCTGTAGATGTGCCAGAGATAAAAAGAAGAAGATAAAATGCAGATGTGGAACACATGAGTTTTCTTATTTTTCATGCATATTTTACTGCGTTTCGTGAAATTTGTTGTTTATTCTTGAATAACATCGGCAACGAACAGCCATTCGGTATTCATTCGTTCATATTAATATTCAAAATTTATGGACACTTAACACAAGGTGGATTTAGGTTTATTATTTTCTCAAATGATATAACTTTCGAGTTGCGATGCGAAAATATTTGAACGTAAACTCACAGAAACTTTCACAGTTTATGATTTATTTATGTTTATTTTTTATTTATTTATTTTTATTTTTTTTACACTCTAGGAAAATAGCCACACGGTGAAATATGTATTGATTTTAACCATCAACAAATATTCCGCGTGGCTGGGCTATATAACGTCATAACCTCGCTCAGTGTTCCCCAAAGAGGAAAGTATGGACAGTGGACAGTGTCCCCCCAAAGAGGAAAACGCCCGGGCGTTTTCAGTACGTCGTACATAGGTAGTTGGCTTTGCCATCCCTGACCCACTTACGGCAAAAGAATAAACGTCGCTGAACATCGCTCAAGGTTTTTTCATCACAAATGGTTGGAATTCGTAAGGATTTCCATAGATGGGATTCCCTCCCTACCAGTTCGCGACCGATGGATTTAAGTTTCATTGAACACCTTCGGTGTCATTCAGTGTTGGCTAAGTCACACTGATGATTGGTAATAACCATGAAACCCTGGGTTTGCGTCTGCCCTTAAATGACGCTTTACACTTTGGGGAACACTGAGTGATAAGATGATCTAGTACGTTGTGTTTTCAATGCACTTGGTGTACTTATGGTATCTTTATTAATGAACAAATATTTTCTATCAATAACATTCTTAGTCATAAGTTATACAGGGTGAGTTTTTGACTTGTACATTAATTCAAACCATAGATAACTCTCATCAAACAAATCACTTTCTTCATTTAAATTTTTCCAGATTCATCACAGATAGGGCTTCATGCGAGAACGAGATTTATCTCGTCTCGTCTCGTTCTCGTCTCGTAAAGGCGAGACGTGACGAGACGAGACGTTTTCAAAAATATTATAGGCAATACCGAGACCACATACAGCGCAACACGAGAGTCTCATTTTTGGTCTCGTTAAATTTTTTGTATGAAGTTTTATATACGTCTCGATTTTTTTCAACACCCATAGAAAACAATTGAATATGAAGAGTTTCTATTATAATTACCAATATATTTTGTCTATATTATGCATCGACCGTTCTAGAAATACACGATTGTTTAGAAGATTATTAATTCGTTATGACCTTGTGATAATTGAGATTATTTTTCAAGAAAAAATAGAGTTCACAATCATAAAAACAGATGCCATTATGAATTCAATACTTAACGGACAACTTTTATTGCCCCTAAATCCCAATGCTTTGAACATTTCGTCTCTATCTGAACATCTGGAGAAATGTATTCTCTTGTGCTCCTTGTAATGAAGATGTGAACAATTATTGTATACATCTGTGGAACTACGTAGAATAAAACTGGTAAAGAAGTGAAGCTATTCAATGTTTCGAAAAGTGTTATGAGGAATAAGCCAAGAACACCCTCAGTGATCTACCCACTGGGAAGGTATTCTTTGAAACTATATCAAATTGTTCAATTCTATTGAAAAATGTATCGACATCGATGGCCTATTTAAAACATCAACAAAACTTTCGAAATATTGGAAAGCTGAGTTTGAAGAATATTTGCTGTTAGAAGAAGCAAGTAAGAATCAAAATATTTTAAAGTGGTGGAGAGTGATGAAAAAGTTCTTCCTACCCTTTCCAAGATGGCCGATGATTTATTAATGGCTACATCCGTACCTGTTGAAGGATTATTTTCCACAGCAGGTATGATCATGGAAAAAACACGTACATCATTGAAAAATAATGTGATGCAAGCGTGATTATGTTCAAATTCTTGGTCATCGTGTAAATTAAAAGTTGAAATTATCAGTGTTTAAAATTAAGAATAATATGTACATATGCAAATATTTTTGTATAAGAGCTTACTAAATATAGCTTTATAAAATTATTCGTTATTGTATACCAGTTCGTTAGTATATTATAATATTTATTATCATTATTCAGAATTAAGCGAGACGAGACGAGACAACTGATAACGAGACGAGAACGAGACTTAAACGAGACTTAATTTTTTGGGAATTGGCGAGAGCGAGACGAGATTTTTTACACTCTTGCCTACTCTCGTCTCGTGTGAAGCCCTTAGCTCAGATAAAAAGAAAGAGGCATTATTGAAAATGCAGAAATAAATCAGTTTTCTCTTGAATTACCTTGACATGGATATTCAGAATGGAATGAATTTTGGTGTGCAGTTTTCTATAGCTATGACACATACTTAACGATTAACAGAGTTTTTCTACATTGAATGACGGCAACTGTGGCTAATTGCCAATAAGTAAAATAAGACACACGGTGAAATATCTATGGGTTTTAATCATCAACAAATATATTTTTTCAGTCAGTAAAGGTTGTTTTATAGGTAGGTGGCATTGCCATTATGGCCCTCTTACGACAAAAGAATGGACGTCGCTGAACATCGCTCAAGGATTCTTCATCACAGAGGGTTGGAGTTCGTAAGGATTTCCATAGGTGCCGCTGGTGGGATTCTTTCCCTACCAGTTCGCGACCGATGGATTTAAGTTTCCTAGAAAGCCTTCGGTGTCATTCAGTGTCGGCTAAGTGGAACTGATGATTAGTAATAACCATGGAACCCTGGGTCTGTGTCTGCCCTTGAATGATACTTTCTTTTCTAGGGAACACTGAGCGATGAGATGATCTAGCCTGGCCACACGGAATATTTGTTGATGGTTAAAATCAATAGATTCTTCACCGTTTGTCATTTCTTAAAACAAAAAATTATTAAAACAAATGGTACACCAGAAACTATCTGTCAGATGTATTCTTGGATATATTGACAAAATATTATTATTTTTCCTGGAAGCCAAGCAAATTGAGCGAGTTCATTATATGGATAGATGACCACTCTGGCTATGAATTCCAACAAGCGCGCCAAAGCGGACTGTCCTTGGGTAAGTGCTTCCACTTTTCGCGCGCGTATTCTTGGAAACAGCATGCTGTCTAGAGCTTCACACGAGACGAGAATAGGCGAGAGTATAAAAAATCTCGTCGCGCTCTCGCCAATTCCCAAAAAATTAAGTCTCGTTTGAGTCTCATTATCAGTTGTCCCGTCACGTCTCGCTTAATTCTGAATTACGATAATAAATATTATAGTATATAAACGAAATGGATAACAATAATGAATAATTTTTTAAAGCTATATTTATCACGCTCTTATACAAAAATATTTGTACATGTAAGTATTATTTTTAATTTTGAGCACTGAAAATTTCAACTTTGAAATTATTCGATGACCTAGAATTCAAACATGAGCACGCTTGCATAACATAATTTTTCAATGATGTACGTGTTTTTGCCATGATCATACGTGCTGTGGAAAATAATCTTTCAACAGGTACGGATGTAGCCATTAATAAATCATCGGCCATCTTGGAAAGTGTAGGAAGAACTTTTTCATCACTATCCACCACCCTAAAATATTTTGATTCCTACTTGCTCTTTCTAACAGCAAATATTCTTCAAACTCAGCTTTCAAATATTTCGAAAGTTTTGTAGATGTTTTAAATAGGCTATCGATATCGATACATTTTTTAATAGAATTGAACAATTTGGTATAGTTTTCAAAGAATTTCTTAACTTCATACAAAAAATGTAACGAGACTCTCGTGTTGCGCTGTATGTGGTCTCGGTATCGCCTATAATATTTTTGAAAACGTCTCGTCTCGTCTCGTCTCGCTTTTACGAGACGGGAACGAGACGAGACGAGATAAATCCTGCTCTAGCGTGAAGCCCTAGTGCTATCATTTTGCTTGGATGTCTGTAATATTTGGTCGAAAATGCACTTAAACGATGAAGAATTCGAGGGTAAATTTGATACTGTCTGGCCGTTGCCACGATAACTTGAGAACGGAAAGAGATAGCGACTTGAAATTTTCAGGGTAGATGGCGTGTCCAAATACGACGGACAGGTTCGTTAATAGGTATAATCAGTCCAACGGTTTCCGAGTACAAATATTGTTTCCAACCAATAGAGATCCAATCAAATTGATACTTTGTAACTAGTTGTAGAATACCAGCGTGCAGACGTATGTGAAATTTTGTGAGGATCGTATCACCAGAGAATTAAAAAAAAATATTATAATCTTTTTCATCTCACGATAACTTGAGAACGGGAGGAGATAGCGATTTGCAATTTTTAGGGTAGGATGCGCATCCAAATGCGACATTTGAGTTAGTCCATAGAAATATTCGGCTGAATGGTTTTGGAGCCGGCCCGCTAATTTTCGCGGAATTTCTTGAAAATCATATCCTGAAATATCTTGAGATGTAAGTTTTATCTATATTATTGGATAATTATAGAATTTCAATTCCGATAGAATACATATGTCATAATTAATGATCTGAGACGATTCTCTCAATACTTAAGTCTGTTATTAAAATTAAAGAAATGTATTCATATCTTATAAAGCCGAGAAAACGGTCTATATCGATGGTAAATTCTATAAAGAGTGTCCAATAGAGGAGAATGGACAATAGAACATGCGCGCAAAAGCTGCAGACTTCATGTCTTGGATCAATTTTTATTCTACAATACTTTTTCAATGCAAATAGTAAGAAATAACGAATCTAATCAAAATGGGGTTGACTGAATTATTCAGGTAAATAAAATATTCATTTCGGTGCTGAAAATTACGATTTCACTTCCTTCTCTATAAAGAATCTCAACGTCGATCTTACAATTCATTTTGACACTTTCGAGTAGCTCTTTTCAGCTTCGCTTATGCCGACCGTTTCTATGGTCACAGAAATAATTACATGCAAATCAAGCCAGCTACTGCCAGCAGCGGGACAGAAGTGAGTGGACCAAAATGAAGAATATATAATTTAATGAAATATTTATAGACTGCCGTCTTTCATTTTCGCCAAACAAAAACCGAGATTATTTTCGGAACAACCCAATAGTTACCATGTAAATGTAGAGGTTGTAAGTGAAAATATGAACATGAATAAAACTCAGTTTCAGTTTTCACGCGCTAGGTACAGGGCGTTATCTTTGCGTCACAAAATCTGTATTTTGCGAATCTTTTTAAATACCGAAGGATAGGTAAACTAAGCAAATTGACTTGAAATGAAGTGATGTGATAATTTTACTAAATATAGTGACAAATCAAATTACTTATTTTTGAGTCATGTGTCAAATTGCATCCAATCACCTCTAGATTACAGCGTCTATTTCACTCATATCGAAATCTGACCAACCACAGATCGAACACAGCTCGTATTATCGCGAAAACAGCAACTATCTTTGAATTATGATTGGTCTTCCAACTTTGGTGTTTTCAACGACTCAACCATGGATACGGACTGTTTGACAAATGATAAATATAAATTACAGACGTCAACATGAGTCATTTTGTTGGTGAAATAGTTTAATGAAATATCACTCGTGATTGAATTTATCATATAAGTATGTCTTTTATTTCTCAACTCAACTGAGTTGCTTAGAGAAACCACCACTCTTCTTTCGGAGTACTAGTGATAATACCCTACATGTGGTGTTTTCAGATTGACAATCAATTATTGTATTGGAAATTATTAAACATCAGATTGACAATAATATTTTTGAAATCTACAAATTAAAAAATTATCTTATCGAATAGACCTCAGGCTTTGATGAATATTCAAAATTTTGTCATAGAGAAACCTTCAAGCCTGTTGCTCAAGAATATGACAAAATTATATCGGTGTTGTCAAGGTCCTAGGGGTATTACTACTGAAAATAGAGGTACTACGATTATAGTTTCTTCTACATTCATCATATTGACCCAATATATGAATAAGTAATTCTGAAAGGATGCTTTGGGAGCTGTTGAGCATAGAAAACAGAATTCCTATATTAATGAAAAACATAATTATTACATATACGCCAAACACATTTTAGAGGACATGAGTTTGATCAAAATAACAGATTCTTCATATCGAATATGAATATATTAGGTATAGAAGCAGTAGAAATAAACAGGCACAATGAAAATTCTTAAAAATAATATCTCTGAAAGAATTGGTTTCGCAGAGTTGGGAACGATATTGTATTGATTTCACTTTTAAAATTACTCTAATAGCCATTCAGTATCACAGGAACTTCTACTATTGAAGTGTATGAGCTAATTTTTTTAACCTTGGCTGTATTGTGACCGTCTAGTCTAGTGAATTGGTAGGACTACTTATACTTGCGTTGTATGGGCAACCCAAGTTTCACTCATAGTCTAGTCAACAAGTGCTTTTTTAGTAAAAATTTTTGCGTATTCTCCGTAAATTATGATTGAGGTTTCATTCGATTTGGAATGGCATGTTGACAGTTTTTGAGAAAATGCTACGGCCGCTCGCAAAAATTGCAATAGTTATTAAACAATTTAGTGAAAAAAAAGAAGGGGGCTTGGTTTTTCACCCATATCTCAAAAAATATCTGAGATAATTCAAATTTGAAGAAAGATTCAAGAAGAGGAGGAAATTTACTGAAAAAAAGTGCACTTCGGTGCACTAGGACCAATATTTATAATATTCCCAGGTGGTTTAATATACTACCGAAAATGGGTACTCCGGCTTATGTAAGCTTCGCCTCCTCCGGACCATTCATGAATAAATATTATTTGAACTTATTAAATATGGAAATAAAAATTGAAAGAATTCAGACATCTGCAGAATAGATCAATGAACAATAATCCGTGTTCCAAAAATTATTATCGAGATTTTTCAATTAGTTATGGCTTTGTTAATTAACAATTTTTTGTAGCACAAACATTGAAATTGCATATCGAAAATTGTTAAACTATCAATCTGAGAATTTTTTCCTTTCGTGGAGCTATTTTTCAAAGGTCTAGGAATAGATTCCCGTTGGAAAATTTGAAAAATTGTTAATTTTCGCTTTGTTATTAACAATTTACTCAAGACAAAAATTATAAAGCTTCAATTATGTTTTCAAAAAAAATTTTAGATAAACAAGGTAGGTATTGGTTTATAATAATTTGTTAAACAATAGGAGATAATAATTATTAAAAATTATTCCCAAGTAGTTGCTGATCATAAGAAACGGATCAATAGTAATATTATAAATTGAATCTTTATAATTTTTCACTTACTTGAATTGTTAATAACAAAACGAAAATTAACAATTTTTCAAATTTTCCGAAAGGAATCTACTCCAAGACCTCTGATAAACAGCTCCACGAAAAGAAAAAAATCTCAGAATAATAGTTTATCAATTTTCGACTTGCAATGTTAATGATCGTGCTACAAAAAATTGTTAATTAACAAAGGCATAACTAATTGAAAAATAGTGATAAACATTTTTGGAACACGGATTATTGTTCATTGATCTATTCTGCAGACGTATGAATTTTTGAAATTTCTTATTCTCATATTTAATAATTTTAAATAATATTTATTCATGAAAGGTCCGGAGGGGGCGAGGCTTACACAAGACGGAGTACCCGTTTTCAGTAGTATTTTCAACCCTCTGGGAAAATTAAAATATGGGTCCTAGTACCAGGAGTTGGGTTTTTTTTAGGAAATTTCCTCCTCTTCTTGAATCTTTTTTTAAATTTGAATTATCTCAGATATTATTTCAGATATTGGCGAAAAACCAAACCCCTTTCTTTTTTTGCACTTAATTCTTTATAACTATTGCAATTTTTGCTTAGCAATTTCACAAAAACTATCTACATGCCATTGCAAATCGAATGACACCTCAATCATAATTTTCGGAGAATACATAAAAATTTTGAGTAAACAAGCACTTGTTGACTAGACTATCATTGAAACAAGGAAAATGGGCTATGTGAAGGTTCAAACAACGGTTGTGTGTTCAGATACGTATGGTTTGCGTAACTGGGGGAAAAGAAAGCTTAGAAAAACTCCCAGAAGTGTGATCACCATAATCAGACAAAGATACGTCAAGCAACTGGTACCTTCATATTTCTACAATATTTGAGAACAATGAAGAGAGCACCTGGTGGGCCGTAAGGTGTACCTGCAATATGACATTGGAATATTCACATTAATTCACTCCTTAGGTGATTAAAAAGCAGTGCCAGACCTCATCACTCTTTCTTCCTAAGCCAGTGCTTGACTTACAGCTATCGTGAGACGCAGAATATGAACAGAGGAACAATTACACTCAACCGTATTAACATTCCTGCTTACTGATGCTTCAAATTGCCTTTTGTATAGAACGGTCCAAACATCATTAATGCTCTATAATATTTCCACAAAGCTCAGACACAAAACGCAATCAAAATATCATAGTAATCCTGACGTATACATGAACTTAATGAACTTTATTGCGTCTGGGTTTTCCCTTTACACCGATGGTATCATATTAAACACATCAATAATGAAGATGAAATACAGAGATTCATTAATAATCCAGAACCTAATACCAGTAGATTGATAACACAATATAAGACAATCTGAAAGATTCACCGAGGACAGACGAGATGCATTCAAAAGGGCACAACAACCGGGTGCTTACAATGGAAAACACCAGATAGGCTTTAAATTCTCCCTTGACACAGAACACTAATAATTGACTTACTTGTAACATGTCGAACACTAATAATATATGAATTTAATGAATTGTTGAATGTTGAACCTTCGGGAACAAAAGAGAGCGAATACGTCCAAGCTTTTCGCTTTAATATTCCCTCAATCTTAAGTGGCTTCGGTTCTCGAGTGCACGGCTCGCTTGCCCTCCTTTTCTTGTAAACAATCACAGATTCTCCCTGTCATATTTTCCTTACGTTATTGGAGAGCGTCAGCTGAGTAAGGGTCCGTTCCATTCTATGTAATCTCTTCAATATCAATGGATTCTTATGATTGAACTGCATCATAGTTATAATTCCAGAGATAGAGGAAGAAATATCGTTTGTGGTCATACCACACTTAATATTCTGGATACCGTCCGAACATTGAAGCCCAGCAGCGTCAAGCAGGATAAGTATTTGGATGGGTGACCGATTGGAATACCACGTGCCGTAAAATTTTCACAATTTGGCTTCTGCGTGTCCATTTTCAAGAATTATCCTAATTAAATTCAAAACTTACATCTAGGACTCACCTCATGTTGGATTTACATCTCGATTTACATACATCACAAAATTATAATTAGAGAATTCTATGAATTCATATAATTAAGAATAATAATAGAAATTTTGGAAAATCATATCTCCGAAAGTATTAGTCTGTTATAGTTGTGGTTGATATAAATGGATTCTTAGATGAAACTGCATCTTAAAAAAATTGAATATGAAATTTGTAATGTGAAAAAAATATTTCTTTCGTTACTCCGAAACCACCAGGATTTTGCCCAATAACGAACTTGACCAAGAAATTTGTCTCCCAAACCTATTCTGAAAATTTCAACTGTTAAGTTTATTCTTTCGAGAATTATCGTGGTTACGGCTGGCCGGACGGACGGACGGCCGGACAGAATTGATTTTGACCATGGATTCTTGATCAGTTAGTCGAACCAAAACATTAAAGATGATTTTCAGCGTAAAATTCGAAATTTACACACATTTGGTCAAATTGATGAGCACTCCATTCTGAGGAGTGACAAAATGTATGCGGTTTCTGGACATAAGTCAGGATAGTATATTGAATTTCAGAGTAAATGTTTTGGCGCGCTTACTCACCTTAACAGAGTGCCTATCGATTTGCTCAAATATCTGTAATTTTCGAATTTTAGACCGAGAATAGTTTTTAACGATTATTTTCGACTCACTGATGAAGAATCCGAAGTCAAACTTGATTTCGTCCCGCCGTCAGCAAGATTACGCTCAAACGCAATGACTTAGAGAGTTGAAATTTTTAGAGTAGGTTTGGAGTCCAAATGCACAGGCTGAGTCCGTAAGTGGACGAAATTCGTCTACCATTATAGGCATCTGGAATTTAATTTTTCCGATAGCTAGAAAAATACTAATCTCATCGGATCTGAAAAATACCCACGCAAAATTTTATAAGGATCGCACGAATAGAAAATAAGAAAAAAATCTGTAAACTATTCGTCGAATATCGTTGAAATTTCGCAAGGGCCTTCAAAACCTTATTTAACAGTAAAGTTCTAGATTTGAACTTGATCAGATATTAAGGAAATACAGAATAATCACAAAAAATATGGACTTTTTTTTGTACGCTTATTTTTATAGTCTAAGTATTCCTATAAAACGAGGATAGATATACTTTTCTGTGATAGATCTATCAGATTCTATGAATATGTTGGTATCTTTTATAGTTTAAATTTATCTGTGGTTTAAATATCAATTATTATTTTCAATGACATGACTGTCAAAACGAAAATAGCTAACCATTAAGAAATAAGGAAGGAGCTATGAGTAGTAGTTAGGGTGACCGCGAAGGTCTACCAATATGGTCACCACGCATTGAATAAAGAAGGTTAAAATATGGCATACGATACACCTTTCGATCACACATAACCAAAGAATGAGTCAAAGTAAGTTTACCAAGATGGCTATTTCCGTCGCCTCTTAAACAATGATCCAGACGCCTATCACTCTTTCACAAATCACAAACGGTGTGGAGAGTATCGACAACAGAGAAGAAGAACTTAACCTTACATTTCTAGAAACATTTCATAAGATGAGTTCATCCACTCTGTGATATCCTTACACTTGAAAAATTGGTGTAGATGTTACTACTATTGTGTTAGTTGAATGTATTATGTCACTATTCAAACTCCAAAGTCTATTGTTCAACATTATCAACAGAAAATAGGTTTCAAATGTTTCCCCAGTGTAATCAGACGTATTGGTAAGTATACGGATATTGTAAAATTGAAGGTCCAGTTTTTCACTTGCAGGCTCCCAAATTCTGCGAGTGTTCTTGTAGCCTCGCAGTTTCTTTATGAATACAGAAAATTTATGTAAAGGTACTCAGATTTCACGGTCGACTTCAAATCCCCTCCAAATAAACAGCAAACTTCGCATCCGGAATAAATATTGAAATTTATTACCGATAGAGGATTGCATTCAAATATGTAAATGGTCCTGAAAATTTTTGAACTCCCTCTGGAAACCAAGTTCAGGGCGGAACTTCTGAGCAGCACATATATTTTTATTTTTGCAATGAAACTTCCGAAGCTGTTTTGCGTTCACTTTAATTTCTCCAGAGATACGTCCGCAAAAAATGTCACAGAGATACAAAGCATAAATTCGTTAGGACGAACCGAATCGATTTTATGGGATAAATTTTAAATTTCTCAAGAAAATCATACAGTTCTTCTCATAAGTAATCGACTTCTTATTCGTTGAATGTTTTGAATTCAGAATATAGGGGACAAAATGGATTTACTTCCATTCAATTGATATAATAATATTTCAGTTTCAGTGGACATTTTTTTCCCTGGATCAGTGACTGCTTGTGACTTACAAAATATGCGTATCGCATTCCAAAACACAAAGAGTATTTCGAACGAATATTTTCTAATTCTTTCATAATTCTTTGTTCTTCCATCCTGACACTTCTGAAGAGATTTAGCGTATAATAGCAGCGTGACCAAATCATTCATCAGCTGGCTGTGATGATATTCCAGTTAGAGTCATGAGGCAAGCTTACCCATACATCTGCGGAATTTTGACAGACTCAATAAATCACTCTGTCTTGAGAAAAACATTTCCCGAAAGACTGAAAATCGGTCTTAAAATCCCTATCTTTAAAATTGGTTCAAGCCCTGTGGCCAGGAGCTTTCTGGCTCTCTTGTTCAAACAGACAAATTATATTTCCGAAACTATTGGTTTCTCAGACTTGGGAATTATATCAATGTATTCTTATGATGGAACTGCATCTTAAAGGAAATTCAATTCAAATAATAGTTTATTTATCAAGATTAAATGAGTAATGTGAGAATGAGAACTGCACCATGGAAGAAATCGAATTAAAATAGCTTGAATGAATTTGACTCTCTCTTATAGAATAGAATGACATGTACGAGTATGAACACAGATCATATAATAAAGCATAGATATAATAATAATAGCATTCTGAAATTTCGAAAAATTATATCTCCGAAAGTATTAGCTTGTTGGAGTTGGAAATGATATCAATGGATTTTTATGGTGAAACTGCATCTTAAATAAAAATTTTATTTGAAATTTGTTGCTTAAAAAAAAATTTTTTTTTCGTTACTCTGAAGCCTTCTGGCCTATTTTGCCCAATAATGAACTTAACCGAGATATTCATCTCCCTAACCTACTCAGAAAATTTCAACTGCCTAGGTCATTCCGTTCGAGAGTTATTGTAGAAAAAAATTTTTAAAATTTTCAAAAAATTTTTTTTCACTTTGCGGTAATCTGGTTAATACAAAACTTCACATGTGCATAAAGGTCATGATTCTATAATTGGATGCTAAATTTCAAATAGATTGAGTGATCGGTTTCGGAAATATACATAAAAAATGTTTTTACTAAAATCGGCCATAACTCCGGAACCGCTTGATGCATTTCGCCCATTAACGAACTTGTCCGAGATATTTACGCTTCAAACCCACCTTGCAAATGTCAATCCACTAACTCCTTTCGTTCGAGAGTTATCGTGCCTACGGCCGGCCGGACCGGCCGAACAGAATCGATTTCGACCTCGGATTCTTGATCAGTGTCGAACCAAATCGTTTGATACCATTTTCAGCCAAAAATTCGAAAATTACAGACATTTGGGCAAATTGATAAGCACTCAGTTCCGAGGAACTAGAGCGCCAAAAAGGATGATCGAGGCATGGTCGATAATTATAGATCAATTACAATATTGAGTGTTTTTGCGCGTATGTTCCGAGGAACATCGCGTTATCATTTTGCCCAAATGTCTGTAATTTTTGAATTTTTCGACGAAATAGTCTCAAATGATTGGGTCTGACTGCCCGATTACGAATTCGGTGTCAAATTTGATTCCGTCCGGCCGGCCGGCCGTTGCCACGATAACTTGAGAACGGAAAGAGCTAGCGACTTAAAATTTTCAGGATATGTGGCGCATATTAATACGACGGACGAGTTCGTTAGTGGATATAATCGGCCCAATGGTTTCCGAGTAATAATTTTGTTTTCAACCAATATTAATCCGATCGAATTGAAACTTGGAGAATAGTTGTGGAATATAAACCTAAGCACGTTTGTGAAATTTAATGAGAATTATATGACTAGAAAATTAAAAAAAAATTATTAAAAAATAATTTTTTTGTCACAGTCTGCTTTGTTAGGGTAAAGTGATATTTTGAACGTAGGAAGACATATATCAAAAAGTTTTTATTCAACATCTATGCTTTAAACCTTCGATATATAATTTGGTAAGTTTATCAAATTGGGTTCAGAATATCTTCAGTGAAAACAAAACTGGAATATTAGCTAAGTTTCAATTGATATAATATAATTTTCAGGGTAGATAAAATCAGGGTAGAATAAATATCTTGGATAAGTTCGATATTATAATTTAAATTCTTTTGTGATGCAGTTCTATTATAAGTATCCATAGATATCATTCCCGACTCTGAGAAACCAATAATATTGGAGATGAATTTTCAAAGTTTGAACAAGAGCGCCAAAGCTCCTGTCACCAGGAGTTATTCTCGAATTTCAGAATAACTGTCAACAAAATAATTCTGAAGATTTTCGTTAAGTGTCTGACGAAGGAGTCTGATATAGACTCCGAAACGTTACGATATAGTTGTTTCTTCGTTGGTGTTGTTTCGTTGTTGTTTGTTAGGCAACATTGTTCAATTGATTGCTTCTGACAAATATCTTGTGTTACAGAAGCAAATCACAGAATAATAATTTTTTTATTTTATAGATATTTTTCAGAGTTTGGGAGAGAAAACCCTGAAAGTAACATTTTAATAATGATTATACCTCCCACAGTATCCTTTAATGATTACATAAATTTGAGTATTTACCATATTTTGGTTGAGCCATTCGTGACCTATGATGGCCTCAAATCGATGTATTTCCAAACTATGCTACTTCTCTACAAGATTTAGATAATCCTTGATCTACGATTGAATAATGCCGCATGTGAACAGCGAATGGAAATATATAAAATAAAGTCTATGATCCTATGTGTTTCTGTGAACGTAACATACTAATTATTAAGATTAAACTGTCAGTTGGAATCTACTTTCAAATATTCGATTCGAAATTTTCTAGGAAATTAATGGATTAATTGATAATTATGGAATTTTAAATAATAATAATTATATTCCAAGAATAATTGGCGATGATCAAATTAAGGACGATCTTAAAGTGGGAACAATTGGTGAATATTGAATTGAAGTTCTCCTTACTCGCTCAAGCTCTTCGAGAGCTTATGAGAGGTAATATACAATACAATATAATTGTTTCATTAGTGGGATATTACATAATGCTGCATTATAACAATCGAGTGAGTAGAAAAGTTTACTCAATTTCTTTGAATTTCAAGTATTAGATGATTGATTTTTTTTGTTCTACAATAGATTTCAGTAATAGCTTCCTATGTTCAACGGTGAAATGCAGCATAGTACTAGCACGTTGTGAGATATCTAAACATTTTACCTCAGCCGAATCTGGAAAAAATGGTAATAATGAAAAATATGTATTACTTAATGAAGGAAATCTATGATCAAAATTAATGTACAACTTGAAAACCCCCCATTCAATCCAGGATAACGATATTGACTATAACAGAATATTATCCATAAAAGACCCATGTGATGATTCCATAATCCGCTCATAATATAGGTCCAATATAACTGTTAATAAACCGTCAATCCACTCGCCGCACCCTAATAAATAATGAAATAGGCTGAACTTTTCCAGATTAGAGGGCAGAGTTATCGTCATTTTCTATGAGACCTCTAGCCCGCCTTGAAGTAAAGCCCATTTTATGCGAGCAATCTCGCAATATATACGCCGTAATAATAAATTATGAATAGATGGTTATTCCACGGAGGGCTCAGTGTGTGCCGTCGATTTATTGCCGCTTACAATGGCCCCAGAATAATACAGGGATCGTAAAACGGATTCTCCTAGCAGTTTAATTATTGAAGGCAAGTGTGTGATGACTGCATAATAAATATCTGGAGAAGTAGCCTGAGGTGGTTACATGATATTTAGGTATGTTCAGGGGGAACTACGTGTCGGACAAGCTGAACAAGATGGCCAACATGTGTACCACTGATGTGAGTTCAAGGTAGATCAGATAGTAGTGATAGGACATCTCCTTTCCTGATGCTATAATCCTGTACACAAATATTTGCTATGTTATCTTGGCACTTCTTCTCATTTTCAAACTGGTTTGGGCAGATTTCACTGTAGACAATATAAACATGCAGGATATCAATTAGGTGAACATTAAAATAAGGTGTACTGTGGCTAAATGCCAAATAACTAAAACAAGACACACGTTGAAATATTCATTGATTTTAACCATCAACAAATATTCCGCGTGGCCGGGCTAGACACCTCATCGTTCAGTATTCCCCAAAGAGGAATCATTCAAGAGCAGACACAGACCCCAGGTTTCCTCATCGCAGAGGGTCGGAGTTCGTCAGGATTCTCCATAGGTGGCGCTGGTGGGGTCCTTTCCCCTACCGGGTCTCAACCGATGGAAATAAGATTCCTAGAACGCCGTTCAAGTTTCATTCAGTGTCTGGCTAAGTCACACTGATGATACATATATTCTTTTGACTGAGAGTTTTATATGTGTTAGCAGAGGTTGATTGAACGGGGTACCATACAATTCTGCGCATGATACAAGAGCTTAGGGAAAAAACCTCAGCAAAAACCCTGTCTCCCCGTGAGTGTTGTGATTTGTAGCTATTGTTCGCAAAATTTGCTGAAATTTAGAAATATTGATAGGCCTTTATTTCTTCAATATAGACTCCTTCGTCAAAAAACGGAGAGGTTTCTCCAAGGTACCCAAAACTCAAACTGAAAAATGAAAAGGCAAGAGGGGAAGAACGAACAAACTAAAAATAATACATAACCTTTCAAAAGTCTCCTCTCACAAATATACTCTTCTGTTGGCGCATGGGATCTCTTGGAGAAGAATCGCCTCCGCTAGTTCTCAAAGATATTGATCTTAGAAATCCCTTCAATATTTGAATTCAAAAAGGAAATTTTTGCTCGTAAGGCCAGGAGGGTCTCTTTCAAAACCAGATCTGACCAGTCCAAGTGATGATTATTCAGAACTTCAGATGATTGGCAATAACCATGAAACCCTGGGGTCTGTGTCTGCAGAGCAGACACGTTGAAGACGAATGTTAGGAAAGTAACTCAATTAACCCTAAGGCGCTTGATATAAAAATCCTACAAACATGACATAGCCAGACATGTGAAGATTTAACGGGAATTCCGTAAAAGGAGCAAAGAATACCTAATCATTCTGCTGGTAACTGGTGACAAGTGTTTCTGCTAACAGGGCAACCAAGAAACCAAGGAAAAGAGGGAAAGGACACTGAAAAAAAATGGTTCAAGCCTGGTGAACAGAAGCTTTTTGGCGCTTTTGTTCAAACAGACAAATTATATCTCCGAAAGTATTATTTTCTCAGAGTTGGGAATGATATCAATGAATTCTTATGATAAAACTGCATCATTAAAGAAATAAAATTTAAAAAAAGTGTCGTTTAAAATAAAATGTTTCAAAAATGATCATTTAAACAAGAGCGCAAAAAAAGAGCAAACTACAATGCTTCAAAACTTGTCATTAAATTTATTTATCAAGATTAAATGAGCAATCTGCAATGATTCAACCCCGTGGAATAGGTTGTTGCAACTTACACTCGATGCATAGTTCTCACAACTCGAAATACATACGGAAAGTATCATCGAAATGTCTAGAGCAAGGCTGGGGCATTTATTCCTGATATTTGAGTAGGTAGAGGCTTACGAGCAAATTATTTTGATACTTCAAAATATATTAAGTAGGAACATTATGAAAATACTGTACATAGGAACATATCTTACTACATAAGGAAGTAAAATGTAATATTAACCTCAGTGGACAACGAACAGTAATTTGTTTTGATGATTCCATTATGGTCTTCTTTCCTATTGCCTTCATAAACTACATCATTGAAATGATCCGATTCTAAATCTTCCGAAACATCCTCCCGAATTTATACGTAAATTATTCAATATGCAACCAGACAATATTATTTTCGGTTCCAAAACAGTCTTGTATATATTCACAAATTCAAGAATCGGATACTTGTTTTCAAACTACCAATTCACATGACTCTAATAGCTATATAAGATGATATTTATGAACAGTGAACCCATACAGTGAATACATATAGAACTACAATGTATTATTGAAATTTTGAAAAATCATATCTCCGAAAGTATTAGCTTATTAGAGTTGAAAATGATATCATTGGATTCCTATGATAAAATTGCATCTTAAAAAGAGTTGAATTCAAAAGTTGTAATGTAAAAAAAAAAATTGTTCTCGTTACTCCGAAACTATTAGACGTTAGTTGACGTCTGTAATTTATATTTATCATTTGTCAAAACGTCCGTATCCATGGTTGAGTCGTTGAAAACAGCAAAGTTGTAAGACCAATCTTAATTCGGAGACAATTGATGTTTTCGCGATAACATAAGCGGTCTTTGACCTGTATGGTTGGTCAGAATTTGATAGGAGTGAAATAGTCAGTAGTAATATAATAAGAGAGTGAGAATAAATTGAAAATAATTTGACAGATTTTTTGAAAACTTCTTGTCAGGCAATAGTCACGAGAGCCGCAGGTCTCGAGTGGCTATTTCCAAATGGCAACAAGTTTGAAAAAAATCTGTCAAATTATCTTCTAATTTATGGAACTCGCGAGTTATATTTGACTAGATTATTTTTTGATTCACAAATTTTTACAATAAAAAAGATCAATAAAACTATCATAAAATTATACCTGTTATACTTATTAAAGTAAAGTTCTTGAACTAGTTTTGCCGTTTTATTCCACATTGTCTTTATTACTGCTTCTTTATAATTATTTCCGTCTTTTCTTTTCATGTTATAAGCACAATCTTTCAAAATCAATGCCAGAGTAGCTGTTGTAGTAGATTGATCCAGAATATAATTGTCTCCGTATAGACTGATTACTTATTAGCGTATTTTTCGAAGTAGTTTCTAAAATCTTTTTTGTTATTTCTGCTTCAGAAAAGGTACTAAAACGATAATTTTCACCCATTTTATATATCGCGTTGACGCAATTAGGTAATTATATTGACAACTATCTGACATTTGCTAGCCAAATAAAAGCCATAGTGATTAATCCCGAGAATAATCACAAGAGATTTATTCCCACTATAATGATGACATAATTGGTTGAAACATACCCTTGTGACAAATAAAGAAGCATTTCATTGGTTTTGAGAAACGTCAAAAATAATCGTTGAAACAACATAATTATATCCTACAAACCGAATGCAGTATTTTTCCACATGTCCAATTTTGATTCTAAACTACCCTGGGATCCACTCAAAAAAAAGGATTGCAAAAAGGTGTTCAACAAGGATCAATCGATGTTTACAAGAAAATGGAGGGCATAAATAGCATTGATAACAAATTTATTAGTTTATTTATTTATTTTACTACTGAATTATTCAATTATTCGCTCAATTACTTCTTGCTAAAACATTATGTCAAACCTTAGCAAGTTTCACGCATCCATACACCAAGAATTACGATTTATTCGGACGCATGATGTGATCATTTTCATTTCAAAGGTTTTCCAATTATTTCCAAACGAATTTTCAACATTTATAATTTATAAATATCTCAATAGGTAGAAAACCATGGCCGATTGGTATAGGGAATGCTATTTATGATTCATACATTATATAACTTAGCATCGAGGTCAAGCAAAAAAGCACAGCATTGTAGTTAAAAAAATTGAGTGTTTGTAGTAGAAATTTATCAGTATTATAATATAATATAATATATTTAGATGAGTAATAGAAGAGAATGGAAGTATTTCACCGTCAACTTCACGTCACGGCTCTGCCATCTTTACTTAAATTCACACAAAGCACTCTTGACTCTACTCGTCTAAAGCTAATATACGGCATGAGGGCCTCATGTTCAATTTTCATGTAACAGCAAAATGTTCTATTCATCGGGAGCTCCTCTAGCATGATGTTAATTCAAAGTGTTCCATCTTCATGGTCATCTTTATTAGAGTGGGTTGGAAACCATTTCATGTTGAGGGAAACGTAACAAAGATATATTCGGGATAATAAAATAATTATTCTTGAAGGTTCCACCCACTGGCAGAGTTAATCTGAGCTTAAATCTACTGTCTACTGTCATTGGTGAAATAAAAATCTTGAAGAAATATAATGGATTACTTTCCATGTAATAATAGTGTATTTTTCAATGATCTTATTATGACTGAAATGGTCGTAAAAGTCAATTTTAGTTTTTGCGCGTATATGTTCTGGGGAACATCGCGATATTTTGCCCAAACGTCCGTAATTGTCGAATTTTTCGCCGAAAACGATTGAGTTCGACTCCCTGATCAAGAATTCGAGATCAAATTTGATTCTGTCCGGCCGGCCGGCCGTTGCCATGATAACTTAACAACGAAAAAAGATAGCGACTTGAAATTTTCAGAGAAGGTGGCGCATTCCCCCATATGTATGGTTTCCGAGTAATAATTTTGTCTACAACCAATACTAATCCGATCGAATTGAAACTTGGTGAGTATTTGTAGAATTTAAACCTCAGGACTTTCATGAAATTTTGTGAACATCGTATGGCTACAAATTTTTAAAAAACATTATTAAGAAATATTATTTACGTCACGATAACCTAAGAAGGGAAAGAGATAGCGACTGGAAAATTTCAGGTAAGGTTGAAAATCTGAATGCACCATTTGAGTTCGTTTATAGTCATAATCGGTAAAACTGCTTTGGAGTTATACCCATCTGAACTTTGGTTGTTATTTCCTCAATAACTCAATAAATACAAAACCGATCCAATTCAAACATGGTCATTAGTTGAAGAATGGCAAGGCGAAAATTCTTGCAATATTCTGTGAGGATCGTATGGTTAGAAAATTCTTAAAAAATCATAGAAAATTATTGAAAAAAATTCTATATATCAGAAACTATTCGTCCGATATATCTGAAATTTTGCAAAAGCCTTCAGAACCTAACTCTACTACCAAGTTCCAAGTTTGAACATGATCAAATCTATATTGTTGGAGATCCGAGCAGCCTTGTGTGAGTTCAGTATCTGGATGGGTGAGCGTTGCCTTGACAACTCTCGAACGGAACGAAATAGGGACTTGCAATTTTCAGGATAAGTTGCACATCTGAATGGGAGAGTTAAGTTTGCTGTTGGCCATAATCAGCCCAACGGTTTCGGAGTTATACCCATCTGGAATATTATTTCCTCGATAACTAAAAAAATTGGTTCAAGCAATGTCGTGAAGTCAGAAGCTTTTGCGCGTATGTTCTCTTGTCCATTCTTCTGAATTGGACACTCTTAATCGAATTTACCATGGAACATTTGGAGTGTCCAATACAGGAGAACAGACAATAGAGTTCACCATGGTAAATTCGATTAAGAATGTCCAATAAAGGAGAATCGACAAGAGAGCATACGCGTAAAAGCTTCTGACTTCACGTCAGTGCTTGAACCAATTTTAATTAACCAGTGATATCTACGGTAACAATTTTTTACACCGTAAGTTGCACCCTGTAATAAACTAAACAGTAACAAAAATAGGATATTCATTTAAAAAAAATTATAACGTCACCATTTTCTTTCTTACTTTATCCACACACTTTATACTGGGTGGTCCTACTTATTCGCCTTTCATCGCCATAGCCAGTGAAAGCCGATTTCTTGATTTTTTTCTACTGTGGTCATGGAAAGGAAGATTGTTAGCATATTCTTAAAATATTTTTGCATATACAGGTTGTTCCACTCGAAAGAAATTTACTGAAGTCAGGTTTTTTCACCGATAATATCCTATATATTTTTCAGTAATACGATTACTGTTAAGTATTGATGAAACTTCTCCATTAAAACTTTTCGAAAATTCTTGGTATTTTTCGAGTTATTCAAAGAAAAAAGAAATTTTCGAAGACTCAGTTGACATGGAAAAAATAAGGAATTATCATAGAAAAATCAGATAAGCAGCAATTTTCTCAATTCTAAGACTTTTCCTATTCGTTTCAAATATGTTTTTCAACATCGATACATACTGGGTGTTCCGAAATTTGATTAAAATTTCATCGACTTTCAAAGAGCCTTAACTCACTTGAATCTAATGGAACACACTATATTCCACGATTTCAAAGGTTGAAATCCGGATATCGTTCAGCATAAACTCGGGATGCCAGAAGGCAGTTTTCTGAGCATATTCCAATCATCAAAATCATATCAATATACGTCTTGCATCCCGTATGTTCACATTTTCCAGATGAGTTCTAAAGAACTTAGAATTAAAATAATAAGAATCGTGAAATTGAAGAAACTGTTGATTTTAACTTTACTATGACTTGGAATTTTTCGATAGGTAAATTATTAAATTGTTTTTCAACTTCTGAAATTCTGAAATAAAAAAAATTTAGGGTGAACCATTTGATTTAAGTTAAGGCCCTTTGAGAGTTCAGTATATTTCTCTCAAATGGAACACCCTGTATATGCGAAAATATTTTAAGAATATGCTAACAATCTTTCGTCACATGACTACAGAAGAAAAAAAATCAAGATATTGGCTTTCACTGGCTATGGCGATGAAAGGCGAATAACTAGGATCATCCTGTATATACTTATCACACTTGGGAAAACTATATACGCATAAATAATTTTCGTTAGTTGTACTGTGCAAAAAATCATAGAAAGTATCTTTATGCCTTACCATTTATATAAGAGAGGTTTCAATCAAGGAAACTCTGCTTAACAACCTTTTTCAACAGAAAATTTGAGTCATTATTCAGTATTTAGAATATATCCAAGATTCTAATAGTCACATTCCAAATTTTAAGGGATTTTCTTCGAAACTTCAAGTACAATAACAAGCCAATTCAAGATCTCATTAAAATGAATAATGTCAGATTTCCTTCCACAGGACATGAGGAAAGTATCGCAAACATTCGCCTGATGCACGTTCAATTTATGATAGTTCCTAACAATCAATTATATATATAATATTGTGATAAAACACCGCAAAAATGTTTCTTGAATGAATGAGTTCTTTCCACGAATGTAAAAGTTTGTCAATTAGGTATAGGGAAGTCAATGAATCTCATGCACTCTTTTGAAATCACGTCAGTCAATATGACCATAATTTTTTTTAACAGTACTGGCATCGGCTCAGAAGCTTTAGACCAAAAATTTGTTTTGAACTAATGAATTTATTCTACATATTATGTCAATGTTTGTCAATTATGCATGTGTGAGTTCACCTTCCACGGTCAATATTATCGAAGCAATATTATTGACTCAATATTAGGCGAAAAGCGGTGCCCTCACACAGGTCAATAATATTGCTTCAATATTATTCAGTTAGGAACTAGCTTCGAGCGGAGTCGCATGTACCAGAGTAATTTCTCCGTGATTGCGAGTGACCTCCTAATGGCATTAATTGAATCATTAGGTGTTTGTTTATCCAGAAGGAATATCATTGCTCCCTAATAATGTACATTGGAATCATACACATCCGTTCTTGCTAGCAATTTATTTTTGAATCTTTAATTTTTGGCGCTATAGTTCTTCGGAACTGAGTGCTTACCAATTTGACCAAATGTCTGTAATTTTCGAATTTTTGGCTGATAATGGTCTCAAACGATTTGGTTCGACTCACTGATCAAGAATCCGAGGTCGAAATCGATTCTGTCGAGCCGGCCGGCCGTAGGCACGATAACTCTCGAACGAAAGGAGTTAGAGGATTGAAATTTGCAAGGTGGGTTTGGAGCGTAAATATCTCGGATAAATTCGTTAATGGGCGAAATCCATCAAGCGGTTTCGCAGTTATGTCCGATTTTAGTAAAAATATTTTTTATGAATATTTCCGAAACTGATCACTCGATCTATCTGAAATTTAGCATCAAATTGTAGAATCATGATCTTTATACGCATGTTTTGTATTGACCAGCTTGCCGCAAAGTGTAAAAAAAAAAAATTTGAAAATAAAAAAAAAAAATTTCTACAATAACTCTCGAACGGAATGAGCTAGGCAGTTGAAATTTTCAGAGTAGGTTAGGGAGATGAATATCTCGGTTAAGTTCGTTATTTGGCAAAATAAGCCAGATGGTTTCGGAGTAACGAAAAAAAAATTTTTTTTTAAGTACAAATTTCAAATTCAATTTTTGCGCGTATGATCTGGGGAACATGGCGTTATAGTTTTGCCCAAATGTCTGTAACTTTCGAATCTCTTGACGAAAATGGTCTCAAACGATTAAGTTCGACTCCCCAATGAAGAATTCAAGGTCAAATTTGATTCTGTCCGGGCGGCCGTCCGGCCGTACGGCCATCCGGCAGTTGCCACGATAACTTGAGAACGAAGAGAGCTAGAGACATGAAATTTTCAGGGTAGGTGGCGCATCCCAATACGACGAACAAGTTCGTTAATGGGCATAATCGGCCCAGTGGTTTCCGAGCAATACTTTGTTTTCAACCAATATAAATCCGATCAAATTGAAACTTGGTGGGTAGTTGTAGAATATCAACCTAAGTACGTTTGTGGAATTTTGTGCGAATCGTATGGCTAGAAAATTAAGAAAAAAATATTAAAAAATATTTTTGTTGTCACGATTACTTGAGAACCTAATGAGATAGCGGCTTGAAGTTTTCAGGTTAGAATGTGCACCAGAACGCGACATTTCAGTTTGTTTATGAGCATAATCGGCCAAACGGTTTGAGAGTTATGGCCATCTGAAATTTTCTGAAATCTGGTGGTTTTTTGTTCCTCATTAACTCGAAAAATACTGAACCGTTTGAATTCAAACATGATTATTAGTTGTAGAATGGCAACGCGAAAACGTTTGCAAAATTTGGTGAGGATAGCATCTGTAGAAAATTTTTAATAAATCATTGAAAATAAAAAAAAAAAATTCTCTATATCAGTAACTATTCGTTTGAAATTGCTGAAATTTTGCAAGTGCCTGCATAACCTAACCTACTGCCAAGTGTCAAGTTTTAATACGATCGGTTATATATTGTTGGAGATTCGAGCATTCTTGTGTGAGTTCAGTAGATGGATGACCGTTGCCTCGATAACTTTCGAACGAAAGGAGATAGGGACTTGCAATTTTCAGGGTAGGTTGCGAATCCGGAAGGGAGAGTTGAGTTCGTTTTTGGGCATAATTGGTCTGACGTATTCGGAGTTATACCCACCTGGAATATTATTTCCTTAATAACTCAAAAAATAAATATTCGATCGCATTGGTGCTTGGTAACTAGTAGTAGAAAATCAACATAAAGACGTGTTTAAAATTTTGTAAGAACCGTACCCCTAGAAAATTTGAAAAAAATGAGGAAAAAAAAAATTTTAAGAACCATACCCCTAGAAAATTTTTAAAAAATCACGAAAAAAAAATTGGTTCAAGCACTGACGTGAAGTCAGAGGCTTTTGCGCGTATGTTCTATTGTCCATTCTTCTGTATTGGACACCCTTAATCGAATTTACCATGGTAAATTATGTTGGCCATTCTCCTGTATTGGACACTTAATTCGAATTTACCATAGTAAATTCGAATTGAGAGTGTCCAATACAGGAGAATGGACAACATAAATTACACTTACACTCTTAATTCGAATTTACTATGGTAAATTCGAATGAAGTGTCCAATACAGGAGAATGGACAACATAATTTACCATGGTAAATTCGATTAAGGGTGTCCAATACAGAAGAATGGACAATAGAATATACGCGCTAAAGCTTCTGACTTCACGTCAGTGCTTGAACCAATTTTTATTTAAGATGCAGTTTCCCATAAAAATCCATCGATATCATTTCCAACTCTAACAAGCTAATACTTTCGGAGATATGATTTCTCTAAATTTCAATAATGAATCGTACTTCTATGTTTCAACAGAATGCTATAATTATTCCTTCTAAGCTTTATTATATGATCTGTGTTCATACCCGTACATGTCATCCTGTTCTATAAGAGAGATAGTCAAATTGATTTCAGCTATTTTAATTTGATTTCTTCCATGGTGCAGTTCTCATTCTCAGATTGCTCATTTAATCTTGATAAATAAACTTTTATTTGAATTTAATTTCCTTTATGATGCAGTTCTATCATAAGAATACATTGATATAATTTCCAACTCTGAGAAACCAATACTTTCGGAGATATAATTTGTCTCTTTGAACAAGAGCGCCAGAAAGCTACTGTCCACAGGGCTTGAACCAATTTTTTTTCAAATTTCTTCCTAAATTTCATCTACGGAGAATTAGACCTGTTTTTCACATCGTCCGTCCTGTAACTGTAGATATATTTATCCTTATTAACCTTCAGTAATTGTTTCATTGCTTGTGCTTTTTATCCCTATCCATCCATTCTAGCGATTGTACCGATACAAGTATAAAATATGAGATAATATTTGAGGAGCTACTTGTTCATTTAATCGTATTAAGAATGAGAATACCGTCTATACCTTCCCAAGACTAGATTTTCACGACAGCCGAGTATTCCATACAAAAAAGTGGGAAAGCCCCGTGAACAGGAGCTTTGGCGCTCTTGTTCAAATTTTGACAAATCATATCTCCGAAATTATTGGTATCTGGGAATGATACAAATGGATTCTTACGATAGAACTGCATCATGAAAGAAATTAAATTAAAACAGACCGATTGTCCCCAATAACGAACATATCCGGGATATTCATTCCCTAAATATATTCTGAAAATTATATTATATCAATTTAAACTTAGAGAATATTGAAGTTTTGTTTTTACTGGAGATATTCTGAACCCACTTGAACTAACTTACCAAAGTACTTATATATTTCAGATATTCTAAAGCCAATTTGATTAGGTACCTTACCAACTAATATATGTCCATCATCATATGGATTATCCACGGTCATGATATTATCACCCAAAAAGTATAATATCATAATATCATCCTCATAATAATACGATAGCTGAGGTTATTTCATTGGTCATTTTGCATTCAATCATACTTTGTTTTCTGGAACAGGAGGTGAATTTTATATCAAGAATAACGAAACAGAAATAATTTTGGCATTTATCTGTCATAGGAAAATAAGATCACATGTTAGAACACAGATCATATAATAATTCATAGATATAATAATTAAGTACAGCGTTCTGAGAAAACAGAAGTACGATTCATTATTGAAATTTTGAAAAATCATATATCCGAAAGTATTAGCTTGTTAGAGTTGAAAATGATATCAATAGATTCTTATGGTGAAACTGCATCTTAAACAAATTTAATTTGAAATTTGTAATAAAAAAAAAATTTTATCGTTAATCTGAACAATCAGGATTTCCGATTTTGCCCACAAACGAACTTAGCCAAGATATTCATCTCCCAAACCTACTCTGAAAATGAACTGCCTAGTTCGTTCTGTTCGAGAGTTATTGTAGAAACAAATTTTAAAAATTAAAGAAAAAATTTGACACTTCACGACAACCTGATCAATACAAAACTTCGCATGAGTTACTATTCTACAATTTGATGCTAAATTTCAGATAGTTCGAGAGATCAGTTTCGGAAATATTCATTAAAAATATTTTCACTAAAAACGACCATAACTCCGAAACCGCTTGGTGGATTTCGTCCATTAACGAATTCGTCCAAGACGCTCTAAACCTACTCGGCAAATTTCAATCCTTTAACTCCTTTTGTTATCGTGTCAAGAGTTATCGTGCCTACGGCCGGCCGGACTGGCCGGACGGAATTGATTTTGACCACGGATTCTTGATTGGTGAGTCGAACCAAATCGTTTAACACGTTCGTTACCAAGGGGGGTCGGAAGAAACACTACTGACAGACCAAGATGTTATATGTCGTTTTATGAGTTAATATTTATGTTTGATAATATATATGTGAATGTTTGGGACATGGCAAGGCGGTATCCTTATTATTTTTTATTGTCACATATGTGTGACGCCGGTCTATAAGGGTGATTCATTAAAATAGACCATTGGTCACATATGTGTGACAGCAGACAAAAATCAAAGTACTCAAAAGAAAACATATATTAACTCCGTAGATAGCAGCTATACATTAACATGGTACTCCTTAAAACAATTTTCTATGCATAATCCAATAATTTCACCAGATTCCTTGCATACTTCGCCTAAAACACCTAGAACCTAAAATACCTAAAACATTTTGTAAACATTGGACTCCTAGACCATCTGTCGCCAATATGTGACGATCCCTTCCACAGACCATGATACATCCATATACACGATAGTATAGACCGCAAGTATAAAAACTTACATTGAATGTACCGAGACATTCGTCGCAGATATGTGACGCCGGTCTCTCAGGAAAACCGGACCGTCACATATATGTGACGAGCGGTAGCGAACGTGTTAAGACCATTTTCAGCCAAAAATTCGAAAATTACCAACATTTGGGAAAATTGATAATTACTCAGTTCCGAGGAAAAAGAGTGCCAAAAATAGTAAACTGATCTCATCAAAACACGACTATTCCGGTAATATAAATAGAGCATCAAAATATGTGTAAACCTGATGTTATAGTAAATACTTAATATTTTTTGCGATTGTGTTCTGGGGAACTTCGCATGATCATTTAGCCTAAATGTCTGTAATTTTCAAATATTCTGTCAAAAATGATCTCAAACGATTGGGTTCGACTACCTGATGAAGAGTTCGAGGTCAAATTTGATTCTGTCTGGCCAGCCGTCCGTTGCCACGATAACTTGAGAACCGAAAGCGGTAGCTACTTGAAATTTTCAGAGTAGATCCCAATACCAGGGATAAGTTGGTTAATGAGCACAATCGGCCCAATGGTTTCCGAGTAGGAATTTTGTTTTCAACCAATACAAATCTGATAAAATTGAAACTTGGTGAGTAGTATTAGAATATCGGCATAAATACGTGTACTAAATTTTGTGAGAACCGTACCCCTAGAAAATTCTAAAAAAATTAGAAAAAAAAAATTGTTTCAGGCACTGACGTGAAGTCTGGAGCTTTTGCGCGCATGTTCTATTGTCCATTCTCCTATAATGAATAGTGAGTATTACTCACTCTTTCCTTTATTTATTAAATAAATAAAGGAAATTCGCGTTATAAATTCTATTTTGAGTTCACTGTGGACTTATTATGGAATGTAGAAATTGATTGCATGCTTTAGTAACGCTTCGTCTTTGAAGATGGAAACTTTGTTTCCGAAACATATGTCAGACGACAAAAAACTGTAGTGGACAAGAGTGTAGTTGCTTTTATAGTGTTCGCGTTATAATATGCGAATAATTACCTACTAATTATTATGATTATTCTGTTAGTCGGAATCGCATCTCAACTATTCGATTTTCTTGGAAATGAATGGGTTAGTGGATATTCAAAGAAATTTCAGTAATAATATCAGGAATGGGTGATGATAATATTATGTATAATCACAGGTATGAGCTTATGTATAGTGGAAACCATTGTTGGATATGTAATGTTTATTCAGTTGAAGTTCATTGTTCCTATACTGGGTTATTATTTAATGCTGATTTAAAAAAAATAAGTGATTAAATAATTTTACTCAAACAATTTCATTTAATTTCAAGTATCAGGTGATTCATGTTGTTGTTGTTTTACGATGGATATCAGTAAGCTTTCAATGTAGAATGGTGCAGAGCAGGATTTTATTAGCACATTTTGAAATCTTTAAGCGCTTGCAACTTTTTACCTGAGCAGCTGGGAAAAGAGTAAATGAAAAATAATATTTTGCTCTATGGAAGGAATCTCTGGTTAAAATTAATGCCCATCCTGTATAATGTTCGTGAAAAAATATATTTGCATACCTGACAAAATTCACTCTTGCTAAAATCCAAACAGCCCCTCAATTCTGGTTACCTCTTTCTCGAGTTTTTTGGGTGGCTGTAGACCAACGTCATGCCATGTCATATGTAAGCGTGATCGAACAAGAAGTTTATTGCAAGTTCAGAAAATGCTTTCACGAAATACACGACGAATAGGTCGTTAAAACGTGGAAAAATATTTGTCTCCGTAACAGAATAATGCTCTCAGGAACTTTTGCTGTATTCGTGGAGCGAAGTTTAGAATTAAGGAAAGAGTTGGGGATAATAGTTTGTGGTATTCTCATGACCAGAGAATAACCGTATTGGAGCTTTTCTTCATTCTGAAGAATAATGATTGCTGATATCGAAATGTAGGATGAAAGCCGGATAGTTTGCTCTGTGGGTTACATTCCCCAGTTTTGAATGCACTGTAGGGAACTTCATTCTTCCCTCCGATCCTTCTGCCTCTTCGCCGTTCCCGCCAGTATATGTCACCTCTGTCTTGACGAATACCTGTCCGTCTATACGTGACGCATTAAAACCGAAGCACCGCACTGGAGACATTACTTCGGCACCTTTGTGCTCAAGTCAAATGCGTCTACGGCAGGCTCTCAGCGAACAAGCCGTATTCATAAGTTCATCAGTGAGAGCTGCCACTAAACGAACGACAATCAAGAGGTTGTGGGTCCTCACATCGCAGCATGCACCGAAAAACCCACAGCACTATGGTAGACACCATATCTTAAAAAATTTTTGATCTTTTGATATCTGAGCATAGATATTTACGGAGTATTGAAGCCGAATCTGCCTGGTATATGCTAAAATATGAACAAAATTTCGACAAAAATAAATGATAAATTAAATTTCATTCTTAAGATGAAGACAAGAAAATCTCAATATTCCACAGGGAATTATTCGAATTGAAGTAATAATCGCCTATAATAAGGATGATTATAGATCAGAATTTTATTCAATTCGTCAGGACTTATTCCAGAAACGACACGTTCTCCCATATCTCCAAACCGGTAGGCGATAACCTCTCATTCATAAGTTTTTTGCCGTTTATTACATTTCAGTTTTGATATTGTACCAAATTTCGCTAATTATTTGATTTTATTTTTTTTTATTTACCTAATTCTGTAAGAACATATTTTTTTGTGATAAAATTTCTGAATAGAGAATGACGAGACCTTTCAAGATGTATGACAAGCCTATACTTACTATTTGAAAAATTGGGGGTTGTACCTGTCTTTCGAAGGGGGTTGAGGATAGGGTTCGCGTTTTTAAGGAGAAGAATGACAATTAAAAATTTAAATTTGATGTGTTTCGGGATTTCCATAAATTTTGTACAGTTACCAAGATAATGAATTTATTCCATTTGGCATTTCCACACTGTATAATGCTAGCTTTGCGATCTATTTTAATATAATTAATCACTACCAATTTTTTTCCTGTTTCCATAGATCTTTTCAATTCAAAAACACACGCTCTGCTTTATAAGTTACAAATAATGATAGTATTGAGTATAGGAACCAATTAATGACGAAAATTAAACGTTACATCAACGTAGAAAGTATTTCTAATCCAAGCGTGGCAACAGAATGTTCATAAATGAATTTGTTACAGTCTGTGTAGGATATTTATTTCAATCGCCTTGGGGTTGATTGAATTATGCCCCTAACATTTCACCTTTCACGTCTTTGGTTTTCATAAAAATTTGTTCTGATATTTATACACTTTATTCACAATAAAACTCGGAGAAATATTAACAGCTTTGACAGTACTTACTTTTGCAACTACTAAAGTTCGTAATATACTCTAAGTTCGTTCAAGTCAGAATTCAATGTTCAATTAAATCGTCTAAGTCTCAGGAATATAAACTCGTATTCGCTAACCGTCTTAACCGTCTTAACCGTCTTATCCCTGCTCAGAATTCTCTGCCTTTTCCTTCGATTCCTCTTACCCTAGGTACCTATTCTGCTTACTCCCCTCCCGCACTTGGCTTGCCCTCGATCTCACAGGGTAGTGCAATGATTGGTGATTATTCTCTGGCTGAACTACTCCGCCTTAGACCTATAGGATTCCATGGTTTTGAGGCAATTTGTTGTGTTCAGATTTTTGTTTGGGACTATGTCATTTATTTAGTTGATCGACCCTTGTATATGCTTCATTTATGTTCCGAATTTGTTTATGCAAATTGCGGAAAATACAGCTGTTCCGAAACAGAGGAAAAAACCGCATCTGGCGTAGCGCGAAGGACGGGAAACCAGTTTTGAAGTAGCAGCGGTCGAAAGATTATTGTTGGAAATCCAAATTCGATATTTGGAAAGTAGGAATTTTTGGATTTGAGTAACCTCTATATGAGGATTTATTGGAGCAAGATTACTGTTTGTTCTTTCGTCACGATCTTACCGAGGACCCCTTGGAATAATTCAAGGGTGAACATTGGATAGTTGCAGTCATTTTGAACCCCGAGGCTGGTGAAGCCGGTACCTATGTGTAATTCGAGATTTTAGGGGCTGTTGTGGAGGGCTGTTGTCAAATATTCCCCCTGGTGCTGTCAGACCCGGAAGGATCTACACAGTTTGAAACATTAAAGTCGTACAAATTTTATAGTTCGATATCGTACCTTCTTGCACGAAATACCTATCCAGGTTCAAGTGACATTATTTGAGTTTTGGAATAAGACGCAGTCGTTCAGCTTTCTAACATAACTGATTTCAGATTACTTATTAAACAAAATTGTGTTGGATCTGATTTGGAGTTCCTTGAACATTTTATGGGACATATTTGAATTCTATTGATTGTTTAATGCTTGTGGCTTTTACTTGATGCAAATGCATATAAACTCAATGAAAAATTATTTACGATTTACACTAATTTATTTAATATTGTTAACATCATCACAGCAACAAAAACAACAAAATTAATTCAAATTATTCGAATCATTTATTAGCAGGACATAAGTTTAACCCGGGTTTCAAATTTCCACACAATTTGAATGAAGGTGTGCAACTCAATTACTGGGTAATGGTGAAAATAAATAGAGAAAAACATACGGGTAATTTACTTAATGAACAATGAGATCTGAATTTTTCAGCGTTACTCAATCTATTCAAATAGAGAATCGATTTATAAAAGCGTTGGGAATGAATTATTGTAAATGTGTACAAAGAACATCAGTATAATATTGTGTAATTAGTTTTAAATGAGTCTATTATGTAATTTGTTTTAAATAAGTCTCTCATGTAATTAGTTTTAAATAAGATTATGTGTCCATGTCATCTTGGTATAGGGAGATCATTATTTGTTATGAATTTAGTATGATGTAGTCTGATGAAGTCGCTGTGTCAACGAAACGAGTCACAATATTAAATAAATTAGTGTAAATCGTATACTATTTTTTATTGAGTTCTATTGATCGTGATTTGAGATTTGAAACTACTGTTCTTCATTCCAAACCTATATATTACTCGGGATATATATTTTATGTTGATTGGGTGCCTTAATATTTCATTCTCTTTTGTGTATTCATTTCAATAATATCAGAATATTGTGTCAATAAACATATACGAGGGTCAGCAAATTTTTCTTTTACTTTCTCCGCCCTTTGACTTTGGCTGTCGTAATTTGGTCTCGGCTGAGAAGAGTGAGTTGTTGCTTATTTTATTCAAAATTACGTGGCGCCCTTTAACATTCATTAAGTTAATCATATTCCTTTTTTTTGTTGTTGAAAACCACTCCTACGCCGCTGAGCTGCCGGCATTGACGCTCACTCTGTAGTGGGTATCAAAATTGTACGTAACAAATTTCAGGAATATATTCGTTGTAAATGTTGCACTACAAGAGTCCTTCAAGTATTATTAAATCCAGATATAGATATCCCGTTAACCCTGACCTCCTTGGAGACGCCAGGAAGTCAGGGATTGGTTTTAAATTCTTCATCTTCTGTCCATGGTACATCGTCTTTGGAATCGCTAATGGTATGCTAAAGAATTTGGAGTGCCCGAGGGCGCAGAGAACGTCTGATGCATCGATAACTTGCACCTTTGAATCCTAATTCTAACTATATACAAGTAGAATTCTAATCCTTATTGAAATCCTACACAGTCAACTGAATCTGTTACAATTTACTTTATCCCGATGTTCGAAGGTTTATTATTTATGAACGATAAATCAAAACATGGACATTTAAAATCCGTTGTTGTTCAACTACCTCGTTTGAAAACGAAATTATTCCAGTTGCCCCCGTGGCCGTATTCCGTGTACACATCTAGGGTAGTTGTATTTTAGGCACACTCGTCCTTTCACGATTTAATGACCGCGTGCCCACCCTTACACGCCGAAACGTAAACAAATGTGTTTGTCCTTCCGAACGTAGAGAGAACGTAGGAATATGAGGAATTGACTATTCATGTACCAATTATACGGTTACAGCGATGTAGCGACCTACTTGGAGATACCAGGGAGTCAGGGTTTGGTATGAAAATCTTCATCTCTTGTCGGTGGTACATCGTCTTTGGAATCTGTCTAGGATCGCTAACGGTATGCTAAAGGATTTGGAATGTCCGAGGGCACAGGGAATGTTTGATAGAATAGAATAGAATAGAATAGAGTTTATTTCAGTAATAAATTACAGATAAACCCAAAATGATGCGTCGATAACAGGTCGCTTGCACCCTTAAAATGTAGTCCTAATTCTTACTATATACAAGTAGAATTCCAATCCTTATTGAAATCCAATACACTCAACTGAATCTGTCACCGTTAACTTTATCCCGATGATCAATGGTTTATTATTTATGAACGATAAATCAAAATGTGGACATTTAAAATCCGTTGTTGTTCAACTACCTCGTTTGAAAACAAAATTATTCCAGTTGCCCCCGTGGCCGTATTCCGTGTACACATCTAGGGTGATTGTATTCCATGGCAACGATACCACGGTTTCAAGGCAATTCCAGGAAAATAATAGTTGTTAATGTTGTAATATGTGGTACATCGTATTTGGAGTTTGTCTAGGATCGGTCACGGTATGCTTATGGCTTTGCAGTGCCCAAGGGCGCAAAGAACACCTGATGCGTCGATAACAGGTCGCTTGCACCCTTTAAATGTTATCCTAATTCTAACTGTATACAAGTAGAATTCCAATCCTCATCAAAATGTAATACACTCAACTGAATCTGTTACCTTTAACTTTATCCCGATATTCAATGGTTTATTATTTATGAACGATAAATCAAAACGTGGACATTTAAAATCTGTTGTTGTTCAACTACCTCGTTTGAAAACGAAATTATTCCAGTTGCCCCCGTGGCCGTATTCCGTGTACACATCTAGGGTAGTTGTATTTTAGGCACACTCGTCGTTTCACGATTTAATGACCGCGTACCCACCCTTACACGTCGAAACGTAAACAAATGTGTTTGTCCTTCCGAACGTAGAGAGAACGTAGGAATATGAGAAATTGACTATTCATGTACCAATTATACGGTTACAGCGATGTAGCGACCTACTTGGAAATATCGGGCCAAAACATGCCAATAAATTCGGCTGGCGGTGGTACGCTTATTGGACCGTATCTTCTGCGGGGCGAAATCACAGTCGGCGATACCGACAATTCCGAGGAATAACTACGTATCATTGGGCCATTCATCACGACGCCAAACGTCCAGCCGTCGCGACGGGGACGTCGCTTGAATATCGGCAGCGGGGGTATTTATCTACTGGATTGCAGGGGTAGAAATTGGCCGGTTCAGCGTTTGATAATTCGCGGAAATGGGTCAGATTTCTTCGATTCGACGGGGGCTGCATCGCGTATTTTATTTCACTTCGAGGATTTGTGGCGTAATAATATCGTGTGGAGGAATGAATAATCCGATGAGGAGGAAGGAGAGGATGGGTATTCGAATGTATGGAGGAAATGTGAAGTAGATACTCACATGAATATTTCATATGGCGGAGGGGAGTGTTTCTCGATAACGGTCAACTCGAAGTTAAATTAAATTGGTTTATTATTTTCTCATTCGACAGGCATTTGCAATACTGAAGCAGTAAATTATACGAGGAATTATCTGAATTTTGAGTTTGGAAGTGGATATACGGGTTGTCATGAAGGACTGGAACAAACGGTAGCCTCACATTGATGTCATCGCGTGAGCGGCTTAGGTTATACCTTATCTTCAATATAATTGCGTCGGCTCCCTACAGTATTAAGTTTCACATTTTATGTCTCCATTTTATTACATTGGGGTTGGTTTGATAATGTATTATTATGCTATTTGGTTTTGGTCCAATATTTGAAAAATTCCTTCCAGCTGTTCGAAAGTGAATGGAGCTATTAAATGAATTATTATGAACCTGAAATTCCCTAGAATGCACAATTATATACCTATTTATAATCACTAAATACAATAATACCGGCAACATTCCGGCAGTTCTGTCGGAAGGGATATTTTCGAAATGTGGACAATTAACCAATATCCGCCGTAATAGATTAGCACCAAAAAAATTTAAACCAAATAATTTTTCTGAATGGCGAAATGTAATGTCAATGAAATTGGTACTTTTTATTTTATTTCATTCTATTTTTCACAAAAACATATTTTAAATCATATATTACACGTCCAGATTGAATTTTTTATGACCTTTTTCATTCCTCCAATTAATTATTTCCTGAATTATTGAAAATAAAATTCGAGTCAATTCAACAGATGCATGCATAATACCAATTGAACCAATTGAAGCTATCTACAAGCATCAAATGCCACTTATACAAATATTTATAAAAATAACGGTAAAATACTTGTTGAACGAACCTCCGGGTCCGAGTTCTTAATTAATAACAAACGGAATATATCTGAATATTTTGAACGAACAGCTACTGAATAAGATAAGAATAATAATGAATACCTCAATTTGCAATTGAATAAATAATAAAATCATTCACTGGCTGCTATTTCGGCAGCACCCGACCAGAATCCAGATGGCAGCCAAAAATTCTATCGATTGTTAAAGAAACCATCCATATCTCATACTTATATGCCGCCAAAGAAACTTTGAAATATCAAAACATTCAGAACGTATACGAACGAATTACGAGTACGAGATATCTTGTATCTCATTTCATTTCATTCAATTCTCGCTTGAGTCGAGTGATATCTCATCTGGTTGCCATATGATAGACGACAGAAAATCATTCGAATGAATTCACTCACATTTTTCAGAACATCTCGAGATATCTCGAGATGTTTCAATAATCGAAATGTTCGATTATTTTCACTCGAGAGGTCCCATCACTACTTATAACGATGGATTTCAATCGCCTGAGGTCCCTGGTATTGGATGTATACGGTACAGGATGATTTTCGGATATTGAGTGAAATTTCGAAGTCCATTAAATCTTGAACGAATCAACTGACCGACTTCAAAGATTGCAGTTATACCACTCTTTTCGTCCACCTTCATTCACCGTTTCTGAAATTAAAAATATTATGGTCCTACTGGAGTAGGACAATTTGGGAAATCCTCTATTTTTGGCGGTCTTGTTCCTCGGCACAGAATGCTTATGAATTTGTCTTAATGTCTGAATATTTTTTTGAATTTTTTGATGAAAATGGTTTAAACGATATGGTTCGACTCACTGATCAAGAATCCGTGGTTATAATCGATTTTGTTCGGCTGGCCGTTTCACGATAACTCTCAAATAGATTGAGCTAGTTGAAATTTTCAGAGTAGGTTTGGGAGATAAATATCTCAGTTAAGTTCGTCATTGGGCAAACTTGCCAGATGGTTTCGGAGAAACGAGAAACAAAAATTGTTTGTACATTACAAATTCAATTTTTGTTAAGATGCAAGTTCTTCATAAGAATCCATTTATATCGTTTTCAACTCTAACAAGCTAATACTTTCGAAGATAAGATTTTTCCAAATTTCAATAATAAATCGTAATTCCATATGATTTCACAGAATGCCGAAATCGAAAATTAACGTCCGTATTTGTATCTATGAATTTCATGATCTGTGTTCATACATGTTATCTTATCTACCGATAAGAGACATACCATTTATATTTCTGATTCTATACAAAATTCGTTACTAATGATATAAAATACCTCCTGTTCTAGAAAACAAAGTGTTATTGAATGCAAAATGACCAATGAAATAACCTCAGCTGTCGTAGAATCGTGAGGCTAATAGGATATTATAATTTTTGGTTGATTATACAATGCCCCTGGATAATCCATATGATGATGGAAATATATACTTTGGTAAGTTAATCAAATAGGGTTCAGAAAGATCTTCAGTAAAAACAAAACTGGAATATTGGCTCAATTTCAATTGATATAAATATAATAAAGTTTGATTGATTTGGAAATATACAGTTCATAGAAATAGGTATGTGAGTTTAACTAGCATGGTGTATCTCACATAAAAAATTTACTAGGTAATTTACTGAAGTGGAAGTTAGTTTATATTAGAAATAATAATTTACATCTAATATCTTATGCATGTTTCAGTATGAAAGTTATTGGCATACGTTGACTTAAAAGGATAGTCCGTTCTGGTGATAGCCATATGAAGATACCAATGTTAAGAAATATGGATGATATTTATACTGAGGTGTTATTTTATAATGCAGATATATAATAACAATCCATTGATATAATTCTGTGATTCTGTGATAGCTTTGTTTTGGTTCGCAGTTCTGGACAGTTTGCACAAGCGCAGATGTAAAAATCCGTAATTTGCTGTTTTGGTTCATTCAGAACTGTCCCAGAACTATATCGTCCAGTGTTTTGGTTATTTTGCGAACCAATTTGGAACTATCCCAGAACAGTGAAAACAGTCCGTACGTTTTACTTCGAACTGGTTCAGAATTAGGTAGTTCGCACATGCGAATCGAAGAATTCGATATTGATTACTTGACAGCTCACAGATGTTGTTGTTTGTTATGTTTTGATTATTAAAACAAGTTTCAGTAGCGGATAAACTGAAATTTTGTGGAAGTTATCTTAAGATGGAGGTAAAATACATGATACCCCGTTTTCTTTGTAACATTTCTTTTCATCATTTTCAGTATTTATTTTCTTCGGGACAAGGGACAAGTTCATCATCTGATCATGCTGACAATTTTTTGGAAGTAATTTTGCCGGAGGTACTTGGGCATATATGCAGAAAATCTCGTTCCATCATACGCAGACAACCAGTTCCAGGAACAGTTTAAGTCCAAAGAGATGTGCTGGCTAATTTGGCCGATGTGTTTGAACGAAGTGAATTCTTTGCAGAAAAAGGCACTGGGTTCTTGAGAATCAGTGCTCTCAAGTGTATGCTGGTATGCAACACATAAAACTGCATCATTTCGAGATGTAGCCGATCGATTCAAGGTTGGATTGAGTACACTGTACCAAATAATTGAAAAAACAAGCCGATTTAACATCAGCCAGTGCACAGAAGTTATCAAATGGCCTTCAGAAGAAGAAAAACATGAAATTCTAGATGAATTTGCTAAAATGGGATTCCCTGACGTGGCGGGATGTGTGGATGGTAGTCATGTTAGAATTGGCAAGCCCAGTGATGACCATGAATATACCATTCAGGTAAGTGGCAATAAATGTGTCAAACATGGTGTGATATTTCTCATAAATGTTCTTTCAGTTTCCAGAAGTTTGCGATTCAAAGAGACGAATAAGGCATGCATTCGTAGGATTTCCAGGTTCTGATTTATATACAAATTTACCAGACATGTGCAAAGATGAATATATTCTGGGAGATAGCGCCTATCAATGCCTGAGAAATCTTTTTACTCCATTGAGAAATAATGGACACCTCACTCCAGTTAAAATCAATTTCAATAAGAAATTGCCATGTGACGATTGAGCACACCTTTGGAATACTGAAACAAGAATCCAGGTAGCATGTTGTGTGCTACGTAACTTGTCACTGGAGGCAAAGATTCGGGATCCTATTACTGGAGAGGATATCGGTGGTGATGCTTTTTCATCTAAAATGAATAAGTAGATGAGGAGACTGAGGATAATGTTGTCGCATGCAATATTTTCAGATTGTCGAACAAAAAACGAAATGTCACTTTAGAAAATTATTATCTCATGAAGTCGAAACCAATCGCGACTAGACACCTAGATCATCTTTTGCACTTTTGTTGTATCATATGTTCATCATAGCAGTGGAATGTAGCATGAATATGCCTAGCCACAACACTCTGTCCATTACCATAATAATATGACTAATCCATTGAAAACTTAACTGAGGTGCTTTTATAGATATATACAGCACCACATAGGTCAGATGTTATCAATTGAATAACACTTGTTTGTATTTGTAAATAGCAACAATGATTCTGTTCAATTTTCCTCAACAGAACAAAAAATTGAATGAATACCAATGTTCTGTTTTAAAATATAGGTATAAATAACAATTTGATTAAGTGTATCAGGTTCTTTCCTCTTAGTTACAAAGCTTTCTGAATTTTACACCTCGAGACAAAGGACTCCTGATGGTTCTGACAAATCTGAAAAAAGTTCATGAGCTTCATATTTATTATACATGTATATTTATAGCTTCATATTTATTATACATGGATATTTAATTTCATTGACTTGACTCATTATTTTTCGAACTGGTTCAAAACATGCCAATATTAAAAAATCAAAATGAATTCCTCTTCCTCCAGTCGTTTTTAAAATTTATCTAATGATAAACCTACTCCGATAAAGCGCACACGTATCTTTTTGAATTGAACACAGAATATGCAATTCCCATTATCTGTGATCTACAAAAATTCGTGTTTTGGTTCAACAACTTTCAGAACTGTTCTGGCATAGTTCAGAATCAAGCTTCTACAGCACATCAGTTCTGCGGAGAATTGGAACTGTCCTACGATAGTTCTGAATTTCCCAACCAAATCAAAGCTTATGTCAATTTTGTAATTTTTGATGCTCCTACCGAATTAAATCCACAATTAAACTAATCGAAGCTTCGTGAAACCCACCATGAGAAACCAATACTTTCGGAGACATGATTTGTCAGACTTTGAATAATTACTCGCTAGTAATTTCACAAGAGCGCCAAAACTGCTATCCATAGGGCTTTCCCACTTTTATGAATAAAATTTGACCCTGTATACATGAATACTTAGACTTTGCTTAACTATATGAGCATAGGAAAATAATTCATGAAATAAAACCAAGAAATGGATTGGCACTCCTTACTAGTAGCTACACTCTTATCCACTACAAATATCGTATTCTGACATATGTTTCGGAAACGATGATTCCATCTTCAAACGAAGCGTTACTTAAGCATGCTATCAATTACTACACTCAAGTATGAGTTGACATTACACCCTTAGTCATAAACCGATTAGTGAGAATAATGAGTTGTTTATAGGGGTTGAATTAGTGAGTAAAACATCTTTTCTCTTGTACATTTGGATACCTTCAAGTGCAAGTTGCAATTTAGAAATCTTTCAACAATTTGATTGCAACAGCCAATTTATCGATGTTGTTGTTCCGAATGTTGCGCATCTTCTCAATACCATGCGAGAATGTTTCTGGTTGTTCGCCCGACGTAGCACTTGTTGCAATCTAAACACTTACCCCGGGTTTCTGAAAGGCTGGTCAAAGTTAACAGAACTGTTAATGTCAAATCAGTCCGAGTTTTTGCGCTTTGCGCAACTCAGATGAGGGTTAACAAGAGATTGATCACTGATTAGTTAACATTTGTGTTGATCAGCCTTTCAGAAATCGGAGGTCAATCTCATATATAGCCAATTTTAAATATCGGGAGTTTTATCGAACGTATTTCCTAGAAGCCAGTTCTATAGTAACCTTTTTAAAAATATTCTGGAGGTTGTTGTTCGTTTTCGGATGGAACATAAAAGCTTGGAAACCTTTTACCCTTTTTATTTCTTTCGTTACGGTTATGTTACTGAAGAGATTTGTATCTTTATGTTTGTTGATAATTTTTTGAAGTGATGATGACTATATTTCGGAAATTTTGAAAATCATTTATGACGAGCTGTTGGCGAACAGAGTGCCTATCAATTCGTCCAAATGTCTAAAATTTTCGAATAATTGGCCGAGAATAATAATAATTGGCCTTTATTGAATCTGTAAAATTACAATTTATAATCATGAGAAAAACAAATTCATATCACAAATTCAATCACAGGGCGGTTTTCAGATAGCTTATTCACCTATCTAATCTCAAGCGAATAGTTTCGACTCACTGATGAAGAATCCGAGGTCAAAATTGATTCTATCCGGCCATTCAGCCGGCCGGCCATAAGCACGGTCACGCTCGAACGCAATTAGTTAGAAAGTTAACATTATCAGAGTAGGTTTTGAGGTCAAATGCGCCTGCTGAGGTCGTTAATGGGAAAAATCCACGTAGTGGTTCCAGAGTTATAGCCATCCGAAGTTTATCTTTCAAATAGCTTGAAACATACTGATCTGATCGAATCAAAGCACGGTAGTTAGTTGAAAAATAAAGGGTTTTTCCAATAAGAGGTGTTACTTTGAATAGCCCGCTATTTCGATATATGTCACTTTTGAAGCTGTCATTTTTTGACATTTGACAAGTAGAAACTAAGCCATTAATAAGAAAAAAAACAAGCCCTGTGGACAGGAGCTTTCTGGCGCTCTAGTTCAAACAGACAAATTATATCTCCGAAAGTATTGGTTTCTCAGAGTTGGGAATTATATCAATGTATACTTATGATAGAACTGCATCATAAAGGAAAATCAATTCAAATAATGGTTTATTTATCAAGATTAAATGAGCAATCTGAGAATGAGAACTGCACCATGGATGAAATCAAATTAAATCTGGCCAATTTTGCCCAATAACGAACTTAACCGAGATATTCATCTCCCTAATCTACTCTGAAAATTTCAACTACCTACCTCATTCCGTTCGAGAGTTATATCTATGTCTATGGATGAAAAGCAGTCTCACTACTCTCAGATCTCTTACTAACTTCATGTTCCGTTCCGAAATGTAAGACTTTTCTGAGAAAAACTAATTTCGGAGCAAACAACTGAGATTATTCCCACTTCGCTCACAATTCTTCGATTGATTAGACAATGTCATGTCACAGGAACATAAGTTGACATTAGGACAATTCATACATAGAATTATATCATTCTGTGACAACGTTGAAATACGATTTATTATTGAAATTTTGAAAAATCATATCTCCGAAAGTATCAGCTTGTTAGAGTTAAAAATGATATGAATGGATTCTTATGATAAAACTGCTCATGAAAAAAAAATTAATTTGGAATTTGCATTGTAAAAAAAAATTTTTTTTTTGTTACTCCGAAACCATCTGTCCGATTTTGCCCAATAACGAACTTAGCCGAGATATTTATACTCCTAACCTACTCTGAAAATTTCAACTGTCTAGCTCATTCCGTTCGAGAGTTATCGTGCCTACGTGCCTACGAATGGATTTTGATCACGGATTCTTGATCAGTGAGTCGAACCAAATCGTTTAAGACCATTTTCATCGAAAAACTCGAAAATTACAGACATTTGGGCAAATTGATAAGCACTCAGTTCCGAGGAACTAGATCGCCAAAAATGGTGAAAATTTGACAGAGACGGTTCGTAAAACTCGAACATTTTTGGGTCGTCGTGAAGCACCTTGTCGGACCGCAATAAAGAAATTGGTGGAAAAATTCGAGCTGTTTGGACAAGTTAGTTATGTGAAGAATAAAACACGTGCACGTCACTCAAGAACAGCCGATAATATTGCTGCTGTGGCCGAAAGTGTTGGTAGAAAACCCAGGTTTGTCCATTCCTCGTCGTTCTTTGGAATTAGGCATTCCACAAATGTCATTACACCGTATTACAGCTTATAAAGTTCAGTTAACACAAGAACTCAAGCCGGCCGATCATTATGTCATCATGACATAAGTCGTAATTTGTCCGGCGCAGTTTTTCATTCTTTTATACAATATAAAGTAAAATATATATCTATGGGAGATGATAGCCCTTCTTAAGGGCCCTGTAGCGGGCTTCGAACATCTGAAGTTCTGAATAATCATCGCTTGGACTTGGACCGGTCAGACCTGGTTTTGAACGAGACCCTCCTGGCCTTACGAGAAACATTTTCATTTTTGGCGCTCTAGTTCCTCGGAACTGAGTGCTTATCAATTTGCCCAAATGTCTGTAATTTTAGAATTTTTCGATGACAATGGTCTTAAACGATTTGGTTCGACTCACTGATCAAGAATCCGTGGTGAAATTCATTCTGTCTGGCCGTCCGGCCGGCCAGCCGTAGGCACGATAACTCTCGAACGGAATGAGCTACACAGTTGAAATTTTCAGAGTAGGTTTGGGAGATAAATATCTCGGCTGAGTTTGTTATTGGGCAAAATCGGACGGATGGTTTCGGAGTAACAAAAAAAAAAATTTTTTTTTGCGAGGCAAATTCCAAATTAAATTTTTTTCAATAAGCTGTTTTACCATAAGAATCCAATGATATTATTTTTAACTCTTACAAGCTAATACTTTCGGAGATATGATTTTTCAAAATTTCAATAATAAATCGTATTTCAACGTTGTCACAGAATGATAATTCTATGTATGAATTGTCATAATTTCAAATGATGTTCCTGAGACATGACATTATCTAATCAATCGAAGAATTGTGAGCGAAGTGAGAAAAATCTCAGTTGTTTGCTCCGAAATTAGGTTTTCTCAGAAAATTCTTACATTTCGGAACGGAACATGAAGTAAGAGATCTGAGAGTAGTGAGACTGCTTTTCATCCATAGACATAGATATATCTCTCGAACGGAATGAGGTAGGTAGTTGAAATTTTCAGAGTAGTTTAGGGAGATGAATATCTCGGTTAAGTTCGTTATTGGGCAAAATTGGCCTGATTTAATATGATTTCTTTCATGGTGCAGTTCTCATTCTCATGATTGCTATTTAATCTTGATAAATAAACTATTATTTGAATTGAATTTCCTTTAGGATGCAGTTCTATCATATGAATACATTGATATAATTCCCAACTCTGAGAAACCAATACTTTCGGAGATATAATTTGTCTGATTGAACTAGAGCGCCAGAAAGCTCCTGTCCACAGGGCTTGAAGCCATTTTTGAATTCAAATATTGAAGGGATTTCAGGAGTGAATATCTTCGAAAACTAGCGGAGGCGATTCTTCTCCACGAGATCCCATTCGCCTACAGAGAAGTATTTTTGTGAGAGGAGACTTTTGAAAGGTTATGTATTATTTTTAATTTGTTCGTTTCTTCCTCTAGTCTTTTCATTTTTCAGGTTGAGTTTCGGGTACCTTGGAGAAACCTATCCGTTTTTTGACGAGGGAATCCACATTGAAGAAATATATCCCCATCAATATTTTTAAATTTCAGCAAATTTTGTAAACAATAGTTACAAATCACCACACTCACGGGGAGAAAGGTTTTTTTGCTGAGGTTTTTCCCTAAGCTCTTGTATCATACGTCGAATTGTATGGTACCCCGTTACACCAACCTCTGCTAACACATATACAGCTCTCAGTCAAACGAATATATATATATATATCAACAACGTCGTGTCTTTGCTGATTGGGTCGTTGAAATGCATGAAAATGATCCGGAGTTCCATCGAAAAATCATCTTGAGTGATGAGGCCCATTTCCACCTCGGTGGCTTCGTCAACAAGCAAAATTGTCGCATCTGGGGCTCGGAAAATCCAAGAGTTATTGTTGAAAAGCCTCTCTATCCTCAACGTGTGACTGTTTGGTGCGGTTTATGGTCCGGCGGAGTCACTGGACCATACTTTTTCAAAAATGAGGCTGGAGCAACAGTTACGGTGAATGGATTGCGCTATCGAGAGATGATTAATGTCTTTTTATGGCCGGAATTGGATAGTATTGATCTGGACAACGTTTGCTTTCAACAAGACGGCGCTACGTGCCACACAAGCAACGAAACCATTGATCTTTTGCGGGAAAAGTTTCCGGACCGTGTTATCTCTCGAAGAGGTGATCACAATTGGCCACCGAGATCTTGTGATTTAACACCTTGCGACTTCTTCCTTTGGGGCCACCTGAAAGAAAAGGTCTACGCCAATAGCCCAGCGTCGATTCAAGATCTCAAAGATGGAATTCGTGAGGCTATCGAGGACATAGGGCAGCCACTTTGCGATTTGCTTATGGAAAATTTCATTAAAAGGATATGGTCCTGTAAGCGTGGTCGTGGTGGTCATTTGCCTGATTATTTTATTATTATTTTCCACTATTAAGGGCATAGCTTCTTCTTTATAATGAAATAAACATCCGATCATTTATATTGAAAAATGGCATTTTTCTTTGAATATCAAAATAACACCTCTTATTGGAAAACCCTTTACCTATATGAGACTTGTGCGACATTTCGTGAGGATCGCTACCAAACCATTTTTCGATATTCCCGAAAGGGTAGAGAATAAATCCATGATTCCATACTCTTGACGCTAGCTGTAGGTGGAATACACAATGAAGAATAAATAAATAATAGGCGCATAGAGCGATAACACACTGAAAATAACGGTCCTTCCTAAAACACAGTCTGCTTACGTTTGAATAACTTTTTTCAGTTACAAAACTAGACTCGCCCTTTCAATGAGGTCGCCGGCCATCGTTGGTTTAATTGAAAAAGACAACATTCATCGGCGCAACTCGTCGATCAATCACTTTAGCACACGATATTCGGCCACCCAATTAAATCAAAATTTCGTGTAGGTTGATAAATACGAAAATTTATCGTTGTTAAGTGAAAATACGGCTTTCTCGAAGCGTGTTCAATGCAGTTTTCGAATGTATTCGCGACATTCACAAAAATACATCAAGGAATAAACCAATTATAGACTACTCGAGTAACTACACACTTGTTCACTACAACTTTTATTTTCTTACATATGAATCGATGTTGTTATCTTCTGAGATGAGGTGTTACTAAATCATGCTAATCTATTACCCTACTCAACTATGGGCTGACATTACCCTTAGTCATAAACCTATTAGTGGGAACAATTGGAAGTATTTTAATCCTGGTGATAATTTTGGTTTCAGATTTTGAATCCCAATATATTCAGTCAATGACCTTTCGAAGAATTTTTAATTACTTTTCGAAAGAACAGACGTCTTTTTAATAGGACTCTGGTAATACGAACTACTTTGGTTTTCTAATTCTCATTCAATATGAAAAATGTTCATTAAAAAATTATTTTTTATGGAAAAGTAGAAAGAATTGTTCAGGATAGAGGCCTACTTCACATTTCTCTCACAAGAAATCAACCTATTTATGGCATAATATTCATTTACGTTCTTTATCTTGATAAATAACCAAATGGCCAACGTTGTCGTACCGTCAATGACTATGAGAACTAGCCCGGAAACGTACAGGCCCTCTTTTCCTATTTTTCTTATTCTATTCAAGAGGTCTCTGTGTAATACATCTTCTAAGAGTGCCAGTTGATCCAGTTCAGCACAAGGTAGATTGTGAACAGTAAAATCGTCTTCACGAATCATCGAATCTTCACCTTTCACATTTTCAGGTGGGAGCAATATTATTTCATGGGACTTTTCCAAACCATTTTCTATATATTTTCAATTTCCTATAGTATTTCATGGAGTCGCCGAAGTCGTTTGCAATAAATGGAAAAAGTGAACAAATATATTTCAGGTTTTTTGCCCGGCGTAGCACTTATTGCAATTTAAACATTTAATATCATATACCTATATAGAGGAAAAGGTAGTAATGTGACCCCTCCCCTCTTTTGTTTTTGATATTTTATTTAAAAAATACAGACCCAAAAACTAGTGAGAGGGGGTGAGTCTCGATTTTTGACAAAACTACAAGTCGTATGGAAAAAAGTTGAATGGCAAAGTTATAGGTAATAAAAAGATCTACAACTTTTGTATTTGCACTTCCACGAAATTTGGAGTAAACTTACCTTTTTATGTCGAAAACATACTGTAATTTTTTTGAGTCAAAATACTCATTTTTTCACCTTATTTTGACTTAATATCGAAGAAGCAACCTAATTTTCAATCGAAAATTATCCCGTCAAAATATCTGCTTTTTTGAAAAATCGGTGAGCTTTTTGTTCGTTAAAATCTCTTCTTCCCGATGTACAAAAAAACAGGTAATGAAATAACTACAGATGGGCAACAATTTTCCGTAGGTCACTCAGGTATATAAGTTATCTTAAAATGGCAATAAATAGACATATTCTAGAACTTTCTGAAAATATTATAGATGTTTTATTAAGTATTAACCTTATTAACTTATCATTTTCTGAGAAAATTTACAATAGTAATGTTTCTTTTTCACCTTCAGAAAGTAGAGATTTCAACAAATAAAATGTGAGAAAGCCCTGTGGACAGGAGCTGTGGCGCTCTTGTTCAAACTTTGACGAAACATATCTCCGAAAGTATTGGTTTCTCAGATTTGGGAATGAATCAATAGTTTCTTATGATAGAACTGTTTCATAAAATGAAACAAATTAAATAAGAATCGATTGATTCCCAACTCTGAGAAACCAATACTCTCGGAGTTATGATTTGTCAAAGTTTGAACAAGAGCACCAAAGCTACTATCCACAGGGCTTTCCCACTTTTTCAATTTGGCGTCTGTGCGTCAATTTTCAAGAATTTTCGGAATCAAATTCAAAACGTGGGTCTATGTTGGATTTACATACAACAGCCAATTATAATTAGAGTATATTCTATGAAATCATTTAGAATTGAGAATAATTATTGAAATTTGGAAGAATCATCTCCCAAAGTATTGATTTGTTGGAACTGATATCAATCAATTCTCATGATGAAACTGCATCTTGAAAAAAATTGAATTCGAAATTTGTAACGTGAAAAAATATTTATTTTTTTATTACTCCTAAGCCACCTTGCCGTTACGCCAAATAATGAACCTAACCAAGATATTTATCTTCCAAACCTACTCTGCAAATCTCAACTATTCAGCACATTCCATTTGAGAGTTATCGTGTTAACGGACGGCCGGACGGATAGCCGGACAGAATCGATTTTGACTATGGATTCTTGATCAGTGAGTCTAACCAAATCGTTTAAGACCATTTTCAGCCAAAAATTCGAAAATTACAGATATTTGGGCAAATTGATAAGTACTCTTTTCCGAGGAACAAGAGCGCCAAAAGCCCACCGACTTTTTTGAAAAATCAAATATTTTGACGGGAGAATTTTCGATTGAAAATTAGGTTGCTCTCTCGATATTATTATTTATTTTTTCTTATTTTAACATAAGGTGATAAAATAGATATTTTAAATTTAAAAAAAATACACGGCGTTTGGGACATAAAAAGGGGAGTTTTCACGAAATTTCGTGAAAATTTTTTTTTGTGAAAGATAAAAATAAACAACCAAAAACTGGTTATTTGAATTTTTCACATAAATTTAGAGGTTATGTAAAAAACTGTGAAAACTGAAAGTCGTAGATCTTTTTATTACCGACAATTTTGCCTTTTTACTTTTTTTCATAGGACTTGTAGTTTTGCTGGAAATCGAGATAAACCATTTTATACCCTTAAAAACTCATTCTCTTCCACTTCCCGACCCCATCAGATCACCCGTAAATTATTCTTCCTTTCATTTTTGTTATGTTCTCTTGATTTTTCAATGCCTGTCATACTACTATTATAATTTTTTTGGTTTCATGTGACTAAAATACACGACATGATATCAAATGATGAATTCTTGATTACATGTTTCGTATCAACCACATGATTATTGGTTATCGCGATTCCACTTGTTGTATCAAATTTGAACATAATCGAAATTGAATGGGGAAAAAATTCTTATCTCCTTTTCCGTTTTCCTGTATGAAAATTAATGCAGAGATCGACGTTTCTGTTTGGAACAAGGTGAGGCGAAGATCTAAATTGGTTCAAGCTATTGTCCATTCTTCTGTATTGGACACCCTTAATCGAATTTACCATGGTTAATTATGTTGTCCATTCTCCTATATTGGACACTCTTATTTCGAATTTACCATGGTAAATTCGAATTAAGTGTCCAATACAGGAGAATGGACAACATAATTAACCATGGTAAATTCGATTAAGGGTGTCCAATACAGAAGAATGAGGAAAAAAAAACCACCAAATTTCAGAAAATTTCAGATGGCTATAACTCTAAAACCGTTTGGCCGATTATGCTTATAAACAAACTGAAATGTCGCATTCAGATGCACAACCTAACCTGAAATTTTCAGGCCGTTCTCTCTTTCCGTTCTCAGGTTATCGTGACAACAAAAATATTTTTTAATAATTTTTAAAAATTTCTTAGCCTCACGATTCGCCCAAAATTTCACAAACGTGCTTAGGTTCATATTCTACAACTACTCACCAAGTTTCAATTCGATCGGATTTATATTGGTTGAAAACAAAATTATTGCTCGGAAACCACTGGGTCGATTATGCCCATTAACGAACTTGTCCGTCGTATTGCGATGCGCCATCCACTCTGAAAATTTCAAGTCGCTAACTCTTTTCGTTCTCAAATTATCTTGGCAACGGACGGCCGGACGGCCGGCCGGACAGAATCAAATTTGACCTCGAATTCTTCATTGGGGAGTCGAACTGAATCGTTTGAGACCAATTTCGTCAAAAAATTCGAAAGTTACAGACATTTGGGCAAAACTATAACGCGATGTTCCCCAGAACATACGCGCAAAAATCAACACATCACAACTCATCCTTCTGTCTAGTAGAAGCGCCTGCAAGAGCTTCGAGGGATCCTTGTGTTCTCGGAAAACTCAAGGGGTTGAGAATAATCATATCATATCATTTCCGTTCCTGTATCATCCCCCATAACGCATTGATTAGAAACACGAAGCGTGGTACGGCTTTGATGAAGTCTGCGGTTAGATTGCGAAGTATATACGTCAAGCGTAGTGGCGTCGGTGGCGGCAAGAAAATTGACACTAATCGTTTGATATTGGATGCGAACAATCAGAAAACGCATGTTTACTCCACTCATTACGCGTGCGGCTTTGTGTTTAATGTTTGCCTATCATGATATCAACTCGCATTACAAGAATACATCGGTGTTTGTCCAAAGAGTTTGCGGTTGGCAATCAGCTACTTGCGAACAAAGTTGGCTTATTGGAAGCAGGAGCGAACAGCAGCGGTGGAAATGTTGCTGGCTAATGAACTCCCTGAATAAGTAACTACTCGTTGAAGCTGTAATTAGTAGGAAATTCTCCGAATCCAATTCATTCGAACGAACGTGGGGAATCTTGGGGATAATAGATAAAACATACTTGAAGAGCAATGATGTGAATGGAGCTTTTTAGACCATGTTCTTTTGTATATTCATGTCTCACCTTCACGAAGTATAGCATGAAGCTTCAAGATTTTTTTTTTTCAATCTATTACATACTATGGATTCGATCGGATTTGTATTTTTGAACATATTGGAATAATGAAATTCAGCTTGAAGGGTTGTGCGGAATCTGCCAAAAAGTTTTTGGAATTTTCTGACCCATCGGGAAAAGGGTAATAGACGACCATACGAGGAGTCAGAAATGGGCAATCAAACATCTCTTATGCCTACTAGTTTCTAAGATACAGGGTGTTTCCTAAAAACCATAGAATTTCCAATCCCATATAAGTTCAAAATATTGAATCGAGTTTGATAAGATTTGCAGGTTCATTGAAAGAATCGAAAAGCGAAAGTGAAGAATGAATTAGCTACTGAGTTGAGGGCAAGCAGAGTAGGGTACAAGGCTGGGGCACCAGGCTGAAGAGAGCATACGATCTCACATCACCTCTACATGGACGACTTAAAACTGTACGCTTCCCTACCAGCAAAGTTCTCTTATAACTCCAATGATTCGCGACTAATATATTTCATAAGTATCATATTAGTGCTTCCAAAATATCATTTCATTATATTGGAGCTACATAAACTTCATTCTGTTGTGGACAATCGAAATACTTTATAAATTTATTGTGAAAACGTCTGTACAGCAGAATTATGAAATATGTTATAAAACTGTTACTTAACCTTTTGTTAAGTTTATAACTAACTTATAAAACAATTCTTCTTATAAAACTGAATTGCTTTTTAATGGTTTCTTTATTAATTCTGGGGATATTTATAATTTTATTTCGAATATATTAAAAAACTATTTCAAAGACGTTCTGTATAACCTCATGAAACAGTTTAATAGAAGTGCTTTTAGTTACAATTTTGCTTCCAAAAGTAAATTATCGTTTCGGTAACCACTTCATAACTATTTTATAGTATTCAATTTCCATGACAATATCATCCAAAAGCAGCTGATCATTCTGTTCCCACACTGAAAGTGTTTAATTCCATTCTCAACTGTCTGCACAATCTTGAACGTTTCTAAAAAAGTTATGATGACCATGAAGCAAATGCATATTAGTTTTCTAGCTAAAAGCACAAATGTCTTACCTATGCATGAGGTTCGGGAAGCATTATGTTATGCTACTGCTGAAGACATTTTTCTGTAGGTGCAAAATTATCACCACAATCATGTTATGTTCAAGATATCGACTTATTGATAAGATACCTTCATCAGATTAACTGTTATTTCTCCTTTTGAATATCCTTGCAAAAATATGTATTTATCAAATATTCCACAAGAAAACGTTAACTGTTTCACTGATTTTGCAGGTTATGTTGACTTTCACGCGGTAGAACACAATAACATGTTTTAAAGTAGTTGTTAAGTAGCTAAATTACAACGAAATGCTTGAAACTGATGCAAAATCATTTTATAAGAGAACGCTATTAAACATGGCTGCATTTGTGATGACTCAGAGTGCGCAGTGTTTTAAACACACTAAAAATCGCCAATGTGTAGATATTTCAACCATCCAGAGCATCAAATGTCTCAAAAATAATCTGTAGAACAAATTGGAATACATTTTCTTACAAAGGATCATGAGACTGACAAGCCACATTTTTGTTTTGTTCAATTTTTTTATGTGAAACATTTGAAACAAGGGGGCGCGTTTAAAATATGTCATTTTAGTGCTACATTTCACGAAGAAATTTCATTTGCATTGAGAATTTCGATGTGTGTATCCAAACATGTGTCTGTAAGAGTAGAAGTATATATAAATAAAATGGTTTCGTGTAAACAATAATGACACATGACATCTATATTTTCGCTATGTTGTTATAATTCAGGATTGTCATTTGCCAACATAATATCAATTAATTTTATAGATATCATTCTATGTAACGTTTTTATTTCAGAACGCTCTCATGAAAAACCTTATAAAGCTATTACAAAACAGTTTTTTAGATGGCGCTTGAATGTTTATGAAATAGTCTTGTAATGTTTATGAAGAGCTTCATGAAATGTTTCGAATGACAAAATTATTTTATAAAATGTGCCAATTTTGAGTTTATATCTGTTGTATAAACGTATTGAAAACAATTCAGCGACTAAGAATGTTTTATAATATTTTGGTTGAAAACGTTTCCACAACTATTGTAAAATATAAAGTTGTTAGTTCGGTTCTTCCAAGGCAGCAATTCAACAACTGCCTAATATCGTTGCCGAATACACCTCAGCAGTAGGAATGTAATTCGGCCTGGACAAGTGTGCTGTTTTTCATCTAAGCAGAGGAAGAACTGAATAAATAGGAGAAGACCTCGGAGAAGACATCGGCCTAGAAGGGGGAAAAAGCATTCGACACCTCGTAGACGAAGAAACATACAAATTCCTTAGGATGAAATAACGAGGTGCACTGGAGACAACCCAAATCAAGGATACCTTAACAGCTAGCTACAAAAAGAAGATCCGACATATAAGGAAGTCACAGCTGTCCAGGAAAAATATAGTATCAGCAACGAACCGCTTGACAGTCCCAATAATCACCTACTCATTTGGGATAGTTATATATTGTCTATTGTGGTAGGGGGTAACGTTGCACTGCGACCTTGAGGTTTATTGTGCCCCCCCTTCAGAGCTGTCGATGTCATCACCATCTACAGCTCGCCTTTCAGTTCCAGAGTTCTGATGAACTGTAGTATCTGGGATGGCTTCAAGGAGGCTAGGTCTTCGCTCCTGCAGATTTCTTTCCCAAAGCATTCCTTGCGTTGGTTTGAGATGGCGAGACATTCCGTTGTCAGGTGATCAGGAGTTTCATCCTCCTCCAAACTGAATCTGCACTCGTCAGGTTCTGCTAGCCCTTATCTCATCATATGCTTCCTGAGGCCGCAGTGCTATTGGGATAGTTCACTGGACAGGGAATGAAATTCTCGAGTTAGACAGAACCACTCGTAAAGTGATGAACATGAATCGTAGCCTGCATCCCAACTGCTCGATTCAAAGAATATACCTTCTACGAATGCAGGGAGGCAGAGGTTTGCAAAGTTTGGAATAAAAACACCATCAACAAACGTTGGAAAAGGAAATAAGGATATTGAGAACGAAGACACGCTTCTGGAAATGGTGGATCAAAGACCAAAGAAGAGCTGGCAGAGAGATAAGACAGGCACAACTGAAGACACAACTCGAATATCACAAGAGTAAACACCTGTACTCCACATTTTTCAGGAGTTTGAAAGATCAGGGCCTGTCAGAAAAATTATCCTTCGCCTTTTTGAAGACCGCTGGGCTCAAGTCGGAAACGGAGGGATTCGTGATGACTTGTCAAGATGGGGTGATAAATACAAGATGGTATAAAAAGAATACCAGGTCACCCCAACAACATGCAGAGCATTCCACAGCCAGCAGGAAACTGTTATGCACATTCTGTCTGCTTGTAGAGTCCATGCTCCAACAGGATATGTGGAAGGACACAATGCAGCACTCCGAATTCTCTACTTCCATTTGAGAGAGGTTTATGGTATAGACAACGAACCAGTGCTACCATATGTGCCTCTGAAAATTGAAGCAGTTGTTGAAAATGACAGAGCTCACATCTACTGGAACTATGCGATTCCAACAACTCGGCAAATCCACGCCATAAAGCCAGATATACTCTTGCTGGACAAAAGAACTCAAGGAATTGTTTGTCGTCGAATTTTCCTCCCCCGCAGAAAATAATTTGTTGATGAAAGAAGAACAGAAGCGGAAAACATGCAAGGATTTAATATTTGAACTGGGGATCCTGTATCCACGGCATAAGGTTAGGCCGTACTAGTCATAGGATGCCTAGGTGGAATGAGAGCGGAATACGTGACCGAATTGAAGATTATTCCGGTCTGCAAATCTCTGGCCGACGATTTAGCGCACAGAATGCAGAAGGTGGTGTTGCTCGGATCACTTCGAGATATCAGGTCCCATCAACTTTAAAGGCCACTTACTGCTCATCTCTTTTGTTAAGGGACGCTGTAAGGGCAGGACGAAGAACTACTCCAAGGAAAGTGCGAGAGGTTCCCTTTGTGAGTTACCAATCAACAACTGGAGTCTCACACTCCTGAGAGAAGCGGACCCTCTCAGGGCGGGCCCATAAAACATTTTCCATCCCAGGAGAAAAAAAAATGCATCCCAACTGCTCGATACATAGAGTATACCTCTCACGAACGCAGGGAGGCTGGGATTTGCAAAGTTTGAAATACCAACACAATCAACAAACGTTGGAAATGGCAATAAGGATATTCAGAAGTAAAGACCCACAACTGGAAGTTACATAAAAATACTGAGTATACTAACAAAGAAAATATCAAATTTTCTTATCAGTAAGATGATCCTCCATGGTATAATACCATGTATCCATTAACATAGCCTTTATCCCACCCTTAAACTGTCTGGCTTTCATTTACTTGAACCAAGTCGACAAATGATTGCGTAATGTTGCTCTCGTATTTAGTGGTGTCATGTCTGGGAATGCAAATAATATCCACATAGCTGGTATCATAGTAGTGGAAATCCAAGCATTTTTTAAGAAAAAAAGAATAAATTTATTTATGATCAATCCTCCTTTAAATGCTATTGATCAAAACTCTTATTGATTTATTTGTGGGGTCAATAAAATAATCAGTTTGTGCTGACCAATGTAATAATATTGCAGGTTAGAATTATAAATGCCTCACATCATATTTTCTTTCTACTTCCCATATGCTCCATATAGGGAACCACTGTAATTTTCACTGAATTTCAATTTAACTAATGAATCGTCGATATTGATTCGTCACTAAATAAATTAATTTACGTGTTCGTGTACAGCTGAGCTTGAATTTTAAATGATAAGTAATGATTGATGGATACACTGTGGATGTTATTAATTAATTTTCAACGAACGACTTGTTTTTGTTATTCCACTGTATTTTGTGAAGATATAATTGACACCTTAATCGAATGTGCCAGATATACATCGAATTATTTTTGCGCGTATGTTCTGGGGAACGTCGCGTTATAGTTTTGCCCAAATGTCTGTAACTTTCGAATTTATTGAAAAAAATGGTCTCAAACGATTAAGTTCGACTCCCCAATGAAGAATTCTAGGTCAAATTTGATTCTGTCCGGCCGGCCGGCCGGCCGTCCGGCCGTTGCCACGATAACTTGAGAACGACAAAAGTCAGCGACTTGAAATTTTCAGGGTGGGTTGCGCATCCTAATACAACGGACAAGTTCGTTAATGGGCATAATCGGCCCAGTGGTTTCCGAGTAATAATTTTGTTTTCAACCAATATGAATCCGATCGGATTGAAACTTGGTGGGTAGTTGTAGAATGTGAACCTAAGCACGTTCGTGAAATTTTGTGCGAATCGTATGGCTAGAAAATTTTAAAAAAATTATTAAAAAATATTTTTTTTGTCACGATAACTTGAGAACGGAATGAGATAGCGGCTTGAAATTTTCAGGTTAGGATGTGCACCAGAACGCGATATTTCAGTTCGTTTATGAGCATAATCGGCCAAACGGTTTTAGAGTTATAAACATCTGGAATTTTCTGAAATTTGGTGGTTTTTTGTTCCTCATTAACTCTAAAAATACTGAACTCTGCAAATTTCAACTCTCTTATTAATTTCGTTCGCTGAGTAAGGTCACAATGCCATTATATTTAAAATTCAGTTTTTCACGTTTAAACTGTAAAAACACAGGTTTAAGGTTCATTCAGCATTTCGTGAGGGTGCCCAGGGCGTGAATAGACAACATAACATGCGTGCAAAAGCTTCATGTCCTTGCTCTTTAAGATTTTTTTCATTCGTATTTCCTTCCTTTTGTACCATATTTTCCTTTTCTATTGTGTTAGTTGTAGTAGGTTACATGATAACTGATGTTGAATGAATGATATTATAAAAAAATTTCAAGAATCGTACCCCTAGAAAATTTAAAAAAAATCACGGAAGAAAAATTGGTTCAAGCACTGACGTGAAGACAGAAGCTTTTGCGCGTATGTTCTATTGTCCATTCTTCTGTATTGGACACCCTTAATCGAATTTACCATGGTAAATTATGTTGTCCATTCTCCTGTATTGGACACTCTCAATTCGAATTTACTATGGTAAATTCGAATTGAGTGTCCAATACAGGATAATGGACAACATAATTTACCATGGTAAATTCGATTAAGGGTGTCCAATACAGAAGAATGGACAATAGAACATACGCGCAAAAGCTTCTGACTTCACGTCAGTGCTTGAACCAATTTTTTTTTTCCGTGATTTTTTTAAAATTTTCTAGGGGTACGATTCTTGAAATTTTTTTTCGTAATTTTTTTCAAATTTTCTAGGGGTACGGATCTTACAAAATTTTAAACACGTCTTTATGTTGATTTTCTACTACTAGTTACAAAGCGCCATTTCGATCGAATAATTATTTTTTGAGTTATTAAGGAAATAATATTCCAGGTGGGTATAACTCGGAAACCGTTAGACCGATTATGCCCAAAAACGAACTCAACTCTTCCTTTCGGATACGCAACCTACCCTGAAAATTGCAAGTCCCTATCTCCTTTCGTTCGAAAGTTATCGAGGCAACGGCCACCCATCTACTGAACTCACACAAGAATGCTCGAATCTCCAACAATATTTAACCGATCGTATTAAAACTTGAAACTTGGTAGTAGAGTTAGGTTATATCCGTACCCCTAGAAAATTTGAATAAAATTACGAAAAAAAAATTTCAAGAATCGTACCCCTAGAAAATTTAAAAAAAATCACGGAAAAAAAAATTGGTTCAAGCACTGACGTGAAGTCAGAAGCTTTTGCGCGTATGTTCTATAACTCTCACTTCTCACTTCTATAACTCTCAATTCGAATTTACTATGGTAAATTCGAATTGAGTGTCCAATACAGGATAATGGACAACATAATTTACCATGGTAAATTCGATTAAGGGTGTCCAATACAGAAGAATGGACAATAGAACATACGCGCAAAAGCTTCTGACTTCACGTCAGTGCTTGAACCAATTTTTTTTTCCGAGATTTTTTAAAAATTTTCTAGGGGTACGATTCTTGAAATTTTTTTTTCGTAATTTTTTTCAAATTTTCTAGGGGTACGGATATAACCTAACTCTACTATCAAGTTTCAAGTTTTAATACGATCGGTTAAATATTGTTGGAGATTCGAGCATTCTTGTGTGAGTTCAGTAGATGGGTGACCGTTGCCTCGATAACTTTCGAACGAAAGGAGAGAGGGACTTGCAATTTTCAGGGTAGGTTGCGTATCCGAAAGGAAGAGTTGAGTTCGTTTTTGGGCATGATCGGTCTAACGGTTTCCGAGTTATACCCACCTGGAATATTATTTCCTTAATAACTCAAAAAATAAATATTCGATCGAATAGGCGCTTTGTAACTAGTAGTAGAAAATCAACATAAAGACGTGTTTAAAATTTTGTAAGATCCGTACCCCTAGAAAATTTGAAAAAAATTACCAAAAAAAAATTTCAAGAATCGATTCTTGATATTTTTTTATAATATCATTCATTCAACATCAGTTATCATGTAACCTACTACAACTAACACAATAGAAAAGGAAAATATGGTACAAAAGGAAGGAAATACGAATGAAAAAAATCTTAAAGAGCAAGGACATGAAGCTTTTGCACGCATGTTATGTTGTCTATTCACGCCCCGGGCACCCTCACGAAATGCTGCATGAACCTTAAACCTGTGTTTTTACAGTTTAAACGTGAAAAACTGAATTTTGAATATAATGGAATTGTGACCTTACTCAGCGAACGAAATTAATAAGAGAGTTGAAATTTGCAGAGTAGGTTTGGAGTCGAAATGCGCCGGGTAAGTTAGTTAATGGGCAAAATTCGATCAATGGTCTCGGAGTTATGTTCATCCGAATTTTTTTTGCCAATAACTCGAAAAATACTTATATGATAGAATTTAATTACGGTAGCTATTCTAAATATGGATTCAGAGAGATTTTCCTGCTGTATGAAGTCACCCGTAGAGTTATTGATTCATTAGACGGAGGTTGCACGGTCATTCTGGTATCAGTCTTGCATCACATCAATAATGGATTGATATTAGATTGACTGGATATTGATGGATTGTTGGTCCAGATTGATGAACTATTAATGTGCTTCGCCATTCCATATATCGCATCAGTCTCATCGTGATTAAGGTTACGGACTGAACTGATGCGAGACTTATGGTAGATTGACCGTGTTACCCCCGTCTTAGAAAACAAGGAAAAATTGAAAAATCGAATTTAAAATTGCTAGTTGAAAAATAAAGACGAGGCTTGCAAAATTGTGTGACAATCGTTTGACTAGGAAATTTCAAAAGAATTCTGTATCTTAAAAACTAGGGAACTGATATCGCTGAAATTCTGCAAGATCCTTGATAAGCTTATTTTAAATCCAAGATCTAGATTTAAACTCGACGGAGTCTATATTGTTGAAAATATTGGGAAATTAATATATTTTTTTCTGGAAGCCAAGCAGCTTTGGTCGAGTTCAATACCTACCTGGATGAGTGAATACCCTGGCTATGAATTTGCAGAAGTCCGCCAAAGCAGACAGCAGTCAGAACTCATTCAACTTATTTATTTTTGATTTTACATTAACCGTTATTCTCTTTGAGAGAATTAAGAAAAAGATGAGCAAACATGAAAGGAAAAATTTTGAAACAATCTTAAAGACCAAAAATCATATTTCATTCCAGAAACCAATAGATTTTCATCGGAAAATTAGGTTAATTGAATTCTCAATGGCCAAATTCAAATTTGATCTTTTTAATATGACGGATCTCTAATAACAATAACGATAGGTATTACAAATGCGAAATAATTAACAATAATTCTAAAATTTATGGGAGTAAAGCACCATTATGGATTTAACCATTTGAATGCTTTCTTCCCACAAAAAAAAAGCACTGACGTGAGGTCAGTACTCTTTGGCGCGCATGTTCATGGTGGCTAATTTGAATTGAGTGATGAGTACTTCAAGCTCAGTGAATTGAGCGAGCCGGAGATCTACCCAAGGGATAGTGGACACCATTCACTGTCGGTTCAAAAATTAACAGTGCTGCATCTAAGCTTCCGTAAGGATAGAGTAACACTGTTGAAAAAGAACACAACTGACTCTCCTTAGTCGCACAAGCTTCTAGAAGATTCTGAGGGATCTTCTTGGGAAAGACTTGGCAGGGTCAGTTTAATCATAATCATGTATATAGCACGCGCGCCAAAGCAGATTGACCCCACGTCAATGCTTTTTTACACTTTTTCTTTCATTGTTAAGTCAATTTGCATTTGGCGCGCGTGCTATATACATGATTATGATTATACTGATCCTGCCAAGTCTTCCCCAAAGAGATCCCTAAGAAGCTCCTGGGAGCTTGTGCGACCAAGGAAAGTCAGTTGTGTTCTTTTTCAACAGTGGTACTCTATCCTTACGGAAGCTTAGATGCAGCGCTGTTAATTTTTGAACTAACAGTGAATGGTGTCCACTATCCCTTGGGTAGATCTCCGGCTCCCTCAATTCACTGAGCTTGAAGTATTCATCACTCAATTCAAATTAGCCACCGTGAACACGCACGCCAAAGAGTACTGACTTCACGTCAGTGCTTTTTCTTTCAAGTTCCTTCAACATATATGGCTATCAATACAGTTTGGCTGTTAGCTTTACCGTAGATCGAAAAAAATTGCGGTTATGGGACCTCCTTTAGGAACGCAATTGCCTCTTCTCCAAATCCGAACGTATTTTAGTATAGATCTACCGAACATAGTTATTTATAAATTCGCCTCGGGGCCATGGTACGGACACTTCAACTCGGACACAACGCAACATCCCCCAAACTGACTTGTCCTTGCACTGAATTGCCATGAATATTCTTTTAAAACCTCACAATACCGGCTCATTACTCCCAACATAACCCATACAACCCAAACACAGTCACTTCTCTTCTGCGCATGCGCAATCTACTCGCGGCTGTAAGTCCCATCAAAATCACACATCTTGCAAAAAACACCGATTCCCCAACACTAGTGGCTCAGGAGATATCGCATCTTTAATCCACGCATGCGCAAACCCTTCCCAGGGGATTCTATGGAGTATTAGCTTCCGCCACCCCAAAACCCCAATCCTTTCTGACGAAAACTACAGCAGTTAAATGACTTCTCATCTGCGCATGCGCATAACGAAAAATGCACCTGCAGGCAGGCAGGTAGAATGAACTTCAAAAATAACAGATTTCGCGATTTCAAGCAAAATATTCCACAAAATAGTAGTAATTTTTTGAATTTTTTCATGTCACATGATCTTCACGAAATTTTGCAAAAGTGTTTGCTTTGGACTTTTGCATCTAACTACTGAGTTTCTATTCAATCAGATCAGTAATTTTCGAGTTATCGTAGAAACAAAATTTTAATATTATTGATAATTTTTCTTCTCACTTTATGGCCGTCCGGTCAGTCACAAAAAACTCCGATTCTCCAACAGTAGTGGTTCAAGAGATATCGCATCTTGAATCCACGGATGCGCAGACCCGCACCGGGGTATTCTATGGAGGAATAGCATCCTCCACCCCAAAACCCCAATCTCCTCAGAAGAAAACTCGAGCAGTTAAATTATTTCTCGTCTGCTTATGCGAATAACAAAAAATGCCCAAAAGAGGCAGTTACACCTCCAGTCGTTGACCGGTCAGACAAATTTTGAAAACCAATTTAAAATTCCACACATCGTTTACGCATTAATTCAATTGCCTTGCTAGTAAGTGGTCCATATTTTAGTCAATTGCCCTCGTACATATCGACTTGATTCAGATAAACGCGCAAAAAACACTTCGGAACGAAACATGATCACCAGATGTTCAGAGATATTCCATGTAGGAATTCGAAATTAAATTATTTGTCGAGTTTGGAAGTTCAAAATTATGGATTTTTTTTTAGGCTCCTAGTGGTCTGTTCGCAGTGAAATTTTGCACACCCCAAGAGGTCATAATTCGTCACCGAAGTTCCAAAACTGAACTCAATCCGATATTTGTTTCGGAATTTCAAGCAAAATATTCCGCAAATAGTTAAAAAAATTTTAAATTTTTTCAACTCTGCTATCCCCACGAAATTTTGCACAAGTGTTTTCATTGGTACTTCGCATCTAACTACCGAGCTTCAATTCAATCGGATCAGTATTTTTCGAGTTATAGTGAAAACAAAATTTCAATTTCATTTTCAAATATTTGACTTTTTTTTTTCAGTTTACAGTCATCCGATCAATACCAAACTTCGCAAGCTAATAGAGGTCATGATTCTACAATTTGGTGCTGAATTTCAGATAGATCGAGTGATCGGTTTCGGAAATATTCTAGAAAAACGTTTAAATTAAAAATGGCCATAACTCCGAAACGGCTTGATGGATTTTGCACATTAACAAACTTGTCCGAGATATTATTTCAACGCTCTAACTCGTTCCGTTCGGGAGTTATCGTGCTAACGGCCGGACCGGCCGGACAGACAGAATTGAATTTTACCTCGAATTCTTCATCAGGGAGTCGAGCCCAATCGTTTGTGACCATTTTTGTAAAAAAATTCGAAAAATACAGACATTGCGACGAAATGATATCACGCTGTTCCTTGCAGAACACGCGCGCAAAAATAAATACGATCAACTCACTCACCCTGTATTTATGGGATGATCATACCCTAATGTTGAACGGGATATGCAAATTTTCAACACAGTTGGAAAACTTTCGAAGTAGTTAGAAAAATTTTAGAAGGAGTTGCAAAAAATTTCGAAGCAGTTGAAAAAATTCCCATGGAGTTGGAATACTTCCGAAAAAATTGAAATCTGTAGTTTTCGGCACAATGTGTGTAACCGGAAAAAAATAATAGGTATCATAATATAGCGTTATCCCAAAGCGGGTAGCTCTCTTGATGTTTCAGTTACGCCGACTGTAATATGTCCTATAGCAAACCATCTGGTACCCTTTATTCAAACTGCTGTAAATCAGATAAATATATCAGATTGGGTTGAAATTGAAGGAAACTGATAGGATGGTATTGTTATTCCGATATGCGAAAATGGGAGTCATTCAAAGAACTTTTAATATTTTCGAACAAAATGGACCATATAAGTTTTGTGCAGTTAAATTTCTTGGAATTGACTTTGATGAACACATCAACTGGGGGTCTCATTGTGAGGGTCTCCTTTCAAAATTGCACTCGTCCTATTACATGTTCAAGAACATGAAAACGGTACTAGATGTTGGCCAGTTTGTGAATGTCTATTATGCTCGAATTGAGTCTCGTCTTCGATATGGTATCTGCTTGTGGGGCATCTCTACCAGGTCAAAACATGTGGTTATTGCCCAAAAGGCAATTTTGAGGTGCATTTTCAACATCCCTTGGAGACAAACTTGCAAACCATTTTTCAAATCCAATAATATTTTGACTCTCGCTAGTTTATACATATTCGAGGTAGCATGTTATATTTATGGCAACAAGACCGATTTCAAGGTTAATGAAAACATTCATAATGAAAATGCAAAATGAAAACATTTAACATGAATACACGCCAGAAAGGCTTAATTCACACCCAAATTGGAAAATACAGGAAAACCCAAAATGCACCTAATTTTATAGGACCACGCATTTTCAACCATTTATGTGAAAATATTAAATCGAGTTTGACGCTTAGAATGTTTAGGACACGCCTTAGAACATTTTTGGTGCTTGTTTTTTGTGTTATTTTCCTGTGTTAAGGTATGTTTAAGAATTTTGACGTTTGCAACACAATGTTATTATTGTCTTAAGGAAATAAGGAGTATTCTATTCTATTCATTTATTCAAACTGCTGTAAATCAGATGAAAATGGACAGATTGGGTTAAAATTGAAGGAAAATGATGGTATGGTATTTTTATTCTGATAAGCGAAAATGGGAGTCATTCCAAGAACTTTTAACATTCTCGACCAAAATGAAACGAAAATTAAACGAACGGGCGCGGGCGCACTAGAGGTCCTCACCAAACCCTTACTTTATTTCGAAATAATTAACAATAATTTTAAAATTGATGGGAATAGAGCAACATTTTGGACTGAACCATTCGAATGATTTCTTCCTACAAAAAATAAATAAGATGAACTGACTCACCCTGTATTTATTTATCCGTTCGGTAATATACAGAAAGATCAATATCGATTCAAATTCACGCCATACTGGGACGAAAAAAAAAGGTCTTTGTGAACAAAACTAATAGCTCAAACCCGAACACGATGAACCAATGGGCGCTGGGGCTTTGTGGATAAATCGATTGAAAAATTATGGGCTGCGAAATTCTATTCGTTACAGTTCCAGCCGATCGCAATTACTGTTACATCATACAATATAGTAACTATATCACACCGGGTATATTTGATTTGCAGGGTAGCTTTTGACCGACAGATTTAATTTGACAACTCCATTCGAAGTGGGGCAACGCCGTATGAATAATATATCAAATGAAGTGGTTATCGCCAGAATTATATCAATTTTCTGTATATTCACGGTGTCTTTTCTCCATATCGTCAGTGAAAAGTGTTAACCTGCTGACTCCATTCAACACAATTCTACAGTAGAGCATTTTTAATGCGCAGAAATTGAAATCACCAAGTTTCTACCGAAAATGTTTCTTAAAATGACAAGAAACTATCTTTTAGTTCTTTTTAACTATAAATAAATATACAAAAAGTCGTTTTAGCATTTTTACACTGAACAATAGGAGTAAGCAGACTTTCGCTTTTCAAAAGAAGTTCCCAATTTAAGGAGTTAGCAGCTTTTCATTGAAACCAAATTTTCAGCAATAACTCAAATAATACATCTCCGATTGAATTGATACTTGGTAAATAATTGTGGACTGCACATGCGAAAATTATTGTCAAATTTCGTGAGGATCGTATGAATAATAGAATTGGTTCAAGCCCTATGGACAGGAGCTTTTTGGCGCTCTTATTCAAACAGAAAAATTACATCTCCGAAAGTATTGGTTTCTCAGAGTTGGGAATTATATCAATGGATTCTTGTGATAGAACTGCATCATGAATGAAATTAAATTTATAAGAGCGTAGTTTAAAAAAAATGTTTCAAAAATTATCATCAACAAGAGAGCCAAAAAAAGAGCAATCTACAATGCTTCAAAAATTGTCATTAAATTTATTTATCAAGATTAAATGAGCAATCTGCAATGATTCAACCTCGTGGAATGGTTTGTTGCCACTTACACTCGGTGCATAGTTTTCACAAGTCGAAATACCTAAGGAAAGTATCATCGAAATGTCTAGAGCAAAGCTGGAGTCAATCATAGCAGATTGTCCATTTATTCCTGTATTTGAATAGGTAGAGGATTACGAAGAAATTATTTTAATAGTTCAAAATATATTAACTAGCAACATTATGCAAATACTGTAATAGGAACATGTCTTACTACTTATGGAAGTAAAATGTAATATTAACCTCAGTGGTCAACAAACAGTAATTTGGTTTGATGATTTGATTGAGTGTATGTTTTTTGAGTTATCAAGGAAATATTTCAGGTGGGTATAACTCTGAAACCGTTGTACCGATTATGCCCGTAAACGGACTAAACTCTCCAATTCCGATACGCAACTTACCCTGAAAATTGCAAGTCCCATATCTCCTTTCGTTCGAAAGTTATCGAGGCAACGGTCACCCATTCATCTACTGAACTCACACAAGGCGGCTCGAATCTCCAACAATATATATCCGATCATGTTGAAACTTGGAACTTGGTAGTAGAGTTAGGTTTTGTAGGTTTTCGCAAAATTTGAGCGATGTCAGAGGAATATTTACTGATATAATATGGATTTTTTTCAATAATTTTCAATGATTCCTTAAAAATATTCTAGTAATACGATCCTCACAAAATTTTGCAAGAATTTTCACGTTGGCATTTTGCAACTGATATCCATGTTGGAATTGGATCGGTTTTGCGATTTTCGAGTTATTGAGTCAAGAACAACCAAATTTCAGGGATGGGAATAACTCCAAAACTAATTGGCCGATTATACCTATAAAGAAACTCAAAAGTCGCATTCAGATGCACAACGTAACCTGAAAATTTCAAGTTGCTATCTCTTTCCGTTCCCAGGTTATCGTAACATAAATAATAATTTTTAATTATATTTTCTAGTGAAATGATTCTCACAAAATTTCACAAACCTCCTTACTTTTGTATTCTACAACTACTCACCAAGTTTCCATTTGATCAGATTCTCATTGGTTGAAAACAACTATTACTCAAAAACCATTGGGCCGATTATGCCCATGCATCAATACCAACATATTGTGATGCGCCACCTACCCTGAAAATTTTAGGTCGCTGTTTTTTCCGTTCTCAAGCCGGCCGGCCCGACGGAGAGAATCAAATTTGACCTAGAATTCTTCATCAGGGAGTCGAACCAATCGTTTGAGAACATTTTCGGCGAAAAATTCGAAAATTACAGAAATTAGGGCAGAATGATAACGCGATGTTCCCCAGAACATACGCGCAAAATATTATCAAATTAAAATCAAAATTAAATTTATATTATTCGAATTCAGGTAGATCATATCCTAGAAATAAAATTCATCATTATCGAATATAAACCAATTGAATTCATTGGCGCCCATACATTATTACTATTATTAAAATCATAACTTCATAACAGGACAATTTATTGGAATTTTCCAACAATTTGACGGGATTTTGTGAAATTGAGTGGCCGGTTATTAAAACGTGATATGCAACAGTAGATTTATGGATGTTGTTATTCCGAACATGTCCCGTGAGCTCTTTATACCGTGTGAGAATGTTTTTGGTTGTTTGCCCGACGTGGAACTTGTAACACTCTAAACATTTAATTTCATGTATACCCGATTTTATAATGTCCGGAGTTATTATAGTATGTTTTAGAAATATATACCCATCAAAAACATTTCATGTAAAATTGGAACCAAGACTCACAAGAAGTTTTCACATCAATATCCAAGCCCTTAACTATACAAGGAATTTCTTTGATAGCCCTAATTCTACAAATCTATTATTCTGTTCAAAAATTTGTTCAAGCCCTGTGGACAGGAGCTTTTTTGCGCTCTTGTTCAAACCGACAAATTATATCTCCGAAAGTATTGGTTTCTCAGAGTTAGGAACTATATCAATGGATTCTTATGATAGAACTGCATCATGAAAGAAATTGAATTTAAAAAAATTATCATTAAAAAAAGCAATCTGCAATGCTTTAATGCTTCAAAAATTGTCATTAAATTTATTTATCAAGATTAAATGAGCAATCTGCAATGATTCAACCTCGTGGAATGAGTTGTTGCAACTTACACCCGGGGCATAGTTTTCACAACTCGAAATACCTAAGGAAAATATCATCGAAATGTCTAAGTGAGGCTGAAGAAATTCATAGCAGATTGTCCATTTATTCCTGATATTTGAGTGGGTTGAGGCTGACGAACAAATTATTTTAACAGTTCAAAATATATTAATAAAATACTATAATCTTTTCATGATTTAAAATTTAAGAGTTCATACCACTTACACATTTTTTCTGTATTATGGACCTTAACTCAAGAAAAAAATGTTCGATACACATGTAGATCCATATTTCAGCATTTCTTTGCTTGCAACATTATGAAAATACTGTTTATAGGAACATGTCTCACAACTTAAGGAAGTAAAAGATAATATTATCCTCAGTGGTCAACGAACAGTAATTCATCATTAAAATGATCCAATTCTGAAACATCATTCCCAATATTTATACATAAATTATTCAATATATAATCAGTCATAATGATTTTCGCTTTCAAAACAGTCTTGTATATATTCACAAATTCAAGAATCGGATACTTGTTTTCCAACAGAAAATATTTTCAAACTACGAATTGACAAGTCTCTAATAGCTAGATGAGATGATATTTAAGAACAGTGAATACAGACAGAGTCTGTGTTCACATTATGTGAATACATAGAACTACGATGTATTATTGAAATTTTCAAAAATTATATCTCCGAAAGTATTTGCGTGTTAGGGATGAAAATGATATCCATGGATTCTTATGATAAAACTGCATCTTAAAATAAATTTATATTGAAATTTGTTACCTATTTAAAAAAAAAATAATTTTTCCTTGCTCCGAAACCATCAGACCGATTCTGCCCACTAACGAACTTAACCGAGATATTTAGGCCAAGAAAAACCATGACAACGTTCAATAGACGAATACGAATAAAGTGATTTAAATGATTAATTGTTACCGTAACCGGGGGTTACTCTGAACACAAGGGGTTACTTTGAACAGATACGTTGTAAAATCAAAAATCCTCATAGCGGGCTTAGTTCACAAGCTAGCGACCTCTAGTTAGTACTCAACATTCAATGATTACATGTAGACGGTGCTACGATCGCGAAACGTTGTCAGGTTGGCTAACCTGAGCCGCTGCGCGCCTTTTTATCGGAATTGTGAAATCAGCTGTTCTGAGAACAATCCTCAAACCTCCTCTGCCGCAGTGATCCTGTTGTGAAATACCGTTTTAGGTAAGTTATATATTTCTTATCAATCTATTGGCAGCATTTTCTATTTTGTTTCATATCTCTAACTCATTTCGTTGATTTTATATGGCTAATCGAGTAAAAAACAGGAACTTTGAGGGGTTACTTTGAACATCGCGCTTTCGCCTACTTTTTGTTCATCAGGGGCAAGCCAACAAGCCGTGAACTTATATTCGCAAGTTGGGAGCTCGGATGTACCGAAATTACTCACCAGAAATCCTTGCCAAGGCAGTAGAAAAGTGTTTAGCTGGAAAATCAACTATCAGGGCTGCTTCTACTGAGTAGTTTTTTTTCTGTTTACGTAGGTACCTATTAGAGCACAATCAAATCCATTGTTGTTCCTAATTACGAATATTTTCTTGTTTTAGATTGAAAATTCCCTCTGGAACGATTTGCATGTACAAGAAGGCGGCGCGAAGGCAAAGGCAGCAGCTGCTAACCTCTCAAATTTAGCGAAATCGCCAGGACGTCCAACCGTATTTTCAGCTGAAGAGGAAAAACTTCTGTGCGCGCACATAGTGGCAGTTGGTATCTACCGCTTCCCATGCTCCTTGAGAGATGTAAATATTTTCAATAAAGTTATAATTTTTGTGTTTATTTGTGCATTCTTGAGTAAACTCAGCGAAAAAAAATTAATTTACAATCTTAGGAGCATTGCGATGAAAAAATAAACATTGCCAGGAGTTCACGAGCTAAACCGTGAAGGAAAACCTTATTATCAGGCGACATTATTCTTTTAAAAACTCATACTTGCATATTCAAGGGGTTTTTATGAACAGGGCGCCCAAAACTGGCGTTTTCTATGGTAGACGCTCTCTTGTTCAAAGTAACCCCTTCTTAAGGGGTTATTTCTGAACATATTTACATATGCCCCCACCAACTTCTATTGAAGATAATGGAGTCGTACAAAGGGGAAATTGAAGCTAAGATAATAAGCCATCGATTGGTTGAAAACATTTTCAAATATCTTCAGAAATGTTTGCGCTGCAATGGAATTAATGCAAAACTTGTTCAAAGTAACCCCCGGCAACGGTACTGATTTTCCTTGCTAAATGAATTTTCAATAAGAAAGTATTGTAATTTTTGTGGGATATAACGAAAGATATCATTGCTTGCTCGATATTCCATGTTCGACTTTGTCTCACACGGAAATTGGTCAATCGTGCACGGTAAAAGCTACCTTTCAGGATTGGTAATGAAATATACTATTTTGGTTTATTACCGATAGAAATATTTTATTTCATAAATACACGATTCAAACATGTTCACAGTCTTACCGAATGTATTTTCTAGGAGCTGTTCAATTGTCGTTGAAGTTTGGCACGCCATAGTTTTAACCGTTTTAAAAATATTCTGTTCTTTCGGACGTAACGTGAAAGTTTGGATATTTTTCTGTTTAAATTTATTTAATTAGGGTCCTGTGACCCAGTTTTTTTTGGCAAGACGACGAAAATTATTTGGCTGGAAAATTTATCCGCCCACTCTCGGTAAATCCGTTCAATTTTTAAGAGTCAGTATGTCTCAAAATAAGTTTTCTTCAAACCACTGTATGTAGTCAACGGCAATTTAAAAACATCCTAAACTTGATATTATGTAAGATGTAGAAATATTTTGAACTGAAACCATCTTGATTTCCATCGATGAATTTATATTGTTTTGGGATTCAACAAATTTTGTGCAATTCTCCGAGTCAATTTTAATTTTCCAAACCCTACTTGAATGAGTTAAGAGAATAGTCTTAATACCTTTAGTTTCCAGTAATCATTCATACGAATAGCCTTCGGGATGAATGAAGTAGCAACCTTCTTCAAGTGAAAAGGCACATCATTCTTCAGATGGTCTTATCTGAAAGAGAAATATTTCATGTTAATTTCGGGAAATTGAAGAATATCAAAGAGAATTGAAGAACATACTGAGTATGATGAAACTATTTCCGTTATTCTGGTATACATAATCTCGTCCATGAGCAGTTTCCTAACATCTGAACATCTCTGAAACTGCCTCACATCCCATTCTGACAGTTCTATTGGATAATGCTCGCGGAAGACGAGAAAAGAAAATATTCCATTCATTGGTCACTTCCAGTGATAGGGAAAGAGGAATTCAACTTCAATATTTTAAGTGTAATACCCACAAAAGACACAACCACCCTTAAAGCCTTAAAAATTCCACATCACAGTTGACATTTCAGCAATCGTCAATATTGAAAATTTTTAATTGAATTGTCCCTTACTCGAATTGTTCGTTTCATTTAATTGTGGTAATTGCAAGCCATAGCTTGGATTTTTGATTATCAATTTTGTTTTAATAATTTAGGTTGTTTGTTGTTGATTGTGATAGAAGTTGTTTTGTTCTTTCCTATTACTTTGTGACCGATTGTCTAACACGACAGGAGCTGCCCACATGAAGCTTCTAATAACCCAATCTTAATTCCATTGTGTAAGAAGTAACCCTGGTGAATAGCAAGCTATTGCTCCAAAGCTAGGCTAATTACTAATATTGATTAAGTAATCAAATTGTTGAATAGTATGACTGCTGTCCCGATTTATCACTCCTCATCAGGAAATTTTACCTATTCATTATGCATATGCCATTGGATAACGAAATATGTAGATTTTATGATGGAGAATATTGTCTTCAGAACTATCAGGATGGATAATGCACTCTTTCCAAACTGCTCGGATATTTTTGAAGAGTTTGAAAATTTTATTGTTTTTTAGACATCCATTAATGAGTAGTTTGTTAATTGTATCATATGTGACGGCTATTATTGCATCATGAAAGTACAATTTTAGAAGTGGCTTCTTAACTTATCTACAAATTTGATACTTTTCACTATGGAATTCAACATTTTTTGGAACCCGAATTATAAAAATATTTCATTTTAGGAGCTCTTGTTCCTCGCAACGAGTGCTTATAAATTTGCCCAAATGTCTGTAATTTTCGAATTTTTGGCTGAAAATGGCCTTAAACGTTTTGGTTCAACTAACTGATCCAGAATCCGTGGTCAAAATCAATTATGTTTGGCTAGCCATCCGTTAACACGATAACTCTCGAACGGAATGAGCTAGACAGTTGAAAGAGTAGGTTTGGGAGATGAATATTTCTAAGTAATCATTAAAGGATACTGTGGGAGGTATACTCATTATTGAAAGGTTTTTTTTCTCGGTTTTCTCTCCCAAACTGAAAAATATCTATAAAATAAAAATTAACGTTACGATATAGTTGTTTCTTCGTTGATGTTGTTTCGTTGTTGTTTGTTAGGCAACATTGTTCAATTGATTGCTTCTGACAAATATCTTGTGTTTCTTACGCAGAAGCAAATCACTAAATAATTAATTTTTATTTTATAGATATTTTTCAGAGTTTGAAAGAGAAAACCCAGAAAAAAACCTTTCAATAATAAATCTTTCTGTTAAGTTAGCTATTGGGCAAAATTAGCCTGGTTTCGGAGTAACGAAAACGAATTTTTTTATACATTACAAATTTCGAACTCAATTTTTTTCAAGATGCGATTTCACCATAAGAATCCATTCATGTCATTTTCAACTCTAACAAACTAATAGGTTCGGGATATGAATTTTCAAAATTTCTAAAATTAATCTTAATTTTATTATTTCATAGAAAGCTCTAATTATAATTTTTTGTTGTATGTAAATCCAACATATGAACTGAGTCATAGACCTACGTTTTGACTTTGATTTTTTATGATGTAGTTCTGTCATAAGAATCCATTGGTATCACTTCCAACTCTTACGGTGCGGATTTCAAAAAGCTTTGACAGCTCCTAATTGCCAAATCAGTGTGATTCCATATCAATTTCCAGTTCATTTTTGATGCAACTACCGAATTAAATTCACAATTTAGCTAATCGAAGCTTCGTGAAACCCACCATAAGAAAACAATATTTTTGGAGATATGATTTGTCACAGTAGTTTTTTAATAAGAGCGCCTAAGCACCTGTCCAAAGAGATTTTCCACTTTTTTTTAGACGTTCAACTGATCAGATAAGAATATGGGCCTGAAACAAACAAATCAGTTTAATTGAACTGAGTTCTGATCTACTTATCACATCATCCACAAATACATAAGAACAACACTTTGAAATTGTTTTGTTCTCATGCTACAGTCCCAGCATATTTGCAACGAAAATGTAAAATATAAAATTGGTTTAAGCACTGACGTGAATTCAGAAGCATTTGCGCGTATGCTCTCTTGTCCATTCTCCTTTATTGGACACTCTCAAACGAATTTACAATGGTGAATTCTATTGTCTGTTCTCCTGTATTGGACACTCTTAATCGAATTTACCATGGTAAATTCGGAGTGTCCAATACAAGAGAACAGACAATAGAATTTACCATGGTAAATTCGATTAAGAGTCTCCAATAATCGAAAATGGACAAGAGGACATACGCGCAAAAGCTTGTGACTTCACGTCAGTGCTTGAACTAATTTTTTTTTATGATTTTTTAAAAATTTTCTAGTGCTATGATCCTCACGAAATTTTTAAAGAATTTTCGCGTTGGCATTCCGCAACTAATAATCATTTTTGAATTGGATCGGATTTGTTTTTTTTCGAGTTATTGCGGAAAAAACAACCAAATTTTAGATTGATATAACTCCAAAACCATTATGTTAGTTAACGAACTTAAGTGTCGTATTCAGATGCGTAATCTACCCTGAAAACTGCAAGTAGCTTTTTCTTTCCGTTCTCAAGAAATCATGAGATACATAGTATTTTTTTGTAATTTCATAAAAATTTTCTAGTGGTACGGTCCCCACAAAATTTTACGCACGTCTCCATGTCGATATTCTACAACTAGTTATCAAGCTTCAATTCGATTGAGTCTATATTTTTTGAGTTATCGAGGAAATAATATTCTAGAGGGGTATAACTCCGAAACCGTTGGGCCGATTATGGCCAACAGCGAACTTAACTCTTCCATTCAGATGTTCAAACTATCCTGAAAATTACAAGTCCCTATCTCCTTTCGTTCGAGAATTGTCAAGGCAACGCTCACCCATCCAGCTACTGAACTCACACAAGGCTGCTCGGATCTCCAACAATATAGATCTGATCATGTTCAAACTTGGAAATTGGTAGAAGAATTAGGTTTTGAAGGCTCTCGTGAAATTTCAGCGATATCGGACGAATCGTTTCTGACATGTAGAATATTTTTCAATAATTTTCTATGATTTTTCAAAAATTTTTTAGTTATACGATCCTCACAAAATTTTGCAAGAATTTTTGCGTTGACATTCTACAACTAATAACCATGTTTGAATTGGTTCGGTTTTGTATTTTTTGAGTTATTGAGGCAATAACAACCAAATTTCAGATGAGTATAACTCCAAAATGGTTTTGCCAATTATGACTCTAAATGAACTCAAATGGCGTAGGTACTAAGGTTCTCAACCTTATCTGAAAATTTCAAATCGCTATCTCTTTCCGTTCTTAGGTTATCGTGACGTAAACAATACTTTTTAATATATTTTTTTTAATTTTCTAGGGATACGATGTTCACAAAATTTCACAAACTTTCTTAGGTTAATATTCTACTCACCAAGTTTCAATTCGATCGGATTAGTATTGGTTGTAGACAAAATTATTACTCGGAAACCGTTGGGCCGATTAAGCCCATTAATGAACTTGTCCGTCCTATTGGAATGCGACACCTACCCTGAAAATTTCAAGTCGCTATCTCATTCCGTTATTAAGTTATCGTGGCAACGGACAGAATCAAATTTGACCTCGAATTCATGATCAGTCAAACTCAATCATTTGAGACCATTTCCGGCGAAAAATTCGAAAAAACAGACATTTGGGCAAAATGATAACGCGATGTTCCCCAGAACATACGCGCAAAAACGTAGTCAATATAACTATTAATTCTTATAAATATAATTTAACGAACAAGAATACACACCCGCTCTATATTTTGATAAATTTTATTTAGAATATTTTGGCTACAAGCAAGAATGGAAAATTCTTGAAAGATGAAAACAGATTATCGGCGGGTTTGAATATTCTTCCGCGGTTATAAGCGAATTCCACTTCAAAAAAAATCGTACATTTCACCAGTAATATCTATTATGGAGGGAGGCGGAAGCTTCAAAGGATTTTAGTATCTAGATGAGCAGAGTTAAGTGGGTGAATTTTGATTCGATATGGACAAAATATTCAGTTGTGCCTTAGGCATCTTTCAATTCTAAAGAGATATTCCATTTCTTCAGGAATAAATCAAGAAAAATTATATTATTGTGGGATTTATGCAGAGAGAATTTAGCTCTGCGTAAACCCGGCATGACAATTCACTACGTTTTTCTCGTTCATTATAATTTAGTGCAAGGAAATGTTCTGTTGGTGATCTGGAACTAGAATCTATAGACTTTCAGATATATGTTTTCATCGAAAAGTGACGTTCTTCTTTTATTAATTTAAAGGCTCTCTAATAACCATAAACTTCAGTAGTATACGGACTACGGAGGTACAAACAAGTAAAATATATTGATCATTACAGAAACGAGCACGCTGAAGCTCTCTCCTCGACGTCAGTGCTATTATACAGGGTGTTCCTTAAAGGCATGCTAATATTTCAGGGGGTAATTTTTTACTAATTTAAAGAGAAGAACTTACGTTTGAAGTTGAAAACAAGGAATAATATTATACAAAAATTAGCAGGTACTTCATGGGGTGCTGATGCAGCCACTCTTCATACGGCAGCCTTAGCCTTGATTTTTTCTGCTGCTGAATATTGTTGTCCCGTCTGGTTCAACAGTGTGCATACGCCAAAAGTTGATACATTTCTGAATTCATTCAATGAAGATCATCATTGGAACTATTAGATCTACACCTATTTATTAATTGGTTGCCAGTTATTTCAAACATTATCCCGCGCCCATTTGCAGGCAGACTGCTGTTTTAAAATCTTGGAATAAATTTCATTCCTTTCGAATTCTTTTCCCATTCTCTCCTATATTCCAGGCAATAAGATTCCCAGATTGATATAATGTAATCCTTTATGGCCCAACTGTTTTCTCAATTCGAATAGAAGCGAAAGGTTTGGCGGTCTGAATGGATTTTTTGCGATTTATACAACGAAGATTTAATTTTTGATACTAGACTAGACTTCCGGGGTTTGATCAAGGAAATTATGGTCTATTCTGAATCGTTTAAGAACCGTTCTTGGTCGTTGCAACCACATACTATGAGATGGAACTTAGTTGAGAGCCCTAGTTGTTAATACGCGGAAGCAGAAGATATCATAGATCATTTAGTTAATAATTGTCCCATATATAGATTCCAGGATGGTTTTAGGGCGTGTTCTGGGGAACATCGCGATATCATTTTGCCCGAATGTCTGTAACTTTCGAATTTTGTGACGAAAATTGTTTCAAACGATTTGGTTCGACTCCCCGATGAAGAATTCGAGGTCAAATTTGATTTTGTCTCGCCGGCCACCCGGCAGTCCGGCCGACCGGCCGTTGCCACGATAACTTGAGAACCGAAAGAACTAGCGACTTGAAATTTTCAGGGTAGATGGCGTAGCCCAATACTACGAACAAGTTCGTTAATGGGCATAATCGGCCCAATGGTTTCTGAGTAATAATTTTGTTTCCAACCAATATGAATCCGATCGGATTGAAACTTGGTGAATAGTTGCAGAAGATAAACTTGAGCATGTTTGTGTAATTTTGTGAGAATCGTATCGCTAGAAAATCAAAACAAAAATATTAAAAATTATATTTTATGTCACGATAACCTGAGAACGGAAAGATATAGCGATTTGAAATTTCCTGGTTAGGTTGTGCATCTGAATGCGGTATTTGAGTTTGTTTGTAAGAATAATCGGCAAAACGGTTTTGGTGTTATACCTATCTGAAAATTGATTGTTATTTCCTCAATAACTCGAAAAAAATTGGTTCAAGCACTGACGTGAAGTCAGGAGCTTTTGCGCGTATGTTATATTGTCCATTATCCTGTATTGGACACTCTCAATCGAATATACCATGGTGAATTCTATTGTCCGTTCTCCTATATTGGACACTCTTAATCGAATTTACCATGGTAAATTTCGATTAAGAGAGTGTCCAAAACATGTTGGACACTCTAAATCGAATTTACCATGGTAAATTTCGATTAAGAGAGTGTCCAAAACAGGAGAACGGACAATAGAATTCAACATGGTATATTCGATTGAGAGTGTTCAATACAGGAGAATGGACAATATAACATACGCGCAAAAGCTCTTGACTTCACGTCAGTACTTGAACCAATTTTGTTTTTCGTATTTTTTTTTTTAATTTTCTAGCGGTAGGTATGGTTCTCACAAAATTGTACACATGTCTCTATGTCGATATTCTACAACTAGTTAGCAAGCTACAATTTGATCGGGTCTATATCTTTTGTGGTTGTACGTTTTCTCCTTTTGCCTTTTCCTTTTTCAGATTGAATTTCGGGTACCTTACAGAAGCCTCTTTGCTTCTTGAAGGAAGAATCGATAATGAAGAAAAAGATGTCAATATTTAATATTTCAGCATAATTTGTTTACAATTTCAATTTTCATAAATCACAGCCCTAACAGGGAGACAGGGTTTTTTGCTGAGGTTTTTTCTCTGAGCTCTAGTATCATACATCGAATTCTATGTTACCCCGATACACTAACCTCTGCTAACACTTTTTTCATATACTTGCTTTCTTTTTAGTTAAAAAAAAGTAATGCTGAAAGATCAAAGGAATATATACAGGGTGAGTCTTAAAGTTGTACATTAATTTTAACCAAAGATTCGTCTCATCAAACAAAACAGTTTCTTCAATTGCCCTTTTTCCAGATTCGGCATAGGTAAAAAGTTATAAGCGTTTATACATTTCACAATGTGCTAATACACTCCCGCATATAAATTATCTATGACATTATTGGCGGACGAGAAAAAGGTATGGTAAAGTGGTTTACAGCTTGATTCAGGATTCCAACGCTCAGGGGCGGATCCATAAATGTAGTGAAATTTCTGTAATTTCCCATTTTATAACATTCAATGAAGAATATCTCGAAAACGGCGCGTTTAAGGACAAATTATGAAGAATAATTGAATGTTCGAAAATAATACAATATTCTTGAAAGGACTCAAGAAAAACCTTATCTGCTTTCTTTATGCTAAATTCGTTTAGTTTTATGAATCCACGAGTCCATAACTAGAAAACCAGTAGAAGCAGGAAATAACTAATATTTCGAAAATATGTATCATAATTATAGGAAACTCACACCAATATTCATTTTATTCGAAAAAAGTATTTCAAAGCTACAAAATAAAAACTATTTTTTTTACGAAATTTCAACAGCCTGTATCTTTTTACCTGAGCCGAATTTGGAAAAATGATAACTGAAAAGAGTTTTTCATTAGACGATAAGAATCTATGGTTAAAACTAATGTACAACTTAAAGACTCACGCTGTATATACAATATGTATTATTGTATATGGTCATGGAAAAACTGCACATATGCATTCATTCAGGAAAGATATTCGTTTTTTAATAGAATAATTTTAATAATTATCAATACTGTCGTATACTTTCATGATACTACGGAAGCTAAGCCTTTCCCTCTGTATAAATATATATATATATAAACATTTTGTCCACTGTACTGTTTATAATTTCTCTACATTACCAACAACTGTAAAACCTGGCTGTAAAATAAGGCATTGAAAGTACTCGCAAAATTCCATTGATATCCGTCTGATAGTTTCTGCGATACGGAATTGTATATAATGTAATTTTTTTAATTTTCTAGTCATACAATATTTCAACAAGCAGAGCTGAGCCAAAACATTGTGTTTAGTGCTTGTGAAAGTGCTTGAAGCCCTTTCGTGCTCCCGAGTACTGTGCTCCGGAGCACTTAGTGCTTAGTAATTCAAACACTTCTTGAAAAGGCTTTATGCTTAGTAATCCCTTAAGTGCTCCCGAGCATTTCCGAAGATTACTAAGCACTAAGCCTTTCCGAAATCATGTCATAATACGAATAGACGCTGGTTCGCTGTGGTCGGAGAAGTTAATGTGTAATGTGTAATCCTACTAGGGTGATCAATAATTGAGGCATTGACGGAACTTGTGATTATCAGTTATCAGTTGGATCAAGAAATGGGACCTCGGTATTATTATTTTATTATTATTATTATTGATAAGGGGGTTACGTTGCACCGCGACCTTGAGATCTATTGTGCCTCCCAACAGAGCTGTTCTCACCATTACGCCATCTACAGCTCGCCCTCCAGTTCCAGAGTATAAATGAACCTCAATATCTGGGAAGGCTTCAAGGATATTATGTCTTCACTCCTACAAGTTTCCTGTCCAAAGCATTCCTTTCGCTGACTTGCAATGGCGAGGCATTCTGTAACAAGGTGAAGAGGAGTTTCTTCCTCCTCCCCACAGAATCTGCACTCGTCAGTATCTGATAAACCTATTCTCATCAAATGCTTCCTGAGGCGACAGTGTCCTGTGAGGAAGCCAGTGACCAGGTGTAACTTATTCTTGCAGAGATCCAGATACCTTTTGGATCTCGCTTCTTTAAAGTTCCTAAGGAACTTTTTGGAATGAACCAAACCTGGAAGATTCCGCCAGAGTGTCTCTCTTTTGGTTTCCTCCTTCTCCAGAAACTCTTTCTTGTAGGTGCATTTTCCTTCTTGTAGGTGCATTTTCCTGGACCTCGGTATGTGAATATTAATAACTCCTGAAAATGAATCTTCTCGAAAATTTTCATGTTAATTCACAGATTCATCCGAAATATTCGTATTCAAATATTTATCTGATTTACAATGCTTAATTGCTTATGTATACAATCACAATAGAAAATAATATTATCCGATTTCTGCAGAATATACTTTTGACATTGTGAAAAATTTAAAACAGCAATTCGAATAAAACTTACTATGTATTAATGGAACACTGCCCCAAAGAGTAGTTCATTCACATCAGTGGTTTTTGGCGTTCTTGTTACTGGTAACAGAGTGCAAATCAATTTGCCCAAATGTCTGTAATTTTCAATTTTTTGGCTGGAAATGGTCTTAAACGATTTGATTCGACTGATCAAGAATCCGTGGTCGAAATCGATTCTGTCCAGCCATCCGGCCATTAACACGATACCCCTAGCACGGAATGAGCTAGACAGTTGGGATTTTCAGGGTAGGTTTGGGAGATTAATACCTCGGTTGAGTTCGTTATTGGGCAGAATCGGCCCATTATATATATATATATATATATATATATATATATATATATATATCCCGACATCATTTCAGCGTCATTACATGATACCGACATCTTTGCGTCCCCTTGAAATCGAAGTGTATATCGACGTATGTTGGGTAGACTATCTCCGTATACACCTCACGATCATTTAGCGAGTCTCAGATCTCAATATACTTGAAAACTGGGGGAGAAAATTTTCATGTCAACGGTACAATGAACCTTGCGTCCTTACAAAATATCGTAGTTTCTGCGTCCGTATATTTATTTGCCGATATTTCGATCATTTCTGCGTCATTCGTTTTATATACACGTCAACCATTCGGACATTGCTGCACAGGCTGTGTTGCCAAATGTATGAGGGTTTTTTATGAAGGAATAGACTGATTGGCCTTGACATTCCATTCGATGTGAACGCAGGCCTGACCTACACAGATGTTACATTCAACGGATTTTCGCCCCTCTTGATAAGGAAGAAAACATATTGAGGACGGGAATTTTCGATAGGAATTTCTTCTGCGTGTTCGTTGCCTTAATTATATAGAATAGATGAATTAATAGAATAAGATGAGACCTAAAAAAAATTCAGTTGAACAAATTGTAATATGATTTTTTAATCTTGTGATAGCACAAGAATTAAAAATAATAATGAAAAATGGCGAAACCGATACCGATACCGATAAGTATATTTATTATACGAAGCCATTCATGAAGGACCCGATTAGCAGGAACGCTCTTAACTTGTTGACAAGAATTAAATGTAACGTCTTCCCTTTGTGTTAAAATACTTAGTTTTCTTCGACCAATTTTAGATGGATTATTCTGTTGTTCTGAGAAGTAGTTGATTGCAGAGAGTTGATAATGAATAGCCATAATCAATACATAATAATGCATTGCCTATTATTCGTAATATTATTATTCTCTAGCAAAAGACCGAATCAGCAGAATGACTAATTATTTGAATGAGATTGCATAAAAATTTTCTGTTTAGCAGTTGGTGACTTTTAATTCGACTTTTTAACTTAAGGTCACTATTTCAATAACAGATATGATTTTTTTAAATGGCACCCTATATTTTATGAATGCCAAAAATGGAATTTACAATTAGTTTCACTTTCAAACATCACTCTAAGTTATGCAACTTTTTCAATTAGGTAAAAAACGGTTGATTTTAAAGTGTTTATAATGCATAGCCATAATTTAAATTTCGTTGAAATGAAATTCATTATTCCCAATATTTATTTTATGTTCGAATCAAGCTACTTATGAAAATGCCCTAGTTTCTAACCACATATTATTTATGTATGAAACACTGCATATTAGTGGAAATATAAATTCTGATTCAGTGGAGTGTTAGTATTGAGTTGAAAGAGGTTCTAGTAAATTACCGGAACGGAAGAGTAACTATGAGTTATTCACACAAGAGTATGAAATGAAGGCGTGCTAAAACAGATCCTTGTGGGATGAGGTTCATTATTCGAAATTCTGAAGTTATAATTATTATCATCATCAACAAAAACACGATGTCTTCTATCCGGCAAAATATTTTTTGAAAGACGAATCATCTTTCCACACTTCAAAAGCTTATACAGTTTAGGTGCTTAACCATCTTTCTACACAGCAGAAGATTATTCTATAAAAATTATATATATTTTCAATTTCTTGTTTAAACCTGATTTGATAAAGATTTTAAAACTGAGAACTTGTTATTTCAATTTTTCCCGAAACCGCCTTGGCAATTTTGAAGAACAAGATCCTGCAACTACAAAGCTTGTAGATGGCAAGATAATACATAACAAGAATTACGAAGTAATGTTATTTCCGAATTTTTAGAGCAATGCAAGAAGATTTGAAACTGAAACCGTATTATTTATTGAACTAAAACCCTCAGAAAAAATTGCAATATTTCACCTTCATAAATCATACCATACCTTGAGTAGATAGTCAGTATGGTGACAAATGACAGGATATTCGTGTATTCTTTATGAACAAACACTGATCAGGGATGGTTGCAAGAGGTGAATAATTGTAATTTATGCAATGGAGAAATTTTGTAAAACAAGTGCCAGGTGCTCTTTCTAGGAGTTGCCTTGCAGGTCCCAACATCAACTTAAATTTTTCGCTCTATTCATTTCTGGTATGAAAAATATGGCATGCAATGTAAACAAACATATTTCACCTTATCTTCGAGCCCGATATCAAGGTGAATATTGAATTGATCGCCTCTATGGAAACTAGGGTTTGAAACATTTTTCTCAAAAATGCTCATCAGTCAGCCCTTCTGGGATTGCTCTACTTGCTAGTTTCTATTGTATGGTAAAACGGATCGAAGACTTTGATTCAATTTGCCAAAGATATTTTGGTTCGAAGTATAACAAGGGACTAAAGAACTAAACAGATTCATGTAGACTTATGGGACTATATCGATGTACATTGGCAGAAAATATTCCGAGAAAATCTATAACTACAGCGTGCGAATTGACTTTCTCCTCTCAGATGCATTTTTCGTTATGCGCATGAGCAGACCAAGAGTGATTTAACTGGTGGTGTTTTCGTCAGAGAGGATTGGGGTTTTGGGATGGCGGATGCTATTCCTCCATAGAATCCCCTGGTGAGGGTGTGCGCATGCGTGGATTAACGATGCGATATTGGGGAATCGGAGTTTTTTTTAAGGTGTGTGATTTTGAGAGCACTTTTAGCCGCGAGTAGATTGCGCATGCGCAGAAGAGAAGTGACTGTTTTTGTGTTGGAAGGGTTATGTTGGGAGTGCTGAGTCGATATTGTGAGGTTTTAAAAGAATATTCATGGCTATTCAGTGCAAGGACAAGTCCGTTTGGGGGATGTAGCGTTGTTTCCGAGTTGAAGTGTCCGTACTGTGGCCCTGGGGCTAATTTTGAAATTGATGATACCCCTTACAGGCATTTTTCGTTATGCGCATGAGCAGACCATCAGTGATTTAACTGGTGGTGTTTTCGTTAGAGAGGATTGGGGTTTTGGGGTGGCGGATGCTATTCCTCCATAGATTCCCCTGGTAAGGTTCTGCGCATGCGAGGATTAAAGATGCGATATCTCCTGAACTACTGGTGTTGGATAATCGGAGTTTTTTGTAAGGTGTGTGATTTAGGGAGGACTTGCAGCCGCGAGTGGATTGCACATGCGCAGAAGAGAAGTGACTGTTTTTGGGTTGGATGGGTTATGTTGGGAGTGCTGAGCCGATATTGTGAGGTTTTAAAAGAATATTCATGGCATTTCAGTGCAAGGACAAGTCAGTTTGGAGGATGTAGCGTTGTTTCCGACTTGAAGTGTCCTTACCGTGGCTCTGGGTCTAATTTTGAAATTGATGTGACCCCTTACGGGCATTTTTCATTATGCGCATGAGCAGACCATCAGTGATTTAACTGCTGGCGTTTTCGTCAGAGAGGATTGGGGTTTTGGGTTGGCGGATGCTATTCCTCCATAGATTCCCCTGGTAAGGTTCTGCGCATGCGTGGATTAAAGATGCGATATCTCCTGAACCACTGGTGTTGGATAATCGGAGTTTTTTGTAAGGTGTGTGATTTAGGGAGGACTTGCAGCCGCGAGTGGATTGCCATGCGCAGAAGAGAAGTGACTGTTTTTGGGTTGGATGGGTTATGTTGGGAGTGCTGAGCCGATATTGTGAGGTTTTAAAAGAATATTCATGGCATTTCAGTGCAAGGACAAGTCTGTTTGGGGGATGTAGCGTTGTTTCCGACTTGAAGTGTCCGTACCGTGGCTCTGGGTCTAATTTTGAAATTGATGTGACCCCTTACGGGCATTTTTCGTTATGCGCATGAGCAGACCATCAGTGATTTAACTGCTGGTGTTTTCGTCAGAGAGGATTGGGGTTTTGGGTTGGCGGATGCTATTCCTCCATAGATTCCCCTGGTAAGGTTCTGCGCATGCGTGGATTAAAGATGCGATATCTCCTGAACCACTGGTGTTGGATAATCGGAGTTTTTTGTAATGTGTGTGATTTAGGGAGGACTTGCAGCCGCGAGTGGATTGCGCATGCGCAGAAGAGAAGCGACTGTTTTTAGGTTCTATGGGTTATGTTTGGAGTAATAAGCCGATATTGTGAGGTGTTAATAGAATATTCATGTCAATTCAGTGCACGGACACAAGTCAGTTTGGGGGAAATAGCATTGTTTCTGAGTTGAAGTGTGCTTACCGTGGCCCTGCGGCCCATTTTGGAATTGATATTACCCCTAACAAGCATTTTTCGTTATGCGCATGAGTAGACCATCAGTGATTTAACTGCTGGTGTTTTCGTCAGAGAGGATTGGGGTTTTGGAGTGGCTGATTTTATTCCTCTATAGAATCCCCTGGTGAGGGTCTGCGCATACGTGGATTCAAGATGCAATATCTCCTGAACCACTAGTGTTGGAAAATCGGAGTTTTTTGTAAGGTGTGTGATTTTGGGAGGACTTTCAGCCGCATGTAGATTGCGCATGTGCAGAATAGAAGTCACTGTTTTTGGGTTGTATGGGTTATGTTGGGAATGCTGAGCCAGTATTGTGAGGTTTTAAAAAAATATTCATGGCAAGTCACTGCAAATGTATGTAACGTGGCTCTGGGGCGAATTTAGTAATAACTATATTCGGTAGATCTATATTTAATTACGTTCAGATTTGGAGAAGAGGCAATTGCGTTCCTAAAGGAGGTCCCATAAACGCAATTTTTTTTGATTTTCGGTAAAGCTAACAGCCAAACTGTACTAATAGCTATATATGCTGAAGGAACACTGAAGTGAAGACAGTACTCTTTGGCGCGCGTGTTCACGGTGGCTAATTTGAATTGAGTGATGAGTACTTCAAGCTTAGTGAATTGAGCGTGCCGGAGATCTACCCAAGGGATAGTGGACACTATTCACTGTCGATTCGAAAATTAGCAGTGCTGTATCTAAGCTTCCGTAAGGATGGAGTAACACTGTTGAAAAAGAACACAACTGACTCTCCTTAGTCGCACAAGCTTCTAGAAGATTCTGAGGGATCTCCTTGGGAAAGACTCAGCAGGGTCAGTATAATCATAATCATGTATATAGCACGCGCGCCAAATGCAGATTGACTTAGCAATGAAAGTAAAAGTGTAAAAAAGCATTGACGTGGGGTCAATCTGCTTGGGCGCGCCTGCTATATACATGATTATGATCATACTGACCCTGCTAAGTCTTTCCCAAGGAGATCCCTCAGAATCTTCTAGAAGCTTGTGCGACTAAGTAGAGTCAGTTGTGTTCTTTTTCAACAGTGTTACTCTATCCTTACGGAAGCTTAGATACAGCACTGCTAATTTTCGAATCAACAGTAAATGGTGTCCACTATCCCTTGGGTAGATCTCCGGCACGCTCAATTCACTGAGCTTGAAGTTCTCATCACTCAATTCAAATTAGCCACCGTGAACATCCGCACCAAAGAGTACTGACTTCACGTCAGTGCTTTTTTTTTTATTGTTCCATATTCATTCAGCTTCATTGGGAGTACCAATTTAAGCAGATAGTACTTTTGGTTCTCTCATGATCGTAAGAAGGCTTAACTTATAAGGAAAAATATGAGAGAATAGTTTGGGTTGGTTCCTAAAAATAAAAAAAGCAGTTTTGCATAAAGTTGGTATTTTTGAGAAACCTCATGTGCTTTCTGCCTGAATTAGTACTCATATTGGAGCCGATTGCGTTGATATTCGAAAGTGAATCATGACGATAAAAGCTAAAGCTTTTGGAAGAAATCAGCCAAATAGCAAATACCTTCTGTTATTATCATTTGGACTTATAGAAATTTATTTGCACCCAAATTGTTGCGAATTGAATGAACGATAAATTCACAAAGAATCAGGTTTTTTTCAAATGACCATTGTTTATGTATATTGAATGGGGTGCAAAACTTTTTTCGTTAATTCCACGAAAAGCACAAAAAATTTAGTTATTGCTCTTCAAGTGCCACTTACAAAAATTCAGATTTACTTGCACTTTTGCTGAATTAGTAATTTTTGTGACGGTTTTGACTGACTAAGAGTGCTATTATGCAGCTTACTGACTAATTCACATTGTAATAATTCATGATTATCAATTTTGCTTGGTTTTAATTTATTCAGTCATGTTGAAACAAGTATTCCAGTGAATTTTTCACAACTAAGCTAACTAGTTTATAAAAATCCTCAACATAATTAATGGTGTTTGATGATTCAGAACATAACATGATGAATCTGAAAATAATTATTCGATCTTAAAGTGTACTGAAGCTACGTTATGTGAGAATTTGAAATTATCATTAAGCCCCATTCTAAATGCTAAGGGACCTGAATCGTAGAAAGTCGAATTTTTGTGACCTTGAAGCTTCGAATACTGCTTCAACATGAAAAACGTAAACAACACACATCTGGAAATCATTGAAGGACGCAGAAATATCGGTTTGATGGTAATCGACATACGGAACAGTGTTGCCGGTTTTATTGACGCATGAATATCGGGATGGTGTAATAGTAATATACATTTCGAATATACACTTCCTGACTGCAGCGCCACGAGTGGAGACAACACGAACTACAGTATACAAAAAAAGTACACGATACCGTCATTGGGACGTCATCGCCGTATTACAACGAAACGAACGAGGACGTTAAAATAAAGCGTTTAGCATTGACTTGCATTTCTGCGTCCGTATACAGACGCAGCAATGCGGTGGACGCAGAATTACATGTAAAAAACATAATGTATGGACGCAGAATTACAGGAGGGCTATAAATATATATATATATATATATATATATATATATATATATATATATATATATATATATATATATATATATATATATATATATATATATATATATATATATATATATATTTATATATATCGGTTTCGGAGTAACGATAAAACATTTCTTTCTCACATTACAAATTTTAAATTAAATTTTTTTTCAGTATGCAGTTTCATCCTAAAAATCCATTGATATCATCTTCAACTCTAACAAGCTAATACTTTCGGAGATATGATTTTTCAAAATTTCAATAATACATCGTACTCTATGATATTACAGAATGCGAATTCTATCTGTCTGTGCTCTAACTGTGTTCACTGTTCATACATAGAATCTTATTTACCTATGACAGATATGTCAAATATATTGATTTCTGTTCTAACAAAATATTATTGAATGCAAAATGACCAATTATAGGATATTATAAGTACCCCTACCCTATATGCCCTTGGATAATCTATATGATGATGGAAATATATAATTTGGTAAGTTTATCAAATCAGGTTTAGAATATCTTCAGTGAAAACTAAACCGGAATATTGGCTAAGTTCCAATTGATATAATATTATTTTCAGAGGAGATTTGAGGAATGAATATCTCGAATAAGTTCGTTATTTAATTTTAATTTAGTTTCTTTTGTGATGCAGTTCTTTTATAAGAATCCATTGATATCATTCCCAACTCTGAGAAACCAATAATGTCGGAGATGAATCGTAAAAGTTTGAACAAGAGCACCAAAGCTCCTGTCCACTGGGCTTTACCCACTTTTTGGCGCTCTAGTTCCTCGGAACTGAGTGCTTATCAATTTGCCCAAATGTCTGTAATTTTCGAATATATCGATGAAAATGATCTTAAACGATTTGGTTCGACTCACTGATCAAGAATCCGTGGTCGAAATTCATTTTGTCCGGCCGTCCGGCTGGCCGGCCGTAGGCACGATAACTCTCGAACGGAATGAGCTAAACAGTTGAAATTTTCAGAGTAGGTTTTGGAGATAAATATCTCGGCTAAGTTCGTTACGGGGCAAAATCAGACAGATGGTTTCGGAGTAACAAAAAAAATGTTTTTTTTTACAGAACAAATTCCATATTAAATTTTTTTTAATAAGCAGTTTTACCATAAGAATCCAATTATATCATTTTTAACTCTAACAAGCTAATACTTTCGGAGATATGATTTTTCAAAAGTTCAATGATAAATCGTATTACACAGAGTGATATAATTAATCTATGTATGAATTGTCATAATGTCAACTTATTATCCTGAGACATGACATTATCTAATCAATCGAACAATATTGAGAATAAAGTGTATTCCGAAATGTGAGCCAAGTTAGGAAAATCTCAGTTATTTGCTCCGAAATTAGTTTTTCTCAGAAAAGTCTTACATTTCGGAACGAAACATGAAGTAAGAGATCTGAGAGTAGTGAGACTGCTTTTCATCCACAGACATAAAATGCAAATAGAATGTAAATATTGAAAGCATAATTCTGCAGTTCGAGAGGGGAGAAAATTTGGTGAACGTAGATCAGGAAATTTTTGATCGATTACAAGGTAATTTTTTATTATTACTCTTCTTTGATACATGTTTCATGAAAAATCTACTATTTGTAGGTACTTTAAACCTGTTTTGGGCAATTGTCATACGAAACTTGTTGGCGCTCTAGTTCCTCGAAACTGAGTGCTTATCAATTTACCCAAATGTCTGTAATTTTCGAATTTTTCGATGAAAATGGTCTTAAACGATTTGGTTCGACTCACTGATCAAGAATCCGAGGTTGAAATCGATTCTGTCCGGCAGGCCGGCCGGCCGGCCGTAGGCACGATAACTCTCGAACGAAAGGAGTTGGCGGATTGAAATTTGCAAGGTGAGTTTGGAGCGTAAATATCTCGGACGAGCTCGTTAATGGGAGGAATCCATCAAGCGGTTTCGGAGTTATGGCCGATTTTAGTAAAAATATTTTGTATGAATATTTCCGAAACCGATCATTCGATCTATCTGAAATTTAGCGTCAAATTGTAGAATCATGACCTTTATACGCATGTAAAGTTTTGTATTGACCAGATTACCGCAAAGTGTCAAAAAAAATTTCAAAATTTAAAAAAAGTTTTTCTACAATAACTCTCGAACGGAATATGAGCTAGGTAGTTGAAATTTTCAGAGTAGGTTGGGGAGATTAATATCTCGGTTAAGTTCGTTATTGGGCAAAATTGGCCAGATTTAATTCGATTTCTTCCATGGTGCAGTTCTCATTCTCAGATTGCTCATTCAATCTTGATAAATAAACTATTATTTGAATTGAATTTCCTTTATGATGCAGTTCTATCATAAGAATACATTGATATAATTCACAACTCTGAGAAACCAATACTTTCGGAGATATAATTTGTCTGTTTGGACTAGAGCGCCAGAAAGCTCCTGTCCACAGGGCTTGAACCCATTTTTTTATTATTAAGCTAAAGAACACACTTGGCCTACGTTTCATAATATAATACTATGTTGTTGACATAAATCATTTGGGTAACATCCCATTTTGAAATTGGGAAATACATTTTGCATGTGCAGAAAAAACTGAGAATCTTATGGAATTCATATTTCCATTCATTGAATCATCTTTTCCATACATAATAAAGACCTTTACTGTGTGAATAGAATGGGTTGTTTTTCCAACAGTTTTCTGAAAGTGCTAAGTGCTTAGTGCTCGAAAGATCGAATTACTTTTCTAAAGTGCTTAGTAATAGCAAGCATTTTGGTAAAACGCGGTGCTCGAGGCTCGGGACCATTTTTATTGAGTGCTTAGTGCTTAGGGATGAAGCACTTATTTTAGTACTGGGCACAGCTCTGTCTACAAGTCTTCGTATCGATAATTGCCACTACGGATCTTCAATCAGATCAGTATTTGTCGAGTAGATGATTAGGAAATTTCAGATGACTTTAACTCCGAAACTACTCGGCACATTTTGTTCATTATAGCGAACTTAACCGGTGTATTCGGACATATTTCAACAAATTATCTCAATTCGTTCGAGAGTTATCGACCGGACAAATTTGAGTTTGACCTCGGAGTCTTCATCAGTATTAGTCGACATTAAGAGCCGACGCACTCGGGTCGACCGGGATATGTTTGACGCGATCACAATCGCATCGGCAATTTATCGATTTGTCATTCAGGGCGTTGCTTTATCGTTCAGTCTTATAATCGCAGAATAAAATTAATTCATGCCGGAAATTCATCGAGGCCCGTAATATTTACATTCCACATAGCATTACTTCCTTACTTGGTTGGTTACGGTTACAGAATATAACATAAGAAGTGCTACCTTCCTTGTAAACTATACACAACAGTAGTGACAGTTACACCATAGATAGATGTTTATTCATCAACGCTATATTCAACGCTATATTATCAAACGCGCAAGCTCGGAACCATCGAACGAAGATTTTGAGAACCTTCTAAAATAGGCGGTTTCGAAGAAATTTTCGCGAGCGGCAAAGCCGCGAGCCCTGTAAAGGGCGAATATCGCCGCGGCGAGAGCAAGGACCAACGTATTGCCGAAGGTGATTTTCGTCGAGATCGGGAAGTCGCGAGTATTTTAAAAAAATTCCAGAAAAGTCACGAAATGGGAAAAGCGGCCTCGCCCGAAACCCCAAGACTTTTTCGTTAATCTCGCCCGACCATATCTAACGGTACCCATCGAAAGACCGAATATAGACGGATATAATAGAGAGACACTTTTCCCAATTTTTTTCCGTTCGTTTTCTACGAGCGTTTGAAAATCGCCATATGGGGTAAATCGACCGTTTTTATGGGACTATAGAAATAAAACGACCCGAGTGAAGCCGAAGTCGACCGACCCCAAGATTCTGGATTGAAGGTGGCGTTCTAATAATCTTACGAAGTAATTAATGGACAAAATCCCACTTGCACATCTCTAATTTTTTGAAAGGAATAGACTAGAACAGTGCTTCCCAAACTTATTTTTACTGTGACGCCCTTGGGGCTTTCCCATTTTTGTACGACACCCCTTAACTCAGCCCCCAAAAATATATACCAATTTAAGTACTAGCCTGGTAATACATTATCAGCTTACTAGACTCGGTCGCATCGACATGCGACGCCCCTCAGACAATGTCACGACGAACAGTTTGGGAAGCCCTGGGTTAGAACTGTTAGATGCATTCCAAGGTCAAAAATATCTGAATGGCGGCGTACTTAGGAGAATTTAACGATAATCGATCGATTTTAATGTGCCGAGATTTATTATCATTTAAATAAACATGAACAAGTCACAGAGATAATTATCTTTCGATAATTTTCTGTACGTGACTAAAAATAAGCTTCATTCTACAGAAAAAATTAAATACACTTCAACTAACATTAAATATATCAAGAATACATCAAATAAATCAGGATTACAGAATGCAAAAATTAAAATGTCACCTTAGGGTTGATGTTTTGTCTTGTTCGGGGTTTGTGTCACTTATTGGTGATTTTTCATTTCCAGGGTCATTATCTAATATTTTATTTTGTCACTAATCAAAAGTTAACAAAAAAAATATATGTATATTAATAATTTTTTTATAATATATTTTTGATTGGGTTTTTCGTTAATTTTAATTTTGTAGCCTATTTTAGTTCATGTTGATGATATTTGCTATAAAATCCCTTCTTCCTTTAATCATCCATTGTTTGATTCTGCTCTTGAAATTTTTATAGCTTTTAATATCTCTCAGTTCATTAGGAAGAGCGGAGTACAGCTTTGGAGCCAGATAATTGCATGACCTCTGAAATTTTCTCCTCGAGCACTTCAGTGATTCAAAAAAATTCTCTCTATTTCTTGTACAATATGCATGTTCAATTTTTGTATTGAAATTTTACCATGAAAAATACTTGTAAATATCTTTAGTGCGTAAAGTTGCCGGACGTCAAGTACCCCAGAGTTCCTGAACTCATCACATAAATTAGATAGAGTAAAAATAAGTGGGTACATTCCATCATGGTTCCAAGGGGTATCTGCTTGTTGAAGTATATGTCATTTTAGAATATGATTACAATGATGCTCTATGATTGCATCAATTTCGAATTCTCGGAATGTTTATTACTCTGTTTTCGAAATTTGAAATGATTCGATAGGAAATATACCTCAAAATGAAACAAAGCTTTATAAACGATAATTTCTTTATTAATATAATTTTAACAATTGCATCTATTGAATATTCCATTGTAGAATAAATCAAGTAAATGATATTGATCTCACATCTTTTTGAATGTAAATATACTTTAGGTAGGAATTAACAATACAATACAATACAATACAATACAATACAATGGAACATACAAAATTTTTGACCAACTACAGGTCTTAGATTTTGGGAATTTGGTTTGAGTTATTTGAAATTCTTGGGGGTATAACTACCAAACTCCCGAACTATTATCCACATTGTTCCACGCCTTTTCATTAGCATCCCTCTTCGAATATCCCTGGTGTTTATAATTATAAAGATTGGAATGCTTAAGTAATCATTAAAGGATACTGTGGGAGGTATACTCATTATTAGAAGGTTTCTTTCTGGGTGTTCTCTCCTAAACTCTGAAAAATATCTATAAAATAAAAATTAATTATTTTGTGATTTGCTTCTGCGTCAGAAACAGAAGATAATTGTCAGAAGCAATCAATTGAACAATGTTGCCTAACAAACAACAACGAAACAACATCAACGAAGAAACAACTATATCGTGACGTTTCGGAGTCTATATCAGACTCCTTCGTCAGACTCTTAACAAAAATCTTTAGAATTATTTTGTTGTTAGTTATTGTGAAATTCGAGAATTATCATATTGACAGTATTTGAAAATCATAACTAACATAGTTTTACTTTCCATATAAATTTCCAAGTTCCAACTCCTTTTTCAATAAATTCAGCAAAATATGGTCAATACCAATTGTGCAATTTGCAAAATTGCATTCTCTGTTCAATAAAATAAAAGTTGACTCCTTAAGTTTGCTTTTAATATAATCAGGTTCTGTCATTAGAATCTTTGTTTTAGATTTTCGTTAAGCGTCTGACGAAGGAGTCTGATATGGACTCCGAAACGTTACGATATAGTTGTTTCTTCGTTGATGTTGTTTCGTTGTTGTTTGTTAGTCAACATTTGTCAATTGATTGCTTCTGACAATTATCTCGTGTTTCTTACGCAGAAGCAAATCACAAAATAATTAGTTTTTATTTTATAGAAATTTTTTGGGAGAGAAAACCCAGTAAGAAACCTTCTAATATTGGGATGCTTCTCCACCTCCCCAAAGAAAGGTGAATTGAAGGCCTAGAAATTGATATTCATTAAAATTGTCAAAAATATATGGTTATTTTACAGATTATTTATCAGTACCTTACAAATTATTGAGTACCTACTCGTATGTATCTAAAACGTAGAGGGAAAACGGTAATTGAGGTTGAAGTATACGAGAATCTTCATTAAATTCCCTTCTTTTTTGTTAATTTGTCTATAACTGAGCGAATTTTTTCCCTAGACATTTCAGGTACCTATCTACTTATAATTAAACATAGAAGGTACGGGCCATTAATCCAAAAATAATGGCCCAAATCAATATAGATATAAATTAGAACTACACATTATTAAACTGGTTTTTCTCTCCTTTCAATAATGAGTATACCTCCCACAGTATCCTTTAATGATTACTTAGAACTACACACACTTAGGCTGGTTTTCCTGTCACGCTGACGGTCGGCGCTGACGGTCAGCGCTGATCGGTCAGCTCGGATCCTTTTAGTATCGCGCTGATCACATAGAGAAATAGAAGGATGCTATTGTCTCTGGCTCACTGAATGTGGAGGCTTGTCGGTACCAGCTAGTCAGCGGCGCCGACGCGCCGGCGCGTACGTGCGCGTATATAGCTCAGCGCTGACGGCCGTCAGCGCTGCGTGACTCGAAAATGCTACCTATAGCTACATACATATTGACCCATCAGCGCCGACCGTCAGCGTGACAGGAAAACCAGCCTTACCTCCATAACGTCAGCGACGCGCGGTATGTCGGTATACTTCCTGCACTCCGGTCGCGTGAATCGTTCGTTCCAAATCGTACGCTCCAAATCGCAAACGAGTATGACGTCTAATTTTAAAAAATTGGTTCAAGCACTGACGTGAAGTCAGGAGCCTTTGCGCGTATGTTCTATTGTCCATTCTCCTGTATGGGACACTTTTAATCGAATTTACCATGGTGAATTCTATTGTCTATTCTCCTGTATTGGACAGCCTTAATCAAATTAACCATGGTAAATTCGATTAAGAGTGTCTAAAACAGGAGAACAGACAATAGAATTCACCATGGTAAATTCGATTAAGAGTGTTCAATTCAGGAGAATGGACAATAGGACATACGCGCAAAAGCTCCTGACTTCACGTCAGTGCTTGAATCAATTATTTTTTTCGTGAATTCAGGAACTTTCGTGCGTATGTTCTATTGTCCATTCTCCTGTATTGAACACTCTTAATCGAATTTACCATGGTGAATTCTGTTGTCTGTTCTCCTGTATTAGACACTCTTAATCGAATTTACCATGGTGAATTTGATTAAGGCTGTCCAATACAGGGGAATGGACAATAGAATTCACCATGGTAAATTCGATTAATAGTGTCAAATACAGGAGAATGAACAATAGAACATACGCGCAAAAGCTCCTGACTTCACGTCAGTGCTTGAACCATTTTTTTTTTCGTGAAATCAGGATAGAAAGCAATGATGAAAAAATTTACATATTATTGTCTACCTTCAATTCTTCTTTAGGAGAAGAATACATAATTATTCTTGAAAAATATTACTGGAATTGATGTCACATTTAAATAATCAAAGTAAAGAAAATTATAAGTTTAGTTACTAACATATTGAATGAAATTCAATTGAATTCCAGTAATATTCAATTACTTATTCTTAACCAATAAATGTTCATTGATAGATCTAAAGGTGATGAGGTGAAACACAAAGATATATTCTCATTAGTGATAGAAAAACTGGCCTAAAATTCCTATCTACCCATCACGAGATTCAATATCCACAAATGAGCCTCTCACCTTACAAGATCAGAAGCCTTCAGCAAAATTTCAGCTATATCATATTAAAAATAATACATAACTTTTCAAAAGCCCCCTCTCGCAAATATACTCCTCTGAAGGCACATGGATCTCTTGAAGAAGAATCGCCTTCTCTATTTCTCAAACATATTCACTCTTGTTCATAGAAATCCCTTCAATATTTAGTTGCCTCCTCCTAAGGAGGATCTCTTTCAAAACCAGGTCTGATCACTAATGTAGGGCTATCATCTCCCATAGATGTGTGATGAAATTACACGATTTTCCCATAACATACGCGCAAAAATATGTCATCATGACATTCAAAATTTTTGAAGGTTCTGGCTAAACTACGACCATAGACAACATATCATACGACGATTCGCATCCAGCTACCGAACTCACAAAAGGCTGCTCGGTTCTCCAACAATATAGATCCGATCGTGTTCAAACTTGAAACTCTGCAGTAGACTTAGATTCTGAAGGCTCTTCCAAAATTTCAGCCATACCGGACGAATAGTTTATGATATACAGAATTTTTTTCAATTATTTTTAATTTTTTTTTTTATTTTCTAGTTATACCATCCTCACGAAATTTTGCAAGAATTTTCGCGTTGGCATTCTACAACTAATAACCATGCTTGAATTCAATCGGTTTTGTATTCTTCGAGTTAATGAGGAACAAAAAACAACCAAATTTCAGAGAACTTCAGATGGCTATAACTCTAAAACCATTTGGACGATTATGCTCATAAACAAACTGTCGCATTCAGATGCACAACCTTACCTGAAATTTTCAAGTAGCTATCTCTTTCCGTTCTCAGGTTATCGTGACAACAAAAATATTTTTTAAACATTTTTTAATAATTTTCTACCAATACGATTCTCACGAAATTTCACGTACGTGCTAAGGTCTATATTCTACAACTATTCACCAAGTTTAAATGCGATCGGATTTATTTTGGTTGAAAACAAAATTATTACTCCGGAAACCATTGGGCCGATTATACCCATTAACAAACTTGTCCGTCGTATTGAGATGCGCCACCCACCCTGAAAATTTCAAGTCGTTAGCTCTTTCCGTTCTCAAGTTATCGTGGCAACGGCTGGACGGCATCACAGAATTAAGTTTCACATTTGGGCAAAACTATAACGCGATGTTCCCCAGAACATACGCGCAAAAATGATTTCGTTTGTTATATGCAAGATGCATAGAATGTTATTCTATGCGTCTATGATATATGCATAGACATGATATACTATACTGGTTATATGTAATAATTCTAGTGAAGATACCGCCCTTGATCATTATTTTCTAACCAGGAAGATCATAGAAAAAAGTATAGTGAATATGGTAGATCGCAGTTAACATAACTTAATTCAATTTAAATTGCCTTCGTAAATTGTTGGTGAGTGATAGAGCTCTTTCTATTCATCGCATATTGCATTGATTTCGTTCTTGTATTTAATATTATTGTATGTTGAAAGTGAGGTTATGTGAAATGCAAATATTATGCGCTTCGTTGAATTTCTGGCTTCAATTGATTTTATTTTGTGCTCATAAGACTGAACGATAAAGCAACGCCCTGAATGACAGATCGATTAATTGCCGATGCGATTCCGATCGCGTCAAACATATCTCAGTCGACCCGTGTGTGTCGGTGTGTGTTGTGGCAATTTCCGGACAAAATTCGAAAAATACAGACATTTGGGCAAATTAATAGGCACTGCGTTCAGGGAAACAATCGCTTCAACAATAGTATCGATTTATCAAAAAACGAATACAGTCCTAACCGCATCAAGCCTACGATATGCGGAACACATAAACAGCAACGATATTAGCAAATATTTCAGTTGCACGTTGGCTCATACCGTGAAATGCACGAAATTAATTATATCGGACAGCAAACTATTCATGTATTTGCACATAAACCAAAATGCCTGGCGGATCGCTTATGACCTATCGGATGCTGGTTATTTTCAATATTCGGATATCTGTAAATGAACCGTTGTTGTTGATTTTCATCCTGAGCACTTTGAATTAATATGCCAATTTTTGGTAGATATTGATATAATGCATTTTCGCGCTTTTATCGCACGCAACTAACAATGATATCAATAATGGAATTTGTTGAAATGCAGATTACTTTTATTGTATTGCTGAAACGGACTCATTGGCTGTGGATTTTCGAATTGATATTTCTGAACGGAGCGAACACAATTGTGAAATATTTATGGACAAAGTCGTTTTTCAATTAAATGTTGAGGAAACATTGTTCGTATATATGGGGTTCACTCAATTGCTATCTATTTATTTTTGAATGGGAAAACTCCCTTTTTACAATTAAATTTAAAAGGATCGGATGAGCTTTTTCAAATATATAGACAGAGCGGTAACCCATCCAGGTGCTGAACTCGACCAAGGCTGCTTAGCTCCAGGAAAACAAAATATTTCCAAGAATATAAATGAGACCGAGTTTTAATCTAGTACTTGGCTGTACAATATGGTTTCGAAGGCTTTTGCAAGATATCAGGGATATCTGAGGAATACGAGGAATCACTGGGCCACAGAAGCTCTAAAAAGTGAGTGTGAATTCCGTAACTTGAACTTATGTAACTACTGACCTTCGATACCTTGATTTCAAATTTTTAATTTCGGAAATATATTATCATGTTACATATTATTTGATCAAGTATAATAGAGAACTTGGCTGTAAAATAAGTTACATATCGCAGACAAGACATACCAATTCTCTCTAGGTATTGAACGAATGTTATTACAGACGTATCGACTTGTCAAATTTGACTTTGGCCGATCTAATTCATTAAATTCTCTCCATCACGTGAAAAATAAAAAACTGTTAACAACTTCGTTGGTCGAATGTAAAACCAGTGGACCACTATATCTCAATCGTTGGAATATTTTGATATTTCGGCAATATCTTCGCCAACATATAGATATGATCGAATTCGAATCTAGAATTTTACTGTAAAATGAGGTTTTGATGGCTCTCGCAGACTTCGATGATATCTGACGGATAGTTTCTGAGATACAGAATTTTCTTGAATATTTTTTTTTCAGTCATGTAAACATAACTGAATTTCGCTTAAGTCTTCGTGTCGGTATTTTTCATCTAACTACCGCGCAAGAATTCGATCAGATCAGTATTTTTCGAGTTATTGGGAAAACGATATTTCAGATGAAACTTTGAAACCACTCGGTCGATTTTGCCCATTAACGAGGTCAGCTGGCATATTTGCACTCCAAACTTACTCTGAAAATTTCAACACTGTAACTCATTGAGTTCTAGCGCGGTCGCGAATCAAGTTTGAACTCCGATTCTTTATCGGTGAGTCGAAACAAATCGTTTGAGAACATTCTTGGCCAAATATTCGAAAATTACAGACATTTGGACGAATTGATAAACACTCTGTTCGCCTGAACAGCGCACCAAAAATAACAACCTCAATTAATTATCGCTTAAGTTGGCCCATATTAATCATTTCAACCCCTGCACTCGCTCCCACTTTGGTATGCCTCATCAATCTGGAGACAGGGAAGAAAATATTATAATTCCGCCCGGTAAATTGAACAGAAAACAACCTTATTTCTATTAAAATGTGAAGGAACATGAAAATCAAACAGACATTTAAGAACATTGATAGACACTCTGTTCAGGGGAACGATGGGCCAAAAGGTATTTAATTTGATGGAAGGAATCTCTGGTTCAAATTAATGCAGAATTCAAAGACTCACCGTGTATGTTTCTGCATTCAATATACTTTTTGCGCGCATGATCTGGAGAACAACGTGCTATCATTTTGTCCAAATGTGTTTAACTTCCGAATTTTTTGCCGAAAATGTTCTCAAATGATTAGGCTCGACTCAATGATGAAGAATTCAAGGTCAAATTTGATTTTGTCTGGCGGAAAAGATAGCGACTTGAAATTTTTAGGGTAGGTGGCACGTCTAAATACAACGAACAAGTTTGTTAATATGTATAATCGGCCGAACGGTTTCCAAATAAAAATTTCGTTTCAACAAAAACATAACCGATATAACGACGTGTCTGAATTTTGTGAAGATTGTACCACACGAAAATTTTTAAAAAATTATTAAAAAATATTATATATCTTTCGATAACTTCGGAACGGAAAGAGATAGCGACTCGCAATTTTTAGGGTAGGCTACACATCCGTACGCGAAATTTGATTTTGTTAATAGGCATAATCGGCTAATCGGTTTTTGAGTTATACATATCTGAAATTTTGTGTTTATTTACTCAATAACTCAAAAACTACAAAACAGATCCAATTCAAACACGCTAGTTATCATAGACTTTTCGTCCGACATCGCAGAAATTTTGCGAGAGACTTTAAAACCTATCTTTGCAGCTAAGTTCCAAATTTGAACACAATCGAACCTATATTGTTGGAGATCCATGCAGCCTTCATAGAGTTCAGTAGCTGGATGGGAGACAATTGCCACTATAACTTTCGAATGGAAAGAGATAGCCACACATTTCAGGGTAGGTGCGCATTCGAGTTAGACAATTGATTTCGTTGTTGAACATAAGCAGCCCAATAGTTATACCCACTGGAATATTATTTTCTCGATAACTCAGAAAATTCAGATCCAATCGAATTGAAACTTGGTTGTGGAATACTGATAATAAGGCGTATGTGTATTTTAGGAGAGTCGTATTACTAAACAAATTATAAAGCATTTGACATCTGGGTTCGTAAATAGTTATTATTGACTAAAAGAGTTTGGAGATATGCACATCCAAATTTTTGTTGTTATTTCCCCTATAACTCAAAATAGACAAATCCAATCCATCTAAATCTCGGTAATTACTTGTAGAATACCGACGCGCGAAATTTCTAGGAATTTCGTGAATATCGTATCCTGAAATTTGTTTCATATTATTAGATATTTAAAGAATTTGAATTCCGATAGAATACATATGTCAGAATTAAAAATTCTGTGATCATAGACGATTCTCTCATTCTCAAGGATGTCATTAAAATGGTACGAAATGTATTCATATCTTATAAGAGCTGAGTAAACGGTATATATCGATGGTAAATTCGATCAAGAGTATCCAATAGAGGTGAATAAAACATTATTAACAGTAATTTTGTCGGTTTAAGCTTCAATAATTTTGTTCAGCTATCTTGAAATATTTTATATTTCAGAAACTATGCTCGATTGACTTTGTATGAGGTGTGAATAGACAATGGAACATGTGCGCAAAAGCTGCTGACTTTATTTCAGTTCCTAAACCAATTTTCTTGATAGAAGTGCTCTTTATGGAATTGTAACGCTGACCCCATTTAGTTGTCTGTCTGACTAGCTGGGAGGTCAACGATACACTTATGCTTGCTGGGATATAGGCTGGTAATTGATACAACTGTTTTTTAAAGGTTTAATAATAGAAAATTTCCCTTGATCGCAAAGTAAACACTTAGCTTAGATGTTCCGGGGAAAATTTAATGTATTCTTCCTGAGAAATTATCAGGATCCTTCCAGATGATGAGTATGGGTTCTTCCAACTGGAACTCACGATCACGGTGTAGGTTATGTAGGGATCAGTCCCAGTACAACATCAAACATCGAAATATTAAAAGGTTTCAGTAAAGTTGATTTTCACCTCAATCCAAGAATAGCTTCAACTTAACATATGTTATACATGCAGCCTCACAAAAAACGTAACAGCGAGTTTCTCGCCCCAGCTAAAAACTACTAACAATGAAACCAGTCTTACACATTCTACTTTGCGAAATACAATATTTCTTTGTACGGATCTGGGGATTAACAAAAAACAAAGTTTATTCATCAAAAATTCATTAAAACCTAGAAAAACACGGGGCACACTCGAAAATTGAAGAAAATCTCCCCTGATTCATTCAGAACAACATCAACATTAAATTCACATGTACCAGAAAAATTAGAATGAATCGAAAAAATCAAACACAAAGTACTGTACATTATTTTCTAATAAAAATGGCGTGCAAAACTGTATTAACGAATTTCAATCTGAAATAATCACTTAAGTTAATTTACCAAAATCAATTTCAACATCACAAAATCATATTTAAAATTACCCACCGTCTACTTGACGTATATCATTACAAATAATCACACAAACTGTTAAGAGACATACAGACCACAATTTCTTTCATCTCAACTATTAAGAACAATGGGATCTTACGAGAAGCGTTAGAAGAAGTGACTTGCTTGAGAGCATCGAATGTAAAAGGGTGAGAAATCTCCGGGAGCTTGCTATTCCCATCAATCATATGACCACAGAAAATTCTGGTCGCACAGAATTGAAACAATAAATTCAAGGTATTGAATAAAATAATACTGAAATGATTTCTATAAAATATTGAAAAGTTGAATGTGGGAAATCAATACGGATTCATAAGACAAAACATTTCTCAGTTAGACTCGAAATAAAACAATGATTTCAAACCATAATATGAGATGCAATTCACGTTCAACGCATCACGGGTTGTATAACTACGAAAGCAGCGTAACCGAGTTTTATACCGTTACAGAGTCAGCTCGATACTGAGTGAAAAATAATGAATGATCATAGAAATATCAAGCGTTTTCCTCGAGTACTCTTAGAGCTGGCAGAGTTACCAACCAGAAGATATACGATTTCTCAAGGGAGATCCAGGCTCACATAAATATAATCTCCAGAAATCTCGAAGCAATAGTCGCGTCGCCTACGTGATAGCCATATATTTATTCAGATAAGTTCTCCAGGAAACAGCAGTCTATTCATTTCTCTCTTATTCTGCCCGACACGTATGGCCGTCTCATGAAATCGGAGGCTAGACGTATTCCTGGAAACCTCTGCAAACATGCGTTGCCGGTAAAGGAAAGAAGAACCGATGAATCGTCTCTCTAAATGGATTTTTCTAGACGGTAAATGTAAACATCTGAAGATTCACTTCAGACGGGTGTTGAATTACCGAGTAGCGTTACTTCCGATACAATGGCGATATTGTGGGGGTATGTATGTAAAGGGCGTATTTAGCTCAGCAGCTTCCTTTCACGACCACGGTATGGGAGCCTTCCACATCTCTGTTTTGAGCAAACTTCTATGCGTGAATGAATTGAAATTACTATGAAGAATGGACGTAATTCATAACCTCTACGACTGTTCCCATGTCGCTGCAGTTAAACTCGGAGCTACTAGAACTCGGGGATCCGCGGTCTAGCTTCAGTGGAGATGGGAGTGCATTTCAAAAGGAAACCTAGTAAATGGGCACCAGGCAAATTTAATTCTCCCAGATACCCCAGCGTAATGTAATAATTCCTAACTTTATCAAAAGAATATTCACGCTAAAAACAAACAATCTTAAAAAATAATTAACAAATATTCTTTATCTTTCAATAACTTCGGAACGGAAAGAGTTAGCGACTCGCAATTTTTAGGGTAGGTTACATATCCGTTCGCGAAATTTGATTTTGTTGATAGGCATAATCGGCTAATCGGTGTTTGAGTTATACCTTTCTGAAATTTTGTGTTTATTTACTCAATAACTCAAAAACTACAAAACAGATCCAATTCAAACACGCTAGTTAATTTTAGTATGCCAATTCACAAACTGCTACAAAGTTTCATGAGATAGAGGAAAGTAATTCTTCATATCATAGAATTTTCGTCTGACATTGCTGAAATTTTGCGATAGACTTTAAAACCTATCTTTGTAGCCAAGTTCCAAATTTGAACACGATAGGACCTATATTGTTGGAGCTCCAAGCAGCCTTCGTAAAGTTCAGTAGCTGGATGGGAGACAATTGCCACTATAACTTTCGAATGGAAAGAGATAGCCACACAAACAATTTATTCCAGTAGCTTACAACCCAGATACCTATTTAGATTCAACAAAAAAAACCACTGTGAATCCCTGAATAGGGTGCGAAGGAAATTGTAAATAGATATTCTTCCTTGATTCGAATACGCGTTTCTTGAGCTCAGGCGCATCCACGTTTCTTATCTATGCTCATATACGATTAACACAAATCGTTCCCCAATTTCCGCATCACAACAATAATGATTTATATAATCTGAAGATATTATGTTCAGGACGTATAGCATGTATATGATATATTTTGAGATTTATTTCCAATAAGTTGCGTGCTGGCTATTCCTATTTCGTCAATCCACCCAGGTATCCTGGTATCCTCCTCTATGTCTATTTCTGAACGTAGTATTACGTTGACAGTCTCGCAATACTGTCCTCTTTCCCTCGGTGCTCGTAATCTGCAACCCTGGATTGGATGTCCCACAGTGTTGTTTACTGATCACCTTGTACATACTCGGGATCTGCAACCCTGCGTTGGCTGTCTCACAGCGTTACTTACTGACCACCTTGTGTATAATCCAATCCAAACCTGATAGAAATCTATTCGTGTCGAGGAAGTTTTCGGTGCTGTACGGTTTCTATTCGGTACCGAATCTGAACCGAAGCACTGTTTCTCTTGTCTCCAGTGACCGAAACGGAATAGAAAACGAACCGGACCGAATGGAACCGTATGCATGTGAAACAAGCCTAACTGTATTACACTCTACAGTTTTCAACAGTTTTTGCGCGTATGATCTGGCGTGCTATCATTTTGCCCAAATGTCTGTAAATTTTTTCGCCGAAAATGGTCTCAAACGATTGGGTTCGACTCCCAAGAATTCGAGGTCGAATTTAATTCTATCCGACCGTCTTGCCGTCCGTTGCCACGATAACTTTAGAATGGAAAGAGATAGCGACTCGAAATTTTCAGGGTAGGTGGCGCATCCCAATACGACGGACCAGCTCGTTAATCGGCATAATCGACCGAACGCTATCCGAGTAATAGTTTTGTTTTCAACCAATACAAGTCCGATCCAATTGACACTTGGTGAGTAGTTTTAGAATGCAAAACTAAGAACGCTTGTAAAATTCTGTGAATCAGATCGCTAGAATATTTTTAAAAAATTATCAAAAAATATTATTTATGTCACCATAACCTGAGAACGGAAAAAGATAGCGACTTGAAATTTGCGGGTAAGGATGTGCATCTGAATAAAAAACTTTAGTTTGTTTATAGATATAATCGGCCAAACGGTGTTGGAGTAATACCCATCTGAAATTTGGTTGTTAATTCCAAATAACTCAAAAAATATAAAACCGATCCAATTCAAACTTGATTGTCAGTTGTAGAATGCCACCGCACACATTCTCGCAACATTTTGAGTAACGTATATCTGCAAACTTTTTTAAATATTATTGAAAATCAGTGAAAAAAATTCTATATATCAGAAACTATTCCTCCGACTGAAATTTTGAGAGATTCTTCAAAACCCAACTCTACTGCAAAGTTTCAAGTTTGAACAAGATCGGATCTATATTGTTGGAGTTCCGAGCAGCCTAGTGTGAGTTCAGTAGCTGGATGGGTGACCGTTGGTTTGATAACTATCGAACGGATGGAGATAGGGACTTGCAATTGTCAGGGTAGGTTGCAGATCCCAATGGGAGAGATAAGTTAGTTTTTGGGGATAATCGGTCCTTCAGTTTCGGAGTTATACCCACCTGGAATATTATTTCCTCGATAATTCAAAACATATAGACTCGATCGAATTGAAGCTTAGTAACTAGTTGTAGAATCGAAATAAAGGAGGGTGTAAAATTTTGTGAGAACCGTACCCCTAGAAAATTTTTCAAAATTACGAAAAAAAAATTTGTTCTAGAACTGAGGTGAGGTCAGGAGCTTTTGCACGTATGTTCTATTGTCCATTCTCCTGTATTGGACACTCTTAATCGAATTTACCATGGAGGATTGTCCGTTCTCCTTAATCGAATTTACCATGGTAAATTCGATTAACAGTGTCCAATACAGGAGAACGGACAACAGAATTCACCATGGTAAATTCGATCAAGAGTGTTCAATACAGGAGAATGGACAATAGAATATACGCGCAAAAGCACCTGACTTCACGTCAGTGCTTGAACCAATTATTTTTATTTTTGGCGTGGCTGTAAATTATTTAATGTATTATATTTTGTGCTTTCCACAGAACATATTAGTAATGTCAATGGTTTCGTTCGGCAGAAAGATCAGTAGAATGAACCGATTCGCTACCTAGCGGTAGCGGTATCGTAATCTGCTGAACGGACAGCTCCTTTTATCGGCAAATCACAGATGTTTGAAGTTCAGGTTAGGTGATTTGAATTTTTTTTTGATTGCCTGCCATAAAAATAAATATTCAATCATGAATCCAAATATCATTACATTACTCTTCGAAGATGATAATATTACGGCCAACATAAGAAGTGAACTTGTTAAATTATTGGCTCAACCTCTGCCTTTATTAGAAGATGAAAACAGAGAAATGGTTCCCAGGAATCAGAATTTCTATGAAGATACCCCAATATATGGGTGATTTATTCAAAGACCATTTAAGAATGTCCCGAAGTGCACGTAATTCTTTCCGTCTAAAATATATGTCCCAGTATACATTTTTTCGCTCCTTATTTTTAAAATAATTGTTACAACTGTCGAACTTCCAACATGTTACCGATGCTGACGTGAAGTCAGTACTCTTTGGCGCACGTGCTCACGTTGGGTAATTTGAATTAAATGATGAGGGTTTCAAGCTCAGTGGATAGAGCCAGCCGGAGATCTACACCATTCACTGTCTGGTCAAAAATTAACAGTGCTATATTTAAGCTGGCATCAGGATGGAGTTACAAAGTTGACAGAGAACACAACTGAATCTCCTCAGTCTTACAAGCTCCTAGAAGCTTCTGAGGGATCTACTTGGCAGGTCATTATAATTATAATCATATATAAATAGCACGTGCGCCAAATGCAAAACAATACATACAATGAAAGAAAAAGGCTAAAAAAGCATTGAAGTGGGGTCAATCTGTTTTGGTACGTGTGCTATAAACATGATTATGATAATACTGACCCTCCCAAGTCTTTCCCAAGGAAGCCCTAAGAAGCTCCTAGGAGCTTGTCCGACTAAGGAAAGTCAAGTAATCATTAAAGGATACTGTGGGAGGTATACTCATTATTGAAAGGTTTCTTTCTGGGTTTTCTCTCCCAAACTCTGAAAAAAATATCTACAAAATAAAAATCAATTATTTTGTGATCTGCTTCTGCGTAAGATACACACAACATTTGTCAGAAGCAATCAATTGAACAATGTTGCCTAACAAACAACAACGAAACAACATCAACGAAGAAACAACTATATCGTAACGTTTCGAAGTCTATATCACACTCCTTCGTCAGACGCCCAATGAAAATCGTTAGAACTATTTTGTTGATAGTTATTTTTTGAAATTCAAGAATTGTACACTGACAGAATTAAAAAATCGTAGCTAACTTCTGAAAAGGATGATTGAAAAAGGGTCATACCTTGGTTTTAAGTAATCATTAAAGGATACTGTGGGAGGTATACTCATTATTGAAAGGTTTCTTTCTGGTTTTCTCTCCCAAACTCTGAAAAAAATATCTACAAAATAAAAATCAATTATTTTGTGATCTGCTTCTGCGTAAGAAACACACAACATTTGTCAGAAGCAATCAATTGAACAATGTTGCCTAACAAACAACAACGAAACAACATCAACGAAGAAACAACTATATCGTAACGTTTCGAAGTCTATATCAGACTCCTTCGACAGACGCCCAATGAAAATCGTTAGAACTATTTTGTTGATAGTTATTTTTTGAAATTCAAGAATTGTACACTGACAGAATTAAAAAATCATAGCTAACTTCTGAAAAGGATGATTGAAAAAGGCTCATACCTTGGTTTTAAGTAATCATTAAAGGATACTGTGGGAGGTATACTCATTATTGAAAGGTTTCTTTCTGGGTTTTCTCTCCCAATCTCTGAAAAAGATATCTACAAAAAAAAAATCAATTATTTTGGGATCTGCTTCTGCGTAAGAAATACACAACATTTGTCAGAAGCAATCAATTGAACAATGTTGCCTAACAAACAACAACGAAACAACATCAACGAAGAAACAACTATATCGTAACGTTTCGAAGTCTATATCAGACTCCTTCGTCAGACGCCCAATGAAAATCGTTAGAAAACCCAGAAAGAAACCTTTCAATAATAAGGAGAGTCAGTTGTGTTCTTTGTCAACTTTGTTACTATATCCTTACGCCAGCTTGAATACAGCACAGTGAATGGTGTCCAATACTATCTGGGTAGATTTCCGGCTCGTTGTATCCGGTGAGCTTGAAACACTAATCATTCAATTCAAATTAGCCAAAGTGAACACGGTCTACTGACTTCACGTCAGTAGACAAAGAACACAATAGACTCTCCTTAGTCAAACAAGCGCTTAAGAGCTTCTGAGGAATCTCCTTGGGGAATACTTGGGAAGGTCAGTATAATCATATTCATGTTATTGCATTCGCACCAAATGCAGATTTACTTCACAATGAAAGAAAAAGGCTAAGAAAGCATCGACGTGGGGTCAATCTGCTTTGGCGCGTAAGCTATAAACATGATTATGATTATACTGACCCTCTCAAGTCTTCTCCAAAGAGATCCCTAAGAAGCTCCTAGGAGCTTGTGCGACTAAGGAGAGTCAGTTGTGTTATTTGTCAACTTTGTTACTCTATCCTTAATATCTCATCGGACCTTAAAAATACCTTTTCGTTTACGTTTCACAGATTAGCTAGAGCAATAAGGCCCCTTCGATTAATTGGATGCAACCCTCGAAAAATTCTCTAACAGGAATTCCAACCATAAGGAAAAAATGCAGCACATCGCAAGTCCTCGTAATTCCTAAATGCATCCACCCAAATTCTTCGACGAAATTATACGTGAAAGACGTCTCGTCTCGCAAGGTTGCATTACGCCAAAGCCTTGTCGGGCGTCCTTTAATAGTCGAAATTACCATGCTGTCTTATAGACTGCAATAAAGGTTAATAATGCATTTCCAGACATCCATTCTGAGCCAGAAATTGACAATAAATCCGACCGCATTTCCCAACCCTGTCAGATCATTCCGGCACACGAGATTCACTCAGCCACGAGGAGATTGCGCATGCGCAGAAGAAATGTGAATGTTTTTGGGTTTTATGGGTTATGTTGGTAGGGGTTCATGACTGGTCATGGGTCTGGTACTGAGTCAGTTTCGTGAAAAGAGCCTTGTTTCCGAGTTGAGTTGTCTGAATCGTGGCCCTGGGGCCCATTTATAAATAACTATATTTGGAAGATCTATATTAAATTACGTTCGGATTTGGAGAATAGGCGTAAGCAATTGCGTTCCTAACGGGGGTCCATTACAATAATTTTTTTTCATTTTGATCTACGTTAAAACTAATAGCCAAACTATATTGATGGCAAATTAATTTTAACTTGAAAAATACTGACGTGAAGTCGGTACTCTTTGACGCGCGTGTTTACTTTGGCTAATTTGAATCGAATGATGCGAGTTTCAAGCTCAGTGGATAGAGCAAGCCAGAGATCTTCCCAGAGGGTAGTGGACACCATTCACTGTCAGGTCATAAATTAACAGTGCTGTATCTGGGCTGGCATGAGGATAGAGTAACAAAGTTGACAAAGAACACAAATGACTTCCTTAGTCACACAAGCTCCTAAGAACCTCTGAAAGATCGCCTTGGGGAAGACTTGGGAGGGTCAGTATAATCATAATCATGTTTGTAGCACAAGCCAAAGCAAATTGAATCCATGTTAATGGTTTTTTAGGCTTTTCCTTTCATTGTGAAGTCAATCATTTGGCGCGCGTGCCATAAACATGATTATGGTAATTATTACCCCCCAAGTCTTCCCCAAAGGGATCCTTAAGAAGCTCCTAGAAGCTTGTGTGACTAAGGAGAGTAAGTTGTGTTCTTTGTTAACTTTGTTACTCTATCCTTAAGCCACCTTAGACACGGCACTGTTAGTTTTTGACCCGACTGTGAACGGTGTCCACTTCTCTCTGGGTAGATCTCCAGGTCGTTCTATCCGCTGAGCTTGAAACACTCATCATTCAATTCGAATTAGCCAACGTGAACACGCGCGCCAAAGAGAACTGACTTCACGACAGTGCTTCTTTATATTTTTGTTAATAAGTATTGTTAGAAAATTAATATCTCATCGGACGTTAAAAATTCCTTCCTTTTTACATTTCACAGATTAACTAGAGCAAGGAGGCTCCTTCGAATAATTGGATGGAACCCTCGGAATTTCTCTAACAGGAATTCCAACCATAAGGAAAGGATGCAGCACATCACAAGTCCCCGTAATTCCTAAATGCATCCACCCAAATCCTTCGACGAAATTATACGTGGAAGACGTCTCGCAAGGTTGCATTACGCCAAAGCCTTGTCGGGCGTCCTTACAATAGTCGAAATTACCATGCTGTCTTATAGACTGCAATAAAGGTTAATAATGCATTTCCAGACATCCGTTCGGAGCCAGAAATTGACAATAAATCCGACCGCATTTCCCAACCCTGTCAGATCATTCCGGCACACGAGATTCACTCAATGGATTCTTTATGAATCGGGAAATCCCGAGACGATTTTCTACTTGTTTGAGGGACGTTTTACGAATAGGTCTTTAGGATTCCATACAATATCTGGAGGAGTTTGTGTCTTGTTCTTATTCGGGTTTCTTGCCGCATTATGATTCCGGGTTATCTGATCTTTTGTGTACACGTCCTGGATCTCGGAAGCATTGTTAATTATTCCATTGGGTCTGTTCCAAGTTCGAAGTGGGGTGAAAACTTGACAGTGTACAAGGAATGTAATTAGGCCTTGTTAACATATTAGACATAGATTTCGAGTGTTACTATTGTAGGTAATCGAGAATATTTTTGTGGGCAATGTTGCTGCCCATTTTAAAAATTCGAGAAAAATTTGGGAGCTTTCTAGTGCACGTTTCATTGTATATTCACGTCCCGCTTACCCGCACGAAATACTGCATGAAGTTGAATATGAATAAAGGCAGCGTTGACAATTCCATTAGACATCAACTAAATTCAAATTTTTAAATGATATGAATCAGACAATATAGAGCTGATCGAGCTGAAATCCGGTTATTGATTGTAAAATGGCTGCTTGTGCGGAGTTTCGGTGAAACTTGACAGATAAGAATTCATCATTTTTTTTTTATTTTTATTTTACTTTCTGTTGATATAATGCTCACACGTTCCTCAAATTAACTAGGGCTAGGGAAAAGTGAGACGAGACGAGACGTTTTGAAAAATGTCATAGGCTATACCGAGAACACTTACAGCTCAAACCGAAAGTCTCGTTTTTGGTCTCGTTAATTTGTTTTTATGAAGTTTTTATTCGAAAAGGGCTACATACAGATCAATATATTTCACAAAATATCAACACTATCTTTGAAATATTTTATTGTAAATTAATATAAATTTTTGATATTTTTATTGGAACTTGTAAAAGGTTTTTATAACTTCTTATAGTAAACGTATACCTTATCATAAATATCTATCCTTACATATTTCTATATTTTATGTCTGAATGTGTATTTTTCAAGTTCGATTTTTTACCCTTGATTGAGTACATGTGTCTGTAAACTAATGAGTAATACACGTGTATACTATTGAAAGGGTTTCTTTGCCTCGGAAATTTCTACCTGGAAGATCGCCTTATTTACTACTGATACATACAGTGAACTTTTCTTATATACGACTTGACCTTTTTCAACACCCACAGAAAATAATTGAATATGAAGAGTTTCCACAATAATTAACAACATATTTTGTCTATATTATACATTGATCGATCTAAAAATATATTATATTCACAACCATAAAAACTGATACCATTATGAATTCAATACTTAACGGACCTTTAATTGACCCTAAATCCCAATGCTTTTAAAATTTCGTCTCTATTTGAACATCTGGAGAAATTTATTGTTTTATATTGTGCTTCTTGTAGTGAAGATGTGAACAGTTATTGTATCATCTGCAGAAGTACATATAATAAAACTAGTAAAAAAATGATAAATGAAGCTGTTCAATGTTTCGAAAAGTGTTATGAGGAATACACCAATAACATCAATGATCTACCCACTGGGGAGGTATTCATTGAAAACGATACCAATTTGTCCAATTCTATTAAAAAATATATAGACATCGAAAGGCTCTTTAAAACATCAACAAAATCTTCAAAACATTGGAAAGCTGAGATTGAAGTGATGCCGCTATTAGAAAGGGCAAATAGGAATCGAAATTGTATTTTAAAGTGGTGAGAAGTGCATGAAAAAGTTCCCATACTTTCCTAGATGACCAATCATTTATTAATGGCTACATCCGTTCCTGTTGAAAGATTATTTTCCACAGCAGGTATTGGTATGGTCATTGCAAAAACACGTTTATCATTGAAAGATGATGTGATACAAGCGTGATTATGTTTGAATTCATGGTCATTGAGTAATTTGAAAGATGAAATTAACAGTGTTTAAAATTAAAAAAATTATGCACATGTACAAACATATTTGTAAAGAACGTAATGAATATAGCTTCACAAAATTATTCATTGTTATCTACCATTTCGTTTTTATATTATAATATTTATTATCGTTATTTAGAATTAAGCGACACGAGAAGAGACAACTGACAACGAGACGAGATCTATAGTTATACGAGAATAAATCTTTTGGGAATTGGCGAGACCGCCTACTCTCGTCTCGTGTGAAGCCCTAATTGCAAGCGCCGCTAAAGTCTCGACATTAAACCTACTGCCAGAAAAGTCGCGGGGAAGTATGAAAAGCCGTACGAACTTTTCATCACATGGTGTAATTCAAGGAAAGTGAGAAGGTACACTGAAAATGTTATGATGGCTTACTTCAGTGAAAAAACTAAAACTATATGAACTCTGCTACACTTTGGTCGGTGTACTCAATGCTACGATCTGGAAAGAACAATAACATTGACATCAGTCAATATACGATGTTAATCGCATACCTGAAACGCAAATCTGTAGGCTGCAAATTAAATAAATTTTTACAAATATGTGAACTGCTTGATTGTAGAAAAAATCTTGTGTGTAATTTGAGGACAAATTCATTGTCAATTGCAAGATATTGCCGCGCTACGAAGGCAATATATCATTTTGCGTTCTTAATACACAAATAGCTATAGCAAACATCCCGAGGTATAAATACACAAACTTTATTGCCAATAAAAACCAGACGAAAATTCTATCTGCTCGGCTTCAAATCCAATCCAAACTGAATCCATCAAAATCGTTGTTACTACCGAATTCAGTTCAATTTCAATCCTGTGCCATTACTCATTTCTGAGAGTATTGCAATCGAATAATTGGTTAAAAATTGGTTCAAGCACTGACGTGAAGTCAGGAGCTTTTGCGCGTATGTTCTATTGTCCATACTCCTGTAATGAACACTCTTCTTAATCGAATTTACCATGATGAATTCTATTGTCTATTCTCCTGTATTGGACACTCTTCTCAATCGAATTCACCATGATGATTTTTATTGTCTATTCTCCTGTATTGGAGACTCTTCTTAATCGAATTTACCAAGATGAATTCTATTGTCCATTCTGGACAATAGAATTCATCTTGGTAAATTCGATTAAGAAGAGTCTCCAATACAGGAGAATGGACAATAGAATTCATCATGGTGAATTCGATTGAGAAGAGTGTCCAATACAGGAGAATAGACAATAGAATTCATCATGGTAAATTCGATTAAGAAGAGTGTTCATTACAGGAGTATGGACAATAGAACATACGCGCAAAAGCTCCTGACTTCACGTCAGTGCTTGAACCAATTTTTTTTTTATTTATAATATCATTTAAATTAATATTGTAGGACGTTACTTTAAAAGTTCTAAGCTATACTGACTTACAGCTAAAATATTATAAAGAAAAGAAGCAATTGGATAGTCTAACTATCATTTTAATAAAATGATGCATTTTTATTGTTCAAATAAAGATATTTTGTTAACATACAAGAATTTCTTCATTCAATGGTATTTCAAAGATCTAATTACAGTTTTAAATATAAAATAAGTGTCCAATACAGGAGAATGGACAACATAATTTACCATGGTAAATTCGATTAAGGGTGTCCAATACAGAAAAATGGAAAATAGAACATACGCGCAAAAGCTATCTATCATTTTCTTCAAGTTTCACGCCCCAAAAAGGCCTAAATCGTCAGTTTCGCTTTCGAAAATTTCCGACCCCGTCTCTCGAATTAATTCTGACGTTTCTCGGATTGACTTTTTGAATGGAAAATCGTCGGACTCAAAACCTCCGAAACTTGTATCGAATTATTATATTTAGGCTCAACCTAGAAGAACGAAATTTGGGAAAAACACAAATCGATTCGTCTTCTTCGACTGGACGGCAAAAGTCCGGGTCGAGCAATCGTTTCTTCGGAGCCTTACGCTACACCAAATCGGTACTACTGAACTCGCACAAGAATGCTCGAATCTCCAACAATATTTAACCGATCATATTAAAACTTGAAACTTGGCAGTAGAGTTTGGTTATGAAGGCTCTTGCAAAATTTCATGAATTTCAAACGAATAGTTACTGATATATAGAATTTTTTTTTTTAATTTTTAATGATTTATTAAAAATTTTCTACAAATGCTATCCTCACCAAATTTTGCAAACATTTTCGCGTTGCCATTCTACAACTAATAACAATGTTTGAATTCCATCGGTTCAGTATTTTTCGAGTTAATGAGGAACAAAAAACCACCAAATTTCAGAAAATTTCAGATTGCTATAACTCTATAACCGTTTGGTCGATTATGCTCATAAACAAACTGAAATGTCGCGTTCTGGTGCACATCCTAACCTGAAAATTTCAAGCCGCTATCTCATTCCGTTCGCAAGTTATCGTGACAACAAAAATATTTTTTAATAATTTTTTTAAAATTTTCTAGCCATACGATTTGCACTAAATTTCACGAACGTGCTTAGGGTCATATTCTACAACTACCCACCAAGTTTCAATTTGATCGGATTCATATTGGTTGAAAACAAAATTATTACTCGGAAACCACTGGGCCGATTATGCCCATTAACGAACTTGTCCGTCGTATTGGGATGCGCCACCTACCCTGAAAATTTCAAGTCGCTAGCTCTTTTCGTTCTCAAGTTATCGTGGCAACGGCCGGCCGGCCGGCCGGCCGGCCGGACGGCCGGCCGGACAGAATCAAATTTGACCTCGAATTCTTCATTGGGGAGTCGAACTTAATCGTTTGAGACCATTTTTTTCAAAAAATTCGAAAGTTACAGACATTTGGGCAAAACTATAACGCGTATGTTCCCCAGAACATACGCGCAAAAAAGCACCATCGAATGCGAATATGATTTGAACATGCATAAATAATCCAGTTAGTCTATAATACTTTTGTCTTTCGCAAACATAAATCTCGAAAAATCCCCAATAGCCCCGAAATAGTTCAGACAATTATTATAAAATTCAGAACTCGTTCGTCATATTCGGTTGGACCATATTGATTTAATGATGCAGTATTATCTATGGTTTGTAGTAATTCATCCCAATTCTCGCCCAAAGTACTAATGATTTCAATTTTTTTTGGATATATCATCCGAATGATGTTTGAAGATTATCGCATAATTATGTAAATAAATTAAAAAATATATCTTTTCCGACTGAAAATCCCTGATGAAATTCATCACAGACAGATCATGAAATAATATAGACGGAAACTGAACAAAAAATGTGGGAAAGTTCTGTGGACAAACTAGGACAAATCATCACCGAAATTATTGGTTTCTCAGAGTTGGGAATTATATCAATGGATTCTTATGATATAACTGCATCATAAAATAAACTAAATTAAAATTATAAAACGAACTTATTTGAGATATTCATTCCTCAAATCTCCTCTGAAAATTATATTATATCTATTGAAACTTAGCCAATAATCCAGATTGGAATTCACTGAAGATATTCTTAACCCAATTTGATAAACTTTCCAAATTATATCTTTCCATCGTCATTTTGCATTCAATCTTCGATTGTTAGAACAGAAATACATTTGACATGTCTGTCATAGGTATATATGATTACATGGATGAACAGTGAACACAGATAGAACACAGACAGATAGAATTTGGAATCTGTGAAAACATAGAAGTACGATGTATTATAGAAATTTTGAACAGTCATATCTCCGAAATTATTAGCTTGTTTGAGTTGAAAATGATATCAATGGATTGTTATGATGAAATTGCATCTTAAAAAAAATTAATTTGAAGTTAAGTCCAATAATCTGTTGACGTTAAGATTATTTAGAAACTAATTGCAGTACTCTAGGCGACGTGGAATATCTATTGGTAGGAGTTGATGTGCCATCGTTATTTTCTAAGGGTACAAATTCAGTTTTTTCTTCAATAATTTGTGGCAAGTACTCAAGGGGACACCAGACTGAAAGGATCATTTATTCAGAGACATTTCAGTATTTGTTTCAACTCGTGTTCTCAGTTCTTCAACAACTTCATGAGAAACTTGAGGTCCTCCTTTCGATTTTCCCTTTTTAACGCTTCCAGTCTGCATGAGTCTGTTTATTAGACCTCTGGTGTGGGCTTCTAGAGAAGATTCTAGAATCTGATTATCACGATATTTCGCCAGAAATTAATTTTTAAAGGCCTCTACAGAGTAAATCCATTCACCATTGATTAATGTACCATTGCAGTAATAGGACATCACAATGAATGTGTTTTGTTCTGAATTATAAGTCATTGCAGATTTGAATAATTTGCAAACTGAATTTTCACTGATTTTAAAAATAATATTCAGAAATGACAATATTTTTGTAGGAGTTCTATATCAATCGCCTAGGGGTGCTCAGAACACACCTCCAACCCTAGGTACCTACTCTATTTACCTCCCCTGCACTTCGGTGTGCAACGATTGGTAATTCCCTGGCTCAAACTACCCTGCCTTCGACCTATAGGATTCCAGGGGAACGATCCCACTGTCTTATGGCAATTCCTGGAATCTCGGAGTTGCAAATGTTGCAGGGCAAGCGCTCTTCGAGAATTATCTAGATCTAGATATGTCGTGTACCTACCTGGACCTCCTTGGAGACGCCAGAGAGTCGGGGTTTGATCTTAAATTCTTTATCTCCTATCAGTGGTACATCGTTTTCAAAATATGCATAGTATCTCTAACAGTATGCTAATGGATTACATGTGACAGAGGTACCAGAGAACGTCTGATGTGTCGATAACACTCTCCTTGCTCTCCTGAAATATAATCCTATCCAGAGAAGTTTCTAGCATACGAGCATCAGGATTTTCGCTTAGATATTCATTTTATAGTCCTCTACAGAGTAAATTTATTCATCATTGGTGCCATTGCGGTAATAGGACATCACAATAAATGTGTTTTGTTCCAAATAATAAGTAATTGCAGAGTTATATAATTTACAAACTTAATTTTCACGAATTTTTAAAACAACCTTGAGAATTGACATCAATAATTCAATATTAACTGTCAGTTTACAAATTCTATGATTTAAACAGAACACAAGAATTCAGAAGTGGCAAATAAAAATACAAAGCCAACTGCGATGATCATTTATAAAGACCATGTATGAATATAAAATATAACTACGTAATTGAAATTCGTATTGTTTATTCCATTGTGAACAATGTGTTGTTTTTCAAATTGAAATATACTAACTGACAAAAAAACTACAACACCCATAAGGAGCTGTTCAAATTTAATTTTTTTTTGGTAAAACATAGATAGTATAGCAAGGAGTAAATGATTAAAATTTGGAGAAACAAATCGTGAAGGATTTTTTATGTGAACAGTTTTTGTTATTTACATATTGTAGTCGTGTTTTGCAATTTTTTTAAATTTTACAACAAAGCAGCTGTTCGAGGATAAAAACGTACTCCCCAACCGTCTCCAACGTCTACCGTCCTCCCCTGCTCAGAACACACCGGGTAGTTTCCGCGATTCCTACTACCCTAGGTATCTACTCTGTTTACCCCCCAGTGCACATCGGTGTGCAACTATCTCGCCTTCAACCAATAGGATTCCATGGGCAGGATTCCACGGTCTTAAGGGAATTCCTGGAATCTCGTCGTTGTTTACGTTGTACGTCATACGCTCTTCGGGAATTATACAATCCAGATCTAGATATCTCGTTAATCCGGATCTCCTTGTAGATGCCAGAGAGTCGGGGTTTGGTCTTGAATTATTTATCTCCTATCAGTGATAAATCGTTTTCAAAATCTGCATGGTATCCCTAACGGTACGCTAATGATTTACAGGCGACAGAGGTTACAGAGAACGTCTGATTTGTCGATAACACTTTGCTTGAACCCTTAAAATATAATCTGTATGAATATGACAGCCGCCGAAAAAGCAAGATATTCAAAATGGAAATTCTACTTGGAAAAGCCTGTTAAGGTATAACCGCGTAATTGAAATTCGTGTTGTTTATTCCATTGTCAACAATGTATTGCTTTCCAAATCGAAATATGCTGTGAGTAAATATAAATTTAGGCTTTTGGAGAGTATCATTCTCTCTAATCTAGTTGATGAACACGAAGACATTTCTCCGGCAATAATCCCGTGCGGCAAAACAAATGGATACGATTATACACCTTGGTGATTTCCATATCAAGGAAAATTCTGTAATATTTACATAAACAACGAATATAGAATTAGCGCTAATCACAACATACACCGATCCCAGTTCATGTTCGTTCCTGATTATGCACCTGAATATTTGGAGAGTATACAATCCCGAACTGTATTGTCCTGACAACTGAGAAAATAGATTCGAGCCGGCAAATAACCCCAGGAGTAATACCTTCGGCGTTTGCGTTTCATCTGTTCTCTCTTATCGGAATTAACGAGCATAATTCATGAAAATTCCATGTTTAGGCTCGAGCCCTGAGGGTTTTGTTCGTTGGCAAAAAATCAGCGAGGCGACGTGAGGGTAAAAACCGCGATGATTTAGTAATGTGGGTTTATGGGCAGAATTATTTCCCTTCAATTAGATTTTCAAGGCCAGTTTTTCATTAGTGAATTAGATTTTATGGTTATAAAATACCTACTGAATTGAAAATTTGGTCGGATTTTTGAACAGTTCAGTGATGTTTCGGTTCGTTGTTTTGTCAGATAAGATACCTTTGAAATACTTGAAATGTTTACAGTTGACGTAAGAAGTATGGAAAATTACCTCCGTCCAGTTATTTACTAGGACCTCCTTCAGAGAAAATGAAAAATATCTGAAAAAATAAATAGATTTTCAATCCAGTTTCCAATTATTTATTTCTAAAGGGTCCGCCATCTAACGTTTTTTTTTCAACTAGTGCTTATTTCATGAGCGGTAACACTTAGCTCATGTCTGATTTGACAGATAATTAGTTTTATCCTTCCGCTGAACGAATATGGTTGTGTATACGCTTGAACAACGCTGGGAAATATTGTGACATTACTTTGAAAATCATGGATATGTTGCAGAATGTGTGCGAATATTGCGTACGGATTTTGGAAGAAGAGAAGCACCGTCAGCTCCGTATGTTCGTTAGCTTGTGAAAAAAGTGAAAGAAACTGGCATCCTCATCGATAAACCAAAGCGTGAAAAGCGTAAAGTAGTGCGTACACCCGAGACTATTGCTGCTGTGGCAAAAAGTGTGCGTGAAGTGCCATCAACATCAATTCACCGTCGTTCTTAAGAATTGAACATTTCGGAGACATCATTGAGACGAATTTTGCATGAAGACCTGTGTATATTGCCATACAAAGTCCAATATGTTCAGGAGTTGCCCTGTTTTTGAAGATCGCATTATCAGCCGCAGAGCTGAAGTCGTTTGGCCACCTCGGAGCTGCGATTTGACACCGTTGGACTATTATTTGTGGGGTGCCGTCAAAGATAAGTGGTACGCCAACAAGCGAGAGACAATTGACGCTTTAAAGGACAATATTCGTGAAGCCATTGGTGAAATACAGCTGCACACAATCGATAATGTGCTTAAAAATTGGGCTGATCGTGTAGGCTACTGCATGGCCAGCCTAGGCAGCCATTTGAATGAAATTATTTTCCATTATTAATCGGAAGGATAATACTTTCAAATAAAAAAAGAAATTTGAGAAAATATTTAGTAGCTTTTTTTTCATTGCATTTTCAAAAGAAAAAGCTATTTGGCGCACCCGTTAAAAGAAAAATATAATAGACGGAAAAACAATGCCAGTTAGCTATGGCTCACTTGTTCAAATTCATAGCCAGACCGGTCACCTATCCAGGAACTGAACTCAGCGAGTTTATTTTGCACATTTACAAACATAACGAGATATTCATGTCCGAAACCATCCCCGTAATTTTAACTCTTTAGCTAATTTCCTTCGAGAGTTATTGTACTTACGGTCAGCGGAAATTATATATGACTTTGAATTATCCGTCAGTAAGTTGAACTGAATCGTTTGAGAACATTTTCGGCTAAAAATTCCAGAAATAAAGACCTTTGACAAAACAATAATTCTGGGGAACAAGCGCTCGAACAGGGAATATCTTTCTGGTAATGAAAGCTGCAAGAAGCCTACCTAGTTATCAAGACATTTTATCTTTAAACCCCTCGAGAATTCCATATTTTCTCGTTCTGTAGTTGCAGTAATTATTAAGATTATAATAATTAAAATATATTCAATTATGACATATGCTCCAAAAGATTTAGGCCACATTGCAGGTAGATCATTAAGGATACTTTGAAATTTTTTTTATTTCAGAGTAACTATCATCCAAAAAATAATTCTGAAGATTTTCGTTCAGCGAGTTTGTGAGAGAATCTCAGAAAGGACCCATTTAACCCATTGCAAGTGGCTTGTGCAATTTTGCATAATTTATACCCTGCAGTTTTTGCGCGCATGTTGTAGGGAGAAGCGTGCCCATATATTTGTGATATTCGAGTTGTTTACCGAAAATGGTCTCAAATGATTAGTTTTGACCCACTGATGAAGAATTCTAGGTCAAATTCGATTAGTCCGGCTGGCCGATGCCATGGAAATTTCGAACGGAAGAGTTAGCGACTTGAAATTTTAGGGATAGATTTCGCATCCGAATGCGACAGTTAAATTCGTCAAGAGACCAAATATGCCAAAAAATAGAATTCCGATCCAAATGGTTATTACTTGTAGATTGCTGCCGTACTAATTTTCAAGAATTTCAAGAACTCGTCTCACTAACAAAAAAATAAGTAATCATTAAAGGATACTGTGTGAGGTATACTCATTATTGAAAAGTTTTTTTGGGTTTTCTCTCCCAAACTCTGAAAAATATATATTAAATAAAAATTAATTATTTTGTGATTTGCTTCTGCGTAAGAAACACAGGATATTTGTCAGAAGCAATCAATTGAACAATGTTGCCTATGAAACAACAACAAAACAACATCAACGAAGAAACAACTATATCGTAACGTTTCGGAGTCTAGATCAGACTCCTTCATCAGACGCTTAATGAAAACCTTTATAATTATTTTGTTGATAGTTATTTTGTGAAATTTTCGGTAAATTTCAAAGAATCCTTGCACAAACACTTGTAATGGGTTGAATGGGTCCTTTCTGGGATTCTCTTCCAAACTCGCTGAACGAAAATCTTCAGAATTATTTTTTGTATGATAATTAATCTTAAATTAAAAATATTTCAAAGTATCCTTTAAGTCAATGTGACAATTCTTGAATTTCACAAAATAACTATCAACAAAATAATTATAAAGATTTTCATTAAGCGTCTGACGAAGGAGTCTGATATAGACTCCGAAACGTTGTTTCTTCGTTGATGTTGTTTCGTTGTGTTTTGTTAGGCAACATTCTTCAATTGATTGCTTCTGACAAATATCTTGCGTTTCTTACGCAGAAGCAAATCACAAAATAATTAGTTTTCATTTTATAGATATTTTTCAGAGTTTGGGGGAGAAAACCCAAAAAAAACCTTTCAATAACAAAAAAATCTTTCGCAAAAGCTCCTGACTTCACGTCAGTGCTCTTTCAATAATTTTTGTACCTACATATCGAATAAGAGGATATACCACAACAAATTTCTTTCTTTTTCATTTCGTTGAGGAGGACAAACGGTGGCATAAATGGACACTATACAGGGTGAGTCTTCAGGTTGTACATTAATTTTAATCATAGATTATTATCATAAAAAAAACACTTTAAAGACTACTAAGAACTAAAAAAATACAGGCTGTTGAAATTTCGAAAAAAAATAGAAAAACATTTTTTGAGTCATTTCAAGAATATTCAGTCGTTTTACAACATTAAATTATTCCTCATCATTTCTTAACCCTTAACTGGCGTGGCCAGAAATTGTAACGCTCCATGCGTGGCGGAGTCTCTGGACTCCCAAGTTTTTGAGAGAATTTTTTCTGTTCTAAATGGCAAATCGGTTCCTCTTTCGCTGAAAAAATAGCTAAAGACGTACAATGGAATATGATTCAATACATAAATTAACATATCATCATATAAACAACTCAGTAAATATGATAAACAAAAAAAATTCAAAAAGAACTCTAGGGAAAATAATATTAGGATTTTTCTCTTGATTCATTGGACAAGAGTGAAATAAAAGTTTTTCTTCATGTAGAATAAGTTAAGTAGATACTGCAGTATAGAAAAACTGAGAATTTGAGGTCCTATTCATAAAGAGCAAAATACTGAAAATGGTCCAAATCTCATTGAAAAAAAAATGGAAATTACCACTCATTTAGCATTTCAATGCACTGAATACAATTTTTTTTGCTACATTGTAGACAGATCGATGTTTTGCATTTCACACATAAATATGCAGTTTTTCACTTCAATTTTGGATCACATTTAGAACAATATTTTCTCTGATTCCTGGGCGAAACATCTCCAACTTGTGCTGGTGCCCGGGGTGCAATATTCAACATTTTGAATAGACAACTTTCAATTGTCTTGATAAATTGGTTTTCTGTGATCTCTCAACGGAAGAGTTGTTGGGTCACACCTTCAAAAAGTCTAATCGGGCAAGTCGTTTTGTGCGTCACGGAGTCCGATGGACTCTAAGCTGCTCAGAAGAAGTTCTACGTGTGAGAATTCAACGAATTTCACTGAGCTATCGATGAGTTATCCCACCACAGGAAGGTACTCAGAAGCGCGAATCACTCGTTCCAATAAAAACGAAGATTACACGATTATTTAAACATGCAAGAGTCCGTGGGTTTCTGCAACGCCGGTTTAGGGTTGAACTTCAGATATTCTTCATTGAATGTTATGAGATTAGAAATACCAGAAATTTTATTACTTTTATGGATAAACCCCTGAGTGATAGAATCCCACATCAAGCTGTAAACCATGTTATCGTTCCTTTTTCTCGTCCACTATTGATGTCGTAGATAATTTGTATGCAGGAGTGTATTAACACATTGTGAAATCTGTAATCGCTTATAACTTTTTACCTGAGCCGAATTTGGAAAAATGGTAAATGAAAAGAGTTTCATTTGGTGAAAGTAATCTATGGTTAAAATTGATGTGAATCTTTAAGACTAACCCTGTATAGGAATAATCTGGTTACGATGAATAATTGCCCATTTTTTTCTGACATTTTTGCTGTTAGTATAATCAAAATTAAAAAAAACACTAAGAAGATGTTATCGTTGTGATTTTCAATCAGTTGCCTTTTTCGTATTTATAAAATGCAATATTATGTTATGGTTGAGGTTAAAACGACTGTATTTTGAATAATTCTCATGATAGTTATCCTATATGAGTTCCTTTTAAAAATAAATAAATAAATAAATTGAAAGACGATTATAATTAATATTTTAATAACATTCGTGATTCTCTGGCAGTTAGGAATGGATACATATACCTACCAAAGGAATTCCATTCAATGATATTTGGACAGAGAATAGAAACCAAAATTTTATACACGTTGATAAAGGTATAGAATTAAGGGAAAATATAAGAAAACTGGATTTTGCATTTTTGTCAAATGAATGGTATTTCATGATGTCTAGAATATTCTCCCAAAATCTGAAGTCGATTAGAATGAAATTCTAAGATGTAGACCCTTTAGAAATTCCGCTGGCAGGCACGTTTTTTTCAATCACGTTTTTCTCGAAACTCTATTTTGTAATAGGTAGATACAACACAATCGGCTTATATCACAACTTATTTTGCGAGGGCATACGTAGCTAATATTTGGGGAGTTTCATTCACAACTCAACCGAATAATCTAATTCCATTTTTTCCCTTCGTTCAAGCACGAGCTTTATAAATCTACTAACAGAAAATATTGGGTTTTTCAATTTTGGATAAACCTTTCATGAGTTATCCTGTCCACACCGAGAGAACTTTTTGGTGCTCTTGTTCCTCGGAACAGAGTGCTTATCAATTTGCCCAAATGTCTGTAATTTTCGATTTTTTGGCTAAAAATGGTCTTAAACATTTTGGTTCGACTCACTGATCAAGAATACGTGGTCGAAATCGATTCTATCCGGCCGTCCGGCCGTTAACACGATAACTCTCGAACGGAATGAGCTAGACAGTTGAAATTTTCACAATAGCTTTGGGACATCAATATCTCGGCTGAGTTCGTTATTGGGTAATTCAGATGGTTTCGGAGTAACAAAAAAAAAATTCTTTTACATTACAAATTTCAAAATAAGTTTTTCTCAAGATGCCGTTTCACCATAGGAATCCATTGATGTCATTTTTGAACTCTAACAAGGTAATACTTTCGGAGATATGATTTCTCAAAATTTCAATATTGAATCGTACTTCTGTGTTTTTACAGAATGCGATAATTATTCTATCTATGAATTATTATAATATGATCTGTGTTGATACATGACAGCTTATTTTCCTGAGGCATGATATGTAAAATTTTGATATATGGGTAATTCACACGAAATCCCGAAATTTGGTCATTAAAATAGACAAATAATATTGAAAAGGATTTGTATTGATTTTCTATGAAATTTTGTGTAACTGATGTTGCAAGACTATAATTATATAGCGGTCCCTAGAATAAACGTGTTTTAGGTGGATTATGAGGATTAAAAAAAAAAATTTAAAATGAGGGAATGACGACTAAGTGAGGGAATGGGAAAATTTTTCAATTTTAAATCACCTTTCTATTGGGTGATCAACTATTAGTTTTTAACATTAGCACGAACAGAAAATCACAAGGTTATTGTAGAACAACTACATTATTTCCATTAAACCTAACTCCAATTAATATTTTGCAACAAATCAAAGTGGCAGCATCAAAAAGAACATAAAACAAAATCCATTCACTTAAAAATTAACTTAGTTGGCATTTTGCCATTGAATTAAAGTTCTGTTATACTCTTTAATCTCAACAACAATTACAAAACAATTGCTTTTTTATACAAAATAAATAACATAAAGAAAATTAGTGATACTAAATAAATCTACTACTAAGTTACTAAAACAGTCTCATCTCAGTTACATATTTTGGTCTATTTCCTTCACAGTATAACATCCCCTTTTGATTAATGTTGGTGGTCTGATATTCTGCTGAATAACATTCCAGGCATACAAATTTTCATCCTTGATTATTGGCTATCTCCAAGATTTGGTTCCTCTTTTCAGACACTTTAGTAAATCACTTTCCTCGAAATATATGAAATGATATTATTTCCCCTGGGCAAAGTTTTTCGTCCATTAGATTAGGACATGATCACCTTTATTATAAGTTGGATTTTTATATGTCGTACAAATAACATCATTTGATGAATGTCCAACATGCAACTTGGTTCGTGTTTGTATCAGCAAAAACAAACAGGCAAATTTTCGCTAAATTCTTATTTCTTGGCATTATTTGACGGTACAAACGGATTACAGCGGTGAATTAAAGAGTAAACTAAAGCAAATATTCGAAAAAGCAAGTTGACCCTGATGAAAATTATTACTTGATGAATCATCTTTCCCTCACTAAAAATGTATATGAGGGAATGACGGTGAGGGAATGATGAAACAAACAATAATAACATAAAAACTAGTGACTCTTCGAATATTTTTCTTTGATTGAGTAAAATATTTCTTCTGAAATATTGCAACTACGCTTTTTTTGAGCCTTCGAAACTCTTAAGTTGATGTATAGTATTCTACACGATATCCCCTCGTCTGTTTCAATATATAAAGTGCCAATTTTAGACATGAGTATAGAATCAGAAAATTCTCCAATTATTTCACCTATAGGCAAGCTATAAGGCTGTTTTTTCAGCTCTTCTTAACGTCTAAATACATACACTGTCTTTACTCAGATTCATATAATGAATTCCGCCTCTGGTACTTGAAAAGGAAACGTCAGCCAACCATTAACTATTCTGTTCTTTATTTAAAGAATAATTTTCTAGGATTAACTCCTAACCACTAATCTAAATGCACCCATGCCTGCGATGAATTGACACTTGAATACGAAAAGTATTTTAGTGAACAACCCGAGGTATAAATACACAAACTTTATTGCCAATAAAAACCAGACGAAAATTGTAACTGCTCGGCTTCAAATCCAATCCAAACTGAATCCATCAAAATCGTTGTTACTATCCAATTCAGTTTAATTTCATGTCTGAGTCCCTTAGCTCATTTCTGAGAGAGTATTGCAATTGAATAATCTATTCAATTCGAATCGAATTTGAGCATGCATAAATAATCCAGTTAATATATGATACTTTTGTATTTCGCAGACGTAAATCTCCAAAAATCATCAATTGCCCCCAAATAGTTTAGACAATGTAAAATTTGGAACTCGTTCGGCAATTCGGTTGGAGCATATACCAATGAAGCAGGATTATCCATGGTTAGTAGTAATAATTCATCCCAATTCCCACCCAAAGTTTCATTGACTTCTATTTTTGAGAATATATCATCCGAATGATATTCCAAGATTTGTTCTACATATATTAACTATACAGGGTCTTTCACGAGGAACCTCACCCATATTTATACGGGAAACTACTGAACGTATTTTCATTAAATTCAGCACTTATAAGTACTTCACGATGCTGATGAAATCCAAAATATTTTCAAGGCATGAGCACCTCCGGTTTTTCCGGAAATGACGTCAACTTCCGTTTTTCAAATTAGAACACCATTTTTTCATTGCAGAAATAGATTCCTTAGAAAATTTCAAGTTATTTTGATGTAACATTTTTCAGTTTTGGTTGGAAAATTCTCTCTGAGCGGGAAAATTCGAAAAAAAAATCGAAAATAGAGCTCCGCTGAAACAAGAATAACTTCGAGGTTTTTGGATGGAAAATTTTCATTTTTGGGATTTTTCAAGATGTAAGATTGATGTATCCACTTTAAAAATAGAAATCGCGATTCATGATACAGGGGGTGAAAAAATCGCTTTCAAAGTTAGGGATGACAAAATCGTGAAAAATCAATTTTTTCAAATTAGAACCCCATTTTTTTATGGCAGATATTGAATCTACGTTAAAAAATAATGTGAGTGTGTTCGTCACATCCTTGCCCTAAAGTGGATATTTTCTGAGTTATTCACAAAAAACTGTTTTTCGTCTTGAATTTTCAGCTATTTCTTTTCCCTTCACGCCAAAAAGATGAAATTTTCAGGAACTAATACTTAAACCATGTTTTAGATTTTACTACCCTAATATGCAAGAGAAAAAAGTTACAGGTTGTTCCTAAATAGATGGCGAATTTTGATTCGAATTTGTATCGGATACCTCTTTATTTCAACTAATCGGCCATCGGTTTTCTCTTCAGTGATAAATAAATAATTCCTTATGAACCATATGCAAAAACTTACCATGTTTTACATTCTTTTTTTTTTAATCATAGATATCATTAATTACATCTGCCAAATTCCTCTTTATTCAGTAGCATTTTGTGTTTATTATTAATTTGGTGATAATTCGTATTAAGTTATAAAATCGATCACTATGCCTAATTTTACCAATGAAGATTATTTAAATCTCATTCTACTTCATGGAGAATGTAATAAAGTTGTAGATAGAACGATTCGACTGTTCATTGAGAGGTTTCCTGACCGACCCAGACCAACGAGAGATACCATTAACAGAACCATGACAAACTTGAGAAATGTCGGATCTTTCGTTAAGAAAACTACACAGAGAAAAAAGTGTAGTAGAAGATGAGAACAACGAAATTACAGTTCTTGTATATTTTCGTGTGAATCCTCAAAATTCTCTCAAAGATACCGAGATTGATCTGGGATTATCTCAATCGAGTGTTTGGAGAATATTAAAAAAACATAAAATGCACCCATATAAATTCAATAGGGTACAGCATTTGAAGGAAACTGATTTCGTCAGGAGAACAGAGTTTTGCGAAGCTATGATGATTCGATTTCAAGAGAATGAAAACTTTTTGGACTGTATAATTTGGACAGATGAATCTAAATTCACAAAGAATGGTTCTTTCAATAGGCATAACAGTCATTATTGGGATGAAGAGAACAACCACCACTTCAGACAATGGAACTTTCAAGAGACCTGGAGTTTCAATGTTTTTTGCTCTATCAAAAATAATGCAATTCTCGATGTTCACATTTATGATGGGACTTTAACTGGTAAGATAGAACACTACACATGTTTGCATTATTTAAAGAATGTTCTCCCTTAGGAGATAGATATTCTGACATATTGACTCAAATAATTGAGCCGCTAGTACAGAACCATAATGACTTATGGTATCAACAAGATGGCGCGCCTCCACACAATTCACTCAATGTGTCAAATATCCTCTACAGGCTATTTGAAGATCGATGGTTGGAGATCAATGGTCCACATCTTTGGCCACCACGTTCTCCCGATTTAACTCCTTTAGACTATTATGTTTGGGGGTAGGATAAAAAATATTGTCTACTCAACTCCCCTGACTGATAAAGAGGACTGCATAGAACGAGTCAGAAATGCGTTCAGGTTTGTTTAGATTTTTAGATTCATAGTTTTGAAACTCAATTTGGTTTTTAAACACTTTTGCAGATCTCTTCCTCCCGATGAAATAAGAAGAGCAACGCACGAAGCATTCCTGAGACGTATAAATAAATGTCTAGAAATTAACTTTGAGCATCTTCTCTAGTTATAACTGCGAGAGTTTGCCATGGTTCTCCTAATAGTAACTTGAAGTCGGTTTCAAGAAGGGGTGAAAAATCTACAGCATGGTTCAAATAACAGTTCCTGAAAATTTCATCTTTTTGGCGTGAAAAGAAATAGCTGAAAATTCAAGACGAAAATCAGTTTTTTGTGAATAACTCAGAAAATATTCATTTTAGGGCAAGGGTGTGATGCATACACTCACATTATTTTTTAACGTAGATTCAATATCTGCCATAAAAAAATGGGGTTCTAATTTGAAAAAATTGATTTTTCACGATTTTGTCATCCCTAACTTTGAAAGCAATTTTTTCACCCCCTGTATCATGAATCGCGATTTCGATTTTTAAAGTGGATACATCAATCTTACATCTTGAAAAATCCCAAAAGTGAAAATTTTCCATCCAAAAACCTCGAAGTTATTCTTGTTTCAGCGGAGCTCTATTTTCGATTTTTTTTTCGAATTTTCCCGCTCAGAGAGAATTTTCCAACCAAAACTGAAAAATGTTATATCAAAATAACTTGAAATTTTCTAAGGAATCTATTTATGCAATAAAAAAATTGTGTTCTAATTTGAAAAACGGAAGTTGACGTCATTTCCGGAAAAACCGGAGGTGTTCATGCCTTGAAAATATTTTAGATTTCATCAGCATCGTGAAATACTTATAAGTGCGGAATTTAATGAAAATACGTTCAGTAGTTTCCCGTATAAATATGGGTGAGGTTCCTCGTGAAAGACCCTGTAGAGTTGAGGACGCATTACTCATGGTGTGTAATATGCATAATTAAGTAAGTAAATTAAAAAATATAATTAACACACCCTGGCAAAATACTGCATGAATCTTTTAAGACGTCTTTTGTCAACGATTACTAGATTTAAATTTGATCGGATCTGTATTTGGAAAATAAAATTCGTCTTCTAAGTTTCTGCGGAGTATGACAAATAGTTTAGCATTTAAATTTTTCAAAGAAACACTATTCTATTTCTTTTTTCTAGTGATACAATCCTTACAAGAATAAGTGCATCTGCATTCAACAAGTGTCCAAAAAAATCTGTTCTGAAACACATCACGAGAATTAGGTAAATAGATCGCAAATAGAACTAATGGTGAACTATTTTGAATTGGTTATTATTAAGGGAAATGTGGGTGCGTTTTTTTCTTAGGGCAACTATCCTAAAATAAGATCACTGCATCTTAACAACACGGGCACCTATCCATATTGATATGACTATTATCATTTGTTTATAGTAAAAGAAATAAATCAAATAATATTAAATTATCGTGATTATTTTGTTCATTGATAAGTATGCAGACCAATAGGTACCACATAACAAAACAAAAACACCGACGACGACGACACCCTCAGAGGTGACTTTTTTGGCTGAAAATTGTCCAAATCATTTTGGTTCGACTAACTGATTAAGAATCCGTAATCAAAATAGATTATGTCCGGCCGTTAACACGATAACGAGCTAAACAGTTGAAATTTTCAGTGTAGGTTTGGGGATAAATATTTCGGCTAAGTTTGTTATTGGTCAAAATCGGTCCAGTGGTTTCGGAGTAAAAAAAAAATATTTTTTTTACATTACAAATGTAAAATCCAATGTTTTTTAAGATGTAGTTTCATATTAATAATCCATTGATATCATTTCAACTCTAAGAAACTAATACTTTTGGAGATATCATTTTTCAAATATTTCAATAACCAATCGTTCTCAATGCTAGTTTATTAGCATATGAAATGTTGAATTGTGAATCATCTTTGTTGTATATTGACATTTCAGCATTGAATGTTTCTCAAGTTGCTAACTGCTGCGCAGATAAGAATAAAATCATATGTAACATATTTATAAGCGAGTTCCAAGAATTCATTCAGCTGTGTAACTTCGACCCGAAATAAAGTAAATGTAAAATATCATCGAGTTTTATTCTAATCATATTATTGGAAAGTTAATAATAATTGGTGAAATACATCACAATCTTCACATGTAATGAATGGCTTTTTGTTTTGGCGTTAGAATCAGAATTTTCATTTTATAGCTGAATACAGTTATCAGTCATTGTATAACTCACAGTATTTTTTTCGAATCTATTGGTGTTGTCCGATTTAGCATTATCAAATGAACTCATTTTTTTTTTAATCCGCTCGAGAGGAAAAACCCTCTACACTCTAAGAAATTTTACGACACCGGCCAACACCCGCTAACACCGGCCTGATTTCCTTAGAGGTCCTGATCTTTTCAGTGTTATTTCGCACCATCCGAAATAACACCGACTTTCAGTTGTATTTTCTGCCATAATAAGTAATCAGCTTTCACACCAGAGCGATTGAGATTCATCATTCGGATGAGTGTGAGGTAGCACTAGATCAATGTGGTTTAGCAATAGTTCGGTGTGAATTTGCACAAGTACCGTAGTGCATTTAGCACTGGTTTAGTGTGATTTAACTTTAATCAATTTACCACCCAACTATCTGCTGGTCTCCTTTGATGTTACTAATCTCTTTACCACGGTGCCGAGATCTGAGGCAGTCGATATCTTGAAAGATTTAATGAGGTCAAAAAACTTGCAGGAGGATAGTATTGTTGACCTTTTGTCATTGCTCAATCTTTGCCTCTCACAGAACTACTTCTTGTTTGATGGCAGATATTATGAGCAGCAGGATGGACTGGCTATGGGGAGTTGCCTGTCACCAGTTTTGGCGGAGGTTTTTATGGATCACCTTGAGAAAACTTACATTATATCTGCGGATAATCCAGAAATTTCGTGCTGGTATAGGTATGCTGATGATTGTCTTTGCATCCTAAGTTGTAGAAATGAAGGTGCAAAAATGCTGTTGGATAAATTGAATGGAATCCACCCAAACATCAAATTCACTTTGGAAATTGAAAAAGACCTGGCAATAAATTTTTTAGACATCACCATAAACAAGTTAAATACAGGATTGGAGTTCTCGATTTATAGAAAGCCGACACAGACTGATCACGCTATATCGGCCAATTCAGTCCATCCTCAACAACATAAAATGGCGGCCTTTCGTTGTTATGTGGGTAGACTGCTCAATATGCCACTATCGGGGGAAAATTACGCTGGAGAAGTGAACATCTTAAAACAGATAGCATACAACAATGGTTACAGTCCTAACATTGTGGATACATTAATCCGCAAGGCTAATTATAAAAGGCTTAAACAAGAAGCATTCGCGTCTTCCACAACCCCTATCGAGAAATATGTATCAGTAACTTTCCTGGATACCCGAACGTACAGATTAATAGATGGTTGCCTTCGGAAACATATTACGAATTTGAGAGTCTCATATAAGACTAAAAACAGTTTGAGGGGATCTCTAGTGAATTCAAAAGACACAATCCCAGTTCTTGACAGGAGTGGCGTTTATAAACTTAGTTGCGATTCATGTCAGAGTACATATATTGGACGCACTTGTAGAGCACTAAGAACTAGGATAAATGAGCACTTGAATAGACCTAACTCAGCCTTTGGAGAGCACAATAAGTCCTCCAAACATAACTTCAGTCCTCACGAGAATACCAAATTACTCCATAACATTTCATCAAAAAACTTCAATCTCCTAGACTTCTTGGAAGACATTGAAATACAAAAAGAGCTTAAATCTAATGCATTGTGCCTCAACACACAGGTTAATTTGAACAGAACCTACAATCCTATACACAGACGTCTGCAGTAGTGTTCAGTTGGGTGTAATTAGTTAAAATAGAACATTAAACAAATTTAGCACAAATACTTTATCTCTCAATTTTGAATTGAATTTCCCGCCTCGTACTGCTGATATGTCAAACTTTAGGATACCCCGGACCGACATCCGGTCAATGCAAACTTCATTGTGACGCCATTTAGCATGAGATATTTGTGAGCTCCATTATAGTTAAGGATTGAAAAGAAAGATTAAAATTATAATAATTCTGGTATTTTAAGTTTTGTTGTTCGATACCTACTTGTCTAGATTGTGTTTTGCCCTGTTCGATGGACGTTTGTTCTGTGTTTAAAACTGACAAGGTGAGCATAACCTCTAAGTTGACGTTAAATAAATTTTGTAGGTCCTTGTAAGAATTCAACTTTATTGTTTATGTTGAATTTTGAATTCTGGTTTGTATTTCGATTCGTTGATTGAGGTTGTGCTTCGCTTTTCAGGTAGCACTGAAGGTGGCCTAGAGGCCGAAAGCGCTCTGCTTTGAATAAAGACTTTGCACAGAATACAGATTTTCATTGGTAATTATTGATTTAACTTTAGTTCAGTGTGAATTTGCACTGACCTAGTGCGTGTGCAATATCTTGTTCAGTGTTATTTAACACCGAATCAGATGCGTTTTAAACCCTCGGGGTGTAGTTATTATTTAGTTGAAATTTACACCATTTTCGGTGTTTAATATGATATTGTTCGTTTTATAATTTGAAACTCAATATCATATAAATCACAGAAAGGCTATGAAAAGGGTATAGGTATTGAAAAAAACTTTTTAGTACATATGAATTTATTATTTCAAAGATTATTTAATAGACAGTTTAATTTTTTATATATAATTTGTGAAAATACAATAAACAATAAATTTTTATAGAAATATTTAGTGATTACTGAAGCTTAAAGAGATAATCAAAACTGTCGACAAACCAATCAAATTTTTGAGGCAGCTCTTTCTGGTCCAACACGATTCAAAATTCTTCCAGATCAGGTGTCAATGATATAGCGCTGGCAGTTTTTTTCAATTTTGCCAATTGTGTCTTCTGATGGTGAGGGTTACTGAAATTAAAACATTTATATATTAATCATATATAATCATACAATTTGAATTGGTGCCTACAAAATAATGTGAAGCTGGCAGTTCTTTATATAATTGAAAGTTGTAACTTTTCAACGTGCTAAGGACCGATAATTTACTATCAACGGTGGTTTTATTCGATATAGATATCAAGAATTCACTCTTATCTGAGATAAAATATCCTGGAGAATAGGTTTTTGCGACAGTGTGATATACAATTAAGATACGCAATATTTGAAAAAAATATGTTCCCTTATATTACCTACTACAAAAAACACTCACCTGCAAGATCTTCTTAATAAATCCTATTGATATTTCACAAAAGGTTAGATGAATAAGCCCCATTTGTTTGAAGAACATTACGAAAATAAATTTCAATGAAGAAACTGTAATAACATCAATAATAAAAATGAAATTTCATCTAATTCAGATAATTGATCAAAACCTTTTCAAATAAAGAAAATTGAATGAAATATTTTTCACTGACAAATGTAAAATTTCAAAGTCGGCGATGGACGAATTTGTAAATCCAATCGACCAACCAACACAAATATCTCATCAAAATTTTCGGGAATAATTGATGAAATGAGGACACCCAATTACGCAGGCACCCAAAAAAAAATAAATTTAACATTCATATGTACTCACTTGCAAACAGTATTATTTCCAAACTTCCTTCGACGGCCAAAACAAATTTATCATTATTCTCATAAGTCATAACGAATCTTCCTGATGCATCATGAACCAACTTATCGTCTCCAAGGCACAAAATAATAAAATCAAACCCGATACAACACACAACATTGTAGGCTCCCATGAAATGTACGTGTTGTGTTAGAACTAAGTAGTCAGAAGTATTGCGAAATAACCAATCCCTTCACGCTGTTGCCGGATATAATTATATTCTGATATTTTAAAAACAATCCGTTGGTTTCGCAAATATCCATTTTTCAAAATTAGATGTTTCCAATTTTGTGTACTTGAGACGATTTCTTTATGGAATGGTGTAATGAGTAGCGATTTGTTCAAACCTGCAATGTAAAATTATATCATACTCACTTAGAAGTCATTTTCTATCAGACTATTCATGATATACTTACCACAACAATCCATATGTTTATTTTTCGTGACTAAATAGATCTCTTGATTGATAGGTAACTACAAATATTCAACTTTTGTTGTACTACGAAATTATTAAATAGCAGAAAATGAATTTGTAAATCATTGAGAGCATGGAGGAATTGATTTTCATAGTCAAGGAAGGGATACATTGATATTTCCAATATTGATTCGAGTGTTCCGAAATAACATCAATTTTGTTTGTGAGAATTCCCCATGGAAGGGCCCGATTCTTCCTGTCATCTTATAATTATTAATTGTTCACAACTATCGGCGATTTCTTCATTTTTAAAAGACTCAGCAGTGATATCTGTCTTTCGAGAAAGAATACTTGGCAACATGTAACAATGAATAAGTTGACGAAATAACGTATAATGTTCTTTTGATATTCCTGGTGCGAATTTGGATAGTTTGTTGAACGAAAAGCACTTGTAGGTACTTTCGATGATTTCACATGTTTCAAAAGTTATACTTGGATATACATAAAGTTGATAACTGAGTGTAAAGTTTGGTAATCGGATTAAATCATTGAAATCGTTCTTTCACATTTCACCTGGCAGTGCTCATTTTCACCCCAAGATTTCACCTTTCTGACTTATCGAACGTTTTGTATGAAGAATTGGCATTAAAACTTGATGGAAACTGTGAAATTTCAAATAAATTTTATTAATTCTTGATACTGGATCTGTTTGTAATATTTTTTTCATAAATTACACTACTGAACACAATATGATCATAATAACGAAAATATTGATAGGAATGTGACATTCTAGTGGTAAATTGGATCGACAATATTCTTGATAGTATGAAATCAACATTCACACCGAGATATTTTTTAGAGTGTATAGGCCCGCCCTGAGAGGGTCCGCATCTCTCAGGAGTGTGAGACTCCAGATGTTGATTGGTTACTCACTAAAAACCTCTCGCACGTTCCTTGGAGTAGTTCTTCGTCCTGCCCTTACTCTTCGTCCTGCCCTTACTTTGAACAAAAGAGATGAGCTGCAAGCGGCCTTCATAGTTGATGGGACCTGATGACTTGAAGTGATCCGAGCAACACCGCTTTCTGCATTCTGTGAGCTAAATCCTCGGCCAGTGATTTGCAGGCCGGAATAATCTTCAATTCAGTCACGTAGTTCGCTCTCATTCCGCCTAGGTATCCTATGATTAGTACTACCATCCTAACCTTATGCCTTGGATACAGGATCCCCAGTTCGAACATTAAATCCTTGTATTTCTCCCTCTTCTGTTCTTCTTTCATCACCACATTATTTTCTGCGGGGGAGGAAAATTCGACGACAAACAATTCCTTGAGTTCTTTGTCCAGCACAAGTATATCTGGCTTTATGGCGTGGATCTGCCGAGTTGTTGGAATCGCATAGTTCCAGTAGATGCGAGCCCTTCTATTTTCCACAACTGCTTCAATCTCCAGAGGCACATATGGTAGCACTGTCATTTCATTATTTAATATTATTATATTTATTATTATACAAACTACTATTACACTACATGATTATTGAATACTACGTCCCTGTATTATTATCGTCCATTTGAAAAAGAAGGACAACTATCCCACATTAACCCTACATATTATATTCATCTTACCTAGTGAGAATCATCAAGAATTATAACCGAAGAAATCCCCAATCTATTATCATGTTCAAAGAGTAGTTACCATGGAAGAAGTTTCAATTACCAACATTTCATCTTTGCCTTAGTTCAAAATCGAAGTAAGAATACACCTAACAGAAAGCCCGGCGCATTCGCCAATCTGTATCACACGAGTATGTAATATTAATGTCATCTTTTGTTTAACAGGAAGACATGAAAGTTCCATTTCTCCACCACGGTAGTTGTACTTTGCTACCGGTAGTAGAAGAGTTGCTATGAAAACAATACATTATTTACCCAGCTTCATTGACCAAAGCACCAATTATAATTCTATCTATGAAAATAATTTTTTGCATACCAACCTTAACTATATAGCCACATTTTGACATCCCTCATCCGGAGTATATCATATAAATCAATTCCAGATCTGAATATCAAAATTATTATGTATTTAATCAATAATTCCTTCTATAATCCGATAAAGGCCATGAAAAGTCGCACTTCTCCCCATGAAATAAGATATACTATTACTGTCATCGTAATGTGAGAAAGAGGAAAATGGTACAATAGAAACGTCCTGTCAGCAAAAAATTTAATATTTTTATCCTTATTATTATTATCCTTTCCGTGTAAATACGTTCCATATTTTTTGTATAACTTGTGGATTCGATTGTCTATAGATTAATAACTTCTTTTGTGGAGGATCATAAAATTATTAGAACTACAGACGGTGCAGAAACAAATTCAAAAATTTCGAGAATTTTGCTATAATCGAATTCGGCAAAAGAAACCTATTGAGTATATAGAAATGAATATAGGAATGTGATAAAATTATGTTTGTGGTCGAGTATATTCGATGTTTACGCGTGGCTGAATCTGACCCCATTAGCAAGTAAACAACTTATTCTGTTTCTAACGATATGGCTGGTGGGTACTCAAGGTGATATAATCAATAGTGAGAAATAAGATATTGTAATTATGTCGGAAGTTTGACACGTTACTTTTACCTGTAGTGATTGCATGATGATATACTAATTTAGTCATCAGCCAATACAGATTCGATCAAATTTAAACTTGGTAGCTAGTTGTAGAATACTGACACAAAGACGTTCGAGACATTTTGTGAGAATCGTATCATTCTATCATTAGAAAATAAAAAAAAATATATTAAAGAATATGATTTATGTCACGATAACCTGAGAACGAAAAGAGATTGCTACTTGGTTAATATGGATAATCGGCCAAACGGTTTTGGAGTTATACCCATCTGAAATTTGGTTGTTATCTCCTCAAAAACTAAAAAAATACGAAGTCGATCCAATTTAAGCATGGTAATTAGTTGTAGAACGAAAAGAGATAAGGGCTTGCAATTTTCAGGGTAGGTTGCACATCTGAATGGGAGAGTTAATTTCGTTGTTGGGCATAATCGGCCTAACTGTTCCAGAGTTATACTAATCTGGAATATTATTTTCTCGATAATTCAAAAAATACAGACGCCATCGAATTGAAACTTGGTAGCTAGTTGTTTAGTATTGACATAAAGACGTGTGTGAAATCTTTTGAGGACCGTACCACTAGAAAGTTTTGAAAAAATTACGAAAAAATATTATATATCATGATATCATGATATCTTGAGAACGGAAAGAGAAAGTGACTTGCAATTTCTAGGGTAGGTTTCGCATCCGAATGACACATTTAAGTTCATTAATTGACATAATCGGCCAAATGGTTTTGGAGTTATACTCATCTGAAATTTTGTTGTTATTTCCTCTACATCTCAAAATATACAAATCTGATCCAATTGAAACTCTGTGATTACTTGTAGAATGCCAACGTACTAATTTTCGCGGAATTTCGTAAATATCGTATCCGGAAGTTACTTGAGGCATAAGTTTTTTCGTCTTTCAATTCCAATTGAATACGTATGTCAGAATTAAAAATTCTGAGATCACTGACTATTCTCTCGTTACTGAATTCTGTGTTTAACATGGTATAAATTAATAATTATTAATTTTAATATTCATGTAATCATTAAATGATACTGTGGGAGGTATACTCATTATTAAAAGGTTTTTTTCTGGGTTTTCTCTCCCAAACTCTGAAAAATATCTGTAACATAAAAATTAATTATTTTGTGATTTGCTTCTGCGTAAGAAAAACAAGATATTTGTCAGAAGCAATAAATCGAACAATGTTGCCTAACGAAGAATAACGACAAAACATCATATGATGAAACAACTAGATTTCGTAACGTTGCGGAGTCTAAATTAGACTCCTTCGTCAGACATTTAACGAGAATATTCAGAATTATTTTGTTGATAGTTATCCTGAAATTCGAGAATTGTCAGATTGACAGTATTTGAAAATCAAAGCTAACATAGTTTTACTTTGCATAGAAATTTCCAAGTTCCAACTCCTTTATCAATAAATTCAGCCAAATATGGTCAATACCAATTGAGCAATTTGCACAATTGCATTCTCTGTTCAACAAAATACAAGTTGACTCCTTAAGTCTCCTTTAAATATAATCAGGTTCTGTCATCAGAATCTTTGTATTACTCCAATCTGTCATGTGATCTCCTTGGATGTTCTGCTTTGTTTGATTTCTGTATGTCTTTATTTCTCAATATGTTCTTATGACTTTCTGACTTTCTTGCTTCTAGTGGTCTTGATGTATCTCTTGTGTACCATTTACCAAAAATACAAGGAATATTATATGGACAGTTTTTTGATTTTTGTTTTTCATTAATGGGTTTTGTCTTTATTAATAAAGACCAATAGAGGTGAGTAGACAATAGAACATGCACGCAAACGCTCCTCACTTCACGCCATTGCTTGAACCAATTTTTGTAATTCATAGTGACATATTTTCTTGAAACATACTACACAATACCAAATAGATATGTTGGATATGCTTGTGAACGATGTTATAGAATTGTGGGTTACTTGAATTTTATTTTTAATTAATATTCTGCTTTTGTTACTGTCTGAGGCTTGGTCTTTTCCATATTCTAAAAATCAACAAGCGCTCATTTATGTGGGCTCATTAATTAATTGTGTACCGTTAGAATAATTCCTATTGTAAATATTGCTAATTGAATATGGCATCAATTCAGAGTCCAATCATCCCCTTCCTTGAAGGGATATGAAATTCTGAATAAATTATAATGTGATTTGCAGATTTATCACGAACATTTTCAAGAGACGCAAAACTGTCAAAACTTGCACCTGATGTATAATGTCATCATCCTCAAAACGGTTTACAAATTTTCCGGCATTTATTTCAGTTAATACACTTTATGAAACCTTAGTCGGTGCACTCCGTAAGAAGCTTATATAAAAGAGATTATAATATAACTTTCCTTATTCCACATTCACGAACCCGAAGTATTAAATATCCCACACTTACCGAACTTCGACGGCTGTAACTTACGAAACCGCAATTTCCAGTGAAACAGGTTCCCAAAGTTCAAACTGAACTGCAATATCCCGCCAGATACGGCGAGGCCACAGAACCACAGTCGAAAATCCGGAAAAATACGCGCGCAATCCGGGCCGGATCGAGTTTTCCGCAGTTTTCCCGTACAAACGACCGCCTACTGAGAATCCGCGAATTCTGAAAGTACTGAAAGCACATGATAACGGACAGGTGAATGTGCGAGGTGGGCGCATGCGCGGAAAATCGTCGGGACTTGACGGAAATATGACTGTGACATGTTTCTCGGCTGTCTTGGAGGCGCCGAAGCCGACGCTCGGCAACCCCAATCCTGTGATGAATTGTGCTCCAGGTGTGAAGCCTACTTGACGCTTCATACGTTATGAAGATTCGAATTTATATATTATATATATATATATATATATATATATATATCAATTTATTTCCTGTCATGTCCGCTTGAGTGGTGAGGAATGATCGAATCTGGAACGTCGCAGCAAAGTCAAACAGGTTTATGCTATAATTGAGAAGGTATGAAGGGTCATTGATTTAAAGGGACAATTAGCCAAATATGGCATAGTAGAAATTGGTTCAAGCCCTGTGTACAGGAGCTTTTTGGTGCTCTTGTTCAAACAGACAAATTATATCTACGAAAGTATTAGTTTCTCAGAGTTGGGGATTTTATCAATGGATTCCTATGATAGAACTACATCATGAAAGAAACCAAATTTAAAAAAGTGTCATTTAAAAAAAATTTTTCAAAAATTATCATATAACCAAGAGTGCCAAAAAAAAACAATCTACAATGCTGTAATAATCTACAATTGTCAAAAATGTATTTATCAAGATTAAATGAGCAATCTGCAATGATTCAACCTCGTGGAATGGGTTGTTGCAACTTACACTCGGTGCATAGTTCTCACAACTCGAAATACCTAAGGAAATTATCATCGAAATGTCTAGAGCAAGGCTGGAGACAATCATAGCAGATTGTCCATTTATTCCTGATATTTGAGTAGGTAGAGGGTTAAGAAAAAATTATTTTAATAGTTCAAAATATATTAAATAACAACATTATGAAAATACTGTGTATAGGTACATGTCTAACTACTTAAGGAAGTAAAATGTAATATTAACCTCAGTGGTCAACGAACCGTAATTTGTTTTGATGATTCCATTATGTTCTTCTTTCCTATTGCCTTCATAAACTACATCATTGAAATGATCCAATTCTAAATCTTCTCAAACATCATCTCGAATTTATACGTAAATTATTCAATATGCACCTAGTCAGTATTATTTTCGGTTTCAAAACAGTCTTGTATATATTCACAAATTCAAGAATAGGATACTTGTTTTCTAACTACGAATTGACATGACTCTAATAGCTAGAAAAGATGACATTTATGAACAGTGAACACAGACAGTGATTACATAGAACTACGATGTATGATAGAAATTTTGAAAAATCATATCTCAGAAAGTATTTGCTTGTTGGAGTTGAAAATGATATCATTGGATTCTTTTGATAAAATTGCATCTTAAAAAAATTCAAATTCAAAAGTTGTAATGTAAAAAAATTTTTCTTTTTCATTACTCCGAAACCATCAGGCCGAAACCATGTTGCCCAATAATGAACTCAACCGAGATATTTATCCCTCGAACCTACTCGGAAAATTTCAATTGTCTAGCTCATTCCGTTCGAGAGTTATCGTGTTAACGGCCGGACGGACGCTCGGACAGAATCGATTTTAACCATGGATTCTTGATCAGTGAGTCGAACCAAATCGTTTAAGACCATTATCAGCCAAAAATTCCAAAATTACAGACATTTGGAAAAATTGATAAGCACTCTGTTTCGAGGAACAAGAGCGCCAAAAAATTGGTTCAAGCCCTGTGGACAGGAGCTTTGGCGCTATTGTACAAACTTTGACAAATTATATCTGCGAAAGTATTGATTTCTCAGAGTTGGGAATGATATCAATGGAATCTTATGATAAAACTGCATCATGAAATAATATAAATTAAACAGAAATCCATTGATTTCATTCCCAACTCAGAGAAACCAATACTTTCGGAGTTATGATTTGTCAAAATTTGAACAAGAGGGACAAAGCTCCTGTCCACAGGGCTTTCCCACTTTTTCAATTTGGCTTCTGTGCGTCAATTCTCGAGAATTTTCATAATTAAATTAAAACCTTAGGTCCATGACTCTTCTCATGTTGGATTTAGATACACCAGGAAATTATAATTAGAGTATTATATGAAATCATATAGAATTGAGAATAATTATTGAAATTTTGAAAAATCATATCTCCGAAACTATTAGTTTGTTAGAGTTGAAAATGACATCAATGGGTTCATATGATGAAGTTGCATCTTAAAAAAATTGAATTCAAAATTTGTAATGGAAAAAAAAATATTTTTTTGTTACTCCGAAACCCCCTGGCCAATTTTGCCCAATAACGAACTTATCCTTATACCGAGATATTTATCTCCTAAACCTACTCTGAAAATTGCTTAAGAGCATTTTTAGCCAGAAGTTCCAAAATTACAGACATTTGAGCAAATTGATAAGCACTCTGTTCCGAGGAACAAGAGCGCCAAAAATGATAAGCTCATAAAATTCACACACCTTGAACTACTTTTTTTAAACATTGGCAGTTTTCTACCAATTCTGGTTATGCCGGAAGTAGCTATCAACTTCCTTATTTTAAATGGAAACCTTCATGCTTGCAAACTGTGGAACGCCATGAGTGTCAATGTTGCAATGTTGTTGCGATGAGTGTCAATGTCTGCCAGGTCATCGCAAATAGAATTGGGAGAGTGCATTCGTCATTTTGCAATTGATAATTTTAAATTTTTCGAGTTTTTAGTTCTCGGCAATTTTCCCAATTTCTCGGAATTCACGTAATATAAAAAATTTGCTAAATTGGCCCATCCATTGTCAAGCTATAGCGTCAACAAGGGAAAAAGGGCAGTAAGAATCGAATTTTTGGCCGAAAATGGTATCAAACGATTAGCTTTCACTCACTGCTGACAAGAGATCTAATTTAACTCTGTCCGGCTGGCCATTGCCATCATAACTTCCGAACGAAAAGAGATAGCGACTTGTAATTTTCAGGTTAAATTGCGCATCCCAATACGACTGTCAAGTTCGTAACGAAGTAATACCAATCTGAAATAATGTATCCTCAACAAATAAAAAAATACAGAGCTAATGGAAATGAAACTTCGTAAATAGTTGAAGAATGAAACTAACAAATATCTAGGAAAAAAAAATTACTCTACTCCAAAAATGTTATATTTCAGGAAAAATTTGTTAGATTTCTCAGAAATCTTTCGAAATTCTAAAATTAACAGTGCAGCGTTTGTGGGGGTGTAAGGTCACTGTTCCAATACATACATTCACTGTTGGGTTAAAAATGAAAAGTGCTGTGTTTGTAGTCGTGTGAGAACCCATTCGAATACATACATTTACTGTTTGGTCGAAAATAAACAGTGCGTAAGGGCACATATCGAAATAGTTATTTTCCTAACAAGTGCGGAAAGTGATACTTTCCCGCACGCGACTGCCGTTGACCCGAACGACGCGAAGCGGAGTTATGGTAACCAGTCAAGTGCGGGAAAGACACTATCCGCACGAGTTAGGGACAATATTTTTTCTACGACCGCATAAAGATTCAGAAAGCACATTGATAATACATATTTTATTTCAACATACAAAACATTTCATGAAAATCCACTATTTATTTATTTACTATTAATATTAATGTTGAAAACACAATTTGTTGCATTCTGCAAATGCGTCAGAATAGCTGGTCCAGAGTAATTTGTTGGTGGTAACTGGGTTTTAAGAGTAACACTAGTTGAATTCAACGTGCATGAAGATGACGGAGACGGCATCGGTTGCAAGTTGCCAGTACCAGAAAGAATTTTATTGGAAATGGTTTTTTTCTGTTCTAAAGAGTCCTCCAAATAACCCTCAGCAACAGCAGTTGACTTCCAGCCTCCAAGACGTTTTATGTTGGTTATCCCTTCGCCTGAATCTGCTAGAAACGTTGCCGAGGATCGTCTAAAACAGTGACCTGTGTAACGTTCTGGGTGAGGTAGGCCTAAGTAGGAAGCGATCTCTGCCAGCATTTTACCGAATGTGTTTATGCCTACGCACTGAACAGAACATTTGCCTTTTTGTAATTTATAAAGAAACGACGGTGCGTGGTGGTAGGAGGCCGTAAATTTGCATACTTTCTATAGAGCTTCAAAAAGGTTCCATTATTTATGTCTTCAGATATAACAAAGGATCTTGAGGTATGGTTTTACGAATCCGAAATATTCACAATAATTAGGTTTCCTTTATCTTGAATATCGTCTAGCGTGATTTTCACAAGCTCCGCTCTGCGAAGAGCACCGGCTAAAGCAAAAATGGTACCTACTTTAATCATAAGATATATCTCATCAGGGGCTAGCATAAACTTGGATATATCTTCTTTGGTAAAAATCTGCGCTTTCTGTGAACGGAAACCAACATTTTGCTTTTTTAAGAACGATGTCAATTTATGAAACTCGCTTATGTCCAGGTTTTGTTTTATTTTAACTAAACGTTTCACCATCGAGTAACGCGACCATAGGGTATTGGATTGCAGTACCTTACTCAGCTCGGAAAAATACGCCAAAAAAACCTCTTCTCTGAAGCTATTCACTCCTTTTTCCTTACACCAGTTTGAATAGTGGTTGTATTGCTGTTCGTATCTTTCTCTTGATTTACTGGGTAACAGGTCTGAATTTACCTCATCTGCGTCCTTTAATATTGCTTCTGGGAGCTCTTCGTCTGACGAATCCATTCAAATATGGCTTTTATTGAAAGTAATTTAAAAATGCCAGAACCGGACACTTCGACAACGCTTCGATTTGAAACTTTGACGTCTTGATGACAACTTGGTTGCCATAATAAATCTTTGGTTACCACACCAAACCATTTGACTCAGCTTAGTTTGATTGTTATGAAAAATGTATAGGGTATATAAAAGTATCGCAATTTCTTCATTCCAATGAATGAAAAATAGTCTGGGTTAGATTGAATTTTAAAACTTATGTTAGTTTGAATAGTAATATACTGGTGAAATCCATGAAATGTACATTCAATAACGATAAATTGACATATTTTACTTTCCCGCACTAGTGCGGGAAAGTGAGTTTTCCCACACTAGTGCGGGAAAGTGACACTTTCTGAACTGAAATGAGTGCGGGAAAGTGGGTTAAAACGCACGTTCGTAGAAAAATATATTTGTTTAATATTATTTACCAATTCATGTAGTGGGATAGTTCGATAGTTGAGTAGAATATTCAAGGAGTATTTAAGTATATTTAAATTATGTACTGGATTTCCCACTATAATTTAACTTCCCCTTCAACTTTGTTACGAATGGAGATACAAAAAAATGTTCCGTACAAAAGTTGAAGGCAATCAACTGAATTTTTCCAGGACGTTTTCACGAATTGAAATATATACAGGGCTCGCCCTGTATATATTTCAATTCTTGTCCGCGGACAAGATATTGAGTGTCACTTAATTTTTTTAAATGAAACACTCTATATATTTTTTTATATTTGGCTAGCTCTTTCGCACCTGATTTCGAATATACGTGCATACGTTGGTAAGTCTCTCTTATTTTGAGAACTATACAGAGTCTTCAATTCTGGGAACCACCTGGCAAACTCAGCAGTCAGTTGTCAAGTGGTATGCTGTGATAAATCAACTAACTGCATTGGTAACGATATGACACACCTTTGACATAAAAAAATATTATTTCTGAAACATGCAGTACAGAAAAGCGGAAAAATTTGAAATATTTTGAATTATGTTTCAGAAATAACTTTTTTGAATGTCACACGTGTCATATCGTCTTATCGTTATCATGACATAAGTCGTAATTTGTCCGTCGCATTTCTTCATTCTTTTATACAATATAAAGTAAAATATATATCTATGGGAGATGATAGCCCTTATTAAGGGCCCTGTAGCGGGCTTCGAACATCTGAAGTTCTGAATAATCATCGCTTGGACTTGGACCGGTTAGACCTGGTTTTGAAAGAGACCTCCTGTATAGTTTATTGAAATTTGGGTTTTCGGAAAAGTTGGTGCTCAAGAAACGATGATTTTTGACATATACCATTGATCGTGTTACTCTGCAAACATGTCAAAATTGGAAATTTTTTTTAGAAAAATTACCAAAAGACGTAGAAATTAGAACAATATCAGATAGTTTCTGAAATAAAAGTTGCTCAAAATTTCATTTTATACCAAACTGCCAATTTTCATAGTGAAAATTAAGAAATTTTTCGATATTGATATTCTGATGACAGCACGTAAGTGGCAGCTGTGGGCTCTGCGGAAATTTCAAAAATAATTCGAAAAGTAATTCCAATGCAAGAGACATTATCACAAATCAAATAAAGTTAATATTTATTTAATGTTCCTCATAAATTATGATTTATATAGTGAAAGCCTCACAATCTTGGTGCAAACCAAAATATACTTGAGAAATTTAATGCGCAAAGAGATTATATCTCGCTAATTATTCTTGGAACATCATAAGAAATTAAATTTTTCGATTTTATATCTGAAAAATAAATCTCCAAACCCTGTAAAAACGCTTTTGAATATATTTTTTCAGATACTCGCTCAAATACTACTAAAAAAGCAATACAGACCTCATCTAAAACAAAGATACCTGTGAAAATGAAATCGAGTTGACAGGCGGATAATTTCTTATGATGTTCCAAAAATAATTAGGGAGATATTAGCTCTTTGCGCATTTAATTTCTCAAGAATAATTCTGTTTGCACCAAGATTGTGGGGTTTTCACTATAGAAATCATAATTTATGAGGAACATTAAATTAATATAAACTTTATTTGAATTGTAATAATGTATCTTCCATTGGAATTACATTCTGAATTATTTTTCAAATTTCTGCAAAGCCCACCACAGCTGTCATCAGAATATGAATATCAAAAACTTTCGGAATTTCACCATGAAATCTGGCAGTTTGGTATAAAATGAAGTTCTGAGCAACATTTATTTCAGAAACATTTTGATATTGTTCTGATTTCTACGTCTTTTGGTAATTTTTCTAAAAAAATGTCCAATTTTGACAGGTTTGCAGAGTAACACGATCAATGACATAAATGTCGAAAATCATCGTTTCTTGAGCACCAACTTTCCCGAAAACCAAAATTTCAAAAAATTATACCGGTGAGAAAATGTTCTCTTGGTGCGTACTTTTTGAAACACACTGTATATATATATACATAATACAAATACATACTTTTGAACTTCGACCATTACAATTCTTCATCTAACAATAAGACAGTGTATGAAAAAAAGTGTTAGATGAATTATGCCAATATGGTTTTATTTCACTAGATTATTAAGAAAACTATTTTATTTTACCCCATTACGATGAAACTTACAATAATTAATATTTTGACTCACTAGTGAATTCAAAATATTTTATTCCACTGAGTTAATGAAGGCCAATTTACCTTTTGTTGCTATGCGTAGATTAATGTAATTTTTATTCGTCAGTATGGGATATAAAGTTTTTATGTTACTAAAGCATTCTGGCCTGAACGTTAATTCTTCTGTCAATTTTGGCACCCTTGTTCACCTGAACAGAAAGCTTATCAATTAGCCCAAATGTCAGTAATTTTCGAATTTTAGGCCGAGAATGGCCTGAAAACATTAGTTTCCACTCGCTGATGAATAATCCGAGGTCGATCTTGATTATGTAGGCACTCAATCGCAATGAGGCAGAGAGTTAAAATTAGCAGGGTATGTTTGGAGTCCAAATGTGCCGGTTGGGTTCGCAAAATCTATCGAGTGTTTTCAGAGTTATTGCCATCTGAATATTTGTTCTCCAAATAATCCGAAAAATAAAGTTCTAACCGAATTGAAGGTCGATTGTTATTTGCAAATTACCAACATGAATATCCAAAATGAATAAAAAATATTCATTCTGTACGTCATCAAAAATCCCTGAAATTTGAAGTCGTATCTTTGGTCACGAACATTTTTATAAAGGAAGAGCAATTTGTTTAAGAGCTTATTGTTGATCCATATTCGTTATCGCGGGTCGAGTCGACTAAATATGGGTCCATATGGACTTATTTTAAAGAATTGGGACCGAGATTGGAACCCATATACTTAGGTTTGATTGCAAGTTCAACGATACTTTTTATCCAGATAGAATTAAGGGTAGGTACGCAAGATTCGAGGTTTTGCCGATTTTTTTGAAGTATTGTGAAAATATATTTTTTTCCCTGGAAGCTACGCTGCCTTTGGAGAAAGTTGAGTATCCGGATGTGCATCTGAATGCCATGGTTAATATCGTTAATGCTCATAATCGGCCAAATGCTTTTAGAGTTATTTCCATCTGACATTTATATTTCAGAAAGTAGCAAGATTCCGCAGAAACCTTCAATCTAGAATTTTACAATCACATTATAGTGAAAATAAAATTTCAAACTACTATCTGATTCTTTTGAAATTTCGAATCATGTTAATCTCAGAATAGTAAGAAACCTCGATAGCTGAGATGTTAGCATCCTTGTCAGCCGTGCGGGGCATCCGGGTATGGAACCCCACTGTGTAAGTTCAATATTTTCTTTGGGGAAGAATCTCTCAAACGAATAGTTTCGACACAGTGATGAAGTATCCAAGATCTAACTTGATTATGTCCGACCGTCAGCACGATTAAGCTCAAACGCAAAACGAGTTAGAGATTTCATATTTTCAGAGTAGGTTTGGAGTCAAATGTGCCGATTTATTTCGTAAATGGACAATATCCGTCGAGTAGCTTCGGAATTATAGCCATCTGCAATATTGTTTTCTGAATAACAAGGAAAAATACTGAATTCCTCGAATCCTTTTGAAGAGTTTATGAGGATAGCATGGCTAGAAAATAGAAAATAGTTCTTTAAAAAATTCTGTATATCAGAAACTATCCTACCGATAATACTGATATTTTTAAAGAGCTTTCAAAACACAGTAAAGTTCTAGATTTGTACTCGATCGGATCTATAACTTTTATAGAAGATATTAAAGAAAAACATAAAAATACAAAAAAAGAGTGGATGCTTGTCTTAAGAGTAGGATTTATTTGGCGAATATATTTTTTTTTCCTAGGAGCAATGCAGCCTAAGGCGAGATTAGTATCTGTATGGGTCACTGCTCTGGCTATACACTTTTTGAACAAGTGCGCCAAAGCTACTGGTCACAGTGATCTTCCAACTATACTTAATAGATAACATTGTAACGAAGTCAACCTACTATTAATTGTCTTTTGTATTTCTAAATAAAGTTTTAAACGTTTTAATGTCGAGGAACAACGTTCCACTTCACCGGTTATGATAGTCACGTAAACGCTAACGTGAAATCTTGAAGAATATCACACTTTATATGGAATAGTAGAAAAACCTGATATGGGAGTCCTGAGATAAAAAATGGAGACGGGTATTCAAAGCGTGAAGTTTTTAAATTTTGACGTTTCATGAAAAAACTATGCTGAAAAGTATGAAATGTTGCACATACCAGGATAACATCAGTTTGAACCTCTCAATGCGCAAGAATATCTATATCCAGGGACGTAGGTAGTCTTATTCCGATTAGTTTTTTCAAATAGCCCATATAACGAAAAAATCGCTCTGTGTATTGAATAGCAGAACAAATTAATACATACAACACAGACTTGAACATTATGTATAAGTATTCCATATGGGATAACCAATTCTCATGGAACACATACAGATATGGAAAAAATGAATGAATAATTTCGATGAATATTGATTTCCAGATACGAATAACAGGAATGATTTGAACGCCATTAAATATACCTATTCCAAATACTTCGGGGGGCAATAATTCTTCTCAATTCAGTTTTTTTCAATGTTTAATTAGAGAATTTAAAATGTTGACCATATTTATACAATTACGCAATCAAGCATAGTCATTAGTATTTCAAATTTACAAAATCCGAGAGATGATTATTATTGGAAAAACATTCAATAGTATAGTCTTCATTAAGAATGAATGGTTCCACTAATTTTCAACATTCCCAATTTGTTTATTTCTTCATGAACTTTCAATAATTAATTGAGAAATTTTTTTATGTGATGTTCATAATTTCGGAATACAATCTCTCTGCGCTGTTGCAGTGATGCAAGCTACTAAGAATTAGACATGACACCACATAAGCATAAAACTTCATTCATCTCACTTGATCAATATCAATTTTCGTGAAAATAATCGAATCAAAATAAAAAATTGGAAATAATTTCCAGATTTGAATTGCAGGAAAGATTTAGATATCTTCAATAGTTCTTCCCAACTTGAAATTTACCCTGCTCTATTAAGCTGTAAATTTATTTCTATTCCTCTTTAAATATAGTGGTCCTTTGTACAACGCCATTAACCATCCGTATTCCAATTAGTTAGAGAAGCAATAATTTATTTCGGTTCAGTTTTCAGCATTCTAAGAATGTAGAATTTGAAATAATGACTTCTTCATATACTATTACGCTGTCAACATAGTAATTTGTATCACAATTTAAAAAAATCCAAGATATAATTATTGGAAGAACTTAATGTAGTATATTCGTTATTTATAATGACTTATTCCAATAATATTTAACATTTCAAGTGAATTATTGCTTGATGATATGTCAATACATATTTATGAAAACAATTTTTACATGAAGATAATATTTTCGGAATACAATCTATCAGCGCAGTCGCAGTAATTCTAGCTACTGACATTCATGCACGACCCCAGATAAGCATAAGAATTATCAGTTAGGTGAATAAATATTCATCTCACCTATTAAACATTTCATTTTCTTGAAAAAAATCGAATCAAATTAAAAAGTTGAAAATCATTTCCAGATTTGTTTTAAACCGAAGATTTTAATATATATATAATGGTTCTCCTTTTTTTGTAAGCATAACATTATGTTCGAATCCTTAGAAATGGTAAATTTAGATGTCCTAACCTTAGCTAATTGAAATGTTTGTGGACTTGAGCAAAACTATAGATTTGCGACTTAAATAGAGCTGCTTTGGAAGTTTTATGGCCATTTTGAAATTTCGTTTCCTTCATAAATTCGGTGGAAATAACCTCAAATTTCAGTAGTGTGGGGTGGTTCAAATCAAAGCTTTAAAATAGCGTTACTTCATTTCCGAATGCCGTGTTCTCCTAATTTCAACAGAAAACATTTAAGGAGATTTCATGAAATGTTTTCGCTGAACAATCTCAAAGGTTTATTCGGTAGGAATTATTAAACCAAAAATTATGTACCGGAAGGTAGGAAGCTGGGGGGAGGGGAAAACTAGTTATAAATAAAAAGTTGTTTATCTGTGTTGATTTTAATTATATTTGTATCGCATTATAATATTTCTGATGCATAAGATATAAGAAATAATTCATAATATATATTGAGTGAAAGATAGCAAGGAATATTTTGATAAATTACAGTAGGGTACAGAGAATTCATCTTTCTGGAGTATCTTCAGCCATAAGAGTCATCGCTTCATCCACTAACGCTTTAATATGGTTCAATTTACCTTCAAGATAAAGATACCTCTTTTTGTCGTTGATATATGCCTCCGATTGTTTCATGTGGTGATATTCCGCCAATATTTTTCGTTTCATTTCATCTGTGTTATGTTTTGTAATGTTCCATTTATCCTTAATTCTGGCCTCTTCTAACTTGCTTTGTAGAAATTTGAAATAACCAGATACCTGCTCTTGTTTCTTCCTCAAATCCAAATATTCTGGATGCTCGGCATTGAAATGATCGATATATATTTCTAGCTGTGCCGTATTTATAATCTTGGGGTATCGTCTCCTGTAGTTCAAATCATCAACTGTCCTAATAATATTATTGTCCATGGCTGCCATCTGATTCAATTTGATTAGGTGGTTATTTGGTTGTAAACTATCGACGGTCACTTCTTGTTTGCGTCTTTGTATTTCTTCACACGTAGCCTATTATATATCAATTCACTTGATTATCTAAGACTATCAATGAATATATCTGTGTATTGTGGAGGCATCTCTCTGCTAACGTCTGTAGATAAGGGTTAATGAGCAGCAAAACTACTTCTTTTTCTCGTTACATATTGGCCCTTTACACAATGCCATTAACCATCCATCTTCCAATTATATAGAGAAGCGAATATATATTTCGATTCAGTTTCCATCAGCTGAAGGTTGTAGATTATGAAATGTTGACTTCTTTATATATAATTATGCTGTTAAACATATTAATTCCAATTATCCAAAATCCAAGAAATAATTACTGGAAAAACTTCCTGTACTATATGCTATTTTTAGAATGAATTGTTCCATTAATTTTGAACATTTAAAATATTACATTAATTCATGAACTGTGAATAATTATTTATGAAGAAATTTTATATAGGTATGTATAAAATAACTCCGGAATACAATAGCTCTGCGCAGTCGCAGTGAGTTGAACGTCTACGATGCAGGCACCACACCACAGGAACATAAAACTTATCAGTGAAATACATTTTCATCTCACTGATTCAACATTTAATTATTTGAAAAGATTCTAATCCATAAAAAAAAATTAAACAATTTCTAGATTTGAATTACAGGAAAAATTTGACCGCCATTTACCATCGAAACACCAATTAATTAGGGCATCAATGATTTCAACTAGTTCAGTTTTCAGAATTCTTAAATTGTAAAATTCAAATTTGAACTTATTAAATACTATTACCCAGTCACACATAGCATGTACCTACTTTGGATTTCTTTTTCACAAAATCCAAGATATAATTATTGTAAAAGCGTTCTGTAGTATATTCCTTACTTAGAATGAATTGTTATAACAATATTCAACTTTCCTTTTTTTGGCTTCATGAGTTGTCAATTATTATTTATGAAAAAAAATTTGTATGATGTTAATTGTTTCAGAATACAATCTCTTTGCGCAGTCACAGTGATTCAAACTACTAGGGGTCAGGCATGACACCACATAAGCATAAGCTTGAAAATAATCGAATCAAAATGAAAAATGAAAAATAATTTGTTTTATTTCTTTATTTATTTAAATATAGTGGCCCTTAGTACAACGACATTAACCATCCATATTCCAATTACTTAGGGAAGCAACTTTTTTGTTCTGTTCAGATTTCATTCTATTCATATATCTATTCCTTCTATGTATAATGAAATATTGCAATAATATTGAACATTTCAAATAACTCATTGCTTCATGAACTGTCAATAATTAGTTATGAATAATTTTTTTAAATGATGATAATATTTTCCGAATACAATCTATCAGCGCATTTGCAGTGATTCTAGCTTCTAAGATTCAGGCACCACCTCTCATAAGCATAAAAATGATCAGTTAGGTACAAGCAAATTCATCTCACCTATTCAACATATTACCTAAACTTTCTTGTAAAAATTTGAATCACAATACAAAATTGGAAATCATTTCCAGATTTGTTTTACACCAAAGATTTCAATATATTTAATGTGTCTTCCCGTCTGAATATTTTGCTGGCTATACCTTTTCTTATTAGCTTATATATTATAACATAACGGTCGTATTCTTGGAAATGGTATATTTGAATGTACTAACCTTATCTAGTAGAAATGTTGGTGAACTTGAACAAAACTAAGGATTTGCATCTATGCATGCTATAAAATGGCAGTATATAAATCAAAAATGGGTTCAAGCCCTGTGGACAGGAGCTTTCTGGCGCTCTAGTTCAAACAGACAAATTATATCTGGTATTGGTTTCTCAGAGTTGGGAATTATATCAATGTATTCATATGATAGAACTGCATCAAAAAGGGAATTCAATTCAAATAATAGTTTATTTATCAAGATTAAATGAGCAATCATGAGAATGAGAACTACACCACATTTTCAAATTTTTTTTTTGACACTTTGCGGTAATCGTATGACAATTGCCCAAAACAGGTTTAAAGTACCTACAAATAGTAGGTATTCCATAAAACATGTATAAAATAATAAATTACCTTGTAATCGATCAAAAATGTCCTTATCTACGTTCACAAAATTTTCTCCTCTCTCGAACTACAGAATTATGCTATCAATATTTACGTAATATTTTCAAACATTTTCGGGTGAGAACCCTGTTGCATCGCTAAAATACGAGTATTTCAACCCCAATATTCTTGAAGTTACAATATTCCCTTCTGTCAAGTAGACTTTATGACAATTCATACATAGAATATACATAGAATAATTATATCAATCTTTGAAATACGATTTACATTGTGATTTTGAAAAATCATATCTCCGAAAGTATTAGCTTGTTAGAGTTGAAAATGATATGAATGGATTCTTATGATAAAATTGCTTATTAAAAAAAAATTTAATTTGGAATTTGTTTTGTAAAAAAAAAATTTTTTTTTTATTACTCCGAAACCTTCTGTCCGATTTTGCCCAGTAACGAACTTAGCCGAGATATTCATCCCCCAAACCTACTCTGAAAATTTCAACTCTCTAGCTCATTCCGTTCGAGAGTTATCGTGCCTACGGCCGGACGGCCGGCCGGCCGGACCGGCTGGCCGGACCGGCCAGACCGGCCGGACAGAATGAATTTAGACCAGGGATTCTTCATCAGTGAGTCGAACCAAATCGTTTAAGACCATTTTCATCGAAATATTCGAAAATTACAGACATTTGGGCAAATTGATAAGCACTCAGTTCCGAGGAACTAGAGCGCCAAAAACTGTTGGAAATCTATAGAGTAAAATAAAAGATCCAATCCTTATACCTTTAAAATATGATGTGGTATACCAGGTGGAATGTGCAAGTTGTGATCGAATTTATACCGGACACACATCCCAATGTGTCGTAGGATGATATTGCACAAATCAGACATAACCAAAAACAATGAAAGAGGTTCACTTGCTACACATGCATTCAATTTGGACAACGTGTAGATTTTGAAAATGTGAGAAAAAAATTGTCAAAAAATACTAATTCATGAAATGATTCAGTTGAATGAAAAACCAAGAAAAAAAGAGTTGACAATATAAATATGTCAATAATTTTATTGAATGTAAAGTCTGTAATTGACGAAAGTGTTTAGCTGTGATGAAAGTTTTTATATAAAGCTCACATTCGGTGAGTGAAAATTTCAAAATGTATAATTTTATTGAACCATGATTATATTTGTAGAAGCCCCGAAGATGCATTGAACTATGCGAGAGTCTGGCAAAGAATAAAGAGATCAAATTATTATCCTCCTTATATAATTCTAAAATATATATGAATATATATAACATAACATAACCTCAAATTTCCTCTTAATTTTTTGTCGTCGTCGATTTCCGGATCCGTAACCCCATAATGAAACCTGAGGAAATATCTTATGATGATTAAGTGCCATTATTTCTGTTGAAATAATTCAGAAATAAAGTATAACTATCTAACGACTAGTCATAAATCTCGACATATTAGGGCAGTCTTATGTTAATGACCTATTCAGTGTTAGGTACTTAGATAATAGTTCGAAGAAGTACCTAGCACTGAATAGGTCATTAAGCTAAGACATGATAATAGTTCGAAAAAGTACCTAACACTGAATAGGTCATTAAGATAAGACTGCCCTAATATGTCGAGATTTATGACTAGTCGTTAGATAGTTATACTTTATTTCTGAATTATTTCAACAGAAATAATGGCACTTAATCATCATAAGATATTTCCTCAGGTTTCATTATGGGGTTACGGAACCGGAAATCGACGACGACAAAAAATTAAGATGAAATTTGAGGTTATGTTATGTATATATATATATATATATTTATATATTTATATATTTATATATTTATATATTTATATATTTATATATTTATATATTTATATATTTATATTTAAACTTATCCGCGTTATCCTATTTTCTTATATATATTTATATATATATGCAGTTAGTTGATTTATCACAGCCTCCAACTTGACAACTGACTATACTCAGTTTGTCAGGTGGTTCCCAGAATTTAAGACTCTGTAGTTCTCAAAATAAGAGAGATAAACCAACATCTAATATATAAAATTTCCATGTCACAATGTTAGTTACCGTACTCCTCCGAAACGGCTCTACCGATTTTTACCAAATTTATTTTATATGCGTATTCAGTAGGTTTGAGAATCGGCTACTATTTATTTTTCATACCCCTAAGTGATAAGGGTTGTTCAACCTTAAATTTTTTTTTAATTTTTGGAGGAAATTTTTTGTTTTTATTTTTTTATACTGTGGCATTACAAAATACATAAAACCCTTAATTTTGACCCTTTTATCACCAACTCCTATTTTTCAATAATCATTTTAGTAATTAATCATATTTCATCCCGCTCGATAACTGATCAATTATCACTTGGTAAGTTATCCCAGAGAAAGAGCTAATTAATACCAAGTCGCCGTATTATTTGTGAATGTTTTTCACTCTATTTCGATTAAAATTTCCCTGAGCTTATGGCAAAGCTAAAATTTCTGTACAAAAAAAAACTTATTTTTATTAAATTATCAAGGCAGTTTATTCCTGCTTTACTTTGTGACGACCTTTTCTCCGGGGCGGTGAAACTTACTATACAAAACTTACTCGGGCGCCAGTTGCAATGGGTTTTGCAAGGTTGCAACTCCTTGACAGAATCGATCACTAAAATATTATTCCCTGAGTAACCTTTAAACAGTTGGAGAAGGTTTCTGTTTGATCTAAGATATTAGCGATGCAATGTTATATTTTCTTTCACTGAAAAAGACTCTGACACTGTGTAATAATAATTAATAAAACTCAAAAGGATTATGTACAACTTTATTTACAACATTCACACAATTTCCAAATCAGTATAAACAGTTATATACAGTGTCAGAGCAGAGAGGTAAGAGGAGATAAGCAAAACAGTAAAAATAACTTGTCGGATGAAAACCAGATTCAGATTCACCAGTGTCCAGAAGTAGAACTCGCACCCTGTATATCGGTCGGAATGAAAAGCAATATAAAGAAAGCGATATACAGCGTAGTGTCCAAGAATGAAATCAAACAGCAGACTGCAGTAGGTCTGACCAAAAATGTAGGGGCCACCCTGTATATCAATGTGTCGGAAATGTATCGAAACGATCAAAATATGATATACAAAGGAACTCCTATGAAAATGACTCAATAATGGACACCGATGTGACTGACTTCGGAAATATGATCCACCCTGTATACCACTATGAATAGAACGTGTCAGTTTAATGTGACAATACTGAATTGTGATACACAAAGCGGTCACGGCAAATGCAATTCAAAACAAGCAATGTCAAGAATCAATAGTTAAACAAGAACCACCCTGTATATCAATGTCAATTAAGTGTTTCGGTATAAATCGTCTGAGTTAAAATATGATATACAAAGTAATTACGGCAAATGCAATTAAAAAATAAGCAATGTCAAAAATCAACAGCAAAACAAGGACCACCCTGTATATCAATGTCAATTAAGTGTTTCGGTATAAATAGACCAAGTTAAAATATGATATACAGAGTAGTTACGGCAAATGCAATTCAAAATAGGCAATGTCAAGAATCAGTAGTTAAACAAGGACCACCTGTATATCAATGTCGGTGAAGTGTTTCGGTATAAATAGACCAAGTTAAAATATGATATACAGAGTAGTTACGGCAAATGCAATTCAAAATAGGCAATGTCAAGAATCAGTAGTTAAACAAGGACCACCCTGTATATCAATGTCGGTGAAGTGTTTCGGTATAAGTTAACCGAGTTGAAATACGATATACAAAGTAGTCACGGCTAATGAAATTCAATAATAGGTAATGTGAAGAATCAATCGTTAAACAAGAACCACCCTGTATATCAATGTCAATTAAGTGTTTCGGTATAAATTGACCGAGTTAAAATAGGATATACAGAGTGGTTACGGCAATTGCAATTTAAAATAGGCAAAGTCAAGAATCAATCGTTAAACAAGGACCACCCTGCATATCAATGTCGGTGAAGTGTTTCGGTATCGGTTGACCGAACTAAAATATGATATACAAAGCAGTTCCTGGAAATGTAATTCAAAATAAGTAATGTCAAGAATTAACAGTTAGATGAGGTCCACCCCGTATATCAATTTAAATAAAAAATTTCAGCAAAATCAAATGTACAGAAATATGATATACAAAGCGGTACCTGAAGAATGTGAAAAACAACTCGCTAATAGGTGATAGTAAGAATTGACTCGAAATGAAATAGCAAATGATGAATTTAATGACTTTCCATGCAAGAAAATGAATAGAATTTAATAATAGAGCGGTCGGAGCGAATAGAGCAATCTCAGATAGGTGAGAGCACACAAAGCGTTTACAGGCGATTAGGGAATAATCAATTTATGATTGGTTGAACATACGAAATCGGCCAGTGTTCTCGGTCGGAAAATATATCGGAGGTACTAAAGGTAGGACTTTCTTTCGGGAATCGGAATTGCACAACTCAGGCACCGGGTCAAGGAACACAGGGCCAGTAACTGACCTAATGCTCGCCTTAACCAAATGATCGGAAGGGTTCTCGGTTGTGTACTTTATTTCGTCTCGAATGCCTCCTAAGCGAGGAGCCTCAACGAAGAGGGCATTCAAGAACGAAATGGAAGTGACACCCCCGGTGGTAACTATACAACGATTATTGTATAGCGGGGAAAGGAATAAATTCGGATCGGAACACAGATTGCCGGATAAACGAATATTCGAACCTACCACAGCGTACTCACCAGGTATTTGCACTTGCACAAACTGTAACTGAATCTACCAAAATGAAATAAAATAAAAATAGTAATTCTACGGAAAATATGAACTAAAAATGTATTTCTGAAGATTAATAATATACTATATGTCGGAGGATCGAAATTTCGGAATTAAGCGGAGAATGAAAACTGAATAAATCTCGGAAAACGAATCTAAGAATCAATCTAAGCGGAATTCTAAGAAGAATATCGGAATCTCGGAATGAATTAACGAATTTAATAATCTGAATCTGAATCGATCTGAATGCCCTAATTGCTGCGCCCAGCGAATTTATAGGCTCGGTATGTGAGTACGTCATGTGTCGTGAGTTTGGGGAGATTTTCCAAAGGGGGGAGTCCAAGGGGCCTGCGGATTGGTCAGACTCTATTTCCCTATCCGTACTACTTTCCGGCGATGGTCCGGAATAACGTCGGCGCAATTCATGTCGTCGTTCCGTGTCCGATGCGAGCGTTAGAAAAACACGCGGAAAAACAGGCGGAAAAAAATTGCAATGTTACAGATAACCAGCGATTGCGGTCGACATTCGTGTTTTTCTACATAGGACGGAATTTGAGTTTGAATTTAAATAATTCGAATTATATTTCTCATTGCGCTGAATGGAAAATTAATAAAATAAATTCTCAGGACTTCGGTGGGCTCTTTGTCGAATGAATCGAAATAAATTCGATTAGTTCGACTCGTCGATAACAACTCGCTTTAAATGTGAATATGAAAAATGCAATTTTAGGAAAATTGATAGTAACGAAAAATCACTTCGTTACAACTTAGTGCTAAATTTCGAAAATTTCCGCGTCTTTCTGGATTAACACTCATTTGCCAGACTATACCGACGTCACGTCCCAGTAAACAGCACGGAGTAGGGATGAGAACGTAGCCGGTCTCCTATCTTTCTCATCTTTTCTCACTTTTCTTAGCCAGATACGTTTGAGTGGGTAGTTGGTATTCGCAATTGAACCCGCCGCAATCGGATCGGTATGTTTTCGAATTACGTGTTTTAGTGGGCCCCTGGATAACTTGGAATAACTTGGAAATAAAATTGCAACCGCAATAACCGATTTGGCGCAGGCGAAGATTCGTGGGTCAGCTAGTATGCATATATATTCGAAATCTGGAGAAAAAGACCTAGCCTAATATAAAAAAATATATAGAGTATTTCATTTGAAAAAATGAAGTCGCACTCAATATCTTGTCCACCCTGTGTATATTTCAATTCGTGAAAAGTCCTGAAAACATTCAGTTGATTTCGTACAGAACATTTTTTTGTATCTACATTCGTAACAAAGTTAAAGGGGTCAAATTATACTGGGAAACCCGGTACATTTTCGATAAATCAAAAATATTATTAATTTTAATGCATTCGTTACAAAACATACACAATTGAATTGAATTTTAATGGTTTATTCACTTTATAAAGCGTATTTTTTACCGTGGCGTACAGTTGACCTTGCATGATGCAGTGAATAGGTAAGCGCGGCGCGCTCTCTGCCCTCTATCGCAAAACAGTTGAGAATTAAAAAAAATAATGGAAACAAATGTTGCGTAGAATTTTATGTTTTACAATTTTCATAATAAACTCGAATGGCATTAGAACCATGTAAAACCAGATATTTCAAAAATCTGATTTTTGTGACCTTAAATATCTTAAGACGCCAACACGGGATTTTAAGAGGATTTTGAGACAATTTTTAGAATGTCAAAATAAAGGTTTATCGAACTTATAGCTGGTTATCTCTCATTTCGAGGTAAAACTCCTAATATGACTAAATATGCAGTTGTATCTTTGCTCAGTTAAGGGGTTAGGTGTACCTCAATTAAGGAATTAGGTGTAGTCAGATTTTTCAAAAAATCTTTTTTTTTGCATTTTCTTAAGGTATAATATCTCGGGAATATTCTCTGAAAATTTGAAGTAAATCCGACCATTCCTTTTTGAGTTATTTGATAATTAGCATAGGGTTCTCGGGTGCTCTGGGCGAGAGTAGGTACCTATAGCTAACAGCAGGTAGCTAGCAGCTAACGCACTAACGACAACACTCGAGAAGGTAGAATCCTACGTAGATAACATAAAATAGATATTTTGGAAGCTGATACAACGGCTGAGAAATATTATATGGCCCTGGAATATATGCCTCTTTTTCAAAATATCTAACTTCCTTAATACATGACAAAGAATTAATGTTCTAAGTAAAAGCCACAGTCACCCTCGACCGCACGGGTTATTGTACAGTGAGGATATGTTTCGCTAATGTGCGGAACATTTCCGCAGCGAACTTCACGAACACGCCAAAGTTTTAAAGGTAAATATTTGCCGCTGTATAACTTTTGAAGTAGTAATAAATTCCGTTATATTTGTTATTACGTCAATATGCTTGGTTCATTAAGTGTACATCTGAGTATAAATAGTTGCTATATTTTTTTTATATTTATATAAAACATTAATGGGCATCTATCCCTATCAAAAAGGATTGTTGCCCTGAATTTGCGAGGTATAGGTGACCTTTGGGGCATCTATCCCTCTATACACTCTCTACCCATATATGGTCTAAGTATTACTATTTTTAAGATATTTTTTGTTTTCTGTTATGTTTTGTGTACCGACTTGGACTCTTTACTGATTGTAGCAGAACCATGCCACGAAAATATGAAAGGAAGGAAGGAGTACAAGCTCGAGTATGTTCGTGGGCCACAGAACAACTAGAAGCAGCTTTCGATGAGATGGATAAAAAAACCGTGAGGATCAACGAAATCTCCCGACAATTTAGAATTCCATGTAGAACATTAAGAAGGCGTTATGCTACTAATAATACGACGAAATTGACACTGGATATGTATTATTGATAAAGTAAAGGTACAAAAAATAACAAGCATGTATTTAACTAATTGTTATCGTTATCTAATAAACTTCAATAGACTCATTAACGAGGTTTCTCATTATTTTTTTTCAGGGAAACATCCTATATTGGATTTCAAGAATGAAAAGAGGCTAGTTAGGCACATTTTCAAATTGAGGATTCCACAATTGCAGAGATTTTAGGTAGCGAAATAGAAAAAGAAACACCTTCGAAAATTCTGATAGAAGCATCTCCTATAGGTACCAAGAATTCCTTTGAGCGTGGCTAAGAGTGTGAAACAATCAGCAGATATTTTGAATTCCGAGGATTGTGGCTGAAAAAAAAGGATAAACAAATCAACAATTAGAATAAGCAATACAAGACTGAAACTACCAAAGAAAACAGAGAACTTAAGATAACGAAAAAAGGAACCAAATGCAAAACACAAGACAAAAAAGGTGAAAAAATGAAACTAAATAATAACCATCCTTCTAGTGATGATCACGAACGAACTGATTTATGTGATGAAGAAAATAATGATTATTTGAAAGTGAAACAGAAAGGAGCATTACTTGAAAAATTAATTTATAGTTTGGACAGCGAAGACCAAGCCAATAGATCGTACTTTGAAGGAAAAAGAACAAAAGGTTTGCCCATAAAGAGTGGTAAGAGTGATGGACATGATAATCCTATAGATGAAAGCCAATATTATTGTATAGAATGGTTCGATAAATATATTAACATAAAGTCTAAATCCGACTGGATTCAGTGTATAACGTGTCAGAACTGGCTTCATGAAACGTGCACACTTTTCCGAAATTACTGCTCAAGATGTGGAAAACTAAAAACCCTATCTACTTAGCTGATCTTCGACTTATTGTGTTGTTTTGATTTTAAAAGAATATGATTATTTCTGATAAGACTTCAAGATTAATATTTTATTACTACAAATTTATAATATATTTGTTGAATAATGTTTTATGTTGATATGAAGAATTTATCTTTTCGTTGAATGCATGCTTTTGAAATTGAATTCGGTTCTTTTATGTTATATCAGGATTATCTCATAGCGATTACAGTTGAAAGACTAAACAACAATGCACAATATTGTTTTTAATTCGATTCATATTTATTAGAGGCAGTTGCTGTTTTAGGCGTAAAAGATCTCATTGAAATTGGTTCGGTTTTTGGTTCACACAGTATAAAGGGCATCCATCCCGTACTGCAGGCATCTATCCTTCCCAGCATTTCCATGGTGGGGCAACTATCCGTACCTGTAGGCATCCATTCCACAAAAATCAAATTTTTGCAAAATCTGGGATTGCTTGGTCAGAAAAAAACAACAATATTTCAACCTAAATGATAAGGCTATCTACATTTATAGAAATTATTCATATAAAATTAATATTTTCAAAAATATGAGGCAATTTCAAAAAGTGAGGCATCTATCCGGGTTCTACCCTACTTTACGTAAATTGAGTGTAAGACTTCAAATGCGTTTTCCTCAAAACTATCATATTTGAATTGATGACAACTGTAGCTCGAAAACCGATCGGTAGATTTCAATGAAATTTATATAGCTTTTTGAAAACATGAAAAACTAGTGCCTGATCGAAGGATTTTTTTAATTACGATTTTTTATGAGTTTTTTTAACTGTTGGTTTTTTTCCTGAAAATCTGGAAAAAAATTTCCTAATGCTGCCATTTTGTTAATTTAAAAAAAAGCTTCGATCAGGTACTAGATTATCTATTAATAAAACTATTTTTTGTTATCCGATTGATTTTCGATGAAACTCCAAGGATGGGTGATGATCACCGCAAGGAGCTTGGGTTGGAACTGGATCAACACAAACACCCATTACTTTTAAAATTATTAATTTTTCTTGTGAAATTTAATGATGCCATATTTTTACTTTTACAAAGTAAGATAATTTACTGGCAAAAAAAAAATATTTAAGTTGCCATTTTTTCATGTGTCTAGATACACCCAACCCCTTAATCCAAGAAGCGTTTCTGGAACGATGTACCACAAGCAGACATCGACCATCATATTTCGTCGATACCATATATTTCGTCAGCTACGGTGTCGCCATGCACATTACTGATTTTATTTCAAATTATATGCTAATAAAATTTCTAGCAAATTTTATCTTTTTGGCGCTCTAGTTCCTCGGAACTGAGTGCTTATCAAATTGCCCAAATGTATGAAATTTTCGAATTTTCGGCTGAAGATGGTCTCAAACGATTTGGTTCGACTCACTGATCAAGAATCCGAGGTCGAAATCGATTCTGTCCGGCCGGTCCGGCCGGCCGTAGGCACGATAACTCTCGAACGAAAGGAGTTAGAGGATTGAAATTTGCAAGGTGGGTTTGGAGTGTAAATATCTCGGACGAGTTTGGGTGAAATCCATCAAGCGATTTCGGAGTTATGGCTGATTTTAGTAAAAATATTTTTTATGAATATTTCCGAAACCGATCACTCGATCTATCTGAAATTTAGCATCAAATTGTAGAATCATGACCTTCATACGCTTGTGAAGATTTGTATTGACGAAGATACCACAAAGTGTAAAAAAAAAATTTGAAAATTAAAAAAAAATTTCTACAATAACTCTCGAACGGAATGAACTAGGCAGTTGAAATTTTCAGAGTAGGTTAGGGAGATAAATACCTCAGTTAAATTCGTTATTGGGCAAAATAGGCCTGTTGGTTTCGGAGTACCTAAAGAAAAAAAAAATTTTTTTTTAGTAACAAATTTCAAATTCAATTTTCATTTAAGATACAGTTTCTCCGTTAAAATCCATTGGTATCATTTTCAACTCCAACAAGCTAATACTTTCGGAGATATGTATTTTCTAAATTTCAATAATGAATCGTACTTCTATGTTTTCACAGAATGCTATAATTATTCTATTTAAGAATCATTATATGATCTATGTTCATACTCGTACATGTCATTCTGTTCTATAAGAGAGTGTCAAATTCATTTCTGCTATTTTAATTTGATTTCTTCCATGCTGCAGTTCTCATTCTCAAATTGCTCATTTAATCTTAATAAATAAACTATTATTTGAATTGAATTTCCTTTATGATGCAGTTCTATTATAAGAATACATTGATATAATTCCCAACTCTGAGAAACCAATACTTTCGGAGATATAATTTGTCTGTGCGCCAGAAAGCTCCTGTCCGCAGGGCTTGAACCCATTTTTTTATGTTGTAAAACTATTACATTGTCAAAATATTAAGTTGGAAAAATAATTCCTACTGGGTATAACACCACTGAGTGTATTAAGACTAATGTAAATTATCCACTCGACAGATCTCGATATCAGGAGTCGCGTTTCGAAATTTAAGTATGCCGACACTAAATAAAATGTATTCAAGCGTGTCCACCATTTCGCAATAGCAATAGGCAACGAAATCACCGGCAAGGCTGATCTGGAGATTGTCCTAAAATGTCATCACAATCTGTCCAGCCGTTTTAGTGTTCATAAGGAACATATATGCGCACATCGATTCATATATATAGGGTGAGTCTAAAAGTTGTACATTTAATTTAACCATTGGTTCCTCTCATAAAATAAAACACTTTTTTCATTTCTCATTTTTCCAGATTCAGCTCAGGAAAAAAATACAGGCTGTTGAAATTTGAAAAAAAATCAGCTTTTTTGTAGCTTTGACATGGTTATTCAGAATTTAATGAATATTGGTATGAAGTCTTCTATAACTTTGACACATAATCTCCAATTAACTGTTTTTCCCTACTTTTACTGGTTTCCTCGTTAGAAACCCGTGAATTTCTAAAACTATGAGAAATTGGCATAATGAGAGCAGACGACGGTTATCTTGAGTCATTTTTGAAATACTCTATCCTTTCAGAAATCTAAATTATTCTTTATCATTTCTCCTAAAACGTACCGCTTTCGAGATATTCTTCATTGAATGTCATATAATATGAAAGAATAACAGGAATTCACCTGCTCTGGAAAAATAATTCCTACTAGGTATAACACCACTGAGTGTATTAAGACTAATGTAAATTATCCACTCGACAGATCTCGATATCACGGGCCGCGTTTCGAAATATAAGTATGCCGACAATAAATAAAATGTATTCAAGACGTTCGAATAACTCAATTTTAAAGGAACCTGATACCATATTATGATTTTTGAAGATTGTCTGCAGTTTCCTATAACATCCGGTTTATGCTCTCAGCGGTTAAGAACTGCTCCATTTTCAGTCGAGAAACTTTGCGAAATAAATTTTTTTTGGTATGAATTCGAGGAAGAACGGAAAAAGAAGAAAATTTTGTTTCGGCTGTAATTGAATCCTTGTCAGGTGAAAGGAAACAGTGAGCTGGGAAAAAGCATGACTTCGTCGCGAATGAGAAAGGAATCTACACGAAATCAGGAGTTCATTATTGGACAGGTTATGAACATGTCACTACAGGCTCGAGCAAGGCGACAGAGTAATTGAATTTTTCTGTATATTAGATGAGAGAATATTTTGGGCTCTTGCCCTCGTTTTGAAACATATTTCCGTTGATATAGTGTGAAATTGAGAGCGAAATGCTAACTCATTTACATAGGTTGTTAAGATCCGAAAGAGCCTTACATTAATAAGTATTTGAGTTATTTCAATTTGTGATATTATAGAATACCATCAATCATCAATAATCAGTCAGTAGAGAGCTATGCGCGATTTTATTTGTTGGGCTTTACACGAGACGCGAGTGGGCGAGAGTATAAAATATCTCGTCTCGCCAATTCCCAAAAAATTAAGTCTCGTTTAAGTCTTGTTCTCGTCTCATTATATGTTGTCTCGTCTCGTCCCGCTTAATTCTAAATAATGATAATAAATATTATAATATATAAACGAAATGGTATATAATAATGAATAATATTGTAAAGCTATATTTATTACTCTCTTATGCAAAACTATTTGTACAGTTACATATTATTTTTAGTTTCACTGATAATTTCAACTTTTGAATTACTCAATGACCAAGAATTCAAACATAATCACGCTTGCATCACATCATTTTATTTACGTGTTTTTGCCATGATCATACCTCCTGTGGAAAATAATCTTTCAACCGGTACGGATGTAGCCATTAATAAATCATCGGCCATCTTGCAAAGTGTAGGAAGAACTTTTCCATCACTCTCCAACACTGTAAAATATCATATAAATTTCCTATTTGCTCTTTCTAACAGCACATGTTCTTCAAACTCAGCTTTTCAATATTTCGAAAGTTTTGTTGAAGTTTTAAATAGGCTATCGATGTCGATACATTTTTCAATAGAATTGAACAATTTGGTATAGTTTCCAAACAATACCTTCCCAGTGGGTAGATCATTGAGGGTGTTCTTGGCGTATTCCTCATAACACTTCTTGAAACATTGAATAGCTTCATTTCTTTACCAGTTTTATTATGCGTAGTACCACTTATGTATACAATAATTGTTCAGATCTTCACTACAAGGAGCACAAGAGAATAAATTTCTCTAGATGTTTTTTCAAAGCATTGGGATTTAGGAGAAATAAAAGTTGCCCGTTAAGTATTGAATTCATAATGACATTCGTTTTTATGGTTGTGAATTCTATTTTTTTCCTGAACAATAATCTCAATTATCGCCAGGTCATAACGAATTAATAATCTTCGAAAAAATCGTGTATTTCTAGAACAATTGATGCATAATATACACAAAATATATTGGTAATTATAGAGGACACTCTTCATATTCAATAGTTTTCTGTGGGTGTTGAAAAAAGTCGAGTCGTATATAAAACTTCATACAAAAAATTTTACGAGACCAAAAACGAGACTCTCTTGTTACGCTGTAAGTGGTCCCGGTATCGTCTATAATATTTTTGAAAACGTCTCGCTTTTACGAGACGAGAACGAGACGAGACGAAAAAAATCTCGATCTCGCGTGAAGCCATATTTACTTGTCGGTTGGAGATATTTTAGGTCTTGCGGTACACATAGTGCTAAATTTTATTTTTAAATAGCTGAATTTAGCAGACGTTTTCTCTCAAACCAGTCAGAACGAGATCAGCGTGTTCACCATTTCGCAAGGCTAGCAAAAGAAAACGATACCAAACTGCACAAAATCACCCGCAAGGCTGATCTGGAGATTGCCCTAAAAGTTCATCACAATCTGTTTAGCCGTTTTGGTGTCCATAGGGAACGTATATGCGCACATCGATTCATTTATTCAGGGTGAGTCTTTAAGTTGTACATTAAATTTGACCGTTGATTCCTCTCATCAAATAAAACACTTTTTTCATTTACCATTTTTCCAGATTCACCACAGGAAAAAAGAGACAGTCTGTTGAAATTTGAAAAAAAAAATCAGTTTTTTTCTTGTAGCTTTGACATGGTTATTCAGAATTGAATGAATTTTGGAATGAAGTTTTCTATAACTATGACACATAATCACCGATTAATAGTTTTTCCCTACTTTTACTGGTTTCCTCGTTAGAAACTCGTGAATTTCTAAAACTATGAGAAATTAGCATAATGAAAGCAGACGAAGGTTATCTTGAGTAAATTTTGAAATACTCTATCCTTTTAGAAACCTAAACAATTCTTCATCATTTCTCCTAAAACGTACCGTTTTCGAGATATTCTTCATTGAATGTCATATAATATGAAAGAATTACAGGAATGCACCTGCTCTTATCAATCTGAACCTGTATAAGTTTATAATCACAGATGATCTGCTCGAATAAAGGCATAGACTGAGTATTGAGTTGACACTTTTAGATATTCAATTAAATGTTGCCTTTTTCCAAATGAACAATCAATTAAACAAAACTCATATGATGTTTCTTCGGAAGATTCGTCTGTCGTCTATAACGCCTCACGTCTCGTCGAAATGTAGAGATCCAAAGTCTATCTAATTGATCCCAGACAAGTCCCCAAAATTTAGTACTTTTATATCAATCACAATCGATTTACGCTCCCAATATTTCTTATTTCGCGTCTTTGGTTTTATTAATCCTGTCTCTAATATTTACACTTCATTTACAATATAGTAACTCGATGTAAATATTTACAACTTCGGCAGAATTTACCTTTGCATATACCGAACTTCGACAACAATCGTAATATGCTTTAACTTCGTCTATGTCAGCGTTTCTCGTGTTCAACAAAATTGCCTTAGTATATGGTAGGAAAACTCTTATCTTATTCCACTAATCTTCTCAATTCTATAATATCTACCTCGTATGTATAATCAACATTTTGAATATAGAAAACAGAAAATAATAAAGTAAGGTATTGAAGAGCTTTGGTCACTGGATGGAAGGTGGAAGAAAATGATCGGAAAAGGAAGTAGAAAGGAGCAGCAGAGATATTGTAAGTAATTGATAGATGGAATCCACCCTGAAAACTTGATAAATATCAATTAAATTATAAAATAATCAGTATCAAAAGTGATAGAATTCATCTCAGTACCTACTGTCATTACCCGTCCCACACTTCAGCTTCCTCTCAATCTCATAGGGTAGTACGCCCAAGGTATATTATGTACAGTTCGCCAGCATTTTCTTTTCGGTTCGATTTCTGAATGACATACATACTTTGAAACTAAAACTATGAAAATATCTTGGAGGTCGAAAAAAAAAATTCCAATCAACCATTACATAAATTCGTCATTCCTAGACAAAATGCATAAAATTCGAAATATTAAAATTGGTAATCACCAGTACTTACTGCCTAAGAGGGAGTAAGGAAATGGCAACAAAGCCTAAACATACTACAATTGATTATCCTAACTCTTACAAGTAATAAAGTGCTTATGAGATGCCTCCTAGTCGAAGACCTAGAATGGTTTGTATAATAATAATCAATATTTAAAATCCGAGGTGGTTCCTTGAATCTAGTTTGTTTATTATTGTTTCATAAACTTACGTTCTTACCACCCCACTCCGAAGATTGAATATGGCACAAGGCTGACAGAATAATGGACACTCAAATGATATCTCCAATCACATTAGACCAAAATAATGCATCGTCCATTATTAATGGAAAGAACGGCACTTAAACTGAGGTGGACCGTAAAAATGTTATTTTCTGTATATCGATCCCAACAACTGTGATCTCATTAATTTCCGTGAAAGGATTTCTTTGTCATTTGCGATCAAAAATTCATGGTCTTTTCATGGAAAATTATTGATCTATTGAAATTTTCAATTAGGAATTCATTAAAAGTTCAATTTGAGATACAAAAGATGCTCGTTACTCAACGTGATGGCCCGCGAATATTGGATGATGGAAAATCATTTAGAAAGTAAATAGAGGGTAAAAATAAACACGCTGCTACGAGTATCGGAACCGGCACAGATGGCGTGGCATGATCTGACAAATTACAGGTTTCTGTACAGCCGGAGCATTGTCCGTCACGCCTTCCGGATTGGTTTAAAAGATTAGCTGACGCGATAACAAAACGCAGAGATTAGGTTATAAATTAATTTCTGATTTTTCTCGATTACTCATTCGTCTCTGCTTAGACACGAAGCGATGGAAAACAATGGACGAAATAAAACGAAAAGAACCAGGTAGGCCTTCGTCGAATGATCGTGAAAAAGTTTAGCAGTTCTTATACATCAATGCTTTCAGTAATGAATCGTTTTGTTTGTGGACTGGGATGGGTATCTTCAGAACGAAAGCGGTTAGATTGTACCAAATCACGCAACATGTCGGAAGATATTTTTTGAAATCGTTTGATGGTGTATGTAATCAAATTATTGTGATGTTTTGAAATTTTATCTGGCAATCAGTTCCGCAACCAAACCTAACATTCCTACACTGCTCAACAATTGATAGGGATCACTTACTTTTTGGCGCTCTAGTTCCTCGGAACTGAGTGCTTATCAATTTGCCCAAATGTCTGTAATTTTCGAATATTTCGATGAAAATGGTCTTAAACGATTTGGTTCGACTCACTGATCAAGAATCCGTGGTCAAAATTCATTCTGTCCGGCCGTAGGCACAATAACTCTCGAACGGAATGAGCTAGAGAGTTGAAATTTTCAGAGTAGGTTGAGGGGATAAATATCTCGGCTGAGTTCGTTATTGGGCAAAATCGGACAGATGGTTTCGGAGTAACAAAAAAAAATTTTTTTTTTTACGAAACAAATTCCAAATTAATTTTTTTTTAATAAAAAGTTTTATCATAAGAATCCACTCATATTATTTTTAACTCTAACAAGCTAATACTTTCGGAGATATGATTTTTCAAAATTTCAATAATAAATCGTATTTCAACGTTGTCACAGAATGATATTATTCTATGTATGAATATGAATTGTCATAATGTCAAATGATGTTCCTGAGACATTATCGAAGAATTGTGAGCGAAGTGAGAAAAATCTCAGTTATTTGCTCCGAAATTAATTTTTCTCATAAAATTCTTACATTTCGGAACTGAACATCAAGTAAGAGATCTGAGAGTAGTGAGACTGCTTTTCATCCATAGACATGGATATAACTCTCGAACGGAATGAGGTAGGTAGTTGAAATTTTCAGAGTAGTTTAGGGAGATAAATATCTCGGTTAAGTTCGTTATTGGGCAAAATTGGCCAGATTTAATTTGATTTCTTCCATGGTGCTTTTCTCATTCTCATGATTGCTTATTTAATCTTGATAAATAAACTATTATTTGAATTGAATTTCCTTTAGGATGCAGTTCTATTATATGAATACATTGATATAATTCCCAACTCTGAGAGACCAATACTTTCGGAGATATAATTTGTCTGTTTGAACTAGAGCGCCAGAGAGCTCCTGTCCACAGGGCTTGAACCCATTTTTCTCATAAAATTCTTTCATTTCGGAACTGAACATGAAGTAAGAGATCTGAGAGTAGTGAGACTGCTTTTCATCCATAGACATAGATATAACTCTCGAACGGAATGAGGTAGGTAGTTGAAATTTTCAGAGTAGTTTAGGGAGATGAATATCTCGGTTAAGTTCGTTATTGGGCAAAATTGGCCAGATTTAATTTGATTTCTTCCATGGTGCTTTTCTCATGTAACATGGGGATATGATAGAAATGGTATAGCTTTGTCCGATTGGATGGAAGACAATGATTATTTCTTGATTTTCGATGCAAAAGATACACCTTCTTTCCATTCTTCAAGATGGAATAGAGGCTATAACCCAGACCTATGCATGGTTTCCTGTGATACTTCTTCTAAACCTATTTCAGTAAAACGTAAAATTTTAGGGGTTTTTCCGCGTAGCCAGCATAAGCCCATGTTATTAACTATAGGAAATGTGGTTCATCTTGCTCCCTGTTTGAATAAACCCCGTTGGAATTTCCAGAAGGCTAATTGGGTTCAATTCGCGAAAAAAGTTGATAGTGACATAAGATGGATTCGACCAACTTATGACAATTACTATAGATTTGTTGGTGTAGTAAAAGCTTCAGCTAAGAAATTCATTCCGAGGGGTTTCCGTCAAGAGTATATTCCTGGTTGGTCAGTTGAAGCAGAAAATTTATATAAGGATTATCAAAATTCCCCAACTAATGAAAAATGCGAGAAGCTAATAAATTCGATAAATACAAGTCGTAAGGAAAAGTGGAATAGTGTAGTTTCCGATATGAATTTCACACATTCGAGTAGGAGTACATGGGATGTTTTGAGAAAATTAGGGGAGGCTACCCCTCTAACATTGTCATCTTCCAAAATTGATCCTGAATTGATTGCTCGTTGACTAGTTGATGTTTCCAATTCGGTTGAAATTTCAAAATCAAAAATCAAGAATATGAAGTATAATTTGCACAAATTTAGGACATCATCTTCATCTATAGACAGTATCTCGAATATATTCAACTTGGATGAATTAAAAGCAGCACTTAAATGCACTAAATCTCGAAAAGCAGCAGGATTTGATGGAATTTATCCTGAGTTCATCAAACACTTGGGCAAAAAAGCCTTGTCCGGGTTATTATCATTCTATAATAATATTCTGAATACAGGAAATATTCCAAAAGAATTCCGCAAAGCGAAAGTCATAGGAATTTTAAAACGTGGAAAGGATTCTTCTGATCCTAGCAGTTATCGACCTATTAGTCTGTTGAGTGTTCCTTTTAAAATTTTAGAAAGATTGATTCTTTTTAGGATTGAATCGTCTGTAGAAGACGTTCTACAGAATTGCCAGGGGGGCTTCAGGAAAAATAGAAATTGTTGTGATCAGGTGCTTAGTCTAACTACATATATCGAAACAGGTTTCAATAGTAAAATGAAAACAGGAACAGCATTTGTGGATTTGTCGGCAGCATATTACACGGTATGGAAAGATGGTTTGATTTTTAAACTTTATACTCATTTAAAGTGTGGCAAAATGGTTCGATTACTCGAAAATATGCTCTCGGATAGAAGGTTTCGTGTTTTTATTGATAATAATAGTAGTAAATTCAAGAATTTGAATAATGGTCTCCCACAAGGTTCAGTTTTAGCACCTCTTCTTTTCAATTTATATCTGTGTGATATTCCTGCTACTTCGTCTGAGAAATTCATATACGCTGATGACATTGCCCTTGCATTTCGTCATTCTGATTTCGAAAGTATAGAAAATAATCTCTCTGCAGATTTAGATATTCTGAAAAAGTACCTATTTCAGTGGCGTTTGTGTCCGAATCCAAATAAAACTGAGGTTTCTTCCTTTCATTTGAACAATCACCAAAAATATAGAACATTGAGTGTAACTTTCGGTGATTCTTTCTTGAGACATAATTTTTATCCTAAATATCTAGGAGTGAAACTAGATTCATCTTTAAATTTCAAAGCCCATTTAGATGACTTGCGTCTGAAGTTGAAAACGAGAAATAATATTCTACAGAAATTAGCTGGTACTTCATGGGGTGCTGATGCAGCTACTCTTCGAACGGCAGCCTTAGCCTTGGTTTTTTTTTTTTTTTTTTTTTTTCTGCCGCTGAATATTGTTGCCCTGTCTGGTTTAATAGTGCTCATACTCAAAAAATTGATGCACAGTTGAATTCATCTATGCGAATCATCACTGGAACTATTAGATCTACACCTATTCATTGGTTGCCAGTTCTTTCAAACATTGTCCCGCCCCACATTCGCAGGCAGACTGCTGTTTCAAATTCTTGGAATAAATTTCATTCTTTTCCGAATTCATTTCCGATTATCTCCTACATTCCAGGCAATAAGATTCCGAGATTGAAGTCACGAAACCCTTTATGGTCCAACTGTTTTCTTAATTCGAATAAAAGTGACAAGGAAGTTTGGCGGTCTGAATGGATTTCTTGCAATTTATTCAACAAAGATTTAATTTCTGATCCTTCAGATAGAGTTCCGGGGTTTGATCTTCCAAGGAGAATATGGTCTATTCTGAATCGTCTAAGAACCGGTCATGGTCGTTGCAACAGCATGCTTTTCAGGTGGAACTCAGTTGAGAGTCCTAGTTGTGAATGCGGGGAAGCAGAGGAAACCATAGATCATTTAGTTAATAATTGTCGCATATATAGATTCAAAGATGGTTTTAGGGCTATTCATAATGTTTCTGAATCTTTTTTGGAATGGGTAGCGAGTTTCAAATCTATTTAATGAAATATAGAATATTCCATTTTAATTTGTTCGTTTTCTCCCTTTGTTTTTTCCTTTTCCAGATTGGGTTTCGGACCTTGGAGAATCTTCTCTGCTTGTTGAAGGAAGAAGCGATAATGAAGAAAAAGATGCCCTTCAATATTTAATATTTCAGCATATTTTGTTAACAAAATCAATTTTCATAAATCACAACACTAACGGGGAGATAGGGTTTTTTTTGCTGAGGTTTTTTCCCTAAGCTCTAGTATCATATTATATCAAATAATATGGTACCCCGTTACACTAACCTCTGCTAACACTTCTTTCATACACATGCTTTATTGTTAGATACAAAACAAATTGTAATGCTCAAGTTCAAAAGAATATATATATATATATATTATCACGATTGCTCATTTAATCTTGATAAATAAACTATTATTTTAATTGAATTTCCTTTAGGATGCAGTTCTATTATATGAATACATTGATATAATTCCCAACTCTGAGAAACCAATACTTTCGGAGATATAATTTGTCTGTTTGAACTAGAGCGCCAGAAAGCTCCTGTCCACAGGGCTTGAACCCATTTTCTAAATTTATATCTGAATTATTCGCTCCAAGATTATAAATTAAGTCAGATATAAGAGTATTTTCAGTTGATAATATGGTTCACTTGAGAAAAGAATGACAAAATGGAAAGTTTGAGAGAAAAAAAGACTTTATTAGGAACACTCAAAATTCTGTGTTTGAATAACATAATCATTTTATGATGACACCACAAGAAGGCTGAAGTTTCGGTTAAGCTAGTACCTAGTTGGCCCCCCACGAGCTCGTCTCAAGCATTCTACCTTACGAGGCATACTTTCAATCAAACGATTTATAAAATTTTGGGGCAAATTCGTCCAAATATCCCGTAAAGCGTTAGAAAGGTCCTCCAGGTTATTGATCGGTTGTTCTAAGGTTGACAATTGTCTAGACATCTCAGACCAGACATGTTCGATGCAATTCATGTCTGGAGAGCGAGCTGGCCAGTCCATCCTATCAATAGCATGAGTTTCTAGCGCTTCATTAACCAGACGACTACGGTGTGGACGGGCATTATCGTCAATTAAAATGAAATTCTCGCCCAAGGCAGCCGCAAACGGAACAATTATGGGTTCAATAATCATATCGTGATATCTCTGGCTGGTCATTGTGGTGTTCTGCAGAACAACCAACTCTGTGCGTTGGTTCAAACAAATGCCTCCCCATACACATATAGAACCTCCGCCAAAAGCTGTTGTGGGTACCATAAACTGTTCTGCATACCTTAGACCTCTTTCCCTCCAAGCAAGAATACGTCCATCGGAGTTGACCAAACGAAATCTAGACTCATCCGTAAATAAACATCGGCTCCAATCTTCAACTGTCCAATTGCGGTGCTCCTCAGCCCATTGCCGTCGATGAACCCGGTGTTCCCTATTCAAACGGGGATGTTGTACCCTCCTACGTGCTCTCAAACCACGAACATGTAGTCGTCGTCTTACAGTCTGGTTCGAAATTAGAACTCCTGTTGCAACTCTCAGTGATCTATTGAGCCGCGACGCCGGGTAAGTGGGATTTCTCCTAGCATTGAGGACCAAAAGACGATCTTGGGCAGCTGTTGTACTGCGCTGCCGACCTCCCCCATGAACATAAGCTACTGAGTCGTTTTGGATGAACCTATTCCAAGCCCGACTCACGACACTTTGCGAAACATTCAACCGCCGGGACACTTCTCGCTGGGACAAACCTTCCTGTATCCACCGTATGATTTGATCCAGTTGCACAGGAGCCAAACGTCTTCTCGGCATGACTGATAAGCTAATATTGTTCTCATTTCTTCAATTATTGTCACCTTATGTGTTTGAACGAGAGAAAAAAACAGATTTAATAACAAATACCACATTGCTTTTCACTCCACATGTAACAGCCTACAGATAAAAATCGATTTTGTGAACAAGAGCCGATGAAGTGAGGAAAAATTTGATTAAATCAACTCAAAACATCTTAATTTTTCCTTAGAGAACATATAATGTACAGATATTCACGAGATAACTTGAAAAAAATACAAATGAAGAGAAGATCATAAGTGATCCCTAGCAATTGTTGATCAGTGTATTATTTTTGGCGCTCTAGTTCCTCGGAACAGAGCGCTTACCAATTTGCCCAAATATCTGTAATTTTTGAATTTTTCGATGAAAATGGTCTCAAACGATTTGGTTCTACTCACTGATCAAGAATCCGAGGTCGAAATCGATTCTGTCCGGCCAGCCCGGCCAGCCAGCCTTAGGCAAGATAACTCTCGAACAAAAGGAGTTAGAGGATTGAAATTTGCAAGGTGGGTTTGGAGCGTAAATATCTCGGACGAGTTCTTTAATGGGCGAAATCCGTCAAGTGGTTTCGGAGTTATGGCCGATTTTAGTAAAAATATTTTTTATAAATATTTCCGAAACCGATCACTCGATCTATCTGAAATTTAGCGTCAAATTGTAGAATCATCACCTCCATACGCATGTGAAGTTTTGTATTGACCAGGTTACCGCAAAGTGTCAAAACAAAATTTTAAAATGAAAAAAAAATATATTTACAATAACTCTTGAATGGAATAGGCTAGGCAGTTGAAATTTCCAGAGTAGATTAGGGAGATGAATATCTCGGTTGAGTTCGATATTGGGCAAAATAGGCCAATGGTTTCAGAGTAACGAAAAAAAAAATTTTTTTTTAAGCAACAAATTTCAAATTCAATTTTCATTTAAGATGCAGTTTCACCATAAAAATCCATTGATATCATTTTCAACTCCCACAAGCAAATACTTTCGGAGATCTGATTTTTCGAAATTTCAATAATGAATCGTACTTCTATGTTTTCACAGAATGCTATAATTATTCTAGCTAAGCTTTATTATATGATCTGTGTTCATACTCGTACATGTCATCCTGTTCTATAAGAGAGAGTCAAATTCATTTCAGCTATTTGAATTTGATTTCTTCCATGGTGCAGTTCTCATTCTCAGATTGTTCATTTAATCTTGATAAATAAACTATTATTTGAATTGAATTTCCTTTATGATGCAGTTCTGTCACAAGAGTACATTGATATAATTCCCAACTCTGAGAAACCAATATTTTCGGAGATATAATTTGTCTGTTTGAACAAGAGCGCCAGAAGGCTCCTGTCCAAAGGGCTTTTTACCAATTTTAATTAAAATATACTGCTCCACAAAAATCAATGAGGTTCAGAAATTTTGAGACTGTTTCAAAAGCTTCCATTTTTTCGAAAATTATAAATATGTGAAATTTAAATATTTACTCACTTACATAAAAAGCAATATAAATAGCAACGTGAAATAATGGAATAATATTGTGAACTTGTGACTTGCTCTATATAAAACTCGCATTCATGGTAGCATCAAACACCAACAAGTCCGTCCATTGAAATTAATGCCTCCCCAAATTGTACCACCTTTGAACGGATGAACTTCCTGAACCGATCTGGGATTTCTGGTCCCATACCAGAATACGCCGACTATCCGAAAACCGTCCATATCTCGACTCATGTGTGAACAATACAGACCTCCATTGATCGTTCCAATTCACGTGCTCATTGGTCCATTCCAATCCAAGTCGCATAATATGCTATAGCCTCTACTACTGTTCCCAAGTCGCAGCAGTTAAACTCGGAGCTACTAGAGCTCGGGGATCCGCGGTCTAGCTTCAGTGGAGATTAAAGTGGATTCCAAAAGGTAACCTAGTAAATGGGCGCCAGGCAAATTTAATTCTCCCAGATACCCCAGCGTGATGTAATGATTCCTAAATTTACCATAATAATATTCACGCTAAAAACAAACAATTTATTCCAGTAGTTTACAACCCAGATATTTAGATTAACAAGAAAACCACTGTGAAACCCTGAGTTGGGTGCGGCGGAAATTGTACGTAGATATGCCTCCTTGATTCGAATACGCGTCGCTTGAGCTCAGATGCATCCACGTTTTTATCTATGATCATATACGATTAACACAAATCTTTCCCCAATTTCCGCTTTACAACTATAGTAATTTATATAATTTGATGATATTATGTTCAGGTCGTATATAGCAGGTAAAGATATAGTTCGAGATTTTTTTCCAATAACTTGCGTGCTGGCTATTCCTATTCCGTCAATCCACCCCGGTATCCTGATATCCTCCTCTATACCTATTCCTGAACGTAGTATTACGTCGATGGTCTCACAATACTGTCCTCTTTCCCTCTGTGCTCGTAATCTGCAACCCTGGATTGGATGTCCCACAGCGTTGTTTACTGACAACCTTGTATATACTCGGGATATGCATCCCTGCGTTGGCTGTCTCACAGCGTTACTTATTGACCACCTTGTATATAGTCCAATGCCTCAGTTCTACTCTTCCTAACATAAAAACCCCTGATAGTCGGGGTGATCTTGTATAAGTTTGCTTCAAAACTAAATCGGGCCGTGCCTCCACCAAATAATTCTTCAAGCACACAGCAATGCTCTGTCAAAGTCGCCAAGAACAGTCACGTGGTCAACTTGTATTTGCAAGAGGTCTTTAAATCCTCTTTCGACATAAGTGAAGGTTACCTGTTTTCTTTCCAAATCAAACCAATATAACCCTCACTCTTAATTCGATTTTTGAAACTATATCCAATTAAGAAGATTCCAATAATTCTTACCAAGTTTCGAAAATGCGTATAACCAAATGCTTCCTTCGTTGAACTTCCACAAAATGGACGAACTTATCTCACCGACCTCGACTCCGACAAAATTTCAGAACATCAAAACGAAACAATGTTGCCAACCAATCCGGTTCCCGGAACACAATTACCCATGCGTCGCTTGGTACTACTGAGACCCAACCTCAAATTCAATGTCAATACAATCGACAAATTTATCGCCAGTAAATCATAAACAAACCTCTGCCTGGATCAATAAGGAACTTTACAATGCGACTTCGACCACTAACTCATATTAACTAAATCATATTATGATTTCGAGTTAGTGGAATTCTTCTCGCAGGTCGAGAATGTAGATTAACGTCTCGAAGTCTTCGACGAACTGTTTCAGTTGACACCAAAACACCAGTGGCGTTTAAAATGCGCTGTTGCATGATTCGACAAGTACTCAAAGGCAAACAAAACAAAACACAGTCAGAAACTGTTCTTGTGCAGGAGTGGTATATCTTGGGCGTCCACTTCTCGGTCGTTGGGTCGTGTTTTCAGTTTCTCGATATCGATGGACGAGCCGGGAAACTACGCTAACTTGAAATAAATTCACAACATCTCTCTAATTAAGTCTTGCCGTGATCATAACAATAGCCCTATTGGCTTTATCCGCACTAAATTTGCGTTTAAGCATTATTGTAAAACAATTTTTCAGAGTCTGAATCAAAGTGATTGTAAGAACGTAAAACAACAACTGATCCAAAATTCTCAGAAAAGCAAACGACAAGAACTTGCCTGAAACTGAAAAAGTTATCAAACAAGGAGAAAAAAAAACATTCAGCTGTAAAAGACTAATGGTTTGATTATATCCCTGTCTGAGGAAAGCCTAAAACATACCCATGAAATGTAAATATTTACTGTGGATGAGCCTCAGGGCCAACTAGAGTGGCAGAATACTTTTCTCTGAACAGTAAACTGCTAATACCATTTTTATGTGAAATGTCAAATAAATCTTGGAGCAGAACGTATGCTGCTAGGTGGTTGCTCTAACATCCAAGTACCACCTGATACTTCTCAGGGAACCCCATTGGTCCCAGCCAAGTATCGCAAGTTAGAAGATCAAGATCTACAAATCATCTTTGACCACTACCTTGGTAGTACAGCCCTAGCTCAGGGAGAGGGGAGAAGGATTGACCGTAGGCCGAATTGGAAGAAAATTTCAGGACTCAGCCGAGACAGTGCTTTCTTAGTAACAGAGTTTTCTGCACCTGGAACAGCCTGCCCTCTGACGTGGTCGGGAGCAGTTCTACCAATAGTTTTAAAAATGGGTTCGATGGATGGCGCAGCTCTCATTGATCATACGCATGCACTTTATTTAATTCTCTTTTCTCGTTTTACTTTTGTTGCGGTTTTTTTCATATGTGATGGTTTTGTACACATCAATTATTTCTTTTGAGTTTATAGGTGTAAATACCTCTACTCTTAATTTAAATAATAATAATAAATAACGTCGAAGTGGTGCAGCCAAGAGCGATGGACGTTAGAATGCTTAGCGAAGTTGATTCCTTCTTAGGCGTAAAACCTTATTAGACGTGTGTGAAAAGAAACTGTTAGACGTATGGAGACTGTTAGGAACCTCAGTAATCGTCGATATTTGATGGTTAATTGATCACGACGGTGAAGTTGAAGTTTTTAGAGTTATGTAAATAAACCTATACATATTAGCCAGTGTTCTATTTAATCTGAGAGTGTAAATGTAAAATCATTATCCACTAGATAATGATAAAAATCCTACATTATTGATGTGAAACTAAAGCACTGTTGGTGCTCAAATAAAATGTAGTTTTATTCTCACGGGATTTTGCTTTTATTTAAATCGATTTATTGTTGAATACGAGGGGACCAAATTTAAAGAAACAACTTTTTTTGGAAAAAAAGTTGATATAAGATTCGGAATATAATGATAGTTTGGTTATGCTGGATCCATAATTCAGTTGACTGTCAGTTATGAAAATGTGGTTGTGGAAAGGAGTGTAGTATTATGGTCTATTCTATTTAAACCCCTGATTTTCTCACGTCAGGGTGAATAAATCTGCATAGGATCATCTGAAGGCCATACTCAATTCTATCACTCAGTCATAGTGCATCTATTTGGAATGAAGAATACGTTCTTCGTGACTCTTTCTCAGGTGTATAAGGACGATTCGGTAATGCTTTAATTGTTTTTCCTGTGACACCTCCCCTGCGAATAAATGTGCCTCCTAGTGGCACTCCCATGATACAGTTTTTTTGTGATAACTTCCGAAAGACTCAACCGATTTTGATAATTTTTGGAATTTGGTTAATACAAATAACAGTAATGATTTTCTTACAACATCTTTCCATAAGTCTTCAAGACCGTCAGGGACGGACTGACCCTAGCACTTAATGGTCAGAGACTTTTGTTTGGTTGGGGATATCGTTGAAATTCGTCCAATAATTCTGCAAAAAAAAGGTATACTCGTGCAACATTGAAAAATGCACCGTTTTCGGTTTACGACCATTTTTGCGCGTATGTTCTGGGGAACATCGCGTTATCATTTTGCCAAATGTCTGTAATTTTTGAATTTTCTGCCGAAAATGCTCTCAAACGATTGGGTTCAACTCTCTGATGAAGAATTCGAGGTCGAATTTCATTCTGTCCGGCCGGCCGGCCGTCCGTGGCCTCGATCACTTGAGAACGGAAAAAGACAGCGACTTTCAGGGTAGGTTGCGTATCGCAATAATGGGCATAATCAGCATAATGATTTCCGAGTAATGATTTTGTTTTCAACCAATACAAGTCCGATCGAATTGAAGCTTGGTGAGTAGTTGTAGAATGCAAAACGGAGGACATACAAATATACCATGATAAATTCGATTAAGAGTGTTCAATCCAGAAGAATTGACAATAAAACATACGCGCAGAAGCTCCTGACGTCACGTCAGTGCTTGAACCAATTTTTATGATTGGGTATCTAATTTTTCACGAATATTATAAGCTGTTTATTGTTGATATGGTTACTAAAATTTCCCCTATCTGTGATTGTTCATTTATCTGGAACTTCCCTCAAATGTTTTGATATTCAATCATAGAATTGGTTCAAGCCCTGTGGACAGGAGCTTTGGCGCTCTTGTTCGAACTTTGACAAATCATATCTGCGAAATTATTGGTCTCTGGGAATGATATAAATGGATTCTCACGATAGAAATGCATCATGAAAGAAATTAAATTTATAAAGACCGATTCTCCCCAATAACGAACTCATCCGAGATATTCATTCCTCAAATCTAATCTGAAAATTACATTAAATCAATTCAAACTTATACAATATTAGAGTTTTGTTTTTACTGGAGATATTCTGTACCCAATCATCATATGGATTATCCACGGGCATTATAATATCACCTTACAAGTATAATATCATATGATCTTCATAATTCTACGATAGCTGAGGTTCTTTCATTGGTCATTTTGCATTCAATCATAGTTTTGTTTTCTAGAACAGGAGGTGTATTTTTTATCATGAATAACGAACCAGTAATTTTGACATTCGAATTTACCATGGTAAATTCGAATTAAGAGTGTCCATTACAGGAGAATGGACAATATAATTTACCATGGTAAATTCGATTAAGGGTGTCCAATACAGAAGAATGGAAATAGAAAATACGCGCAAAAGCTTCTGACTTCACGTCAGTGCTTGAACCAATTTTTATTGATTCAAATTCGGAAAATTACCAGAATAGGTTGGGTCGTTCGGAAGTTATCACAAAAAAACTGAATTAAGGATTACCATTTGGAGGCACATATCTGCGCAGGGGGCGTCGTAGGAAAAAATGTTTAGCATTCCTGACTCGTCTTTGTATACTTCATTTACACCTGAGAAGGAGTCACGTAGCGCGGGGACAACCTGTATTATTCAAATATTAATTTTAAGGATGTTCTGGGCAAAACTTTAAACGGTAAATGATTCCATCACAAGCTATAGGTAGCCTTGGGTAGTCTTGCTTATACATGCTTCGAGCTCTGAAGGACGGTGCTTGAAATTTTCATTTCGGTTTCTGCACTAACAAAAACAACTTCATCGGATATTATTCTACGCTAATTTCATTCGACCAACTTCGACTGACTTGGTACCTGAAATATGGATTCGATATAAACACAACGCTCTGTTATTGTATCCAACTTCGAGAGCCTTCCTGTATGTTCCCAAACCGAAAGATAACATCTTCCAATTTGAACTTGCCATGAAGTGACGGTTGATTTGCTACGCAACCCGACGAACACCCATCCCAATTATTAGTGAATGTTATGTGAAACAGCTTTTCAGTTCCTAAAATAGTACACAAACTCGAACTATTCAAGAGGGTTCAAGTGTATAAGTAAGGGAGAAGAAAACGCCGTACAAATTTGGATAACTTGAAATCTTGAGTAAGTTTTTGGCGCTCTTGTTCCTCGGAACAGAGTGCTTATCAATTTGCCCAAGTGTCTGTAATTTTGGAATTTTTGGCTGAAAATGGTCTTAAACGATTTGGTTTGACTCACTGATCAAGAATCCGTGGTCGAAATTGATTCTGTCCGGCCGGCCATCCGGCCGTTAACACGATAACTCTCGAACGGAATGAGCTAGATAGTTGAAAATTTCAGAGTAGGGTTGATGGATAAATATCTAGGTCAAGTTCGTTATTGGGCGAAATTGGTCTAATAGTTTCGGAGTAACAAAAAAAATATTTTTTTCAAATTACAACTTTTGAATTAAAATTTTTTTACGATGCAGTTTCGTCATAAGAATCCATTGCTATCATTTTCAACTCTAACAAGCTAATGCCTTCGGAGATATGATGTTTCAAAGTTTCAATAATACATCGTAAGTTCTATGTATTCACAGAATGTGAACGCAGAATCTGTCTGTGATCACTATTCATAAATGTCATCTTTTCTAGCTATTAGAGATTGTCAATTAATAGTTGTTATTTTCTCTTGGAAAGCAAGTATTCGATTCTTGAATTTGTGAATATATACAAGACTGTTTTGATGAAGTTTATGGAGGCAATAGGAAAGAAGAACATAATGGAATCATCAAAAGAAATTACTGTTCGTTGACCACTGAGGTTAATATTACCTTTTACTTCCTTAAATAGTGAGACATGTTCCTATACGCAGTATAATCATAATGTTGCTCGCAAAAAAATACTAAAATATGGATCTACATTTGTGTACCAATCATTTTTTCTTGAGTTAAGGTTCATAATACAGAAAAGAATGTGTTAGTGGTATGAACTATTGAATTTTAAATTATGAAAAGAGGATAGTATTTTATTAATATATTTTGAACTATTGAAATAATTTGTTCGTAATCCACTACCTACTCAAATATCAGGAATAAATGGACAATCTGCTATGATTGTCTCCAGCCTTGCTCTAGACATTTCGATGATACTTTCCTCAGGTATTTCGAGTTGTGAAAACTATGCACCGAGTGTAAGTTACTAAGTTGCAACAACCCATGCCACGAGGTTAAATCATTGCAGATTGCACATTTAATCTTGATAAATAAATTTAATGAAAATTTTTGAAGCATTAAGGCATTGAAGCATTGTAGATTGCTGTTTTTTTTATAAGATAATTTTTGAAGCAGACAACTTTTTAAATTTAATTTCTTTCATGATGCATTTCTATCATAGGAATCCATCGATATAATTCCCAACTGTGAGAAACCAATACTTTCGGAGATATAATTTGTCTGTTTGAACAAGAGCGCCAAAAAGCTCCTGTCCACAGGGCTTGAACCAATTGTTTTTACAACTAGTGATCCATGTGCCGACTATACGTTTGGTGGTTCAGAGGCCATCAGCATTTTTGGGTGCTGTAAGAGATTTTTCAATATAATCATGAATGATGCTCCTTGAATGTTCTTCTCTGTATTTGTGTTCTATAGAATTTTCATATTCTTTTTCTTCTGTATCGGTTATGACAATTCATCTTTGTTAAGTTTGATTACTTCGAGTTTATAGATTAGTCTCAACTCTACTGTGATAATAATAATGATTATAATAAAAGGTGAGATACAGACGAGGCGTATTTCAAGAAGACTCGCTAAGCCCGTTATTGTTCTGCATAACACTAATACCATTAACAACTGAGTTGAGGGAAAGCAGAATATGGTGCAGGGCCGGGCCAACAGGCAGAAGGGAACATCCAATCTCACATCTCCTGTACATGGACGACTTAAAACTCTACGCTCCTTCCAGGGCAACACTACAACAGCTATTGAATATCGTTACCGAATACACTTCAGCAATAGGAATGTCATTTCGGTTGGACAAATGTGCTGCTTTTCATCTAAGAAAAGGTAGAACTGAAAAGACAGGAGAAAATATCTAGACTAGAATAGAATCTATAAACTAGAAGGGGGAATAGGCATTCGACTCCTGGAAGACGGAGGAACTTACACATTTCATGGAATGAAACAAAGAGACAACCTAAATCTAGGATGCCTTAACAGCCAGAAATTCCAGAATTGTCAGAATAGCTGCATCAACAAAAAATAATTCTGAATCTTTTCTTTAAGTGTCTGCGAATGAATCTGATTTAGACTCCGAAACGTTACGAAATTTAGTTGTTTCATCATTGATGTTGTGTCGTTATTGTTTGTTAGACAGCATTGTTCAATGTATATTGCTTCTGACAGATATGTTGTGTTTAAGACGCAGAAGCAACTCACAAAATAATAAATTTTTATTTAACAGATATTTTTCATAGTTTGGGAGAGAAAACCCAGAAAGTAACCATTTAATAATATAGGCATATGTACTTATTATAATTATATCGTGAAATTATAGTCAAGATGTTTTCTTTAATTTAATAATGCTATCGATGCAGGTTTCTATCTTAAAATTGAAATTTTGAAAAATCATATCTCCGAAAGTATTACCTTGTTAGAGTCGAAAATGGTATCAATGGATTCTTATGGTGAAATTGCATTTAAAAAAAATGAATTTGAAATTTGTTATATAAGAAAAAATTTTTTTTTGTTACTCTAAAACTATCAAGCCGATTTTGACCCCAAAGAACTGAACCGAGATATTTATTTCCCAAACCTACTCTGAAAATTTCAACTGTCTAGCTCATTCTGTTCGAGAGTTATCGTATATACGGCCGGCTGCACAGAATCGATTTGGAACACGGATTCTCGATCAGTGAGTCGAACCATAACATTTGAGATCATTTGCATCCAAAAATTCTAAAATTACGGACTTTTTCCGAGGGCCAAGAGCACCAAAAATAAACATTTCATTCAAGCTCTTTTTCGATTAAAATTGAATGGAAATATCATATTTAAGTATTTAAATCTCCAGCTGAAACACCATGTATATTATTTTGTGCATGGAACCCGCACAATAAGATTAATTTCAAATGTATCTGCTCGGCATGAAAAAGTTTTTACCAACTGAAACGATATCGATTCGAAATTGTGGGATTCCTGTGAAGTAAAGCAGTTTAGATATCAAGAAAATTCATAGAATTCAAGAGAACGTATTCAAACACATTTGTTAACCAAATAAAACAACATTTCCTGTATGAAATATTCCAAAGGAAACAGGCGCTTCCATCTAGAGCAACGCCAATTCCATATAAAAATATGAAATATTTATGACTTGATCAGAAATCGTAATTCAGGCAACCATCCAGTCGGGTGAACATCGATATAACGAGTCTCTGGGGATGGCCCATAAGAAACAAGAGAGAACTACGGTTCTTCCTCCGCAGCCATGATAATAAAACAGGTCCATTACCACACTAGTGAAATTTTAATACCTGAGTTTATTCTGAACGGATTTTCCGAACTGGATGACAACAAATCGAATTTCTCCAATGATGACGTAAACATCCTTCTGGCGTAGGTCAGCAGGGAATTAAGTTCGAATGTTATCGCATAAAAGTCTTCATTTCCCATATATTTCGTGATTGTGAATAGAGGTTTGATGAGGTTAGAAAATAGTGTACGAACTTACTTAGAGGTAATACAGATACATTTAAGTGTTAATACTTGTTCGGGAGCTTACATGAGAATTAGGGTTTCACACGATAGCGAGATTTTTCTAGTCTCGTCTCGTTCTCGTCTCGGAAAATCGAGACGAGAGCTCAAGTTTTTATTCGAAAAATTTGAAAAGATCTATATATTTTACAAACTATCAACTCCTGCGACTATCTGTGAAATATTTTATTGTAAATTACAATAATTCTTTCACATTTGTATTTCAACTTGTTAACTGTTCTTATGACTTCTTATATTAACGTATCCCTTATCATATATATCTACCCTTGCAGACTTTTATATTTTAGGTTTGAATGTGTTTTTGCGCGTATGTTCTGGGGAACATCGCATTATCATTTTGCCCAAATGTCTGTAATTTTCGGATTTTTCACAGAAAATGGTCTTAAACGATTGGGTTCGACTCCCCAATGAAGAATTCGAGGTCAAATTTGATTCTGTACGGCTAGCCGACCAGCCATTGCCACGATAACTTGAGAACAGTAAGAGCTAGCGACTTGAAACTTTCAGGGTAGGTGGCGCATCCCAATATGACGGACAAGTTCGTTAATGGGTATAATCGGCCCAATGGTTTCCGAGTAATAATTTTGTTTTCAACCAATACAAATCCGATCGAATTGAATCTTGGTAAATAGTTGTATAATATAAACCTAAGCACGTTTGTGAAATTTTGTTAGAATTGTATCAGTAGAAAATTAAAAAAAAATATTAAAAAATATGTTTTATGTCACGATAACCTGAGAACTGCATGAGATAGCGATTTGAAATTTTCAGGTTAGGTTGTGCATCTAAAGCGACATTTGAGTTTGTTTGTTATGCACTCCATAACTCAAAAAATAAAAACCGATCCAATTTAAACATGGCTATTAGATTGAGAATGCCAACGCAAAAATTCTTGGAAGATTCCTGAAAAATATAGACCCGATCGAATTGAAGCTTGCTAACTAGTTGTAGAATATCGACATAAAGACGTGTGTAAAATTTTGTGAGAACCGTGTCCCTAGAAAATTTAAAAATAAAACGAAAAAAAAATTGTTTCAAGCACTGACGTGAAGTCAGGAGCTTTTGCGCGTATATTCTATTGTCCATTCTCCTGTATTGGACACTCTCAATCGAATTTTACAATGGTGAATCCTATTGTCCGTTCTCCTGTATTGAAGAATACAGGAGTATACAGGAGAACGGACAATATAATTCACCATGGTAAATTCGATTTGGAGTGTCCAATACAGGATAATGGACATTAGAACATCCGAGCAAAAGCTCCTGACTTCACGTCAGTGCTTAAACCAATTTCTTAAGTTTAAGTTTTTATTCGAAAAAAACTTGTTCACTGTTATCATAACTTCTTATAGTAACGTATCTCTTATCATAATTATCTACCCTTGCAAATTTTTATATTTTAGGTTTGAATGTCTTTTTTGCGCGTATGTTCTGGGGAACATACGCGTTATAGTTTTGCCCAAATGTGAAATTTAATTCTGTGGTGCCGTCCGGCCGTCCGGCCGTTGCCACGATAACTTGAGAACGAAAAGAGCCAGCGACTTGAAATTTTCAGGGTGGGTTGCGCATCCCAATACGACGGACAAGTTCGTTAATGGGTATAATCGGCCCAATGGTTTCCGAGTAATAATTTTGTTTTCAACCAAAATAAATCCGATCGAATTTAAACTTGGTGAATAGTTGTAGAATATAGACCTAAGCACGTTCGTGAAATTTTGTGAGAATCGTATTGCTAGAAAATTATTAAAAAATTATTAAAAAATATTTTTGTTGTCACGATAACCTGAGAACGGAAGGAGATAGCGGCTTGAAAATTTCAGGTTAGGTTGTGCATCTGAATGCGACATTTGAGTTTGTTTATGAGCATAATCGTCCAAACGGTTTTAGAGTTATAGCCATCTAAAATTTTCTGAAATTTGGTAGTTTTTTGTTCCTCATTAACTCGAAGAATACAAAACCGATTGGATTCAAACATGGTGAATAGTTGTAGAATATAGACCTAAGCACGTTTATGAAATTTTGTGAGCATCGTATCGCTAGAAAATTATTAAAAAATTATTAAAAAATATTTTTGTTGTCACGATAACCTGAGAACGGAAAGAGATAGCGGCTTGAAAATTTCAGGTTAGGTTGTGCATCTGAATGCGACATTTGAGTTTGCTTATGAGCATAATCGTCCAAACGGTTTTAGAGTTATAGCCATCTGAAATTTTCTGAAATTTGGATATTTTTTGTTCCTCATTAACTCGAAGAATACAAAACCGATTGGATTCAAACATGGTTATTAGTTGTAGAATGCCAACGCGAAAATTTTTGCAGAATTTCGTGAGGATGGTATAACTAGAAAATTAAAGAAAAAAAATAATTGAAAAAAATTCTATATATCATAAACTATTCGTCCGGCATGGCTGAAATTTTGGGAGAGCCTGCAGAACCTAACTCTACTGCAGAATTCCAAGTTTGAACACGATCGGATCTATATTGTTGGAGAACCGAGCAGCCTTTTGTGAGTTCGGTAGGTGGATGCGAATCGTCGTATGATATGTTGTCTATGGTCGTATTTTTGCGAGAACCTCCAAAAATAAAATATGAATGTCATGATGACATATTATTATACATATATATTCATGGTAAAATCGTGTTATTTCATCACAAATCTATAGGAGATTAGATGATAGCCCTACATTAGTGGTCAGACCTGGTTTTGAAAGAGATCCTCCTTAGGAGGAGGCAACTAAATATTGAAGGGATTTCTATGAACAAGAGTGAATATCTTTGAGGAATTGAGAGGCGATTCTTCTTCAAGAGATCCATGTGCCTTCAGAGGAGTATATTTGCGAGAGGGGACCTTTGAATTTTGCAGAAGGCTTCTGATCTTGTAAGGTGAGAGGCTCATTTGTGGATATTAAATCTCGTGATGGGTAGAAAGGAATTCTAGGCCAGTTTTTCTATCACTAATGAGAATATATCTTTATGTAATAACGGGTGATTTTTTGAGAGCTTTTGGATTTGATTTGAAAAAAATTGGTTCAAGCACTGACGTGATGTCAGAAGCTTTTGCGCGTATGTTCTATTGTCCATTCTCCTGTATTGGACACTCTTCTTAATCGAAAAAAAAATTGGTTCAAGCACTGACGTGAATCAGGAGCTTTTGCTCTTCTTAATCGAATTTACCATGATGAATTCTATTGTCCGTACTCCTGATTGGACCCTTTTAATCGAAAAAAAAATTGGTTCAAGCACTGACGTGAAGTCAGAAGCTTTTGCGCGTATGTTCTATTGTCCATTCTCCTGTATTGGACACTCTTCTTAATCGAATTTACCATGATGAATTCTATTGTCTATTCTCCTGTATTGGACACTCTTCTCAATCGAATTCACCATGATGAATTCTATTGTCCATTCTCCTGTATTGGAGACTCTTCTTAATCGAATTTGCCATGATGAATTCTATTGTCCAGAATGGAGCCAGGAGCTCTTGCTTGCATGTTCTATTGTTTACACACCTCTATTGGACACTATTAAACGAATTTACTATCGATATACCTATACCGTTTTCTCGGTATTCGATAAATGAATCAATTTCACACCTTTGTAATGACAGACTTCTGTAACGGGAGAATCACATATGATCACAGAAATTTTAACTTTTACTTATGTATTCAATTGGAATTGAAATATGAAAAAACTTAGGCTTCATGTAACTCCAGGATACGATATTCACGAAATTCCTCCAAAATTAGTGGGTCGACATCGAGTTTTAATTGGATCAGATTTGTATATTTTGAGTTATAGGACAAATAACAACAAAATTTTAACTCCAAAACCATTGGGCCGATTATTCCAATTAACGAAATTAAACGTCGTATTCGGATGCGCAACCTATACCCTAAAAATTGTAAGTCGCTATCTCTTCCCGTTCTCAAGTTATCGTGAGATACCTACATAATATTTTTTCGTAATACTTTCAAAATTTTCTAGTGGTACGGTCCTCACATAGAATTTCACACACGTCTTCATTTCAATATTATACAACTAGTTACCTAGCTTCAATTCTATCGGATCTGTATTTTTTGAGTTATCGAGAAAATAATATTCCAGATGGGTATAGCTCCGGAACCATTGGGCCGATTATGCCCAAAAATGAAATTAATTCTCCCATTCGGATCCGCAACCTATAAGCAGCAGGACTATATCTGGCCTTATGGCGTGGATATCGCGGGTTGATGGGATAGCATAGTTCCAGTAGATGCGAGCTCTAGCATTTTCTACCATGGCGTCATTTTCCTGAGGTACATATGGCAACACTGGTTCGTTTTTTATACCACAAACTTCCCTCAGATAGAAGCAAAGAATTCGGAGTGCTGCATTGTGTATTTCTATGTACCCTGATAGAGCAGATGCAAGCAGACAGGATGTGCATAACAGTTTCCTGTAGGCTGTGGCATGCTCTGTAAGTTGTTGGGGTGTCCATTTTCATGATGTTCTTTTATACCATCTTGTATTTATCACTTCATCCTAATGAGCTATAACAAATCTGTTCGTTTCCGACTTCAGCCCAGCTGACTTCAACAAGGCCAAGGATTATTCTTCTGACGGACCCTGGTCTTTGAAACTGCTGAAATATGTGAAACGCAATTTTTTACTAATGTGATCTTCGAGTAGTGTCTACAGTTGTGCCTGTCTCATCACTCTATCTATATAAATAACAAGCGTCCAGCTACGTGCTTCACTACGTATAAAGTGGAATAATGAAAAAATTTAATTGGAACATCAAATTCATTTTTTCAAACGAAAAAATATATTATTAATTGCTAGCTACCTATTTTATAACTCAATCCAAAACATTTGGATAAACAATTTTTTTTGTTTTTCCATTTTGAGCATGAATAAACAAACGGCTGAGGGTTTTTCATTTTCGATCGTTAGTTTTCTGCTTAATGTTTGAATATTTCAAGTTTTTTTAATGAAAAAATCCGTCCGATCAAACGGATATTCATTATAGATAGATAGATTATAGACTTAACAAAAAGATCCAAATCCCAAGAGACGTTTACTGGAGTAACTCTCCTTCATGTTTTTCATTGGCTAAAAATGACAAAAAAAAATTAAAGAGAAATCTATTTCGGACGATCCGAGATTCGATCCCGCCGCCACGCGAGGCTCGGAAGGCTCGGCAGCTATAAATTCCCAATCCAACGCCTCAGGTCACTCGGCCACGTTGCCTACGTCAGTCAACTTCGATTATATACCAAATAAAGATTCTTAGTATTCGGATGATTTCCGTCTTTCGACTTTCAGAATATTGCCAATCCTGTCAAGCGATCGATCGAAGTCGACTACTAGTTCATGTTTCTCGCATTCCATTCTCGATTCCAAGATTTTCGAGTAATTCCGCTCGTCATTCAAATTCGATTTGACATTTCTCGTCGTTCGTTCAGACCGAAAACGTCGACCTTGAAGGAGCCGTGTTGAAATTTGCCACAGAAATACGTGAAACGTCAGAATTTTGTCGATTTTCGAGAAAAGTCAAATTTTTCTATCATTCTTCCGGGGAAACGAAAGAGAGGATCTAAAAAGGGTCTCTGTTACGTCTTCGCGTTCCCGCAAATACCGCCGTTCCGAACGCCACCGTTCCCCCGAATTCCTTTTCACAATTTTGCTCCGTTTGCCAACATCGGTGTTTTTTCGCCTTTTCGCGATTTTTTTTCAAATACACCCTCATCTTTTCGCTCCGAAAACGCGTCTACGAAACTTCCTTATAATTCCTCGATAAAACCCTTCGAAATTTCTCCCAAACCCCCCTCCTAATACTCAAAAAAACATCACGTTTATGGTAATATTTTCAAAAAGTTTCCTTTGATAAATGAAGAACCGCTCAACCGATTTTATGCAAACTTTGGTTTGGATAGGTGAGCCCGTTCTTGAGTTATAAAATTTCAACGAAAAGTGGCATTGATTTTTGGCGCTCTTGTACCTTGGAACAGAGTGCTTTTCAATTTGCCCAAATGTCTGCAATTTTCGAATTTTTGGCTGAAAATGGTCTTAAACGATTTGGTTCGACTCACAGAATCCGTGGTCGAAATCGATTCTATCCGGCCATCTGGCCATCCGTTGACACGATAACTCTCGAACGAAAGGAGTTAGAGGATTGAAATTAGCAGGATAGGTTTGGAGCGTAAATATCTCGGACGAGTTCTTTAACGGGCGAAATTCATCAAGCAGTTTCGGAGTTATGGCCGTTTTTAGTAAAAACATTTCTTATGAATATTTCCGAAACCGATCACTCGATCTATCTGAAATTAAGCATCAAATTGAACAATCATGACCTCTAGACGCATGTGAAGTTTTGTATTGATCGGGTCACCGTAAAGTGTGAAAAAGAAAATTAAAAAATTTTTAAATTTTGTTTCTACAATAACTCTCGAACGGAATTGAAATCAAACTAACTAGCTTGCCCGTTACTAGCTCAGTGACTTATGCTAGCAAGTTTGTTTTCCGCCTAGGAAACATCTTACCTAAGTAAAATGCCTCATAGAGCGCCTAAGTAAAAAATATACTATTCCTGAATGTATCCCAAATCGTTGATCTGATGGTAAAGATAAAACCTCTTATTCCCTATCTATATATTCCAACTTTACAAATAAATATTTCAGTAATATACACAAGGATCAATGGTAAGTCTGAGATCGATGAGGCACTTATCTTTGCAGTCTGGGTTCGATAGATGAGGAAGGGCCGTCCAAAATGTCACATGTAGATGTACGTTCTCTCCGGAACAAAGGTACGTCGGTAGTAAGGAAGTTGTCTTCAACTGTTATTCCAGGACTAAGTTGTTCCTATTAGATATTCCACCAGATATATGCTCAGGTATTAGATATTCCACCAGATTTGTGCTCAGGTATTAATGTATTCCACCAGATTTGCGTTGAGGTATTAAGATATTCCACCAGTTTATGCTCCGGTACCAAGAGAGTTCTCCAGATTTTAAGGTCGTCTCTGAATGTCCGGAACTAAGAAAGTCGTCTCCGGAACTAAGAAAGTTATCTCCAACTGTTCACTCCGGAACTAAGAAAGTCAACTCCAATTGTTCAATCCGGAACTAATAAAGTTGTAATCCAAATGTTCACTCCGGAACTAAGAAAGTCGTCTCCGGAACTAAGACGCCTTTTAAATAGACGTATTGTAAGAAACAAATAAATTTCCAATTCACACGATTATAATGGATTACGATAGTACTTTAATTTGCTAAACTCTCTGGCGAGATGTTAACGCTTTGACTCTCAGTACTCGAAAAGAAAACAAAGATGTCCGCTTGAGATCGCGTGACGCTGCCGATCGTGCGCATGCGAAACATAAACCCTATCAACGCGCTGGGCGATACATAGAATCTAGGCAAGGCGTTTGTGAGTGTGAATTCAAGCTGCCCGTAGAGAGTTTTTCGCGATTAAAATGGTAATCAATGGTGGAGCGTTTTGTAACGTTACACACACCACTTACCGGGGAAAAAAAATTTTGAAGAAATTTTTTTTTATTAAAGGAATAAAATGCCAAAAATTTTGTAATTTTGAAAAATGAGGAAGAGAAAAATTTTTTAATGATAAACGCGAAATTGAATTTGTTGAAAGAAAAGTTAAACTTACAGGCCACACAGCATAACTGTATCATAAATATAGGTGAAGTTTATACGGTGCACAAAGAGAGATCAAAACTCAAAAAGAAACGAGTTTAAAGTTTGCGGAACTAGCAGTGGGTTGACAGTTGTTCGTCACCCAAGTCGAGCAGTGCGATTAAGCGCAATCCAGATAAGCAAAATCCTCGTATACCCGACGTTCCAACAAAACCTCACAACACCGATCTGTAACATAGATGTACGACACAAGAGAAAAGGTTAAAAGCGCCGTTTGACGCTGAAGGCCATTTCCATCGGAAAAGGGTCGAGAGCGTTGCGGAGCATACGCTGTCGGCCGACTAAACGTCGCACATGCCCAAGCATTAACTAAAGTCAATGACGAAAAGAATTATTTATTTCTCGAAATTTTCGAAGGAATCGGGGTTGAGAAAAAATATTAACATCTCAAATAAAAAGAGAATAAGTGCATAGAAGCTCCGGAAAACTAGTCATCATAGCCTCCGCATATAATAAAAAAGGTGAACCACTCAGTTCGAGACGAGAACTGAGTGGCCAGGGCATGGAGGTTTATGGATTGGAAACACCTCCATAAAGTTAGCAGAGCCACTTGCGAAAATTTCAATGAAACCTATTGCATTAATTGTCGAATATTTGTCGAGAATTTGTCGTGAAAGAAAAAAATTTGTCGCGCGCTTAGTTTTTTTTATATGGGGTGGCTCTGCTAACTTAATATTAAGTTAGCAGAGCCACTTGCTTCAATTTCAATGAAACCTATTGCATTAATTGTCGAGTATTTGTCGTGAATTTGTCGTGAAAGAAAAAAGTCTGTCGCGCGCTTAGTTTTTTTTATATGGGGTGGCTCTGCTAACTTAATATTAAGTTAGCAGAGCCCCTTGCAACAATTTCAATGAAACCTATAGCATTAATTGTCGAGTATTTGTCGTGAATTTGTCGTGAAAGAAAAAAGTTTGTCGCGCGCTTCGTTTTTTTTGTATGGGCTAAATTAATATTTGGCTAAAGGGGCCACACACAAATCACGTACGTTGGTTAATCGTATTTTTTTTCAATCAGAAATGAGCTGAATAATTGTCGAACGACCCAAACATATTCGTCGTGACAGAAAAAAGTTTGTCGCGCGCTTAGTTTTTTTTATATGGGGTGGCTCTGCTAACTTAATATTAAGTTAGCAGAGCCACTTGCAACAATTTCAATGAAACCTATCGCATTAATTGTCGAGTATTTGTCGTGAATTTGTCGTGAAAGAAAAAAGTTTGTCGCGCGCTTCGTTTTTTTTGTATGGGCTAAATTAATATTTGGCTAAAGGGGCCACACACAAATCACGTAAGTTGGTTAATCGTATTTTTTTTCAATCAGAAATGAGCTGAATAATTGTCGAACGACCCAAACATATTCGTCGTGGCAGAAAAAATTTTGTCGCGCGCTTAGTTTTTTTTAAATGGGGTTGCTCTGCTAACTTAATATTAAGTTAGCAGAGCCACTTGTAAAAATTTCAATGAAACCTTTTGCATTAATTGTCGAATATTTGTCGTGAATTTGTCGTGAACGAAAAAAGTTTGTCGCGCGCTTCGTTTTTTTGGTATGGGCTAAATTAATATTTGGCTAAAGGGGCCACACACAAATCACGTAAGTTGGTTAATCGTATTTTTTTTCAATCAGAAATGAGCTGAATAATTGTCGAACGACCCAAGCATATTCGTCGTGACAGAAAAAATTTTGTCGCGCGCTTAGTTTTTTTTAAATGGGGTGGCTCTGCTAACTTAATATTAAGTTAGCAGAGCCACTTGTAACAATTTCAATGAAACCTATTGCATTAAGTGTCGAATATTTGTCGTGAATTTGTCGTGAAAGAAAAAAGTTTGTCGCGCGCTTCGTTTTTTTTGTATGGGCTAATTTAATATGTGGCTAAAGGGGCCACACACAAATCACGTACGTTGGTTAATCGTATTTTTTTTCAATCAGAAATGAGCTGAATAATTGTCGAACGACCCAAACATATTCGTCGTGACAGAAAAAATTTTGTCGTGCGCTTAGTTTTTTTTTTAATGGGGTGGCTCTGCTAACTTAATATTAAGTTAGCAGAGCCACTTGTAACAATTTCAATGAAACCTATTGCATTAATTGTCGAATATTTGTCGTGAATTTGTCGTGAAAGAAAAAAGTTTGTCGGGCGCTTCGTTTTTTTTGTATGGGCTAATTTAATATTTGGCTAAAGGGGCCACACACAAATCACGTACGTTGGTTAATCGTATTTTTTTTCAATCAGAAATGAGCTGAATAATTGTCGAACGACCCAAACATATTCGTCGTGACAGAAAAAATTTTGTCGTTTGCTTAGTATTTTTTTAATGGGGTGGCTCTGCTAACTTAATATTAAGTTAGCAGAGCCACTTGTAACAATTTCAATGAAACCTATTGCATTAATTGTCGAATATTCGTCGTGAATTTGTCGTGAAAGAAAAAAGTTTGTCGCGCGCTTCGTTTTTTTTGTATGGGCTAAATTAATATTTGGCTAAAGAGGCCACACACAAATCACTTAAGTAGGTTAATCGTATTTTTTTTCAATCAGAAATGAGCTGAATAATTGTCGAACGACCCAAACATATTCGTCGTGACAGAAAAAATTTTGTCGCGCGCTTAGTTTTTTTTAAATGGGGTGGCTCTGCTAACTTAATATTAAGTTAGCAGAGCCACTTGCAACAATTTCAATGAAACCTATCGCATTAATTATCGAGTATTTGTCGTGAATTTGTCGTGAAAGAAAAAAGTTTGTCGCGCGCTTCGTTTTTTTTGTATGGGCTAAATTAATATGAGCGTGCGATAATCTTTTTTCTGTCACGACGATTATGTTTGGGTCGTTCGACATATTATTTAGCTCATTTCCGGTTGAAAAAAAATACAATTAACCACTGTACGTGATTTGTGTGTGGCCCCGTTAACCTAATATTAAGTTAGGCCATACAAAATCAACGAAGCACGCAACAAACTTTTTTCTTTCACGACAGATTCTCGACAATTATTCGACAATTAATGCAATAGGTTTCATTGAAATTGTTGCAAGTGGCTCTGCTAACGTAATATTAACTTAGCAGAGCCACCCCATATAAAAAAAACTAAGCGCGCGACAAACTTTTGTCTTTCACGACAAATTCACGCCAGTTATTCGACAATTAATGCAATAGGTTTCATTGAAATTGTTCCAAGTGGCTCTGCTAACTTAATATTAAGTTAGCAAAGCCACCCCATTTAAAAAAAACTAAGCGCGCGACAAACTTTTTTCTGTCACGACGAATATGTTTGGGTCGTTCGACAATTATTCAGCTCATTTCTGATTGAAAAAAAATACGATTAACCAACGTACGTGATTTGTGTGTGGCCCCTTTAGCCAAATATTAATTTAGCCCATACAAAAAAAACGAAGCGCGCGACAAACTTTTTTCTTTCACGACAAATTCACGACAAATACTCGACAATTAATGCGATAGGTTTCATTGAAATTGTTGCAAGTGGCTCTGCTAACTTAATATTAAGTTAGCAGAGCCACCCCATATAAAAAAAAACTAAGCGCGCGACAGACTTTTTTCTTTCACGACAAATTCACGACAAATACTCGACAATTAATGCAATAGGTTTCATTGAAATTGTTGCAAGTGGCTCTGCTAACTTAATATTAAGTTAGCAGAGCCACCCCATATAAAAAAAACTAAGCGCGCGACAAATTTTTTTCTTTCACGACAAATTCTCGACAAATATTCGACAATCAATGCAATAGGTATCATTGAAATTGTTACAAGTGGCTCTGCTAACTTAATATTAAGTTAGCAGAGCCACCCCATTAAAAAAAAACTAAGCGCACGACAAAATTTTTTCTGTCACGACGAATATGTTTGGGTCGTTCGACAATTATTCAGCTCATTTCTGATTGAAAAAATATACGATTAACCAACGTACGGGATTTGTGTGTGGCCCCTTTAGCCAAATATTAAATTAGCCCATACAAAAAAAAACGAAGCGCGCGACAAACTTTTTTCTTTCACGACAAATATTCGACAATTAATGCAATAGGTTTCATTGAAATTGTTACAAGTGGCTCTGCTAACTTAATATTAAGTTAGCAGAGCCACCCCATTAAAAAAATACTAAGCGCACGACAAAATTTTTTCTGTCACGACGAATATGTTTGGGTCGTTCGACAATTATTCAGCTCATTTCTGATTGAAAAAAAATACGATTAACCAACTTACGTGATTTCTGTGTGGCCCCTTTAGCCAAATATTAATTTAGCCCATACAAAAAAAACGAAGCGCGCGACAAACTTTTTTCTTTCACGACAAATATTCGACAATTAATGCAATAGGTTTCATTGAAATTGTTACAAGTGGCTCTGCTAACTTAATATTAAGTTAGCAGAGCCACCCCATTTAAAAAAAACTAAGCGCGCGACACAATTTTTTCTGTCACGACGAATATGTTTGGGTCGTTCGACAATTATTCAGCTCATTTCTGATTGAAAAAAAATACGATTAACCTACTTATGTGATTTGTGTGTGGCCCCTTTAGCCAAATATTAATTTAGCCCATACAAAAAAAACGAAGCGCGCGACAAACTTTTTTCTTTCACGACAAATTCACGACAAATATTCGACAATTAATGCAATAGGTTTCATTGAAATTGTTACAAGTGGCTCTGCTAACTTAATATTAAGTTAGCAGAGCCACCCCATTAAAAAAAAAACTAAGCGCACGACAAAATTTTTTCTGTCACGACGAATATGTTTGGGTCGTTCGACAATTATTCAGCTCATTTCTGTTTGAAAAAATATACGATGAACCAACGTACGGGATTTGTGTGTGGCCCCTTTAGCCACATATTAAATTAGACCATACAAAAAAAACGAAGCGCGCGACAAACTTTTTTCTTTCACGACAAATTCACGACAAATATTCGACAATTAATGCAATAGGTTTCATTGAAATTGTTACAGGTGGCTCTGCTAACTTAATATTAAGTTAGCAGAGCCACCCCATTTAAAAAAAACTAAGCGCGCGACAAAATTTTTTCTGTCACGACGAATATGTTTGGGTCGTTCGACAATTATTCAGCTCATTTCTGATTGAAAAAAAATACGATTAACCAACTTCCGTGATTTGTGTGTGGCCCCTTTAGCCAAATATTAATTTAGCCCATACCAAAAAAACGAAGCGCGCGACAAACTTTTTTCGTTCACGACAAATTCACGACAAATATTCGACAATTAATGCAAAAGGTTTCATTGAAATTGTTACAAGTGGCTCTGCTAACTTAATATTAAGTTAGCAGAGCCACCCCATTTAAAAAAAACTAAGCGCGCGACAAAATTTTTTCTGCCACGACGAATATGTTTGGGTCGTTCGACAATTATTCAGCTCATTTCTGATTGAAAAAAAAATACGATTAACCAACTTACGTGATTTGTGTGTGGCCCCTTTAGCCAAATATTAATTTAGCCCATACAAAATAAACGAAGCGCGTGACAAACTTTTTTCTTTCACGACAAATTCACGACAAATACTCGACAATTAATGCAATAGGTTTCATTGAAATTGTTGCAAGTGGCTCTGCTAACTTAATATTAAGTTAGCAGAGCCACCCCATATAAAAAAAACTAAGCGCGCGACAAACTTTTTTCTGTCACGACGAATATGTTTGGGTCGTTCGACAATTATTCAGCTCATTTCTGATTGAAAAAAAATACGATTAACCAACGTACGTGATTTGTGTGTGGCCCCTTTAGCCAAATATTAATTAAGCCCATACAAAAAAAACGAAGCGCGCGACAAACTTTTTTCTTTCACGACAAATTCACGACAAATACTCGACAATTAATGCGATAGGTTTCATTGAAATTGTTGCAAGTGGCTCTGCTAACTTAATATTAAGTTAGCAGAGCCACCCCATAAAAAAAAAAACTAAGCGCGCGACAGACTTTTTTCTTTCACGACAAATTCACGACAAATACTCGACAATTAATGCAATAGGTTTCATTGAAATTGTTGCAAGTGGCTCTGCTAACTTAATATTAAGTTAGCAGAGCCACCCCATATAAAAAAAACTAAGCGCGCGACAAATTTTTTTCTTTCACGACAAATTCTCGACAAATATTCGACAATTAATGCAATAGGTTTCATTGAAATTTTCGCAAGTGGCTCTGCTAACTTTATGGAGGTATTGGAAACCAAAACCACTAAAAGACTCCCATCATCCTGTGTCGGTTTCAGCGAACACAAGACGATGTCAATTCCGAGAAGGCAAAAAAAAAAAAGAAAAAGTACTAAATCGGTAAGTTCACAGGTGAAAATCGGAAGATGACGCGTATAATCATTGTAAAACAATACCCACACGAGCCAAATTCCGAGATCACCTAGCGAGGCAGTCAAAATCGGTAATAATTGACAATGTCAATAATCAGGCAAGGGAAGAGATACTTGCACATCCTGTGTGAACACAAGCTGATGCCAAGTGCGGAAATAGCGTTAGGTAATAGTTGTTATAAGGTTAAAGCAGTCATTAGACAAAGACAGGATCTAAGACGTGTAGATATAAGAAGAGGTATGTGTCGACTCATCGACAGGTAAGATAGTCTACACGAATCAAAACCTGAGATCATCCAGACTAAGGTACTCAAAATCGGTAATAATTGGCAAAAATCAATGGGGGATTAGGTAAAGATATTTCTTCCTGGAGCATTGAAGGATGACGAGTGGCACGATGCAGACAAAAAATTACAAAATTAAATTTTCCTTTATAGGACGAGGAGTGTGATGCACTGTAAGAAAAAAAATATCAGGTTAGGTACTATCGATCATATTCTGAGGCGTCTCTCCAATTTCCAAAGCTCAAGATTTACAGCTAATTTATTTCACAGTAGATGTTAAATGTGTATGTGTAGATGATCTAACTAATAATATCAAGAGATCACTTCCCAACCCAGCCTCTCCTATGAAGTGATAGGTACTTAATATTTGAAAATAATGAAAGTTAAATTAGAGAAACAGCTCAAAACCCCGGAAATGCGTAGGGAAGAAAAGATAGGTTTGGGCGCCAGCGATTAGGAATCGCGAATTAGGTTCTTTATAAGGTAACGGAAATAGGGATAGATAATAGGAATAGGTAATAGGGATAGATAATAGGAATAGGTAAGTTAAGGAAAGAGGAGTGTCCGTCTGTCGGTACAAACAACAACTGTATCCAAAGATACGACCAAAAGAATCTCTACGAGACTCACAGATTTAAGAAAACTTCAAAGTAAGTCACGAGCTACGCTCAAATTTCCAATAAGGTACTGCATAGCCGCTCTAAACTTTAAAAAATTGATGGGCAGAAAGATACGGTAATTGCCGTCAGGCAGAAAAAGATACGATAATTGTCATAAGACACGATAAACGGTAAGTGCCATAAGACATAAGAGATAAGATAGCTGTCAAATTGAAATCTTGAGAAAGCTTCAAAGCAAACTGCAGACTACGCTCAAATTTCCAATCAAGGTACTGCATAGCTGCTGTGAACTTCAAAAATGAATCTCAACCCTCATGAAATTGTCAGGTAAACTAGAAAAAAATATATATATATACATTTGTACCAACTAGACAGACACTTGCCTTGCGATAGAGGAAGGAGGAAAGGTATTAGGAACTCAAGATACTAAAAAAAACAATCATCATCCCTATCCTGAATCATCTCCACTTTCGTCACTTTGTGTAACGTCCAATTTAATATGTTTTACGTGAAAATTGCCAAGATCTTTTCCACTCGTCAATTCATAACTCAACTCGTGAGACTTCAAGTTGTTGGGATTCATGATTCAGTTATCCAGATAACAATGAGATGAAAAAGCAATAAGGTAAAAGTTGAAAGATAGTTCAAACATAAAAAAAATAATGAACTCGAATCTCAGACCCACGACGAAGTCACCCTCACCATCAGAAAAACGGCAGAAATACACCCAGGAAAAAATATCACTCAAAAAATAGGTTACTCGAGCCCCACACGTTGGGCGCCAGTGAAATCAAACTTACTAGCTTACCCGTTACTAGCTCAGTGACTTATGCTAGCAAGTTTGTTCGTCCGCCTAGGAAACATCCTACCTAAGTAAAATGCCTCATAGAGCGCCTAAGTAAAAAATATACTATTCCTGAATGTATCCCAAATCGTTGATCTGATGGTAAAGATAAAACCTCTTATTCCCTATCTATATATTCCAACTTTACAAATAAATATTTCAGTAATATATACAAGGATCAATGGTAAGTCTGAGATCGATGAGGCACTTATCTTTGCAGTCTGGGTTCGATAGATGAGGTAGGGCCGTCCAAAATGTCACATGTAGATGTACGTTCTCTCCGGAACAAAGGTACGTCTGTAGTAAAGAAGTTGTCTTCAACTGTTATTCCAGGACTAAGTTGTTCCTATTAGATATTCCACCAGATATATGCTCAGGTATTAGATATTCCACCAGATTTGTGCTCAGGTATTAATGTATTCCACCAGATTTGCGTTGAGGTATTAAGATATTCCACCAGTTTATGCTCCGGTACCAGGAGAGTTCTCCAGATTTTAAGGTCGTCTCTGAATGTCCGGAACTAAGAAAGTCGTCTCCGGAACTAAGAAAGTTACCTCCAAATGTTCACTCCGGAACTAAGAAAGTCAACTCCAATTGTTCAATCCGGAACTAAGAAAAATGTAATCCAAATGTTGACTCCGGAACTAAGAAAGTCGTCTCCGGAACTAAGACGCCTTTTAAATAGACGTCTTGTAAGAAACAAATAAATTTCCAATTCACACGATTATAATGGATTACGATAGTACTTCAATTTGCTAAACTCTCTGGCGAGATGTTAACGCTTTGACTCTCAGTACTCGAAAAGAAAACAAAGATGTCCGCTTGAGATCGCGTGACGCTGCCGATCGTGCGCATGCGAAACATAAACCCTATCAACGCGCTGGGCGATACATAGAATCTAGACAAGGCGTTTGTGAGTGTGAATTGAAGCTGCCCGTAGAGAGTTTTTCGCGATTAAAATGGTAATCAATGGTGGAGCGTTTTGTAACGTTACAGAATGAGCTAGGCAGTTGAAATTTTTAGAGTAGGTTAGGGAGATACATATATAGAATAGGTTCGCTATTGGTCAAAATAGGCCAGATGGTTTCGGAGTATCGAAAAAAATATATTTTTTCAACTCACCAATTTCCAAATAATTTTTCTTATAAGATGTAGTTTTACGATAAAAAATCACTGTTATCATTTTCAACTACAACAAGCTAATACTTACACAGAGAGAAAGTATTATTCATGTTTGACTTATCGACTTGTTAACCACTTGTCAGTTGAATATAAATATTTCCAATTTGTGATTAACGTTATTTATTACATGCAAAATCAACCCGCCAAATTTTCAGCTTTAAGAAAAAAATTTCGAATGTTAAATAATTTTTCCAGGTATTTGTTGAATAAAAACAAATTATCTTTGCATAAAATAAAGTATTTTTGATGGACTTCCGATTGTTGGTCATAACCAATTCTCATAGTGCTCAGTAATATTGGTTTCTTCTTAATAAATATATCAATACGCAAAAAATATTTGTTTCTCTTGAACCTCGGTATCTTTATAATGAACTTATAGAAAATAATTAGAAATGGAATGAAATGAGAATATACCCAGTAAGATACGCTTGTTTACAGGAACGATATTTCGAAGAACTTTCTAGTCGCATTTTGTCACGTGCACCAAATTGACCAATGAACATTAAAATAGTATAAAGTGGGAGACTAGACCACCTATCAGGACAGGATCCTCACAACCGCAAATTGGCGCGAACCGCGCGAGTCGTAACGGGTAGTTGGTAGTTCATAGTTCATTTCAGTTCTGGGTTCTCATTACTTATATTAGTTGAATTATTTTTTAATATCATTCATACATTCCTGATATAACTATCGTAATGAGTTAATGTTTGGTTTTGTTCAAGATCCTTTTTCTACATAATAAGCACATGGACACTCAAGCAACCACCCTTTTGGATACAATGTCCGCAACAGCCACAAATCCGATAAACATCTTACTAAACAATTGGGGCTTGGAGCATTTGTCCAACAAATTTCACGGTAAGCAATTTTTGAGTATTTTGTTAATTTCAATATGTTAATTTTGATGCCAACATACAATTTCACTTCAACTAACATTCATTTGCTGGTATATAACATGAAACATTTCCATTTAGCATATATTTTTACAACTTATATATGGTTGTTCAGAAGTAACATCAAAATGTCATCATAAATGGATATGATGTTTCCATTTATAAATGCTGATATATATGAAGGTATTTAGTGTGGTGTCTTCTTCAGTTCAAGCAGACACCATTTTGATTGTTCTTGTAGCTGGAGTCAATTTGTTTTGTTAACTACACGGTATGTACTCAAATTATTTTTAAATACATATTACTTATATAACAAAGATGAGGTCATAACAATGACATAAAATAATTGAATAAGTAAGAACCTACTTATATTTCAAAATAGTTTTTATGAATTTGGGTAAATACCTACCTACTTGCTATTTTTGTGTGATAAATTGATGACCACCTAGACTATAATATCATATTTAATACAAACTTGCATACCTAGGTTTACATATATGTATAATATTACACAGTAAAGTATGCATACTTAATGAACTGATGCATAGACTGAATTGTTATGTCATCACAATAAAACTTCTAAAGAAATATGTTGTACATTTATGTTTCTTTTTTTACAGACGAAGGAATTACCCTCGATATATTGAAGGATTTTATTGAAGAAAAACATCTCTTGGAGTCGCTGGTTCCAAGAATTTGTGACCGTTTAAGACTGGTTCAAAAAGCAAAGGATTATTTTCATGCAGGAAAGGAACCAGAATACACAGTGATGAAAGTCAATTAAATGTATATATATAAACAGTGTCCGCCAAAAAGTTTGCTTCGAGAGAAAAGTTTTTTAGCTGTGTTGTATTGCAGAAAAGTATGTATGTATGTATTTTTGTTTTTTGTAAAATGTTTTTTTATGTCTGCAATAAATATTTATGTTCAGTTTCATTTGATATTTTATTCATTTATTTACATCATACCTGAACTCATAAGAACTTTGATAGTATTTATTTATGAGTTTTAACAGGGTTATGAGTTCTGGCCAAAATTAATCATAAAATAAAAATAATATTGGCAAAATATATGTAGCTAAAATAGTTTCAGTTTAGATTTTCACTGAAACTATTATAGCTACATATATATCTTTGGCCAATATTATTTTTTTATTTTATGATTAATTTTGACTAAAACTCATAATCCGTCTCTGTTAAACTAGCCACGTCAAAAAAAAAATGTTGTATACCTTTTCAAAAGTAAAATACAAACTTATCATTTATTTAGGATAAAAAAATATTATCATACCTGGAAACATAACAATGTTTTATAGAACTATCTGAGGTACAATATAAACTGATCGTTTGTTCAAAGCAAAGAGAATTATGATGTGACAAAATATATCGATATTATGGAGCCATTTTCGAGTACAATACAAACTCATCATTTATGTCACATTATCATTTATATATTGGGTTTATGAATATATTTATTATACAATATGTGATAAGTTCGACGTAAACAAATATGTTGCTGCTTACAAAGAGATATATGTTATTAGAAAGCTTAACAGTGCTACTCAACAAGATATGATTGTTTAATATACAACAAATCATTTATTCACAGAAGTTTAGCATTTCAAACGTTAGTGTGAAACTTACGTAAGTTGGGACCTATTCAAAGCTGATATTAGTTTGTGATTACCTGATTTTATTAACCACAAATAAACGTTTCTCTCAGTGTACGGAGATATGATTTTTCGAAATTTCAATGATGAATCGTACTTCTATGTTTTCTCAGAATGCTATAATTATTCTATCCATGATTTTTTATATGATCTGTGTTCATACTCGTATATGTCATCCTGTTCTATAAGAGAGAGTCCAATGCATTTAAGCTATTTTAATTTGATTTCTTCAATGGTGCAGTTCTCATTATAAGATCGCTCATTTAATCTTGATAAATAAACTAATATTCGAATTGAATTTCATTTATGATGCAGTTCTATCATGAGAATACTTTGATATAATTCCCAACTCTGAGAAACCAATACTATCGGAGATATTATTTATTTGTTTGAACAAGAGCGCCAAAAAGCTCCTGTCCACAGGGCTTGAACCAATTTCATATATTTAGATTTAATGTGGTTATGTTTATTATTTCATATGATAATTCTGGTCAGCAGTTCACTGAGCACTCCCCTTTGTTTGATTCGCAATTCCGCCACACTGTCGAATCCGACGAGCATATTGAATAGAGGTTCCGTGTTAATTTCCCATTTCCCTCTAGCCAGTATTTGAACTATCCACCCAAAATCGCCAATCACGCTTCAGAGGAGAACAAGAGAGGTAGAAACTTTTCTAGATCTCCACGAAACCGAAACGGAAGTATACGCTCCCATCGCGAAAACGTTCCCAATTTTTCTTTTTTATTTTCGCGAAGAAAGAATATTTGTATTGATTCGAGGATAAGCATGGTATCGTGACTCATGGTAGATATCAGCGTAATTACTTTCTTTCAAACCGTACTTTTTTGTTCGAGCTTCAGTTCCAGTTCTATCCAATAAGACCAATAGCTTCAACATTCTACTCGTTCCTTTGTCGAATCAGTTTTCTTTCAGAAGTGAACTTTGTAGCCAATGTTTGTATTCAAGATAGCTTAATTGAAAAGCGAAGAGGAGAGAAAGACAGTCGAGTTGAACTCGAGGTTTATCGATCTTGAAGAAGGCACATATCACGTAAAGTTTCCACCCTTATTTATCCAGCGGTGAAACTTTTCGGTTAAGGTTGGGGTCCGTAAATATTTTCATTATTTTATTTCATCCATCCAGTTTTCTGTCTCCACTTTGGACGAGCTTATGCTATCGCCCACTTGGGGAAGTAGTTTTCTCTACAAGATCAGTTCGAGTTTGCGTTCCCATATCTCGCTTTGGATGGATTCATATAAATTTTGTCAACGAACACAATAGTTATTTGTGTTATTTGTAGATACAAAATGTTTATATTTGTTGCGCGATGCATGAAGTTAGCGTCTCCAGAGTAAGTCGAGAGCGAAACATATATTTTTGTGCGTATGCTCTGGGGAACATCGCGTCATCGTTTTGACCAAATGTCTGTAATTTTCGAATTTTTTGCCGAAAATGGTCTCAAACTATTGGGTTCGACTCCCTGATGAATAATTCGAGGACAAATTTGATTCTGTCCATCAGGCCAGTCGTCTGGCCGTTACCACTATAATTCGAGAGCGGACAGAGATAGTGACTTGAAATTTTCAGGGTATGTGGCGCGTCCCAATACGATGGACATGTTCGGTAATGGGTATAATTGCCCCAACGGTTTCCGAGTGATAATTTTGTTTTCAATCAATACAAATCTGATCGAATTGAGTAGTTGTAGAATACTAATCTAAGGACGTTCGTAAAAATTTTTTGAGAATCGTATCACTAGGAAATTGAAAAAAAAATAATTGAAGAATATTATTCATGTCACGATAACCTGAGAACGGAAAGAGATAGCTACTTGGATTTTTCAGGTTAGGTTGTGCATCTGAATGTGACATTGGAGTTCGTTTATAGACATGATCCGCCAAACGGTTTAGGAGTTATACATATCTGAAATTTAGTTGTTACTTCCTCAATAACTCGAAAAATACAAATCCGATCTAACTTAAACATCATTATAAGTTTTAAAATGCCAACGCAAAGATTCTTGCGAAATTCCGTGAGGATCGTGTAACCAGAAAATTTTTAAAAAATCATTGAAAAAAATTTTATGTCAGAAACTATTCGTTCGACATCGCTGAAATTTTGCAAGAGCCTTGCCAGAATCTAACTCTACTATCAAGCTTCAAGTTTGAATACGATCGGATCCATATTATTGGAGATCCGAGCAGCCTTGTGTGAGTTCAGTAGCTGGATGGGTGAGCGTTGCCTCGACAACTCTCGAACGAATGGAGATAGGGACTTGCAATTTTCAGGATAAGTTGCACATCTGAATAGGAGAGTTAAGTTTGCTGTGGACCATAATCGGCCTAACGGTTTCGGAGTTATACCCACCTTGAATATTATTTCCTCGATAATTCAAAAAATACAGAATCAATCGAATTTAAGCTTGGTAATTAGTTGTAGAATATCGACATGAAGACGTGTGTAAAATTTTGTGAAACCGTACCCCTAGAAATTTGTTGAAAAATTTACGAAAAACAAAGTCAAGAGCTTTTGCGCGTATATTCTATCGTCCATTCTCCAGTATTGGACACTCTTAATCGAATTTACCATGGTAATTTTTATTGTCCGTTCTTCTGTGTTGGTCATTCCGAATTTACCATGGTAAAGTCAATTTAGAGTGTCCAATACAGGAGAGTGGACTCAGCCCTAATTTATTTTGCCTGGTCCACTGGATATTTGGAAAAATTTTTTTTTGCTTTCTTCTTGTTTCACCACTTTTTTAACTTTAAAGTGTAATTTTTATTAGAAATGGGTAAAACAGGCAATACTTCTGTTTTTTTTTTATCTTCAATGTTGGCAGATTCTTATAAAATTATTGCTTTATTCAGATGTTCGCTACAAAAAAAGGTATGAGTCCTCAAACTTATAGAAAGATGTAGTAAATACTTGAATCTTAACTTCAACATGCATTAAATAAAAAAAAATAATTGATTGAGGAGTTCCAATTATAGCAAAACACCTCTTGTGTAACCTCTCTAATGGTATGTAATTTGCTTTCATCTATAAAACCTTTCGGAGTTATTTCATAATTTTATCAATTAGGAAATTTTCGACGGAACTCTATCTTTACGGAAAGTGAAATGTATGCGAAATTTAATACTGCAAGGTTGGTAAAAATTACATGATCTAAGGCTTGCCAGCAGCAGTGGTGCAAATTGACATTCACCCTTGGGATGGTGACACAAAGCAGGTAGAAATTATTAATCAAATGAATTATTCAAATTTTTTTTTAATTGTTTCATTGACACACCTAACTGGTACAGCTATTTTCTTTATACTTAATTCAAGAACATACATAATTTCAATCGATCATTAACATTATACCAATGTTGCAGTGATAAATTTCGCAAAAAATTTCACTTTCCGAGTTTCGTCGATAATTTCCTACTTGATTAAATTATGAAATAACTCTTGAGTGTTTGTTTTTATAAAAGCAAATTGCATACCATTAGAAAAGTCACACACTTGGGATATTTAGCTAGAATTGGAACTACTCAATAATTTTTGTTTGTTTTTTAATGCGAGTTGAAGTTGAGAATCAAGTATTTTTTACATCTTTCTGTAAGTTTGAGGACTCATAACTAACATCTGAATAAGGCAATCATTTTATAAGAATTTGCCCACATTGATGATTGAAAAAAAAACAAAAATATGCTCTGTTTTACCCATTCTTGATAAAAATTGCACTTTAATTTTAGATATGTGGTGAAAATTCAAATGAGAAAAAAAAAAATCAAAAATATCTAGGGGGCCAGGGTCAAATAAATTAGGGTGAGTAAGTACCAGATGACCCTACCTATCCACCGTTTTCGTATGTCCAACGTTCGACCAAACACGTTGCATAATATTTTTTCGTAATTTTTTTAAAATTTTCCATTGGTAAGGTCATCACAAAATTTCACCCACGTCTTTACGTCGATATTCTACAACCAATTGCCAAGCTACAAATCGATCGGATCTGTATTTATCGAGTTATCGAGAACATAATATTCCAAATGGGTGTAACTCCGAAACCCCGACTTGTGACGAAGTTGAATCTTCCTCTACCGAGCGCGCCTAAAAGTGATTTTGTGGTGGAAGTAATAAACCTTTGCGTACCAACGGTAGCGTTTTTCAAAGTGTAATACATTATCCCTCCTTACTGAAGTGTCAAATAACGATTATCTTAACATAATCAGAATAATATATTGAGACTGAAACGGCAAAGACGAATGGTCCAACAAGTAGTTCTATAGTTACTCCAAATACAAACGAAAGACAATAAATTCTGAAGGGGCCATTCGAGATAGCACAAATCACAACAATGACGTCCCACAGGCATTCGTGTCCCTAAATTTCAGTCGGTCGAAATCGCTGCACGTTTTGTTCCAGAGATTCAGTTTTCTCCTTTGCCAAAAGGAGATTTATCAGCTTCCGGAAAACGTCATTGAGGAATTGTTCTTGAATTACGAATCAACCCTCGTTATTGACAATGATGACGTTGTGCGTCTAGCGCTCCGGAGGAATACGGTGAATAATGGCGGGGAAGATATGAGGAATGATAATTCAACCGGAGTTTTGATGTGTGGGAACTTGTTTTCACCCCCACGCTATTCAAAAAGATTGTGATTAGTGATGCGCCTGTGGGAGGGTGACTTACATCGTATTTATTCAATGAAGAAGATATTAGGTAAACTCCGGACATATGTCACACCTTTTTTTGAAAATCCATGAACATTTCATTCTTACTGATAGAAGGCAGGAAGAAACTGGAATCGACTTGAGAACATGTTTATTACCATTAGTTTGATTTCAATCAAATGAACAATAATTTCTTCAGATTCGCGAATTGGATTTTAGACAATATGAATATTGAGATATAATGAGCCGAGAATCCCAAGTGCAAGCAATCATAAAATCAATACTGATTGAAACTATGAGAATCGATATGATCAGACTTACCAGTAGAAAACTTGAGGTGGTATTTTGAGCGACTTATTTCGCTGAGATTACAGAACGGACTGGTCAGGTCGTACCAAGAGAGGTACTGTCACCCCTTGGGCTCTGTGGTTCCGTAGGGGTGGGGGCCTTCGACTTCTTCTTCTTCTCCGTAGTCTGGATTAAGTCAGATAATGTCAGAATACATAGGCCCTAGCGGGGAGAACTATTCCACGTATCATTCAATTGCATTGCCGAAAATCATTAGAATCATAATTCAAAGAAAAAGAAAAAATACATACACATATAATTATAAAATGGGAACAGAACAACTATAATATAATAAAGAAACACCGAATTCAGTAGGTATATTAGAAGAAAAAAGAAGTGGGGAAGCCCTGTGGACAGGAGCTTTGACGCTCTTGTTCAAACTTTGATAAACCATATGTCCGAAAGTACTAGTTTCTCTCGACATACCTAAGGAAAGTATCATCCGAATGTCTAGAGCAAGGCTGAAGACAATCATAGAAGATTGCACATTTATTCTTGATATTTCAATAGGTATAAGCTGACGAACAAATTATTTTAATAGTTCATTTAATTTTTTGAAAGATTAAATATGTATTTTATATTCTTGATTTTCTTTATTTGAAAACTTATCTCATTATACGACAAAATGTATCAATAAATTAGAATCCTCTTTTCATAATTCAATAGTTCATAATACTAACACTTTCATTCTGTATAATGAACCTTAACTCTAGAAAAAATATTTGATGCACAAATGTAGATCCATATTTCAGCATTTTTTTGATAGCAACATTATGAAAATACTGTATATACATACATGTCTCACTACTGAAGAAAGTAAAAGGTAATATTAACCGCAGTGGTCAACGAACAGTAATTCCTTCTGATGATTTCATTATGTTGTTCTTTCATATTACCCTCATAAACTATATCATTAAATTGATCCAATTCTAAGTCTTCTAAAAGATCATCCCCAATATTTATGCATAAATTATTCAATATGCAACAAGTCAATATTATTTTCGGTATCAAAACAGTCTTCTACTCGTAAACATTCACAAATTCAAGCATCACTCTGTTCCGAGGAACAAGAGCGCCAAAAACTATTCCAAAAGTTGCATTTGCCAATCTCAGCCCCACCGTATGGGTGGACATGACGCAAGATGGGTGGGTGAGATTTGTCACATACAGCTTTGGCTTTCCTGTATCACCGACTAGCTCTGATTGTATTAGGGCGCCACCTTCTTTTAATGAGTTATTAAAAATGATACAGAAACTCAGGGCGTGGTAGTTTTAGAAATAAAGAAGGAAACAAGCCGAACAAATAATGAACATATATTAACTAGAAATATAATCACAAAATAAGCTGTATGCACATCAAAAGGGGATGGTAAAGTGTGTTATCCAGAATAAGTCCACTATCGCTGATAAGGTTATGTTAAATATACTCATAAAATTCATGAATTATAGGTACACAAGGTATCAATCAATAAGTCTTCCAGAAATAAGTGGCAGTGATAAGTTCTGATCAACCCTAAAATGTCAAATACAATTCATAATCAAATATAGTTCCCAGATATCTGTTCACATAAATTCTTGAATAACGACAGTAACCAATAATCACTCATATAATTCAAATATTAATTACTGCTCAGTAGCAGATCCTCAGATTAAAATCGTCAAATAATAACAATGAGAAACAAAATGGAAACTACAATGCTCAAATGTCAAAGGCACAATAGAGTCTCTATGGTTCCATCCAACCTCAAAATTACCGTTTTCTATGTTCAAACGTCAAGCACTATAATTCTTGATTTCGCCCAATTAGCGTTGAAATTTCAGATGTTCGAAATTAATAAATTCACTGACCTTACATTGTCCTTGATACCAAATTTTGTCCACAGTAATATTTCCTTAATTGTATCAAACCTGAATGTAAAAAGTTGTTATTCCAACGATGTTGTCCAGTCTCGAAGAAATTCGTCCCGCTGAATGCACGTGACAAATTCCCAACCTCCAATCTCTAGATATGACGAAGTAAAAGGTGTCTGAATCGAACTTAGTAAAGAACTTAAATACGGAGCCTAAATAAGGAACCTAAACAAGCAACCTACACAAGGAGCTGAAAGAAATACAAATTAGGATAATGCCTATGCAAAATTTCCATGACTAACGCAGAAAAATGGCCTCCTGGTTAATCCAAAAACGATCGATCTTATTGAGCCAATATTCCAAAATCTCCAAATCCAAAACCAAAATCATCAGCTCCAATAATTTTCCCCAGCTAACAATCCTTCGATTACTCCGAAATTAATCGATAAAATGCGTATATTCAAAGGACAGTCGAAACCAATTCTTTCTACCTCTTGGCGTCAAAGAAAATCTCACATAAGACTAAAAATCGGTGAATACGAGTCCGTTCTCACGCACTCAACAACGCATGACATGTAGCAATATGTGCCAGCCCAACTACATTAAGATACGATACTGGACAGTGCACTACCAGTGGTGGCACAAATATTTGGTCCAAGCATCAACGAATTTTTGTCGACGATTTTGAATCGTGACAGATTGCTTATGCAAAACACATAACGAAGATCAAAGAATCAAGAGATAGTGTTTGAAATACAAAAAAAATTAAATTATTGAGGAGCTTGTCGTTTCTTCCCACAGATTATGCAATACTTTTCATGCGGGCTGCAAGTTGATGCGTGGAATAATCTGCGGCATTGAATGCATTGGGTCCAATCCATATTAGTGTTGGTAGTGTCACAAAGATCAAGGCAACCCCCACATGCGTTTTCATCAAAAAATTCCTCATCTGATGAGTCGTCGACTGAAAAATTGCCATCACTTTCGGAGGATGCCGACGCGCAGGTTTTTGCGAAATTTTGTGAGACACGTATAACTAGAAAATTTAATAAAAATCATTGAAAATTATTTAAAAAAATTCTGTATATCAGAAATCGTTCGCCCGACATCTCAAAACTCAAATTCCAAATTTAAACACGATCGGATCTATATTGTTGGAGATCCGAGCAGCCTTGTGTGTAGCTGAGAGGGTGCCTGTTGCAAAGATATCTTTCGAATGGAAAGAGATATCGACTACAATTTTCAGGGTAGGTTGCGCATCCGGAACCGATTTTTAGTTTCGTTAATCTGCCAAAAAAATTTGGAGTTATAGACATAAAAATATACAAATCTGATGCAATTAAAACTCGGTAATTACTTGTAGAATGCTGACGCGCATATTTTCTCCTAATTTCGTGAATATCGTATCCTGAAATTACTTGAGAGGTAAGTTTCTTCGTATATCAGTAGATATTTAAGGACTTTCATTCCCGATAGTATACATATGTCAGAATTGTAAATCCTGTGATCAGAGACGATTCTCTCATCTCTCATTACTCAAGTCTGTCATTAAAATGGTACGAAATGTATTCATATCTTATAAAAGCTGAGATTTTGGCCTATATTAATGATGAATTCCAATAAGAGTGTCCAATAAAAATATCACTAACAGTAATTTTGTTGGTTCAACTTTAAATTTTCATCTTGAGAAATCTTATATTTCAGAAATTTTGCTCGATCGATTTCATATGAGGCTTGAATATACAAAGCAACATGCGCGCAAAATCTCCTGACTTTACGTCAGTGCTTCAACTAATTTCTTTTAGTTCATGATGTTCGCATATTTCAAGAAAAAATCTGAGAAAGACTTTGGACAGGAGCTTTGGCGGTCTTGTTCAAACTTTGACAAATTATTTCTCCGAAAGTATTGATTTCTCAGAGTTGGGAATTATATCAATGGATAGAACTGCATCATGAAAAAAAAATTAAAAAAGTAACTTTATTTAAAAATAAGAGAACACGAGGGCCGAAAATTAGTAATCCGGAACCACTAGACCGATTCTACTCAATAACGAATTTATCCGAGATTTTCAGTCCTCAAATCTACTCTGAAAATAATATTAAATCAATTGAAACGTAGGCAATATTCCAGTTTTGTTTTTACTGGAGATATTCTGAACCCAATTTGATTATGTATCTCACCCAAGAATATATTTCCATCATCAAATTATCCGCGGGCATCATATTATCACCTTAAAAGTATAATATCATATAATCCTCATAATTCTCATATCATATAATCCTCATAATTTCAAATTAAATTTTTTTACGATGTTATTTCACCAGAAGAATCCATTGATATAATTTTCAAGTCTAACAAGTTAACTATTTCGGAGATATGATTTTTCGAAATTTCAATAATAAATCGTACTTCTATGTTTTTACATATTGCTGTAATTAATATATCTATGAATTATAATACGATCTGTGGTCATACATGTCATCTTAATTACCTATAAGAGACATGTCAAATTTATATCTGGTTCGTTACTCATGATATAAAATAGCCCTACTGTTCTAAGCAACAAAGTATGATTAAATGCAAAATGACCAATGAATTAATCTAATCAGATTAATTCATTGGTCATTTTGCATTTAATCATACTTTGTTGCTTAGAACAGTAGGGCTATTTTATATCATGAGTAACGAACCAGATATAAATTTGACATGTCTCTTATAGGTAATTAAGATGACATGTATGACCACAGATCGTATTATAATTCATAGATATATTAATTACAGCAATATGTAAAAACATAGAAGTACGATTTATTATTGAAATTTCGAAAAATCATATCTCCGAAATAGTTAACTTGTTAGAGTTGAAAATTATATCAATGGATTCTTCTGGTGAAATAACATCGTAAAAAAATTTAATTTGAAATTTCGTTACTCCGAAACTATTAGTCCGATTTTGCACAATAACGAACTTAACCGAGATATTTATCTCCCAAACCTACTCTAATTTCAACTGTTTAGCTCACTCCGTGCGAGAGTTGTCGTTTTAACGGAGGGCCGACTGGCCGGACAGAATCGATTTTGACCACGGATTCTTGATCAGTGAGTCAAATTAAATAGTTCAAGATCAGTTTCATCCAAAAATTACAGAAATCTTGCGAAATTGATAAGCACTCTTTTCCGAGGAACAAGAGCGCCAAAATAGAAGTTTCAATTCTGAAATCCGTTCTACAGTATCTATAAAATCTAAACCTAGTATATCCTCTTTATTCATCGCGAATCCGCATAATTCTTTCCATTCGATCCTTCCCATTTCCGAAAATTTATACTTCGTTCGTTCAACACCACTATTTGTTCGCTACTCAAAGATACAGTTTCAATTGTCCCTCTTTATTATTCAGCTGAAGTAGCGAAGGCACAATTGAACCTGTACAGCATTGCGATTTTTCCTAGGATACCTTCCTAAACCGGAATACGTTACATGCTGCTTAAACTGCGACGTATGCAGATTGGTTATTTGCATAGTCTTCTGCGGCAATCCGAGCACTTCGTCTTTCAAGACGAGGGCCCTGCAAACATGATTCGCCCCATTCAATTCAACAACATTTGTACTGGTCGTAATCTGGATTACATTTATTTCCGGGTGTCGTGAATTCTGAATTTCAAGAAGGGGTCGATATGCTTAAGGGTATTTTCGCGATAAAATAGAGGCATTATTTATCTACATCCAACTTCATAATATGTAAGTCTTTACAAATTTATAAACATAAATATATTTATTTTTGGCGCTCTAGTTCCTCGGAACGGAGTGCTTATCAATTTGCCCAAATGTCTGTCATTTTCGAATTTTTCGATGAAAATGGTCTTAAACGATTTGGTTCGACTCACTGATCAAGAATCCGTGGTCGAAAATCATTCTGTCCGGCCGGTCCAGCCGGCCGGCCGTAGGCACGATAACTCTCGAACGGAATGAGCTAGACAGTTGAAATTTTCAGAGTAGGTTTGGGAGATAAATATCTCGTCTAAGTTCGTTATTGGGCAAAATCGGAAGGATGGTTTCGGAGTAACAAAAAAAAATTTTTTTTTTTTAGAAAACAAATTCAAAATTAAATTTTTTTCAATAAGCAGTTTTACCATAAGAATCCAATGATATCATTTTTAACTCTAACAAGCTAATACTTTCGGAGATATGATTTTTCAAAATTTCAATTATAAATCGTATTTCAACGTTGTCACACAATGATATAATTATTCTATGTATGAATTGTCATAATGTCAACTTATTTTCCTGAGACATGTCATTATCTAATCAATCGAAGCATTGTGAGCGAAGTGAGAAAAATCTCAGTTGTTTGCTCCGAAATTAGTTTTTCTCAGAAAAGTCTTACATTTCGGAACGGAACATGAAGTAAGAGATCTGAGAGTAGTGAGACTGCTTTTCATCCATAGACATAGATATAACTCTCGAACGGAATGAGCTAGGTAGTTGAAATTTTCAGAGTAGGTTAGGGAGATGGATATCTCGGTTGAGTTCGTTATTGGGCAAAATTGGCCAGATTTAATTTGATTTCTTCCATGGTGCAGTTCTCATTCTCATGATTGCTCATTTAATCTTGATAAAAAAACTATCATTTGAATTGAACTTCCTTTATGATGCAGTTCTATCATATGAATACATTGATATAATTCCCAACTCTGAGAAACCAATACTTTCGGAGATATAATTTGTCTGTTTGAACTAGAGTGCTAGAAAGCTCCTGTCCACAGGGCTTGAACCAATTTTTAATAAAGTAAAAATGTGGAAAAGCCCTGTGAACAGGACCTTTAGAGCTCTTGTTGAAACTTCGACAAATCATATCTCCAAAAGTATTGGTTTCTCAGAGTTGGGAATGATATCAATGGATCATTATGATAGAACTGCATCATGAAAGAAATTAAATTCCCTTTGCATCTATATATGACGGTCCAATTCAGGGTAAAATTGTTTCAAAACTATCAATTCAATTTCATTTGACATAAATAACGTTTATCTTTCAAACTGGACCAAACGACAGCTACCGCAAACAGTAACCAGTTAGTTGAACGAAAGTAAGACTTAAGAGTAACGAACCAGAAATAAATTGACATGTCTCTTGTAGGAAAATAAAATGACATGTGTGAACACTGATTATATGATAATTCATTGATAAGATAATTAGAGTATTCTGTGAAAACATAGAAGTACGATGTATTATTGAAATTTTGAAAAATCATATCTTCGAAAGTATTAGCTTGTTAGAGTTTAAAATCATATCTATGGATTCTTATGGTAAGGGTGCATCTTAAAAAATATTAAATTTGAAATGTTTTTTTGCTCTTCCGAAACCTTCTGGCCGAGTTTGTCCAATAACTAAATTAGCCGAGGTATGTTTCTCCCAAACCTACTCTGAAAATTTCAACTGTCTAGCTCATTCCGTTCGAGAGTTATCGTGTTAACGGCTGGACCGGTCGGACAAAATCGATTCTGACCATGAATTCTTGACCAGTGAGTCGAACCAAATCGTAAGAACATTTTCATCCAAGAATTCGAAAATCACAGTCATTTGGGTAAACTGACAAGCACCCCGTTCCGAGTAACAAGAGCGCCAAAAACTTTGGAAAGCACTGACTTGTGGTCAGCCGGCTTTGGAGTGCTTACATTCAAAGCCAGAACGGTCAACCATACAGGTACTGAATGGCAGCTAGGCTTCCACGAAAAAAATTTTATTGTCGAAATTCTTATGCAACAATATGTATAGATCTGATCGATTTTGAATCTAGAAATTGGCTGTAAAATTGGGTTTTGAAGGTTAAGAATTTCACCGATATTTGAACTGTAAGTCGAAAAATATCTAAAAAATTCTATTAAATCCCTGAAATCGTGTAGCTTCCATGATGGTTGTAGGTTATTATTTGATTCAACCTTAAAACATAGAACTTTTCCAGGACTACAACTAATCAGTCACATTCATTCCAATTGATCAGAAGTTTTTGCGCGTTCTAAGGAACAGTGTGCTATTATTTTGCCCAATTGTCTGTAATTTCGAACTTTTCGCCGAAAGTGGTCTCAAACGATTAGGTTCAACTCACTGATGAAGAATTCGGAGTCAAATTTGATTATGTCCCGCTGTTCGACCATCCGTTGCCACGATAACTTGAGAATGAAAAGAGAAAAAAGCAATTCGAAATTTTCAGGTTAGGTTGCGCATCCCAATACGATGAACAAGTTCGTTAATGGACATAATCGGCCAAATGGTTTTCGAGTAGTGATTTTGTTTTCAACCAATACAAATCCCATCGACTTGAAACTCTGTGAGCAGTTGTAGAATACAATCCCAAGGACATTTGTGAAATTTTGCGAGAATTGTATTATCCGAAAATTAAAAAAAATATATTGAAAAATATTATTTATGTAACGATAACCTGAGAACGGAAAGAGATAGCGACTTGAAATTTTCGGGTCTGGTTGTGCATCTGAATGCGACATCTTAGTACGTTTATAGGCATAATCGGCTTAACGGTTTCGGAGTTATACCTATCAGAAATTTGGTTGTTATTTCCTCAATAACTCGAAAACTACAGAACCAATCCAATTCAAACATGGTTGTCAGTTGTAGATTGCCAAGGCGAAAATTCTTGCAGAATTTCATGAGGATCTATGGAAAATTAAAAAAAAAATTGAAAATCAATGAAAAAAATACTATATATTAGGAACTATTCGTCCGACATCGCTGAAATTTTTCTAGAGCCTTCACAACCTAACTCTACTGCCATGTAGTGCGATTGGCTCAGTGGTAGAGTAATTGAATTGGGAGCGGATGCCCCAAGTTCAATTCCGAGGCTCTACTGCCATGCAGTGCGATTGGCTCAGTGGTAGAGTAATTGACTTGGGAGCGGAAGCCCCAAGTTCAATTCCGAGGCTAGGAAAGAAATTTTCTAGTCACGGTAATCGCCACCATTCGCTGTTGGGTCAAAAATTAACAGTGCTGTGCCTAAGGTGGCGTAAGGACACAGTAACAAAGCCTACACAGAACACAACTGGTTCTCCTAACTCAGGGCAAGCTCTTAGAGCTTATGAGGGTCTCCTTGTGGAAGACCCAGGAGGATCAGTATAATAATAATAATAATAATAATAATGTTTCAAGTTTGTATAAGATCTATATTGTTGGATATCAGAGCAGCCTTGTGTAAGTTCATTAGCTGGATGGTTAACCGTTGACTCGATAACTTTCGAGCGAAAGGTAATATGTACTTGCAATTTTCAAGATAGGTTGCACATCCGAATGGGAGAGTTGAGTTCGTTTTTGGGCAAAATCGGTCTATCGGGTTCGGAGTTACACCCACCTGGAATATTATTTCCTCGATAACTTAAAAAATATAGACTCGATCGAATTGAAGCTTGGTAACTAGTTGTGGAATATCGACAAGAAGACGTGTATGAAATTTTGAAAGAAGCGTAACAAAAATTTTTTTTTTATTACGGAAAAAAAAAATTGGTTTAAGCACTGACGTGAAGTCAGGGGCTTTCGCGTGCATATTCTATTGTCCATTCTCCTGTATTTGGACACTCTTAATCGAATATACTATGGTAAATTCAAGAGTGTCCAATAGAGCAGAATGGGCAATAATAAATGCGCGCAAAAGCACCTTACTTCATGTCACTGCTTGAATCAATTTTATTGATATACACAATGGCCATTTTAAATAATTTTAAATTAGGAATGAGCACATTCAGATCGAAAATATTTTATTCAATAAAGGAGGAACGATACCTCCCCTTTGGCTAAGACTGCAGATTTTGCAACGCATAATATGCAACGTTTCTTCAATATACCCGTGATAAACCCATTAGACCCAAGTTTTTCGAAACCGACCCCAGTATTATGAAACATTAATGAGAGAGTAGACTCGCAGGGAAATCGGTGTGGGATGGAATTGGTCCTAACGATATGTTAAGTGCTTGCATATAAAACGTTGAAGTTGCGGTATAGAATACATTGTGAGGTTCAGGTCCCAAGGGGGGTATTAAACGATTAAAATTGAGACCAATTTGGATAAAAAGAGAAAAATTACTTCGTAGAAACCAGGGTTAGTGAAGCTGTAAAATGTGAACGTTAATTAAGGACCCTTTTTTCATGACCAGTAAACAGATTGGATAAAATGAAATGAAATAACCAACACGTCAAGTAAATTATTTTGGACGTCTAAGATATTCAACCCACAAGAAAGAGAAACCTCACCGGTCAGTCGATCAGTGCAAGACTCGAAAGATATGCGCGTTATGATACTGAATAACCCAGTGTTAAACTAGAACAGAATGCTCCTTCTCTCCCGCACATATCTTCGGAGCTGGCAAGGTCCTCCTCGCCAGCTTTAAGACTACCGATCAACTTGCGAAAAGGGCATCCACCAGAACCCTTCTGTGGGCTTGGAAAAGACCACTACAGGGCAGCGATCCAACAGTAGGATCTAACTAACAGAAATGCTCTTTGGAGAAATAATCTAGGAACTTTACAGGAAAGAAGATTCGTAGATTTCTCACCATCCTAAACCAGGAAGCTCCTGCAGCTGCCACGAGCTGAACTTTGGGTAATGGTGTGAATGCTGACAGGGTACTGTTGGAACATATACCAAAGTACCACATGGGCAAGTCAGCAGAGGAAACATGGAGGATATATGGATCAAAAAGGGCAACTGCCAAATTTAGAGCTGGCTAGGAATTTTGAATGCCAGTGAACCAGTTCTAAAACCTCACAACATGATAGCCAAAGCTTCTAAGAATGTCATTAGATATGTTAACACCATTGAATATTTCCTTAGGATTGAATAAGTAGGGTAACCAAAGATCGTATCGGACACAGTTGTGAAGGGCTTGACCAAGTCTCACGAACACATTCTAATAATAATAATAGAACTCCCGACTCGGTGCAACTTAATCAGCTCAGTTACACTTCATCCGCAGAGCTGGGTGTGCTTTCAAAGATTACTTTAAATCGATACCGATCGAGTTCTCTGCGGATTGCCCACCCACTGAAACAAACCTTTCAAGACATGTTCGATATTGAAGTTAATAGGAATTTAGCTTCAGCTTTTCTGAGGTATCTCCCATAACAGTAAGAGACACTGTTTTGTCCTTGAAAAGTGGCAAAGTTCGGGATATCTTTGGCTTAAGTTCATATATTATACGTAGGAAAACATTGCCTTCTTCATTTTACCATTGAGAAATCTGATTAATATACAAAAAAGTTTGGTGGTAGAGGTGGACACTACCCCATGCTGATATTGGTTGCTTGGCAGAGCTGGTATGGGGGAAGGTGGGTTGGAGATGGTGTCAAGAGCACATGAGTAGCTTTTTGCCAATAAATTTGCTGTAAATGAAGAAAAATCTGTGGCAGTTCTCTTTGGTGTGAGACATGGTATCAATATTGATCCTAATGATGATCATACAAGGATTCTTGGTATCAATATAGATGCGGGTTTGCCGTGGATGATTAATGTTTCGCAGCTGTCCAAGAAGCTAACAAGGGCTGTATATGGCATAAGAGTTTTGTCTGATCCATTGTCCCAGAACGATCTACTATCAGCGTATTTTGCTCTTTTTGGTGCGCTGTTCTATGAACAGAATGCCTATCAATTTTTCCAAATATCTGTAATTTTAAAATATTTGGCCCAGAATGGTCTTAAACTATTAATTCCGACTCACACACCAAGAATCCGAGGTCAGAATTGATTCTGTCCGGCAAGCCGGCCGTCAGCACTATTACGCTCGAACGCAATGAGTTAGAGAGTTGAAAATTTAAGGGTAGGTTTGGAGACCGAATGTGCCGGCTAAGTTCGTTCATGGACAAAATCCATCGATTGGTTTCAAAATTATAGCCATTTAAAATTTTGTTGACCCAATAACTCGAAAAATACTAAACTGATCGAATCAAAGCACGGTAATTAGTTGAATAATACAGACACGAAAACTTATTCAAAATTTTGTGAGGATCGCAAGGCTGCACAATTTGATGAAAATATTTGAAAAAATACTTCAAAACCTTATTATACAGTGAAGTTCTAGACTTGACCTTCATCGGATCTATATTGGTGAAGTTATTGCCGAAATTTCAAAATATTCCAATGATCGGGGTCAACGGTACACTGCTTTTACATCCAACCAAACATAATTTCAACAGACTTTGTTGAAAGAATATAAGTAATTATGACGTGTTTCCATAGATCATTATTCCTATAGTGTTCTGTGATGTCTTTCATATCTCTCTCTGTTCGAGTTCATGTCAATTTCTAACATCACATGATAGATACAGGTTGACCGACCAACTAGTTTGAGAATTCTTGAAATATATTATAAGAAAACTTGGTTATAGGATTCAGGAACCATTTTCACAAGTTACAAACAAAGATTGGAAAATGGTTAGATATCCAAAAAAAAATTCCCATGCGAAAAAAAAAAAAAAAATTCATACTTTGCCGAATTCTAGAAGAAATATTTATTTCAAAGTGAAAATATCCAAAGGAAACTTTAACAATTTGATGAATGAAGTATTTGTGCAGAAGGACCTTAAGCTTATATTATTGTCTGAATTCTATAAAGCAATCAATACATACATTCTAGTCACCATAATTCTGATTCCTAGTTCATTATGTGATATGATGTGTTTTGTGTGATTTTCCATATCATTATAGATATTTTTCAGACTTTGGGAGAGAAATCCAGAAAGGAACCATTTAATGATGAGTATACCTCCCAAAGTATACTTTGATGATAGACTACATTCATTCTGTTAACTCAGAAACTTCCATCTGCAATATCCTTCTTTTTCAACGGAGATATTATAGAATTGAAGTCTGAGTAACACTAGTAAACTTCTGTGTAATAAGTGCATATTGAAATCACTGCTAGTAAAGCAATAAAGACTTCAATGGCGTGCAGAAATCTAGCTGGTAAGACTTGGGACTGCAACGTATGGCGCAGTAGTCTGGTGTACAAAAATTAGTCAGAATAATACTGTGAAAACCCTCGAAAAAATACAGAGGCTTGCATGTGTGTGTGTCACTGGAGCTATGGTACTGTGTTCTTCCAGGGCACTTGAGTTTATCACAAATCTCACACTCCTCCACCTTGTGATAGACAAAATGGCCCATGAAGCTATTTTCGGAATATCTAGAAAAGGAACAGGTAATGAGAGTATTAAAAACCAGAAAGCCTGGTTCTCTCTTACCGGGTATATTTCATCAGGTGATCTTCCCTTTGAAGAAATGATTAAGAAAGTAAGCATTGAAAAGAACTTCACTACGTACTTAGCAGGAAGAAAGACTGGGACAGGGAATTCACCACCCAAGTTCTTGAAAAATATGCCATTTTATGGTACACAGATGGTTCAAAATCCAAAATGGGATCTCGCGCTGGAGTACATGGCGCAGGCACCAAATTGTCAGTATCACTAGGCTCCTATCCGATCGTCTTTCAGGCAGAAATACTAGCAATCGAAATAAGCGTGGTATGAACCTGGAAAGAAATTATCAGAGGTGTGATATAGCAATCCATTCTTACAGTCAAGCTGCTATTAAAGCTCTGAGCTCTCAAGTTATCCCGTCTAAGCTAATGTGGGAGTCTTAATGAACTCAAAATAAAGAAGTTGGTAAGAATAACAGAGCTTCCTTGGTCTGGGTTGCTGGTCACTCGGGAATTAAAGGAAATGAGGAGGCCAACACATTGGAGTTCATCAGAACTTTACTACTGGAAGGCAAGCTGTAGATGGTGATGACATTCACATCTCTGATGGGGGCACCATATTACCTTGAGGTCGTAGTGCAACGTTACCCCCTACAACAGTGGATAAATAGATACATAAATAGTTTATTCACTTGAAAGTACAGAGATCTGTACAGGAAAAATATCAACAATAGTAAGTTACATTAAAGAAAACATGTTCTTTCAGCTTCACAAAATTCAAAATATTCTTGTACATTATAAGGCTCTCATTTTACTAAGAAAGAAATAGTTCTCCTATGTTGTAATCTTTCGGTCTTTATGAAACGAAATTGCCGCGGCAATAAATTTATATGCTTCATGCATATATGTATAGCATTATTCTGTGTCACAGTCAACGTTCATTTTTAAACCAATAGTGGATGAATGTAGTTGAATGAAACCTTATGCCACCGCAAACACAGGACTATTCATTTCCGAACAGTGAATGTATTGAGTTGAAACTAATCGTTTGATACTATTCTCAGCCGAAAAGTGTAGCAGTTGTTTTTTGGATGCTTGTTTTTACTTTAGAATTAAAATTCTTATTCAACAAAAACTCTATCACTGAAATTTAGCAAATATCTTATTTTAAATCCAATTTTTAAATTTAAACTCGATCGGATCTACATTGTTGGAAATTGTCAGGAAATATTATTTTTTTTTTCTAGATCTCAAGCTGATTGGTGATTTCAATACTGGATGGGTGATTGCTCTAGTTTTACACTCAACCAACAAAGTTATCAACAATTTTCGAATTTTTACGTGTCTGGAGAGAATTTAATGAAAATGCATAGATCGACCAAAGTAATATTTGACAAATCGATTCGACAGTAACAAGTTCCCAATTTAAACTTGATCGAATCTATATTACCTAATGGACCCAAGTCTTTCCCAAGGAGATCCCTCAGAATCTCCAAGGAGCTTGTGCGACTAAGGAGAGTCAGTTGTATTCTTTTTAAACTTTGTTACTCTATCATTATGGCAGCTAAGATACATCACTGTTAATTTTAGAACTGACAGTGAATGGTTTTCACTATCCTCTGGGTGGATCGCCGGCTCAATCTTTCACTGAGCTTGAAGTATTCATCATTCAATTCAAATTAGCCCACTTGAACACGCGCGCCAAAGAGTACTGACTTCACGTCAGTGCTTTTTTATAGTTTTGCTAGTTCCTCTAACAAATATGTCTATCAATAGAGTTTGGCTGTTAGCTTCACCTTTACCGTAGATCGAAATAAAAAAAATTGCGGTTATGGGAACTCCGTTAGGAACGCAATTGCCTATTCTCCAAATCCGAATTTAATTTAATATAGATCTACCGAATATAGTTATTTATAAATTCGCCCCAGGGCCACGATACAGACATTTAAACTCGGAAACAACGCTATTTCCACGAAACTGACTGGTCCGCGTGCACAGAATTGTCACTAAATTTCTCTTAAAACCTTCAAATGACGGCTCAGCACCAAACCCATCACCGTTAGACGCAAACCACTCCCAACATGAGCCATATAATCCAAAAGTCTCCTCTGCGCATGCGCAATCTACTCGTTGCTCAAAGTCCATTCAAAATGACACACTTCACACAAAATTCTGATTCTTCAACACCATTGGCTCAGGAGATATCACAGCTCCAATCCACGCATGCGCAGACACTTCCATCGAGGAATAGCATTCAGCACCTCAAAACTCCAATCCTCCCAGACGAAAACTCCAGCAGTTAAATACCTTCTTGTCTGATCAGTCGTAAAACCAAAAATCTCCGAAAGGGGTTACATGAATTTCGAATCAGAAACGCAATTTCTTCGCCTATTCTCCAAATCCGAAATTAATTTAAAATAGATCATCGAAATATAGTTATTTATAAATTGGCCTAGGGCCACGATACATACATTTCAACTCGAAAACAACGCTATTTCCTCGAAACTGACTTGTCGTTCACATAATTGCCTTGAATCTTCTTTTAAAACCTCAAAATGTTGGCTCAGCACAAAATCCATGACTACTAGACGTAAACCGCACCCAACATGAACCATAGAGCCCAAAAAGTGCCACTTCACCTCTGCGCATGCGCAATCTACTCGTGTCTGAAAGTCCTCTGAAAATTACACAGCTCACACAAAACTCTGATTCTTCAAAACCATTGGTTCAGGAGGGATCGCAATCCACGCATGCGCGGATACTCCCAAGGGGATTATTTGAAGTAATAGCATCCTGCACCTCAAATCCCCAATCCTCTCAGACGAAAACTCCAGCAGTTAATTCACTTATCGTCTGCTTAGGCGCATAACTAAAAATGCCCGTAAGGGGAAACACCAATTTCAAAATTAGCCCCAGGGCCACGGTACGCACACTTAAATTCGAAAACAACGCTATTTCCCCCAAATTTACTTGTGTCCGTTCACTGAATTGACATGAATATTCTTTTAAAACCTCACAATATCAGGTCAGCACTGCCAACATAACCCATACAACCCAAAAACAGTCACTTCGCATCTGCGCATGCGCAATCTACTCGCAGCTGACCTCTCAAGATCACACACCTTACAAAAAACTCCGATTCTCCAACACCAGTGGTTCAGGAGATATCATATCTTTAATCCACGCATGTGCAGACTCTCACCAGGGAATTCTATGGAGGACTAGCATCCGCCACCCCAATCCTCTCTGACGAAAACTACAACAGTTAAATGACTTCTCATCTGCGCATGCGCATAACGAAAAATGCCCGGAAAGGGCAGTATGAACTTCAAAAAAATAGGTTTCGGAATTTCAAGCATAATATTTCGAAAAATAGTAGTAATTTTTCGTATTTTTTCATGGCACGTGATCTTTACGAAGTTTTGCAAAAGTGTTTGCTTTTGTCTTTTGCATCTAACTACTGAGTTTCAATTCAATCAGATCAGTGTATTTCGAGATATCGTGAAAACAAAATTTTAAAATTATTGAAAATTGTTTTTGGCACTTCATAGCCATCTTGTAATTACTAAACTTCGCAGGCATATAAAGGTCATGATGCTACAATTTTTTGCCAAATTTCAGATAGATCGAGTGATCCGTTCCGGATATATTCATAAAAAACGTTTTTCCTAAAAACGGGCCTAACTCCGAGAAACCGTTTGGTGGATTTATCCCGTTAACGAACTTGTCCGAGATATTTACGCTACAAACTACTCTGCAAATTTCAACGCTCTAACTCGTTCCGTTCGAGAGTTATCGTGCTAACGGCCGGACCGGACGGACATAATCGAATTTGACCCCGGATTATTCATCAGTGAGTCGAACTGAATCGTTTGTGACCATTTTCGAAAAAAAAATTCTAAGCACGCTATTCCTTGCGGAACACGCACGCAAAATTTGGGCGATACTCTTTGTGTCTAGCGTATTTTGCACCTCTAATTTTGCTCTTGGCGGGTTGCATCTGGGATATTACTATTTAAGAAATTCTTATATAACAGCTTCCTGGTAGTCTGAAAGACAGGTAGAATAGTCTGCCAGTTTCGTTCGGAATAGAGCGTTAGATCTTCACAATACAAAATACCTCTTATAGTATTTGCATGCACTACGAGGGAGGTAAAATCTGGTTTGATGCACAAATTCCAGAATACGAGCACGTCCTCCAGACGTATCATCAAATATTCGCGAGTTGCGCCAACCGTTATACCGTTTGGGAATATTTGCGGTGTTGATATTCACTCCGGCTTTCACCAGTTTCCCGTACAATATCTCGCAGCGTACTGCAGGAAATATCGACTTGTCAATACATATGAATGTATATATTATTCGACGTCTCATACAGTATGTTTGAGAATTGCCAGAGATGATGCTGTGGAAACGATAATAGTACTGTTCATAACATGGTTTTACTTCTTTAAAGACCCCCACTAGCTGGGAGATCAAGGATATAATATCTATGCTTCCTGGGATATAAGTTAATATCTAATAGACTTATTTTTAATAGGTTTAATACAAAATTCCTTTGATTACACAAAAGAAAAGACACTTAGATTATGGAATTAATATTTCTCGTAGACTGAAAAACTGAAGTACTCTTCCAGTTATCCTAGGAACAGACAATTCTTTCAAAAGACCACTTAGGATCTTTCCAGGTAAGGTATACAGGGTGTTTCACGAATGATTGTACAGGCTTTCAGTGTAGATGCAGGACATTTTGGTGAGTCTAAGTCAGTATTCGAAATAAGTCCTTAATATATTATTCTAAAAGATACAGGATGTTTCATGTATTTTATCAGAAATTTTCAGCCGGCATAACTCTTGAACGCCTGCATGGATCTTCATGAAAATGTCAGGGAATAAGTATAGGCCTATGCCTAATATTCGCTCATAATGACTTGCTGATAGCGCAGGTCCGGACTGAGAAAATTATTTTCTTTATTCCACATCTTGTAAAACACCATGTACAGCAAATTCTCAAGAAGTGAAATTTTTGTCAGACCTTATGATGATGAATACAAGATCCCTGGATCTTATTAGTTTGCATTATTTCCTCTGGGGAAACTTGAAAAATAAAGTTTACTCCGAAGGTATCGTGGATATGGAGCAACCGATTGATCGTATTCAAGATTCGTGAGAAGAGATACGAAGTTCAATTAAATGTTCTATGTTATTTTGAGTCTCAGTTGGGAAATATCGGTCGGAGCAACCAAAACTATTCCTTCACACTTCTATCCTTATTTAATTCGAGTTCTCAGTTGTTTGGCATGAAATCTTCAATTATGCTGTGTTTCAATTATTCGATTCAATATTCAATATGAATTAACGCATTATTCGAAGATTCACAGGTCCGTGTTTATTATAAATTAAAAATTCCAAATTTTTAATGATTCATGAAATGTTGATTGATTATTTATTTCTACAATAAATAATCTTTCAAATAATCCATCAATATTTGATGAAATATTGAATATTTGGAATTTCCAATAATACGCGCAAGAGCTTCTGACAGTGCTTGAAACAATTTTTTTTTTCGTAATTTTGAAAGTTTTTCTAGGGGTACGGTTCCCACAAAATTATTTTTTTCATAATTTTGAAAAATTTTCTAGTGGTACGGTTTTTACAAAGTTTTACACACCCCTTTATGTCGATATTCTACAACTAGATACCAAGCTTCAATTTGATCGTGTATATATGTTTGAATTATCGAGGAAATCATATTCCAGGTGGGTATAACTCCGAAACCGATGAACCGATTATACCCAAAAACGAAATTATCTCTTCTATTGGGATGTGCAACCTACCCTGAAAATTGCAAGTCCCTATCTCCTTTCGTTCGAAAGTAGTTTCTGATATATAGAATCTTTTTCAATGATTTTCAATGATTTTTCAAGAGTTTTTGAGTCATACGATCCTCATGAAATTTCAAACGAATTTCCGCGTTGGCATTCGACAACTGACAACCATGTTTGAATTGGATCGGTTTCATATTTTTCGAGTTATTGAGGAAATAACAACCAAATTTCAGATGGGTATAACATAAACAAATTCAAATGTCCCATTCAGATGCACAACCTATTCTGGTAATTTCAAGTCGCTATCTCTTTCCGCTCTAAAGTTATCGTGGCAATGGACGGCCTGAAATTTACAATTCACTGGCTCTTTTTGTTCTCAAGTTATCGTGGCAACGGCCGGCCGGACAGAATCAAAATTGACCTCGAATTCTTGATCAGCGATTCGAACCCAATCGTTTGAGACCATTTCCAGCGAAAAATTCGAAAATTACAGACATTTGGGCAGAATAATAACGCGATGTTCCCCAGAACATAGGCGCAAAAATTGGATTAAGCTGTTCAGAAGTTTGTCTACATTGCCGTGGCCAGTCATGCTTAAAAGCAGAGTCAACCATTGAGAAAATTATGAAGATGTCGATTTAAGGAATAAGTTCACTCGATGTTTTGTCAGCAACTGTTAATGATATAGAAACTGAAGCTAGCGATAATGAATGGCAAAAAAATATATATACGATAGGATAATTTTTCTGTATTTTTCAGTATTCAAATGAAAAATTGGTTCAAGCACTGACGTGAAGTCAGGAGCTTTTGCGCGTATGTTCTATTGCCAATTCTCCTGTATTGGACACTCTTAATCGAATTCACTATGGTAAATTCGATTAAGAGTGTTCAATACAGGAGAATGGACAATTGAACATACGCGCAAAAGTTCCTGACTTCACGTCAGTGCTTGAACCAATTTTTATATTAGCCATCAAACCTTTTTAATTCTTCATAATCATTACAAGAATGTCTGTCGATATGGAATATGGTAATAATTTCACAATTGAACACATCGTTTAATGCATAATCAATTTCAATACTTTTGTCACTCGTTGATGAGATGAGATATCTGAAATTATAGATAAACTCTAAATATTCCATTCAATATTGAAATATTAAAATTAAATTTCCACTTATTCAATTGTATTTCAAGATAATGAACGTTTGAAGCTAATGATTCATGTAAATTGTCTGTGAAAATTTGTTTTCATGGGTTAGGGGAAAAGAGTTACTGTGAAAATAAGATTCATTTATTTAGATACCAATCTATATATTGTTTTATACTATCTACTAAGGGCCGATTTATTCAACCTCTCCGTAAAGTATTCGTCAACTATGTGCTCGTTGAATTTACTGATCCCCTTTAGAGTGAACATTTACAGATTACTTTCCTTTCGGTAAGGCTACTTGACAGTTTACAGGTCGTAAAATATATCAGCCCTCAGTGAACAAAAAAATTGTATACCTCACTGAAGCCGTAATACAAACAAAGGAAATAATTTCGAATAAAACTCTATTAACATATTCGATTATTTACTTCAAGAGAGATCAAGAATAACATTCATTTTGAAAATTCAATACTACATCAAGCAGCATGCAATGCATTTTTTCGAGTTTGGACCACTGCTGCCCACATAATTATGGAGGATTCGTGAAACACTGCAGGGAGGATAAATACTTGTATATAGATTATTATTAAAATATGATAACTGACTTTCTCCATTTCCTTATATACTACTTCTCGTTGTAAAATATACTTGGATTTTCCTCCGCAACACTAGGATACATCATTTTCAAAGTTAGCGTTGAATTATCAAGCCATTCTATTATAATATTAGTAAAATCTGTTCTTCAGAGGTATTCATTGTTAAGCATGCTAAGCAACAAGCATTTAAGAAACATATACCTGAAGTTCCACGGGAAAACAATATACATAATATATACCTACACACATGTTATATTGCATCACCTTCTACTCCTATATTTTAAAATATTCTGCAATTAGAAAAATTAAAATGTTTCGTTAAAAATGCCTATTATATAGGTACACGCTGGCATCCAAACACCCTGATGATGGATCGTAAGAGACCCATGATATCAGGAAAACAGATTTGTTTGAATAGAAACACTAGATTTTCTTCTGGGCTATTCCACTTTTGAACTTTAAAAATTTTAGTGTTCATGTCATCTTGGTTGCCTCTTATCAATATTAAATTTTCTCATGAGATATACTTAAGCTTCACAAATATTCAATCGACTAAGTTCCATATACCTTGTTTTTAAGAATTCTATCTGCAGTAACTCCAAGAGTAACTCATGCATTCTATTTGTTGAAAAGCATTACTTTTTTGCTCTACGTCAACTGGACCTTAATTCATTCCAACCTGAAAGGAAATATTAAGACTTGGATTTCTCTGAGTAAAGTAATTCATTCAATTCACTTCTATTACTTACTGCTGATTTTTAGCCAGAAATCCTGAAGGACATATACCAGATATCTTCTTTCTGAACAACTTTTCCACAGTTCTCCATAATTTGGAATTTCTTTCACATACGTAAACAATATTTCTAGATTCCTCCAATCTTCAAATACAAGGTAATCTCGATTATTTTCAACGGAAAGAATACTCGTTCGTTCTTCGTGGATTGAGAATATTTTGTTTACGTTTTGTATTTGTGTTTTGATCAGATTCAGATTCGATGTTGAGGTTAAAACGGGGCACATGCGATGTAGGGCTATCATCTCCCATAGATTTGTGATGAAATAAGACGATTTTCCCATAACATACGCGTAAAAGATATGTCATCATGACATTCATATTTTTATTTTTGAAGGTTCTCGCAAAAATACGACCATAGACAACATATCATACGACGATTCACATCCGCTACCGAACTCACAAAAGGCTGCGCGTTTCTCCAACAATATAGATCCGATCGTGTTCAAACTTGGAATTCTGCAGTAGACTTAGGTTCTGAAGGCTCTTCCAAAATTTCAGCCATGCCGGACGAATAGTTTATGATATATGGAATTTTTTTCAATTATTTTTCATTATTTTTTTTTTAATTTTCTAGTTATACCATCCTCACGAAATTCTGCAAGAATTTTCGCGTTGGCATTCTACAACTAATAACCATGCTTGAATTCAATCGGTTTTGTATTCTTCGAGTTAATGAGGAACAAAAAACAACCAAATTTCAGAAAATTTCAGATGGCTATAACTCTAAAACCTTTTGGACGATAATGCTCATAAACGAACTCAAATGTCGCATTCTGATGCACAACCAAACCTCAAATTTTCAAGCCGCTATCTCTTTCCGTTCTCAGCTTATCGTGACAACAAAAATATTTTTCAATAATTTTTTAATAATTTTCTAGCGATACGATTCTCACAAAATTTCACAAACGTGCTAAGGTCTATATTCTACAACTATTCACCAAGTTTAAATTCGATCGGATTCATTTTGGTTGAAAACAAAATTATTACTCGGAAACCATTGGGCCGATTATACCCATTAACGAACTTGTCCGTCGTATTTGGATGCGCCACCTACTCTGAAAATTTCAAGTCGCTAGCTCTCTCCGTTCTCAAGTTATCGTGGCAACGGACGGCACCACAGAATTAAATTTCACATTTGGGCAAAACTATAACGCGTATGTTCCCCAGAACATACGCGCAAAAATGAATCACTCTTAAATAAAAAGACCTCTTATTACATATCATGAATTATGCCTACGGGGGAAACCATGTAAAAAAATGTGCCTTGCATTCTACCTCCAAGGTGGTGAGGAAACGAGTGCATCATCATAACTTTCTCCGCGCTCTAGTGCGATAACGGTTGTTTCTGCATAAAAATGCAGAAGGATTTTTTTGTAGAAAATTTCACGATAAACAATGTTTACAGCCTCTATTGACCCCTGAGCAATATATCGCGAGATATATGCGAAAAACTAATTTTCGTGACCTTTTGTCCTTTATATGGCCATGCACACACATGCGCGCGACTGAATAATCGCAATCGCCAAGAAATCAATTTGAAAATGTTTCATGCTCGCGGCAAATCGAAACTACATTCAGTAAAAACATGGATTTTACTGAAACCGCTTGTGTGGTATCTCAACTATTACGAGCCAAACCAAGGAAACGGCGCAAAAAGCAGTAGTGGGTGCATCCAGTGATAAGTCAAAGGATGTTAAAAGGGCAATTTCAGAAAATTTATACCGACTTGAGAAACCATCCTAGTAATTTTTTTCAATACTATAGGACGAACTTCACCCCATAGTTTTCTTTTACATTCCGGTTGATATACTGTTTCGTTCGAGAGTTATCGTCTTAACGGACATCCAAACATAATCGATTTTGACCACGGATTCTTCATCAGTGAGTCGAACCGAAACGTGTAAGACCATTTTCAGCCAAAAATTCGAAAATTACAAACATTCGGTCAAATTCATAAGCCCTCTGTTCCGAGGAACAAGAGCGCAAAAAAATGTCCGACAACAAATATCCCACTGAGGATGACCTCGTTAATTGTGTTTTAGCCAAAGATAAAATCATTACAAAAATGGAAAAGAGGCCTGATCTTTATAATAATCAATTGAAAGAGTATATCATATAAATTCTTCACCCCTAATCGATTATATCTGTAGGAATCTTGGGAATAGGTGACACCTATTCCCAAGATTCCTACAGATATATATAAAAGAGTATATCGACCGGAATGTAAAAGAAAATGTATGTGGTGAAGTTCATCCTATACTATTGAAAAAATTAACTAGGATGGTTTCTTAAGTCGGTATAAATTTTGTGATTGCCCTTCTAACAGCCTTTGACCTATCACTGGATGCACCCAATAGTGCTTTTTGCGCCGTTTCCTTGATTTGGCTCGTAATAGTAGAGCTACCACACAAGCAGTTTCAGTAAAATCCATGTTGTTACTGAATATAGTTTCGATTAATTTGTCGCAAGTGCGCGCATCAAACATTATGAAATTTCTTTCTTTGCGATTGCGATTATTTAGTCGCACGACAAGAAATCTTATGTGCGCGCCTAGCCTTAACAGTATGTGTTTCATTTTTGCGGCTAAACGATCGCTCGTCAGAAAATCGCATGTGCGCGCCTAGCCTAATATTCTTAGGCATCTTCATGACAATGCCGTAATAAAGGTGTATAAAAAAACTCAGCTCACTAGGAATTTTTCCGCAGATAAAACCTTTGGCGAAATGAGCTTGGCCGGGGAAACATGCGCCAAAAATTATATGATACCGTTTCTCAAATCTGTTCGATGTAAGTATTCGGGGATAAAACATATTATTGAAAATATTGATTTCTATATCATCGCCGTTCCAACCGATTAACCATCAAAGAGATTTTATCAATCCGATTTTCATTATACATTTATTGGATCGAGTAGTGATCAATTCAGAGATAATACCATCGGAATTATTTTAAATTGCGGGGCTGTTCAAATTTCTCAGCAGGATATACGGCCTCGATAAAATGTAATGGTATATTACAAACACGACACGAACAGAACAAGACCCCATTCGATATTTCTATATTTTCATCGAGTTTTGCAGTGGGTTGTGACACGGTCAATTAACGTGAATTATCAGCCGGAAGAAAATTATTTTCATGGTTCAGAAACCGATAAACGCGGGATATTTTTTTAGTGCGGCATGAAATTCAAATAAGGTGAGGACAGCGTATGCGTGATTGCTTCAATAGCGAGAGCGATTTCATGTTGTACAACAAAACGGCGAAGAGTTGATGGAAAATGGTATTAAATTAGTTTCGCCCCACGGCATGAATTTCTTCATGTAAATCATATCAATGCCCTTTATATTGCTGCCTACCACAAAATAGCCAGCAGGAGTTGATTCTCACTCTAGGTAGAAACAATCAATAGAACCTGGCACAAAAATTGGATCAAGCACTGACGTGAAGTCGGGAGCTTTTACGCACATGTTTTATTGTCTGCTCACCACTATTGGACACTCTTTATCGAATGTAGCATCGATATGCAGGGTGTCTTACTAGTGCCGCAGTGGACGATATAAGCGTAACGATCAAAGATTGGTAAACATTTTTGATGCAAACTTGAATTACTCCAAGAATAGCAGAACCTAAAAATATTTTATGATTTCTCAACTGGGACACACTATATTCAGTTGTGGTTTTCAATTCTCTGGAAGTTCCTGCATGCTATTGTAACTTTTGACATATATTTGTTCTGCAGTTTTAGAAATATTTATCATTTTGACAAAAACATGATACTTGTATACTCCATTCACTTTTATAAAGTCTCCCGGTGTGCCATGATTTAGATCTATCACATTTTTGTAACTAAAACAAAGGCAGGTTGGCACTTCTGAAATATCGTTTATGTCCAAACAATTCTCTCAGACGCTGCCAATTTCTACTCTCAACGTCTCAACAATCAACATAATGTTCTATCTTAGACAAAATATTATCACATATCATTATCTTCAAAAAATAAAACTCTTTGTTTTGAAATTGAAAATGCCGGAACCAGAGACAAAGTACATCAGGAAGTGCTTACAATGATGGCAAAAAAATATACGCATTGCTTTTATCATAGATTATCTCGGTACTGACGTATGTCATTGAAATGGTATTAAATGAATTCATATATTATAAAAGCTGAGAAAACAGTATATATACAGGGTGTCCCACTATAGTGTCGGAGCGGACGATATAAGTGTAACGGTCAAAGTTTGGCGAAATTTTTTGATGCAAACTTGAATTACTCCAAGAATAACACAACCTAAAAATATTTTCGAATATATCGGGTGTCTCACAAAAGTGGAATAGGGTGACTTTGATTTTTCAAATGAGACACACAATATGCAGTAGTGCATAATTTAAAAATTTCTAGATATACAATTCTGCCAAAATTTCTCACACGTCTTCATGTCGGTATTCTACAACCAGTTACCGAGCTACCAGATGGGTATAACTCCGAAACAATTGGGCTGGCTATACCCAACAATGAACTTAACTCTCCCATTCGCATGCAGAACCACCCTGAAAATTGTCCCTATCTCTTTTCGTTCAAAAGTTATCGAGGCAACGGTCACCCATCCAGCTACTGTACTCACCCAAGGCTGCTCGGATCTCCAACACTCGATCCGATCGTGTTGAAACTTGGAACTTGGCAGTAGAGTTAGTTATTTTATTATTATTATTATTATTATAACAGAAGTAAGAGAAAAGGCATTGCCTATTAATTTCTCAATAAAATACTACAATTAAATAAACAAAGTAACCACAATGTCATCTATATGCTAAACAAAATCTCAACATGATTGGCAAAACCGCAAAAAAAAAAAAAAAAAAATCATCTCCGAGTCCCATCATACAGATTTTTGAATTGGTTAACACTTGTAGCCGACACCACCCGAGCAGGTAGAGAGTTCCATCTCGAAAACACACGGGTACTGATGAAACACTCCCGCTGCGACGATCTGAAGCGTTCCCGACTTAGCTTGTATGGATGTCCACGTAAGTTATTCAAGTTTAGTTCGAAGAGATCACTCAAATCACTACCGAAAAGGCCATGTAACGCTCGGAACGTTATGATCAAATCTCCACGCAACCTCCGTTCACTAAACGTAGTGAGACCGAACAGACTCAACCTCTCTTCATACGAAGGTCCCCTAGGGCCGTATGGAATACGCGTCGCACTACGTTGAACGTTCTCCAGCAGCAACTCGTCCCTCCTCAAGGTGGGACACCAGACGGGACCACCATACTCCAAGATTGGACGAACATATGTCGTGTACAGTAGTTTGCACGTTCTAAGGGAGCAAGATGGAAATGATGTCCTTATTAAATACAAGATTCTCTTTGCCCTAGACACGATGTGCGAAACATGTTTCGACCAGCACAAATCCTCCGAGATGACCACACCAAGATCATTGTGCTCAGTTACCGAATCTATTGGATGACCACCGAGAAAGTAGGTATGTCCAGGATTGTTCTTGCCGAGGTGGAGAACCCTGCACTTAGAGGCATTTAGTGGTATTAACCACTCATTTGACCAGGTTGCGATAGAAATCAAATCCTGTTGTAGCAGACGGTGGGAGGTAAGTGCATTTGCAAAGAGCTTGGTATCATCTGCAAACGATGAAGACTCACAACATATTATGGCGTTGAGATCTGCTACATATATCAAAAAAAGAATTGGGCCCAAAACTGACCCCTGAGGAACTCCACTAACCACATCTCGCACTGTTGATAATCCGTCGCCCACTCTTACCTCAAACCGCCGCTCTCTCAGGTAATCCGCGAACCATCCCAGTAGTTGCCCTCTGATACCGTAATGCTCTAACTTCGCCAGAAGTCTCCTAGAAGGAACTCTATCGAATGCCTTTGCGAAGTCTAAGTACACTATATCGACAGGTATGCTAGCATCAAGGCACGATGTCCACTCGTTAAGACACCTGAGAAGGTTGGTCATCACTGATCTACCTGGCACAAAACCATGTTGCTCCTCAGGAATAATGTTATTCTCCAGCAGAAAAGACATCAATTTTTTGGCAATCAACTTCTCCAACATTTTAGCAACAACGGACAGTAGACTTATGGGTCTATAATTACCAGCGTTAAAATGATCCCCCTTCTTGAAAATTGGAGTTATTCTAGCATGTTTCCATGACGAGGGTAGTCTACCCTGTTCCAGAGACATGGAGAAGACCCTTGTCAGAGCATAGCACAGGTTCCCAGCACAGTTCTTCAGCAACATTGCGGAGAGTCGGTCAGAACCAGGTGAAGATGAGGTGTCAAGGGAGTTGAGCTGGTCTTTAACATCCTCTATAGTTATCTCGACGGAAACCAGGGATGGTCCAATTCGCGGCGTGGAAATTGACGGCAGGGTGCTGGATGGCTCAGGTGTGAACGACCTCTGAAATTCACTTGCGAAAATATTGGCACAATGTGAGTTATCGGCACATCGAATGCCAGAGGTGGGGTCAGTCACTGTGGGGATGGAGACCTTCGAGTTGAGGCAGGACCTCACATGTTTGAAAATTTTCTTCCTGTTTCCTGAGGAGGCCAGATCTTCCTCGAATTTGTTTTTAGCTTCCGCAATCCTCGAAGAGAGCTGATTTGAGAAGGATCGATGGCGATCATAGTTCAATTGGGATCTGCCTCTCAAGTATCGCTGCCACAAGCATCTCTTGAGCCGAATCATCCCCAGTATATCTTGCGTTAGCCAAGGCTTACCAGGTACCGACTCCGACCAACGCTGATGGGTGTTAGCTGTGACGAGATCGCTCAATATGGTGTAGAATGATTGCCAGGCCTCTTCCACATCCTCGGAGTTGAGAACCAGATCCCAGTCTATTCTGGACAGTTGTAAGTTCAGAGCGTTATAGTCCACACAGTTGCGCAAAATTTTGGTCGGACTTTTGACAGGCAGTGCCGAGAACTGTATACTGGCTGTTACGACACTATGATCAGAGCGTCCAATAGGTGGAAGATATGTTATATTACTAATGAGATGTTCGTCATTACTGAGGAGCAAATCTAGGAGAGAAGGATTCTGACCATGTACAAATCTAGTGGGTTCAAGAATTAGTTGTGAAAGGCCAGAATCACGAATCATCCAGACAAACATGCCAGCGATGGAGGTGTCAGGCAAAGGTCGAACAACTGGCCATTGGATTTCGCGAAAGTTGAAATCACCCACAATAATAAGATTTTTTTCAGATTGCGAAAGTGTGGAAAGAAGATTAAACAAGGCTGAATCAGCTGGGGAGAGTCGCGGACGATAAATGCAGCCAAAATTAGCAGTAAATCCAGGACAAGAAAAATGTAAGAATAAGTTGTCGATTCCTGGAAGATGTATTCGAGAATCAACAACTTTGAAGTCAGCCAGAATTGCTTCTCTGACGTAGATGCAGACACCACCTTAGCCGATGTTAGCGCCATCACTACGAAACAGCCGAAAACCTGGGATGTTGAAACACTGTTCTGGAATATCATCTCGTAGCCAAGTTTCAGTTATGAAAATAATGTCAGGACTTATTTGATGGACATGTACACATAGTTCGTTGAATTTGTTTTTCAAGGATCGTGCATTTGTGCTCATGATACACCAGTCATGTAGACCATTTAGTTTTTTCGTGTGGCCTTGGAATTATGTACAATCACCGGGGATCCCTTTACATATTTGATGGTGATGTCCGTCTCACCCGCAGTTTGTCAACGCTCGAGCTCCTCACGTAGTCTCCGCAGATGCAATGATTGTTGGATGGTGATGTCATCAGATATTTTGAATTTTTTAAATGTTTCATTTGAAAGTAGAACTTTTTTATTCCTGAGAATGGACCGAACAGTGCCAGGGTTAGAAAAAGTTAGCAACAACGGGCGAGCATTTCGACCTTGAGATCGTAGTCTGGTTGTGGATACCAGGTTTTCAGAAGAAGAAGCTGAAATGAAATCTATAACACTCTTGGCTCTCGCAATGTCCTCATCTGGACTGGATTCAGGAACCTTGTGAATTAAAACATTGTAGGACCTGCGAACCTGCTCCACAATCTCAGTCGGGTCGACCGATAAGGAAGCGACCGCTCCAGAACCAAGGTCTGCCACAGATGAACGGAGATCACCAACCTGCTGCTTCATTGATGTTACATCATCACCCAGGGCCTCCACTGCCGAGACGCAATCATCTATACGCTGATCATGCTCCTGAAGGTGTTTCTCATGATCAGCCAAATCTGACACACAGCTCGCCACCCCGTCCACCAGATAACTCTGAGTCAACTTAATAGCGGCAATATCCTCCCTTATCGATGACACATTAGAAGTGAGCTCATCCAGTTTACTTAAAGAAGAGGCCAAGCTGTCAATCTTGGACATAAGCACATTAAATTCACGTAGCGTAAGAGGGGCATCCTCAGGAGTCGGAGAAACAGCAGCACAAGGTAACTTATCAGCTCGTCTATTACGCCTGGATGATGAGCAATACTGACAGACCCCCCTGGAATGAAGTTCGATTGTTGCCTTTTTATCATTCTGAGTAATATTTGCGCATAACAGGTGAAAAACATTATGACAGCTGGAGCAGGTAATACTATCCTCACCAATGGATAATACCCTTGAACAGCCATGACAACCAGGCATAATTACAGTTGATTGTATTCAGACAAACAACGGAGAAATCGGACAGTGTATGGGCAGCTCTACCTCTTGCGATACACGCTTATCGCGATAACAGTATCGAGTGGAGATAAGAGGTGTTCGGTATAATTGTAAACAAAGGTAAGATGTACTCATTAATATCGATTACGGTGTGTAAGAGATACTCACTCAGGACCGGGAGAACTACAGAAAATAAACAAAACAGTCCTCAATAATTATATCACCAAAATAATGAACAAAATTTGCAGATTTATGGGAGCGAACCTCAGCACAAGCGATTAATCTAAAGCGGTTACACACGAATTAATTAATTTTGAAGGCTTTCGCAAAATTTCAGCGATGTCGGGGGAATAATTTCTGTTATATAGAATTTTTTTCAATGATTTTCAACGATTTTGTTTTAAATTTTCTTGTGATGCGATCTTCACAGAATTTTGCAAGAATGTTCGCGTCGGCATTTGTCTAGAACTAATAATCATGTTTGAATCGGATCGGTTTCCTATTTTTCGAGTTATTGAGGAAATAACAACCAAATTTCAGACGGGTATAAGAAAATATCGCATTCAGATGCACAACCTACCCTAAAAATTACAAGTCGCTATCTCTTTCTGTTCTCTGGTTATAGCGACATAAATAATATTTTTTTACGTATTTTTAACGGTGGTGAAACAGGTCTGTTCACGTTAACTGAGGTTGCGATACAAATTTATCCTTAACTGAAGATCTCAGTTAGGCCTTAATGGAGGTTGAATGCTTTGTGAATACGACGGAATATAAGTGAAGTTATTCTGCCCGCTATGTGCAAAAAAAATCATCAAAAATTATATAAAATTGATCGAGGTTTGCAAGACACCTCTTGGTGGCCATTTAAATGATAAAATATTAAATCACTAATGGCATAGAGCAAATTTTATATTGTATTAAATATATAACCTGAAATTAACCTATGTCTCTTTTAGTGAACTAGAACTTTTTCGGATGAAATTGATTATTTTACTGGCGTATTTCTATCCTGAAGATCAGCTAACGCTATTTCGAAAGTTTTTGGTGTACTTCGTCAACTCTAAATGTGCTAGTGTAGAAGTTTCTCATATGAAATAACATTTTCTGACCTTTCCGCACATTCCAAATAAAACTTGCCGCGAGGACGAAAACATTTAAAGTTTTATGATTGATTTCCGGAAAAAGAAAAACACGACATTGTCTGGAAACTAGAAGCACTGGAAATATTCTAACTGGGACTGGAATTACTTTGACCCCGGCGAAGAAGCTCAAAATTCCCTGAAACTATTTCCTCTTAATCCTTTTATGTTCCAAGTTTGGTCTTACGAAATTCGTTTTTATGCTCGAATTTGAAGAGCTACGGAGTTCGTTGTGACTGTGGGGAAACTTAGGGCCGAATTTTCGTGACAAAATCCGTCTGGGGCTCTTCATGCTATTCCATTTTTTCGTCCACTTAAACAATTCGAGATTAACTGAAAGAACTGTGTTTGTTTGTCAATTGTTGTGAATTTTGTCCTTCATAATATATTTTCCCCTCAGAGCAGTAGCAGGAAATATGTTTCAGTCACCTCTGAACTATGACATATTATTAATATCACTATAACTTGAGAACGGAAAAAAAGGGCTGACTTGCAATATTCAGGAAAGGTTCAGCATCCGACTGCAACCAAATTCGAGTTCGTTAATAGGCAAAATCGGCCAAACCGTTCTGGATTATACCTATCTGAAATTTTGTTTTTATTCCTTAACTCAAAAAAAAAATTAAACCAATCCAATTCAAAATGACTTTCAATTTTCAGGGTAGGTTGCGCATCCAAATGGGTCCGTTATGTCCATTGTTGGGTTGTAGTCGGCCAAACGGTTTCAGAGTAATACCCATCTGGGATATTGTTTTCTCGATAACTCAAAATAAAATAGATCCTATCAATTGAAACTTGGTAGGTAATTGTAGGCGCAAAGAAGGTTGTATTATTATTGTATTGTATTGAAAAGTATTATATATATCTCATGATTTGTTTTGTCTCATAGGTGGCGTGGGTGTTTATGTATAACCGCTCAAGCCGACTGTGAGAGCCTCAGCACGGTTCAGTTTATATGATTTTTTTGGGAAGCAACATAGTATTGATGAAGGCCAAGAAGCCAGAAACGCGGCTGCTTTTGCTTCTCAAAAATCAATGAAATCCTCTGTGGTTTCTTTTATTCGTGAAATATATACATAAATATATTACTCAACGATTGGGTTTGACCCCTGATGAAGAATTCGAGGTAAAATTTCATTCTGTCCGGCCGACCGTCCGTTCCCACGATAACTTGAGAACGGAAAGAGACAACGACTTGAAATATTCAGGGTAGGTGACGTATCCCAATACGACAAGTTCGTTAATGGGCATATTCGGCCCAATGGTTTCCGTGTAATAGTTTTGTTTTCAACCAATACAAGTCCGATCGAATTGAAACTTGGTGAGTAGTTATAGAAAGCCAAAATAACGACGTTTGTGAAATTTAGTAAAAATGGTATAACTAGAAAGTCTTAAAAAAATTATCAAAAAATATTATTTATGTCACGATAAACTGAGAACGGAAAGAGATAGCAACTTGAAATTTTCGGGTAAGATTGTGCATCTGGGTGGGACATTTCAGTTCGTTTATAGGCATAAACTTCCAAACGGTTTTGGAGTTATACCCATCTGAAATTTGGTTGTTATTTCCTTAATAACTCGCAAAATAAAAAACCGATCCAATTCAAAAATGGTTATCAGTTGTTGAATGCCAACGCGAAAATTCTTGCGCAATTTCGTAGGATCGTATTACTAGAAAGTTATTTAAAAATAATTGAAAAAAATTCTATATAACAGAAACCAATCGTCCGACATCGCTGAAATTTTGCAAGAGCCTTCAAAACCTAACTCTACTTCCAAGTTCCTAGTTTGAACACGATCGGATCTATATTATTGGCGATCCGAGGAACCTTGAGTGAGCTCAGTAACTGGATAGGTGGCCGTTGCCGCGATAACTTTCGAACGAAAAGAGATAGGAACTTGTAATTTTCAGGGTAGGTTGTACATCCCAATGGGAGAGTTGAGTTCGTTTCTGGGCATAATCGGTCCATCAGTTTCGGAGTTATATCCATCTGGAATATTATTGACTCGGTAACTCAAAAAATATAGAATCGATAAAATGGAAGCTTGCTAGCTGGTTGTAGAATATCGACATAAAGCCGTGTGTAAAATTTTGTGAGAACTGTACCCCTAGAAAATTTTTAAAAAATTTCGCAACGAAAAATTGGTTCAAGCCCTGGCGTGAAGTCAGGAGCTTTTGCGCGTATGTTCTATTGTCCATTCTCCTGTATTGGACACTGTTAATTCGAATTTACCATGGTAAATTCGATACAGGAGAATGAATAAAAGAACATACGCGCAAAAGCTCTTGACTTCACGTCAGTGATTGAACCAATTTTCATTATTATTCTTCACAGTTTGATAGAGCTTGAAATTAATATGCCAAAAATATACCATACCATACCACATCACCCGGAAGGATCCTGATCATTGATCAGGAAGAATAGCTCAAATTTTCCTCGGAAAATCTAAGATAAGTGATCAAAGGATTTCATTATATTATTGTACCTTTAAAAACTAGTTGTATCAATAATTATCACCCTATATCCCAGGAAGCATAAGTGTATCATTGACCTCTCAGCTAGTCGGGCAGACACCTGAAGGGGGTCAGTGTTACAATATATAAAATAATGAATATACAGGTTTTTGTCGTTTACAGTTTCTCTCAAATTGATATCCTAATTCTGTTCCAAAGAAACTCCTTAACGATAAATCCCTTATTTGACCTCATTATGCCCGGCCAAGTTTAAATTGCTGTTTCTAATATATTATAGGGTTTACATATTACTGACTAAACAGATTCGGTTCTCAAAAATTAAATGCGAAATTACAGGAAATATTATCATAGATCACTCTGTATTGAGTGCTCACTTTGTTGAAGCAAAGATGAAAAATAAATCAGTTAGGATGGACAATATAACCACTTTGGTTGATTTACAATAATATTTAATTATTAAATGGTTTCTTTCTGGGTTTTCTCTCCCACGGTTCTGAAAAATATCTATTAAATAAAAATTGCAGAAGCAATTCACAAAATAATAATAAATTTTTATTTAATAGATATTCTTCTGAGTTTCGGAATGAAATGCCAGAAAGAAACCATTTAATAATAAATATACCTCCCACAGTATCCGTTAATGATTATTTAACATTTAATTACTTTGTAATCTTTTGTGAATATATTCTTTCAATTAGGATTTTCGATCTAGTAACAGTGGAATGACACCCTCTATCGCTTGTTAGAATCTGCCAAATCGGCTCTAGCGCCATCATTGTTAACAGAGTGAAGTAGAACACAAGATTTGGCAATTCTAGTTCCGATTTTCCGGCGAAAATTTGAACAAGTATTAGTAGGGAGTGTCGACACCTGTTTATCCTATGCATCTTGGCCTACATCAAAGTTAAATAGTAACATTATAATGAGGTGGAATTGGCTCGATCGAAGAAAGGAGGAGACGTTGAATATAAGCTCATGGCAAAAAAATCAAGAAATTACGTCATTCCCAAATCGAATAAGGACAGGGTAACGTAGAAAAATGAGGAAATCGTGTAAACTAATTCAACATCCCAAAGTCCCACTTCCTTGAACCGTTCAAATGCATAATAGTTTCCCCCTTTGCATATGAGATACGACGCCAAATTAATATAATTTCCGCAGATACTGCTTTTCCGTTCGCCGGGATTCCGAACAGAACACGTCTTGCATACATAATAAATTGCCACAGCTCTTGTCGTTCGAAATTCTTTTATTGTCGTCGCAACATGAATTATTCCGCTCCATCTTGCAACAAATATTTCATGCCGTGGATTCAAAACTCAAACCCCAAAAGTGAAATAGATAATTCATGAAGTCAAGTATTAAGTGATATGGGAGGCAGCTAAGTACTTGAGTATATCTTTGAGGAAGTTTGTTTCCGTGTGTGAGTTACAAACTGGATGTTGAATCATTTATTATTAGGGAATGTGCGAGTCTGGTGAGGAATGGGGGTATACAAAGGATATTTCACGACGAATTCCTATCCCTCCAGGCCGTCCGTAATGGGAATGGGAGTAAGGTATCGAGTCCTGAGGAAGCACCGTAACGTGATAATCGCGTTTCGCTAATTTTGGCACTACACTCTAGCACCATGCCCTGTCGGGTCGTGAGATGTTTTAATTGGTGATTGGCTGGATCAAATGTTTATGGGAATTCGAATTGTATGTTCGAAAGAATTGAATTGTCCTTCCAGAAGTGAAACGGTGGGTTTCGAAAAGCCATCTGGGAATAAGTGCAGGTTCACAACTTAATTTTGGAAAACCCTTTTTACCTTCATATCCCAAACCAGAGGCGGCTGGTGAGGGAGGGCGGCGCCCCGCAGTAGCAGAAAAATGACGTTTATAATAAAAAATTAATTAGTATATTTCATATTCGTGCTTTTGTCTTCAAAGTGGATTCAATAAAAATTAATAAATTTTTACATAGCCACCATCTATATTATTTCACAAAAATAACATTTGCTTTAAGCCAGCGCATAGACAAGGTATACTATGAGCGATGAACGTCTGCACTATGCTGGGTGGAATCTCGAAAGCCCAAAGCGTAAACGCCGGTTACTATGGAAACGGCAAACGAGACCAATCAGAGATCACTCTACTTCGCTAGTTACACGCAGTATTCAGTGACAACTTGGGCGCGGAAATAGCAGCCCAGAGACGAATAAATCGAATAAATAATAGTACCGATTGTTCCGTGTTATACAGTTGCGTTGAGGATATAAGGACTGACTATGAGGGTGTGTGATCTAACGAATTCAAACTTTTGTTCTTTGAGTTTGGTGGACAAGGTAAATATGCCCGTATTGAATTTAAGTCAAGTGCAACCCGGCTACAAGAATGGAGCAGGGTTTATGCGGAAGTTTGACACAAATGTTTACGGTAAGAGTTTATGGATATGCGAGTGTGAAGAAAATAATGCGTTTTTTTTTGTTTCGTTTGCTTACTGTTGGGTGCAGATGATAACTGGACAAAAGAAGGTGTACATGATTTGAAACATCTGGGTCAAAACATTCGAGTATACTGGTCCACAAAAGTTAAGGATGTTCAGAAATTTTTAGACTGTTTCAAAAGTTTTTTTTCGGCAATTTTGAAAATATGAGAAATCTAAATGTTGTTTGTTTGTTTGTGTTATACCGATACTGACTGGGTGAGTAATCCGTGCTGCAGCCTAGAGAGACCTATAGCACCTCGGTCGGTATCCTATTAGCTGACAGAGTCTCATATTTGATATCCCTCAGCTCAGGTTTTGCTCAGTTTTGCTCAGTTTGCCCCCATAGGGTCTCTTAGTCGATTTCCTGCAGCTCAGGTTTACTTAATCGAGCTAAGTCCTGCACCGCTGAGATTATATGGATCTCACGTAACGTCCCCACTGCTTTGTTGGTGTATTACCTACATAAGGTCCAGTTTTCTAGCAAGTAGGATTAGGCCCTTGACTAGGTTCCTCGCACGGTTTGTGGCACTTTGGGTCTTGTCGTCGCCCCATAGTGAAGTCTCCATTATGTGTGATCTGTACAGTCAAATACGACATGTGAGGCAGTTTCATCTGCCTCCCCACATTTTCTCCGAACAGCGTTTGCTCGGAGAATTTCTAATTTGTTCAGGTGCTTTCTCTGGGTACAGTGTCCGGTGTGTACGCCAGTTACTGCCCTGAGCTTACCACTACTCAGAAGTAAGACTTCTTTAGTTAGTTAGTGAGGGGCAGAGTTTACTATGCCGCTAGCCCGAAGTTTTGTTCCATTGTAGAGTGTGCTGTGCAAGGATCCATTTTTCACTGAATCCTTTCAGAGCCAATTTGTCCACCCCTACTCCTGTCTCTGACCGAAGAGGGGGATAGCTTAGCCCTTTTTAGCGAGTGCATCAGATCTTTAATTCCCTTCTACCCCTGTGTCCCCTGACACCATCCGGAGCTCAACTTGGTTTTTGGCAGCCACGGTATCTAGATGCTGTCGGCAATCCAGCACAAGCTCTCTGTTAATTCTCTATCTGGCTTTTGCCTTAAGTGCTGCCTGGCTGTCCGAGAGAATTCGTATGTTCCTATTGGAATAGTCCATATGAATATTTTCCACAACACATGTCAATATGGCTACCACTTCCGCCTGGAATATAGTGGTGTATTGCCCGAAAGACATCGAAATGCTGACATTGGGTGCAGCCTCATACAATCCAGCTCCAGAGCGTCCACCCATTACTGAACCATCCGTGAACCACCTTAGTTCACTTTGCGGACTTTTCTTCCCCTCCATGTGGGATTTTAGCCCTAGCTTGAAGTTTGTAACTGTTTTCGAATGGGGTTAAAGGTAGGGATCGCATTTTTACGAAGAAGAATGAAAATTTAAAATTTGAATTGGACGGTTATCGGGATTTCTATAAATATTTACAGTGACTAAGATAATGAATTTATTCCATTTGTTTTTAACTTTAACTCACCAAAAGTGAAATAGATAATTCATGAATTCAAGTATTAAGTGATATGGGAGGCAGCTAAGTACTCGAGTATATCTTTGAGGAAGTTTGTTTCCGTGTATGAGTTACAAACTGATTGTTGAATGTGAATGTGCTAGTCTGGTGAGGAATGAGGGTATACAAAGAATATTTCACGACGAATTCCTATCCCTCCAGGCCACCCGTAATGGGAATGGGAGTAAGGTATCGAGTCCTGAGGAAGCACCGTAACGTGATAATCGGGTTTCGCTAATTTGGAACTACACTCTAGCACCATGCGATGTCGGATCGTGAGATGTTTTAATTGGTGATTGGCTGGATCAAATGTTTATGGAAATTTGAATACGTTAGAATCGTTTGTTCGAAAGAATTGAATTGTCCTCCTGGAACGGTGGGTTTCGAGAAGCCATCGGGGAATGAGTGCTGGTTCGCACTACGCGCTATCCGAAACATTCAAGTATACTGCTCCACAAAAGTTGAGGAAGTTCAGGAATTTTGAAACTGTTTCAAAAGTTTCCCCCTTTTTCACCAGTTTTTCAAACATTACAAATCTAAATGTTGTTTGTTTGTGTTAGACCGATACTGATTGGGCGAGTAGTCCGTGCTGCAGCCTAGAGAGAATTATAGCACCTCGGTCGGTATCCTATTAGCTGACAGGGTCTCATAATCGTTATCCTCTGCAGCTCAGGTTTACCAAACCAAGCGAAGTCCTGCTCCGCTGAGATTATATGGGTCTCATGTAACATTCGCACTGCCTTGTCGGTGTATTATCTACATAAGGTCCATTTTCCTAACAAGTAGGATTAGGCCCTTGACTAGGTTGCTCGCACGGTTTGTGGAACTCTGGGTCTTGTCGTCGCCCCTATAGTTAAGTGTCCATTGTGTGTGGTCTGGACAGTCAAATATGACATGTGGGGCAGTTTCATCTGCCTCCCCACTTTTACTCCAAACAGGGTTTGCTCGGAGAATTTCCAATTTGTTCAGGTGCTTTCTCAGGGTACAGTGTCCGATTAGTAGGCCAGTTACTGCCCTGAGCTTGCTGCAGAAGTAAGACTTCTTTAGTATGCTGCTGGCCCAAAGTTTTGTTCCAGTTCCGAGTAAGCTGTGCAAGGATCCATTTTTCAATGACGCCATTCACATTCGATTTGGTCTCCCCTACTCCCCCCCCCCCCACATCTGACCGAAGAGGGAGATATCCGAGCCCTATTTAGCGAGTGCATCAGATATTTCATTCCCTTCTACACCTGTGTCCCCCGACACCAACCGAAGCTCAACTCGGTTTCTGGCAGCCAAGGTATCTAGATACTGTCGTTATTCCAGCACAAGCTCTCAGTTAATTATCCAGCTGGCAATCGCCTTGAGTGCTGCCTGACTGTCTAAGAGAATTCATATTATGTTCCTATCGGAATAGCCCATATGAATATTTTCCACAACACATGTCAATATGGCTACCACTTCCGCCTGGACTATAGTGGTGCATTGCCTAAACGACATCGAAATGATCACATTGGGAGCAGCCCCATACATTCCAGCTCCTGTCTTTTCTCCCCCTCCATTTTGGGCTCTAGCCGCATCATGAAGGTTTGTAACATCTTTAGAATGTAAATTTTCAGTAACCAATATAATGAGTTTATTCGATTTGAGTTTTCCACACTGTATTATCATGTAAATGTAAAATCCTCAGTGATAAACATACGTTGTCCTAAATTAGAAATTGAAGGAATTCATAATCATACTGCTATCAATTACGGTATGGTATTCAGATTCATATAAAACAACGAAGCTTAAGTACCTACCACTCCACAGGGAGTGATGAAAAATGAATGTGCGCGTAGATGAAGAAATACAGTGGTGCTCTCAAAATTGTATACGGCACTAATAGGTCCTGATGCATCACTAAATATTATTGCTTTCAAGGTTTCGCTAACTTCAGACTCGAAAATTGGTTCAAGCACTGACGTGAAGTCAGGAGCTTTTGTGCGTATGTTCTATTGTATATTTTCCTGTCTTGGGCACGAACTTAAATATCGCCTTCAGATGCGCAATCTACCCTGAAAACAGCAGGTCACTATTTCTTTCCTTTCTCAAGGTATCGCTAGATACATAATATTTTTTCATAATTTTATTAGCATTTTCTAGCGTACGGTCCTCAGAAAATTTTACACACGTCCTCATGTCGATATTCTTCAACTAGTTAGCAAGCTTCAATGCGATCGAGTCTATATTTATTGAGTTATCGAGGAAATGATATTCGAGATGGGCATAACTCTGAAACCGTTGGGCCGATTATGGCCAACAGCGAACTTAACCCTCCCAATCAGATGCGCAACCTACCCTGAAAATTGCAAGTTCCTATCTCCTTTCGTTCGAGAGTTATCGAGGCAATGGTCACCCATCCCACTCTTAATCGAATTTACCATAGTAAATTCGATTAAGAGTGTCCAATACAGGAGAATGGACAATAGAACATACACGTAAAAGCTCCTGACTTCATGGCAGTGCTTGAACAAATTTTATTTTCCGAAATTTTTTAAAAATATTCTAGGAGTAGGGTTCTCATAAAATTTTACACACGTCTTTATGTCTTTATTCTACTAGTTAACAAGCTTCAATTCGATCGAGTCCATTTTTTTTTAGTTATCGAGGAAATAATATTTCAGGTGGGTATAACTCCGAAACCGTTCGACCGATTATGCTCAAAAACGAACTCAACCCTCCCATTCCCAAAGGAGCAGGAAATTCAATGAATGTCAATTGTATTTCAGAAACTATCAGTTGAATGTCCATGATTTAGCAGGAACCTTCAAAACCTTAGTTCACAGCCTATTACTAGGTTTAAACAAGATCGGATCTATCTATTCAGGAATATTGGGAAAATATAATAGTTTGCCGGAAATCCAGCCTTGGACGAAAAACACGTCAATGTGTTTCCAATCTGTATAATGAATGGGTGCTGCAATTCCACCTATTCCACCCTGCTTTCAAGTGGATCATATTTAAGGTGTATATCACTAATATGAAAAATTTTAATTCTCCTTTCGTGGCAGAAATATGAATTTGATTCCAGACATTCGGTTTTCAATTCATATTGATGCAACCAATACTCTTATTGTTCTATAATGAATTAACATATCGTTCTTCTATACTTACCAGTATTACATGTAACCCAAAGTTGTACATGAACGTCCAGCACTAGGTCGAACGAAGTCGAGACACGTGTTCCACTGATAGAAACATCCCCGCTGCTCCTACGTGTGGTTCCCAGAGGTGATGCACAGAATCGAATTGACAAAATTGATTGACATGAGGCATGTTGCCTTGGACGTGATGACCGGTCATAATGCGGCTACTTGCACTCTAAACGACAGATGCCATAGTTATGGATATTGCATTTTGTGGAACGAATATCTCTGCTTTCGTATTTTCTGGTCGCATACTGTTTCAGTTGAGGCCAGTACTACAGTTAACAAAAATTAAATTTTAGATATAGCTTCGCAAGGGTTCAACATCTCGACTTGATTATCATGTTACATTATACTCAGAAATTTTCATATTCAAAATTAAAAGAAATCATGTCTCAAATAGATCTATATCTCATGTTTGAAACTATAACTAACAGCCCATAGGTAAGTTTTAACATAACTTGCAACAAACAGTATTTCATGCTAAAGATTTAGAAAACAACAACGATTTCTACGAGGATTTGAATTTCTGCTTAGATATAGTTGGAGTTAAGATTAGATTCGAAGGGTGCAAATGACGGTCTTGGACTTTAAGGTTCCCCAAAACCAAAGTTCCAAAAGAGCATTTGTACAACCTGACAAGAGATAAAGGTTGAATCCAAAACCTCAGTCCTCTGCCTTGGAAACGATTATGCTGTCAGGGTAAACCCAATATCTATATCTGGAATATTTAATACCCGAACATAAAAATTGGTTCAAGCCCTGTGGACAGGAGCTTTGTGGCGCTCTTGTTCAAACAGACAAATTATATCTCCAAAAGTATTGGTTTCTCCGAGTTGAGAATTATATCAATGTATTCTTATGATAGAACTGCATCATAAAGGAAATACAATTCAAATAATAGTTTATTTATCAAGATTAAATGAGCAATCTGAGAATGAGAACTGCACCATGGAAGAAATCAAATTAAGATAGCTGAAATGAATTTGACTCTCTCTTATAGAACAGGATGACATGTACGAGTATGAACATAGATCATATAATAAATCATAGATAGAAAAATTATAGCATTCTGTGAAAACATAGAAGTACTATTCATTATTGAAATTTCGAAAAATCATATCTCCGAAAGTATTAGCTTGTAGTATATAGCGATATCAATGGATTTTTATGGTGAAACTGCATCTTAAAAAAAAATTAATTTGAAATTTGTAGGTTAAAAAAATACTTTTTTTTTTGTTACTCCGAAACCATCTGGCTTATTTTACCCACTAACGAACTCAACCGAGATATTTATCTCCATAACCTGCTCTGAAAATTTCAACTGCCTAGCTCATTCCGTTCGAGAGTTATTGTAGAAACAAAATTTATAAAGTTTCAAAATATTTTTTTCGCACTTTATGGTAACCCGATCAATACAACACTTCACATGCGTCTAAAAATCATGATTCTACAATTCAGAATTTCAGATAGATCCAGTGATCGGTTTCGGAAATATTCATAATTTTTTTTTTACTAAAAACGGACATAACTCCGAAGCTGCTTGATGGATTTTTCCCGTTAACGAACTCGTCCGAGATATTTACGCTCCGAACGTACCCTGCAAATTTCAAACCTCTAACTCCTTTCGTTCGAGAGTTATCGTGTTAACGGACGGCCGGCCGGACAGAATCGATTCCGACCACGGATTCTTGATCAGTGAGTCGGACTAAATCGTTTGATACCATTTTCAGCCAAAAGTTCGAAAATTACAGACATTTGGGCAAATTGATGAGCACTCTGTTCCGAGGAACAAGCGCGCCAAAAAGGCAAGTTAGAAGTTTTGGGTTCAGAAGAAGTTTCCTGCGTTGGACTGCCTTTGCGCGGAAATTTCGCGATACGGACTCTTTCGGCTTAAAATTCATATCTCAGCACTGCAATGAGCTAATTTCAAATTTCAAAATTGGTTCAAGCCCTGTGGACAGGAGCTTTCTGGCACTCTAGTTCAAACAGACAAATTATATCTCCGAAAGTATTGGTTTCCCAGAGTTGGGAATTAAATCAATGTATTCTTATGAAAGAACTGCATCATAAAGGAAATTAAATTCAAATAATAGTTTATTTATCAAGATTAAATGAGCAATCTGAGAACGAGAACTGCAGCATGGAAGAAATCAAATTAAAATAGCTGAAATGAATTTGACTTCTTCTTATAGAACAGGATGAAATGTACGAGTATGAACACAGATCATATAATAAAGCTTAGATAGAATAATTATAGCATTCTGTGAAAACATAGAAATACGTACGATTAATTATTGAAATTTAGAAAAATCATATTTCCGAAAGTATTAGCTTGTTGGAGTTGAAAATGATATCGATGGATTTTAATGATGAAACTGCATCTTAAATAAAAATTACAGACATTTGGGCAAATTGATAAGCCCTCAGTTCCGAGGAACTAGAGCGCCAAAAAGTCCCGCCTTCTCTCGTTCGAAAACGAAAACCCGACAGCGTAGACACACCGGCTATCGGGCTCCTCGTACGATCTTCTCGATCTCCGGTATTAGAATAGAACGTCGGTACTTACCTGGGATATATATTCTTAATTTTCACTTTTCGACATAAAATCGCCACATGGGGGTTTATTTGACGGTTTTTTACCCTTGTCTCTCTAAGTCAATTTTGACGTTTCTCGAAACAACTATTAGTAAGGAATTAGAGAATGTCAATTCTCAGGATAATAAGTTGACATTATGACAATTCATACATAGAATAATTATATAATTCAGTGAAAACGTAGAAATACGATTTATTATTGAAATTTTGAAAAATCATATCTCCGAAAGTATTAGCTTGCGAGAGTTAAAAATGATATCATTGGATTCTTATGATGAATCTGCTTATTGAAAAAAAATCAATTTGGAATTTGTTCTGTAAAAAAAAAGTTTTTTTTTTGTTACTCTGAAACCGTCTGTCCGATTTTGCCCAGTAACGAACTTAGCCGAGATATTTATCTGCCAAACCTATTCTGAAAATTTCAACTCTCTAGCTCATTCCGTTCAAGAGTTATCGTGCCAAGGGCCGGCCGGCCGGATGGCCGGACCGGCCGGACAGAATGAATTTCGACCACGGATTCTTGATCAGTGAGCCGATCCAAATCGTTTAAGACCATTTTCATCGAAAAATTTGAAAATTACAGACATTTCAGCAAATTGATAAGCACTCAGTTCCGAGGAACTAGAGCACCAAAAATGGGTTCAAGCCCTGTGGACAGGAGCTTTCTGGCGCTCTAGTTCAAACAGACAAATTATATCTCCGAAGGTATTGGTTTCTCAGAGTTGGGAATTATATCAATGTATTCATATGATAGAACTGCATCATAAAGGAAATTCAATTTAAATAATAGTTTATTTATCAAGATTAAATGAGCAATCATGAGAATGAGAACTGCACCATGGAAGTAATCAAATTAAATCTGGCCAATTTTGCCCAATAACGAACTTAAGGGAGATATTCATCTCCCTAAACTACTCTGAAAATTTCAACTATCTACCTCATTCCGTTCGAGAGTTATATCTCTATGTCTATGGATGAAAAGCAGTCTCACTACTCTCAGATCTCTTACTTCATGTTCCGTTCCGAAATGTAAGAATTTTCTGAGAAAACCTAATTTCGGAGCAAACAACTGAGATTTTTCTCACTTCACTCACAATTCTTCGATTGATTAGATAATGTCATGTCTCAGGAACATATTTGGCATTATGACAATTCATACATAGAATAATATCATTCTGTGACAACGTTGAAATACGATTTATTATTGAAATGTTGAAAAATCATATCTCCGAAAGTATTAGCTTGTTAGAGTTGAAAATGATATCATTGGATTCTTATGGTAGAACAGCTTATTGAGAAAAATTTAATTTGGAATTTGCCTTGTAAAAAAAATTTTTTTTTGTTACTCCGAAACCATCTGTCCGATTTTGCCCAATAACGAACTTAGCCGAGATATTTATCTCCCAAACCTACACTGAAAATTTCAACTGTCTAGCTCATTCCGTTCGAGAGTTATCGTGCCTACGGCCGGCCGGCCGGACAGAATGAATTTCGACCACGGATTCTTGATCAGTGAGTCGAACCAATTACAGACATTTGGGCAAATTGATAAGCACTCAGTTCCGAGGAACTAGAGCGCCAAAAAGTCAAGACGATCATAAATTTAGATGCAATGATAAGAAGGCCTAAATTCTTGGAATTGCCTTAGACCGTCGGATTGGTCTAAGCGAAGTATATCAAGCGGAGAATTCACTAATCAGCGTTCACCACCGCCTTGGGAGTACAACCCTATGAAAGCACTACTAAATGATTTTTGAAGTATTACAACCAAAAGGAATGATTTCAAAAGAGTACAAAATGTAATATCTTCTTTTTTCGTGAGGAACCAGTGATTTCGAAAAAAAATATAGAACTGTTCGATGTTTCACCTACTTGATTTTGCCCGCATAATTTTTTGCCGAAAATGGTCTCACACGATTAGGTTAGACTCATTGATGAAGAAGTCGAGGTCAAATTCGATGCTGTCCAGTCGGCTGTCTGTTGCCACTATAACTTTCGAAAGGAAAGAGGTAGTCACTAGGGCTTCACACGGGGCGAGAGTAAGCGAGAGTATAAAAAATGGGTTCAAGCCCTGTGGACAGGAGCTTTCTGGCGCTCTAGTTCAAACAGACAAATTATATCTCCGAAAGTATTGGTTTCTCAGAGTTGGGAATTATATCAATGTATTCATATAATAGAACTGCATCCTAAAGGAAATTCAATTCAAATAATAGTTTATTTATCAAGATTAAATGAGCAATCATGAGAATGAGAAAAGCACCATGGAAGAAATCAAATTAAATCTGGCCAATTTTGCCCAATAACGAACTTAACCGAGATATTCATCTCCCTAAACTACTCTGAAAATTTCAACTACCTACCTCATTCCGTTCGAGAGTTATATCTATGTCTATGGATGAAAAGCAGTCTCACTACTCTCAGATCTCTTACTTCATGTTCAGTTCCGAAATGTAAGAATTTTCTGAGAAAAACTAATGTCGGAGCAAACAACTGAGATTTTCTCACTTCGCTCAAAATTCTTCGATTGATTAGATAATGTCTCAGGAACATCATTTGACATTATGACAATTCATATTCATACATAGAATAATATCATTCTGTGACAACGTTGAAATACGATTTATTATTGAAATTTTGAAAAATCATATCTCCGAAAGTATTAGCTTGATAGAGTTAAAAATGATATGAATGGATTCTTATGATAAAACTTTTTATTAAAAAAAATTCATTTTGGAATTTGTTTCGTAAAAAAAATTTTTTCTTTGTTACTCCGAAACCATCTGTCCGATTTTGCCCAATAACGAACTTAGCCGAGATATTTATCCCCCAAACCTACTCTGAAAATTTCAACTCTCTAGCTCATTCCGTTCGAGAGTTATTGTGCCTACGGCCGGCCGGACCTGCCAGACCGGCCGGCCGGACCGGCCGGCCGGACCGGCCGGACAGAATGAATTTCGACCACGGATTCTTGATCAGTGAGTCGAACCAAATCGTTTAAGACCATTTTCATCGAAATATTCGAAAATCACAGACATTTGGGCAAATTGATAAGCACTCAGTTCCGAGGAACTAGAGCGCCAAAAATCTCGTCTCGCTCTCGCCAATTCCCAAAAATTTAAGTCTCGTTTAAGTCTCGTTATTAGTTGTTTCGTCTCGTCTCGCTTAATTCTGAATAACGATAATAAATACATATTGAAATATATAAACGAAATGGTATACAATAATGAATAATTTTGTAAAGCTATATTTATTACGCTCTTATACAAAAATAATTGTACATGTACCTACATATTATTTTTAATTTTAAACACTGATAATTTCAACTTTTAAATTACTCGATGACCAAGAATTCAAACATAATCACGCTTGCATCATATCATGTTTCAATGATGTACGTGATTTTGCCATCGTCATACCTGCTGTGGAAAATAATCTTTCAATAGGTACGGATGTAGCCATTAATAAATCATCGGCCATCGTGGAAAGTGTAGGAAGAACTTTTTATCACTCTCCACTAGTGTAAAATATTTTGATTACTATTTAGCTCTTTTTAACAGCAAATATTCTTTAAGCTCAGCTTTCCAATATTTCGAAAGTTTTGTTGATGTTTTAAATAGGATATCGAGGTCGATACATTTTTTAATAGAATTGAACAATTTGGTATAGTTTTCAAAGAATACCTTCCCAGTGGGTAGATAATTGAGGGTGTTCTTGGCGTATTCTTCATAACACTTTTCGAAACATTGAATAGCTTCATTTCTTTACCAGTTTAATTATACGTAGTTCCACAGATTTATACAATAATTGTTCACATCTGAACTACAATGAGCACAAGAGAATAAATTCCTCCAGATGTTCAGATAGAGACGAAATTTTCAAAGCATTGGGATTTACGGGCAACAAAAGTTGTTCGTTAAGAATTGAATTCATAATGGCATCCGTTCTTATGGTTGTGAATTCTATTTTTCTTGAAAAATAATCTCAATTATCGCAAGGTCATAACGAATTAATAATCCTCTAAAAAATCGTGTATTTCTAGAACGATCGATGCATATAATAGACAAAATATATTGGCACTTAAAGTGGAAACTCTTCATATTCAATTGCTGTCTGTGGGTATTGAAAAAAGTCGAGTCGTATATAAAACTTCATTCAAAAAATTTAACGAGACCAAAAACGAGACTCTCGTGTTGCGGCTGTATGTGGTCTCGTATCGCCTATAATATTTTTGAAAACGTCTCGTCTCGTCTCGCGTTCACGTGACGAGAACGAGACGAGACCAGAAAAATCTCGCTCATGCATGAAGCCCTAATAGTCACTTGACATTTTCAAGGTAGGTTGCGTATCCAAATACCACGGTTAAGTTCTTTAGTGGGCTTAACCTGCCAAACGGCTTCGGAGTTGAAATTTCGTTTTCCCAATAACTCAAACAATACAGATCCTATAGAATTGAAACTTGGTAACTAGATGGAATCAAATACTGATGCAAAATTTCATAGGGATCTCATTCTTTTACCCATTTTTTAGAAAATTTATTTTTAGTATTTGTAGTGCAAAATCAGTTCACATAAAGAATTGAAAAAATGAACTTCAGTAAAGAGTATGGCCTCCTCGAACATCAACCACAACCTGACAATGCCTCTGCATACTTTCGATCAGATTGTTGAAATAGCCTTGATCAATTTATCTCCAGAGTTGCGGTCTTCTTGAAGTGTATGTGTAGGTGGTTGATGAGAATCTAAACCTATTTGTGGCTTATTCCAAGCGTGTTCTTCAGATGTGTGGGATTTAGGTCTGGCGGCCAAGGGGGCAGCCTTGTTGAAGATATTGGAAACCGAGCAGCGGTAGGCGAGTTCAGTATCTGGATGGGGATGGGATGGCGCTTGCAATTTTCTGGGAGGTTGCGCATCCTAATGCTATTATTTCCTCAATAACTCAAAAAATACAGAACTGCTCCAATTAAGCTTGGAGATAAGATGTAGAAAGCCGACGTGCAAAATTAGCGAAATTTCGTGAGGATCGTATCAGAACATTTGATAATTTCTGTATTTGGTAAACTATTAAATAAACGATATCGATATCGCTGACATTTTGCCAAACCTAACTTTACTAATTTTTTTCAGTCAAGTTGTATATTTAAACATGATCGGTTCTATACTGTTGCACATACAAAAAAAAATTTTACATCACTAATTTCAAATTAAATTTTTCCGTATGCAATTTCATCATGAGAATTAATTGATATCGTTTTCAACTAATAAATCTCCATTCTATGATTTCACAGAATGTTGTAATCGAAAATTAGCGTTCGAATTGGTATCTATCACTTCCATTATCTCTGTTCATGCATATCATCTTATCTTACGATAAGAGACATGTATATTCATTTCTGGTTCTATTAAAAATTCCTTACTCGCGATATAATATAATACATCCTGTTCCAAAAAACAAAGTTTGATTTAATGCCAAATGATGTATGAAATAACCTCAGCTATCGTAGAATTATGAGGAATATAGGATATTTTAATTTTTGGATGATAATGTAATGCCCTTGGATATTCCGGCTTTAAAATGAAAATGTGGAAAATACCTCAGACCCGTCAATTTCTGATTCGAGGGGGAACAACTTTTTGGCTCTTTGCATTGTAACTGCAACCTCTTAACGGGTTCAGAACAACCTCTTGATTTTGAATAAGGATGAGGGGTGTTGCGATACCTCATTTTGAAGATCTATGTCCCTTCTTCCAATCCAGGCGTGAGGAAAATTTTCATCTAAGAACTGACGCACCGGTTGAACAAAATGAGGTGGTGCGCCATCTTGTAGGAAAATGTTTAATGGTCTTCAGCATTCTCCAATACTTGCACGAGGGCTGGATAAATATCGTTCTCCAATAGATCTGATGAAATTTGGCCAGTGCGATAACCGGGTATGGAAAAAGGGCAGATTATGTGATTTCCATAAATACCCGCCCAAACAATTAATTTTTGGGGACGCTGAGTATGCTCCTCACAAAATAATCTTGGATTTTAATCTGACCAATACCGACAGTTATGCCGGTTCACAATGCCCGTTAAGGTAAAATGAACACTCGTCCGAAAAACAGATATCGAACAAGTAGTTTTGATTACCGTTAATCATTTCACTCACCACTTCACAGAACTGGAGTCGATGATGAGGATCATCCTCATTCATCTCGTGAACCAATCATATATTATAAGGATGTAATTTATGTTGTTTCAGGATTCTCATGATTCTTGTGCGTGAAACACCAGATTCATCGGACAATTTCCTAGTACTCAAGGTCCGATCCATTGCTAAATGTCCTAAAACAGCCACATCCCTCGCTTCGTATCTTGCATGCAGCCTCTTTTTGTTTCGGACTGAAACGGTTAAGTCAAACCCAAACCAGTTGCACAACGTAAGCAGCGGATACATTTTTTCCAGGATGTTGTTCGTTAAATAAAGCCGATTTTGTTCGTGCATAGTCGTTATTCATAAAAAATAATTTTATATCATTATCGATGGATATTTTGAAGCGAAAATTTAGGGTCAGATAGTAGTCGATACAATCTTCAAAATTAGTTATCGCAATACCCCTCATCCCTATTCGAAATGTAGGGGTTGTGCTCAATCCCGTTAGGTGGTTGTATTTACGGGGATGAAAAGAGTGGAAAAGATCTTCACCCTTGAATTAGAAATTGACAGATCCGAGCGATTTTCCACATTTTCATTTCAAAGTCGGAAAATCGAGGTTTTAAGGTTTCGTTGGACCATCCTGTATATACTTTGGTAAGTGAATCAAATGGGTTTCAGAATATCTCCAGTAAAAAAAAACTGCAATATTGGAAGTTTCAATTGATATAATATAATTTTCAGAGTAGATTTGAGGAATGTATTTCTCGGATAAGTTCGGTATTTGGGGAGAATCGATCTGGTGGTTTCGGATTAATAATTTTCGGCACTATTGTTTTTTTTTTAAATTACACTTTTTTAATTTGATTTCTTAAATATCATAAGAATCCATTGATATCATTCCTAACTCTGAGAAATCAATACTTTCGGAGGTATGATTTGTCAAAGTTTAAACAAGAGTTCCAAAGCTACTGTCCACAGGGCTGTCCCACATTTCTTATCAGTAGATTTCATTCAATGATTTGAAACCATTCTCTGCTCAAATTTTGAATACAACAGACATTTTCCAAATACTATTTCTCGTTGCTTCGAGCATGCTGAAAAAAAATTCATAATATACAAGTCGACTATATACCTGAACATCTTTGTCTGAAACTGGATAATTCTTCATCAACATCTTCATCGAAAATTCTGATTAAAATTGTGAAAGACAAATTTGTGCCCCAGGAAATGAGATCCCCAAGCGGTCCTTGGACATATAGATTAAGTATATTTTGTTTAGCAGTAGCACATATGTCAACTTGATTGAGAAACCCCTTCCTGCACAAACAGCGACCTCAGGTCCTACCTCCAATGAGGTCCGGAGTGCCGAATCCCGTTGGGCCTACGAGATTCTGACGGACTATTTCCGGTCGGACCGGAAATCGACATGGCAGCTTCTGGCGTGATCGCTCTGGCACTAAATTTCTAGCCTAGCGGTCTGGCAATTAGAACTTAGATTCAGTCACGTAATTCATTCAATTAATTTGATTTGTTCCCGGTAGGGAATTTATCCGGGCTTGAACGTTATATGGGTGAACTATCCCTGGTGATTTGTGATGGTTAAGGACTGATGTTGGGGCTGTGTAAAATTTATCTGAGCCGAAGGGTACACTGAATAGGAATACAGAGAACATTTTTTGTTATTTCTTTTAATTATTTGAAATATACTGGGAATGATGCTTGGCTTTAATTTCTTTTGATTGCCTCAGTCTTTGCGCCCTCTCACACAAAGATAATTAATCAGTATTAAAGCGGAATGACAAGTAAGTCCAAGTCCTTCGAAGGAAATAGTCTTATTCCACCCCACACGTGGCCCCGACACTATTAGCCGAACGTGTCGATCGCCACATTTGCCTTGGCCCCAACGTTGGCGCCAATAATAGCTATTGGCACTCGTGTGTTTTTGGAGCTCTAGTTTCTCGGAACAGAGTGCTTATCAATTTGCCCAAATGTCTGTCATTTTAGGATTTTTCGCTGAAAATGGTCTCAAACGATTTGGTTCGACTCACTGATCAAGAATCCGAGGTCGAAATCGATTCTGTCCAGCCGGCCAGCCGGACGTAGGCACGATAACTCTCGAACGAAAGAAGTTAGAGAATTGAAATTTGCAAGGTGGGTTTGGGGCATAAATATCTCGGACAAGTTTGTTAATGGGTGAAATCCATAAAGCGGTTTCAGAGTTATGGCCGATTTTAGTAAAAATATTTTTTATGAATATTTCCGAAACCGATCACTCGATCTATCTGAAACTTAGCATTAAATTGTAGAATCATGACTTTCATACGCATGTGAAGTTTTGTATTGACCAGGTTACCGTAAACTGTCAAAATAAAATTTTGAAAATTAAAAAAAAAAAATTCTACAATAACGGAATGAGCTAGGCAATTGAAATTTTTGAAGTAGGTTAGGGAGATGCCTATCTCGGTTAAGTTCGTTATTGGGCAAAAAAGCCCAGACGGTTTCGGAGAAACGAAAAAAAATTTTTTTTTAAGCAAAAAATTTCAAATTCAATTTTTATTTAAGATGCAGTTCCACCTTAAAAATCCATTGATATCATTTCCAACTCCAACAAGCTAATACTTATAATATGATTTTTCGAAATTTCAATAATGAATCGTACTTCTATGTTTTCACAGAATGTTTTAATTATTATATCTAAGCTTTATTATATGATCTGTGTTCATACTCGTACATATCATCCTGTTCTATAAGAGAGAGTCAAATTCATTTCAGCTATTTCCATTTGATTTCTTCCATGGTGCAGTTCTCATTCTCAGATTGCTCATTCAATCTTGATAAATAAACTATTATTTGAATTGAATTTCTTTTATGATGCAGTTCTATCATAAGAATATATTGATATAATTCCCAACTCTGAGAAACCAATTCTTTCGGAGATATAATTTGTCTGTTTGAACTAGAGCGCCAGAAAGCTCCTTTCCACAGGGCTTGCCCCAATTTTTCAAAAGGAAACAGCTCCAAAATCGTGATTCGTACAGAAGTTGGGCCAATTACAGACTTGTTGAAGCGCACGTCCAATGAGATGGAATCCTCGTCAGCGAAATTGCTACCTGCATGGCAGAGTGAAGATGTGAATCAATTTTTAGAACTCTCTACTACGAATTTAACATCGATATACCGATTTTTCAGCTTTCATAATATATTAATACATTTTAATGACAGAATTCCGTAAAGAGTAAATCGTCTATGATCACAAAATTTTTAAATCTGACATATATATATGGGGTGCTTTTTTGACTTACTTCAAGAAAATAACTTTCTATGAACATAAGTCCTGAAAGTCTTAGCTTTTGAGATACGGGGTGATACAATTTCGAAAAATAAACAGTTTTTTAATAATAACTGAGATTATATCGTAGACATCTTCATGAAATTTGGTAGATATCTTCTATGCGTCAAGGTGCATTTTGTGATGTATGAAAATTTTCATTTTCTCTACCAGTTGCGTCTGGGTTTTGCATTGAATATTTTTGGAGAAGAAAATAATACGCCACTGCTTTCTTTTGAAATACAAATTACTTTTGAGATTCATTCTAGAGCAAATTTGATCTCATAGATATTCTTTGGCCGACGCACGGTTTCCGCTTAAAAAAATAGAAATCGTTTTACTTGAGGATCAATTCCTCAAAAATCTGATGTGGTGTGGAAATGTTTGTGCCTTGGCTGAAAGCAAATAGAGATACGATTTTATCCAAAATTATTGAGAATCCAAAAAATATGTTTTCTTTTCAGATGCTCTGTTCTTGATTAAAATAATTAAATTAAACTTCATATCGTAGTACCATAATTTATCACCCTGTGTATCAAAAGTTAAGGCTTTTAGGATATACGTTCATAGGAAGTTTTTTTCTTTAAATGAGTTAAAGAATCACCCCCTTCAATATTAGCAGGAACACCCAGTATATTCTATAAGAAGGGAAATACGAGAGCACTTATGACTCAAGTGACTCCAGGATACGATATTCACGAAATTCCGCGAAAATTAGCGGGTTGGCGTTCTACAAGTAATCACCGAGTTTTAATTGGATCAGATTTGTATATTTCGAATTATACAGGAAATAACAACAAAATTTCAGATGAGTTTAACTCCAAACAAATTGGTAAATTATGCCAATTAACGTACTTGAATAGCGCATTCGGATGCGCAACCTACCCTGAAAATTGCAAGTCGCTATCTCTTTCCGTTCTCAAGTTATCGTTAGATACCTACATGATATTTTTTCGTAATGTCTTTTAAATTTTCTAGTGGTACGGTCCTCGACGTGGGCCGATTATGCCCATTGACGAAATTATCAGTCGAATTTGGTTACGCAACTTACCCTAAAAATTTCTAGACGCTATCTATTTCCATTCGAAGGTTATCGTGGTAATGATCACACATCGAGCTACTGAACTCGCCCATCTTGTTGAAATTTGTAACTTGGGCATAAAATTAGGTTTTTGAGGCTCTAGCAAAATTTTAGCCATATTGGAAGGATAGTTTCTCAGATACAGAATTTCATTCAATGATTTTTTCGAAATTTTCTAGTGGAACGATCCTCACGAAATGTTGCTAAAATTTGTGATAGATACAACTCTAAACCGTTTGAAAATTGCTATCGCTATCGCTATCTTTTTCAATCCTACGGTGTAAAGTCAGGGCCGTAGCTAAGAGCTTTTCCGAGGGGGGGAAAAAACGGCTTTTGGCGCCCCTAATTTGAAAAAAATATACTAAAATCGGAAACACAAAAATATGGATAAAGTATGTTATACTGATACATTACTTTCTTAATAAAGAATTAATTTTAAATTAATATAACTATGAATGAAAATCATTTTCCCTATTTCAGTAATGAGTTCATTACAGCACTAAAAACAGTGCTGTAATGAACTCATTACCGCATTGTTTCTAGTTATATCCTTCGTTTTGTGGTAGTCAGCACTAACATTCGATCCTAGCAAATGTCAACACAAGTCAATTGTCAATATAATATAATCTGGATATAGTGAAATAATTGTTGCGTAGAAAAGTTCTATTTTCATTAAAAAATAAGGTACTAGAGATTTACTTCTTGCTAATTCTGAATCATTCATGCTATTAGGAAACTTTTTTAAATCTGATCTCCATGCCCTACGTACGATTCAAATTCAGTAATCTGTCAACTTTCTTAACAGTCACACCAACTGCCAAGATACAATAAAAAAGGATATATAATCCGAATTCTTCATTAAATTTCAACAGTATTTTACAAAACTTGCCTGAAATAGAGAAAATATCGTCTAATACTCGTTGCAGAAGGCAATTCCAATACTCATGCGTTCGAAAACTAGCTAGGAGGAGCCTATCCTGCAACTTGTTTTAGAATACTATTACAAACAAGACTGCATTCTGAATTTGTGTTTTTGAGTGAAAAAAAATTGTTTGCATCTCTCAAAAGATCCAGGACCAAAAAAGAATTGTATTTGACAAAAATAAATATATACATCAAGGTTTCGAGATATGAATAATCTGAAGAGTTCGCATACAAAAATTAAAAAGAAAACTTTCTAAAAATTATATAGCAATGTCATGTTACAATACTATCTAGAGTAGAATGTTCCAACAATTCTTCGAAAATATCTGCTATATCAATATTGAATGAGTTTTTTGTAATTCCGGAATTAAAGCAATATTTTTACTCCTTCTGAATTCCGCTCCAGTCGGTTTTAACTTTTAATAATGCGTTTAAATTGGGTTTTCAATTTTAAATTTCAATGAGATTCACTAATTCACTATTCATTAATAATTTATATAAGAAGTACAAGGTTTTTTTATATTGAACGATTTTGTCGTTTAGCCAGGGAAGACCGGGAATTCCCCACTCCTGCCATCTAGTCTCTATAGCAGCAATAACAAAGCTATCTACGTTCTAGTACAAATAAATCGACTATGATGACAGGGCCATCCTTGTACTTATATATATTAATAATCTTATGCAAGAAGTAGTTTAAAAAAATCTGTTTTCATTATGTCATTTTGCTATAGTGTTTCAACTATCAGCGGTCAATTTGGCGCCCATTGAGATATGATCCAGGGGGGGGAGGCTCCCCTCCCTCCTCCCCCCCTCGGTAGCGACGGCCCTGTGTAAAGTTCTTCTTGATGAGTCGATTCAATGAGAATGTCGCGTAGTGTTCAAAGCCTGAAAGCAGCTACTCGTTGCTTTCACATTTTTATTTCCAGAATTTACGAAGTCACCTAAAGGCAAACGTTGTTCTCTCTCCGGAAGATGTTAATAATAAATTTTAACACGGTATGAGGTTCTGGCCTGGGCCTGATTTATTTATATGCTCAAGGTGGCGGTACACAGTTGTTATGAGGTCACTTCTTTCTTTTTGTAGTCTGCTAAAGGCTTTATGCCTTTGAAATATTAACGAGAATGATATTTATAAGAACTGCGGTAGGTATTCTGCTGCAATGGTAATGCGCTCTGGTAGGTATATGTATACTGGTACATTTATGGATATACATTGTCTTTATGTTACGGTTTGAGAGTAGAGGATGTTTTTGAGACACCCAGTCCATTACAACAGAAAATTATGGGGGTAAGTTTCTAGTTTAATATGGATGTTCTTCCAGTATTCTCCAAGTAAGTTTGATATAGTCATTCGTGAGTTATTATTATTCAGAAGTCAGAACTGGAATAGCAACGGACGCAGGGCCGTACAACTTCGAGGAATTGAAATAGAGGATTAGGCACCCTCCAAAATGTTTTATTTATTTATTTATTTATTTAACTATGAATAAGGGTTGAGGATTTACCTATAAACCCAACAAAGAAAAAAGTACATACTATGAAAATTGAACGATGACAATCAGCCAAAATGGCGATTGAGAAGAAAAAAAAGAAAACAAAAGAAGCTGAGTGATTAATGCGATCGCCATTGGTCCAGTCCATTCTTGAATGCATCAACAGTTTGAGACTCCACAATCGTTGACGGCAGGTGGTTCTACGCGATGAATACCCTGTTCGGAAGGAACATCTGGCGTGGCGATGTTTTGAAGGGTTCCTTGGACAACTTGAAGCGGTGACCACACAAGCAGTTTGTGATGAAATGGAAAAAATCTCTTATTTTCTCGCCAAAATGACAATTCAATGCTCGAAATGTGAAAATAAGATCTCCCCTGGATCGTCGTTCGGCAAAGATAGACAACCCAAAAATAGTAAGGCGATCCTCATAGGATGGGCGAAAGCGTGAATATGAAAGACGAGTGACCCAACGCTGAACAGACTCCAGGAGATTTTCATCGTGTTTAGTTGATGGCCACCATAACTGACCAGCATACTCCAATATCGGTATTATTTACGCCTTGTAGAGGAATTTCCAAGTTGATGCTTCGGAGTTTTTGAAGGTCTTGCTGAGGAGGTATGATATTCGTTTCGCCTTTGCCGTAACAGACACAACATGGTCGGACCATGCAAGATCTGAACAGATAGTAACTCCAAGATCGACATGGTGAGTCACAGACCGCAGATGATGACCATCGATCGAGTAGGATCGCTTTGGGTTGTTCCTGCCAATGTGAAGAACGCAACATTTCTGGATGTTGAGGGGAAGGATCCATATACGGCACCATCTAGCAAGGATATCCAGGTCCTCCTGAAGAGTGTGAGCATGAAGAAGGGGAAGGTTGAAGAGCTTGGTGTCATCAGCAAATGAAGAGAGGGAGGACTTGAGGAGGGGAGGTAGATCAGATATATATAACAGAAAAAGAATTGGGCCCAGAACAGATCCCTGAGGGAAACCAGACCTTACAATCTTCTCCACGGAGGGGTAATCATCACCCGCCCTAACGCGAAACATGCGGTTGGTCAAAAACGACCTTATCCAATCTAAAAGTCCACCCCTAATTCCCAGATGCTCCAGCTTAGCAAGGAGACGCCTGTGAGGTACTCGATCGAATGCCTTTGAAAAGTCGAGGTAAACAACATCGACAGGTGATCCCGAGTCTAATGCTTTTGTCCAAGCAGCGATACAGGACAGTAGATTTGTTGTAGTTGAACAGTTTGAAAAGAAACCGTGTTGGGAACCTGGAATCAGTTTCATGTCCGAACAGAATTGTAGCAGATGGTCGCGGATGATCCTCTCTAGAACTTTAGAGACGGAAGAAAGGATGCTTATTGGACGATAGTTGGAGGGATCTAGTTTATCACCCTTCTTGAAGATGGGAGTGATTGATGCGGATAGCCAATCTGAGGGGATACAGGATGTTTGTTCAGAGTTCCAAGCTCGATTGGCGTAATGTCAAAAAGTGAAGGGCCATCACTTTTGTAAGTAATACCTTCAAGTATAGTTTTTGCAATAAAAAATGTTTTTTTTTGCTTAAGACTTAGTCTTAGTCTAAGTCTTATGCCTCCTTATAACTCACTGCTCTTTTCCCTCGATTCCGCATACCCTAGGTACCAACTCTGTTTAGCCCCCTGCACTTGGCTTGCCCTCGATCTCACAGGGTAGTGCAATGATTGGTGATTCTCTGGCTGAACTACTTCGCCTTAGACGAATATGATTCCATGGGAACAGGAATTTAGTCGTTTGTTAATGTTGCACTTCAAGAGCCAAGAGTATTATAACATTCAAATATACGAGTAGATAACCCGTTAATCCCGACCTCTTTGGAGACACCTGGGAGTCGGAGTTTGGTGTTAAATTCTTCATCTCCCGTCAGTGGTACATCGTCGTCGGAATCTGTATAGGATCGCTAACCGTATGCTAATGGATTTGGAGTACGCGAGGGCAAAAAGAACGTCTACTGTGTCCAAGACACGTTGTTTGCACCCTTAAAATGTAATCGTAATTGAAATCCTACATAAAGAATAAATTCATGCAGGCGGTAGGAATAAATTATTTAAATTTTTTTATAAAGAACTAGGAGTGTAAAATTGTGTGAGTGTGTAAGTTTCAAGAAGAAGAGGATTAAAACCATATGTCCAGATCATCGATTGGAATGTTTCAGAGACGTATGTAAGAGATAATTCATTATTGAAAGGTTTTCTTCTCTTGAATTTCACAAAATAACTATCAAGAAAATAATTCTAACGATTTTCATTAAGCGTATGACGAAGGAGTCTGATATAGACTCCGAAACGTTACGATATAGTTGTTTTTTCGTTGATGTTGTTTTGTTGTTGTTTGTTAGGCAACATTGTTCAATTGTATGCTTCTGACAAATATCTTGTGTTTCTTACGCAGAAGCAAATCACAAAATAATTAATTCTTATTTTATAGATATTTTTCAGAGTTTGGGAGAGAAAACCCAGAAAAAAACCTTTCAATAATGAGTATACCTCCCACAGTATCCTTTAATGATTAGATAATTCATTGTTTAGATGGGCATATCCAATTAGGCATGCGTACCGGAGATCTAATTCTTATTCATTGTGGTTAAAAAGATATTTAACAAACATCACAAATTAAAAAATGGGTTCAAGCCCTGTGGACACGAGCTTTCTTGCGCTCTAGTTCAAACAGACAAATTATATCTCCGAAAGTATTGGTTTCTCAGAGTTGGGAATTATATCAATGTATTCTTATGATAGAACTGCATCATAAAGGAAATTCAATTCAAATAATAGTTTATTTATCAAGATTAAATGAGTGATCTGAGAATGAGAACTGCACCATGGAAGAAATCAAATTAAAATAGCTGAACTGAATTTGACTCTCTCTTATAGAACAGGATGAAATGTACGAATATGAACACAGATCATATAATAAAGCTTAGATAGAATAATTATAGCATTCTGTGAAAAAATAGAAGTACAGAGTGATCCAAATTGGACACTTTTGATAGGAAACATCAATTTCTAGAGGAGTTTCAGAAAAACTAGCCTACATGCTACTAGGTCGATTTTCGTGAGAAAATGAATGCCGAAAACCGCACATTGATATCTTTACTTATTCGAAAGATACAAGGTGTTTTTCAATGTTGTGCACTTCTGACCCAAACCCGTAACTTGTTTATTTTTGGATATTTCTTGTTTCTGTGAAAACATTCTTCAGGCACTTTCTTGAAAGGAATCCAATGGTGTTTCTATTTTTTTATTAAAAAATATGGTTTTGAAGCTATAACATAAACTTGTATTTTTTCTTATGGACCACCCTATATTTTATACATATTCGTGTTTGATATTAAATTCTCTTTTCAAATATATATAATAGTTGCTACTTCTCTTTGAAAACATTCATTTTGTGGCTTTGTCGAATTATTTTAGATGTGTTGTCAAAATCTGGGTTGTCATGCCTAAATTGAAACAAAATACATCACAGATGTTAAAAAGAATAATCAGTGCCGATTTGTAATAACTCATACATTTAATCAAAAAATAGAATAACAAGAACAACAATATTTTTGAACTATTTACAACATGTGTTCGAATTAAGCACCATTTAAGTCACAACATAATTGACTTCGCATCCTAACATTATTGACAGCATTAATCAATTCTATCGCAGCTATTGAACGAAAGGCATATCGCACTGCTGCTTCCAACGCTTCTCGGGAATCAGGATGGCGTTTATATGTGAGGTCCTTTATTCTTCGCCAGAGGTAAAAATCTAGAGGCGTAAGATCGGGGGATCTTGCCGCCCATTGTAGGTCATTTGGTAGTAACTTGTGAACTTATCTTACTCTATACGGTTTGAATTTATTTTTTTTTAGAATTCGCATTGCTGTAGTCTTTGGAATACCTGTATTCAACTGCATTTTGAGAAGTGAAATATTGGGTTGGTTTTGTATTTTCCCAAAACCGTTATTTCTTCTAACTCTATAACTCTATTCCTGGCTTCGTAAGCTTTTGTCCTTGGTTAAGAAAAAGAACCGTAATCAACTAGCTTTTGCTGCAATCTAGTGAACATATCCCGAAACGGTTGTCTCCTTTCAGGATATCGGTCAAAGTAAAGATTGCAGGCAGCCTGAGCATCTTCATGTGATTCCCAATAACACTTTAGCATATCATATTTCTCGTAATTTTCATACATTTTGAATTAAAAGGCAGATAAATATTCTAGTATGTTCAAAACTCAGTTCAAAGAAGCACACTAAACTTGTGAAGCAAACTGCATTTAATAATAATTGTTTGGCAGTACGCATGCAGTACGCAAAGACTGTAGTTGCTAAGGTAATTTGTTTCATATTCAGACATGGCATCCCAGATTTTGAAAATACATCTAAAATAATTCGAAAACAGCCACAAAATGAATGTTTTCAAAGGGAAGTAGCAACTATTATATATATATTTGAAAAGACAATTTGATTTCAAATACGAATATGTAAAGAAATATAGGATGGACCATAAGAGAAAATACAAGTTTATGTTGTAGCTTCAAAACCATATTTTTTAATAAAAAACTAGGAACACCATTGGATTCCTTTCAATAAAGTGCCTGAAGAATGTTTTCACAGAAACAAGAAATATTCAAAAATAAACAAGTTACGGGGTTGGGTCAGAAATGCACAAAATTGACAAACACCTAGTATCTTTCGAACAAGTCAAGATATCAATGTGCGGTTTTCGGCATTAATTTTCTCACGAAAATCGACCTCGTAGCATGTATGCTAGTTTTTCTCTAACTTCTCTAGAAATTGATGTTTCCTATCAAAAGTGTCCAATTTGGCTCACTCCGTACAATTCATTATTGAAATTTAGAAAAATCATATCTACGAAAGTATTAGCTTGTTGGAGTTGAAAATGATATCGATGGATTTTAATGGTGAAACTGCATCTTAAATAACAATTGAATTTGAAATTTGTTGCTTAAAAAAAATTTTTTTTTTTCGTTACTCCGAAACCATCTGGCCTATTTTGCCCAATAACGAACTTACCGAGATATTTATCTCCATAATCTACTCTGAAAACGTTAACTGCCTAGCTCATTCCGTTCGAGAGTTATTGTAGAAATTTTTTTTTTTAATTTTGAATTTTTTTTTTTTAACTTTGCGGTAACCTGGTCAATACAAAACTTCACATGCGTATAGAGGTCATGATTCTACAATTTGATGCTAAATTTCAGATAGATCGAGTAATCGGTTTCGGAAATATTCATAAAAAATGTGTTTTACTAAAATCGGCTATAACTCCGAACCCGCTTAATGGATTTTGCCCATTAACGAACTCGTCCGAGATATTTACGCTCCAAACCCACCTTGCAAATTTCAATCCTCTAACTCCTTTCGCTCGAGAGTTATCGTGCCTACGGCCGGCTGCCGGACCGGCCGGACAGAATCGATTTCGACCTCGGATTCTTGATCAGTGAGTCGAACCAAATCGTTTGAGACCATTTTCAGCCAAAAAATCGAAAATTACAGACATTTGGGCAAATTGATAAGCACTCAGTTCCGAGGAACTAGAGCGCCAAAAATGAAGGAATATTATTCAACTCAATGAAATAATTCAAGAGGTTTAAAAATCAAATGACAAGAGATATATCGGGTGTCCCAGTATACATGTTCCAATGGATTATCACAGCCATTTCAAAATATACAAATTTTAAAATTGTATGATTTTCAATTCATTCAAGGAACCTTCAACTGAGAAAACCAAAATTTGAAAGTTACTTGCGGTTTGACCGGAAGTGACTCTGACTTTTTTATCTCAAATAGCACCCTATATATTTTTGGCAATTTTTTAATTCTACTCAAAATTACTTTTCAACGATGTAGCACACTTTGTATTTTATATTTGATTTGACGGAGAAAACGTCAATTGAAATTTCAGATTGAAAGAATTGCAGTAGGCTACAATATTTCGAGTAATCTTGATTGAAATTTTTAATTATCTCGTAAACAACGAATTTGTTTATGAAAATTGTTTAAACAATAGGTGATAAAAATTATTAAAATCTTTTTTAATTCTGAAAACGGATCAGTAGTAATATTATAGGAAAAAAGTTTTTTTCAATATTTAATGACATAAAATCGTTCGACGATCTCACAGGGTAGTGCAATGATTGGTGATTCTCTGGCTGAACTACCCCGCCTTAGACCAATATGATTCCATGGGAACGATCCCACGGTTTTGAGGCAATTACAGGAATAAAGTCGTTTGTTAATGTTGCACTTCAAGAGCCAAGAGTATTATAAAAATCAAATATACGAGTAGATAACCCGTTAATCCAGACCTCCTTGGAGAGGCCAGGGAGTCGGAGTTTGGTGTTAAATTCTTCATCTCCCGTCAGTGGTACATCGTCTACGGAATCTGTATAGGATCGCTAACTGTATGCTAATGGATTTGGAGTACCCGAGGGCAAAGAGAACGTCTACTGTGTCCATGACACGTTGCTTGCACCCTTAAAATGTAATCGTAATTGAAATCCTACATAAAGAATAAATTCATGCAGGTGGTAGGAATAAATTATTTAAATTGTTTTATGAAGAACTAGGAGTGTAAAATTATGTGAGTGTGTAAGTTTCAAGAAGAAGAGGATTAAAACCAAATGTCCAGATCATCGATTGGAATGTTTCAGAGCTGTATGTAAGAGATAATTCATTATTGAAAGATTTTTTTCTCTTGAATTTCACAAAATGACTGACGAAGGAGTCTGATATAGACTCCGGAAAAGCAAGACGAGACGAGACGTTTTGAAAAATCTTATAGGCGATACCGATACCACATACAGCGCAACCCGAGAGTCTCGTTTTTGGTCTCGTTAAATTTTTTTCAGGAAGTTTTCATTCGAAAAATTCGAAAAGGTCTACAAAGAGATCACTATATTTTAGAAAATATCAACTATTGTGACTATCTGTTGAATATTTTGTTGTAAATATAAATAATTTGTTCACATTTTTGTTTCAACTTGTTAACTGTTCTTATAACTTCTTATAGTAACGTATCATAAATATCTATCCTTGCAGATTTTTATATTTTAGGTTGAATGTGTTTTTTTTTCAAGATAGATTGTTTACTACTGAGTAATGAACGTGTATACTATTGAAAAGGTATTATCTTATTTACTACAGATAATTGGACGGTGTTATGCAACAACCGTTTAAACCACAAACTCTGAGAAATTAATGTTTTTGTTGAAAAACGTTCAATAAGAGATAAAGAACAATACGCAAAAATGATCTAACTGCTAACCCATAGACAAGATTCTTGTCTATGGGTTAGCAGTTAGATCATTTTTGCGTATTGTTCTTTATCTCTTATTGAGCGTTTTTCAACAAAAACATTAATTTCTCAGAGTTTGTGGTTCAAACGGTTGTTGCATAACACCGTCCAATTACAGTAAACCCTTCTTATATACGACTCGGCCTTTTTCGACAACCACAGAAAACAATTGAAAATGAAGTGTTTCCACTATAATTACCAATATATTTTGTCGATATTATAGATCCATCGTTCTATAAATACACGATTTTTCAAAGACCTTGCGTCAATAGAGATTATTTTGTCAAAAAAATTGAATTAAAAACTGATCCCATTATGAATTCGATACTAAACAGACAACTTTTATTGCCCCTAATTTCCAATGCTTTTAAAATTTCGTCTCTATTTGAACATCTGGAGAAATTTATTGTTTTTTATTGTGCTTCTTGTAGTGAAGATGGGAACAATTATTGTATACATCTGTGAAAGTACATATAAAAAAACTGGTAAAGAAATGAAAACTTAAGCTATTCAATGTTTCGACAAGTGTTTTGAGGAAAATGCCAAGAACACCCTCAATGATCTACCCACTGGAAAGGTACTCATTGAAAACGATAACAATTTGTCCAATTCTATTAAAAAATGTATCGACATCGATAGCCTCTTTAAAACATCAACAAAACCTTCGAAACATTGGAAAGCTGAGTTTGAAGAACATTTGCTGTTAGAAAGAGCAAATAAAATCAAAATTGTATTTTAGAGTAGCGAAAAGTGCATGGAAAAGTTGCCACAGTTTCCAAGATGGCCAATGATTTAATAATGGCTACATCCGTAACTGTTGAAAGATTATTTTCCACAGCAGGTATGATCATGGCAAAAACACGTACATCATTGAAAGATGATGTGATGCAAGCGTAATTATGTTTGAATTCTTGGTCATCGATTAATTTAAAGGATGAAATTAACAGTTTTTAAAATTAGAAAAATTATATACATGTACAATTATTTTTGTATAAGAGCGTAATAAATATAGCGTCACAAAATTATTCATTGTTATCTACCATTTCGTTTAAATATTATAATATTTATTATCGTTATTTTCAATCAAGCAAGACGAGACAACTGATAACGAGACGAGCCCGAGAGTTAAGCGAGACTTAGAGCCGACGCACACGGGTCGACCGGCATATATTTGACGCGATCAGAATCGCATCGGCAATTTTAGCGATCTGTCATTCAGGGCTTTGCTTTATCGTTCAGTGTTATATTCACAGAATAAATTTAATTCATGCCGGAAGTTCATTGAAGCGCGAAATATTTACATTCCACATAACCTTACTTGGTTAGTTACGACCACAGGCTATAACATAAGGAGTGTTTGCCATGTAAACTGTGCACAAAAGTAGGGACATTTAGGCCATACATTTGAGGGATTAAAAATAAGTGGGTACATTTCATTATGGTTCTAAGGGGTGTCCGCTTGTTGAAGTATTATGTCATTTTAGGATATAATTACAATGATGCTCTGTGATTCCCTCAATCTTGAATTCTCGGAATGTTTATCATTCTGTTTTCAAAATTTAAAATGATTCGAAAGGAAATATACTTCAAAATGAAACAAATCTTTATGAACAATAATTTCTTTATTAACATAATTTTAACAATTCATATGTATCAAAAATTCCAGTATAGAATAAATGTAATTTGTGAATAATTATAATTTAGGTAGCACTTTTCTAAAACAAATACTTACAATTATATATAATCCAATGAAACATACAAAATTTGTGACCAACCACAGGTCTTAGATTTTTGGAATTTGGTTTGGGTTATTTCAAGTTTTTGGGGGAATAACTACCAAACTCCCGAACAATTATCCACATTGTTCCACGCCTTTTCATTAGCATCCCTCTTCGAATTTCCATGGTACCCCGGGGATGCTTCTCTACTTCCCCAACGAATATTAAATTGAAGGCCTGAAATTGAAATTCATTAAAATTGTAGAAGAATTTATGGGTATTTTACAGATTATTTATCAGTACCTAACAACTTGTAAAGTTCTCGTATGTTTCTGAAAGGTAGAAGAAAAAAGGTAATTGAGGTTGATGTAAGCGAGGATCTTCATTAAATTCCTTTTTTTTTTGATTATTTGTCTACACCTGAACCAATTTTTTCCCTAGACTCTTCAGGTATCTACTTATAATTCAATATAGAAGAAATGGGCCATTTATACAAAAAAAAAATGGTCCAATTCAAAATAAATATAAATTAGAACTACAAAAACTTACCTCCATGACGTCAGCGACGCGCGATATGTCGGTATATACTTCCTGCACTCCGATCGCGTGAATCGTTCTTTCCAAATCGTACGCTCCAAATCGCAACGAGTATGACGTCTAGTTTTAAAATATGAATTCGTTTGTTATATGCAAGATGCATAGAATGTTATTATAAGCATCTATGATATATGCATAGACATTATATACTATACTGGTTATAAATGCAAAAATTCTAGCGGAGATACCGCCCTTGGTCATTCTTTTCTAACCAGGATGATCATAGAATACAGTAGTGGATATGATAGATCGCAGTTAACATAACTTAATTCAATTTTGGCATCGCAAATTGTTGGTGAGTGATAGAGCTTTTCCTATTCATCATTTTGCATTGATTTCGTTCTTGTATTCTATATTATTGTATGTTGGAAGTAAGGTTATGTGGAATGTAACTATTATGCGCTTCGATGAATTTCTGGCTTGAATGAATTTTATTTTGTGATCATAAGACTGAACGATAAAGCAAAGCCCTAAATGACAGATCGCTAAAATTGCCGATGCGATTCTGATCGCGTCAAATATATGCCGGTCGACCCGTGTGCATCGGCTCTTAAATTTTTGGGAATTGGCGAGACCGAGACGAGATATTTTACAGTCTCGCCTACTCTCGTCTCGTGTGAAGCCCTAGGTAATGCCCTGGTGAGCACGTAAAAATTCGATAAGAAGTCTATATAAATTTCACCAGAGCGCAATGAGAAATCCGATATAGCATATGTGGGATTCTTTATCAGAACACGCTATATCAAATGAAGCAGATTTGCCCAATATTGAAGATCCCACTGAATTGGAGATCCCCTTTCGAAATTAAAACACTGATCGCCGTTTGACCTGCTGAATCGGAGTAAATTCGTAGTCAATTTTCCATTCCGTACAGTTCCAGAAAATACACAGGCAGGACATCAAAGAAATCTCTCAGTGTAAAACAACCTGAAAATATTTTCACCTCCAGAAAAGGAGCACATCAGACGAAAGCAAAATATGGAAACGCAGTTATTCAAGCTTTTCTGATGCGATAATAACCTACGCGTTCTGAAGTATACTCCAGGAAACCTCAAATATTTGAATTTTATTTCGTGGAAAACATTTATCTTTGCTCTTCACTTATTCGAGGTTTTCCACGTTCTTCTTGTTTTGGTTTCTGCCTCTTTCACTAACTAAAGGAGGGATGATGCGATATTTATTTATCGGGTTCCCAAGAGTTTGGAAAATATTTGCTTGTGGGGTCCTATCACGAAAACTTATCCTCAGATGGGAGGTTTAGTAAATGGTATTGCTAATTTCTGGCAGATGGGTAAGTTTATTCAATTAATTGAATATCATACAGACGGTATGTTTATCTATGAGTCATTTCCCAGGAGCTACTGAAGAACTCTTCCGTACCACGATAAGTTTGTTCCTGTCAGATAACTACGTAACGTTGTCCTCTCTATATGGAGGTCGTATTAATTACGTCTTTTTCACGATTTCCTTCGGAAAAATAGTAAATTTGAGAATATATTTTATGAATTCAACAATTCCAAATTCCTGGCGACTGTTGAAGAAAAATTTTCCTTTGTTGTTGCTGGAAATATTTCACGTATATAAACTGTTTGAGCGATTCAGTTATTACATTTACTTGAACGGTAATCAAGATTCAAGTGTTGACATTTCAATGAAAAATAATGGATAGAGTAGTCCGTTACTTTGTGATAGTTCATTTGAAACAAAATTGGTTCAAACCCTGTAGACAGGAGCATTTTGGCGCTCTTTTTCAAATAGACAAATTATATCTCCGAAAGTATTGGTTTCTCAGAGTTGGGAATTATATCAATGAATTCCTATGATAGAACTACATCATGAAAGAAATTGAATTTTGAAAAAAGTGTCGTTGAAGAAAAACGCTTCAAAAATTATCTTTAAAAAAAAGAGCAATCTACAATGCTTCAATGCTTTAAAAATTGTATTTAAATTTATCAAGATTAAAGGAGCAATCTGCAATGATTCAACCTCGTGGAATGAGTTGTTGCAACTCACACTCGGTGCATAGTTTTCACAACTCGAAATACCTAAGGAAAGTATCATCGAAATGTCTAGAGCAAGACTGGAGACAATCATAGCAGATTTTCAATTTATTCCTGATATTTGAGTAGGTAGTGGATTACGAACAAATTATTTCAATAGTTCAAAATATATTAATAAAATACTATCTTCTTTTCATTATTTGAAATTTAATAGTTCATACCACTAACACATTCTTTTCTGTATTATGAACCATAACTCAAGTAAAAATGATTGATACACAAATGTAGATCCATATTCCAGTATTTTTTCGTAGCAACATTATGAAAATACTGTATATACATGTCTCACTACCACGACTTAAGGAAGTAAAACGTAATATTAACCTCACTGGTCAACGAACCATAATTTCTCTTGATGATTCCATTATGGTCTTCTCTCCTCTACATCAAAACAGTCTTGTATATATTCACAAATTCAAGAATCGAATACTTGATTTTCCAAGGGAAAATATACGAATTGACAATCTCTAATAGCTAGAAAATATGACATTTATGAATAGTCACACAGACAGATTCTGTGTTCACATTATGTGAATACATAGAACTTACGATGTATTATTGAAAGTTTGAAACATCATATCTCCGAAAGTATTAGCTTGTTAGAGTTGAAAATAATAACAATGTATACTAATGATGAAACTGCATCTTACAAAAATTTTAGTTCAAAAGTTGTATTGTAACATAAAATATTTTTTTTTTCGTTTCTCCGAAACTGTCACACCGATTTTGCCCAAGATACTTAGATATTTATCCCTCAAACCTACTCTGAAAATTTCAACTGTCTAGCTTAGGGGTCACCAATTGGCGGACCGCGGTCCGGATCCGGACCGCGAACCGTTTTTATGCGGACCCAGGAAAATTTTATAATATTATCATGAAATTTATGGGAATTCAATGAATTTAGCCTTCACTTGTTCTTCACTTCACTACACTCCGTAGTGAAACGGCAAAGCGACGCGCTCGAATGAGATGAGAGAGATTTTTTACTCTTTTCAGTCTTTTCGTCGTCAAGACGTCCAGTAAGAAGTAAGCGTTACCAAGTCAACGTCTTCATCGACATTCGGGGTATCAAACCTCAAACCATCTCGTGGTGCGATAGGGAGGGGACTGGGTAGGGACCACAGAACATATAATATAAGAAGTGCTACCTGCCTTGTAAACTGTGCGCAACAGTAGTGACATTTATACAATAGATTAGAGAGAGACAAAATAAGTGGGGGTTATTCCATTATGATTCTAGGGGGTGTCCGCTTGTTGGAGTATATGTCATTTTACAAAAGTATTAGAATGGTGCTCTGTGGTTCGTTTTTTGAATTTTCGGAATTTATATTATTCTGTGTTCGAAAAGAAATATTCTTCAAAAAGAAACAAAGATTTATAAACAACTAGCTGACCCAGCGAACTCTGTTCCGCCTTAGAGGCAATAAATAACGTACAATTGTGCAATTAGAAAAAAAACACCCTGTACAGTAATGATTTATTTTCAATGATGTATCCCTCTAAAGTTTATTTTTTAACACAAATGAATGAAATTGTACGATTGTGGCATGGAAAACAGCAAGTTGCAATTGACGTTAAAAGAAGAACACCCTGTATGGAGATTTCGGACGAATACATTATGAGAATCCATCCAAGGTATCTATTTAGTAATGCTTTGTTTGTGACAGAAATCACTTCAATCACGTACAATTGTGCCATGAGAAAAAGGACACCCTGTATAGTAATGCTTTATTTTCAATGGTGTATGCCTCGAAAGTTTATTTTTAAACACACATGACTGAAATTGTACGATTATGGCAGGAAAAACAGCAAGTTTTAATTGACGTTAAAAGAAAAACACACTGTATAACACAAAAAAGTATCCTATGTCCGTCTCCTGGTTCTAAGCTACCTCCCCACCAATTTTGAGCCAAATCGGTATAGCCGTTCTTGAGTTATAAGTGAAGTAACTAACACGACTTTCTTCTATAAATATAGATAATTTCTTTATTAAAATAATTTTTACAATTGCATATGTATTAAATATTCCATCAAAGAATAAAACAATTACATAAATGACTTACACCTTTTCGAATGTGAATATAATTTAGGTAGCAGTTTTCTAAAACAAATACCGTAGAAATCGGTTATACCGACATCGAAAGTACTGCATGTTTAGGACGCTATATCCGATAGTCGTTATAAGCAATGTACTATGTAGGTGTAGGGATCCCACCAGGACCTTACCCTTAAGTCGTTATAACCGGTTTCTACTGTAAGTACAATTTGCTTTTAGAGAAACTAAAATCCATGACACAATTCAATGAAACAAACAAAATTTTTGACCAACCACAAGTCTTAGTTTATTAAATTAGAATCCAAATTGGAATTTGGTGTACGTTATTTCAAGTGCTTGGAGATATAACTACCAAATTCCCCAACAATTATCTGAATCAAATGTCTATTACAGTTTGATGTTTATGAATTAAAGATAAAAAAATATTTGTGTCGACACTTATTCACAACGGTCTTTCAAATATCATTATGATCAGAATTGTCACTTCACTAAATCACAATAACACTGATTCATCTAAGGAGGGGAAGAGGCATCCACAGTCACAATAGACAGTCAAAATCAGGTAGAATCCATCAATGCAGAATATGACCGTCAATATCACAATTTACTGGAAAAAGAAACAAGTATCATTTTTACATATCAAGTAATAGAAGATGAGTTTTGAAATATAAATATTTCTGATCAATTTGGTCAGGAAGATCTTAATAGGTTGATTCTATCAGAATTAAGTTAATGTATAATCCTGGTATATCCCTTATCGTTCCTAAAAAAATGCTCCTCAGTAAACTATTCACGTTATTTACAATAGTCGAATTTAAGCGAGTAACTGGAGCAGAGCGGTTAAGACCAATCTCTTCCTAAACATAACCGATCGGTTATAATAGCAAGGGATTGGTCCTATATGCTCTGTTCCAATTGCTCGCCTGTTATGTGCTATAATTAATATCACAGTGAATTTTAGGCTGGAATCGCCAGACATCGTCATTGTGTGAGTTCATCATCTGAGAATTATTAGATGGTGATGGTTGATTTTAAGGCTGGAATTTCCTGACATAGTCATGCCCATTGTATGAATGAATCACTTGAGAGGATTGAGGCACAGCCTTTTTGTTCAGATGATCCTATAGACAGAGAGCGTTATATTTGAAATTCGATACTGAAAAATGATCAACACATAAGCGAAAATAGTAATATGTTTGCTAGGAAATATTTTACGAATATCATTCCAAGTTTTCAGGATGGAGGGGTCTCTGTGGAAGATTTTTTGCAAACAAGAGCTCAATTGCTGATCTATGAATTTTTGCAAGAAAGATATTAACAAGAATACTTACCATCTTTACGGAACAATGAGCAGCTGAAACTGAAACTTATCTTCTATGGGCGTTATATTTATTCTTAGTATAACAATACATTAGTGTTCTGCTAAAACGAAAATTATTGCCATTTGCAACAAACGCACAAACTATAAAATCTCACGTACATCTTGTCAACAAACAGCTTTGCCACTTTTATTTCTCTTTGTCAATTGTCATGTCATTCATCCATTTGAACCTATCTACGACATACGACATACTTCAAAATAAATGTCAAAATAAGTGGAAACGTATGTCCTTGTTGTTGCCACTTTTCCCACTGTCGCTTCACCCCCCTGGTAGGGACCTTGGGTTGGGAGGGCTGAGCGAATACGAGCAACGCTTGACGCGTCATCGCTTACCGCTTCGCTTGCCAGTTTTGATTTTGGATAAACCACACGTACTTGTGTCAGCTTGTTTGCGTACTTTGCGTGCCAATTGCTTAAATAAAATGGACTCGAAAAAAGAAAGGTTTAACTCGAAAATAGACATTTTTTACCGGAATGGACCCATATGTACTGCTTCACTATCCCAAATCGTGCTGGAGCAGTACCGGTGTGCTTGATTTGCCAACAAACGTTGGCCTTAATTAAGAGCTCGAATTTAAAAAGGTATTATCACACCAAACATAAGTCATTTGCCGAAAAATTCCCACTTGGTAGTAACCTTCGCAAATCAAAAATTGCAAGCTTATCTTCGAGTTACACATATTCAACTCAGATCATGAGTCGTTCAATGACTGAACAGGAAAAATGTACTAAGGCTGCATTACGCATCTCTTGCTAAGCATATGAAACCCTTCACCGATGCAGAAATAGTTGAAGAATGTATGGTCGAAGCAGGCAATGTCTTGTTTGAACATAAAAAAGATATTATTGAAACTATTGAACGCATTCCGATGTCTGCGACTTCTAACACAAGAAATATACATATTTTGGCTGAAGAAAATCAATGTGATTTAAAACGGAATTTGAAGAATACAGATTATTATTCTTTAGCTATGGATGAATCATGCGACGTCACTGATACAGCACAGCTATTAATTTTTGTTCGTTATCTGGATAAAATCAAAGAACGTTTTGTTGAACAACTTATGGTTATTTTGCCGTTATTAGGAAGCACCCGAGGAGAAGACATGTTCAATGTGTTAATGGTTTATTTTGAAAAAGAAACATTAGACTTGAAAAAACGAATATCTATAACCACTGACGGCGCGCCAGCGATGATTGGAATCAATAAAGGACTGGTTCACCGACTGAGTACCAATGCAAAATGTAATGATGCTTTTATCTCCTATCATTGCATTATACATCAAACTGTGCTTTGCTGCAAACTCAATCCGAGTCTCGAGTCTACTACGCAGGAAGTTATCAAAATTATAAATTTCCTTCGTGCCAAATCATCACTGAAACATCGTCAATAAAATCATTTCTGGACGAAGTGAATGCTCAATATGAGGATTTACTGCTGCATAACAATGTGAGGTGGTTGAGCAATGGTCTTACATAGATTTTTCGCTATTTTAGAGGATTTGAAGACATTTCTTGCAATGACAGATCAGTCTTCATCAAATGCCTATTTGAATTTCATCAACGAAAAAGAAAATGTGGTTACCATCGCATTTCTATCGGACATTTTTAAACATATCAATCAGCTGAATCTAAAACTTCAAGGGAAAGGAAGGCTTGTATGGGAACTTATTTCAGAAGTGAAAAGCTTTTCATGGAAATTAGATCTTTTCAAAAACGATCTTGATTGTGATCGATTGCACTTTCCCAATTTGAAACTTATCGACAGTGGCAACGAGGTTGAGGTTGGTCAATACAAGACATTCATTAGTGATCTCAAATCAGAATTCGAAAATAGATTTGCCGACTTCAGGAAAATAGAGAACGTGGTGGAAATTCTCAAAAATATTTATTCTCTACAGCCCGATGGTGAATGGAGCAATGAAGCTGCAAATATTTTCGGGAGCAATAAAGCTGCTTTACAGATGGAAATGATTGACATCCAAGAAAACACTGTATTGAAACATAAATATTCGGAAGTCGTTTGTGAAGAATTTTGGATTAAATTTGTGTGTGATAATAAATATCCCGAACTAAAAAAATTGGCTTTGAAACTTTGTACAATGTTTGGATCGACATATAATTGTGAAGCAGCGTTTTCGGAGATGAATTTCATTAAAATAAATTCAGATCTCGACTAACCAATGAACATCTCCAGGATTTGATGGCAATAGCTAGCACCAATTCAACTCCAGATTTCAGACATATTGTTCAGAGCAAGAAATGTCATTCTTCCCATTAGTTCATTTATTAGTTAAATTTCTTTATTTCCTGAAAACATGTATTCTTAATAAAAAAAATTCAGATAACTTTTCGTTTTATTTACTAATTGATATTGGATTTAGATTAACTGCTAGTCAAATTCTTATGCCATCATAATGCTATCAAACGGACCGCGACAGATATAAATATTTTGTGAACGGACCTCCAATGAAACTAATTGGTGACCCCTGGTCTAGCTCATTCCGTTCGAGAGTTATCGTGTTAACGGCCGGATGGACGTTCGGCCAGACAGAATCGATTCCGACCACGGATTCTTGATCAGTGAGTCGAACCAAATCGTTTAAGACCATTTTCAGCCAAAAATTCGAAAATTACGGACATTTGGGCAAATTGATAAGCACTCTGTTCCGAGGAACAAGAGCGCCAAAAAAAGAATAAAAGTACCTGAATAACCTGGCAGGAAAACTTATAAACGAACAGGCGTACATTCGAATACCTGGTTGCACAACTTGAAATACACCAGTTTCAAAATGTAGTAGTATTACGAAATCCGAGTCACTGTTAAACCTCAATAAAATATAGAGATAGGAAACGAAGTATTCCATTCGAGAGTTCAACATGTCCTGAGACAGAATGAATTTTTTCTATTGCAATCGTCTACCAAATATGCTATCAAGCGAAGATGTGCTTAAAGCGTAAAATGTAATTGAAGGGGTCAATGCAAGAAGTGCCTAAGTCACATTTTAATCAAAAGTCGGAATTTGCCGCCGTATAGTGGTATTTTTTATAGGCTTTCAGATGGGATATTTAAATTGGCAGGAATATGTACCCAAGTGCCCGAGATCACATTGTCTCCAATCGGAGTTTACCTTGTTTACAATGCAAGAAGTACCTAAGTCACAGACTTGACATGTTCATTTTCATGTTGCTACGGTGACGTGGTACGTTTTATAATGGAACCACAGATTCTGTGATAAAGCGTGTAACGTCAAAAAGGAGCACCAAGCGATAAAGCCAAACAATATTTTTAGCTTTGACGCTTTTTGTAGATGATACAGTATGCATTATTCACGTGTGTATGCACGAAATAGCGAAAGCGAAGAACGTTCGGAAGCCGATGAATTTGCTTCCATAATAAACAAAAAAACTACAAAAGGAGGTATGACCTGGAGTTCTTCTGCCACACTGGGACATGTTTCACAAGTTTTAAGTCGTTCACATGTTTTGTATATTCTGAGACCGTTTCCTGATAAATCTTATTTCAATATTAAGAATTTTTACTTTAATGTATCTTTAAATTTCAACAAAATAACAATTTCAACACAAAAAGTGCCTAAGTCCAAAACTATTATAATTTTTTTTAGGTAAAGAAAAAGGTATTTTTAATTTGTAATTGTGAAAGTAGTAGCCATTTTTTACCTATAATACAATATCACACATATTTTGATGAAAACAGTTCGAGTAATGTTTCATACTCAAACATAAAATTTCAAACCTTAATATCTCACAATCACTTATTTGTGACTTAGGTACTTCTTGCATTATGAAAATAGTTATAAAAGCAATATTAATTTCAATAATATAAATGATTTTATTCCTATAAGACACACATTATAACGTTATAAACGTTAAGTTATAATCGTATAATCATATAAAGAAAAGCCATAAAATCAATCACCTGAACCATCAGGAACATAAAAAATAAGAAACAATAGGATGAAATAAGGTAGGTATATACATGTTGGGTTTCTCGAAGCTTCGATTAGCTTAATCCTGGATTTAATTCGATGGTTGTATGAAAAATGAACTGAAAATCGACATAGAATCGCAACAATTCGGCAATTAAGAGCTGTCAAAGCTTTGTGAAACCCAATGTCAGTGTACTTAATTCATGATGTAATTTCCGAGCTCAATATTTTACCAGCTTAAGTCATAAATTTATAACATCATTTAATTAAGAATTTTTCAAGAGAATTGTTTATACGTTGTTTGATTGTTTCGGACTTTACTTCACGGAAATTCATTATGAACGATTAAATTCAACAATTTATTTCCGCTTAAATTTGTCTATTTTCACTACAATGGTTTCGTCAATTACATTTTGAGTTCTTCAGGTTCTTCATCCTCACCTGAAGAAGTCGAAATGTAATTGACGAAACAATTGTAGTGAAAACAAACAAATTCAAGCGGAAATAAAGTGTTTAATTTAATCGTTCAATTGTTTATACTTCTATCCAATTAGAAATAACTACACTTATATGAAATAAATGAGGTTGCACACATGGAAGAGTTCAGGTGAAAATTTCTGATGTATATGCAATAATATCAAACAGGTCTACTAGTTTGAGGCTATGAATACAATCATTAATAAATATTTTCATGTAATTTCTTCACATAATATATTTTGATATAGGTACTCCTATTGCCTCCAACGTACCACATCCTGAATTATAAATTTAATGATTATATCAGCAGGTATATGACGATGACAAAAATTTGAGAAAACAGTAACATAATAAAGAAGTTATTTTTCAATACATAAAATTTCAATAATTTGCCAGTGAGACATTACTTCCTAGCATCATTTCATACATACAAATACATATTTGTTTTAGAATGAGCATTAGGTTCTCTGATGTATGAAACAATATAGCATGTTTAAAGAAATACTAGAGCAGAAAGATCAAAACCTCAAAGGAAATACACTCTCTGAATAAGATGGAGAAACTGAAATTTGTTCAAAGAATAGGCCGAGATATTCCTAATGGACGGCATCTTCTTCAGGAACAACAATTCTTCTCCATTTTGGATTAAGACTGACAAAATATCCTGAAAGCATATCTGCAACAGAAAAGGAGATAGAAAATCAGCAGGAAATAGTAAAAATATTATCCACATTTAGTGTAGGTGTGAGAGTGAATTTTTGAGGGCAAGCCATTTGAAAAATGAATGTTTGGGTTCGTTGAAATCACTCAAATTCCAGACCCCGCCAAGAGCAATGCCTATAAGGAAATTGAATACTCGCAAATATCATCAGTCTGGAAACATCCAAAATATTATCAAAATCGATTCAACAGTTTCAAACTTATAGGTTTAAAAATGCTATGATTTTCAGGAAACACCCTGTATCTCACAAACTAGTAGGCATAAGAGATGTTTAAGTGCCTATTTCTGACTGATGATATGGTTCTATATCACCCCCGATGGGTCTTTGGTCAGAAATCACCCATCCATGATTTGTCATGCGAGTTTTCGGCTTTCACACAAGAGAGCTCAGACAGGTCGACTTTTGTTTTGAGGGAAACTAACTTTGACCTCAAAATTTTCATCCATGCGTCAACTCCCTTCCACCACTGTTGACAGCGTAAAATTTTGAATAGTAGTAGGTCATGCGGGATATTATTTGAAAGGTCTTATCATCCTTACATAGTATAAAACAAAGTCGCTTCACCCTGTCTGTCTGTCCCTATGTATGCTCAGATCTTTAAAACTACGTGGAGGATTTTGGTGCGGTTTTTTTTTAATAGATAGAGTAATTCAAGGATAGGAAGGTTTATGTATAATACATGCATAATATATTAGAGAAACACTGATAATATTAGAGGTTTCTAATGTGATGTCGTAAATAAACACATTTTTTTGCGTTTACATTGCAAACGCTGGCTGAACCCTACGAGATAGATCAAAATAATGTGGTACAGTATGGTACATCTCAAAAAGGTCTACAAAAAAGTCCGTGATTGTATATTTCTATCTCTTAAGGATAACCCACAATAACCATTTTTTATCCTTTATATTCTATGAGATATAGGGGCTTGATTACGAAGCGATTTTAAGCAATACAGCATTGATCCTTATCCAATTAAGTATCATAAAGGCATTGTGCTTTTAATATTGATCAATATGGTCCTTTACAGCATGTAATTTAAATGAATATTTTCGTAGATGTTGCAGATTTAAAATGCAGGGACATAGCGGTTGCGGTGGTACCGACCGCAGAGGAGCCGGTACAGAGAGCCAGAGAATCATCTGTAGAGCGTGAGGCCCGCCTCAGCCAGGAGAGATGTATTGATTCCCCGAATTCCTCTGATACCAGAGGATTTACTGATCCAATTTAAACGCCTACCATTTCCAGTAAAGATATATTTTGCAATGACCATTAATAAATCCCAGGGTCCAACCTTCAGCGCTACAGTCTTATATTTGAGCGTTGAGTGTTTTTCACATGGCCAATTATATGTCGCTCTTTGAACAGTAACCTCTAAAGAAAACATGTTTGTATTGTCTAACGACAATAATGCTGTGAACGTTGTATATAAAGAAATTCTGTAGTATATTTAGTATTAGCATTTCAATCGTGCGAAACCGGGGCGGGCAGCTAGTTCTCTACATAAAATATAGAAATATTTAAAATTTTTTATGGTCTTGAATTGAAGATTCTGTTCAATTGAGGTGAAAATGGTGCGAACAACAGCGGATAAGTTGAGATGATATCATTAGATTATGGAAACAATAATAGTGGTATCAGGGTGGCTAAATTATTTGATGAGTGCCACCCCTATAATAGTAGTACTATTCGCATGAAAAATCATGGATAGGCCATCCTGTATCTTGCCAGAGGCGTATATTCAGACGATATATGCACTAGCGACCTGGTGAACGCACTTACAAAGTATTCACATAATTGAGTGATTACCAGTTCATTATTGAATGATAGATCAGGTGGAACTAATGATATTGCACCCAGGAGTAATTCAAAGGAAACATCGTTATCTCTCCAAAAAGGAAAAGAGTTTCACTTGAATATTTCAACTGCTTTTATTACAAACGAATGTACAAATAGGATATCTGATTAAGGATGCAGTAACGTTTTGTATTGAAATATTCCATTTTTATCCATGATCAATTATGCAAAGATGGCATTTTGCTTAGGAGCTAGGAGCATTGAACAAATGTTCATTAGTTGAATGATTCTTTTATCGAGATATTTCTATTATTGGTAAATGTCGAGAAAAGGCAAAATGGTTGAATATATTCTCAATTCTAGCAGTGTTCTCTGCAGGTTACATCCAGGAAATTTTCTGTATCATATTAATAATGTTATAAAAAGCACTGACTTGAAGTCAGGAACTTTTGCGCGCATATTCCAATTTCTATTCACGCCTCAAAGGAAGTCGATCAAGAATAAATTCGGTACTCGATTGTAAAATGGTGGCTTTAGGTTTTGCGCGAAATTTATTCTGCACTGAGAGAAGTATTTAGTCGATATTATAGAACATGCATTGCAATTAATAAATAATTTATTGGCCATATGGAGAAATAAAGACTTCTTCTATCGAAATATAGAATTTATTGAGATTCTTACAAATGATCATCACTTAATATGATACAACATTTATTCAGGAATAATTTCATTCAATATTCCTGAAGAAATACTAATTTTATTGAAATAAATAAAGCTGAGTGTTAATGAAGTATCGAGTAATAATTAATAAGCAGCATTAATGTTGAGTATTATGTTTAATATTGAAATTCTCTTATTAAATATTAATGACTAGCTGAATATTCTAGAATATTGAATGCACAATGCATTTAAGGTACTCAATTGGATAAGGATCAATGCTGTATGGCTTAAAATAGCTTCGTAATCAAGTCATTATTTCTCGTAGAATGTAAAGAATAAAAATAGGTTTTTGTGGGTTATCCTTAAGAGATAGACATATACCACCGCGGACTTTTTTGTATACCTTTTTAAGGTGTACTATACTGTACAACATTATTTTGATCTATCTCGTAGGGTTCAGCCAGCGTTTGCAATGTAAGCGCAAAAAAATGTGTTTATTTACGACATCACATTAGAAACCTCTGAAATTATCAGTGTTTCTCTAATATATTATGCATGTATTATACATAAACCTTCCTATCCTTGAATCGCTCTATCTATTAAAAAAAACCGCACCAAGATCCTCCACGTAGTTTTAAAGATCTGAGCATACATAGGGACAGACAGACAGGGTGAAGCGACTTTGTTTTATACTATGTATGGATGATAAGACTTTTTTTTAATATATTATGCATGTATTATACATACAACCCTTCCTATTGAATCACTCTATCTATTAATAAAAACCGCATCAATATCCTCTACGTAGTTTTGAACATACATAGCATACATAGGAACAAAGAGACAGCGGGAAGCGACTTTGCTTTATACTATGTAAGGAAGCTGGTAAGTATTGAGTTTTCTGTTATGCATTTTATGTTTTCATCTGATGATCATTAATAAATATTGTTTATATTTAACAATGTTCAATAAAAATAATATTTGAATCCATTAATAAATAACGATTAAAGTAAACACTTTATTTCCGCTAAAATTTGTTTATTTTCACAACAATTGTTTCGTCAATTACATCTTGACTTCTTCAGATGAGTATGGTAACTGTTGCCTTACTCACCTGAAGAAGTCAAGATGTAATTGACGAAACAATTGTTGTGAAAATGAACAAATTTTAGCGGACATACCGCCGTATTCACAAAGCGTTGTTAAGTGTTTCAATCTCCGTTAAGTCCTAACGGAGGACCTCAGTTAAGGATAAATATGAATCGCAACCTCAATTAAAGTATTTAACGGTGGTGAGACAGGCCTGTTTCACGTTAATTTACACGTTAACTGAGGTTGTGATTCTTATTTATGCTTAACTGAGGACCTCAGTTAGGACTTAACGGTGATTGACAGGTTTGTGAATACGGCGTATAAAGTGTTTACTTTAATCGTTTATAATGAATTTCCTGCAAGTAAAGACCAAAACAATCAAAAATTCAATCTGTCTTCGATACTGGGAACTAGATCCTCAAAATCCTCTGGAGTTTTGAATATAACTATCAGAAGAGAGTGATCTATTTTATTGGCTGCAAAAAATATAAAAGAGCATTATGAGTACCTACAAAAATAGACTTGTTGCATCCTGCAAAGCAATTCACTTTCGGACTGTTGCCAGATCTTCGTCTTCAACAGAACATTCACCATTCAATTATTAGTGGATATTGGATTAGATCTATTTTACCGTCAAAAATCTTCAGAATATGGCAACAGTTATTGAATTAACGACGGCCAACGACATTGGAAGGACTGCCGAATTGGTGAATTATATGCAACTATTACAATCTGAGAATTCTCAATCGAAATGATTGCTTACCTTCAAACACTGGCGCAAGGTGTGCCAGCCCACTTTTTTCAAGCATCAATTTAATGGAATCGTCCATTTTCATTCCAGGAAAGCCTTCCACAAATAAACGAAACCTTAAAGCGAACCATCTACCTTACTGGACAAAATAGGAACTGTAAAGGAAGAAGCCAAACTTGGCGCTAGCTCATCAACGCGTCTCGCCAATTGTAATAGAGATTTTAAGCATGTGACAGAATGCTGTTCATCTATTGGACCCAAAGAGTAACAAGATCTATTCATTTGTAATAATGGATTATTTCCTATCAAGTCCTGAATAACTCAAACAAGTCAAATGCAAATTGTTCATCGCTAATAAATCCTATATTTTGAGTGAATAAATCATGAACTGGTAGAAGTTTCATAATAGTTCATTAACAAAAAGCAAATGTTTGTTAATAACCAGTTGAAAGTTTTTTTCCAATGAATATGTCTTATATTTGGTGATATCATTAATTAATATAAAATACATAATACCAATACATATTAAATATTGTTAAATACCTTGTGAATGAATATTTTATTCTCTATGAATGCATGTTTCTGAAGACATAATTTATTATTAATGAATATATCAAATATATATTTGCCGTTATAACTGTGAATAAATAACCTTCGAATAACGGCTTTGTTAATAAAAAAAATTTGATTTCTCTCAGTGTGATTCTGACGCATAGTTTCTGAAATATGAAAATTACAGCTGAAAAAAATGTAAATTTAACATTAAACCAGCAAAATAACTGTTATTAATATTTTATTCACTTCTATTGGACACTCTTAATAGATTTTAGTGAATTTACCATGGATATAGACCATTTTCTCAGCTTTATAACTGAGTACCTATACTTATTACTAATTATTTGAGTAATGAGAGATTTGTCTAAGATCATATAATCAATTCTGACATATGTTCTCTATCGGATTTGAAATTCATTAAATATCCAATAATATATGAAAAAACTTAAGTTTCAAGTAATCTCAGAATGCAATATTCACGAATTTCGCGAAAATTATAGCGCATCGGTACTCTACAAGCAAGTACATAGTTTTCATTGGCTGGGATTCGTATATTTTGAGTTATAGAGACAATTACAACAAAATTTCAGATGTGTATAACTCCAACACCATTTGGCCGATTATGTTATTCAACTTAAATGTTGCATTCGGATGCGCAACCTACAATGAATTACAATAATTTACATACATATTTTTCATAATTTTTGCGCGCGTGTTCCGCATGGAACAGTGTGCTATCATTTGGCCGCAATGTCTGTACATTTCGAATTTTTTGCCAAAAATGGTCTCAAACGATTGGGTTCGACTCACTTATGAATAATCAGAGATCAAATCCAATTCTGTCCTTTCAGTCGGCTGCTCCAGTCGGCCGTTAGCACGATAACTCTCGAACGAAAGGATCGAAATTAGCAAAGTTTTGGAGCGTAAATATCTCGGACAAATTCGTTAACGGGCGAAATCCACGAAGTGGTTTCGAAGTTATGGCCATTTTTGGATAAAATATTTTTTATGAATATTTCCGAAACCGATCACTCGATCTATCTGAAATTCAGTACCAAATTGTCGAATCATGACCATTATATGCGTGCGAAGTTTTGTATTGATGAGATAGCTATGAACTAGAAAAAAATTGTTGTTTTCCTACTAGAGAAATAACATCTGGTAAACATTCGATATGTTTTATCTAATATGAAATATCGCGATATGTACGAGAATAACTGATTAAAATAAGGACTAGTAACTACCGTGGCAATTGAATTAGTGGGTGAACGATGTGTGGAATTTTAAATTGGTTTTCAAATTTTGTCTGAGCTTTGAGCGACTGGGGGTGTAACTAGAAGGTCATTTCAACAGCTCACGTCAATTCTGAGAGTGCAAGCCACTTTCGAGGAAACAGCGTTTTGTCCGAGGTGTAGTGTTCAAACATAATCCTTGGGGCCCACATTGAAATTCGTGCTGCCTTTCTCGGGCATATTTCGTGTGAGTGTTTCAGGACTTTCTTTCATGGGTCTGGTGTTTGGGAGAAAAAGTGTTGTTTCCGAGTTGGAGTGTCCATACCATGACCCTGGGGCCAATTTTGAAATTCACGTAACCCCCTTTAAGCCATTTTTCTTTATGCGAATGAGTAGCCGAGAAGTGATTTAACTGCTGGAGTTCTCTTCTTGGAGGATTGGAGTTTTGAGGTGCAGGATGCTACTCCTCCATAGAATCCCCTTGGCAGGGTCCACGCATGCGTAGAGTGAAGCTGTGATATCTCCTGAACCACTGGTGTTAAAGAATCAGAAATTTGTGTGAGGTGTGTTATTTTGAGAGGAATTTCAGCCACAAGTAGATTAAGCATGCGCAGAGGAGAAGTAGCTCTTTTCGGGTCTTATTCTAGGAGTAGGTCACGTCTAGTGGCCATGGATTTGGTGCTGAGCCGATATTGTGAGATTTTAAAAGGAAATTCATGGAAATTCTATGCACGAAAAAGTCAGATTCTATATACTTGATTAAGATTATACTGACTCTCTTAGGTCTTCCCCAAGGAGGTCTCTTAGAACCTTCTAGGAGCTTGTGCGACTAAGGAGAGTCAGTTGTGCTCTTTCTCGAATGTGTTACTCTATCCTTACGCCAGCGTTGACACAGCACGGTTAATATTCGACCCGACATTGCATGATATCCACCACCCTCTGAGTAGATCTCCGGCTCGCTCTACCCACTAAGCTTGAGACACTCATCATTCAATTCAAATCAGCTAACGTGAACACGCGCGCAAAAGAGTACTTCACGTCAGGGCTTTTTGCGCGTATGTTCTGGGGAACATCGCGTTATTATTTTGCCCAAATGTCTGTAATTTTCGAATTTTTGCCGAGATTGGTCTCAAACGATTTAGTTCGACTACCTGATTAGAATTCGAGGACAAATTTGATTCTGTCAGGCCGGCCGACCGTGCCACGATAACTTGAGAACGGAATGAGATAGATAAATTTTCGGGGTGGGTGGCGTATCCCAATACGACGGACAAGTTCATTAATGGGCATAATCGACTGAATAGTTTCCGAGTAATAATTTTATTTTCAACCAATATAAATCAGATCGAGTTGAAACTTGGTGAATAGTTGTGAGACTATAATCCTAAGCACGCTCATGATATTTTGAGAGAATCGTGTCTCTAGAAGATTTTAAAAATATTATTAAAAAATATTTTTTTATGTCACATTAACCTGAGAACGGAAAGGGATAGCAACTTAAAATTTTCAGGTTAGGTTGTGCATCGGAATGCAACAGTTGAGTTTGTTTATGAGCATAATTGGGCAAACGGTTTCGGACTTATACCCATCTGAATTTGGTTGTTTTTTCCTCAATAACTCGAACAATAAGAAACCGATTGAATTCAAACATGGCAATTAGTTGTAAAATGCCGACGCGCAAATTTCTGCAAAATTTCCTGAGAATCGTATTACCTGAAAATAATTGAAAAAAATTCTATATATCAGTAAGTAATCGCACGACAACGCTGAAATTTTGCGAGAGCCTTCAGAACCTAACTCTACTGCCAAGTTTCAAGTTTGAAAACGATCGGATCTATATCGTTGGAGATTCGAGAAGCCTTGTGTGAGTTCAGTAGATGGATGAGTGACCGTTGCCTCGATAACTTTCGATCGAAGTGAGATAGGGACTTGCGCCAAGTAAGAATTCACAATGGTAAATTCGATTAAGGGTGTCCAATACAGGATAATGGACAATAGGCGCTCTTGTTCCTCGGAACAGAGTGCTTATCAATTTTCCCAAATATCTGTAATTTTCGAATTTTTGGCTGAAAATGGTCTTAAACGATTTGGTTCGACTCACTGATCAAGAATCCGTGGTCGGAATCGATTCTGTCCGGCCGGCCGTCCGTCCGGCCGTTAACACGATAACTCTCAAACGGAAAGAGCTAGACAGTTGAAATTTTCAGAGTGGGTTTGGAGGATAAATATCTCGGTTAAGTTCGTTATTGGGCGAAATCGGTCTGATAGTTTTGGAGTAACGAAAAAAATAATTTTTTTTTACAATACAACTTTTGAACTCAAATTTTTTTGAGATGCATTTTCATCATAAGAATCGATTGATATAATATTAATCTCTAACAAGCTAATGCCTTTGGAGATATGATGTTTCAAAATTTCAATGTTACATTGTAAGTTCTATGTATTCACAGAATGTGAACACAGAATCTGTCTGTGTGACTATTCATAAATGTAATCTTTTCTAGCTATAAGAGATTGTCAATTCGTATATTTTCTATTGGAAAGCAAGTATTCGATTCTTGAATTCGTGAATATTTACAAGGCTGTTTGATGTAGTTTATGGAGGCAATAGGAAAGAAGAACATAATGGAATCAACAAAAGAAATTACTGTTCGTTGACCACTTAGGTTAATATTACCTTTTACTTCCTTAAGTAGTGGTAGTGAGACATGTTCCCATATACAGTATTTTCATAATTTTGCTTGCAAAAAATACTGGAATATGGAACTAAATTTGTGTATCAATCATTTTTTCTTGAGTTAAGGTTCATAATACAGAAAATAATGTGTTAGTGGTATAAACTATTCAATTTCAAATTATGAAAAAGGGATAGTATTTCATTAATATATTTTAAACTACTAAAATAATGTGTTCGTGATCCACTACCTACTCAAATATCTATAGCAGGTTGTCCATTCATTCCTGATATTTGAGTAGGTCTCCGAAGGTATTGGTTTCTCAGAGTTGGGAATTATAACAATGTATTCCTATGATAGAACTGCATCATGAAAGAAATTAAATTTAAAAAAAAATGCCGTTTAAGAAAAATGCTTCAAAAATTATCTTTAAAAAAAAGAGCAATCTACAATGCTTCAATGCTTTAAAAATTGTCATTAAATTTATTTATCAAGATTAAAGGATCAATCTGCAATGATTCAACCTCGTGGAATGGGTATCATCATGGAGATAATCATATATGATTATCTCCAGCCTTGCTCTATACATTTCGATGATACCCATTCCACGAGGTTGAATCATTGCAGATTGATCCTTTAATCTTGATAAATAAAGTTAATGACAATTTTTAAAGCATTGAAGCATTGTAGATTGCTTTTTTGCGCGTATGTTCTGGGGAACATACGCGTTATAGTTTTGCCCAAATGTCTGTAACTTTCGAATTTTTTGAAAAAAATGGTCTCAAACGATTAAGTTCGACTCCCCAATGAAGAATTCGAGGTCAAATTTGATTCTGTCCGGCCGGCCGTCCGGCCGTCCGGCCGTCCGGCCGTCCGGCCGTTGCCACGATAACTTGAGAACGAAAAGAGCTAGCGACTTGAAATTTTCAGGGTAGGTGGCGCATCCCAATACGACGGACAAGTTCGTTAATGGGCATAATCGGCCCAGCGGTTTCCGAGTAATAATTTTGTTTTAAACCAATATAAATCCGATCGAATTGAAACTTGGTGAGTGGTTGTAGAATATGAACCTAAGCACGTTCGTGAAATTTTGTGCGAATCATATGGCTAGAAAATTTTAAAAAAATTATTGAAAAATATTTTTGTTGTCACGATAACTTGAGAACGGAATGAGATCGCGGCTTGAAATTTTCAGGTTAGGATGAGCACCAGAACGCGACATTTCAGTTTGTTTATGAGCATAATCGGCCAAACGGTTTTAGAGTTATAGCCATCTGAAATTTTCTGAAATTTCGTGGTTTTTGTTCCTCATTAACTCGAAAAGTACTGAACCGATTGAATTCAAACATGGTTATTAGTTGTAGAATGCCAACGCGGAAATGTTTGCAAAATTTGGTGAGGATAGCATTTGTAGAAAATTTTTAATAAATCATTGAAAATAAAAAAAAAAAATTCTATATATCAGTAACTAATCGTTAGAAATTGATGAAATTTTGCAAGAGCCTTCATAACCTAACTCTACCGCTAAGTTTAATACGATCGGTTAAATATTGTTGGAGATTGGAGCATTCTTGTGTGAATTCGGTAGATGGGTGACCGTTGCCTCGATAACTTTCGAACGAAAGGAGATAGGGACTTGCAATTTTCAGGGTAGGTTGCGTATCCGAAAGGGAGAGTTGAGTTCGTTTTTGGGCATAATCGGTCTAACGGTTTCCGAGTTATACCCACCTGGAATATTATTTTCTTGATAACTGAAAAAATGAATATTCGATCGAATTGAAGCTTGGTAACTAGTAGTAGAAAATCAACATAAAGACGTGTTCAAAATTTTGTAAGAACCGTACCACTAGAAAATTCGAAAAAAATGACGAAAAAAAAAATTTTAATAACCGTACCCCTAGAAAATTTCAAAAAAAATCACGAAAAAAAAAATTGGTTCAAGCACTGACGTGAAGTCAGAAGCTTTTGCGCGTATGTTCTATTGTCCATTCTTCTGTATTGGACACCCTTAATCGAATTTACCATGGTAAATTATGTTGTCCATTCTCCCGTATTGGACACTTAATTCGAATTTACCATGGTAAATTCGAATTAAGAGTGTCCAATACAGGAGAATGGACAACATAATTTACCATGGTAAATTCGATTAAGGGTGTCCAATACAGAAGAATGGACAATAGAACATACGCGCAAAAGCTTCTGACTTCACGTCAGTGCTTGAACCAATTTTTTTTTTCGTGATTTTTTTTGAAATTTTCTAGGGGTACGGTTATTAAAATTTTTTTTTTTTTATAATTTTTGAAGCATTTTTCTTAAACGGCACTTTTTTTTAAATTTAATTTCTTTCATGATACAGTTCTATCATAGGAATACATTGTTATAATTCCCAACTCTGAGAAACCAATACCTTCGGAGATATGATTTGTCTGTTGGAACAAGTCAAAAAGCTCCTGTCCATAGGGCTTGTACCAATTTTTTTTTATAGCGCATTTTAAGCTCGTTGAAGATACGCTAAACCATGCAATCCTCACCCGTTCTGACGAGGACTGATAGAAATTCACACAGGTAATACAAATCAAATTGCGCATCCATGAATAACACTTAATCGAATAAAATTAACAATTTTGCCTCTCCTGATGGGAGAAGAATAGAAATCCACTCCCCAAGCAACGGACCTTTGTTGTCATTAATTCCGCCGTTTCCCAAGTAAGAAGGGGGCAAAAAGGAAAACGGCGGACGAAAATGGCTCGTAAAGTGTTTTATCGATGTCAGGGATGTTAATCAAATTGTGTTTCCATTATCTAATCCGGTCAGTGTTTTAGATAATAAACATTTCCGTGAATTTCTTCACGTGTTCGATGCCATCACGCCGTATCCGGCAACGTTGTTTTGTCACGCTCCTCGCAGTTCCTATGGAGGAAACTGTGAAATTAGGCAGGTTCGTTACACCCACGAAGGTGTTTAATATTCGGGAAAATGAGGTGATATCGACGTATTTCTGTGTTGATTGATTTTTTATGGTTTACCGGATTTAGTAAGAGTGTGGTGTTATATTTTAGGGGTAGATTCCTGTTTCTATTTTAATAAAATGAACTCGTAATAGTTATTTAATCAACTTATTAATGATTTTTTAATGTGCGAGCGAAGCGAGATAATTAATAGCTGAATTAATCGACGACATTTTACCGTCGACCATGTTTCGTATTGCAAGAATTCTTGATTGAAAAAAAAAGTCTGTATTTTAGAATCGTAAAGAGTTCATCACCTCGAAACAGATCAATTTGCCCTAATGTCTGTAATTTTCAAATTTTTGGCTGAAAATGGTCTTGAACGATTTGGTTTGACTCACTGATCAAGAATCCGTGGTAAAAATCGATTCTGTCCGGCCGGCCATCCGTCTGGCCGGCCGTCCAGCCGTTAACACGATAACTCTCGAACAGAAAGAGCTAGATAGTTGAAATTTTCAGAGTAGGTTTAAGGGATAAATATATCGGTTAGTTTCGTTATTGGGCAAAATCGGTCTAATAGTTTCGGAGTAACAAAAAAAAAACTTTTTTTTACATTACAACTTTTGATTTCAAATTTTTTTAAGATGCAGTTTCATCTTAAGAATCTATTGTTATCATTTTCAACTCTAAAAAACTAATAGTTTCGGAGACATGATGTTTCAAAGTTTCAATAATAGATCGTAAGTTCTATGTATTCACAGAAGGTGAACACAGAATCTGTCTGTGTGACTATACATAAATGTCATCTTTTCTTGCTATTAGAGATTGTCAATTCGTAGTTGTTATTTTCTCTTGGAAAGCAAGTATTCGATTCTTGAATTTGTGAATATATACAAGACTGTTTTGATGTAGTTTATGGAGGCAATAGGAAAGAAGAACATAATAGAATCATCAAAAGAAATTACTGTTCGTTGACCACTGAGGTTAATATTACCTTTCACTTCCTTAAGTAGTGAGACATGTTCCTATATGCAGTATTTTCATAATGTTGCTACCAAAAAAATATTGAAATATAATTGCACAAGTGCATACAAATTACCGATAATTTTGCAAGGAAGCGTGTTATCTAGAAATTGCATGAGTTTATTTTCATATTTTCGCGAAAATATGAAAATAACCGAATTCAATTTTCATAAGATAACTCCCTTGAATGTAAAATTATCTGGTCATTTTTATGCACGAGTGTAATTCGTTGGAATATTTCACAAATAAAGAAATATTGCCCGAGAAATATCATTGAACTGACGAAGACTATGAATAAAATAATGCTATTAAACAAATTCAACTGTATTGAGCACTTTTAATTTTATCTGTTTGTATTGTTTGTGTTGTCAAGGCAACGGGATGTTTTCGGATGCAATTTTCGCCCTACAGTGCAATTACCGCTGTAATTTTTCGATAATTGCATTCTTGTCATGAGAAGTTCTATGTATGAGGTAAATATAATATATAATATGATCTGGATATAGTGAAATAATTGTTGAGAGGAAAAGTTTCATTCTCATTAAAAAATAAGGTACTAGAGATTTCCTTCTTGCAAATTTTGAATCATTCATGCTGTTAGAAAAATAACGTAAGCCAGATATATATTAGGGCAGGGAAGGAATTGTAGACGGATATTTCAGCAAGGGTGAAGGAAATCATAATTCTTCGAAAGTATTGGCTTTTTAGAGTTGAGAATGATATCAATGGATTCTTATAGTAGAACTGCATCATAAAAAATTGGTTCAAGCCCTGTGGACAGGAGCTTTCTGGCGGTCTAGTTCAAACAGACAAATTATATCTCCGAAAGTATTGGTTTCTCAGAGTTGGGAATTATATCAATGTATTCATATGATAGAACTGCTTCATAAAGGAAATTCAATTCAAATAATAGTTTATTTATCAAGATTAAATGAGCAATCATGAGAATGAGAACTGCACCATGGAAGAACTGAAATTAAATCTGGCCAATTTAGCCCAATAACGAACTTAACCGAGAAATTAATCTTCCTAACCTACCCTGAAAATTTCAACTACCTAGCTCATTCCGTTCAAGAGTTATTGTAGAAAAACTTTTTTTAATTTTCAAAAATTTTTTTTGACACTTTGCGGTAATCTGGTCAATATAAAACTTCACATGCGTATAAACGTCATGATTCTACAATTTGATGCTAACTTTCAGTTAGATCGAGTGATCGGTTTCGGAAATATTCATAAAAAATATTTTCACTGAAATCGGACATAACTCCGAAACTGCTTGATGGATTTTGCCCATTAACGAGCTCGTCCGAGATATTTACGCTCCAAACCCACCTTGCAAATTTCAATCCGCTAACTCCTTTCGTTCGAGAGTTATCGTGCCTACGGCTGGCCGGCCAGCCGGACAGAATCGATTTCGACCTCGGATTCTTGATCAGTGAGTCGAACCAAATCGTTTGAGACCATTTGCAGCCAAAAATTCCAAAATTAAAGACACTGGGGCAAATTGATAAGCACTTTGTTCCGAGGAACTAGAGCGCCAAAAAAACAAGTTTCGTATGACAATTGCCCAAAACAGGTTTAAAGTACCTACAAATAGTAGATATACCATAACACATGTAGTAAAGAAGAGAAGTAATAATGAAAAATTACCTTGTAATCGATCAAAAATTTCCTGATCTACGTTCACCAAATTTTCTCCTCTCTCGAACTACAGAATTAAGCTTTCAATATTCACGTAATATTTACAAAAATTTTTGGGTGAGGTCCCCGTTGCATCACTAAAATACGAGTATTTCAACCCCAATATTTTTGAAGTTATAATATTTTCTTCCGTCAGGCCCGTCATAAATTGAGAGAACTGAGCATTCTTTCTATGGACTAAAAGCAGTCTCACTACTCTCAGATCTCTTACTTCATGTTCCGTTCCGAAAATGTAAGACCTTTCAGAGAAAAACTAATTTTGGAGCAAACAACTGAGATTTTTCTCACTTCGCTCACAATTCTTCGATTAATTAGATAATGTCATGCATAGACTAGGGATATATGATGTCATGTCTCAGGAGAATAAGTTGACATTATGACAATTCATACATAGAATAATTATATAATTACGTAGAAATACGATTTCTTATTGAAATTTTGAAAAATCATATCTCCGAAAGTATTAGCTTGTTGAAGTTAAAAATGAGATCATTGGATTCATATGGTGAAACTGCTTATCGAAAAAGATTTAATTTGGAATTTGTTTTGTAAAAAAAAATTTTTTTTTGTTACTCCGAAACCATCTGTCCGATTTCGCCCAATAACGAACTTAGCCGAGATATTTATCTCCCAAACCCACTCTGAAAATTTCAACTGTCTAGCTCATTCCGTTCGAGAGTTATCGTGCCTACGACCAGCCGGCCGGACGGCCGGACAGAATGAATTTCGATCACGGATTCTTGATCAGTGAGTCGAACCAAATCGTTTAAGACCATTTTCATCGAAAAATTCGAAAATTACAGATATTTGGGCAAATTGATAAGCACTCAGTTCCGAGGAACTAGAGCGCCAAAAAAAGTAAATTGAAATTAAATAACGAACTTATCCGAGATATTTATTCCTCAAATTTACTTTGAAAATTATATTATATCACTTCGAACCTAGCCAATATTCCAGTTTTGTTTTCACTGGAGGTATTCTGAACCCAATATGATTAACTTACCAAAGTATATTTCCTTCATCATATGGATTATCCTAGGTCATATAGGGTAGGGGTATATCACCCAAAAATTATCATATCTATAATTGGTCATTTTGCTATATAAATGTCCTATATTTATTTATAAAAACTTCAAAAGTATCCGGCTGTGAAATATGATGCTTCCCTGTAAATTTCGATATACATAATACCTATATCATATTTCAACATGAATGGATACTAATGCATAATTTTGAGAATATGATGTATACGGTATCCCTGCAAACCAGATATTGTTTTCTAGAACAGAAATAAATTTGACATGTCTCTTATAGGTAGATAAGATGCCATGTATGAGTCGGTGAATACAGATAGAACACAGTCAGATAGAATTCGCATTCTGTGAAAACATAGAAGTACGATGTATTACTGAAATTTTGAACAATCCTGTCTCCGAGATTTTCAGCTCGTTGGAGTAGAAAATGATATCAATAGATTATTGTGATGAAACTGCATCTTAAAAAAAATTGAATTTGAAATTTGTAATGTAAAAAAAAATTTTTTTTCGTTTCCCCGAAACCAACGGGGTAACGAGTCCAATAATGAACTTAACCGAGATATTTATTTCTCGAACCAAAGTCGATTAGTTTCGACTCACTGATGAAGAATTTGAGGTCAAAATCGATTCTGTCTGGCCATCATGCCAGTAAGTTATGCATCCGAATGCCACAATCGAGTTTTTTACTTGGCATAATCGGCCGAAAGGTTTCGGGTTTTACCCATCTGTAATTTTATTGTTATTTTCCGAATAACTTAAATATGTAGTACCGAATTGATCAAATACAAACATGGTAATTAGTTGCAGAATTCCGACCCGCAAATGTGTGCGAAATTTCCTGAATCTGATAAATAGAAAAAAAAACGAAAGTTTATTGAAATGAAAATTTTTATTCCGCATAAACTTTTGAGCAGCCATTTCACAATAGATTAATGTATTACAGCTTGATCGGCTGAATTTTTGGAATTAATTACCTATTTCATTTTATAATTTAAATTCAGTGTTGTCGCTTCCTTTATTTATACGTATGTGAGACGTAAATATACAATAAAACATGTGCGGAAAAGCTCCTGACTTGACGTCAGTGGTTTTTAAGAATTTTTCTGGAATATCTGATTTTCAGATCTGTGCCTTTCTAGGAATTTCGATTTCATCAATAGCAATCTGTTATCAGTCAATAAATTTCACATGCCTTGGCTGTGTTTCCGTTCTGATTGTTTAGGCTAACCGTACACTGACAAAAAATTGTTCTCGTGTGTACTGCCCATTAGGAACGTAAGAAAGCGGCCGATGGCCTGAGAACAAACCTTTTCATGCACAATCATAAGCATAATGAATTCGATATGTATTGTATTCGATTCGGTTTGAATATAATATTAGGATTTAAGCACTGAAACCATTCATAGAAAATGGTAAATAATTGTAAATAGGATCCATTTTCACCTTTTATGAAAACTTGGCTGCTGATATCTTCTGTTGTGTTCAATACATCCTTTTTCTTTACACTACACTGAAAAATGATAAATTCTTGATTTATTATTAAAAACGTAATTTTTTTTTTAATTCAATGCTTGTGGCTTTTACTTGATGCAAATCCATATTAACTCAATGAAAAATTATATACGATTTACATTTATTTATTCAATATTGTGACGCGTTTCGTCGACACAGCGACTTCATCAGACTACATCATACTAAATTCTTACCAAATTATTATCTCCCTATACCTAGATGACATGGACACAGAATCATTTAAAACTAATTACATGAGAAACTGATTTAAAACAAATTACATAATAGACTTATTTAAAACTAACTACATGAGATTTCACTGCTGGTTTCTTTGTACACATTAACAATAATTCATTCCTAATGCTTTTATAAATTGATACTCTATTTGAATAGATTGAGTAACGGTGAAAAATTTAGATCTAATTGTTCATTAACTAAATTACCTGTATGTTTTTCTCTATTTATTTCGACCATTTCCCAGTAATTGAGTTGCGCACCTTTATTCAAATTGTGTAGAATTTTGAAATCCAGGTTAAACTTATGTCCTTCTGCTAATAAATGATTCGAATAATTTGAGTTAATTTTGTTACTTTTGTAGCTGTGATGATGTTCCTTTATTCTTATGACAAAATTTCTACCATATTTTCCTATATATGATTTGTCACAACTCCCGCAATTTAATTGATAAACACCGGATTTATCTTCTTTATTCCTTTTCGATTTATTGTTCTTTATGAGTTTGGCAAGGTTATTATTTGTCTGGAATGAGATATTCACCTGTTGGTTTTGAAGAAACCTTTTAAGATGTTGACTCGGTGTACCAAAATATGTTAAGCTATTGAATATTTTATTATTATCCTTAATTTCTGGAAATACTAAACTAATTGTTTTTCTAAATTGTTTTTTTCGTCAACATTTTTCTGATTAACTCTGTGTTATATCCATTGTTCACCGCTATTTGTTCGATAATTTCTAATTCTGTACCATAATTTTCTCCGGATAGAGGTATATTAATCAGCCTGTGTACATACTCTGAAATGCCGCGACTTTATGTTCGAATGGATGACACGAGGATCGATGAATGATTGTATCCGTATGGGATGGTTTCCTAAATATTGAAAAATCATGTTGATTGTTTTTCCGCGTTATTGTTAAATCCAAAAAATTAATCTTACCATTATTTTCCATTTCTATTGTGAATTTGACATTTGGATGAATGCTATTAATAGCATGCTATTAGGCTGGTTTTCCTGTCACGCTGACGGTCGGCGCTGACGTTCAGCGCTGATCGGTCAGCTCGAATCCTTTTTGTATCGCGCTGATCACATAGAGAAATAGAAGGATGCAATTGTCTCTGGCTCACTGAATGTGGAGGCTTGTCGGTGCCAGCAGGTCAGCGGCGCCGACGCGCCGGCGCGTACGTGTGCGTATATAGCTCAGCGCTGACGGCCGTCAGCACTGCGTGACTCGAAAACGCTACCTATAGCTACATACATATTGACCCATCAGCGCCGACCGTCAGCGTGACAGGAAAACCAGCCTTAATGCTAATGCTAATTAATGCTATTAATAGCATGTCAAATTCACAATAGAAATGGAAAATAATGCTGCAATTAATTTTTTGGATTTAACAATAACGCGGAAAAACAATTCACATGATTTTTCAATATTTAGGAAACCATCCCATACGGATACAATCATTCATCGATCCTCGTGTCATCCATTCGAACATAAAGTCACGGCATTTCATAGTATGTTACACCGGCTAGTTAATATACCTTTATCCGAAGAAAATTATGGTACAGAATTAGAAATTATCGAACAAATAGCGGTGAACAATGGATATAGCACAGAGTTAATCAGAAAAATGTTGACGAAAAAACAATTTAGAAAAACAATTAGTTTAGTATTTCCAGAAATTAAGGATAAAAATAAAATATTCAATAGCTTAACATATTTTGGTACACCGAGTCAACAACTTAATAGGTTTCTTCAAAACCAACAGGTGAATATCTCATTCCGGTTAAATAATAACCTTGCCAAACTCATAAAGAACAAAAAATCGAAAAGGAATAAAGAAGATAAATCCGGTGTTTATCAATTAAATTGCGGGAGTTGTGAATGATCATATATAGGAAAAACTGGTAGAAATTTTGGCATAAGAATAAAGGAACATCATCACAGCTACAAAAACAACAAAATTAATTCAAATTATTCGAATCATTTATTAGCAGGAAGGACATAAGTTTAATCCGGATTTCAAAATTCTACACAATTTGAATAAAGGTGCGCAACTCAATTACTGGGAAATGGTGGAAATAAATATTGAAAAACATACGAGTAATTTAGTTAATGAACAATTAGATCTAAATTTTTCACCGTTACTCAATCTATTCAAATAGAGAATCAATTTATAAAAGCATTAGGAATGAATTATTGTTAATGTGTACAAAGAAACCAGCAGTGAAATCTCATGTACTTAGTTTCAAATAAGTCTATTATGTAATTTGTTTTAAATAAGTTTCTCATGTAATTAGTTTTAAATGATTCTGTGTCCATGTAATCTAGGTATAGGGAGATAATAACTTGTTAAGAATTTAGTATGATGTAGTCTGATGAAGTCGCTGTGTCGACGAAACGCGTCACAATATTGAATAAATAAGTGTAAATCGTATATAATTTTTCATTGAGTTAAAAACGTAATTGCTTGAAGTACAAATCAATTCAGTCAATACAGGGTGACCACCGGGAGCTTTATATATCGATATCTCAAAAATCAGATATCGACCGTTCTTGATATTTTGTATGTGGCCACTTTCTGAAAGGCACAGCATCTTTGAATATCGAGAATGAAGTAATACAACCGTTTATACCGAAAACGCATACCTACTTCCGTATTCCAATCCTTCATAAGTAGATGCTTCTAGACAAATTCAATTCTGAATTATAACTCGAGATTATTCGAATATTACAATATTCACTAGTGGGAATGAGACAAAAACGGAAACTACCACAAAAAATTGGTTCAAGCCCTGTGGACAGGAGCTTTTTGGCGCTCTTGTTCAAATAGACAAACTATATCTTCGAAAGTATTGGTTTCTCACAGTTGGAAATTATATCAATGGATTCCTATGATGGAAATGCATCATGAAAGAAATTAAATTTAAGAAAAGTGTCGTTTTAACACAGACAGATTCTGTGTTCACATTCTGTGAATACATAGAACTTACGATGTATTATTGAAATTTTGAAATATGATATCTCCGAAAGTATTAGCTTGTTAGAGTTGAAAGTGATAACAATGGATCCTTATGATAAAACTGCATCCTGAAAAAATTTGAATTCAAATGTTGTAATGTAAAAAAATATTTTTTTCCGTTACTCCGAAACTGTTAGACCGATTTTGCCCAATAACGAACTTAATCGAGATATTTATCCCTCAAACCTACTCTGGAAATTTCAACTGTCTAGCTCATTCCGTTCGAGAGTTATCGTGTTAATGGCCGGACGGCCGGCCGGACAGACTCGATTTCGACCACGGATTCTTGATCAGTGACTCAAACCAAATCGTTCAAGACCATTTTCAGCCAAAAATTCGAAAATTACAGACATTTGGGCAAATTGATAAGCCCTCTGTTCCGAGGAACAAGAGCGCAAAAAAGGTGCGAAATCTCTGGGGACAAGAGCTTTGGCACCCTTATTGAAACTTTGACAAATCCTCTCCGAAATTACTGGTTTCTCAGATTTGGGAATAATATCAATGGAATTCTTGTAATAGAACTCCATCACAGAAGAAACTAAATTAAAATTAAAAAATAAACTTATCCGAAAATTTAATTCCTCAAATCAACTCTGATATTATATCAATAATTGAAACTTAGCCAATATTCCAGTTTCGTCTTCACTAAACATATTCTGAGCCCAATTTGATAAACTTACCAAAGTTTATATTTCCATCATCATATGGATTATCCAAGGGCATATAGGGTTAACGAACGGCCGGCCGGCTCTCTAACTGATTGCATTCAAGTGAAATCGTACTGAAGTCCGGACGGCCGGACAAACTCGATTTTGATCACAGGTTCTTGATCAGTTAGTCGAAAAAAAATGTTTGAGGTCGTTTTCAGCCAAAAATTCGAAAATAACTTGAATTTGGGCATCGGATATTGAAAAGAATGAATAAGATAGTAATTCCTATTTGAAATTCTGAGCACTTTGAAGGGTCGGCTATTATTAATGAAGATTTTATAAGGTACTTTTTAAGTTGTCTGCCCGACTAGCTGGGACGTCAACGATATACAGGGTGAGTCTTTAAGTTGTCATTAATTTTAACCACAGATTCCTCTCGTCAAACAAAACACATATTTCATCTACCATTTTTCCGAATTCAGCTCTGGTGAAGAGATACAGGCTGTTGAAATTTCGAAAGAAAAACAGTTTTTCTTTTCTATCATTGACATGGATATTCCAAATGGAATGAGTTTTGGGTTTTTGACGGTTTCTAAAACTATGATACATAATTTCCAATTAACAGTTTTTTCCTAATTCCACTCGTTTCTTAGTTATAGACTCGCGAATTCAAAAAACTATGAGAAATTAGCATAAAGAAGGGAGATTGAGTTTAGCTTAAGCCATTGTAAGATTCTACAGTTATTTTAGAAAAATAAAGTATTCTTCATCATTTCTCCTAAAACGTACTGTTCTCAAGATATTCTTCGTTGAATGATATAAAGTCTGATTGCAAATCCAGAAATTTCACTAAATTTATCAATCTGCCCCTGGATAAGAAACCCTCAATCAAAACCAGAGATATGATACCTCCATATCTCTGATCAAAAGTGAAAGCCACAATGCCATCGTTCATAGATTATTATTTTGATTGAAAATTTCATAAAACATATAATAGGTGTCAAAGGATTGCATTGAGTTCTATTAATAAACATGTATGTAATAACTTGCATTTGTTCGCAAGTTGTTGATTCTCTTTTGGACAAAAAAATAATTCAATGCCTAAAGACTTACTGTTTTGAACAATCCTTTGAAAGCAATCAAATATTTTACTTAAGAATAATATGTATGTGAAATTTATATTCAAATCAGGATGTACCTATCTACACAAATAATAAAAACATTTTTTTTGACGTATCGTACAGTCTGAGAAAATAAATATCGACTTGGAAAATAATGTTTTTTTCACTTAACGATTGCTGTTGCATCGAGTATTTTTTTATTCTTACATTCCTAGGATGACCCTTATTCAGAATAATTTCTCCGAAAGTATTACTTCGTTGAGGTTGAGAATGATATCAATGGATACATATGGTGAAACTTCATCTTAAATAATAAACAATAGTTACAAATCACCACACTCACGGGGAGAAAGGGTTTTTTTGCTGAGGTTTTTCCCTAAGCTCTTGTATCATACGTCGAATTGTATGGTACCCCGTTACACCAACCTCTGCTAACACATATACAGCTCTCAGTCAAAAGAATATATATATCTTAAAAAAGCACTGACGTGAAGTCAGTACTCTTTGGCGCGCGTGTTCACGGTGGCTAATTTGAATTGAATGATGAGCACTTCAAGCTCAGTGGATAGAGCGAGCCAGAGATCTACCCAATGGATAGTGGACACCATTCACTGTCGGTTCAAAAATTAACAGTGCCGTATCTAAGCTGCCATAAGGATAGAGTAGCAAAGTTGAAAAAGAACACAACTGACTCTCCTTAGTAGCACAAGCTCCTAGAAGATTCTGAGAGATCTCCTTGGGAAAGACTTGGGAGAGTCAGTATAATCATAATCATGTTTATAGCACGCACGCCAAAGCAGATTGACCCCACGTCAATGCTTTTTTAGACTTTTTCTTTCATAGTTAAGTCAATCTGTATTTGGCGCGCGTGCTATAAACATGATTATGATTATACTGACCCTCCCAAGTCTTTCCCAAGGAGATCTCTCAGAATCTTCTAGGAGCTTGTACGACTAAGGAGAGTCAGTTGTGTTCTTTTTCTACTTTGTTACTCTATCCTTATGGCAGCTTAGATACAGCACTGTTAATTTTTGAACCGACAGTGAATGGTGTCCACTATCCTTTGGGTAGATCTCTGGCTCGCTCTATCCACTGAGCTTGAAGTACTCATCATTCAATTCAAATTAGCCACCGTGAACACACGCGCCAAAGAGTACTGACTTCACGTCAGGGCTTTTTTTTTTCAAGTTCCTTTAACAAATATGGCTATCAATACATTTTAGCTGTTAGTTTTACAGTGGATCGAAAAGAATTGCTGTTATGGGACCTCCGTTAGGAACGCAATTGCCTCTTCTCCAAATCTGAACGTAATTTGATATAGATCTTCCGAATATAGTTATTTATAAATTCGCCCCAGGGCTACGATACAGACATTTCAACTCGGAAACAACGCTATTTCCCCGAAACTGACTTGTCCGTGCACAGAATAGCCATGGAATTTCTATTAAAACCTTAAAATGACGGCTCAGCACCAAATCCTTTACCGCTAGACTCAAACAACTCCCAACATGAGCCATACAATCCAAACGTCTCCTCTGCGCATACGCAATATACTAGTGGCTTAAAGTCCCCTGAAAATAACACTTCACACAAAATTATGATTCTTCAACACCATTGGTTCAAGAGATATCACTGCTCCAAACCACGCATGCGCAGACACTTCCAAGGGGATTCTATGGAGGAATAGCATCCACCACCTGAAAACTCCAATCATCTCAGACGAAAACTCCAGCAGTTAAATCACTTCTTGTCTGCTCATGAGTGAAACGAAATATCTCCGAAAAGGGCTACATGAATTTCTAAACAGGAACGCAATTTATTCGCCCATTCTCCAAATCCGAAAGTAATTTAAATTTGATCTTCCAAATATAGTTATTCATAAATTGGCCTCAGGGCCACGACACAGACACATCAACTCGAAAACAACGCTATTTCCTCGAAACTGACTGGTTCGTTCATAGAATTGTCTTGAATTTTCTTTTAAAACCTCACAATATTGGCTCAGCACAAAATCCATTAACGCTAGTCGTAAACCGCCCCCAACAAAAGCCCTACAACCCAAAAAGAGCCACGTCAACTCTGCGCATGCACAATCTACTCGTGTCTGAAAGTCCTCTCAAAATCACACACCGCACACAAAACTCTGATTCTTCAAAACCATTGGTTCAGGAGAGATCGCACCTTCCATCCACGCATGCGCGGATACTCCCAAGGGGATTCAGTTGAATAATAGAGCATCCTGCACCTCAAATTCCCAATCCTCTCAGATGAATACTCCAGCAGGTAATTCACTTATCGTCGGCTCATGCGCATAACGAAAAATGCCCGTAAGGGGTAACATATATTTCGAAATTAGCCCCAGGGCCACAGTCACACACTTCAACTCTGTAACAACGCTATTTCCCCCAAACTGGATTGTGTCCGTGCACTGAACTGACATGAATATTCTTTTAAAACCTCACAATATCGGCTCAGTACTCCCAACATAACCCATACAACCCAAAAACAGTCACTTCTCTTCTGAGCATGCGCAACCTACTAGCGGCTGACAGTCCTCCCAAAATCACACACCTTACTAAAAACTCCGATTCTCAAACAATAGTGGTTCAGGAGATATCGCATCTTTAATCCACGCATGCGCAGACCCTCACCAGGGGATATTATGGAGGAATAGCATCCGCCACTCCAAAACACCAATCCTCTCTGACGAAAACACCAGCAGTTGAATCACTGATGGTCTGCTCATGCAAATAACGAAAAATGCCCGTAAGGGGTAACATCAATTTCAAAATTAGCCCCAGGGCCATGATACGGACACTTCAACTCGGAAACAACGATACATCTCCCAAACTGACTTGTCTTTGCACTGAATTGCCATAAATATTATTTGAAAACCGCACAATTAGGCTCAGCACACCCAACATAACCCATAGAACCCTAAAACAGTCACTTCTCTTCTGCGCATGCGCAATCCACTCGCAGCTGAAAGTCCTCTCAAAATCACACACTTTAAAAAAAACTCTGATTCTCCAACACTAGTGGTTCAGGAGATATTGCATCTCCACGCATGCGCAGACCCTCACCAGACGATTCTATGGAGTAATAGCATCCGCCACCCCAAAACCCCAATCCTCTCTGACGAAAACTACAGCAGTTAAATGAGTTCTCATCTGCACATGCGCATAACGAAAAATGCCCGGAAAGGGCAGCATGAACTACAAAAAAATATGTTTTGGAATTTCAAGCAAAATACTCCACAAAATAGTAGTAATTTTTTGAATTTTTTCGTGTCACGTGATCTTCACGAAATTTTGCAAAAGTGTTTGCTTTAGTCTTTTGCATCTAACTACTGAGTTTCTATTCAATCAGATTTGTATTTTTCGAGTTATCGTGGAAACAAAATTTTAAAATTTTTGAAACATTTTTTTGTCACTTTATGGCCATCCGGTCGGTCACAAAAAAACTCCGATTCTCCAACACTAGTGGTTCAGGAGATATCGCATCTTGAATCCACGCATGCGCAGACCCGCACCGGGGGATTCTATGGAGGAATGGCATCCTCCACCCCAAAACCCCAATCTTCTCAGAAGAAAACTCGAAAAGTTGAATTATTTCTCTTCTGCTTATCCGAATAAGAAAAAATGCCCAAAAGGGGTATTACACACCCAGTCGTTCAACGTTCAGACAAATTTTGAAAAACCAATTTAAAATTCTACACATCGTTTACGCATTAATTCATTTGCCATGCTAGTAAGTGGTCCATATTTTAATCAGTTGCCCTCGTACATATCGACTTGATTCAGATAAACGCGCAAAAAATACTTCGGAACGAAATCTGATCACCAGATGCTACGAATATTCCATGTAGGAATTCGAAATGAAATAATTTATCGAGTTTGGGAGTTGAAAATTATTAATTTTTTTTTAGGCTCCTAGTGGTCTGTTCTCAGTGAAATTTTGCACACCCCAAGAGGTCATAATTCGTCACCGAAGTGCCAAAACTAAACTCAATCCGATATTTTGTTTCGGAATTTCAAGCGAAATATTCCGCTAATAGTTAAAATTTTTTTTAAATTTTTTCTACTCATGCTATCTCCACGAAATTTTGCACGAGTGTTTCCATTGGTACTTCACATTTAACTTCTCAGCTTCAATTCAATCGGATCAGTATTTTTCGAGTTATACTGAAAACGAAATTTCAATTTAATTTTCAAATATTTGACTTTTTTTTTCTAGTTTAGAGCCATCCGATCAATACAAAACTTCGAAGGCATATAAATGTCATGATTCCACAAAATGATGCTGAATTTCAGATAGATCGAGTGATCGGTTTCGGAAATATTCTTGAAAAACGTTTTAACTAAAAATGGCCGTAACTCCGAAACGGCTGGATGGATTTTGCCCGTTAACGAACTTGTTCGAGATATTTATGGTCCAACCATGCCCTGCAAATTTCAACGCTCTAACTCGTTCCGTTCGAGAGTTATCGTGCTAACGGCCGAACCGGCCGGCCGGACCGGCTGGACCGGCTGGCCGGACGGACAGAATTGAATTTGACCTCGAATTCTTAATCACCATTTTCGTAAAAAAATTCGAAAAATACAGACATTGTGACGAAATGATAGCACGCTGCTCCTTGCGGAACACGCGCGCAAAAATATGATCGATTCTGCAGAATTGATGTCAGCTTTTAGTAATCCTTGATTCCATTTCAAATACCTACTTACGTCTGTCATATTTTAGAATGTGTATAAATAATGATTTCCTAATATTCAGTTAGCTCACCATTGAAATTTAACGATTTATTTTTATAATATTCGTACAACCGGACGCCTAATAGGCCATCTCCATTATTAGATATAATCTATTCATCTTTATAAAACTTTGAATAAGTCAAAAAAAAATCAATGAACATTGAAAAAAACGAATAAAATAGGATAATTTAGTAAGACTAGCATTGCAAAACACGATGTTTTGCCCTACATCAGCTGATTTCTATCATTGCATCTCACTCTTATGTTGGCGTCAATGCCTCTCTCTCTAAGCTCTTGATCTAAGATCATTGCTATGAAGTTCGAAGTTCGATCATCGATTATTAGTGTTCTGTGCTGTGATTTATATTGAGGTTACAATTGGAATAGGAATAATATCAGTGAATAAATTTTCAAGCATCATTGAAGATATATAGGATATTTAAAATCTATAATGAATATCTGTTCGATCGAACGGATTTTTGCATTGAAATTACCAAAATATTGAAATATTGAGCAGAAAATTAACGGTCGAGAATGAAAAATCCCCAGCCGTTAGTTTATTCATGCTCAAAATGGAAAAACAAAAAATACTGTTTATCCATATGTTTTGGTTTGAATTTTAAAATTGCTAGCACTTAATAAAATATGTTTTTGTTTGAATAAATTAATTTGCTGTTCCAATTAAATTTTCACTCACGTAGAGAAGCACGTACTAGGCCGCTAGTATTTTATATTGATCCCGCTATTTTTTTTTTTCGATATTCATCAATTAGTGATATACTATTTATATAAAAATAAGGATAATAAAAATGGTGACCCACATATATCTGATGGCTCCTAGCAATAAAATTCTTCCAATGCATCCTCTCACAAGTGTGGTTCTAGAGTAAATACTGTATATAAATATAGAAATTCGGCACTCCGGCCTCAGTTCGTTTTCTGAAACCTTGAAGTGAATTCTCACTTTTATTTTTGTTTGAGCTCCTGGAGAAAGGAAACCTATATCTACTAGGTGGATCATCGACCTTGATAATATCTATTGTCAGCACAAGTTGGCAACTCTTCTTCGCTGTTCCAACATCTCGAGAGCTGTTATAGTTGGGAAATGAATCAGATGTATCACTCTGGGATGGAATCTGAAAGTTGCTACGAATATTGCGTTCCGAACATGATAGCAGTATTCAACTCCTGGTCTAATCTAGGAGTAGAAGAACCTGATCTGCCAAGAAATATTTCATAGCCTTGAACAAATATCCCATCTTATCTGCATCGGACATTGCAATGTTAACCACCACATGTTCATTTCAGCAGATCGAAAAAATTATTGTCGTGCCAATGAGATGCATGAAATAATTTGTCTGAAGTACCTGATGCCCCATCATCAAGTTAGAAGTCACGAACTGAGTTCTGCGACAAATAGTTGTTGTTTGGATCTTCAAAGCATTGAATTGGACCAGATTCCGTTGAATTCAATCGTTTACCTTTTTGAGATTTTCGTTTAAAGATTCGATTTGTTGGCATCAATGAAGGTGAAATTCAACATTGAGCAAAGCTGATGAAAGGAGAGATCAGCGGACTGTCATCCGAGGTGATAAAGGTGTGGTTTTCGTTCGAACCAGGAAGATTCACATGGATCATGAAGAGGTTTGTGGCACAACTGAGCCTGGGGCACCCCAGTGTTCATGTTGAATACGATTCGATTCGATTTGTTGGCATCTATGAAGGTGAAATTCAACATTGCTCAAAGGTGTGTCACTGATAAAGGAGAGATCAGCGGGCTGTCATCCGAGGTGATAAAGGTGTGGTTTTCGGTCGAACCAGGAAGATTTACATGGATCATGAAGAGGTTTGTGACACAACTGAGCCAGGGGCACCCCAGTGCTCATGTTGAATACGATCATATTCGATTTGTTGGCATCTATGAAGGTGAAATTCAACATTGCTCAAAGGTGTGTCACTGATGAAAGGAGAGATCAGCGTGCTGTCATCCAAGGTGATAAAGGTGTGGTTTTCGGTCGAACCAGGAAGATTCACATGGATCAAAAAGAGGTTTGTGACACAACTGAGCCTGGGGTACCCCAGTGTTCATGTTGAATACGATTCCTTTCGATTTATTGGCATCTATGAAGATGAAATTCAACATTGCTCAAAGGTGTGTCACTCATGAAAGGAGAGATCAGCCGGCTGTCATCCGAGGTGATAAAGGTGTGGTTTTCGTTCGAACCAGAAAGATTCACGTGGATCATGAAGAGGTTTGTGGCACAACTGAGCCTGGGGCACCCCAGTGTTCATGTTGAATACGATTCGATTCGATTTGTTGGCATCTATGAAGGTGAAATTCAACATTGCTCAAAGGTGTGTCACTGATAAAGGAGAGATCAGCGGGCTGTCATCCGAGGGGATAAAGGTGTGGTTTTCGGTCGAACCAGGAAGATTTACATGGATAATGAAGAGGTTTGTGACACAACTGAGCCAGGGGCACCCCAGTGTTCATGTTGAATACGATCATATTCGATTTGTTGGCATCTATGAAGGTGAAATTCAACATTGCTCAAAGGTGTGTCACTGATGAAAGGAGAGATCAGCGGTCTGTCATCCGAGGTGATAAAGGTGTGGTTTTCGGTCGAACCAGAAAGATTCACATGGATCAAAAAGAGGTTTGTGACACAACTGAGCCTGGGGTATCCCAGTGTTCATGTTGAATACGATTCGATTCGATTTGTTGGCATCTATGAAGATGAAATTCAACATTGCTCAAAGGTGTGACACTGATAAAGGAGAGATCAGCGGGCTGTCATCCGAGGTGATAAAGGTGTGGTTTTCGGTCGAACCAGGAAGATTTACATGGATCATGAAGAGGTTTGTGACACAACTGAGCCAGGGGCACCCCAGTGTTCATGTTGAATACGATCATATTCGATTTGTTGGCATCTATGAAGGTGAAATTCAACATTGCTCAAAGGTGTGTCACTGATGAAAGGAGAGATCAGCGTGCTGTCATCCGAGGTGATAAAGGTGTGGTTTTCGGTCGAACCAGGAAGATTCACATGGATCAAAAAGAGGTTTGTGACACAACTGAGCCTGGGGTACCCCAGTGTTCATGTTGAATACGATTCGATTCGATTTGTTGGCATCTATGAAGATGAAATTCAAGATTGCTCAAAGGTGTGTCACTGATGAAAGGAGAGATCAGCGGGCTGTCATCCGAGGTGATAAAGGTGTGGTTTTCGGTCGAACCAGGAAGATTTACATCGATCATGAAGAGGTTTGTGACACAACTGAGCCAGGGGCACCCCAGTGTTCATGTTGAATACGATCATATTCGATTTGTTGGCATCTATGAAGGTGAAATTCTACATTGCTCAAAGGTGTGTCACTGATGAAAGGAGAGATCAGCGTGCTGTCATCCGAGGTGATAAAGGTGTGGGTTTCGGTCGAACCAGGAAGATTCACATGGATCAGAAAGAGGTTTGTGACACAACTGAGCCTGGGGTACCCCAGTGTTCATGTTGAATACGATTCGATTCGATTTGTTGGCATCTATGAAGATGAAATTCAACATTGCTCAAAGGTGTGTCACTGATGAAAGGAGAGATCAGCGGGCTGTCATCCGAGGTGATAAAGGTGTGGTTTTCGTTCGAACCAGGAAGATTCACATGGATCATGAAGAGGTTTGTGACACAACTGAGCCTGGGGAACCCCAGTGTTCATGTTGAATACGATTCGATTCGATTTGTTGGCATCTATGAAGGTGAATTTGCGTGAAGTTCCACACATTCTCATCCACACATTATGACGTGGGGACTGTCGAATATGGGATATACGGAAATTAACGAGCAGTGTTGCCAGACTGACAATTATTCTCTTACTAAGAAATTTGTCAAAAGAGGAGATTATACGACCATTAAAATTCATTTTAAATCATAAAGGTGATAAAGGTGTGGTTTTCGTTCGAACCAGGAAGATTCACATGGATCATGAAGAGGTTTGTGACACAACTGAGCCTGGGGAACCCCAGTGTTCATGTTGAATACGATTCGATTCGATTTGTTGGCATCTATGAAGGTGAATTTGCGTGAAGTTCCACACATTCTCATCCACACATTATGACGTGGGGACTGTCGAATATGGGATATACGGAAATTAACGAGCAGTGTTGCCAGACTGACAATTATTCTCTTACTAAGAAATTTGTCAAAAGAGGAGATTATACGACCATTAAAATTCATTTTAAATCATAAAGGTGTTTCACATACAATTATGACCGACAAACTATACAGGAGGGGACTATGATTCTTATATAAATGATTGATTTTCCTCGAAAAGCATCCAAGTGTCCCAACGAATATGATAATAAATTCTTGGTTTTCTATGATGACCTTCATTCAGAATGTGATTGAATTTCAGCTCGACATAACGTACAGGGTGAGAAAATAAATACTGACTTGGAAAATGATGATTTTACCACTGAACGACGGCCGTTGCATTGAGTATTTTTCGATTCTAACATACCTACGATGACCCTAATTCAGAATAAAATGAATTTTTGCTCGACGTATCGTACAGTATGAGATAATAAATACTTCAATGGAACATAATGTTTTTTTCACTGAACGACGGCCATTGCATCGAGTATTTTTCGATTCTTACATTCCTTAGATGACACTAATTCAGAATGAAAATGAATTTTTCCTCGACATATCGTACAGTGTGAGAAAATAAATACTGACTTGGAAAATAATGTTTTTTATACTGAACGACGGCCGTTGCATCGAGTATTTTTTGATTCTTGAATTCCTTAGATGAACCTCATTTAGAATAAAAATGAATTTTTGGTCGACGTATCGTACAGTGTGAGAAAATAAATTCAGACTTGGAAAATGATGTTTTTTTTAATGAACGACGGCCGGTGCGTTGAGTATTTTTCTATTCTTACATTCCTTAGATGACACTTATTCAGTATAAAGATGAATTTTTGCTCGACGTATCGTACAGTGGGAGAAAATAAATACAGAATGGAAAACAATGTTTCTTTCAATGAACGACGGCCGTTGCATCGGGTATTTTTCTATTCTTATATTCCTTAGATGACACTTATTCAGAATAAAGATGAATTTCTGCTCGACGTATCTTACAGTGTGAGAAAAAAAATACTGACTTGGAAAATAATGTTTTTTTCACTGATCGACGGCCGTTGCATCGAGTATTTTTCGATTCTTACATTCCTTAGATGACCTTCATTTAGAATAAATATGAATTTTTGCTCAACGTATCGTACAGTGTGAGAAAATAAATACAGACTTGGAAAATAATGTTTTTTTTACTGAACGACGGCCGTTGCATCAAGTATTTTTCTATTCTTGAATTCCATAGATGACCCTCATTCAGAATAAAAATGATTTTTTCCTCGACGTATCGTACAGTGCGAGAAAATAAATACTGACTTGGAAAATAATGTTTTTTTTTACTGAATGACGGCCGTTGCATCGAGTATTTTTCTATTCTTGAATTCCTAAGATGAACCTCATTCAGAATAAAAATGAATTCTTCCTCGACGTATCGTACAGTGTGAGAAAATAAATACTGACTTTGAAAATAATGTTTTTTTTACTGATCACCGGCCGTTGCATCGAGTAGTTTTATATTATTGAATTCCTTAGATGAACCTCATTTAGAATAAAAAAGAATTTTTGCTCGACGTATCGTGCTGTGTGAGAAAATGAATACAGACTTGGAAAATTATGTTTTTTTTATTGAACGACGGCCGTTGCGTCCAGTATTTTTCTATTCTTACATTCCTTAGATGACACTTATTCAGAATAAAGATGAATTTTTGCTCGACGTATCGTACAGTGTGAGAAAATAAATACTGACTTGTAAAATAATGTTTTTTTCACTGAACGACAGCCGTAGCATCAAATATTTTTTTATTCTTACATTCTTTAGATGACACTTATTCAGAATAAACATGAATTTTTGCTCGACGTATCGTACAGTGTGAGAAAATAAATACAGACTTGGAAAATAATGTTTTTTTCACTGAACGACGGCCGTTGCATCGATTATTTTTCTATTCTAACATTCCTTAGATGACACTTATTCAGAATAAAGATGAATTTTTGCTCGACGTATCGTACAGTGTGAGAAAATAATTACTGACTTGGAAAATAATGTTTTTTTCACTGAACGACGGCCGTTGCATCGAGTATTTTTCGATTCTTACATTCCTTAGATGACCCTCATTTAGAATAAAAATGAATACAGACTTGGCAAATAATGTTTTTTTACTGAACGACGGCCGTTGCATCGAGTATTTTTCTATTCTTACACTACTTAGATGACACTAATTCAGAATACAGATGAATTTTTGCTCGACGTATCGTATCACTAATTCAAAATTAGTGTCATCTAAGGAATGTGAGAATAGAAAAATACTCGATGCAACGGCCGTCGTTCAGTGGAAGAAACAATATTTCCAAGTCGGTATTTATTTTCTCACACTGTACGAAACGTAGAGCCAAAATTTTTCTTTATTCTAAATGAGGGTCATCTATGGAATTCAAGAATAGAAAAATACTCGATGCAACTTCCGTCGTTCAGTAAAAAAACATTATTTTCCAGGTCTGTATTTATTTTCTCACACTGTACGATACGTCGAACAAAAGTTCATTTTAATTCTAAATGAGGGTCATCTATGGAATATAAGAATAGAAAAATACTCGATGCAACGGCCATCGTTCAGTAAAAAAAAACACTATTTTCCAAGTCTGTATTTATTTTCTCACACTGTACGATACATCGAGCAAAAATTCATCTTTATTCTGAATTAGTGTCATCTAACGAATTCAAAAATAAAAAAATACTCGATGCAACGGCCGTCGTTCAGTGAAAAAACATTAATTTCCAAGTCTGTATTTATTTTGTCACACTGTACGATACGTCGAGCAGAAATTCATCTTTATTCTGAATTAGTGTCATCTAAGGAATGTGAGAATAGAAAAATACTCGATGCAACGGCCGTCGTTCAGTAAAAAAAACATTATTTTCCAAGTCTGTATTTATTTTCTCACACTGTACGATACGTCGAGCAAAAATTCATTTTTATTCTAAATGAGAGTCATCTGAGAAATGTAAGAATTGAAAAATACTCGATGCAACGGCCGTCGTTCAGTGAAAAAAACATTATTTTCCAAGTATGTATTTATTTTCTCACACTGTACGATACGTCGAGCAAAAATTCATCTTTATTCTGAATAAGTGTCATCTAAGGAATCAAAGAATAGAAAAATACTCGATGCAGCGGCCGTCGTTCAGTAAAAAAAAACATTACTTTCCAAGTCTGAATTTATTTTCTCACACTGTACGATACGTCGAGCAAAAATTCAATTTTATTCTAAATGAGGTTCATCTAAGGAATTCAAGAATAGAAAAATACTCGATCCAACGGCCGTCGTTCAGTAAAAAAAAACAATATTTTCTAAGTCAGTATTTATTTTCTCACACTGTACGATACGTCGAGGAAAAATTCATTTTTATTCTGAATTAGTGTCATCTGAGGAATGTAAGAATCGGAAAATACTCGATGCAACGGCCTTCGTTCAGTGGAAAAAACCTTATTTTTCAAGTCTGTATTTATTTTCTCACACTGTACGATACGTCGAGCAAAAAATCAGCTTTATTCTGAATGAGGGGTCATCATAGGAATGTATGAATCGAAAAATACTCGATGCAACGGCCGTTGTTCGTGAAGTATTTATTTTCACATACTGTACGATACGTCGAGCAAAAATTCATTTTTATTCTGCATTAAGGTCATCGTAGGTATGTTAGAATCGAAAAATACTCAATGCAACGGCCGTCGTTCAGTGGAAAACACATCATCATAGAAAACCAAGAATTTATTATCATATTCGTTGGGACACATGGATGGTTTTCGAGGAAAATCAATCATTTATATAAGAATCATAGTCCCCACCTGTATAGTTTGTCGGTCATAATTGTATGTGAAACCCCTTTATGATTCAAAATGAATTTTAAATGTGCGTGTAATCTCCTCTTTTGACCAATTTCTAAGTAAGGGAATAATGGTCAGTCTGGCAACACTGCTCGTTAATTTCCGACTATCTCATATTCGACAGTCCCCACGTCATAATGTGTGGATAACTTCACGCAAATTAAAGGTATGGTTTTCGGTCGAACCAGGAAGATTTACATGGATCATGAAGAGGTTTGTGACACAACTGAGCCTGGGGCACCCCAGTGTTCATGTTGAATTCGATTCGATTCGATTTGTTGGTATCTATGAAGGTGAAATTCAGCATTGCTCAAAGGTGTGTCACTGATGAAAGGAGAGATCAGCGTGCTGTCATCCGAGGTGATAAAGGTGTGGTTTTCGGTCGAACCAGGAAGATTCACATGGATCATGAAGAGGTTTGTGACACAACTGAGCCTGGGGTACCCCAGTGTTCATGTTGAATTCGATTCCATTCGATTTGTTGATATCTATGAAGGTGAAATTCAGCATTGCTCAAAAGTGTGTTACTGATGAAAGGAGAGATCAGCGGGCTGTCATCCGAGGTGATAAAGGTGTGGTTTTCGTTGTAACCAGGAAGATTCACATGGATCATGAAGAGGTTTGTGACACAACTGAGCCTGGGGCACCCCAGTGTTCATGTTGAATACGATTCGATTCGATTTGTTGGCATCTATGAAGGTGAAATTCAACATTGCTCAAAGGTGTGTCACTGATGAAAGGAGAGATCAGCGGGCTGTCATCCGAGGTGATAAAGGTGTGGGCTTCGTTCGAACCAGGAAGATTCACATGGATCATGAAGAGGTTTGTGACACAACTGAGCCTGGGGCACCTCAGTGTTCATGTTGAATTCGATTCGATTCGATTTGTTGGCATCTATGAAGGTGAAATTACACATTGCTCAAAGTTGTGTCACTAATGAAAGGAGAGATCAGCGTGCTGTCATTCGAGGTGATAAAGGTGTGGTTTTCGGTCTAACCAGGAAGAGTCACATGGATCATGAAGAGGTTTGTGACACAACTGAGCCTGGGGCACCCCAGTGTTCATGTTGAATTCGATTCGATTCGATTTGTTGGCATCTATGAAGGTGAAATTCAACATTCTTCAAAGGTGTGTCACCGATGAAAGGAGAGATCAGCGGGCTGTCATTCGAGGTGATAAAGGTGTGGGCTTCGTTCGAACCAGGAAGATTCACATGGATCATGAAGAGGTTTGTGACACAACTGAGCCTGGGGCACCCCAGTGTTCATGTTGAATTCGATTCGATTCGATTTGTTGGCATCTATGAAGGTGAAATTACACATTGCTCAAAGGTGTGTCACTAATGAAAGGAGAGATCAGCGTGCTGTCATTCGAGGTGATAAAGGTGTGGTTTTCGGTTTAACCAGGAAGAGTCACATGGATCATGAAGAGGTTTGTGACACAACTGAGCCTGGGGCACCCCAGTGTTCATGTTGAATTCGATTCGATTCGATTTGTTGGTATCTATGAAGGTGAAATTCAGCATTGCTCAAAGGTGTGTCACTGATGAAAGGAGAGATCAGCGTGCTGTCATCCGAGGTGATAAAGGTATGGTTTTCGGTCGAACCAGAAAGATTCACATCGATCAGGAAGAGGTTTGTGACACAACTGAGCCTGGGGCACCCCAGTGTTCATGTTGAATTCGATTCAATTCGATTTGTTGGCATCTATGTAGGTGAAATTCAACATTGCTCAAAGGTGTGTCACTGATGAAAGGAGAGATCAGCGTGCTGTCATCCGAGGTGATAAAGGTGTGGTTTTCGGTCGAACCAGGAAGATTCACATGGATCATGAAGAGGTTTGTGACACAACTGAGCCTGGGGTACCCCAGTGTTCATGTTGAATTCGATTCGATTCGATTTGTTGGCATCTATGAAGGTGAAATTCAACATTGCTCAAAGGTGTGTCACTGATGAAAGGAGAAATCAGCGTGCTGTCACCCGAGGTGATAAAGGTGTGGTTTTCGGTCGAACCAGGAAGATTCACATGGATCATGAATAGGTTTGTTACACAACTGAGCCTGGGGCACCCCAGTGTTCATGTTGAATTATATTCGATTCGATTTGTTGGCATCTATGAAGGTGAAATTCAACATTGCTCAAAGGTGTGTCACTGATGAAAGGAGAGATCAGCGTGCTGTCATCCGAGGTGATGAAGGTGTGGTTTTCGGTCGAACTAGGAAGATTCACATGGATCATGAAGAGGTTTGTGACACAACTGAGCCTGGGGAACCCCAGTGTTCATGTTGAATTCGATTCGATTCGAACCAGGAAGATTCACATGGATCATGAAGAGGTTTGTGACACATCTGAGCCTTGGGCACCACAGTGTTCATGTTGAAACCTCCCGGAAATGACACTATCCACGACCACACGAAAGATCCTGCTAGCATAAAAATTACTCATCATCATTTGGTATTGGCTGTACTCGTGAGTTGCAGACAGCAGTTGTTGATCATTGAATAATATCGTAAGATTCGTTTCCTGTCAATGTGAAGAACACAACATTTCTAGATGGTGAGAGGAATCATCCATTCATGACACCATCTAGCAAGTATAGCCAGGTCCTCCTGAAGAGTGTGGGTGCGAAAAAGAGTTTGGCGTCGTTGGCAATCCAGGATAGGGAGGGTTTGAGAAGGAGAAGTAAAACAGATATATGTATATATAAGAGAAAATTAATTGGCACAGATCCTTGGGGGATCCTTGGGATTGTAATCCTCTCCATGGAGGAGTAAGTATCACCCGCCCTAACGCGAAACTTGCGGTTGGTCAAAACGCCTTTATCCAATTTAAAATTAAAATTCTAGTACCTACCTTTGTCCACCCGGGAAACTTACATACAATAATTTACATGAGATCGGGTTTAAATCTAGAACATCGCTGAAAAATAAGATTTTGTAGGCCGACGAAAAATTTCAGCGATATCGGGCAGATTTCTTTAGGATTTTCTAGTTCATGGTCTTTACGATGTTATGCGTAAGTCATAATGTCGGAATTTTTCAACTAACTACTAAGTTTCAATTCGATCAGATCCGTATTTTTCGAGATATTGGGAACACAAAATTTTGCATTTCTTTTACTCCTAAACTTTACAAATTTACTGGCGGATTCTGACTCCAAACCTAACCTGTAAATTCAAACTCTCTCCCAGTTGGTTTGAGAATTATCGTGGTCACGGACAGAATTAAGCTTGACCTCGGATTCTTCACCAGAGAGTAGGAACAAAACGTTTGGAAAATTAAAGACATTTGGGCAAAATGAGGTTGTATAAAAATATTCTTGCTGCTCTATTGCAGAGACTAATTACCTGCGAAAATTCTGAATCATAATTAAATATGCAAATTTGCATGAAATACATCCAAACAATAAATCCTCTTTGATCCATGTTTAATCCCTTGAAAAGGGGTATTCATGCTCCTGATTACAGGATAAGAAGCGTGAGGACATCTGAGATTGAAATCTTGGAAAGGAAGCAAGAGAAGTTAATTTCTATTTCCAAGGGAACATCTGAGAACAACATTATTTTCGGGAAAATTGCTCCCAGAATGAGATAACGTAAGGAGAAGACGACCATAAGGGAGAGGAAAATTAGCGTCAGATCAGAGGATACGTAGAAAATCTGTTTTAAATGGAAAACGTGATGAAAAGAAAGCGTGCAAACGAGAGCGTCGTAGTCACGACGGCGACGTGGAGATGAAGTCTTGTCTTCGGGCGAAAATTGAAAAACAGGGGTGAGCGTAGTTATTTCACAAGTATAGTCCCTGACGCACAATTTAACACATCATGTTTATCATTTCAGAAATAATTATGATTTCAACCATACAAAAAACAGGTAGGGGAGACCTGGGCAATAGAGACCACAGAGGCACAAAGGTCCACGTTGACATTGCATCAACCGTTTGAATAATCACTCCAGGATTTTATCCCAAGATCTTTTTCCTACCACAATATTATAGGAATTTTAGGTAACACTGAAACTAAGGTAAATGTCTCAATTATCGACACAATAGCTTGTTCTGCAAAATGGCGAATATATTTCGACTTCAAAGAATGTTTTTATATGGATGGAAAATACATTTTCTACTTCTGCGAACTTTTAATTTTAATGAACGTATAGAAAGAAACAATTTTGAAACGGCAATTTATTTTGAATAAAATTGGTTCAAGCACTGACGTGAAGTCAGGAGCTTTTACGCGCATGTTGTATTGTATACTCTCCTCCATTGGTCACACTTTATTGAATGTAGCTTCGATATACAGGTGATTCAAAACTCGAGGCGAAAAATTAAGGAACGTATACAGGTTGTTATTCTTGATAAAAAAATGTAGCTTTTGGATTTTTGGCTTTTTTTCCAAGATGTCCTCAATTTCAACTTTAATACATAATATAAAAATAAAAAAATAAATTAATTAAATGTTCGACAATACCACCCTCAGCATCGATATAGGCAAAAAACCAAGTAACTGCAAAAACCAACATTTTCAGAAGGCACTAAAAACTTCATCATTTAGGATTGATGAATTAGTTTAAATTCAAAATAGTTACAAACCACTTGATATTGATTATCTCAGGGTCTGTTTACTGTTTGAAAAGAATTTGCACACCTGTCCTTACAAATACAATTAAATAATTAGCGCCGAAATCTCATATTTGAATTTTAATCAGTTACTTGGTTTTGCGGTGTCGCCGACGGTATACAGGTTGTTATTCTTGATAAAAAATGTAGCTTTTGGATTTTTGGCTTTGTTTCCAAGATGTCCTCAATTTTCAACTTTAATAGATAATATAAAAATACAAAGATAAATGAGATAAATGTTCGACAATACCACCCTCAGCGTCGATATAGGCTTGGTAGCGCAAAATGAGGGAATGATTATACTAATTGCATGTTTTGCTTTTATTGAATGGATTTCAGTGCATTAATAGTTCATTCCATTAATTGTTATTGATTATTAATTTCCACTGCATAAACAAGTTTTTTTAAATACCCCATACAAAAAAATCCAGAGGATTAAAGTCAGGTGATGTCGCAGGCCATAGCACCAGGCGTGAGGATTTTATAGAGATCTGCAATGCAAATCCTCCCGCTTTTAAGAGAAGAGGTTTTCTACAAAGATTCTCTTATTAATACATGGGGCGGAGTCTTTAACAGACAATTTCTTCCAATTCAAGTTCTTCATGATCGTTTGAATGCCTATGCGTACCTGCAATTTTTAGAAAACGATCTCGCAAATTTTGTTATTTGGTATACAGTCGTATGTGGTATCAGCATGACGGAGCATCACCGCATGGACGAACTATTGTCACCTGATTAAACCAAACTTATAATAGGAGATAGATTGCTCGGCGTGGTGCTATGGCACCATGACATGAATGCTTTGGATTATTTCGTATGGGGCATTTGAAACAACTCATTTACGCAGTGGAAATTAATAATCAAGAACAATGGAACGAATTATTAATGCAATCGGATCCACTCAAAATAGGCAAAATATGCCATCAGTATACGATTCCCTTATTCTGAATTGCCAAGGCTGTATCGATGCTAATGGTATTATTTTTGAACATTTGATTTATTTACTTTTGTATTTTTATATTATGTATTGAAGTTGAAAATTGATGACATGCAGAAACTTTCAAGTGAGATATCTCGGTAACAAAGCCAAAAATCCAAAAATTTTATTCAACATTTTTTATCAAGAATATTAGCCTGTATGCGATCCTTCATTTTTCGCCTCGAGTTTTGAATCAACCTGTATACCGTTTTCTCAGCTTTTATATCTAATATATGAATACATTCAATGAACAATCCGAAATGTGAGCGAAGTGAGAAAAATGACAGAAAAAAAGTTTGGTCCGAAATAGGTTTATCTCAGCAATTTCCCGGAAAAATCAACATTTCGGTGCAGAACAGAAGTTCTCCCAGATTTTTTACCTCGTGTTCTGTATCGAATTATAAAATTTTTTCTCACTTCGATTACATTGCGGAATAGACATCATTTTAATGACATACTTTAGTAACGAGAGAATCTATGATCACATAATTATTATTTATTTCATATATATTTTATTGAAATTTCAATACTAAAAAACTCACGCCTCAAATAACCCTAGGATACGACATTCACGAAATTCCGCGAAAACGAACATGTAATCAAGTTTTAATTTGGTCAGATTTGTATTTTTTGAGTTATATAAGTGTACGATGCGCACAAACGTATTTATGTCGATATTCTACAATTAGATACCAAGTTTCAATTCACTCGGGTTTGTATTTTTTTAGATATCGAGAAAATAATATTCCAGATGGGTATAACTCCGATACCGTTTGGCCGATTATGGCCAACAAAGTACTTAACTCTCCCATTGGGATGCGCAACCGAACCTGAACATTTTAAGTCCCAATCTCTTTTCGTTCGAAAACCATCGCGGCATCGGTCACCCATCCAGCTGCTGAACTCACCGAGGGCTGCTCGGATCTCCAAAAATATAGATTCGATCGTGTTCAAACTTGGAACTTCGTAGTAGAGTTAGGTTTTGAAGGCTCTTGGAAAATTTCAGCGATGTCGGACGAATAGTTTCTAAATATTGAATTTTTTTCAACGATCTGCAATGATTTTTTTAAATTTTCTAGTAATACGATCCTTAAAATATTTTGCAATAATTGTCGCGCTGGCCTTCTAATACTAATTGTCATGTGGGTATATCTCCAGAACCGTTCGGTCGATTATGCCTATTGACGAAGTCAAAGGTCACATTCAGATGCTCAACCTACTCTAAATATTACAAATCACTATCTCTTTCAGTTCTCAGGTTAGTGTGACGAAAATAATACTTTTTTTAATTTTTCTAAAATTTTATAGTGATACGCTTCTTACAAAATTTGACAATCGTGTGTATTCGTGTCAGTATTCTACAACTAGCTACCAAGTTACAATCCGATCGGATCTGCATTGGTTAATGACAAAATTATTACTCAGAAACCGTTGGGCTGATTATGCCCATTAACGAACTTATCCGTCATATTGGAACGTCCCACCTAACCTGAAAATTTCAAGTCGATAAGTCCCTTATCGCTTCGTTCCAATTCAAGCTTGAGTTAGATTCTAAAGTAGGTATTTTTTCTCGAAATGTAAAACAATTTTAACAATTGGATTACTGCTCACTATCAATTCTCTGATATGGCATTAAGTTAAAATTCTGGTAAGATATCCAAAGTTATTCACATAGTGACAATGGTATAGTGTATCACAGGGTACAGCAACTACTATCAATATGACATAGATACATGTTGTGCATGAAATTCTATTCAAACAATATAGTTCAATCTTATTCAAAATTTTGAGAGGACCGTGGGAAATTTTGAAAAGATTATTATAAACAATTCTGTATGTCAGAAACTATTCGTCAGATATAGGTGACATTATGCAAAAGCCTTAAAAACCATATTGAATAGCCAAGTTCTATTTATAAACCAGGTCAGATTTATTTTCTTGGAAATATAGAGAAATCATTTTTGGCACTCTAGTTCCTCGGAACTGAGTGCTTATCAATTTGCCCAAATGTCTGTAATTTTCGAATTTTTGGCTGAAAATGGTCTCAAACGATTTGGTTCGACTCACTGATCAAGAATCCGAGGTCGAAATCGATTCTGTACGGTCGGTCCGGCCGGCCGGCCGTAGGCAGGATTACTCCCGAACGAAAGGAGTTAGAGGATTGAAATTTGCAAGGTGGTTTTGGAGCGTAAATATCTCGGCTAAGTTCGTTAATGGGCAAAATCCTTCGAGCGGTTTCGGAGTTATGGCCGATTTTAGTAAAAAGGTTTTTTATGAATATTTCCGAAACTGATCACTCGATCTATGTGAAATTTAGCATCAAATTGTAGAATCATGACCTTTATACGCATGTGAAGTTTTGTATTGACCCGGTTACCGCAAAGTGACAAAAAAAATTTCAAAATTAAAAAAAAAAAATTTCTACAATAACTCTCGAACGGAATGAGCTAGGCAGTTGAAATTTTCAAAGTAGGTTAGGGAGGTGAATATCTCGGTTGAGTTCGTTATTGGGCAAAATAGGCCAAATGGTTTCGGAGAAACGAAAAAAAAAATTTTTTTTCAAGGATCAAATTTCAAATTCAATCTTTATTCAAGATGCAGTTTCACCATTAAAATCCATCGATATCATTTTCAACTCCAACAAGCTGATACTTTCAGATGTATGATTTTTCTAAATTTCAATAATTAATCGTACTTCTATGTTTTCACAGAATGCTATAATTATTCTATATAAGCTTTATTATATGATCTGTGTTCATACTCGTACATTTCATCCTGTTTTATAAGAGAGAGTCAAATTCAGTTCAGCTATTTTAATTTGATTTCTTCCATGGTGCAGTTCTCATTCTCAGATTGCTCATTTAATCTTGATAAATAAACTATTATTTGAATTGAATTTCCTTTATGATGCAGTTCTATCATAAGAATACATCGATATAATTCCCAACTCTGAGAAACCAATACTTTCAGAGATATAATTTGTCTGTTTGAACTAGAGCGCCAGAAAGCTCCTGTCCACAGGGCTTGAACCCATTTTTTTTCCGCAAGTGCCACTGCCACTGTCCACATAGCTTTTCCAACTTATTGATAGCTACTCCTGGTATAATATGAAGTGACAAAACATGGAAATATTCTAGATATTTTCCTCATCCCGGATAACAGACTGAAAATGATTTTCATGAAAATATCTTGAGTAGTTTTTCGTATAACCGTATTACCCTGTACAACGAATCTTCAATATCCATAGATTTCATTAGAGAATGGTTTCCTAAATCATTGGAATATACTGATTATTCAATAAACGAGCTCGTTAAAGCTTCTGACGCCACTTGAGTCCTACTAGTCCTACTACTACTTGTTTGAATCAGTCATTTTCGTTAATCCCTCTAGATTATACTTCGATTCAGAATCGGGAAACTTAAGGAACGCCAGCTCCATAATATCAACTTTATTGACATATAAAGTTAGGATTTCCACTCTAACTCTACGTAATAGGCGACTTCAATTCCGTATATTGCAACGCTTAGAACAATATCTGCTCTAATTGAGATATGTTCGGAATACACGTTCACAGGTTTGCGGCAATCGCTTTCAGTTTATATGACACTTTGCAACCACATATACTTCGGTGCCAGAAATTTGCTTGACGATTCATACTCATGATGAAAAACAGGGGACTGTTACGGAAATATTGGGATCAGATTCTATAAGGAAATGGCTTACAATTTCACAAATAGGTCCTTCATTTTCTCATCGGAATATACCGATTCTTACTTGAGCGTCTGTATATCCTGATTCTTCATGCATTTTTAGTATATCTTTCTTCATATCACGTAGATTGGGCGAGATTGGGCGAGAATATAAAAAATTTCGTCTCGGTCTCGCCAATTCCCAAAATATTAAGTCTTGGTCTCGTCTCGTTATCAGTTGTCTCGTCTCGCTTAAATCTGAATAACGATAGTGAATATTATAATATATAAACGGAATGATAGATAACAATGAATAATTTTGTAAAACTATATTTATTACGCTCTTACGTTGAAATATTTGCGCAGGTACATAATTTTTTAAATTTTAAACACTATTTCATCTTTTAAATTACTCGATGACCAAGAATTCAAACAAAATAACGCTTGCATACATCATCTTTCAATGACGTACGTGTTTTTGCCATCATCATACCTGCTGTGGAAAATTATCTTTCAAAAGGTACGGATGTAGCCACTAATAAATCAGCCATCATGGAAAGTGAAGGAGCTTTGTCATGCACTTTCCACCAATCTAAAACAAAATTTTGATTCCTATTTGCTCTTTCTAACAGCAAATGTTCTTGAAACTCAGCTTTCCAATGTTTCGAAGCTTTTGTTGATGTTTGAAAGAGGCTATCGATGTCAATACATTTTTTAATAGAATTGGATAAATAGGTATCGTTTTCAATGAATACCTTCCCAGTGGGTAGATCATTGAGGGTGCAGTTCTTGGCGTATCCCTCATAACAGTTTTCGAAACATTGAATAGCTTCAGTTTTCATTTCATTACCAGTTTCATTATATTTACTTCCGCTGATGTATACAATAATTATTCTCATCTTCACCACAAGAAGCACAATAAAAAAACAATAAATTTATCCAGATGTTCAAATAGAGACGAAATTTTAAAAGCATTGGGATTAAGGGGCAATAAAAATTGTCCGTTGAGTATTGAATTCATAACTGGATTAGTATTATGGTTGTGAATTCTATTTTTTCTGAAAAATAATCACAATTATCGCAAGGTCTTTGAAAAATCGTGTATTTCTAGAGTGATCGATGTATAATATATATAGTCAAAATATATTGGAAATTATAGTGGAAACTCTTCATATTCAATTGTTTTCTGTGGGTGTTGAAAGAGGTCGAGTTGTATATAAGAAAAGTTTACTGTATGTATCTGTAGTAAATAAGAAGATCTTCCAGGTAGACATTTTTGAGCCAAAGAATCCCTTTCAATAGTATACACGTTTATAGACACATATACTCAACCGAAAGTAAAACATCGACCTTGAAAAAAAACACATTCCAACCTAAAATATAAAAATCTACAAGGATAGATATTCATGATTAGAGATAAGTTACTACTAGAAGTTATAAGAAAAGTTAATAATTTGAGATAAGAATGTGAAAAATTATTTTACTTCACATAAAATATTTCATAGATGGTCACAAGAGTTGATATTTTGTAAAATATATTGATCTCTATACAATTATTAAATGGTTTCCTTCTGGGTTTGCTGTCCCAAACTCTGAAAATTATCTATTGAATAAAAATTTATTTTTTTTGTGAATTGCTTCTGCGTAAGAAACACAAGATATTTGTCAGAAGCAAATAATCGAACATTGTTGCCTAATAAACAATAACGAAACAACATCAACGATGAAACAACTAAATTTCGTAACGTTTCGGAGTCTAAATCAGACTCCTTCGTCAGACACTAACGAAAATCTTAATAATTATTTTTTGTTGATATACAGGGTGAGTCAGTTTTTATTTTGTAGCTTTGACATCCTTTTTTCGAATAAAATAAATGTTGGCGTGAAGTTTTCTATAACTATGATACATATTTTCCAAATAATAGTTATTTTCTACTTCTACTGGTTTTCTAGTTATGGACTCGTGGATTCATAAAACTAAACGAAATTAGCATAAAGAAAGCATATAAAGTTTTTCTTGAGTCATTTCAAAAATATTCCATCGTTTCAGAACATTACATTATTCGTCATCATTTCTCCTTAAACGCACCGTTTTCGAGATATTCTTCATTGAATGTTTTAAAATGGAAAACACCAGAAATTTCACTACTTTTATGGATCCGTCCCTGAGCGTTGGAATCCCGAATCAAGCTGTAAACCACGATACCATGCCTTATTCTCGTCCGCCAACAATGTCATAGATAATTTATATGCGGGAGTGTATTAGCACATTGTGAAATCTTTAAACGCTTGTAACTTTTTAACTGAGCCGAATCTGGAAAAATGGTAAAAGAAAAAAGTGTTTCATTTGATGAGAGGAATCTTTGGTTAAAATTAATGCAGTGGTCATAAACTCACCCTGTATATATATATATATATATATATATATATATATATATATATATATATATATATATATAAATAATAATAGGACTAGCAGGGACCGCAGTCAAGAGTCATCCACAAAGAGTAATTCCATCAACGCTGACTAGCAACATACCGCGGTTTCATCCTTATTAGGAATCGTCAGTGGTGCATAAGTCAACCGCCGATGGAAGAATACACCTCGAAGGAGCCGCTTTATCGAACCCCAGGTATACCCTCTGAGTACAAAGTACACAGAGCGACACCTAGCGTTCAACCAACCAGGCTCCCGTTGCGGAAAACTCAAAACATAGATCCCTGCGTACATTCTTTGTTCCAAACGTGACTAATTGCAGAATTCTATTTTGAATTCCTCGCAGACGCCACGAGGAACGTGAAAACGCCCTGGTTTTAGTGCGCAATGCGCAGAAATGAATAGGCAAATGAGTGAGTTTCGCTTTTATGGAAAGCTAACCACTAGACATAAATAATAATAGGACTAGCAGGGACCGCAGTCAAGAGTCATCCACAGAGAGTAATTCCATCAACGCTGACTAGCAACATACCGCGGTTTCATCCTTATTAGGAATCGTCAGTGGTGCATAAGTCAACCGCCGATGGAAGAATACACCTCGAAGGAGCCGCTTTATCGAACCCCAGGTATACCCTCTGAGTACAAAGTACACAGACCGACACCTAGCGTTCAACCAACCAGGCTCCCGATGCGGAAAACTCAAAACATAGATCCCTGCGTACATTCTTTGTTCCAAACGTGACTAATTGCAGAATTCTATTTTGAATTCCTCGCAGACGCCACGAGGAACGTGAAAACGCCCTGGTTTTAGTGCGCAATGCGCAGAAATGAATAGGCAAATGAGTGAGTTTCGCTTTTATGGAAAGCTAACCACTAGACATAAATAATAATAGGACTAGCAGGGACCGCAGTCAAGAGTCATCCACAAAGAGTAATTCCATCAACGCTGACTAGCAACATACCGCGGTTTCATCCTTATTAGGAATCGTCAGTGGTGCATAAGTCAACAAATAATGTACGCAGGGATCTATGTTTTGAGTTTTCCGCAACGGGAGCCTGGTTGGTTGAACGCTAGGTGTCGCTCTGTGTACTTTGTACTCAGAGGGTATACCTGGGGTTCGATAAAGCGGCTCCTTCGAGGTGTATTCCTAATCGGCGGTTGACTTATGCACCACTGACGATTCCTAATAAGGATGAAACCGCGGTATGTTGCTAGTCAGCGTTGATGGAATTACTCTTTGTGGATGACTCTTGACTGCGGTCCCTGCTAGTCCTATTATTATTTATGTCTAGTGGTTAGCTTTCCATAAAAGCGAAACTCACTCATTTGCCTATTCATTTCTGCGCATTGCGCACTAAAACCAGGGCGTTTTCACGTTCCTCGTGGCGTCTGCGAGGAATTCAAAATAGAATTCTGCAATTAGTCACGTTTGGAACAAAGAATGTACGCAGGGATCTATGTTTTGAGTTTTCCGCAACGGGAGCCTGGTTGGTTGAACGCTAGGTGTCGCTCTGTGTACTTTGTACTCAGAGGGTATACCTGGGGTTCGATAAAGCGGCTCCTTCGAGGTGTATTCTTCCATCGGCGGTTGACTTATGCACCACTGACGATTCCTAATAAGGATGAAACCGCGGTATGTTGCTAGTCAGCGTTGATGGAATTACTCTTTGTGGATGACTCTTGACTGCGGTCTCTGCTAGTCCTATTATTATTTATGTCTAGTGGTTAGCTTTCCATAAAAGCGAAACTCACTCATTTGCCTATTCATTTCTGCGCATTGCGCACTAAAACCAGGGCGTTTTCACGTTCCTCATGGCGTCTGCGAGGAATTCAAAATAGAATTCTGCAATTAGTCACGTTTGGAACAAAGAATGTACGCAGGGATCTATGTTTTGAGTTTTCCGCAACGGGAGCCTGGTTGGTTGAACGCTAGGTGTCGCTCTGTGTACTTTGTACTCAGAGGGTATACCTGGGGTTCGATAAAGCGGCTCCTTCGAGGTGTATTCTTCCATCGGCGGTTGACTTATGCACCACTGACGATTCCTAATAAGGATGAAACCGCGGTATGTTGCTAGTCAGCGTTGATGGAATCACTCTTTGTGGATGACTCTTGACTGCGGTCCCTGCTAGTCCTATTATTATTTATGTCTAGTGGTTAGCTTTCCATAAAAGCGAAACTCACTCATTTGCCTATTCATTTCTGCGCATTGCGCACTAAAACCAGGGCGTTTTCACGTTCCTCGTGGCGTCTGCGAGGAATTCAAAATAGAATTCTGCAATTAGTCACGTTTGGAACAAAGAATGTACGCAGGGATCTATGTTTTGAGTTTTCCGCAACGGGAGCCTGGTTGGTTGAACGCTAGGTGTCGCTCTGTGTACTTTGTACTCAGAGGCAGTGTTGCCAGATATACAGATTTCTCCGTATTTATACAGATTTTCGATGTATGATACAGATTGCCTCCGAATACAGATTTTTATACAGAATTCTCTCATATTGATAAGAAATATCATTTTATGCTTTAAGTTGATTTGGTTTGATAAATTATGAATTTTAAAATTGAACACGGTAAAAAAAATAAAGAATATCGATATCTTGGCGCTTTGGTGGATAACAGAGAGTTCAGAATAGGTCGGGGAATCCCGAGATTTAGGTAGATATTTCGCACACATTGCACTAGTTGATCGAGATTAGTTTAAATCCGACTTTGCCGACGATTTCAAAGGATTGTATAATTATTTTATCCTAAGTAAATGAATTTTGTTTCTGTTCCTGACCACATAATCCTTGTTTTACATAAAAAAGTGGAGACAATTTTCATGCGCATGAGAGAAAAATATTATTTAATAATCATGATCTCCATTAATTACAAATATGTATTTCATTCGATTCTACACTCAGCCATATGCCTCTTGGCTATTGGCATTGTATTTATAGGAATATAAAAAAATGTTGAAGATGTCATGAAAATTGAAATAAAACTAAACATTTCCTAAGCACTTGAAAGACTTGATAAATTAAATCACAGATAAGATGTCAAATCTACAAAAAAACAAAGTTTCTATGATCATACAGATTTTATACAGATTTCTGCTAATCACCTACAGATAAATGGCTTCGACCATCTGGCAACACTGCTCAGAGGGTATACCTGGGGTTCGATAAAGCGGCTCCTTCGAGGTGTATTCTTCCATCGGCGGTTGACTTATGCACCACAGAATATATCGTTAGGAGAAGTGAAAGCTCTGGTCTAAAATTGGAAGTTTATTTTTGACGTTATATAGTTCGCACCCGGCTATTAGATGGAGCTTCGAGCATTATTCTACAGGATCCTTATTTACCAATTTTACCATATGTCAAATAAAGTAAATTAATAAATGTATGGTTATGATGGTTGTAAAAAACGAATACTTGTTTTAGGTGAGTATTATTCATATTTAATTAAGAATTCAATTAAAATTTATATGAAATTATTTTCAGTAATGCGACAACTATAAGGACCATCTAAGACTTACATGGACAGGATAGATCGATCAAAAGAGAAGAGCTAAGTATACTCGCTACATATAAAATCTCATTAACAATATGCTTGTTGGGACACCAAAGTATTCCGTACTTGCAAGAATTACCGTACTTGCAAGAATTAATACCATGCTGGATTGAGTGGAATGCACTTCTTCAAGTTTCCGACGAATGTAAGTGGCCAAACTTGGGTACAATTTTGATTCCAGAATCCACAAACTGTTTCATCTTGAAATTGTTTAAGATCACTGTGTTGAAAGTGATTTTTATAACACAAGTAAAGTAAATCAAGGTTGTTAAGAGGAGCCTGCCCATCAATGCCTCCTGTAAATCATTCTTTCACTCTAGATCATTCTATGCACAGCACAACTTTTCCCCACAAGCATGTTATGAAAGTCACGAATATGTTCAGAATAATCATGTCAACATCTTAGGTTTTCATGATCATTCTTATGTTTATCAAGAAGAACACTTTCCTGATTTTGAAATTTCTGATGTAGAGGCACCATGCGCCTCCACTGCTTCAGATAAAAACAATTCTGGTGATTTCAATTTTTTGACAGATTATAATTTACCTCCAACTGGAAGACATGGAAAAGATTAGAAGGAATGGAAGGAAGACATTTGAGTTATTTTTTATATATTGTTTATAGAAAAGTTTTTGTTATATTGACTGTATGACCTTGAAAATATTTTTCCTTTTCAGAAATAAACTGTTTTACTGCTTGTTTCTTATTCAACAATTATTGTTTCATTAATAAATTAATTATAATTGATAAAATTATTTTTCCCAAAAAAAATTCAGAATAAGGTTGTTATTTCTTCATATACTTTTGCAATTATTTCTTTCGAAGAACTGTTATCTTCAACGATAATCCAATTATCGTTGGAGATAACAGTTCTTGGAATAATAAATTTGAAATTGTAGTGAAACTGAAAAAGGCGCCACAATTTAAATTTGGCGCGTCTGACGTTTAGTTCTGCACCCGGCTCCCTGGGGTCGCTTTTTACGCTTCCAATCCAACTCTATGTAGCTCTCACTTCTCCTAACGATATGTTCTGTGTTATGCACCACTGACGATTCCTAATAAGGATGAAACCGCGGTATGTTGCTAGTCAGCGTTGATGGAATTACTCTTTGTGGATGACTCTTGACTGCGGTCCCTGCTAGTCCTATTATTATTTATGTCTAGTGGTTAGCTTTCCATAAAAGCGAAACTCACTCATTTGCCTATTCATTTCTGCGCATTGCGCACTAAAACCAGGGCGTTTTCACGTTCCTCGTGGCGTCTGCGAGGAATTCAAAATAGAATTCTGCAATTAGTCACGATTGGAACAAAGAATGTACGCAGGGATCTATGTTTTGAGTTTTCCGCAACGGGAGCCTGGTTGGTTGAACGCTAGGTGTCGCTCTGTGTACTTTGTACTCAGAGGGTATACCTGGGGTTCGATAAAGCGGCTCCTTCGAGGTGTATTCTTCCATCGGCGGTTGACTTATGCACCACTGACGATTCCTAATAAGGATGAAACCGCGGTATGTTGCTAGTCAGCGTTGATGGAATTACTCTTTGTGGATGACTCTTGACTGCGGTCCCTGCTAGTCCTATTATTATTTATGTCTAGTGGTTAGCTTTCCATAAAAGCGAAACTCACTCATTTGCATATATATATATATATATATATATATATGTATATATATATATATATTCTGGAATTGTAGAACTGATCTCTATGTACATTTTTTCTAATTTTTCGAACATAAACTTCATAAAAAAATGTATGTATGTGGTCTCGTTATCGCCTATACTATTTTTCAAAACATCTCGTTTCGTCTCGCTTCTTTGAGACGAGATCGAGACGAGACGAGAAAAATCTCACTCTCGTGTGAAGCCCTAATATCAGGTGAACGTAATACTGACCGTATTGAGGGTAGAAATAATTATTGAGGATTATTCACTAGTAACAAATATTAAGTGATATAAAACAGAAATCTGTGGTGACAAGGGCGATTCGACATAGTACCTGGGTAGAATCAGGTTTGTCCTCGCATGACTAATAGCTTAGATATCTGCACCTGTAAGAATTGATTCATGGACTCAACCCTCAACATTCTAATTCTCGGTATCCTGTCAACTCCCTCTAGTGACAGAAAAATTCCCGGTATCGGAAACAAGGAGAATAACTTTGCCCCATCAGCACCTCAGCAGGCACAGGTCCATGAACCCAGTATAAAGACAAGATCACTCGAGAAAGGTAGTCAGTTACAATTTGGTGAAGTTACCGTTTGTCATCGAAACAATTTTAATGACTGAATGTCTGAATTTTCGAATGTCAACACGATAACTCTCGAACGGAATGAGCTAGACAGCTAGACCATTCCCGAACGCGGCAGTCAACGCTCAGTGCCGAGGTAGAATATACATAACCTTATTTTTGGCGCTCTAGTTCTTTGGAACTGAGTGCTTATCAATTTGCCCAAATGTCTGTAATTTTCGAATATTTCGATGAAAATGGTCTTAAACGATTTGGTTCGACTCACTGATCAAGAATCAGTGGTCGAAATTCATTCTGTCCGGCCGGTCCGGCCGGCCGTCCGGCCGTAGGCACGATAACTCTCGAACGGAATGAGCTAGAGAGTTGAAATTTTCAGAGTAGGTTTGGGGGATAAATATCTCGGCTAAGTTCGTTATTGGGCAAGTCGGACAGATGGTTTCGGAGTAACAAAAAAAAATTTTTTTTTACGAAACAAATTCCAAATTGAATTTATTTTAATAAGAAGTTTTATCATAAGAATCCATTCATATCATTTTTAACTCTAACAAGCTAATACTTTCGGAGAAAAGATTCTTCAAAATTTCAATGTAAATCGTATTTCACACATTGATATAATTATTCTATGTATGAATTGTCATAATGTCAACTTGACAGAAGGGAATATTGTAACTTCAAAAATATTGGGGTTGAAATACTCGTATTTTAGCGATGCAACGGGGACCTCACCCGAAAATGTTTGAAAATATTACATAAATATTGAAAGCATAATTCTGTAGTTCGAGAGAGGAGAACATTTGGTGAACGAAGATCAGGAAATTTCTGATCGATTACAAGGTATTTTATTGATTACTCATCTTCTTTCATATTGTTACTCATCTTCTTTCATACATGTTTTATGGAATACCTACTATTTGTAGGTACTTTAAACCTGTTTTGGGCAATTGTCATACGAAACTTGTTTTTTTGGCGCTCTAGTTCCTCGGAACAGAGTGCTTATCAATTTGCCCAAATGTCTGTAATTTTGGAATTTTTGGCCGAAAATGGTCTCAAACGATTTGGTTCGACTGATCAAGAATCCGAGTGCGAAATCGATTCTGTCCGGCCGGCCGACCGGCCGTAGGCACGATAACTCTCGAACGAAAGGAGTTAGCGGATTGAAAATTGCAAGGTGGTTTTGGAGCGTAAATATCTCGGACAAGTTCGTTCGATCTATCTGAAATTTAGCATCAAATTGTAGAATCATGGCCTTTAACGCATGTGAAGTTTTGTATTGACCAGATTACCGCAAAGTGTAAAAAAAAAATTTTGAAAATTTAAAAAAAGTTTTTCCACAATAACTCTCGAACGGAATGAGCTAGATAGTTGAAATTTTCAGAGTAGGTTAGGGAGATGAAAATCTCGGTTAAGTTCGTTATTGGGCAAAATCGACCAGATTTAATTCGATTTCTTCCATGGTGCAGTTCTCATTCTCATGATTGCTCATTTAATCTTGATAAATAAACTATTATTTGAATTGAATTTGCTTTATGATGCAGCTCTATCATATGTATACATTGATGTAATTCCCAACTCAGAGAAACCAATACTTTCGGAGATATAATTTGTCTGTTTGTTTATTTGTTTATAATTCGCACTTTGAAAATTACTGTTCGTTGCCCCCGAAGTTAATATCACCTTTTGCTTCCATAGGTAGTAAGACATGTTCCTATATACAGTATTTTCATGTTGCTAGCAAGAAAATGCTGAAATATTGATCTACATGTGTAAGTGTTATGAGCTATTAAATTATGAAAAGAGGATTGTTTTATTAATATATTTTTTCTTATATTGAGATAAGTTTTCAAATAAAAAAAAACAAGAATATAAAATACATATCTTCGAAACAAATGAAATGAACTATTAAAATAATTTATTCGTCTGCCTATACCTATTCAAATATCAGGAATAAATGGGCAATCTGCTATGATTATCTCCAGCCTTGTTCTAGACATTTTTATGATACTTTCCTTAGGTATTTCGAGTTGTGAAAAGTATGCACCGAGTGTATGTTGCAACAACCCTTTCCACGAGGTTAAATCATTACAGATTACTTATTTAATCTTGATAAATAAACTATTCTTTGAATTAATGTCAGATTGACCGGAACCGATTCTATACGCGTAGATTAATGAATTGATGGTCCAGATTGATGGCAGGATTGATGTCAGATTGATAACAGATTGACCGTGTGACCTCCGCCATAGAATGCTCTAAATATAATTTGCTTATGTATGTAAATCCAATGAGGTGAGTCATAGACCAGCGTTTTGAGTTTAATATATTATATGATGCAGTTCTATCATAAGAATCCATTGATATCATTCACAACTCTGAGAAACCAATGCTTTCGGAGAAATGATTCTTCAAAGTTTGAACAAGAGCGCCAACGCTCCTGTCCTCAGAGCTTTCCCACTTTTCATGTGTTAACGCTAAAAAGACGTCCTGAAGGTTCAGGCCGTTTTTCGTGAGGTGCTGTATGATTCGTGAATAGACAATGGATTATTCACGCCAGTGCTTTTCTCGAATTTTTATTATTGAATTCTACAAACCCACGAACTGTGAAAATTTTAGAGGGGTAGGAACATCTTTTCACTGCATTAAAGCTAGTTTTACACGGTGAAGAAATTCATGAATTTCTTGGCGAAGTTCTTCATGAATTTATTCATGAAGTATGTCGTTTTACATGGGCCAAGAAATTCATGAAGATAAATGTCAAATAATAGTAATACCAACTGTAAACTTCTAAACTAGCAAATATCCAGACGACAACAAAAGCAGCTGTGGCTCGATTTTGAACTTGACTCGTTCTCTACCCCCAAAAAACCACTAGAACTTCCAAACAACAACCTCAACGACCACCAGTTTATGTTTTACAACTTTTCCGATAATTTATGGCATGGAACATATGTTGGTACCCCTGACTTAACGCGAAACTTGTTGACAAAATAGAACAAGTTCTAATTTCGTGAAGTTCTTCATGAAGTTTTACATGAAGAAACTTCACGTCAAGTTTATGTTTTACACGGAGAATTTCATCATGAAGAAACTTCATGAAGAGCTTCGCGAAGAAATTCACGAATTTCTTCGTCGTGTAAAACTAACTTAACAAAGGTTTATCATCCGAGAGGGTAATGAATCAAATCCCAGTCTATGATGACGATGAACAGGCGGAAAAGGCTTGAGTAACAGCTTTTGTAAAACGAAAGGCCTGCGATCGGAATCTGATAATAACAAATCTGAACGGAAATGAACCCAGCCACTTTATTCTACCGAAAGTAAATTCCAGGTTAGAGAGATTAATGTGCAATGCTCGATATTTCCGGATTGAATGCAAACCGGATACAGAAGATGACGGGCGTTAGACAATAATTTCGGCGGATCTTACTAGCACGGAATGGGGGGGGGGATCTTTCAGGGAGAATAGTCCTGAATATATGTTACGTCGTAATGAACAATGAAGGTAACCATGAAATTGTTCTGGAGAATCTGAGAAATTAGCTATTTATGTCATTTCGTGTGAAATATTCAGCTTGGCGTGAATATACAAGATTGAGGTTCCATAATGATGCGAAAGGAAATGGATAGTTATGTGGTAATCTCTTTGTCTCTCGTTCATGATGATTTATGTATGGTATATTCATTCATCCGGTTGATTCTCTAGAATGTAAAAAATTAGATATTTTAAATTCGATGGAACGAAATAAGGGAAAGCAACTTAAAAATCCAGTCGAGAATGTCGAATATGAATTAAAGTACTCAGTGAGGAATAAGGTTACTTACTTGTCAATTAAACATGGTAGTGCCCGTCAGTAATATCGATGAAATATGGCACAAATAATAAATAATAATAAAAAATAATAACTAATGAATAAAAATAAATATAAACAGATTTCACATCTGGTGTCCCATTATGGGTTATCTAAGAATATGCTGAAATTTGACAAGACAGACAATTATTATGAACTAACCTAAACATTGAGGAAGTGACAATTGTCATTTTTAGTGACCACAGTATACTAATAAACTTTGAGAGTGGAGACGGAACTAATAAATCACATAAATTATTGAATTGGTGTAAGCCTTGAGAAGTGATAGTTTCATCAGTGACCACAGTTCACCAGGAATTTTCGAGAGCGAGCATGGAACCCAAACATCAGATCGTTGACCGCGATTTTTGCGCATCAAATAGAGGGCTGAATCCAAGATATGTGGAGCATAGAGGACCCAGGTCCAAGAGAAATATGTATGCCATGGTTATCATCATGGAGAAAATGTTACTTGAGTCTTCTGTGTAAGAGAACATATGACCTGTTTAATTGGACTTAAGTGTTGAGATACAGGCCATTGTTCCGCAATTAATTGTCAATTTTTATATCTTCAAGAAAATCTAATCTGTTAAAATTCTTCGAGTTGACTTCCTTCAAAAGTTTTACATTCTCATAGGGGCTGAAATTGTGCTTGTTGAATTTGATATGGTGGCCGAAAGCAGAGTTCTCAGACTTATTCAAGTGTTCGCTAACCCGAACCCTCAAAGGTCTACAAGTCCTACCTATATATGAAGCTTCACAATATTTGCATTGAAGTTTGTAAATACAGCTCTTTGACAACATGTTTACTTCATACTTTGAATTGATTGGTTCAGAAAATGCATCCACTCAGAGGTGGTACAGTTACTGTTCGGGGAGGTATTTGTTTCAATTAACGTACAGAATTGTTGGTGCTTGATCCTATATACCAAGTATGAGCAGATTTACATATAGCAGGTCATCGACAATAATATTTCTTTGTTTCATGCTGCTATTGGTCCAAATTTCTTATTTTTGGATGATAATGCGCCACCCCATGGAGCTCCAGAAATTCATGGTATTCGGCCCTGCCCCCTCGGTCGCCAGACCTCAATCCCATTGAACATGCTTGGGATCAGCTACTTAGAGCTTTGGAATCTCATCAAGCACTTCCACATACACTTCAAGAACTTAGACGGCCTCTACCGCTTGGAGAAAACACCACTCGTCCTTCGGTGTTCTCAACTAACTCAAATGAGGTATGAAATAAAAGACAGACTTATCGCAGAAATTCAATTACTAGTGATATTACTAGTGATATTCTAATCTGATAAAGATGCTAGATATTGATGAGTATCAAGCGGCGAATTGCTTTCAAGTATTTGTATTTGATAAACAACTTGAGTCATAATATGTTTCTGGATTATTATATTACTATAGTCTGGATTCAGAATATCCAATTAGTTAATGAGATTCACGATTTCGATACAAAACGTGTGATTTCCTCATTGGGAAATTGAAAACTACTTTTGAGAATAAATCTACATTCAGCAAGGGGCCCATCTATAAGAAATTCACCCCTTAACGATCTTAAACAGTGCATGTGGACCACAAACCACCTCTGCAAATTTCAAAACCCTAGCTTGTTTCGTTAGGGAGTTATTTTGCATAAAGATGGTTGAATAATTCACTCATTATTTAATTTCCATCAATTAATAACAGAAGCACTACGCCACTGTTGTGTTTACGAATTGGATGTACTCAGTTTATCCAGTGTTGCTACAACATCAAATGATATTGTTATCCTTGTGTTATCTTGGTCCTACTCATTGGAAATTGTCTTCAATGTTGTTATCACATTAGAATTTTTGAATAAGATATTTTTTATCCTCTTTCTAGAGTCTCAGGTTCCAAGAAAATTACAAAAAAAAACACACTCTGTAACGAAAATAAAGAACCATTCGCAAAAGATCTGAGAAAATGTTTTCATGCAAATCATTTGAATCTTTAGTAGCCCTTAATTAAAAGTCCGTATGTTGATTATCAGTTTATTAAATTATTAAAAATGGTGTCAACTATCATGATCTACTACCCTGACCCAATACACAAAACTTTAGGTTTTCCACGATTGGTAACACTGAATACGTTAATAACAAGTGTCAAACTCATCCGAAAATAATGAAGCAATAAAAAAACAAATAATCTAGTTGTATTCAGATATGAACGTAACAACATACATACATTAGTTGTAAAATGATGGCAGAAAAACCGTTGAGTGTATTTATTGATGATGGTACCTTTGCCGTAGACGATATGGAGAAAATGCGCCTTCATGGAAATTATTACAATAAGATCATAAGAAATAATGCTTCTCTGCCAGAATATTATTACCACCATGAAAATATAAACTGCCAAGCAGTATATCTCGTAGGTAACGTTTTAATTAGACAATCTACGGAAAATATAGAAGATTTAATCAATATTTTCATAAGATACACTCACGATCCATGTGTCGACTTGAAGTTGAACCTGATTAATCAGAACGTGCAAATGAAATTTGGAACAATTTGTCCTACAAAAAAAACCTTATTTACATATAATTCAAAAGTGTTTCTTGCTTATGGTCGTTACATTTTTGGTTTTGATAAATTGTATACTACTTTCCAAAGACTTGATGGAAATATTTGTGGTGAAGAACATTGTGATGACGAAGAAAATTCCAGCGGGGAAGGAGATTCTGTTGATGAAGAATGTTCTCGTATACTTGATGATAAAATAACCAATAATAAGATCATCTTAAAGAATCCTGAGCATGAAAAACAATCTTATGATCACATATATTCATTTTGTATTTATGATCAAGAAACCAAAATAATTGATGCATTTGGGTTGTATAGATAAATTGTTGATGTAAAATATTTTTGTATTGTATTTGGAATAAATAAGTAATCTTATTTGGTTTATGAATTAAGGATTTTGGAAAGACTTAAATTACCTGTATTTTCAATAATTTCGGCATATTTTTTCATATATTTATGTTTATATTCCTATGTAATCATTAAAGGATACTGTGGGAGGTATACTCATTATTCAACGGTTATTTTCTGGGTTTTCTCTCCCAAACTCTGAAAAATATCTATAAAATAAAAATTAATTATTTTGTGATTTGCTTCTGCGTAAGAAACACAGGATATTTGTCAGAAGCAATCAATTGAACAATGTTGCCTAACAAACAACAACGAAACAACATCAACGAAGAAACAACTATAGCGTAACGTTTCGGAGTCTATTTCAGACCCCTTCTTCAGACGCTCAACGAAAATCGAGAGAATTATTTTGTTGATAGTTATTTGGTGAAATTCAAGAATTGACAATTCTTGAATTTCACCAAATAACTATCAACAAAATAATTCTCTCGATTTTCGTTGAGCGTCTGAAGAAGGGGTCTGAAATAGACTCCGAAACGTTACGCTATAGTTGTTTCTTCGTTGATGTTGTTTCGTTGTTGTTTGTTAGGCAACATTGTTCAATTGATTTCTTCTGACAAATATCCTGTGTTTCTTACGCAGAAGCAAATCACAAAATAATTAATTTTTATTTTATAGATATTTTTCAGAGTTTGGGAGAGAAAACCCAGAAAATAACCGTTGAATTATATTCCTATGATTGAGAGCTTTATATGTTTCAACAGCGGTTAGTCTAACGGATTAACATACAATTGGACGTATAATACAAGAGCTTAGGGAAAAACATTTTTTTAATTTGTTTAGCAAATTAGCATAAATTTAAAAGATGATTGGAAATTTCTTTCTTCAATATGGATTCCTTTGTCAGAAAATGGAGAGGATTCTCCATGGTACCCGAAACTCAACCTGAAAAATCAAAAGACACGGAGAGAAAAACGAACAAACTAAAAATAATACATAACGTTTCAAAAGTACTTCTTTCACAAATATACTCTTCTGTAGCCGCTTGGGTCTCTTGAAGAAGAATCGCCTCCGCTAATTTTCAAAGATATTCACTCTTGTTCTTGGGAATCCGTGCAATGTTTGAATTTGAAAAGGGAAATGTCAATAAAAGATACTAGGTATATCGTGAAACTCACACTGCCGTATTCACAAATAATTCAATCTCCGTTAGTCCTAACTGAGGTCCTCAGTTAAGGATACATTTGAATCGCAACCTCAGTTAACGTATGTAACGGTGGTCAAAAAGGCCTGTTTCACATTCATTTTCACGTTAACTGAGGTTGCGATTCTTATTTATCCTTAACTGAGGATCTCAGTTAGGACTTAACGGAGATTGAATACTTTGTGAATACGGCGCCTTATCTTTAAGTGCATAGTGATTCGCTCATCCGAGGTTCTTCTGGTATAAAAAAAAGACTGCAAACACCCCTATATCTGAACTAAAAAACGACCATGATTTGAGATCGTTGATGCATCCGAGGCAACGGATCGCGCTGAAATTATATTGTGACTACTGTTACTCTAACATGGTTTTCCTCAATTGGTAGCACTGAATGCGATAATAACTAGTGTCAAAGTCATATGAAAATAATGAAGCAACGAAAAAAAATAATAATCTAGTTTTATTCATGATTGAACGCAACAACATACTTATCAAATTAGTTGTAATATAATGGCAGAAAACCAGTTGAGTGTATTTATTGATGATGGTACCTTTGCCGTAGACGATATGGAGAAAATGCGCCTTCATGGAGATTACTACAATAAGATCATAAGGAATAAAGCTACTCTTCCAGAAGATTATCACGAGCATCAAAATATAAATTGCCAAGCAGTATATGTCGTAGGTAACGTTTTAATTAGACAATCTACGGAAAATATTGAAGATTTAATGGACATTTTCATAAGATACACTCACGATCCATGTGTCGACTTGAAGTTGGACATGATTAATCATGATGTGCAAATGATATCTGGAACAATTTGTCCCAAAAAAAAAACATTATTCAGTTATAATTCAAAAGTTTTTGTTGCTTATGGTCGTTACATTTTTGGATATGATAAAAAGTATACTACTTTCCAAAGACTTGATGGAAATTTTTGTGATGAAGGAGAGTCTGGTGATGAAGAAAGTTCTAGCGAGGAGGAAGATTCTGATGATGAAGATCGTATACTTGATGATAAAATAACCAATAATAGGATCATCTTAAAGAATCCCGATTATGATAAAGAAAATGATGAATATGTATATTCATTTTGTATTTATGATCAAGAAACCAAAATAATTGATGCATTTGGGTTGTACAGATAAATTGCTAATCGAAAATATTATTGTATTGTATTTGGTATAAATAAGTAATCTCATATGTATCTGATTTGGGTTTGTTGAAAGACTTGAAAACTTTCAAAGCCGAAATAAACATATTATTTGCACTGTTTTTCTCAATCATTTTAGCAACATTTTTTATTTTATTTTATGGATTCTATATTTTATGGATTCTATATTTTATGGTATAGTATAAACATGTCCATGATTTTCAATAATTTCAGCATATTTTTCATTAATAGATGCAGCTAGGTATATTTTGAAACTTAAACCAAGCGTTTTCTTTCCCTCAATAATTTGTTAAAATGTTTCATCTAGTATAACCGAGAACACACCCTTATAAATATCTATAGAACTAAAACACCATCACGATTTGAGATTGCTGATGCATCCGAGGCAAGAGGTAGCGCCTAAAATTTATTGTGACTACTGTTATTCTAACAAGACAGTGTCAACAATGGGGATATAAACTCCCCACCCACCATGTTCTTGCGAAATTTGGATCAAATACTAAGGAGACTTTATAAGAGAACAGATAAACAAATGTATAATTTATGAAGAGTAGTGTTGCTAGAGGTACAATTTGATATTATAGAATTTTTATACCAAAAAATTAATTTGATGAGTAGAAGAGCTCAAATTTATTGAATATTCTATTCTACGAGAGGGCTAGCTTCAGAAATACCTTGCATTATTCAAATAGACATGATAATGCCTACCAATTATAGGCACTTCTGGAAAAGTATTAGCTCTTAAAATAAGTCTTAACAGTAAATATAGATACCTTGAAAATTATGATCATCAATTATCTATGTATTACATAAATTATCAAATATGATTCGACATAATATAATAAAAAAAATTTAATACACCAAAATTGTAAACTTATATTGGAAGATTTACATTCAAATTCAGAGATCATTTAGGAGAAATATATACTTTAATTCAACAGTATATAATATGCTTATATAGTTTCTTGTACCTGTTTACTTAGCAAAGCACAAAACAGAATTTAAATGTTTCCATGCAAATAATTTGAAACTTTATTAGTTGTTCCTTCTTTGATGTTGTTTCGTTGTTGTTTATTAGGCAACATTGTTCGATTGATTGCTTCTGACGAATATCTTGTGTTTCTTACGCAGAAGCAAATCACAAAATAATTAATTTTTATTTTATAGATATTTTCAGAGTTTGGGAGAGAAAAATCAGAAAGAAACCTTTTAATTATCTGTATGTTATTTATTAACAGTTTATTTAAAATTATGGCAGTCAACAATCAGGATCTACGACCCTGACCCAACACCCTAGACTTTAGGTTTTCCACAATTGGTAGCACTGAATGCAATAATAACAAGTGTCATACTCATATGAAAATAACGAAGCAACAAAAAAAATTAAAAATCTAGTGGTATTCAAAATTGAGCGTAACAACATACTTATCACATTAGTTGTAAAATAATGGCAGAAAACCAGTTGAGTGTATTTATTAATGATGGTACCTTTGCCGTAGACGATATGGAGAAAATGCGCCTTAGTGGAAATTATTACAATAAGATCATAAGAAATAAAGCTACTCTTCCAGAATATTATGGCCACCTTGAAAATATAAAATCCCAAGTAGTATAATCGTAGATACTGTTTTAATTAGACAATCTACGGAAAATATACAAGATTTAATCGACATTTTCATAAGATACACTCACGATCCATGTGTCGACTTGAAGTTGGACCTGATTAATGAGAATGTGCAAATGAAATTCGGAACAATTTGTCCTAAAAAAAAACATTATTTACTCATAATTCAGAAGTTTTTGTTGCTTATGGTAGTTTCATTTCTGTTCATGATAAAATGTATACTACTTTCCGAAGGCTTGATGGAAATTTTCGTGATGAAGGAGTTTCTGGCGATGGAGAAAATTCTACCGAGAGGTACATTTTGGTGATGAAGATTTACTTGATGATAAAATAACCAATAATATGATCATCTTAAAGAGTCGGGATTATTATATACAAACTGATGAATACGTACATTCATTTTGTATTTATGATCAAGAAACCAAAATAGTTGATGCATATGGGTTGTATAGATAAATTGTTGATCTAAAATATTATTGTATTGTATTTGGTATACATAAGTAATCTTATATGTATCTGATTTATGAATTTGGGTTGGTTGAAAGATTTAAAAGCTGACAAAGTCGAAATAAACAAAGTTTTCCTCATCATTTTAGCAACAAATTTTCTTTATTTTATGGTATCGTTATTTTATGATGTTGTATAAACATGTCCATGATCTGCAATAATTTCGGCATGTTTTTCAGGAATAGATGTAGCTAGGTATATTTTGAAACTTAAACCAAGCGTTTTCTTTCTCTTAATAATTTGTTAAAATGTGTCATCAAGTAATTATCGAGAACTCAATATCTTTATTCGCGTATTTATTCGCTCATCAGAAGTTCTCCCCTTAAAATAAAATAAAGTAGAAGAAAGTCTGGAAACACCCTTTATATCTGTAGAACTAAAAAACCACCACAATTTGAGATTGTTGATGCATCCGAGGCAACAGGAGGCGCTGAAAATGTATTGTGATTACTGTTACTCTAACAAGACAGTGTCAACAATAGGGATATAAACTCCTCTTGGGAAATTTTGATCAACTCCTAAGGAGACATTATAACAGAACAGATATTTAAACAAAAATATTAAATGTATGTATATTTTGAGTAGAAGAGCTCAAATTTATTAAATAATCTGTTCTACTGGACGGCTAGCTTCAGAAATGCCATACATTATTCACATAGACATGATAATGCTTACCAATTACAGGCAATTCTGGAAAAGTATTAGTTCTCAAAATAAGTCTTGACAGTTAAAATAGATACCTTGAAAATGTTTTCTTCATCACTAATCTATGTATTACAGAAATTATTCCAAATAATGAAATGAAAATAATAACATACAACAAAATGTAAACTTATATTGAAAGATTTACATTCAAATTCAGAGATCATAAAGGAGAAATAGGTACGTTAATTGCACAGTATATGATTTGCTGATATATTTTCTTGTACCGTTTTACTTCGCAAAATACAAAATAGATTTTCAAGAAAATCTTGGGAAAATCGACTAGTTAAAACAAAGTAAAATAACATTCATTCAATCAATTATTGGATATCATTGAAATCAGAACTATCCAAGTCAGTATACAGGGTGGGTCTTTGAGTTGTAGGTAAATTATAAACATAGATTCCGCTCATCAAAGAAAACACTTTTTTCATTTACCATTTCTCCAGATTTGGCTCAGATAAAGAGACATAGGGCATTGAAATTGCTGAAGAAAATCTGTTTTTCTCATGTAGTTTTGACACAGATATTCGGATTGAAATGAATTTTGTTGTGAAGTTTTCTATAACTATGACACATATTCTCCGATTAACAATTTTTCCAACTTCTACTGGTTTCCTAGTTCCTCGTGAATTCAGAAACTAAATGAAAATAGCATCAGAAGTATATCTTGTCATCGTAAGAATCTTCTATAATTCTAGGAAATTGAATCATTCCTCGTCATCTCTTCTAAAACGCATCGTATTGGATATATTCAACGTTGAATGTTATAAAATCTGATAAAATATGAAAATTTGCCTTATTTTGGTTGATCCGCTCTTGACCTTGGATGGCCTTGAATCTATGTATTTTTACGTAGCCACAATTACTTTTCCTTCACAAGATATAGTGACTCTAGGCTCCTGGATTGAATTGTATACCAAAGTCTGGTACAAAGTTTGACAATGCCGCATGCGAACGGAGAAATGAAGTCTATGATCTCGTGAGCTTCTGTGACCTCCACCTAGATACTAAGTATTATGATTATTCTGTTATTTGGAATCACATTTCACCTATTTGATTTGAGATTTTCTTGCAAATAAATGTATTAATAGCTAGTTAGGAATAATAACAATATTTCAAGAATGGGCGATGATGAAATTAGGTAGGTATAATCTTATGGTGGAAACATTTGGTGGATATTGAATGCAACTTAAGTTAAAATTCATTGTTTTAATAGTCGCATAATATTTGAAGCCGCTCTACAAGGATTGAGTTAGTAAATAACTTCTCTAAAACAATTTCATTGAATTCCTAGTATCAGATGATTAAGTTTTTTTGTTGTTTTACAATAGGTTACAGTATCAGTTTTCTATGTTGAACCGTGCAGTCCAGGAGTGTATTAGCACATTGTGAAATTGTTAAACGCTTGTAACTTTTTACCTGATCCTAATCTGGAGAAATGGTAAATGAGAAAAAAGGTTTTGCTTGATGAGGGCCTGAGGAGAGTCTATCGTTAAAGTTAATGTATATCCGAAACACTAACTCTGTGTAGCTAACTCTGATCCAATAGAAAATTTCTATCATTTCTGAAACAGCCAATTTTCTTCTCTTGAGATTTCATCTCAAATGAATTTTCTCTAATATATTCAAGGACTCCTGTTTTGACTCCATCGTGCGATTTGGTGCCTTAGCTTATCACCACTAGACGTTACCTATATCACATACTCTAGAAGTAGATGGAGTAGGATTCGTATCTATATTTATATTAAATAAAGGAAACAGGTTTACTAATGAATTTCTCCATGAGTGTGCTCATCTTCATAACTCAAAGGAATTTTAACAAAAACACACTATAATATGGTCATTCTATTGGCAATCGATTTCGGCGTCACGCCTTCATCAGGCCAGCTGAAAATACAATTATTTAGTCCACTCGACATTACATTCACGAACCAACTCACAAAAATAACAAACAAGATGGATCAAAACACATAACTTATATTTCATACATTTCAAGGTTAGGTTAGAAGTATGCTCACCGTCTTTGCAGTATATTTGCCTTCTAATCGGTGTATTGACAATCTCAATTCACGTTTTCTTAAATGCTGTATGGAATTGAAAGGTACCCACATTCGCAAAACGTGAAAAATTTCCCTATGATTCCACTTTTTACCAATTTTCGTCTGTGTTGTGTGCTGTGGAAAAATTCTAGAACGAATGTCGGACAAGGAAAACGGGATATGGAACTAGGAGGAAGGTGCTGGTCGGTGTGTCAGTGTCATGTAGAAGGCGGGAAGTTCAAATTATTTTATGGTGCGTCGATGATCTTGAATATATTCGTGTTTCTGTCGAAATCTGAGAGGTCGTTTAATAAATGTTGGTCGTTCTTGCATTCGATAATTTCGTATTGTTCAAGTAATGTAATCTTTTTGAAATTATTCTCTCTGTGTAATATCTCCAATTTGTCCAGTGTCGTTTTGTGGTGTTCTTCCGTCAAATGGTTTCCTAGTGCAGAATTCGGTCTGTTTTTTTGATGTTCATCAAATCTTTTTCCCATAGTGCGTGTAGTCATACCAATATAAAAGCAGGGGCAGTCTGAGCATGTTATCTTGTATACGCCACTCTGTTGTTCCTTTTTTGTCTTTGATTTGTTGTTCACCAGGAAACTATCTAAAGTCTTGTGTCGCTTGTTTATTACGTTTAAGCCGTATTTATCGATGATTTGATCGAATTTCTTGTTGAATTTTTGATAGAACGGTATGGAAAAAAACTTTTTGTATCGAATAGTGTGGAAATACTTTATTAATAATACTCTTATTTTTTATTGAACTAAGCACGCCATCTATGAATTCTTTTTGATATCCGTTATTTTCACCCATCTGATAAATAATTTTGAGTTCTTTATTGAAATTATATTCCGAAAGTGGGATGTTGAGAAGTCTATTGAATAAAAACCTGAACACTGTTCTTTTCATTGGGGGAGCGTGGTATGACCCGTATAACAATTCGTTATCGGCCGAATATTTCGTTATCCGATCGTAACGACTGAATAACTTTCTTAATGTTATAGCAAAACTCTATCGATTCTATATCCAAACTTTAAAGACAATCTGTATACATTATAGCGATCCCTAATATATAAATTCGACAAAGGCTAGGTAAAGATCTTACAAACAATATCTGTATCGATAATCGATATCTGATCACTACGCATTCAGTAAGAAAATCGCTAACGGTTATCTTTAATCCCTCTGTAAAGAATTTATAAGGATATTCGGAGATATTCATATATCAAAAAACTTTATAGGTTCTATACTATCCCGTGATTAAATTCTTTATCGAAAATTCACGATGAATCGATAGCCAAAAGATACAGTTTTCCGAGAAAAATAATCTCTGCTTTCCTTTCAATAATGAAATGTAAATCTCACATGCCAAACGCATACAACGCGTTGTCGCGATGAAATTTAATGATATTTCAATATTTAATACTTTTTAATTTAATACACACTACACAGGAACAGATCATTATTGAAATCGGGATTGTCCTACTGTTCATAGGTTTCCTATTGTATGTAGTGTAATTTTGGCACTCATTGTAGTAAGTCCATTGGGTCGAAACTGGTCAGGCAAGTTTATTCGAATAAAGCTCATGATAATTAGTGACCGACCGAAAGTTCGGTTTCGGTTTCGGTTTCGGCCAGTTTCGGCCAAGAAATCTAGTTTCGGCCCTAGTTTCGGTTTCGGCCCAAGTTGGCCGAAACTTAACTTGAATGTTCGTGAATTATCCTGATCGTTTGTACGAGTTATTGTGATATATCTTTGTTAAGACTGAGAATTCACTTTAATGATTATTAATTAGATTACATAGGGTGATTCCAAAAAGACGTGAAACTTGGAGTATGACACTTTAGCTGTTCGGGTGATGTTTAAAAGATTTCTGAACTTATAGTACATATTTCGTCAATTTTTTCTACGTTGACCAAATTTGTAGATAATTTTGGTTTATTTTCATCAGAAAAGAATATGATATGTACGAAAAAAGCAAAACTATGCTGTATAAGAGGTTGAAAAAGAATTGGTATGTTTTGAAATGTGGTATATGAATAAATGAAAAATCAATTTCTAATATCAATTTGTCTGCAACTGTCCAATTTCACAATTTTCTATGCCGAAATTATTTTAAAAACTTGCCAAATACCTTCTTCATTCTCTGAAATATTTCGTCAGATTGCTTAACTAGTTTCGTTTCAGCAGATTTTTGGCGCTCTAGTTCCTCGTAACTGAGTGCTTATCAATTTGCCCAAATGTCTGTAATTTTCGAATATTTCGATGAAAATGGTCTTAAACGATTTCGTTCGACTCACTGATCAAGAATTCGTGGTCGAAATTCATTCTGTCCGGCCGTCCGGCCGGTCCGGCCAGCCGGCCGTAGGCACGATAACTCTCGAACGGAATGAGCTAGACAGTTAAAATTTTCAGAGTAGGTTTGGCAGACAAATATCTCGGCTAAACAAAATATCTTGGGTAAACAAGAGTAACAAAAAAAAATTTTTTTTTTACAGAACAAATTCCAAATTAAATTTTTTTCAATAAGCAGTTTAACCATAAGAATCCAATTATATCATTCCTAACTCTAACAAGCTAATACTTTCGGAGATATGATTTTTCGAAATTTCAATGATAAATCGTATTTCACAGAGTGATATAATTAATCTATGTTTGAATTGTCATAATGTCAAATTATTTTCCTGAGATATGTCATTATCTAATCAATCGAAGAATTGTGAGCGAAGTGAGAAAAATCTCAGTTGTTCGCTTCGAAATTAGTTTTTCTCAGAAAAGTCTTACATTTCAGAACGGAACATGAAGTAAGAGATCTGAGAGTAGTGAGACTGCTGTTCATCCATAGACATAGAATGTAAATATTGAAAGCATTAATCTGCAGTTCGAGAGAGGAGAAAATTTGGTGAACGTAGATCAGGAAATTTTTGATCGATTTCAAGGTAATTTCATTATTACTCTTCTTTGATACATGTTTTATGAAAAATCTACTATTTGTAGGTACTTTAAACCTGTTTTGGGCAATTGTCATACGAAACTTGTTGGCGCTCTAGTTCCTCGGAACTGAGTGCTTATCAATTTGCCCAAATGTCAGTAATTTTCGAATTTTTCGATGAAAATGGTGTTAAACGATTTGGTTCGACTCACTGATCAAGAATCCGAGGTCGAAATCAGTTCTGTCCGGTCGGCCGTAGGCACGATAACTCCCGAACGAAAGGAGCTAGCGGATTGAAATTTGCAAGGTGGGTTCGGAGCGTAAATATCTCGGACGAGCTTGTTAATAGGAGAAATCCATCAAGCGGTTTCGGAGTTATGGCCGATTTTAGTAAAAATATTTTTTATGAATATTTCCGAAATCGATCACTCGATCTATCTAAAATTCAGCATCCAATTGTAGAATCATGACCTTTATACGCATGTGAAGTTTTGTATTGACCAGATTACCGCAAAGTGTCAAAAAAAAATTTCAAAATTTAAAAAAAGTTTTTCTACAATAACTCTCGAACGGAATGAGCTAGGTAGTTGAAATTTTCAGAGTAGGTTGGGGAGATGAATATCTCGGTTAAGTTCGTTATTGGGCAAAATTGGCCAGATTTAATTCGATTTCTTCCATGGTGCAGTTCTCATTGTCAGATTGCTCATTTAATCTTGAACAATAAACTATTATTTGAATTGAATTTCCTTTATGATGCAGTTCTATCATGAGGATACATTGATATAATTCTCAACTCTGAGAAACGAATACTTTCGGAGATATAATTTGTCTGTTTGAACTAGAGCGCCAGAAAGCTCCTGTCCACAGGGCTTGAACCCATTTTTTTATAAGCAACCTTTTGAATGTCCGGCATTTGAAATAGTGAATGTGTATCAAAAGACAGCGTGAGTAAATTTCAGGAGGAAGATAACAACTGATACATTTTTGCGCGTATGTTCTGGGGAACATCGCGTTATAGTTTTGCCCAAATGTCTGTAACTTTCGAATTTTTTGACGAAATTGGTCTCAAACGATTCAGTTCGACTCCCCAATGAAGAATTCGAGGTCAAATTTGATTCTGTCCGGCCGGCCATCCGGCCGTCCGTTGCCACGATAATTTGAGAACGAAAAGAGCTAGCGACTTGAAATTTTCAGGGTGGATGGCGCATCGCAATACGACGAACAAGTTCGTTAAGGGGCATAATCGGCCCAGTGGTTTCCGAGTAATAATTTTGTTTTCAACCAATATAAATCCGATCGAATTGAAACTTGGTGAGTAGTTGTAGAATATGAACCTAAGCACGTTTGTGAAATTTTGGGCGAATCGTGAGGCTAGAAATTTTCAAAAAAATTATTAAAAAATATTTTTGTTGTCACGATAACCTGAGAACGGAAAGAGATAGCGGCTTGAAAATTTCAGGTTAGGTTGTGCATCTGAATGCGACATTTGAGTTTGTTTATGAGCATAAACGGCCAAACGGTTTTAGAGCTATAGCCTTCTGAAATTTTCTGAAATTTGGTGGTTTTTTTTTCCTCATTAACTCGAAAAATATTGAACCGATTTAGTTCAAGCTTGGTTATTAGTTGTAGAATGCCAACGCAAAAATGTTTGCAAAACTTGGTGAGGATAGCATTTGTAGAAAATCTTTAATAAATCATTGAAAATAAAAAAAAAATTCTATATATCAGTAACTATCCGTTCGAAATTGTTGAAATTTTGCAAGAGCGTTCATAACCTAACTCTACTGTCAAGTTTCAAGTTTTAACACAATCGGTTGAATATTGTTGGAGATTCGAGCATTCTTGTGTGAGTTCAGTAAATGGGTGACCGTTGCCTCGATAACTTTCGAACGAAAGAAGATAGTGACATGCAATTTTCAGGGTAGGTTGCATATCGGAAAAGGAGAGTTGAGTTTGTTTTTGGGCATAATCGGCTTAACGGTTTCCGAGTTATATCCACCTGGAATATTATTTCCTTGATAACTCAAAAAATAAAGATTCGATTGAATTGAAGCTTGGTAACTAGTACGAGAAAATCAGCATAAAGACGTGTTTAAAATTTTGTAAGAACCGTACCCCTAGAAAATTTGATAAAAATGACGAAAAAAAAAATTCAAGATCCGCACCCCTAGAAAATTTTAAAAAAATCACGAAAAAAAAATTGGTTCAAGCACTGACGTGAAGTCAGAAGCTTTTGCGCATATGTTCTATTGTCCATTCTTCTGTATTGGACACCCTTAATCGAATTTACCATGGTTAATTATGTTGTCCATTCTCCTGTATTGGACACTTAATTCGAATTTACCATGGTAAATTCGAAATAAGAGTGTCCAATATAGGAGAATGGACAACATAATTAACCATGGTAAATTCGATTAAGGGTGTCCAATACAGAAGAATGTACAATAGAACATACGCGCAAAAGCTTCTGACTTCACATCAGTGCTTGAACCAATTTTCTAATGTAATTTCGAGCTTAGTTGCAACAAAGAAATATTGAATTCGTTATTTGCTCCTTATATCCCCTTTCAAATCATACTAATTCTTTTTCAACAGAACCAGTACTCAAATATCTCGGAAACCGTTGATTTTTGGTCCTCAATAAAAATTGCCCAAACCACAGCAAATGATCCATGCTAACACCTCCTCTAAGGTTCACGTCTGATTTGGAATCACCCTGTATACTTCGACTGATTATTTTGATAACTGGGTAATACCAAAATAATAAATAAAGATCTAAAAAAAATGTCTTTTTATTTTATTTAACACTCCTTAACTATTTTTATGTATATGCGAATAAAATTCTAAAAAATACAGTAGATTTCAGTATGAAATATAAAGTTTCGGTTTCGGTTTCGGTTTTGGCCGAAACTGAGACCCTGGCCGGAAGTTCGGTTTCGGTTTCGGGTGCTGAAATACCAGTTTAGGTCGGACACTAATGATAATATAAATATAGATCACTAACAATAGGTATTGTATCATCAGTAATCAGCTAATCACTTACAGGTAATGTGTGAACTCTTATGTGTCACAGCTTAGTACTGTCATCACTGGAGGGAAAGTTATTGTTTATGTTCATGCCTTCAATAACTGTGGTAACAAATCAAAATAAATTATGATACGTATAGTATTGATTATAGCGATTGAGTAAAAAATGTAGAATGAAGTGAAGTTTTACACTGATATTCCTTCCACAGAATTCCTTCATCGTATCATTATTACGGTAATTTGCATTATTTATTATTTCTACGAATTCTATTATGCGGAGCTTCCATTTTCTTTTTTTTTAAGATTTAATCGTGAATATTCAGTCTCCGATCGACAGTTGTTATATCGCATTATTTTATTATGTGTATCCATTGCACCAATCAGTCGTTAAAATGCACGCACTTGCGATATCCTACAACAAGGTTAGTGGATGGATGAATGGGTAAGGTGGTGGTCAGATCGAAAATTGGAGGTTAAGGTATGCAGGTTCGAATCCAAATGAGGAACGAAAATTTAATTTAATACATTAATTCAATATAATTATAATAGGGGTAAAATGACAGGATGATTGCGTTATCCGAACGATGAAACGCAGAAATATAAGAAAAACATTTAAAATTATGTTTTCCACCGCAATTCTTATTAATTATTGCTCCCAAAATAGGTATCTGTTCGATAAAGAATTTCTGTATTAAAACTTTACCGTTTGGATGATAGTTTTTCGTAATTTAATCTGTATCAAAGGAGTAGAGGTTTTTGATAACGTTTTGTTGCTGGTTCAGATAACGATTTTTCGTTAGCGTACCGGACATTCCGATATTCTACCTGTAACGAATCGATAACGAATTGTTATACGGGGAGTGAAAGGGTATAATCGTGTCTGTCTGTGTGGCCTTCCGTAAGATGTCGTAGGAGAAGGAGTAGTCTTTATTTAATGTGATATTTAGATCTAAGAAATTGATGGAGTTATTAACCGATTTTTTCAAGGGTAAACTTTATTTTAGCTTTTGTATTGATGGTGTCAAAGAAATTTCCAAGTTCCTCGTCAGTTCCTCTCCATATGCAAAAAATGTCATCCACGTATCTTTTCCAAAGGATGATTTTGTCACTATCAGGTAGATTCATTATTTTTTCTTCAACATGATTTACGTTAATATCGGCACATAAGCTGCTGGCTGGCGAACCCATTGAAAGGCCATCTTTCATGCAATAGATTGTGTTATCGAATTTAAAGAAGTTTTGTTCAGTAGTCAGATTACAAAGGTTCATTATGTTTTCTATGTCTTCGTCTTGTAAATTATAGTAATTGTTGGATTGAAGTTGTTCATTCATATGTTCCCTAAGAAGAGCTAAGGATTCTGCTACAGGGACGTTGGTGTATAAGTTAACAATATCGAATGAGACTAACATGTATTTTTGATGGGGATCTAAATTAATTGGATCTATGCTCTTTACAATCTGTAAATAATTTTTTATTTAAAAGGTTGACTTGCATTCTAATCTATTGATAAAGAGATCATTTATGAGTTTTGAAATTTTATGACTGGGGGATCCTATTGCAGATGCTATAGGTCTAATACTTTTATCGGGTTTATGTAATTTGATTAAACTATACAATTCTGGTAGTTGTGGATTCCTTTCTTTAAAAGTGTGAATATATTGATTGAATTTCTGCAATGTTAGTTCTGATTTCTTTATTGATGACTTTATCAATAAATTTAGGCATTGGATTTTTGTTACATGTTATTATATTATTTTCTGTAAAAAATTTGAGTGTTTTCTCTATATGGACTTCTCTATTCAGTATGACTATACCTACCTGCATTTTATCTGCCTTGGTGACAATGAGATTATCATCTATTACCTTTTTTCTGATGTTTTTGATTGACTGTTATATGTCTTTATTGATTCTAACTTGTTGTTGGTTGCATACTTCCACCTTTTTATCCTTGAAGGATTTTAATGTATTGGCGACATCTTCCGATATGATGTTAAAATTTGGGTTTGTCCTGATTTGTATTTCTACGTCTATAGCTGTTTCATATAAATTCATGGTCCTGGGGATTGGTGCAAACTTGTGTCCAATGTTAAACACCTTTTCCTCATCTTCGGTGAAGCAAGTTCCTGAGAGGTTAGTGAATCGACTGTGAAATGTATGTCCTGTCGTTGGTGAAATCAATGATGTGTTCGTTTGATGGTTGTCTTCCTGTGAGGCTGTTACACTATGTTTACTCTTGTCATCTATCAACCATCAAAAATACATGTTAGTCTCATTCGATATTGTTAACTTATACAATATTCTTAGGGAACATATGAATGAACAACTTCAATCCAACAATTACTATAATTTACAAGACGAAGACATAGAAAACATAATGAACCTTTGTAATCTAACTACCGAACAAAACTTCTTTAAATTCGATAACACAATCTATAGCATGAAAGATGACCTTTCAATGGGTTCGCCAGCCAGCAGCTTATGTGCCGATATTAACGTAAACCATGTTGAAGAAAAAATAATGAGTCTACCTGATAGTGACAAAATCGTCCTTTGGAAAAGATACGTGGATAACATTTTTTTCATATGGAGAGGAACTGACGAGAACTTGGAAATTTCTTTGACACCATCAATACAAAAGCTAAAATAAAGTTTACCCTTGAAAAATCGGTTAATAACTCCATCAATTTCTTAGATCTAACTATCACATTAAATAAAGACTACTCCTTCTCCTACGACATCTACAGGAAGACCACACAGACAGACACGATTATACCCTTTCACTCATACCACGCTCCCCCAATGAAAAGAACAGTGTTCAGGTTTTTATTCAATAGACCCCTCAACATCCCACTTTCGGAATATAATTTCAATAAAGAACTCAAAAATATTTATCAGATTGGTGAAAATAACGGATGTCAAAAAGAATTCATAGATGGCGTGCTTAGTTCAATAAAAAGTAAGAATATTATTAATAAAGTATTTCCACACTATTCGATACAAAAACGTTTTGTTTCCATACCGTTCTATCAAAAATTCAACAAGAAAATCAATCAAATCATGGATAAATACGGCTACAACGTAATAAACAAGCGACACAAGACTTTAGATAGTTTTCTGGTGAACAACAAATCAAAGACAAAAAAGGAACAATAGAGTGGCGTTTATAAGATAACATGCTCAGACTGCCCCTGCTTTCATATTGGTATGACAACACGTACTATGGGAAAAAGATTTGATGAACATCAAAAAAATAGACTGAATTCTGCACTAGGAAACCATTTGACGGAACAACACCACAAAACGACACTGGACAAATTGGAGATATTACACAGAGAGAATAATTTCAAAAAGATTACATTACTTGAACAATATGAAATTATCAAATGCAAGAACAACCAACATTTATTAAACGACTCTACGATTTCGACAGAAACACGAATATATTCAAGATCATCGACGCACCATCAAATAATTTGAACTTCCCGCCTTCTACATGACACTGACACACCGACCAGCACCTTCCTCCTAGTTCCATATCCCGTTTTCCTTGTCCGACATTCGTTCTAGATTTTTTCCACAGCACACAACACAGACGAAAATTGGTAAAAAGTGGAATCATAGGGAAATTTTTCACGTTTTGCGAATGTGGGTACCTTTCAATTCCATACAGCATTTAAGAAAACGTGAATTGAGATTGTCAATACACCGATTAGAAGGCAAATATACTGCAAAGACGGTGAGCATACTTCTAACCTAACCTTGAAATGTATGAAATATAAGTTATGTGTTTTGATCCATCTTGTTTGTTATTTTTGTGAGTTGGTTCGTGAATGAAATATCGAGTGGACTAAATAATTGTATTTTCAGCTGGCCTGATGATGGCGTGATGCCGAAATCGATTGCCAATAGAATGACTATATTACAGTGTGTTTTTATTAAAATTCCTTTGAGAAAGGAAACAGGATAACGCAGTACCTGCAGAATGATTATTCTCTGCTCCTTTTGCGGAATAACTCATTGAACTTTTCCATTTTAATATTTATACTGTTCTATTCAGAGATTGCTGATGTTCTATCATCTGTAAATAAAATGAATTCATTTTCACTCCGTGGATAATTGACTGACAATAATTAATTTTTGTTAATAATGAATAGAGTACATAAGTACATGTCATGAGCGTCAAAAGTATGAAAAAATGAATTTATTTTCTCCCCTTTCAGGAATATCGAAAAAAAAATTTATGGCCGAAGTAATACAATTTTCAAGAAGATTTTCTTGTAATTCTTATTCTTCTACCATTTCCACGTTATCATTTTGACAAATGTCTGTAATTTTCGATAATTTTTCACCGAAAATGGTCTCCAACGATTAGGCTCGACTCCCTGATGAAGAATTTGAAGTCAAATTTGAATCTGTCCAGCCGGCCGTTGCCACGATAACTTGAGAACAGAAGGAGAACTTGAAATTTTCAGGGTAGGTGGCGCATCCCAATACGACGGACAAGTTCGTTAATGGGCATAATCGGCTCGATAATCGGCCCAATGGTTTCCGAGTTACAATTTTGATCTCAACCAATACAAATCCGATATAATTGAAACTTGGTGAGCAGTTGTATAATACAAACCCAACGTGTAAAATTTTGTGAGAATCGCATAACTAGAAAATTTTGAAAAAAATATCAAAAAATATAATTTATGTCACGATAAGCTAGGTTGTGCATCTGAATGATTTCATTTATAGGTATAATCGGACAAATGGTTTTGGAGTTATACCCATCTAAAATTTGTTTGTTATTTCCTCCATAACTCAAAAAATACAAAACCCATCCAATTTAAACAGTGTTAATAATTCTCTATATCAGAAACTATTCGTCCGACAACGCTGAAATTTTGGGAGAGCTTTCAGCACCTAACTTTACTGCTAAGTTCCAAGTTTGAACACGATCGGATCTATATTGTTGGAGATCTGAGCAGCCTTGTGTGAGTTCTGTAGCTAAATGGGTGACCTTTGCCTCGATAACTTTCGCTTCCAAATGGGAGGGTTAAGTTAGTTTTTGAGTATAATGGGTCCAACGGTTTTGGAGTTATACCCACCTGGAATATTATTTCCTCGATAACTCAAAAGATATAGACTTGATCGATTTGAAGCTTCGTAACCCTTTGCAGAATATCGACATAAGGATGTGTGCAGAATTTTGTGAGAACCGTACCCCTAGAAATTTTTTTAAAAATTAGGAAACAAAAATGGGGTCAAGCACTGGCGTTGTTTGGTTTAGTTAGGAAAGTGGATAATAGAACATACGCACAAAAGCTCCTGACTTCACGTCAGTGCTTGAACCAATTTTTTTTTTATTTATAATATCATTTAAATTAATATTGTAGGACGTTACTTTAAAAGTTCTAAGCTATACTGACTTACAGCTAAAATATTATAAAGAAAAGAAGCAATTGGATAGTCTAACTATCATTTTAATAAAATGATGCATTTTTATTGTTCAAATAAAGATATTTTGTTAACATACAAGAATTTCTTCATTCAATGGTATTTCAAAGATCTAATTACAGTTTTAAATATAAAATAAGTGTCCAATACAGGAGAATGGACAACATAATTTACCATGGTAAATTCGATTAAGGGTGTCCAATACAGAAAAATGGAAAATAGAACATACGCGCAAAAGCTATCTATCATTTTCTTCAAGTTTCACGCCCCAAAAAGGCCTAAATCGTCAGTTTCGCTTTCGAAAATTTCCGACCCCGTCTCTCGAATTAATTCTGACGTTTCTCGGATTGACTTTTTGAATGGAAAATCGTCGGACTCAAAACCTCCGAAACTTGTATCGAATTATTATATTTAGGCTCAACCTAGAAGAACGAAATTTGGGAAAAACACAAATCGATTCGTCTTCTTCGACTGGACGGCAAAAGTCCGGGTCGAGCAATCGTTTCTTCGGAGCCTTACGCTACACCAAATCGGTACTACTGAACTCGCACAAGAATGCTCGAATCTCCAACAATATTTAACCGATCATATTAAAACTTGAAACTTGGCAGTAGAGTTTGGTTATGAAGGCTCTTGCAAAATTTCATGAATTTCAAACGAATAGTTACTGATATATAGAATTTTTTTTTTTAATTTTTAATGATTTATTAAAAATTTTCTACAAATGCTATCCTCACCAAATTTTGCAAACATTTTCGCGTTGCCATTCTACAACTAATAACAATGTTTGAATTCCATCGGTTCAGTATTTTTCGAGTTAATGAGGAACAAAAAACCACCAAATTTCAGAAAATTTCAGATTGCTATAACTCTATAACCGTTTGGTCGATTATGCTCATAAACAAACTGAAATGTCGCGTTCTGGTGCACATCCTAACCTGAAAATTTCAAGCCGCTATCTCATTCCGTTCGCAAGTTATCGTGACAACAAAAATATTTTTTAATAATTTTTTTAAAATTTTCTAGCCATACGATTTGCACTAAATTTCACGAACGTGCTTAGGGTCATATTCTACAACTACCCACCAAGTTTCAATTTGATCGGATTCATATTGGTTGAAAACAAAATTATTACTCGGAAACCACTGGGCCGATTATGCCCATTAACGAACTTGTCCGTCGTATTGGGATGCGCCACCTACCCTGAAAATTTCAAGTCGCTAGCTCTTTTCGTTCTCAAGTTATCGTGGCAACGGCCGGCCGGCCGGCCGGCCGGCCGGACGGCCGGCCGGACAGAATCAAATTTGACCTCGAATTCTTCATTGGGGAGTCGAACTTAATCGTTTGAGACCATTTTTTTCAAAAAATTCGAAAGTTACAGACATTTGGGCAAAACTATAACGCGTATGTTCCCCAGAACATACGCGCAAAAAGAGCAATCTGCAATGCTTCATTGCTTCAAAATTTGTCATTAAATGTATTTATTGAGATTAAATGAGCAATCTGCAATGATTCGACCTCGTGGAATGGGTTGTTGCAACTTACACTCGGTGCATAGTTTTTACAACTAGAATTACTTAAGGAAAATATCATCGAAATGTCTAGAGCGATGCTGGACACAATCATAGCAGATTGTCCATTTTTTCCTGATATTTGAGTAGGTAGAGGCTGACGTACAAATTATTTTAATAGTTCAAAATATATTAATAAAATACTATCCTTTTTTCATAATTTATAATTTAATAGTTCATACCACTAACACATTATTTTCTGTATTATGAACCTTAACTCAAGAAAAAATGATTGATACACAAATGTAGATCCATATTTCAGTATTTTTTTGCTAGCAACATTATGAAAATACTGTATATGGGAACATGTCTCACAACTTAAGGAAGTAAAAGGTAATATTAACCGCAGTGGTCAACGAACAGTAATTTCTTTTAATGTTCCATTATGTTCTTCTTTCCTATTGCCTTCAGAAACTACATCATTAAAATGATCGAATTCTAAATCTTCTAAAACATCATCCCCAAAATTTATACATAAATTATTCAATATGTAATCAGTCAATATTATTTTAGGTTTCAAACAGTCTTGTATATATTCACAAATTCAAGAATCGGATACTTGTTTTCCAACGGAAAATATTTTCAAACTCCAAATTGACAAGTCTCTAATGCTAGATAAGATAACATTTACGAACAGTGAACACAGACAGATTCTTTGTTCGCATACTGTGAATACATAGAACTACGATGTATTATTGAAAATGTTGAAAAATCATAACTCCGAAAGTATTAGCTTGTTAGAGTTGAAAATGATAACAATGGATTCTTATGATGAAACTGCTTCTTAAAAAATGGAATTTGAAATTTTTAATTAAAAAAACAATCACCTGATTGAAGTGTTCCTGAACAGGTGGATCGGTCGGAGAGGTTTAATTGAATGGCCGGCTCCGTCACCAGATCTATCTCGTTAGACTTTTTCTTAAGGGGTTATAACGAAAGCAAAGTTTATCTCAATAGGCGAAACATAATCGAGAAGGTTGAAAAGATACAGCATAAAACTCTAAGAAAAGTTTGTTTTGAGTTTCAAGCTCAATTAAACTACTGTCAAGAAGTTAATGCCCACCAATTTGAACACTTACTTTGGCAATTCTTTTAAGTTATGACAAGTATCGTTTTTATCATAAAAAAGTGTTTATTTTTTGAAGACTTCATTTCAGAATTATGAAAAAATTAATTAATAACTTGACAATTATTGACCGAAATGGCGTTACATGTGCATTGGTGAATTCTAAATTTATGGTCTATCCAAGGCAAGTAAAAAATTGGGTCAATGAAAAATTATATACGATTTACACTAATTTTTATTCAATATTGTGACGCGTTTCGTCGACACAGTGACTTCATCAGACCACATCATACTAAATTGTTAACAAGTTATTATCTCCCTATACCTAGATGACATCGACACAGAATCTTATTTAAATCCAATTACATGAGAAACTTATTTAAAACAAATTACATTATATTACACTGCTGGTTTCTTTGTACACATTAACTGTAATTCATTTCTAATGCTTTAATAAATTAATGTGTACAAATAAACCAGCAGTGTAATATAATGTAATTAGTTTTCAATAAGTCTATTATGTAATTTGTTTTAAATAAGTTTCTCATGCAATTAGTTTTGAATAAGATTCTGTGTCCATGTCATCTAGGTATAGGGAGATAATAACTTGTTAAGAATTTAGTATATATTTAGGAGTCTGATGTCACTGTGTCGACGAAACGCGTCACAATATTGAATAAAAATTAGTGTAAATCGTATATAATTTTTCATTGAGTTAATATGGATTTGCATCAAGTAAAAGCCACAAGCATTAAATTTCTAAAAAATTGGGGATTGCAATTTTAAAAAAATATCGATGACGTTTTTGCTTGGTAATGGGAAATGGTAGAAAGATAGGAATTACGGGAAAATGTTCCTGAAAAACTAATGTGACATATCCAACCATTTTTCGCTATTTCTGAAAGGAGCTCGTTTTTCCATTATTTTGACGCACACTGGATATTATTCTCTTCTACTGAAATACTTGCCTGAATTCAAATTTTCTGAAATTTGAGGAGATTTTGATATCCTTTTCCTTGGTGTTTTTCTCACCTCTAAAGTTTGTCAAAATAAGAATAGTACGGCAGAAAATTTTAAAACTCGCCTATCATCCACTCTTCTTCCATATTTCTGAGATTTTTGAGATGTTACTCCACTCATGAATAATCACTGCAGTTCTGCTGTGCAGCCTCACATTTTCTATGAAAAAACACAAAAATTTAGTTGTTTAATACTAAATATGAATAAAATAATAACATGAAATATCGAAGCAAAACTTCCAGCATTCAACACTATGCTTATAAATGTTAAAAATATCATCATTTAACTGAGGAATCAAACAAAAAGGGGTATTCACACATCTTCGAAAATTATTCCAGATCACAAAAACATATTATGTTGAATCAAATGTCTGTCAGTAAGAAACAAAGCAGGAGCATACTACACAAACACACGATGTAAACAATCAAATTAGAAATTCCGTGGCGAAGATGATCACGTGAGCTCAGTTACCAATCGAAAATAAGACACTCTTGTCTTGTTTGAATCGTAATTGTGAGATTATTATTATATCCTGTTTATAAATTGTCAATACAGTGACTAACTAGGTACTGTAATTGTGACTAGAACTTAAATTAATTAGGAAAACTGTAATCTGAAAGGTCGAAAAATTCGAATTCAATTTTTCGTATGTTTGAACATTGAATATCAGTTTTGTCGGTCCCAGAAAAAACAGTGTTGTTTTGTGTTCGGAATGTTATCTTAGGAACACTCATGGTCCCTAAATGCAAGACATGCTTCTTGTATACATCAAACTACATGAATGAACAAATTTAAACTGATTGGCAAAAAAATGTTTCTGTAGATGGTGTAGGTCGTCTTTAAATCAATGCCTTCGCGTCCTAAAAATTCTATCTATTTCAGAGCATTAAATACGTTGGTTAGGGTCAATGTGTATAAGGGTACGCACTTAGTAGATAAAGTTCAATATCTGTGAGATTTTTTACACCAAACTCATCTTTCATGCCATTTGGTCTTAGTCGAATATTAAAGAACATATTTAAATAGCATCAAACATCCAAATAGCATATAAACACAGGTTATTCAACTTTTTCTGGACATCCACGAATGCGTACTCTTATGCAGTGGTGTGTATAAGACTACGCACGTATATGCTTAAGACCACGCACACTATCAAAATACGATATTTACCTAATTCAAAGGCGAAAAACAATGAAAAATTAACGCACAAAGCATTTCCTTTTATTGCGCATATGTTCTGGGGAACATCGCGTTATAGTTTTGCCCAAATGTCTGTATCTTTCAAATTTTTTGACGAAAATAGACTCAAACGATTTAGTTTGACTCTCCAATGAAGAATTCGACGTCAAATTTGATTCTGTCCGGCCATCATGCCAGTAAGTTATGCATCCGAATGCCACAATCGAGTTTTTTAATTGGCATAATCGGCCGAAAGGTTTCGGGTTTTACCCATCTGTAATTTTATTGTTATTTTCCCAATAACTTAAATAGTACCGAATTGATCAAATACAAACATGGTAATTAGTTGTAGAATTCCGACCCGCAAATGTCCGGCCGTCCGTCCGGCCGTTGCCACGATAACTTGAAAACAAAAAGAGCTAGCGACTTGAAATTTTCACGGTGGGTGGTTCATCCCAATACGACGGACGAGTTCGTTAATGGGCATAATCGGCCCAGTGGTTTTCAAGTAATGATTTTGTTTTCAACCAATATAAATCCGATCGAATTGAAACTTGGTGAGTAGTTGTAGAATATGAACCTAAACACGTTTGTAAAATTTTGTGCGAATCGTATCACTAGAAAATTGAAAAAAAATTATTAAAAAATATTTTTGTTGTCACGATAACTTGAGAACGGAAAGAGATAGCAGCTTGAAGTTTTCAGGTTAGGATGTGCACCAAAACGCGACATCTCAGTTTGTCTATGAGCATAATCGGCCATACGGTTTTACAGTTATAGCCATCTGAAATTTGGTTGTTTTTTGTTCCTCATTAACTCGAAAACTACTAAACCCATTGAATTCAAACATGGTAATTAGTTGTAGAATGCCAACGCGAAAATTCTTGCAAAATTTCGTGAGGATATTATTTGTAAAATATTTTCAAAAAATCATCGAAAATAGAAAAAAAAATTCTATATATCAGTAACTATTCGTTTGAAATTGCTGAAATTTTGCAAGAGCCTCCATAACCTAACTCTTCTGCCAAGTTTCAAGTTTTAACACGATCGGTTGAATATTGTTGCAGATTCGAGCATTCTTGTGTGAGTTCAGTAGATGGGTGACGGTTGCCTCGATATCTTTCGAACGAAAGGAGATAGGGACTTGCAATTTTCAGGGTAGGTTGCGTATCCGAAAGGGAGAGTTGAGTTCGTTTTTGGGCATAATCGGTCAAACGGTTTCCGAGTTATACCCACCTGGAATATTATTTCCTTGATAACTCAAAAAATAAATATTCGATCGAATTGAAGCTTGGTAACTAGTAGTAGAAAATCATCATAAGGACGTGTTTAAAATTTTGTACGAACCGTAGATACCCCTAGAAAATTTGAAAAAAATGGCGAAAAAAAAATTTTAAGAACTGCACCCCTAGAAAATTTCAAAAAAATCACGAAAAAAAAAATTGGTTCAAGCAGTGACGTGAAGTCAGAAGCTTTTGCGCGTATGTTCTATTGTCCATTCTTCTGTATTGGACACCCTTAATCGAATTTACCATGGTAAATTATGTTGTCCATTGTCCTGTATTGGACACTCAATTCGAATTTACCATGGTAAATTCGAATTAAGACTGTCGGGGTTATGGCCGTTTTTACTAAAAATGTTTTTTATGAATATTTCCGAAACTGATCACTCGATCTGTATGAAATTTAGAATGAAATTGTAGAATCATGATTTTTAGACGCATGTGAAGTTTTGTATTGATCGGGTTACCGTAAAGTGTAAAAAAAATTTTTGAAAATTTTAAAATTTTCTTTCCAAAATAACTCTCGAACGGAATGAGCTAGGCAGTAGAAATTTTCAGAGTAGGTTAGGAGGATATATATCTCGGTTATGGTTGCTTTTGGCCAAAATAGGCGAGATGTTTTCGAAGTAACGAAACATTTTTTTTTTTAATTACAAATTTCAAAATAATTTTTTTTAAGATGCAGTTTCACCCTAAAAATCGATTGATATCATTGTCAACATCAACAAGCTAATACTTTCGGAGATATGATAATTAATCATAATAATTATATATATATATACAGGGTGAGTCTTCGACCACTCTCATCAAATGAAACACTCTTTTCATTTACCATTTTTCCAGATTCGGCTCAGGTAAAAAGTTACAAGCCTTTAAAGATTTCACAATATGCTAATACACTTCCGCATATAAATTATATATGACATTGTTGGCGGACGAGAATGAGGCATGGTAACGTGGTTTACAGCTTGATTCGGGATTCCAACGCTCAGGAACGGATCCATAAAAGTAGTGAAGTAGTGAAGTAGTTCTGGAGTTTTCCATTTTAAAACATTCAATGAAGAATATCTCGAAAACGGTGCATTTAAGGAGAAATGTGGAAGAATAATATAATGTTCTAAAACGATGGAATATTCTTGAAATGACTCAAGAAAAACTTTATATGCTTTCTTTATGCTAATTTCGTATAGTTTTATGAATCCACGAGTGCATAACTAGAAAACCAGTAGAAGTAGAAAATAACTAATATTTGGAAAATGTGTATCATTGTTATAGGAAACTTTACGCCAACATTCATTTCATTCGAAAAAAGGATGTCAAAGCTACAAAATAAAAACTGACTTCTTTACAAAATTTCAACAGCCTGTATCTTTTTACCTGAGCTGAATTTGGAAAAATGTTAAATGAAAAAAGTGTTTCATTTAATGAGAGGAATCTTTGGTTAAAATTAATGCAGTGGTCAAAGACTCCCCTGTATATAACAATTAATAACCATGTCTGAATTGGATCGGTTTTGTATTTTTCGTGTTATTGAGGAAGTAAAAACCAAATTTCAGATGGGTATAACTCCAAAACCGTTTCGCAGATTATGTCTATAAACGAACTCAAATGGCGCATTGAGATTCTCAACCATAAGCACTCTGTTCCGAGGAACAATAAGAGCGCCAAAAATTCTTTATCTCAGAAAATATGCAACAGATATCGTGCTTTCCTAACTTTTCTTGGGTTATTGAACCAAAAGTACAATAGTCGTATAAATTCTAAAGCACTCATTGTCGATGGTTCTTATGAAAAATTGCACCTAGCCAACATTTTCCCGACTATCTAAGCGGGGGTAAATACCTCTGAGCTTTATACTTCCCCAGCCATCTCACTCAACACCTTGAGTTTTCACATCTTCCAGACGCTGTTTCATCCTGTACTTTATCCGTCGTAACAAAGGGCGCCGAATATCCTGCTCTAAAAGAACGGGAAAGATTGAATAAACGGATTCATATTATATGAATGAAAAAAGGGATTTAAGAAGACGGAATTTCTAAGAGATTTCCTTGCCCGCGTCGGGATGAGGAACGTGGAATAGAAAAGCTGTAATGTGCTGGAAAATTAACTTTATTAATTTAAAAGTCTCCTCTACTTTGAATTCATCCGTTTGGTCCCGGTCGATCCAACGATGGGGCGGCGTCAAAAGTTATATTAGACTTTTATCGAAAATTCTGAATTAGAATTGCTAATTGTTTCTATCGCATATTCTTCCCATAGCTTCGTATCGAATAATGTTTTTGGAATGTATGAGTTGAGGCACATTATAACATCGCGATTCTCATGAATTTTCTGCTTTAACGGCAGAGGAAGTGATGTTTTGCCTTGGAAGATTAGCATAACTTGATTGCATATATTTTGGACGTGATGCGTTTTCGCTTTCGTGATCGATGGAATATCTTCATAGGTAGGTTAATGAATAATACCCAGATATCTTGCGGATGAGGCCAGATATCTGAGTATCATTCTGAATAGGAAGCTGAAATGGTATACACACCTAGAAAGAGTGATCCACCAGGCTAGGCATTATCTCTGGTCCTGCCAGCGGACTTGTAGAAAGAGGTGGGGATGAGTTCTGAAACAGCTCAACTGGTTATACCTGATGGTGTTGTGATCAAAAATCACATACGGTAGCATTCCTTGTTGGAGTTCAACGTAAAGGTGCAGTCTCAGCTCAAGCTTGCAAAAATGCAGAGATCTGCTGTTGCGATTTTTGCTCCACCCCTTACTAGACTCCTTCTTACTAGACCCGATTCCTCATCACCTAGTGATCAGGCAGAGTTTTTCGTTGTGTTGCACATGTTCTACTGTTCATATTGTATTGTGCTGGTGGACCATGTTGTTTATGATGTTATTTTTAATGAACTACACCGATGATTGTTTTTGTTTAACTTTATCTTTAGATAGTGATCATTTGTGAGGGAATTTTAGTGCTATTACTTTTGGGGGGATTAATGCGTGATCGGGGCTTCAGATAACATACAGTGTCATGATGAGATGGGTAGACCACACATTCAAGTATTTCTCAGTACTTTCGTGGTGTTTGTCTTTTCTCTTGTGTGTGCCGGATCTTCTTGAACATGATGCGCGGGAAGGCAAGCAAGCTAATAATTTTGCGTAGCAGTGGGTCATTAGCCGCGCTGATCCATTCCCGGAAGAGTTTTACTTGAATGATTGTACATTGATTTTGTCATTGGTGATCTGCAAAAAATGTATGCAACCCATGTCCACATACAAGTAGCACCAGCTGCTTCTGTGGATTTATTATATTCACAGCTTGTATTTTACTTATTTTACAGTGTTTTACTTATGGATTGTACTCTTTATGTGTGTGTGAATAAATTATTATTATTATTATATTATTGAAAAAAAGGAGCGTGACCCGGATGGTGACATACAGATTTCTGCGCATGGCTCGCAATGAGACTGATACGATCGGCTACGTGCACAGCTCTCTGAAGGCTGAATTGAAGGCCAACAAGATAATGAGCATGCGGTCTGATTTATCGATAACCAAAGCCTATACAGAGAGGCCCTACCGAGTTGTCCCAGCAGATACGATTGGACCATCTCTGAGATCCCACTGCTTGAGGGTCCCAGTTGTCTCATAGACACCCAAGGGGGGGCAACGGGAGTCAGCAGTTTCGAAATTGATGATGGTGAATCAATCAGCCTGGGCGTGCCTTTCAAGCAGAAATTTTCGCCATTGATCACTGCGCGAAGCTCATACTAGAGAAAGGATGGGTTAGCAGATCAATCAATCAAATACAGGTGTTACACATCTAGGTGCTGAAAATAAATTTATTAGGTTAGTTAGTATGCAACATTGGATAGTTGGTTGTTTTTTATTTTGTTAATTAAATTTTCTTGAATAAAGATTTATTATTAATCAAGTTCCTATCGTATAGCCAAGCCACCTTGAAGGCCTTGACTTCATACAACTGCTAGTCCCTACTTGTGCAGGACTGTCGAATCATACTTGCTAAACTGGGAGAGCACTGTATGGCTCGTATGGATTCCGGACCACTCGGGCATAGAGGGTAATGGGGGGCTTCCACGGGTCTTATTGGACCTTAACTGTGGGATCTATCTCAAGGCAGCAGGGTGGGAGAGTAACAGATGGTTAGACCATACGGTCCAGGACATCTGGAGTAGCATAATTGGACACAGATAAGCTCGCTCAACAATTACTGGCCCATCAGCTAAAAGAGCCAGACAATGGCTCAAATGTTCCATCTGAGACCTGAGAATCTTAACAGGTGTATACACGTGTCACTGTGGCCTCAGAAAACACATAAGTATGCTGGAGTTGACAGAACTCTGAGTGTAAACTATGGGTGGAGGACGAAAGGTCTATCAAATGCATGTGTACACTGGAATTCTAGGTACAACGGGACGTTCGATTTAATTCAAAATTCGGTTCCTTGGCTAAGAGCCACTGTTGCATCGATCTAGAATATTTTCATCGCTGCGGTGTTGCCGCTTATATCGAAAAGTACTAACAATTTTGATATTTGAATTGGAAAACCCTGTATATTATTACTTTTTTCGATTCGTCGTTGCCTCCTGATTAATTAAGTGTACATTTCATCATCCCTACTGCTAGTAGTTTTAGAGTAATTAATTGAAACTTTTTTTTTGTGCAAAACATAGCTTCAATTCAACATTCATTATTTGGTTTCTTGAAATCCTAGACAGCAGATATTTCGGGAGTGGATTAACAATATCCCGTGTATCAAGTATGTATAACCACATACGTCTCTTATCATACAAGGTTGTTCAAAATCCGAAGCTTTTCCGAGACATAATCACAGACAAAAATCAGTCTTCCTATAGTGAAAAACCCTTGTGGCACGTTGTGTCAAGACTCCCAGGAAACGTCCGATGTCCTGGCTGATACCTTTGCGGATGCTTTTACCTCTGAGCCCCTGGGATTATTGCCGTCCCCTTCATCAGCACGCGTGCCTCACGAGATAGATTATGTATTCCTCTCGAAAGAAATTGTGTTGCGGTATCTCAGAAGTGCTAAGGTGGGTTCTCCAGGTCGCGATGGCATCACGCCACGCTTGATACATGAGTGTTCCGCTTCCCCCTCCTTGCCGGTTTTTCTGATCTTCATCGCTTCCGACCGAGTGGTTATCAGCCTCTGTCACCCCCGTATTCAAGAGAGGAGATTAGCTTTCTCCGTGCAATTATAGGCCAATAAGTCTTCTCTCAACCTTGTCGAAAGCCCTTGAGAGGATCATCTGCGACCAAATTTTGGATTTATGTCTGTCTCACAGTATTCTCCCAAAAGAACAGCATGGATTCATCCCGAGGGGCAAACCACCCATAAAAATGTGTACACCATAATTCCACTTTGTGAAATAATTCCACGGAATTCCAAGTACTTCCACGGAATTCCAAGGATTTCCACGGAATTCCACGGAATTCCAAGTAATTCCATGGAATTCCACGGAATTCCAAGGAATTCCACGGAATTCCTAGTCATTTGGGTATTTCATCTATTTCGATTAACTTCTCTACTAGACATATGTATTAGCTATTTTGACAGGATCTATGGCGACAAAGTCGAAATCCACTATGCCGGTTAATTCTTGTTTATGATATTTGAAACCATAATGTTGATGCTATGCTTGGTATCAAGGCAGCATTAACAATTTCCATAAATTCCTTAAGTAACATTATTTCTCTCCTGTTAGGTTGTAGCAAAAAAAGTGCTTTGAATAAATGAAGCATGTTTTTTCTGTGTTTCATTGATTAGAAGAACTTCACATCAGTTGGAGTACAGTTACTAGCACACCAATCAAATTCTGATTATTTTTTGCGCGTATATATGTCCTGAGAAACATCGCGTAAACATTTCGCGCAAGTGTCTGTAATTTTTGCCGAAAATGGTCTCAAACGACTGAATCCGACTTCCTGATGAAGAATCCGATATAAAATTTGATTCTGTCCGACCGGCCAGCCGGCCGTTTCCACCATAATTTTTGAACGGAATGGGTTTGCGACATGAAATTTTCAGGGTAGATTGCAAATCCGAATACGACGGATAAGTTCCTTAACGGGTATAATGGGCCGTACGGTTTCGGTGTTATACCAATCTGAAATTTTGTTTTTCCGATAACTCCAAAGTTCAGGTCCAATCGAATTGAAATTAGTTGTAGAATGCCGAGACGAATACTCATGCGAAATTTGGTGACAATCGTATAACTGGAAAATAAAAAAAATTGGTTCAAGCACTGACGTGAAGTCAGAAGCTTTTGCGCGTATGTTCTATTGTCCATTCTTCTGTATTGGACACGCTTAATCGAATTTACCATGATAAATAATGTTGTCCATTCTGCTGTATTGGACACTCTTAATTCGAATTTGCCATGGTAAATTCGAATTAAGTGTCCAATACAGGGGAATGGACAACATAATTTACCATGGTAAATTCGATTAAGGAGGGTGTCCAATACAGAAATATGGACAATAGAACATACGCGCAAAAGCTTCTGACTTCACGTCAGTGCTTGAACCAATTTTTTTTTTGTCTTTTTTTTCAAATTTTCTAGGGGTACGGTTCTTACAAAATTTTAAACACGTCTTTATGTTGATTTTCTACTACTAGTTACCAAGCTTCAATTCGATCGAATATTTATTTTTTGAGTTATCAAGGAAATAATATTCCAGGTGGGTATAACTCGGGAACCGTTAAACCGATTATGCCCAAAAACGAACTCAACTCTCCCTTTCGGATACGCAACCTACCCTGAAAATTGCAAGTCCCTATCTCCTTTCGTTCGAAAGTTATCGAGGCAATGGTCACCCATCTACTGAACTCACACAAGAATGCTCGAATCTCCAACAATATTTAACCGATCGTATTGAAAACTTGAAAGTTGTCAGTAGAGTTAGGTTATGAAGGCTCTTTAAAAATTTCAGCAATTTCAAACGAATAGTTACTGATATATCGAGTTTTTTCAATTTTCTATGATTTTTTAAAAATTTTCTAGAAATTCAATACTCAAAAAATTTTACAGGAATTTTTGCGTTGGCATCCTACAACTAATTACCATGTTTGAATTCAATCGGTTTGGTATTTTTCGAGTAAATGAGGAACAAAAAACAACCAAACTTCAGATGGCTATAACTCTGAAACCGTTCGGCTCATTATGCTCATAAACAAACTGAAATGTCGCGTTCTGATGCACATCCTAACCTGAAAACTTCAAGCCGCTATCTCTTTCCGTTCTCAAGTTATCGTGAGAACAAAAATATTTTTTAATAATTTTTTAATAATTTCCTAGCCGAATGATTCGCACAAAATTTCACGAACGTGCTTAGGTTCATATTCTACAACTACTCATCAAGTTTCAATTCAATCGGATTTATATTGGTTGAAAACAAAATTATTACTCGGAAACCACTGGGCCGATTATGCCCATTAACAAACTTGTCCGTTGTATTGGGATGCCGCACCCACTTTCAAAATTTCAATTCGCTAGCTCTTTTCGTTCTCAAGTTATCGTGGCAACGGCCGGACGGCCGGCCGGACAGAATCAAATTTGACCTCGAAGTCTTCATTGGGGAGTCGAACTAAATCGTTTGAGACTATTTTCGTCAAAAAATTCGAAAGTCACAGACATTTGGACAAAATGATAACGCGATGGTCCCCAGAACATACGCGAGAGCCTTCAGAACCGCATTCTAAAGCCAAGTTTCAACACGATCGGCTCTACATTGTTGGAGATTTTGGCAATTATTGGAAATGCCGCAGCGTACGGCATCTGCATGGGTGATCGTTACCACAATAACTTACGAACGGAAAGAGATAGCGACTTGCGATTTCCAGGGTAGGTTCCGCATCGGATTATGACAGTTGATTTCGTTAATCGGCTCGGCGGTTTCGGAGATATTCCCGTATAAATATTTTGCTTTTTTCTCAATAACTCAAAAAGACCGAATCCGATCCAATTCAAACTTGGTAGCACATTGTAGAATGCCAAATTTTTCAAAAATTATTCAAAAAAATCACAACTTAAATTTTGTTTCCAATGACTGGAATAATACAGATCTATTCGATTTAAAATTAGATAGCTAGCTGAAGAATAGCTTAAAGATCTGTGCGAAGTTTAGTGAGGATTTTTTGCTAGAAAATTTTAATTTAAATTTCTTTTTAAAAAGCACTGTCGTAAAGTCTTAAGCTGTTGTGCGCATGTTCAATTGCCTATTCAATCCTACTACAAAGTACAATAGAAAAAAATTGGTCTAAGCCCTGTGGACAGAAGCCTTTTGGCGCTCATGTTCAAACAGACATTTGTATCTCCGAGAGTATTGGTTTTTCAGAGTTGGGAATTATATCAATGGATTCTTATGATAGAACTGCATAATGAAAGAAATTAAATTAAAAAAAGTGTCGTTTAAAAAAAAATGTTTCAAGAATTATCATTTAAACAAGAGCACAAAAAAAGAACAATCTACAATGCTTCAAAAATTGTCAATAAATTTATTTATCCAGATTAAATGAGCAGTCTGCAATGATTCAACCTCGTGGAATGGGTTGTTGCAACTTACACTCGGTGCATAGTCTTCACAACTCGAAATACCTAAGAAAAGTATCATCGAAATGTCTAGAGCAAGGCTGGAGACAATCATAGCAGATTTTCCATTTATTCCTGATATTTGAGTAGGTAGAGGCATACGAACAGATTATTTTAATAGTTCAAATTATATTAACTAGTAATATTATGAAAATACTGTATATAGCAACATGTTTTACTACTTAACGAAGTAAAATGTAATATTAACCTCAGTGGTCAACGAAGAGTAATTTGTTTTGATGATTCCATTATGTTCTTCTTTCCTTCAATAACTATGTCATTGAAATAATCCAATTCTAAATCTACTCAAACGTCATCCCGAATTTATACGTAAATTATCCAATATGCAACCAGTCAATATTATTTTCGGTTTCAAAACAGTCTTGTATATATTCACAAATTCAAGAATCGGATACTTGTTTTCAAACTAAGAATTGGCATGACTCTAATCTAATAGCTAGAAAAGATGACATTTAGGAACAGTGAACACAGACAGTGAGTACATAGAACTACGATGTATTTTTGAAATTTTGAAAAATCATATCTCCGAAAGTTTTAGCTTGTTAGAGTTTAAAATGATATAATTGGATTCTCATGATAAAATTTAATTCAAAAGGTGTAACGTTAAAAAAAAATTGTTTTTCGTTACTCCGAAACTAATAACGCGGTTTTGCCCAATAACGAACTAAACCAAGATATTTTTGCCTCGAACCTACTCTGAAAATTTCAATTGTCTAGCTCATTCCGTTCGAGAGTTATCGTGTTGTCGGCCGGACGGACGGCCGGACAGAATCGATTTTGACCATGGATTCTTGATCAGTGAGTTGAACCAAATCGTTTAAGACCATTTTCAGCCAAAAATTCGAAAATTACAGACATTTGGGCAAATTGATAAGCACTCTGTTCCGAGGAACAAGAGCGGTCTCTACGTCATTTCCTTCGTTATCCTGCATACGGATGGTCAGCCCGACGGACAGCAATGAATTTGAGCATGGAATTTGAATCAGTGTGAAAAATTCCTGACAAACCCTTCGATTGAGGCCATTCCTGGTCAATACAAAAATACAGACTTCGCTCGTATAAGTAGGACGGTTGCGCAAAAAAACGAGGAATTCCACGGAATTCCACTCGAAATTCCACGGAATTCCATGGAATTCCACGGAATTCCATATAATTCCACGGAATTTCTCCAACTTGTACACCATAATTCCAAGGTGGTTTGCCCTTCGATTCATCCCTCATTGTTCCACACTCACCAATCTCATACTTTGCATCAATGACTGGACTAAAGCTTTAGACGCTGGCTTGCCTGTGGATGTAGTATACCTCGACTTCGAGAGAGCCTTCGACAGGGTTCCTCATCAACGCCTTCTCGTGAAGCTCAAGCATCAGGGTATCAGGGGCAGACTTCTTGCTTGGATCAGTTCCTTTTTATCCGGCAGATCCTTCCTTCAGATGTTAGGGTGGGAAAGGTATTCTCTTCACGTGAGGTCCACGTCAGTAGTGGTGTTCCTCAGGGATCTACCCTTGGGCCAATATTATTCCTGCTTTATACTTCCGATCTTCCTTCCTGCGTCGCTTCCACATGCTCTATGTATGCTGACGACAGAAAACTTTACAATCTACCACTAATTAAAGCCGGAGTGCTTCAGCTAGATCTGAATAGACTGTCTCAGTGGTGTGAGTATTGGCTCCTGCCCCTCAATTTGGATAAGTGTCGCGTTCTACATATCGTAAAGAGCAATCCAAAACTCTCCTATTTCATAAATCACCCCTACCTCTAGTCAGTGCGATCTGGGGTTGGTCGTTTCTGATGACCTCACTTGGACCCCTCACTTCTTAGTAACAGAGTTTTCTGCACCTGGAACAGCCTGCCCTCTGACGTGGGCGGGAGCAGCTCTACCAATAGTTTTAAGAATGGATTCGACGGATGGCGCAGCTCTCATTGATCATACGCATGCACTTTATTTAATTCTCTTTTCTCGTTTTCCTTTTGTTGCGGTTTTTTTCATATGTGACGGTTTTGTACACATATCATTTTTTTCTTTTGAGTTTATAGGTGTAAATACCTCTTCTCTTGTTAATTTAAATAATAATAATAATAATACTCAAATGATAAAAAGTGCGTTTTTTCAAATGGAATGACATGTATATCATATTGAAAGAGAATTAAATTTCCTTTCAAACTATATACCATATTCCTGTACCTAAATTGTAAGGTTTTCGAATTAAAAGCAAGTTTTCATGCCGATGGGAATATTGAGCTACATTTAATATTAGCTAACCATGAAATGTAGTAGAACATGTGAATTATGATAATTTTATAACTGGTATCGATTATAAAGTATTGTTGAATTTATTATCGAAAATTTTATTGAAAAATCATTCAAATGGAAGGCAATAATCATACAAATGAATTTTTGATTAAATTGTTTATTCTTCACTGTCAATGCAATCAAATTGTAGCAAGATCATGCAGAATATTCTGCTTGGCCCTATTTCAATACATCTTTATGACTTTATGATATACAGGTTATTCCATTTGAAGAAAAGCACCCTTTATCGTTTTAGTATTTCTCGGAAAAGCCTCGGATTTTGAACAACTCCGTATGATAAGAGGCGTATTTCTTTAAACGTAAATGATACACGGGATATAGGAAATACATACCCAAAGTTTCAATTATCTATGATTTTAAGTACCGTAGTAATAAATGTTTAATTGAAACTATATTTTGCACAAAAAAAGGAGTAAATCAATGAATTACTCGAAAACTGCTAGAGATAGGGATGAGGCAGTTAATACAGAAATAAACAGGAGTCTACGGCAAATCGAAAAAAGCAATAATATATAGGGTGTTCCATTTGAAATATCAAAATTGTTAGTACTTTTTTATATAAGCGGCAACACCACAGCGCCGAAATTATTCTAGATCAATGGAGCAGTGGTTCCTCGCCAAGGAACCAAATTTTCAATAGAGTCGTACCTCCTATTCTCCGTAAAAGTCCAGGGTACCATCGACCGTGGCCCAACATTATATCGAACGAGTGGAATAGCCAAATAAACAATACTCTGAGTCATCATTACATGTGAAATGTAATATTGGAAGGTATTCGAGTTCAAACAATTGAGACTATTCAAGAAAGAATTAATGGTAGTGGACAAAGTACAGTATTTTACTCACTTACTAGCTGACCCACGCAACTTCGCCTGCGCCAAATCGGTTATTGCGGTTGCAATTTTATTTCCAAATGCGAAAAATCTTAAAAAAAAAACTAGAACCGATTGCAGCGCCTCCTACCGGGACAGTTGAATTTCCAAGCTATCCAGGGACCCACTCAAAAACGTAATTCTAAAAAATACCTAGAACCTGATTTCAGCGCCACCTACCGGGTTCAATTGCGAATATGAACTACCCACTCAAAAGTATCTGGTTAAGAAAAGTGAGAAAAGGTGAGAAAGACAGGAGACCGGCTTCGTTCTCATCCCTACTCCATGCTGTTTACTGGGACGTGACACCAGTAAAGTCTGGCAAATGAGTGTTGATCGAGAGAGACGCGGAAATTTTAAAAAATCTAGCACTAAGTATAGCAGGAATAAACTGCCTTGGTACTTTAATAAAAATAAATATTTTTTTTGTACAAAAATTTTAGCTTTGCCATAAGCTCAGGGAAATTTTAATCGAAATAGAGTGAAAAACATTCACAAAAAATACGGCGACTTGGTTTTAATTAGCTCTTTCTCTGGGATAACTTACCAAGTGATAATTGATCAGTTATCGAGCGGGATGAAAAATGATTAATTACTAAAATGACTATTAAAAAATAGGGGTTGGTGATAGAAGGGTGAAAATTTAGGGTTATATGTATTTTGTAATGCTACCTTATAAAAAAATAAAAACAAAAAATTTCGTACAAAAATTAAAAAAAAATTTTCAAGGTTGAACAACCCTTATCATTTAGGGGTATGAAAAATAGATGTTGGCCGATTCTCAGACCTACTCAATATGCTCACAAAATTTCATGAGAATCGGTTAAGCCGTTTCGGAGGAGTACGGGAACGAACATTGTGACACGAGAATTTTATACGCCAAATCGGTTATTGCGGTTGCAATTTTATTTCCAAATGGGAAAAATCTTAAAAAAAACCTAGAACCCGATCGCAGCGCCCCCAGCGGAAAAATTGAATCTCCAAGTTATCCAGGGACCCACTCAAACACGTAAGTAGTACATATGAGTAAAATTCTAAAAAAATTCCTAGGACCCGATTGCGGCGCCACCTACCGGGTTCAGTTGCGAATACAAACTGCTACAACTATAAGTGTCACTACTACGATTGATGCAGAAACAATAATAATCGCCGAAAACTGTGTAGGGAGTAAGAGAAAACTTATTGTGTGAGAAAGACAGGAGACCGGCTTCGTTTTCATTCTCACTCCCTGCTGTTCACTGGGACGTGACACCGGTATAGTCTGGCAAATGAGTGTTGATCCAGAAAGACGGGGAAAATTTTAAAAATCTAGCACTAAGTATAGCAGGAATAAACTGCCTTGATACTTTAATAAAATTAAATATTTTAGCTTTGCCATAAGCTCAGGAAAATTTTAATCGGAATTGATTGAAAAACAGTCACAAAAAATACGGCGACTTGGTTTTAATTAGCTCTTTCTCTGGGATAACTTACCAAGTGATAATTGATCGGATATCGAGCGGGATGAAAAATGATTAATTACTAAAATGACTATTAAAAAATAGGGGTTGGTGATAGAAGGTTGAAAATTCAGGGTTGTATGTATTTTGTAATGCCACATTATAAAAAAATAAAAACAAAAAATTTCGTCCAAAAATTAAAAAAAAAAATTTAAGGGTGAACAACCCTTATCACTTAGAGGTATGAAAAATAGATGCTGGCTGATTTTCAGGCGTACACAATATGCTCACAAAATTCGGTCAAGCCGTTTCGGAGGAATACGCGAACGAACATTGTGACACGAGAATTTTATATATACGATTATCACTGTTATTATTCACTGGAATGCATGAATCCCACCCGTTGGAATAATGACAGCCATAATAAGCTCAGCAAATATTACAGTATTTTGAACTGCTCTGTTATAGAAAATTATCATGGACGTCAGTTCGAGAAAAACTGTGTTCCATAAAAACACTCTGACTGTAATACTAAATTCTACATCCGATATCCTAGGGCATTTAACTGCTGAACTGAAATAATAAAATTGTGTGAAATTTGCGTTTTCGGTTTTCCTATAGCGCCCGCAACACCAAATCGAAATGTTAGAGAATTGATGACGAAAGTTGATTCGAATTGTTCGGTCTTTCGGCCTCCGGCGGATCCGTACTCCGGGAAAATCTCCCCCGCGCGAGCGCCCCTTCGCCGGAACGATGAGTTAATTAACCATTTGCAACAGATTTTCGTAGCTTCGGGAAATTTATATTCTCCTTGAATTAATGGGAAGTCTTCCTCTGTTTTCGTTATTAATTCATCCCTAAACAATAAATTCGTCTTCGTTCGAATTTCCGGATCTTGCGATGTAGATTTCTAGGCAGTACCTAAGTATAGTCGACGTGAAAACATTGTTCAATTTGGGTGACAATTTGAAAAAACTCGCAAATTTTCAATTGAAGAAGATGACCATTAGATTAAACTTTGAATTGAACTTGAACAATGCCTTCAACAGGTGATCCACCAATATTGTATTGTATTGTATATTAATTGTAGGGGGTAACGTTGCACTCAATCTTAAGGTCTATTATGCCCCCCCATCAGAGCTATCAATGTCATTGCCATCTACATCTCGCCTTCCAGTTCCAGAGTTCTGATGAACTCTAGTATCTGGACTGGCTTCAAGGAGGCTACGTCTTCGCTCCTGCAGATTTCTTGCCCAGAGTATTCCTTGCGTTGGTTTGAGATGGCCAGGCTTTAGTAATCTGGTGATCCTGATCACCAGATGCCCCTGACGACTAATTGATAACAATATAGTGGTCAGTATCTTATACAAATATCACGTCTAATGTTGTCTTCTAAGGCTGCAGCGTCGTAGGCTCGCTTGTCCTTATGGACGAGAGACTCAACGTAAACATAATCTAATGGCGTTAAATCGTATGATCATAATGACATAAGTCGTAAATTGTCCGGCGCATTTTTTCATTCTTTTATACAATATAAAGTAAAATATATATCTATGGGAGATGATAGCCCTTCTTAAGGGCCCTGTAGCGGGCTTCGAACATCTGAAGTTCTGAATAATCATCGCTTGGACTTGGACCGGTCAGACCTGGTTTTGAAAGAGACCCTCCTGGCCTTACGAGCAACATTTTCATTTTTGAATTCAAATATTGACGGGATTTCAGGAGTGAATATCTTCGAAAACTAGCGGAGGCGATTCTTCTCCACGAGATCCCATTCGCCTACAGAGAAGTATTTTTGTGAGAGGAGACTTTTGAAAGGTTATGTATTATTTTTAATTTGTTCGTTTCCTCCTCTTTTCTTTTCATTTTTCAGGTTGAGTTTCGGGTACCTTGGAGAAACCTATCCGTTTTTTGACGAGGTAATCCACATTGAAGAAATATATCCCCATCAATATATTTAAATTTCAGCAAATTTTGTAAGAATAGTTACAAATCACCACACTCACGGGGAGAAAGGTTTTTTTGCTGAGGTTTTTCCCTAAGCTCTTGTATCATACGTCGAATTGTATGGTACCCCGTTACACCAACCTCTGCTAACACATATACAGCTCTCAGTCAAAAGAATATATATATATATATTAGGGTGTCCCTTATATCTTACAAAAAAAAAATTTTTTTTAGTTTTCGAAACGCATACCCTCTTATTATATTCATTAGTCTATTAGTTACCCAAGCACAGAATTTCAACCTCCTACGATAATTCTATCCCGTGCCGACTTCAAAGCTTCAAAGTTTTCGAAAATAGCTGGTAAACCCATTGCCTAACTCTGCCCGTAGACCATCAATTAAATACATTCTATTAGATAAATTATGATGAAACTACAAATTTATATGATAAACTTTCTGCAGCTTATAAAAATAGTACAATATATCTAATTATTAATTCGGATTTTTCCATTTAACTGTTCTTCATCTGCAGTAATCAAACAATGAAACTCCAGCATTAATTTAGCATCTCGTTCAGCTGTGTCTTTAACTGTTTTTGATCCAAAAATTCTCTTTTCAGCTTCAATATACATACTCGTACTTCACGGTGTTTTCATTCCATAATAACACATTCTCTTGCAGGAAACTACTGTTAGGTTTCAGTCACGGGAATAAATCGTTGCTCGTCACTTAAACGAACTCAATCAAAGATTTCCCTGAAAAAAGTTAAACTACTTGGAGTAGTATGAATGAAAGAGTGAGTTTCAATGAAGTGATTAAACGCTACTTTTTACCAAACGTAAAGAGAGCCAGGCATTCCTTCTTTGGATGGGACATTCTCTTTCCAGAAGCTTCAAAGCTGTTGTTGTAAATTTTCTACAATGTTCGTTTTCGTCCACTCATCAACCTCATCATCAAAAATTTAAATAACGACTATTTCCTCTGATAAGTACTACAAGTGTTGACAGAACTCAATTAGAGTTGCTTTAAAAATTAATTTATCAACCATTTCATATTCTTTTAAGGTTTGTAGAAAATAACATTGTTGATTAGGTGCTTTTCTACCAAACTGCAAACCAGGTAGGGCTTCTCATAAACTGCCACAATAAATAAACAAAAATCTCGTAAAGCTTGTTCCTTCTTGGCACCCATTTCAAACTGAGATTACAACAAACATATTTTTTAAGTGTAAATGGTTTTTGCCACCCAAAGAGCTTGAAGCATTGCGCCAGAATGTCTGATATTTAGTTCACTATCATTATCTTTATCCAGAAAAAGAACAGCGAGCTCGATGTATTCACGATAATGATCTCATATTATCGATTTTGCCAGTTCATTGTTGAAAAACGTTACCAATTCATCAATATTCATTTGTTTCACATAGATGCTGTTGAAAAAAATAGGTCCGTGGTTTGATGGCACTAGGATTAATATCCATCCAGTTGTCTCCAAACTTTTTGAACAGCGTAATATTAGGACTACTAGTAACTAGCTGGATCTTGGTTCAAACGCAGTTTTGAGAACACGGCCTTTGAATGCATTTATTACTGCTTTCGATTGATGCTTAGTTGACATCTGTCTAAAGTTGCAACTAATTTTGAGGTCACAAAACCTTTTTACCCCTTCTTGTCAGCTTACATATTGAGATGTGGCAGCCTGAGGTTCTTCCAGACTTTCTTCAGATATTGTAGATTGTTCCTCTATTTCTCCATTTCAAAGCTGTGTGAAGAATCGATAATAATCTCTCGGAAATAATTTGCCTTGATTTCCTTTTCTCTTCTGCCAGTTTACTCAGCGCTGCCCTTTGTTCAATTTCCGCCAACGTTTTGTCAACACCTGCTAAGTATCCCGGACGTCCTGGCTCGCTTTGTTTTTGCAAGAATATTTTATCTTCTGCAATTTTTATTCTTTTGAGAGTATCAACATGTGCAATATCGAATAAATTATCTACATAATTCAAATTGAAAATTTTCCTTGTGATGCCTATAAACATCCTGAATTTCCTTACTATTCTTTTGAAGCTCGCGCCAGACTTGATCCACTAACTTCTTAACATCATTACGAACAGATTTCCTAGGTATTCTAGCCTTTTCACTCCCGAAGATTTGCACTGTCATTAACAGTCAACTCAACTTCGCGAATATTGAAAAAGAATACATAAGAATTCGTCGAATAGACGGTAATTTTGCACCTGTTATTTGGCGACTTACTTCACCAATTAAAAGAATATTTATTTTATTACTTCTTAATTCCACTGAAATCCTCAAAAATCAAAATAATACCGAATCGTTATCCGACAAGCCGAAATAAACTAACAATAACAGAAGCCATACGCCGCTTCTGTGACTGAACTTGTATTAACTTCTTTACGCGCAAGTCGGCACGGTTAGTTCTCTTCCAAATGAGGTAAAAAATGGTTTTCGAGTGTTTTGGGTCCAAATGAACAAAACAAGAGCCTATGCGTTGTGATATTAAGACTTTGAAAAATAAGGGACACCCTAATATATATATGTTTACGTTTTTAGGGGATGAAACCACTTTTTTAAAAAGAAAAAATCAACTTTAATTAAGTACAGAAAGTTTTACAACCTACGTCTATGCTCTTGGCAATACTGATTATCATCTTCCTCGAGATTCACTTGATCTCCCTATTTATTAAGTTAGGATATCTGAATGAGCATAATTGGATGTAGAACGTGCAATTATGCGAGTTCTACATTGTCATATAGAAATTCTTATGGTGGAAATAAATATAGTGTTATAGGAAAGAAGGATTGCTATTTCCTAATTCCTCCCTATCTTGGTTAAAGGTATCACCCTTTGGTGTAGCTTTAAAATTAACATGTTTACATTTGCAATATTTGAAAATTAAATAAATTACAATTATAATTATTATGGATATTATAAAATAGAAAAATATAGAGAATGTAATTGGTTGAAGACTCCATTGGTTCAATTCTTCCAATTCGATATCCGGGATGTCTTCGTTTTCCATGGATTCTTCTTTTATGTAGTCCTGGGACAGTCGTGTGAATTTTGGTAAAATAATGAATTTTTCTTCACTGATCGAAGTAATTGGGACAATTTCTTTCTCGGTATTATTGATTATACATTTGGTTCGTAGAATTGCTATTTCTGGGACGAAATAATACTTTGTATGTTGAGGGCATTTTTCTCTAATTTTCACATTTTTAACTGAGAGGATACTTCCATCTTCTAATAGCTTCAAGTCTCGTAGTGGAGCTCTTCTTATTCTCGGGCAATCTTCACTATGATTTTTGAGAATGTTCACCATACATTTTGGGATTTCTTCCAAAGAATCTTGATCACATAAGTAGTCGTTCTCTATTGGATGGCAATTATTGGTAGACCATTTCAACTCTTCTTCTTGTGAAAGCAAATAAGGATTGGAATATGGAAGGGATTCATTCTTTTGTGGTAGGTAATAAAACTTGTATAGATCATATTGGTCTTCATGAACTAATGGAATCGAGATTAAAAATAATAAAACTTTGTTTTTGAAAATTACCTTGGTATGACACAATTGGTAGTAATCTTTCAGGTGATGAACTGGTATAATACTTTCGTTCTTGATCAATTCTAAGAATTTGGAATATGGTAAAACTGATTCATGTAACAGATGTATTCTAGCAAAACTTACAGCTGTTTGTATTTCATCTAAAATATTCTTAATTTCTTTTAATTCAAACATCAAAAGGTGCATTTGTTGTACATCCTCTAATTGGGGTACTATTTGAAACAGTTTAAGATTTTCAGAAATCTTTTGGAATTTACTTATAAACTTATTTTTAAGGTCATTAACTACTGTGGCAATCTGTTCCTGATTTCTAATTAATTTTTCCTCGTTATTCCTTATACTTTGAAAATAATTTTGATATAGGACTTCATCATCAGAATCTAATGTTCCGAATAAAAATTTCGAAATTTTTCCTCCTAGATTTACTAATCCTCTCTTAATTCTTACTTTCTGATTCAAGAGTTCTTCTAGTGAGTTAATATTCACTTCATTGGAATGCCTCAAATATCTATAATTTGCTGTTTGAGCAAAGTTTAATTTCGAATTTCTGTGATTATCTATCTCATTTTGATAATTGAATATTATTTCTTCAATTTTATTCAGGTCTATGTGATATATTAGTTGCAAATTCTTGTGACTCAAATAAGCTTTCCCTACTAGAATGGGTAATATATTATTTTGGATTTGGATAATTTCCAGGGACATTGAAAAGTGGATAATTTTAGCTAGTATCAGAAGTATGATGCGGCTATCCATTTTGAATCTGTAACAAAATTTTGGAACTAGTTTTTGCGTTGTTTCAAAATCTTCTTGTGGTAAATGTGCTTGTTTTTCTTGTCTTGGATACGATTCTTATCGATTTCGGTAGCATCGATTCTTTTGAAAACGGGATCTAATTTCCGTGTAATTGGGTTCTTGATGTAAGTCGGATTTTGATTTAATGGGTGATCTGCTTTTGCTGCTCGCTTTTCGTTAGTTTTTTCTAAACGTTTAATATTTTTTTGTCTGGTTTGTTCCAAATGTTTCGATATATCTTGTAGATTTCCAACATAATTCTCTACATAATTTTGTAATTTTTCATTATGAGTTTGCTCGATTGGCAATGAATAATTTAAATCTGCCTTAATTATTTGCATAGGGGTAATTTCTAGACTAGAATGATTTGAGTTGTTATAACTAAGCAAAGCTTGGGAAAGTCTATTTTGAAAAGTTGGATTTTTGTCTGCAATAGTCCTCAATTGTTCAATCAACGTTGAATGGAATCGTTCCACGATTGCGTTAGAATTTGGATTATAGTTTGTGATATAATGTATTTCAATTTGGTGTATCTTACAAAAATCTTGAATGACTTTATTCTTGAATTCTATTCCGTTGTCACATGTAATTTTGTTAGGGATGCCATAGTGGCTGAAATAAATCAACAATTTATCTAAAATTTCAGTTCCAGTTTTTTGTAATAGAGGGTAACATTGTCCTAGTCTTGAAAAAGAGTCAACGATACTTAAACAATATGTTTGGTTGAATCTTATTGTATCGCAGTAAATATGAGTAAAGGGTTTGGATCCGATTGGGTTAGGTTTGAATTGTAATTGAATTGGTGTTCGTTCATATTTGCTTTTCTGACATAATTCGCATGAATTGATGTAATTTCGAACATCTTTGTCCATGTTTGGCCAATAATATTTTCTTTTTAAGCTAATCAAATTTTCTCGAAGTCCGCGATGAATAGTTTTTGTTTCGTGAAATTGTTGAATGCGCAGGAGTTGTTCTTCTTTATTTTCTACGTCTTCTAGACAGGTTTTGGAAATTTTCAGGTCAAATGTTTTATAGTCAAACTTTTCTTGCAAAATTCTGATAAGGGGTATTTCTAATTCCTGTGAAGCAAAATACAAAGTATAAGATTTTTTTGGTTGAAGAAATTCTTTGATAAACTTGAACATGTCATTTTCGATTTGATTTATAGAAACAATTAATCTAAGTTTGTCTCCAAAAATTTTTGTTTTTGTAACCTTATAATTTGGGGCTGTTTTGAAAATTATCTGAAGGGCTGAAGAATTCAAACTTCTTTCTGTAATCGGGAGTTCTAAGACTGGATTTTCTATATTACTGTGAACAGTTATGTTTTCCGTTTCGAAATCAATAATTTGTTCGTTTGGATCAACATTAGGGGTTTCGGTTTGCTTATTGGAAGTTAATAAATTCAAACAATCGTCTAATTCTTCGGTCGTGACTTGGTTTACAATGGAAGCTAAATCGTCTTCTATACCATTAATTTCAATATTGTTTTGTTCAATTTTAATTCTCGAAAGGGCATCTGCGTTGTTCGTAGAACCTTTTTTGTATTTAATTTCGTAATTAAATTCTTCCAGTTTTATCCGCCATCTCATTAGACGTGAATTTGGTTCCTTTAAAGAGAATAACCAACATAAAGGTTTATGATCGGTGTAGATGGTAAATTTTCGTCCATATAAATAGGGTCTAAAGTATCGACATGACCATACTATTGCCAGAAGTTCTTTCTCTATCGTGCTATACCTAGTTTCGGCTTCATTAAGGGTTCGACTTGCGAATGATATCGGTAAATCCTTTGGGGGGTTGCCCTGTGAAAGCACTGCACCTATCGCATAACCTGATGCGTCTGTCGTGAGAATGAAAGGTTTATTAAAATCGGGATAACTTAATATGGGGTCGTTCAATAAATTTCGCTGACATATTTTAAATGATTCAATATAATTTGGATCATCAATGTTAATTTGTGCTTCCTTTTTCAAACATGAAGTTAAGGGTTTTGTCAATTTCGCAAAATTGGGGATAAACTTTCGATAATAGCCTACTAATCCAAGAAATGATTTTATTTCTCTTTGAGTTTTGGGAATCGGAAAATCAATAATAGCTTTAAGTTTATTCGGATTGGGTTTAATTCCTTCTGGTGTGATTATGTGTCCTAGAAATTCTATTTCATTTTTGAAAAAATGACACTTGTCTAATTGTATTCTCAAATTATCACTTTTGAGTGCTTCCAAAATATTGTGAATGTCGGCTAGATGTTGTTCTATGGTATCAGAAAATATAACTACATCGTCCATGTATACGTGACAAATTTTTCCTATGTAATTTCTCAAAATTTCGTTCATGAGTCTTTGGAAAGTTGCTGGGGCGTTTTTGAGTCCGAAAGGCATTCTTAGAAATTCGTAATGACCATTTTCTACAGTAAAAGCTGTCTTTTCTATTGATTCTTCATCGAGTTCGATCTGATGAAATCCGGACGCTAAGTCAAGTGTTGTGAAGAATTTTTTGTTTCCTAATTTATCTAGTATACTGTCGATTTGTGGTAGAGGATATTTATCGTCTATGGATTTGTCATTCAGTTTTCGGTAATCTATAGCCATACGCCATTTTGTTTTTCCGGATAAGTCTTGTTTTTTAGGGACTATTACTACAGGAAAAGACCATGGAGAAATACTGGGTCTTATAATTTTTTTCTCTAACATGTCTTCAATTTGATTTTTAACCTCTTCTTTGTGAATTTCCGGGTACCTATAAATTTTGCAATGGACGGGTACTTCATCAATGGTTCGAATTTTGTGTTTTATTCTACTTGAAAAGTTAAGGGGTTGTCCTGGCAATTGTAGAACTTGTTCATTTTGTTGAAGTATTTTCATGAGTTGACTTTTAATTTGAGGTTCTAAATGAGAAAGATCAACGGGGATGTTTGAGGGTTTCTGACAAACTTTTTGGTATTCGAAAGGAATTTGACAGTATTCATTGGTTAATATTTGATTTTTGAAATCTAAGTTCAGTCCGTATTTGTTCAGAAAGTCTGCTCCGATTAGTCCGTCGTAATTTTTATGGAATTTGTATAAAATGAATGGATGGAAATCATCTACTTGGAATTCTCCGAATACAGGTATTAAAACTTTTTCGTTGGACGTTTCTTGTTTCATACAAGCGGTTAAGGTCGTTGATTCACTAAAGATATTTTTTGGGAAATTGTTATAAGCGAATTTAGGGTCTATTAAACATACCGAACATCCGCTATCTATCAATAGTTTACATTTTGGATTTTCAAATGTAATATAGGGTAATTGATTTTTATTGTCAAAAGCTGAATTTAGGTCAATGAATTGTCCTCGGCTAATTCTGGAAAATTTTCTTCGTGATAATTGTCTGGATTTGATTGGTCATTTTCATAATCTTCCTCCGAATAATTTTGAGGTTCGTTATCATCAATAAATAATGAATCTAAAGCTGGTTCTATGTGGGTTAATTCTTCGAAAGTGAAATTGGGATTTTGATAATTATTACCTTGATTTTGGAAGGGGAATTTTCTCTGTGGATTGACTTGGTATTGGGTTGAATAATTTTGACGTTTCTGTGGAAAATTTCTAGTCTGGATGGACATTTTCTCCGGGGGATTTTGTAATCTTTGATTTGGATTCGGTTTGAATACGTTCGTTTGTCGAGTCGATGTACTCGGGCCAAAAACTTGTTGGTTGGTTGGGAAATGTCGATTTACAATACGTTGTTGCAATTGAATCGGTTGTGAGGGGAAATTTTGATGATTTTGTTGAAATCGATTGTGATTAGGATAATTTCTTTGCGATTGAAAATCGTTATTTATTCTAGTTGTATGAAATTCGTTGGTTGGTGGTTGACGTCTAGGATTTTGAATATTCGATTTTTGAGATATTTGATTTTTATAGTGTAAAAAGGGTTGTTGATAGTAATAAAAATCTTGCCTAATGAAGTTAACCATGTCATCATAATTCATTATTCCATGACCTCTTAGGGCTGTTCTCAATTCTGGGTTAATATTGTATAAAAGAACTCGCGTTGCTACTCTAGATGCTATGTTCTTCTCTTGTTCTTTTTCAGTTATACTCAAATCTGATAATTCTACCTGATATTCGTATTTATTTTTCAGATCTACAATTTTTTCTAGAAAATCTAAATCATTTTCATTTCGTAAACGTTGGGCATTTTGAAGATCCCAAAATGAGACCGTTAAACTAATTTTCTCTTCGAATTTTAATTTAAGAAATTTTCTCAAATCTCTCCAGTTAGCAGTGATTCTTTCGTTGCTACTAACTATTTCACTAGCATTTCCAATTAATTTACTTTTAATTATATCTATAATTGCTTCGTTTAATAATGCATCATTTGACGCGAATCTACTGTTAAATCTATCGCAGTGATTGATAAATCTTGTAAGGTTTGCTGAATTACCATCGAAGGGAACTATTGGTTGAGCAAAAAGATTAATTAATTTCATTTTCTCAAAGATATTACTACTTTCTTGGGTCATTTTCGTTTCTTTTATAGTCAATTCAGATAACGAAAAAATTAACTTATTTATAGAATCAATATTGATAATAAAAATTGAGAACTTATAAACTAGTTTCAAAAAATGAATTATACAAGTTTTACACACAAAACAGGGAAAAGAATGGATTTAACTTTTGGTCCAGGTTAATGACTGGGGAAATGTAATCAGTACAGGAAATTGCTTTTTCTCACCTCCGTAAAGTTCTAGATAATTTCTTTCTTGAAGTCGTCGAAGGGCGCTACTCAATCGATCAGGGCTGCTGGGTTTCTCTTCCTTCGTTCGTTGTCGTACCTTTGCAGTTGAAACTGTTAGCCTTTGAAGATTCTCCGTGGACGAATATCACTGGATTATTTCTATCACACTTTTCTTCGATTAAGACCGGCACAATCCCATCCTCGTCGCCATTTACGTTTTTAGGGGATGAAACCACTTTTTTAAAAAGAAAAAATCAACTTTATTTAAGTACAGAAAGTTTTACAACCTACGTCTATGCTCTTGGCAATACTGATTATCATCTTCCTCGAGATTCACTTGATCTCCCTATTTATTAAGTTAGGATATCTGAATAAGCATAATTGGATGTAGAACGTGCAATTATGCGAGTTCTACATTGTCATATAGAAATTCTTATGGTGGAAATAAATATAGTGTTATAGGAAAGAAGGATTGCTATTTCCTAATTATATATATATATATATCGTATGGTCTAGGAGGCAAATTCTCAGGTCCAAAACGTGAGATGATTTGCCCCCATATACAGGGTGAGTCTTTGACCACTGCGTTAATTTTAACCAAAGATTCCTCTCATCAAATGAAACACTTTTTTCATTTACCATTTTTCCAGATTCGGCTCAGGTAAAAAGTTACAAGCGTTTAAAGATTTCACAATGTGCTAATACACTCCCGCATATACATTATCTATGACATTGTTGGCGGACGAGAATAAGGCATGGTAACGTGGTTTACAGCTTGATTCGGGATTCCAACGCTCAGGGACGGATCCATAAAAGTAGTGAAATTTCTGGAGTTTTCCATTTTAAAACATTTAATGAAGAATATCTCGAAAACGGTGCGTTTAAGGAGAAATGATGAAGAATAATATAATGTTCTAAAACGATGGAATATTCTTAAAATGACTCAAGAAAAACTTTATATGCTTTCTTTATACTATTTTCGTTTAGTTTTATGAATCCACGAGTCCATAACTAGAAAACCAGTAGAAGTAAAAAATAACTAATATTTGGAAAATATGTATCATACTTATAGGAAAGTTTACGCCAACATTCATTTTATTCGAAAAAAGGATGTCAAAGTTACAAAATAAAAACTGATATTTTTTCAAAATTTCAACAGCCTGTATCTTTTTACCTGAGCTGAATTTGGAAAAATGTTAAATGAAATAAGTATTTTATTTGATGAGAGGAATCTTTGGTTTAAATTAATGCAGTGGTCAAAGACTCACCCTGTATACTCCTCAATACGTCCATGGTTTGACATGCTGTGTAGCATGTTGTATCTTTCAGTTCAGACCGCATGCCGACCAATGGCTGGATCTTTCATTTTGGGTAAAAAAGTTCGAAATCATTGACCGAAAGTGGGCACCATTCACTAGCGTTGTTACCATCGTCACCTGTACATAAGCCGCACCAAACGGTGTATTTTTCAGGATTCATCGATCAGCTAGGCCATCATCGCGTAAATTCGTCCATGTGATCGAATAACACAAGCCCAATGTTGATAACAGCTCCGAATGAACAGAAAGAATGGTCTTCATTCACACTGGTCAATACAGCAGCAATCCGTACTCTACGTACACTTTTCGAATTAATGTTCAATATAGTGAAATTCGTGCGAAATTCGGTCACTATGTGAGTTCACTTTTATATTTCGGGATAAGAGAAAAAAACAAAATATATATTAATCATCGAAAATCACTTTATTCTTTTTCAAGATATTCCCCATGAAGATCTATACAGGGTGTCCCAAGTTCGAGTGCCTATTAGACGTTTCTGGAGAACTGGACGTATTTGAAATCTGAAAATTGGGATTATGATATTGCTTGAAATTCTCTATAAAGCTAAAATATTTTCGAAGCCAAAGCACTTAAATTTGATGAAAAATTTTTTTTTTCAAGTTTAGCATTCCTGGTATGATCAAGTATTCAATGCTGAATACATTTCCATGAAAACCATTGTATACATTGAAATAGTTTTCAAAATATCGAAAAAAGAACGGAAAAAAAGTAAAATATGTTTAGTCAGTATTATGTTCATTATTCTTATTTTAAACATCCTGAACGTAAACCGTTTTTACAACATCGAAGAGGAAGAATGTGGAAAGGACATGCATCTTTTGAATTTCAGAAATATCATCACAGGGTGTTTCAAATTTTGTGTCTAAAATTGTGATAAAAAATTGGCCATAACTTCTGTTTTTCAAATTAGAACCCTATTTTTTTATGATTGCGTTGGATTCTGCTGTGCAAAATAATGATAGTTTTCTAACATGATTATGCTTCTAAAAAAAAAAAATCTCAAAAATTATTGAATTTAGGAGCAGAATCATGTTAGAATCATTATTTTTCACCGTAGAATCCAACGTAAACATAAGAAAATCCCTAGGGTTCTAATTTGAAAAACAGAAGGTATGGCCAATTTATGATCACAATTTTCCATACAAAGTTTGAAACACCCTGTGATGATATTTCTGAATTTCAAAAGATGCATGACCCTTCCACATTCTTCCTCTTCGATGTTGTAAAAACGGTGTACGTTCAGGATGTTTAAAATAAGAATAATGAACATAATACTGACTAAACATATTTAACTTTTTCCGGTTTTTTGCCGATATTTCGAAAAATGTTCGAATTAATACAATGGTTCTCATGGAAATGTATTCAGCATTGAATACTTGATCATACCAGGAATGCAAAACTTGAAAAAAAAATTTTTTCATCAAATTTAAGTGCTTGGGCTTCGAAAATATTTTAGCTCTATAGAGAATTTCAAGCAATATCATAATCCCAATTTTCAGATTTCAGATATGTCCAGTTCTCCAGAAACGTCTAATAGGCACTCGAACTTGGGACACCCTGTATACAATTCTGCAAGTGTTTGAACAAATTGTCGAAGCACGTTTGCCACCTTGATTGAGGTATCTCCAAAACAAGCATTCTGAACGCATCAACCGCTTCTTCAGGTGTCAAAAAACGTTGACCTTTCAGTTTATTATTTACGTACGGGATTAAAAAGAAGTCATTCGGTGCCAAGTCAGGACTATACTGTGGATGACACATCACATCAACGACTCAAAAATGCAGTTGTTTTGAGCCGATGTGTGAGAGCTCGCAACCGTCTTCGGCGGTTGGTTTTCCTCATTTCATGGAAGACAACTGGCAAGCAAAGGGTTGTGTACCACTCAGAATTGACTCAACATTGTTTAGTGGCACGGTTGCGACATTTCTTGTTTTTCTGAAAGAACAGTTGACCATTTGCTCAGAAGTGCTTCGTGCGTCAACAACTTTTGTTGGATTTGGCTCAACTTGAAACACCCTAACAGTCGACTGCTGTTTACTTTCTGGCTCATACGTGTAAATCCACGATTCTTCACCTGTCACGATGTCAGACGTTTTTCGAAGCACCGCGATCGTATTTTTCGAGCATTTCTTTCGATCTATCGATACGAGCCTCTTTTTGAACGATTGACAAATTGTGTGCGATCCAACAAGAACAAATATTTTTGATAGTAAGATATTCCTACAACATTGAAGGTATGCTGGTCCCACTAATGCCAAAGGATGTCTCAATCTCACGATAGGTCGCATGAAGATCTTTCAATATCAGTTCACGCTCAGCATCAATGGATTCCGGAACAACAACTGATTTTGGACGACCTTCTCGAAATTCGTCCTGTAGCCAACTACAACTTCGATTCAATTCACCATACCATAAATAAAAAATTGGTTCAAGCCCAGTGGACAGGAGCTTTTCGGCGCTCTTGTTCAAACAGCCAAATTATATCTCCGAAAGTATTGGTCTCTCAGAGTTAGGAATTATATCAATGGATTTCTATGATAGAAATGCATCATGAAAGAAATTAAATTTAAAAAAATGGGTTCAATCCCTGTGGACAGGAGCTTTCTGGCGCTCTAGTTCAAACAGACAAATTATATCTCCGAAAGTATTGGTTTCTCAGAGTTGGGAATTATATCAATGTATTCATACGATAGAACTGCATCATAAAGGAAGTTCAATTCAAATGATATTTTATTTATCAAGATTGTATGAGCAATCATAAGAATGAGAACTGCACCATGGAAGAAATCAAATTAACTCTGGCCAATGTTGCCCTATAACGAACTTAACCGAGATATTAATCTCCCTAACCTACTCTGAAAATTTCAACTACCTAGTTCATTCCGTTCGAGAGTTATATCTATGTCTATGGATGAAAAGCAGTCTCACTACTCTCAGATCTCTTACTTCATGTTCCGTTCCGAAATATAAGACTTTTCTGAGAAAAACTAATTTCGGAGCAAACAACTGAGATTTTTCTCACTTCGCTCACAATTCTTCGATTGATTAGATAATGACATGTCTCAGAAAAATAAACTGACATTATGACAATTCATACATAGAATAATTATATCATTGTGTGACAACGTTGAAATATGATTTATTATTGAAATTTTGAAAAATCATATCTCCGAAAGTATTAGCTTTTTAGAGTTAAAAATGATATCATTGGATTCTTATAGTAAAACTGCTTATTGAAAAAAATTTAAGTTTGAATTTGTTTTGTAAAAAAAAATTTTTTTTTGTTTCTCCGAGACCATCTGTCCGATTTTGCCCAATAACGAACTTAGCCGAGATATTTATCTCCCAAACCTACTCTGAAAATTTGAACTGTCTAGCCCATTCCGTTCGAGAGTTATCGTGCCTACGGCCGGACGGCCGGACCGGCCGGAAGAATGATTTTCTACCACGGATTCTTGATCAGTGAGTCGAACCAAAACGTTTAAGACCATTTTCATCGAAAAATTCGAAAATTACAGACATTTGGGCAAATTGATAAGCACTCGGTTCCGAGGAACTAGAGCGCCAAAAAGTGTCGTTTAAAAAAGAATGCTTCAAAAATTATCTTATAAAAAACTAGAACAAGAGGTGTAGGTACCAGAAATAATTTTGACATTTATCTCTCATAGGAAAATAAAATGACATGTAAGAACACAGATCATATATTAATTCATAGATACAATAATTAAGTACAGCATTATATGAAAACATACGAACTACGTACGATTCATTCTTGAAATTACGAAAAATTGAATCTCCGAAAGTATTAGCTTGTTAGAGTTGAAAATGATATCAATGGATTTTTATGGTGAAACTGCATCTTAAAAAGAGTTAAATTTGAAATTTGTGTTGTAAAAAAAATTGTTTTTTCGTTTCTCTGAAACCATCATCCCAATTTTGCTCAGTAACGAACTCAATCAAGATAATTATCTCTCAAACCTACTCTGAAAATTTCAACTACCTAGCTCATTCTGTTCGAGAGTTATTGTAGAAACGAAATTTAAAAATAAAAAAATTTTTTTTTTGATACCTTATTGAGAGCCGATCAAGCAAAACTTCGCATGCATATAGAAGAAGTCATTCTTCTACAATTCGATGCTAAATTTCAGATAGATCGATTGATCGGTTTCGGAAATATTCATAAAAAATGTTTTTAATAAAAAGGACCATAACTCCGAAACCGCTTGGTGAGATATTCACGCTAAAAACCTACTCTGTAAATTTCAATCCTCTAACTCCTTCCGTTCGAGAGTTATTGTGCCTACGGCCAGCCGGCCGGACCGGCCGGACAGAATTGATTTCGACCACGGATTCTTGATCAGTGAGTCGAACCAAATCGTTTAAGACCATTTTCAGAAAATAAATTCGAAAATTACAGACAGTTGGGCAAATTGATAAGCACTCTGTTCCGAGGAACAAGAGCGCCAAAAATTGGTTCAAGCACTGACGTGAAGTCAGAAGCTTTTGCGCGTACCTTCTCTTGTCCATTCTCCTTTATTCGACACTCTTAATCAAATTTACCATGCTGAATTCTATTGTCTGTTCTCCTGTATTGGACACTCCGAATTTACCATGGTAAATTCGAATAAGAGTGTCCAATACCGGAGAATGGACAATAGAACACACGCGCAAAAGCTCCTGACTTCACGTCAGAGCTTGAAATATTTTTTTTTAAAGTCAGGAGCTTTTGCGCGTATGTTCTATTGTCCATTCTCCTGTATTGGACACTCTTAATCGAATTTACCATGGTGAATTCTATTGTCTGTTCTCCTGTATTGGACACTCTTAATCGAATTTACCATGGTAAATTGGGAGTGTTCAATTCAAGAGAACAGACAATAGAATTCACCATGGTAAATTCGATTAAGAGTGTCCAATAGAGGAGAATGGACAAGAGAACATACGCGCGAAAGCTTCTGACTTTACGTCAGTGCTTGAACCAATTTTTTTTTCTATGATTTTTTAAAAAATTTCTAGAGCTACGATCCACACGAAATTTTGAAATAATTTTCGCGTTGGCATTGTACAATTAATAACCATATTTGAATTGGATCGGATCTGTATTTTTTGAGTTATAATAAACAAATTTCAGATTGATATAACTCCAAAACCATTTTTCCGATTATGCTAGTTAACAAACTTTAATGTCCTATACAGATGCGTAATCTACCCTGAAAACTGCAAGTCGCTACTACTTTCCGTTCCCAAGGAATCATGATATACATAATATTTTTTCGTAATTTTCTAAAAATTTCCTAGTGGTACGGTCCTCACAAAATTTTAAACACGTCTTCATGTCGATATTATACAACTAGGTATCAAGCTTCACTTCGATCGAGTCTATATTTTTTGAGTTATCGAGGAAATAATATTCCAGATAAGTATAACTCCGAAACCGTTGGGTCGATTATGGCCAATAGCGAACTTAACTCTTCCATTCAGATGTGCAACCTATCCTAAAAATTGCAAGTCCCTATCTCCTTTCGTTCGAAAGTTGTCGAGGCAACGCTCACCCATCCAGCTACTGAACTCACACAAGGCTGCTCGGATCTCAAACAATATAGATCCGATCGAAATTGTACGATTGTGGCATGGAAAACAGCAAGTTGCAATTGACGTTAAAAGAAGAACACCCTGTATGGAGATTTCGGACGAATACATTATGAGAATCCATCCAAGGTACCTATTTAGTTAATGCTTTGTTTGTGACACAAATCACTTCAATCACGTACAATTGTGCCATGAGAAAAAGGACACCCTGTATAGTAATGCTTTATTTTCAATGGTGTATGCCTCGAAAGTTTATTTTTAAACACACATGACTAAAATTGTACGATTATGGCAGGAAAAACAGCAAGTTTTAATTGACGTTAAAAGAAAAACACCCTGTATAACACAAAAAAGTATCCTATGTCCGTCTCCTGGTTCTAAGCTACCTCCCCACCAATTTTGAGCCAAATCGGTATAGCCGTTCTTGAGTTATAAGTGGAGTAACTAACACGACTTTCTTTTATAAATATAGATTTTTTTCAATAATTTTCTATGATTTTTTAAAAATGTTCTAGTTATTCAATCCTCACAAAGTTTTGCAAGAATTTTCGCGTTGCCATTCTACAACTAATAACCATGTTTGAAAAGGTTCGGTTTTGTATTTTTCGAGTTATTGCGGAAATAACAACCAAATTGCAGATGCGCATAACTTCAAAACCGTTTTGCCGATTATGCCTATAAACGAACTCAATTGGCACATTAAGATTCCGGCCGGCCGGCCGGACAGAATCAAATTTGACCTCGACTTCTTGATCAGGAAGTCGGACTCAATCGTTTGAGACCATTTTCGGCGAACAATTCGAAAATTACAGACATTTGGGCAAAATGATAACGCTATGTTCCCCAGAACATACGCGCCAAAATGGTTCTTGGTGAAGCTTCATCGCCAAAAATTGAATAAAATTCATCGATGCACTGTTGGTGAGTTAATCCACATCGAAAGTAAAAAGTAATCGCACGAAAATGTTCACGATTTAATTCCATCATTTGGCCGAGTTGAATCTTTTATGTTACTGTAAACAACACGAAAAGCGCTCGTATGTCAAAACGTTCTGAGTACGCATAACCTCAAAAATGTCAAATTTTACGATAGAGCTGTCAGTTGCCCATTCCCGAAAAATAAAAGGCAATCTATCGTATTGCTTGATTATTATCCGTTCAGTAAAGCGATTATGACGACCATAAAATGGACGAGGTGCTTTTGAACATTTTTCACTGAGCACGATTGTTGATAATAAAATTCGGCACCCGTCTTTTCTTTAGAGTCAATCTCAGATTTTATAGTCGATTCATCCTCAGGTGCAGTTTCACGAGAAAAATCGATTGGCACTAACCTCCACTTCAGGAAACGTTTGCCAGTGGTCCAGTGGCAGCGGAGAGCTGCGAAAAGTTGCGAATTTAAATTCGCTCGAATGCATAACGCATTTTCGCAACGTTTCGCAGCTTTCCACTTCTACTGGACGACTGGTCTAATATTTCAGAAGATATGAATTTTTAGAATCCCCATAATATTGCGTGAATTCTGAGATACTTATCATGGGGTGGAATCTCCTTCCGATGGGATCTCTGCCTGCATGCTTCGTGGTTACACAACATGGCCATTTTTAATTTAGGTAATTATAGCTATTAACGATAGTTAAACTTTTAAATATGGTATTCAAATGCTTAGTAAAAGCTTGTAAAAATAATAATAGCCTGACGAGGATGCATGGGCTTCCTAGGGATGATATGGTGTTTGTCTGTCAAGGTATTTCAATACTGTATTGATATTTTCTTTTAGTGTTTTAATATCATCATTTGAGCTTCTCAAGTTATGGCTGCAGAAAATAGAATGATCGGATCTGTTTGGTAAAAAGAAGCATACGAGAACCACCATTTCGATCCTTCGCAATACTTATATATAGTTTAACAGATATGAGCAATCCTAAGGTTTTGAGAACCAGTGTAATTCCATGTTTATTCCTACCAACAAATGATGGCATACAGCGTAAATGGAATTGTTTATATTTTGAAACCTCAATATAAATCTTCAAAGTTGAGAGTACAGGCATTCTAAAACCCGAAGTCTTCGACCTTTTGAGTGAAATAAACGCTAATAACTCATTAAATATTGATTTCCCAGATCTCCTAGAAGAATTAAATGCATGTTTAAAATGTTCTTTTATTCACTTATCTGAATTGAATAAGTCTCATGAATATTTTAAACTTACATTTCTTTCTAGGCAAAAAGAGAAAGCCGAATGTTTTAGCTATCTATGGAATAAGAAGAAAATTCTCCTCATAGGCTAGAAAGATTTTTGATATCGTCTCAAAACTAAGGCGGGAGGTCACTAAAATATATCAAAATAATTAGGGCCTGAAACTGATAGTTAAAGATCTTCAGGATGCATGCCATTCTCTTGAACCTATCAGACACTTGATGAACACACAAAGCTTCAATTTTTTCCTGTCTCAAATAAGGTGTCAAAACTTGAATCACAAAGCAAGGCACTCTACTTCGGATGTGAAAATTCTCTATCTGACTTTATTTAAAAATAGACCTAAGGAATACAAACTGTGCAGCATAGTTTTTGCAGTTCCATCCAGAAGAATTCTCTCAAAATCATTACCTACATTCACTCGATTTCATTACAGGTATCAATTCTAGTGTTATGGACTGAATTAAACAAAGCCATAATTAAATAAAGCCAACTCAATGCAGGATGATTGAGATACTCATACCAAACTGCCAGATGATTCTACGAAAAGTGTCCAGAGAATAAATTACACATAATCATCAATTTTCAACATACGATTGTTTACGAATTCTATAGTTCGCAACCAGTAAAACGTGAATTTGATTTACTGGCCACCTTATAATTTGGAATCATTAATTTATTTCAGTATAAATTACAAATCTTTTGTTTAATGAATCCCTCTTAATATTCCACAGTATGGTAAATTTATCTTTTCGATTATATGCACAAAGGGGTTTTCAGTTTTCTGTAGTGATACGTTCGTGGATGAACTTGAAATCTCCGTCAGTCGGCCTTTCCAATCTGAGCTCTCTGAGTTGTGATTTATGATAAGTGAAATTGTTAACAAAATATGCTGAAATATTAAATATTGAAGGGCATATTTTTCATCATTATTGTTTCTTCCTTTGAATTAGTTGAGAGGTTTCTCCAAGGTACCCACCCGGAACTCAATCTCGAAAAGGAAAAGCCAAGAAAAGATGTGATCGACTTTTCTATTGTTGGAATAAAATAGGGGAAATAGTGGCTGAGTGGTCCCGCACTTCAGTGGAGAGGGGGTAGGTTCTTTGGAAAAATGTGAAAATGGGCGCCACGTGATTTAAATTCCACTCAGTAGGATTAATAATAATTATACCATTAAAATCACGAAAATGATATTTGAATATTTTAATTGTCGGCAAACTGATAAAGTTGTCTTCTCCGTATATAGGCCTATATATGGCGCACAATTCAAATACATAAACTATAATAGATGTTTTAAATATATGTTCTCGGTAGTCACAAACGGTAAGCTCAATTAAATAAGTTTATACAAATTGAAAAGATAAACCCAACGGTAAGGAAACTGGGAGATATGGAGAAAGGGAACAATTAGGAGGAAAAGAGGAATTAATAATATCAGCAGATAAAGTAAAAGTTTGTCACCACTTCCTAGCGTTAGCGATACTGAACAAGGAGTCCAATCCTGACCAACCGCAGCTTCAACTCTGGTTCTGTTGGGGTTGATATTTTCCCAGTATCCGGTAATGTAAAGTTGGCATACAGAAAGGTGAGCCAGGGGCAATTGTACTTATGGTTGAATAGTACTATCGGTGCAGGGGGTATTACAAGCACCCTAAAAAAAGAAATACGACCATAATGAAAATGGCGTCCTTATCGAAAACTACATTTAAAAAAACGTTCGATATTTACCTCTGAGAGGGTCAAATCGGCTTCAGTGATCCCTGGGGATAATAATGCTGATGTATATCCGGGATGGTATGGATATGGACACTTTTCGTCTGACTTCAATGTCCAAATTGGTAAGATTATGAAAAAGGCCAATTAATTCCGTCTACTGACGTTGGAGATTTCAAATACGATACGGAATACGGTACTATTGGATGACCTCCAAAATTTCCAATGAAAATAATCCCATAAATGGAAAGAATAATCACTTTCTTCAATTTTCAATTCGGAAAACGCCAAAATCGACTTCATTCAATGAATTCACCATTAGAAGATGGAGGAAAAGGAACGTTTTTGTCCCGGTAATTTGAATCAATCAGAGCGCCGCAATTTATGGTTTCAGAATTGCCAATACATTTAAACACCCTAAACATCCTTTGTCTCATTTTAATACTTGTAATTGGACATATCACCATCTTATTCGCCCCAGATATAGCGAAGGAAAATATGTTAATATTTGAGTGCATCACCTGGACGAGAACATAGGCGGAGAGGACGTTGGGGTTTTGAAATTGTTACGGGGCATGAAATGAACACGTAACAACTCCCCCCTTACCAGAAAGAAAAAAAAAAATGAGAGAAATATAGAAGGACGATAGCAACTTCAACAACTACCCTGTTTGACAGATAATTTCCATTCTCCCATCAAATCAATTCATTTTATTTATTATTTTTTTTTTTTCAATTTTTTTCTTTTTTTTTCCTCTTCTTTTTTTTTTATAAAAAGCTATATGAACTCACTCTGGATCAGGAGGATGAGCTTTTAGATCCTTGGCATGCCAGATACCAATGGATGTTTCGGAGCCATCCATGAGCTCATATGTCCATGGAGAAACTAATCTCTTTATGACATAAGGACCCACGTATTTAGGTGCTAATTTAGCGGTAAATCGTTTTGAAGCATCAGATAAAACGAAATTGCGCCTCCATACTTTTTGATTTAACACGAACTTATCATTACGTCTGCGAAGGTCATAATAACGCTTACTTCTATTGTACGCAGCGGTAAGGTGAGTTCTTACTTCTTTGAAAACTTTCAGAAGACCATTTGCACGTTTCTGAGGATCGGTGGACCTATCAATATGGATATTGTCAGTATCCAACGTAGTATCTACAGCGGGACAGAGGTTCAGCTCTCGGCCAAACACAATAAAATTCGGGGAAAATCCGGTAGATTCGTGTTTACCAGATCGTAAGGCAGCGGAAACCTTCGGAAGAAATAAATCCCAGTTAGTCTGATGATCCGAAACATAGGCAGACAACATTGTCTTTGTGACACGGTTCACCCTCTCCGTAGGGTTAGTTTGGGGATGGTAGTTTGCGTTGAACGCTAAGCGTATATTATAAAGTTGCGCAAAGTTTTTCAAAACTTTGCCCTTGAATTGCGGTCCATTATCACAAATAATAGCAGACGGAACACCGTAAACGAGAACGACATCATTTTCTAAATGCTTCACAATATTTTCTGCAGACGATTTACGTAAGGGAAATAAAAGAGTGAACTTACTGAAAGAGTCGGAAACAGAAAGGATATATTGAAACCCCCTAGATGTTCTTGGGAGTGGACCCATGAGATCGGTACTGATCAATTGCCACGGTTCGGTTACCGACGGAGTCTTACTGAGCATATAACCAATGGGCTTCTTTTGCTCTGGTTTGGTCTGAATGCAGACTACACAGCGACGTATATAAGCTGCGACATCTGACCTCATTTTTGGCCAATAGTAATCATTGGCTACTCTTGCCAGTGTCTTTGTGACTCCTCCATGACCACACACAGCACTGTCATGACATAAGCGGAGAATTGCTAATCGTTTTTCCTTGGGAACCACTAGCTTCCACGGGGAATTGTCAGATGCAAGCTCGGGAAAACGAGGACGCACATATTTGTAAATCACATCATTCTCCAATCTCCATTGAGAATATTTCAGGGGACGCCTTCGAATTAAGTCCATCATTTTCAGATACCAATTATCTTTGATTTCTGACTCAATGGGGGGATCAAAAATACGAACTCCATCTATTGCTGGGACACTTCTCGATAGAGTGTCAGGAACGACATTATCTTTTCCTCTCCTATGAACCACATCAAAGGAATACTGTTGTAACCGAACAGCCCATCGTGCAATTCTTCCTACGGGATCTTTAATATTATTTATCCACTTTAAACTATAGTGGTCCGTGACAACCGTGAAATGAACACCCTCCAAATATGGACGAAGCTTTTCAATCGCGAATAATACCGCCAAACACTCCTTTTCAGTCGTGCTATATTTTCGCTCGTTTTTATCTAACGATCTACTGAGATAGCTTACCACTCTCTCACCTAATTCGGGATGAATTTGATACAAAACTGCACCCAAACCAAAATCTGAGGCATCAGTTTGAACATAAAATGGAAGGGAGTAATCGGGACACGATAAAACAGGAGCAGATACGAGATATTCTTTAATCGTATTCAATGCATTAGTGCAATCAATAGACCATTCAAATTTCTTATTTTTGTGTAGGAGCTTCGTGAGAGGTCCTACAACATCAGAGAAATTAGGAACGAAACGACGATACCACGAAGCTAAGCCCAAGACGCGGCGAACGTCCGAAACGGTCTTTGGAGTTGGAATATTAAGTATAGCTTGAACTTTTTCAGGATCTACATGTAAACCATTTCTGTTTACAACATAACCCAAATATTTCAGTTCTGATCTACAGAACTGACATTTACGTTGACTTAACGTGAGTCCCGCCTTTTGTAGTCGCCGCAATACTTCTTTAAGAATTTCTAAATGTTTCTCGTAAGTATCTGCTATAATAATGATATCGTCTAAGTATACGAAAACGTAAGGTTCTAATGAAGAATCTATTATGCTATCAATTAGCCTTTGGAACGTAGCTGGCGAATTCGAAAGACCCATAGGCAGTCGTTTGAAGTGAAACAGCCCACGGTTCGGAACACAAAAAGCAGTCAATGGTCGCGACTTTTTAGCCACTGGAACTTGAAAGTAGGCTGATTTTATATCTAAGGACGAAAGGTACTTAGCATTTCTAAGTTTATCTAATGTAGCCGATACGAATGGAATCGGATAAGCATCTTTCACTGTTACTTTATTCAATTTTCGATAATCTACGCAGAAACGATAGGTGTTATCTTTTTTCTTAACCAATAATATTGGGGAGGACCATGGGCTATTGGAAGGTTCTACAACGTCATCAGATAATAATTTATCTAACTCTTCATCAATATGCGACTGCATAACAGGATTTACCGGATAATGCCTTTGTTTTATTGGAGCAGAATCTGTCTCAATAACATGCTCCACTAAATCAGTGCAGCCTAAACCATTACCCATCTTTTCGAAGGCTTCCGAAACGACAGATTGAAGCAGACTAGCCTGTTCTTCGGTTAAATCCGATTGCAAAGCACTTATAGGTGCCAAAGCTGGATCACATTCTTTGGAGAAATGCCATCCACCTCCTCGGAGATCTGGGACAACTCCCATCAATTTCCAGAAATCGGCTCCCAATATTAATATATGGGGTAAAGACGGAACAACAAGAACATTCACCAACCTCACTCGTCCCTTCAGCTCGAAAGGGACACTTACAGATCCTCGGGAGAGACATTTTTCGCCGTTAGCGACAGTACAAGATATAGGCTTTTCCTCAGTCCAGGGAAGACCCAAACCTTGAAGGATACTCCATCCCTTACCACCAACGATGGTACGAGAGGCACCAGAATCTAATAGTCCCAACATTTTTAAATGCAATACGGTGACCTGCAAGTATGGACGTTCATCCCCTAACGTACTAGATAAAATATAGTCTAATACAGCCTTCTGGCCATCGCCTAACTCATCATCAATCGGTTTAGAAAATTTCGATCTCGAGGAAGGTAGCCGATTATCTACTTCCTCCGTTGTTCGTTTCCCTGGGTCTTGTTACAATAAGGACAATTCTTCACGGTGTAGCCTGCGCTACCACAACGATAACAGTACGAACTTGTTCGCGCATTTGGACAATTTGATCTTAGATGACCAATTGTGCGGCAATTCCAACAAATTGGAGCTGAAGCATTACCATCTTCTACAAAACTACACGAGGGTTGATCTTCGGCGACATAAGCTAAACCTGCCTCTATCCATTTTTTATTTCTCGGAGGTGGAGTATATTGATCAATAGGTTCTTTTCGCATTTCAAGCTTACGACACAAACTTAACAGTTCTTTTACAGAATTGACCGATAATAAACCTAACTGGTTTTGAAAGAAAGGAAGAATATTTTTCATCAAAACTCGTACTCTGAGGGTTTCTTTAACTGGAACCGTAAGTTTATCGAACATGTTTTGCATTTTTGCGACATAAATTCCTATCGGCTCATCCGCACCTTGTGTTCTATGTTTAATCTGCTCAAACAACTCTTCATCATAAAACGGAGATTGAAATTGTTCCCTTAAACCCGTAACCAAATCAGACCACGACTTCATTTCTCTTCGCACCGACAAATACCACTGATGAGCATCATCAGAGAACAAATCTCCCGCAGAACACAGAAGTTCAGATTTTGACACGTTTCGAGAAATGCATAGCTCATCAACCTTATCTAAAAATGCACTCAACGACATACCGCTCTTTTTGCCAGTAAACTGTAGGTTCCATTTATAAACCGGAACTGACTTAACGTTCATTTGTTTTGGGGTTGAATTATTTCTATTACTTGAGCCAGGAATATTAAAGTTATCTTCCTCTTCTGATGAGGACTTTGATTCACTTGAAGAGTTCGATTCCAAAGTTAACATTGATATATCTCCCGGTACAACAGAACTCTGTCTTTTATGATACTTCCTTGCTCTACTAGTTAAATCAGCCTGCATATTAATTAACTGTGCTATTATATTAGATTTCTTTGTAGAGTTTTCAGGAGTAACCGGTACAGACCTATCTATTCTACTCAAACAGTGAGCTAATTTAGTACTAAGTTTCAGAAATGCGGCACTTCCTCTATCGTCATCGAAATTCTCAATAAGTGGCTTCATGTAATTAATTTTACGATATAAGTAAGCACCATCTTCGTCGAATGTAAAGGGGTAGTTCGGATAACTAAGAGATGAGCCTTTCTTCTCGTATCTCAGGATATTTCTGAGGGTTTTCCTCATATCATCCACGGTCTTAGGATCAGTAATACCACGAAATCCTAATTCATAAGTCAATTCATCCTTATCGAGTCTATTAATTTCCATCTTATCATCCATAATGACGATAAAGTAGAGAAAAAAATGTTGTGAAAACGATAATCAAAGGGATGATCTAAATACTGAAATATGCACTTCGAAAAGAAAAAAAAAATAGTGTTTCTCAATACAAATAGAAGGAAAGAAACGGAATCTGGAGAAAGAACAACCTATAAAAACCTAATGAAACTATATAGTGCCCCACGTTGGGCGCCAAAACTTGTGATCGACTTTTCTATTGTTGGAATAAAATAGGGGAAATAGTGGCTGAGTGGTCCCGCACTTCAGTGGAGAGGGGGTAGGTTCTTTGGAAAAATGTGAAAATGGGCGCCACGTGATTTAAATTCCACTCAGTAGGATTAATAATAATTATACCATTAAAATCACGAAAATGATATTTGAATATTTTAATTGTCGGCAAACTGATAAAGTTGTCTTCTCCGTATATAGGCCTATATATGGCGCACAATTCAAATACATAAACTATAATAGATGTTTTAAATATATGTTCTCGGTAGTCACAAACGGTAAGCTCAATTAAATAAGTTTATACAAATTGAAAAGATAAACCCAACGGTAAGGAAACTGGGAGATATGGAGAAAGGGAACAATTAGGAGGAAAAGAGGAATTAATAATATCAGCAGATAAAGTAAAAGTTTGTCACCACTTCCTAGCGTTAGCGATACTGAACAAGGAGTCCAATCCTGACCAACCGCAGCTTCAACTCTGGTTCTGTTGGGGTTGATATTTTCCCAGTATCCGGTAATGTAAAGTTGGCATACAGAAAGGTGAGCCAGGGGCAATTGTACTTATGGTTGAATAGTACTATCGGTGCAGGGGGTATTACAAGCACCCTAAAAAAAGAAATACGACCATAATGAAAATGGCGTCCTTATCGAAAACTACATTTAAAAAAACGTTCGATATTTACCTCTGAGAGGGTCAAATCGGCTTCAGTGATCCCTGGGGATAATAATGCTGATGTATATCCGGGATGGTATGGATATGGACACTTTTCGTCTGACTTCAATGTCCAAATTGGTAAGATTATGAAAAAGGCCAATTAATTCCGTCTACTGACGTTGGAGATTTCAAATACGATACGGAATACGGTACTATTGGATGACCTCCAAAATTTCCAATGAAAATAATCCCATAAATGGAAAGAATAATCACTTTCTTCAATTTTCAATTCGGAAAACGCCAAAATCGACTTCATTCAATGAATTCACCATTAGAAGATGGAGGAAAAGGAACGTTTTTGTCCCGGTAATTTGAATCAATCAGAGCGCCGCAATTTATGGTTTCAGAATTGCCAATACATTTAAACACCCTAAACATCCTTTGTCTCATTTTAATACTTGTAATTGGACATATCACCATCTTATTCGCCCCAGATATAGCGAAGGAAAATATGTTAATATTTGAGTGCATCACCTGGACGAGAACATAGGCGGAGAGGACGTTGGGGTTTTGAAATTGTTACAGGGCATGAAATGAACACGTAACAAAGAAAAAGAAAAAATGCCAAATGGAATATTCCATGGTTTATTAAATAGATTTGAAATTGAAAACCTATTCTAAAAAGACCCAGAAAAATTATGAATAGCCCTAAATGCATCCTGGAATCTATATATGGGACAATTGTTAACTAAATGATCTATGGTCGCCACTGGTTCCTCGCAATCACAACTAGGGCTCTCAACTTATTTCCATCTGTAAAGGATGATGTTGCAACGACCAAGACCCGTTCTTGAACGATTCAGAGTAGACCACATTTTCCTTGGAAGATCAAACCCCGGAACTCTATTTGAAGGATCAGAAATTAAATCTTTGTTGAATAAATCTAAAGAAAACCATTCAGACCGTCAAACTTCCTTGTCGCTTTTATTCGAATTAAGAACACAGTTGGACCATAAAGGATTACGGGGCTTCAATCTGGGAATCTTATGGCCTGGAATATAGAAGAGAATTGGAAAATAATTCAGTAAAGAATGAAATTTATTCTTAAAATTGAAAAAAAAATGTTCGAAAGAACTGGTAGCCAATGAATAGGTGTAGATCTTATAGTTCCAGTGATGATCCTCATAGATGAATTCAGCTGTGCATCAATTTTTTGCACATGAACACTGTTAAACCAGACGGGGAAACAATATTCAGCGGCAGAAAAAACCAAGGCTAAGGCTGCCGTACGGAGAGTAGCTGCATCAGCACCCCAGGAAGTACCAGCTAATCTCTGCAGAATATTATTCCTTCTTTTCAACATCAGACGCAAGTCATTCAAATGAGTCTTACAATTCGAAGAGGAATCTAGTTTCACTCCTAGGTATTTAGGATTAAAATTATGTCTCAAGAAAGAACCACCGAAAGTTTCACTCAATGTTCTATATTTTTGACGATTGTTCAAATGGAAGCAAGAAACCTCAGTTTTATTTGGATTTGGACACAAACATCACTCAAATAGGTAATTTTTCAGAATTTCTAAATCTGCAGATAGATCATTTTCTATACTTTGTAAATCAGAATGACGAAATGCGAGGGCAATGTCATCAGCGTATATGAATTTTTCAGAGGAAATAGCAGGAATATCACACAGATATAAATTGAAAAGGAAGAGGTGCTAAAACTGAACTTTGTGGGAGACCATTATTCAAATTTTTGAAATTACTAATATTATCACCAACAAAAACACGGAACCTTCAATGTGTCAACATATTTTATTATTTTGGAAATTGCGTCTGCGTTAGAAACACAAGATATTCGTCTGAACCAATATGTAGAATAAACAGTAACGAAACAACAAACAACGAATCCTTAATCACACAAGCGAAAATATTCAGAATGAATTTTTGTAGACAGCAATTCTAAAATTCGAAATTTGTTTGAGAGAAAACCCAGAAAGGACCCATTTTAGTAATGAATATTGTGATGGTAGACTTCATCTACCTGAATGGTGTTTACGACATCAAAAAACAGTAAAATGCTCTCGGATAGGCCACTGTCTCTCTCCTTTTGCTTTGCGGAAATTTTCTTGCTATTCCTACTATGTTCTTTAGGTGATGAATATGGATAATATCTTCAGAGATTACAATTTCTTTGAGCATTAATATGTGAACGATATAATAATTCATAGGATTGGTTGTAGGAATGAATTAAACCTAATGGACCACAACATCAATTTATTTCACATCGTACATCCTCCAGGCCAACGCCATTCCACTCAGGTCTGAGTTGTATACCTCTTCCGATTGAAGATTATCAGTCTGAACTCAACATCGTCGGACGCTGTCAGAAGTGAGTATGATTTGATATGGGTTGTATACTTGATAAGAAAGGAGGAAATTAGACGTCTAAATCAGGAAGGTTTAATCCTTCAGCAGCCTATTCCTCAAATGGAATACAAGCAACAAACACTATTGGAAATTTTTACGGAATAAAATATGTTGATGGAAATGTTGATGAAACAGTGAAACCTATTATTGGGATGGTGCAAAATATTATCTGACGTTTTTAGCGCTCTTGTTCCTCGGAACAAAGTGCTTATCAATTTCGAATTTTCGGCTGAAATGGTCTTAAAGGATTTGATTCGACTCACTGATCAAGAATCCGTAGTCAAAATCGATTCTGTCCGGCCGTCCGTTAACATGATAACTCTCGAACGGAATGAGCTAGACAGTTGAAATTTTCAGAGTAGGTTTGGGACCTAAATGTCTCGGTTGAGTTCTTTATTGGACAAAAGCGGTCGGATGGTTTCGGAGTTACAAGAAAAATATATTTTTTTTTACATTACAAATTTTGAATTCAATTCGTTTCAAGATGCAGTCTTATCATAAGAATTGATTGATATTATTTTCAACTTTAACAAGCTAATACTTTCGGAGTATGATTTTTCAAAATTTCAATAATACATCGTACTTCTACTTTTTCACAGAATGCGAATTATATCTGTCTGCGGATATGCGAATTATATTATCTGCGATCTGGATATGCGAATTATATTATCTGTTTGCGGTAGGTCCAATTTGAAAGATGAACGTCATTGATGTCAAACGAAACTGAAAGTGTATTTCTGGAGAGTTTGGTTGATATAAGCATGTAAACAATTTGAAATTTGGATTCGCTAAGTTCATAGGCAGAGTGTTTTCGTTAGTGAGTCGAAAATGAATGATACAAGGAAGTCGAGCATGATTTTTCGAGTAATTCTCTAATTATGGAAGATTTAGGCCGGCAATTCCAACTAATGTAGGTACAGGTAGTTACTCCTTAGTAACACTATTTTAGATTTCTTACATGAGTATTCTGGTTTGAGTTCTCTCTGAACTGATTACATTAGATTTGTTTCGAAAATAAAACTGGCTATCATTTACTCAATTTTTCAGAATGACTCCTGATAGTTTTGAAACACTTGCAGCCAATATTGGACCGTCATATGAAGATAAGATGCTTAAAGATCTTAATTTCTTTCATGAAGTAGTTCTATCGTAATAATCCATTATTATCATTCCAACTCTCAGAAACCATTACGTTCGGAGATATGATTTGTCAAAGATTGGACAAGAGCGCCAAAGCTCCTGCCCCTATTTTTGGCGCTCTTGTTCCTCGGAACAGGGTGCTTATCAATTTGCCCAAATGACTGTAATTTTCGAATTTTTGGCTGAAAATGGTCTTGAACGATTTTGTTCGATTCACTGATCAAGAATCCATGGCCAAAATCGATTCTGTCCGGCCGTTAACACGATAACTCTCGAACGGAATGAGCTAGACAGTTGGAATTTACAGAGTAGGTTTAGGAGATAAATATCTCGGTTAGTTTTGTTAACAAAAAGTAACAAAAAAAATATTTTTTTACATTACTAATTTTGAATTTAATTTTTTTTAAGATGCAGTTTCATCATGGAAATCCATTGATATCATTCTCAACTCTAACAAACTAATATTTCAAAGATATGATTTTCAAAATTGCAATAATCATTCATAATCATTCTATATGATTTCATAGAACATCCTATTTATAATTTGCTGAGGTATGTAAATCCAAAATGAGATAATTCATAGACCTACGTTTTGAATTGAACTACGAAAATTCTTGAAAACTGACGCACAGATGCCAAATTGAAAAAGTGGGAAAGCCCTGTGGACAGGAGCTTTGGCGCTGTTCTTCAAACTTTGACAAATCATTACTTCGAAAGTATTGGTTTTTCAGATTTGGGAATGATATCAATGGATTCTCATTGAATTCATTTCATTTTATGATGCAGTTCTATCATAAGAATCCATTGATATAATTTTCAACTCTGAGAAACCACTTTTGGAGATATGATTAGTCGAAGTTTAAACAAGAGCGCCAAATAAGCTCCTGTCCACAGGGCTTTTCCACATTTTTTTCAATCTAATTACCCTACTCCTGTCATCACAATGTCTGTCGTGAACCCAGAAAAGGAGTGAGGCTCAATAATTATGCTGTGTACCCAAAATCACGTGTAATAGAAACTTAAATAAAAAATATATTTATTTTGTATAATAAAAGTTTTAGGTCCAAACTTGGGCGGGCGGAAAAGTATTCTCCCAGTGACAATCAATTTGGAACTCATCATTTAATATTGCCAATTTAAACAAAGGAGAAAGTGAGGTTATGCGTATATTATTGATTCTGTGACTGGAATTGCAAATGTGAACAGCATGCATATGAAGCGGCAAAAGACCCTGTATTTTGAATACAGCGCTTCGATAACGATACGGAAATTGATTTCTATGAATATTTCTTTTATTATCTTTAGTGAAATATATTAAACAAAGAAGAAATTATTTTCTATGAATATTCTTTTCATTATATTTAGTGAAATATTATATTAAACAAAGAAAAGTAGAATCTGAAGTAGGGAAATATAAGATAATTGAATGATCTCATTATGTAGTCTCGAACTCACAATTACAGTTACTCCACGGAATTCCAGATCCTATTACCAATTCATTCCATTAAGCCCTGTCCCATTCCAAGAAGGAACTGGATCCTACGATTCGATTCTGTTTTTCCGATTGGAATTGAAACTAGAGAACCGTCGTATCTTGCTCGTAATCTACCGAAAAATATTAAAGGGATGTTGAATAAAATTGCAGCAGGCAGTAAAACTAAATCCTCTTTTTTTTTACATTTTGATATACCCGACTCACCTAGGTGTATGCGGAATTTTTACGTGCACATTTAATAAAAATCTCATACCTTTCTGGCGTAGCAGCACCGACATATATGAGTTTTTATCCGAGTTTCCAGAGGGCAACTGTAATGAAATTGAGAGCCGGAATGAGGTGTAGTTCTGCCGCTGATACATTCGGCTTTTTTTTAATATGAATGAAGGTGAATTGGATTTCGGAGCCAGTGCTGGTTTGTTTTAATTACGAATCGTTTTCCATTTTATGGATTGATTGGTGAGTTAGAAACTATGAACTTTATGACACGTAGAGGTTATAGAAATGTAGAATTTTCAATATGAATTGCCCAGAGGTTGAATGCATTATCCCCTTAGTATTTCGTCTTTCGCTAATTTAGTTTTCATTGGTTTTGATATTTACACACATAATAAAAAATATGTTTTATAGCACGATAACCGGAGAACGGAAAGAGATAGCGATTTGAAATGTTTAGGTTAAGTTATGCATCTGAATGAGACATTTGAGTTTGTTTATCAGCAAAATCGGCGAAAAATGTTTGGAGTTATACCCATCTCTGGTGAAAATACTACGGCTTAGAACAATAAGATTTCACGAGAAGAGTCCGATGGTTGAAAGCAATGCAAGAAATATAGCGATTGTTAACGTTGCTCGAGTATTATAAACTCCAGATACAGATATTCCGTTAACCTTGACCTCCTTGGAGACACCAGGGTAGGAGTTTGGTATTAAATTCTTTATCACCTGTCGGATGGTACATGATCTTTGGCAAAATCACTACAGATATACTAATGGGTTTGGGGCGCCAGAGAGTCCAGAGGACGACTGTTATGTTAATAATACGTCACTTGCACCCTTCAAATATAATCGTTATTCTAACTATATACCAGTAGAATTACAATCCTTATTACAATAGAAAAATTGGTTCAAGCCCTGTGAACAGAAGCTTTTTGGAGCTCTTGTTCAAACAGACAAATTATATCTCCGGAAGTATTCGTTTCTCAGAGTTGGGAATTATATCAATGGATTCCTATGATAGAAATGCACCATGAAAGAAATTTAATTTAAAAAAAGTGTCGTTTGAAAAAAATGCTTAAAAAAATATCATATAAAAAATGGGTTCAAGCCCTGTGGACAGGAGATTTCTGGCGCTCTAGTTCAAACACACAAATTATATCTCCGAAAGTATTGGTTTCTCAGAGTTGGGAATTATATCAATGGATTATGATATAACCGCATCATAAAGGAAATTCAATTCAAATAATAGTTTATTTATCAAGATTAAATGAGCAATCATGAGAATGAGAACTGCACCATGGAAGAAATCAAATTAAATCTGGCCAATTTTGCCCAATAACGAACTTAACCGAGATATTCATCTCCCTAATCTACTCTGAAAATTTCAACTACCTACCTCATTCCGTTCGAGAGTTATATCTATGTCTATGGATGAAAAGCAGTCTCACTACTCTCAGATCTCTTACTAACTTCATGTTCCGTTCCGAAATGTAAGAATTTTCTGAGAAAAACTAATTTCGGAGCAAACAACTGAGATTTTTCTCACTTCGCTCACAATTCTTCGATTGATTAGATAATGTAATGTCACAGGAACATAAGTTGACATTAGGACAATTCATACATAGAATTATATCATTCTGTGACAACGTTGAAATACGATTTATAATTGAAATTTTGAAAAATCATATCTCCGAAAGTATTAGCTTGTTAGAGTTAAAAATGATATGAATGGATTCTTATGATAAAACTGCTTATTAAAAAAAATTTAATTTGGAATTTTTTCTGTAAAAAAAAATTTTTTTTTTCTTTACTTCGAAACCATCTGTCTGATTTTGCCCAATAACGAACTTAGCCGAGATATTTATCCCCCGAACCTACTCTAGCTCATTTCGTTCGAGAGTTATCGTGCCTACGGCCAGCCGGCCGGACCGGCCGGCCGGACAGAATGAATTCCGACCACGGATTCTTGATCAGTGAGTCGAACCAAATCGTTTAAGACCATTTTCATCGAAAAATTCGAAAATTACAGACATTTGGGCAAATTGATAAGCACTCAGTTCTGAGGAACTAGAGCGCCAAAAAAGAGCAATCTACAATGCTTCAAAGCCTTAATGCATCAAAAATTGTCATTAAATTTATTTATCAAGATTAAATGAGCAATCTGAAATGATTCAACCTCGTCGAATGGGTTGTTGCAACTTACACTCGGTGTTTAGTTTTCACAACTCGAAATACCTAAGGTGTAACGTTGTACGATGATATGTTTCGTACAATCTTATTCGGGATAATATTAATACACACTAATCGGCTCAAGCTGTTTATTAAGAATGCATGAAATACGTACAATAAAATAAAATGATGTTCGACACATATGTTCCCCGTCCAACCCGTCTTTACTTATCACATGACTATATACAGTACGTATTATAATATGCAACAAGATTGGTATCTTATGTTGCTACAGATATCCTTACATCCTCCCTCCTAAGTTACAAAATTACAATTATAGATTTTATAAAAAAATTAGATAGTACCTACATAATTTACATTATTTACACAACTGTATTTCTAACTATATTACATTATTATTACATAGCCACAATAATTGTATCATGCCATTATACAACCAAGTGAACTAAATAGAAATGATAGACAATTTATTTTATAATTGAAAACATAAAACTATGAGTTCGTAAACCGATCGGGTTTTCTGATCAAATATCTACTTCTCAAATTGTACTTATTATCATACACAATATTCGACTGATTTTCCTTTTTAATACTTTTATTTTCGTAATGATTATTAATATTAGTATTTTCATTTAACATAATGTGTTCTCTTGTTCTTCGATATATTCCATGATCACCCTTTATCAAATATGAACGTGGTTCTTTACATTTTTTAACAATTTCACCCCTATGCCATAATTTATTCAATTTATAATATACATTATCATTTTCTTTCCCTTCATTTAAGTTTTTTGTGTTCTTATTATAGTAATATTGTTGCCTTTTTTGTCTGTTTCTAAAATTATTTTCTAACTTTTCATTATCTATTAATTTAGGGGATAATAGAGTATTCAGTGATGGCAGATTGTCTTTCAAACGCCTGTTGAAAAATAGTTGTGCAGGTGACAAACCAACGTCCGGTATAGGACTATTCCTATACTTTAATAAATATAATTGTAAGTTACCAAGTTCATATGAACATTTTTTCAAGATTCCTTTGCAGATATTAACCGACTTTTCAGCCATACCATTACTCCTAGGGTAATTAGGACTTGAATGAATAATTTCAAAATTACAATCATTTGCAAATTTTTTAAATTGATACGAATTGAATGGTACATTATCGCTTACCACTTGATCGGGAAAACCATAGGAACCAAATATTTCCATGAGTCTTTCAATAACGTTTTTGATTGACTTATTCATTAAAAGTTTGAACTCTATCCATTTAGAGTATATATATATATATATATATATTCTTTTGACTGAGAGTTTTATATGTTAGCAGAGGTTGGTGTAACGGGGTACCATACAATTCTGCGTATGATACAAGAGCTTAGGGAAAAACCTCAGCAAAAAACCCTGTCTCCCCGTAAGTGTTGTGATTTGTAACTATTGTTCACAAAATTTGCTGAAATTTAGAAATATTGATAGGCATTTATTTCTTCAATATGGACTCCTTCGTCAAAAAACGGAGAGGTTTCTCCAAGGTACCCAAAAACTCAACCTGAAAAATGAAAAGACAAGAGGAGAAGAACGAACAAACTAAAAATAATACATAACCTTTCAAAAGTCTCCTCTCACAAATATACTCTTCTGTTGGCGCATGGGATCTCTTGGAGAAGAATCGCCTCCGCTAGTTCTCAAAGATATTGATTTTAGAAATCCCTTCAATATTGAATTCAAAAAGGAAATTGTTGCTCGTAAGGCCAGGAGGGTCTCTTTCAAAACCAGATCTGGCCAGTCCAAGTGATGATTATTCAGAACTTCAGATGTTCGAAGACCGCTACAGGGCCCATATGTAGGGCTATCATCTCCCATAGATGCATGTTTTTACTTTGTATTGTGTAAAATAATGAAAAAATGAGCAGGAAAAATTTACGTTATAATTTAATATGTCATCTATTAATAATAATAATTCTGTAATAATCTATTACAGAAATATAAGATTTACCACCAAAATCGAAAATATCCATGCCTATTTTACTCCAAGGCCTCATAGGAATATCATGACTCAGCATAGGTAATCTCGCATTACCTTTATTAAATGTTTTACAAACTTCACAATTAGCAATTAACTCATGAATTTCTTTTGACATATTTGGCCAGTACAGGCACTCATTGGCCCTTGCTCGGCACTTGTTTATTCCTAAGTGACCTTCATGTATTTTCATTAAAATATATTTACGTTGTGATTTGGGTATTATTAATCTATCACCATAAAATAATAATCCATCATATTCTGCTATATCATTTTTTAAATTGTGAAATTTTTTTAGATCATTAGATAATTTACTAAACTCTTTCCAACCAGATTTTAAACAACTCCTCAATTGTTTAAGTGTTTCATCATTTTCTGTTGCTTGTCTCAATTCATTAAGCTTTCCTTCTGATATTGGTAATGACCTCGATAAGCTATGAACTTTAATATCTTCATATTAAACAAAATTTTTATCTTTAATACTGGCACGTGATAAAGTGTCAGCAATAAACATTTCTTTACCAGGTAAGTAAACCATTTTTAAGTTATATTTTAATAATCTATACAACAACCTTTGCAGCCTTGTTGAAACCTTATTAATATCTTTTCTAAAAATATTTACCAAAGGCTTGTGATCTGTATTAATAATGACTTCTCTGCCATAAACAAAATAGTTAAATTTTTCAACCGCAAATACTATAGCGCACAGTTCACGTTCAATATTCGCGTATCTTTTCTCAGGGTCTGTGAGGGTGCGAGAAGCAAAACTTATTGGCTTACCCTCCTGCAACAAGCATGCGCCATAACCATTTAAACTAGCGTCACACTGTATTGTTAAAGGCTTGTTTACATCATAATGTATCAAAATTGGAGCTTCAACTAATAATTTTTTAATTTTTAACATTGTATCAGTATGAATTTGCTCCCATTTAAATATTACATCATTATGTGTTAGTTCTCTGAGAGGTGTTGTAATCACAGATAAATTTGGAAGAAATTTACCTAAATATTTAACTAAACCTAAAAATCGCAAGAGTTCCTTTTTGCGCGCGTGTTCCGCAAGGAACAGCGTGCTATCATTTCGTCACAATGTCTGTATTTTTCGAATTTTTTTTCGAAAATGGCCTCAAACGATTAGGTTCGACTTCCTGATGAAGAATTCGAGGTCAAATTCAATTCTGTCCGTCCGGTCCGGCCGGTCCGGCCGGCCGTTAGCACGATAACTCTCGAACGGAACGACTTAGAGCGTTGAAGGGTAGTTTTGTAGCGTAAATATCTCGGACAAGTTCGTTAACGGGCGAAATCCACCGAGCGGTTTCGGAGTTAAGGCCGTTTTTAGTCAAAACGTTTTTAATGAATATTTCCGGAACCAATCACTCGATCTTTCTGAAATTTGGCAGCAAATTGTAGAATCATGACATTTATATGCCTGTGAAGTTTTGTTTTGATCGGACAGCCCTAAAACAGCAAAAAAAAATTTCAAAAATTTCAAAATTTTGTTTTCAGGATAACTCGAAAAATACTGATCTGATTAAATTGAAACTCAGTAGTTAGATGCAAAAGACCAATGCAAACACCTTTGCAAAATTTCGTGAAGATCACGTGACATGAAAAAAATAAAAAAATTACTACTATTTGGCGAAATACTTTGCTTAAAATGCCGAAACCTATTTTTTTGAGGTTCATGCTGCCCTTTCCGGACATTTTTCGTTGTGCGCATGCGCAGATGAGAAGTCATTTAACTGCTGTAGTTTTCGTCAGAGAGGATTGGGGTTTTGGGGTGGCGGATGCTATTCCTCCATAGAATCCAGATCCCTGATGAGGGTCTGCGCATGCGTAGATTAAAGATGCGATATCTTCCGAACCACTAGTGTTGGAGAATCGGAGTTTTTTGTAAGGTGTGTTATTTTGAAAGGACTTTTAGCCGCGAGTAGATTGCGCATGCGCAGAAGATAAGTGTCTGTTTTTGGGTTGGATGGGTTATGTTGGGAGTGCTGAGTCGATATTGTGAGGTTTTAAAAGAATATTCATAGCAATTCAGTGCTCGGACACTAGTCAGTTTGGGGGAAATACCGTTGTTTCCGAGTTGAAGTGTGCATACCGTGGCCCTGCGGCCAATTATGAAATTGATGTTACCCCTTACGGGCATTTTTCGTTATGCGCATGAGCAGACCATCAGTGATTTAACTGCTGAAGTTTTCGTCAGAGAGGATTGGGGTTTTGGGGTGGCGGATGCTATTCCTCTACAGAATCCCCTGGTGAGGGTCTGCGCATGCGTGGATTGAAGAGGCGATATCTCCTGAACCACTAGTGTTGGAGAATCGGAGTTTTCTGTATGGTGTGTGATTTTGGAAGGACTTTCAGCCGCAAGTAGATTGCGCATGCGCAGAAGAGAAGTGAATGTTTTTGGGTTGTATGGGTTATGTTGGGAGTGCTGACCCGATATTGTGAGGTTTTAAAAGAATATTCATGGCAATTCAGTGAAAGGACAAGTCAGATTGGGGGATGTAGCGTTGTTTCCGAGTTAAAGTGTCCGTATCGTGGCCCTGGGGCTAATTTCGAAATTGATGCTACCCCTTACGGGCATTTTTCGTTATGCGCATGAGCAGACCATCAGTGATTTACCGCTGGTGCTTTCGTCAGAGAGGATTGGGATTTTGGGGTGGCGGATGCTATTCCTCTATAGAATCTCCTGGTGAGGGTCTGCGCATGCGTGGATTCAAGGAGCGATATCTCCTGAACCACTAGTGTTGGAGAATCGGAGTTTTTTGTGAGGTGTGTAATTTTGGGAGGACTTGCAGGCACGAGTATATTGCGCTTGCGCAGATGAGAAGTGAATGGTTTTGGGTTGTTTGGGTTATGTTGTAAGCAATGAGCCGATATTGTGAGGTTTTAAAAGAATATTCATGTCAATTCAGTGCACGGACACAAGTCAGTTTGGGGGAAATAGCGTTGTTTCCGAGTTCAAATGTCTGTATAGTAGCCCTGAGGCGAATTTATAAATAACTATATTCGGTAGATCTATATTAAAATACGTTCGGATTTGGAGAAGAGGCAACTGCGTTCCAAACGGAGGTCCCACAACCGCATTTTTTTTCGATCTACGGTAAAGCTAACAGCCAAACTGTATTGATAGCTATATTTGTTAAAGGAACTTGAAAAAAAAAAAAAGCACTGACGTGTAGTCAGTACTCTTTGGCGCGCGTGTTCACGGTGGCTAGTTTGAATTGAATGATGAGTACTTCAAGCTCAGTAGATAGAGCGAGCCGAAGATCTACCCAAAGGATAGTGGACACCATTCACTGTCGGTTTAAAAATTAACAGTGCTGTATCTAAGCTGCCATCAGGATAGATTAACAAAGTTGGAAAAGAACACAAGTGACTCTCCTTAGTCGCACAAGCTCCTAGAAGATTTGGGAGGGTCAGTATAATCCTAATCATGTTAATCGCACGCGCGCAAAAGCAGATTGACTTAACAATGAAAGAAAAAGTGTAAAAAGTCAATCTGCTTTGGCGGGCGTGCGATTAACATGATTAGGATTATACTGACCCTCCCAAATCTTCTAGGAGCTTGTGCGACTAAGGAGAGTCACTTTTGTTCTTTTCCAACTTTGTTAATCTATCCTGATGGCAGCTTAGATACAGCACTGTTAATTTTTAAACCGACGTTGAATGGTGTCCACTATCCTTTGGGTAGATCTTCGGCTCGCTCTATCTACTGAGCTTGAAGTACTCATCATTCAATTCAAACTAGCCACCGTGAACACGCGCGCCAAAGAGTACTGACTACACGTCAGTGCTTTTTTTTTTTTTTTGCTAATGTATAGTTCCGATGAAGTGGTTCCACCGCAGATGTGCAGCAGCGTTGACCTTAGTCTGAGTTTGTGTCAGTTTTCACCGGCGGAAGTTTATGATCTGATTGGGAGTCTCCCGTCAAGTTTTTCATCTGGACCTGATGGTGTATCTGTTTTCATTTTTAAGCAGTGCGTGAGTTCTCTCTGTGCACCCTTGTGTTCGCTATTCAATGCATCGGTTAGATTGGATCATTTCCCCGACTATTGGAAGTCAAGCTTCATAACACCAATTTATAAATCTGGTCTTACGCGTGATGTATCGAATTACAGAGGTATTTCGATTCAGTCTGCTATCCCTAAATTATTAGACCGTATAATTTGTGGTTTCTTATCATGGCATTGTAGCCCTATCCTGATAGATGAGCAGCACGGGTTTCGTCCGGGTCGATCTGCAATGACTAACTTATTATTGTATACGAATTATATCGTAAGCAGTTTCGACGGGGGGTTTCAAATAGATTCTATATATACAGACTTTTCGAAAGCCTTTGATAAAGTCAAACACAACTTGCTTGCAACTAAACTTGAGGCTAAGGGAATTTTCGGCCCTCTTTTATCTCGGATCCGAAGCTTTCTTTCTGGTCGGGTTCAGATGGTAAGATATAAAAACTTATATGTATTCTCGCTCGATTGTTGTAACGTCAGGGGTGCCGCAGGGCTCCCATTTGGGGCCATTGCTGTTTAATTTATTTGTTAATGATATCAAGGACTGCCTGTCTGGATGTTTTTTATTGTTTGCGGATGATGTCAAGATTTTCACCAGGATCGTTAATTCGGACAGCTCACGGTCACTTCAGGCAGAACTAGATAGATTTTATGATTGGACCGTCGAGTACTTTTTGCATTTGAATTTAAGCAAGTGCTACGTTATAAACTTTCATAAATCTAGGGCATTCGTAAGTCATGACTACTTCATCGGCGGACATAAATTGCTAACCGTCGCGGCCGTTCGGGACTTGGGGATTATATTTGATGGTATGCTTACCTTCAGAGAGCATAGGATTACTATGAAGTCGAAGGCACTCCGCATGTTGGGGTTCATTATGAGAAACTCTGCGGCATTTTCCGTCGGTACACTGAGAGTCTTGTATTGTTCACTGGTTCGTTCGGTTTTGGAGTATGGGTCTGTCGTTTGGTCGCCATTTTACAATTGCGACGTTAACATGCTGGACAGTGTTCAGAGGATATTCCTCCGTTTTTTGGCTTACAGATCTGGTATACCTACTATAGACTCAGATTATCTTTGTATGATTTTTGATGTTAAGTCTTTGTCAACGAGAAGACGTGTTACTGATTTGTTGATGCTATATAAAATTCTGAACAACAGTGTTGATTGCCCTAAACTTCTTGAGTTGGTCCATTTTAGGGTCCCGAGTCGTTTTACTAGACAGGTGCCCTTGTTTCATAGATGCATGCATAGAACTAATTATAGATTAAACTTTTTTGTGAACCGATCTATGACTGCTGCTAATAGGATCAATGTGAATTTCTTCTGTTATCGATTGATTCGTTCAAGAAGGAATTATGGCGAGCCTTAGTATGACCATATTTGAACCTTTTTTGTTACTGCTTTATTTTTTAGTTAAGCTAGAATTTGTATTTTTTTTTGTTACATTTGTATTTTTATTCCAAATGGGGGTTTCCCGTATGTTCATACATTGTATGTATAAATAAATGAATAAATAAATAAATTCAAGAATCGAATACTTACTTTCCAAGAGAAAATAACAACTACGAATTGACAATATCTAATAGCTACAAAAGATGACATATATGAATAGTGATCACTGACAGATTTTGTGTTCACATTCTGTGAATACATAGAACTTACGATGTATTATAGAAACTTTGAAACATCATATCTCCGAAACTATTAGATTGTTACAGTTAAAAATAATAACAGTGGATTCTTATGATGAAACTGCATCTTAAGGAAAAATTGAATTCAGAAGTTGTAATGTAAAAAAGAATATTTGTTTTCGTTACTCCGAAACTATTAGACCGATTCTGACCAATAATGAACTTAACCGAGATATTTATCCCTCAAACTTAGTCTGAAAATTTCAACTGTCTAGCTCATTGTGTTCGAAAGTTATCGTATTAACGGCCAGACGAACGGCCGGCCGGACAGAATGGATTTCGACCACGGAATCTTGATCAGTGAGTCAAACCAAATCGTTCAAGACCATTTTCAGCCAAAAATTTGAAAATTACAGACATTTTGGCAAATTGATAAGCACTCTGTTCCAAGGAACAAGAGCGCCAAAAAGTCAAACAATTTCAATAGAATTTCAAGCAAGAAAAGAATTTGAATTTTAAAATAATAATCGTTCGAAGAGTTTGAGAATCTCAATATTTAAAAATAAATAATATTCAAGATTTCTAGCTGATAACCGTAACTTACCTCTAGATTCTGAATTAATTTCAACAAAAATATGAGTAATTTGAATTAATGAAATTATACTGCTCAAAGACATAATCATGAGAAATAATTAAGAATTTCCTGATTTGTTCAACATAGGCAACGATTGCGAATATCTCATATATTACTGTAGGATTTTAATATCAATCGCATCAATCAACATTTTGTCTTTCATGTCTTTGGGTTTCAAAACCCTGGTTCTGATATTTACACACTTTATCTACGATTACAAGCACAAAGAGTTTATTGCTTTTAGGTGAAGCTTACCACTAGTATATTTGCAATATACAACTGGATTAAAATATTTACAACTTTGACAAAATATACTTTTGCAATTAGGTACTGAAGTTCGACAACTACGGCAATTTGCTCTAACTTCTTCTTAGTCAGAATTTATCGTGTTCAATAAAATCGTCTAAGTCTCAGGGATAAAGACTCGTATCTCCACTAACCATCTCAATTCAACCGTCTTCGTCGCATCCTTGATCAGAACTCACTGCCCTTAACCCCGATAACTCATACCCTATGTACCTACGCTGTTTACCCCCCGCACTTTCCATCGATCATAATTGGGTAGTAAATCCAAGATGTTGTGCAACGATTGGTGTCAATCTGGCTGAAATACCCCACCTTAGACCCACAGGATTCCACCGGAACGATCCCACAATTTAAGGCAATTCCAGGAATATAGTCGTTGTTAATGTTGCTTCATAATTTATGAGAGTCCTTCGAGTATTATAAACTCCAGATACAGATTTTCCGTTAACCCCGACCTCCTTGGAGACGCAAGAGAGTCGGGGTTTGGTATTAAATTCTTCATCTTCTGTCGGCTGGTACATGGTCTTTGGGATCTGTCTCAGATCGCTAAGGATATACTAATGGGTTTGAAGCGCCCAAGAGTCTAAAGAACGCCTGATGCGTCATTTGCATCCCTCAAATATAAAGTTAATTCTAACTATACTCCCGGTTGGCCATGATTTAGGTCTATCACGTTTATGTAACTGAAGCAGAGGCAGGTTGGCTCTGCTGAGAGATCGTCATGGTCGAAACAATTCACCGAGACGTTGCCAATATCTACTCTCAAAAGTCTCAAACTTAAGATAATCATAACATTAAAATCTGCAATAGGACTGACATTCTGACATGTTGAACTCTTATAGAATGAAATTACTTAGTTTTCTATCATTATATTTTATTAAGGCATAAAAATGACTCGGGTTTCGTAGTACTACTACATTTTGATACTGGTGTATTTAAAGTTATGCAACAAGGTAGTTCTTGAGAAAAGTAGGGAATTCCATAGGTACGCCTGTTCGTTTAGAAGTTTTCCTGCCGGGTTATTCAGGTACTTATATTGTTTTCTCAATTGAACTATCACAATGTAACGGACTATACTCATCTATCCATTATTTTTCAATAATATTTCAACAATTGATTCTTGATTTCCATACAAGAAAAAAGCATAATTGAATCTTCCAACCAGTTTATATACGTGAAATATTTCCAGTAACAACAGAGCAAAAATTTTCTTCTATAGTCACCAGGACTGTGAACCCAAAATTCACTATTTCTCCAAAGTAAATTCACATTGTGAAAATACGTAAATACTACGAATTCTATGTAGAAAGGACAACGTTGCTAAGTTATCTGACCGGAAAATGACTATAACCTAACATTTTCAAAATATACATGGTGAAATGTGTCAAATTTTCATAGCCAACCGGGAGACTTCATAAAAATGAATGGAGTATATATACTAGCTGAATTGTAATACTTATTGAAATCCTACGCTACTGTATGTGAGCTCTAGGAGAGCGTACTATCAGAGGTGAAAGAGAATAACATATGGTGCTCGCCATAGGCAGCCATTGTGCTTATCATAAATATATCTTCATGCGAGATCGCAGGGAGCTCACCAGGGGGGTGAAGCGAGGGTAGAAAAAGTGGAAACAAGGACATACGTCCCCACCTATTTTGTTCGCTTGTCGTAGATATGTTCAAATGGATAAATGACAATGACATGTGTGTCAGGAATTCATTGACTTCGTAAATTTGACAAGACTGATAAATATACTCGTGATATTTCTAATAGTTTGTGGCAAATAGCAATAATAATTGTTATACTAAAATAAAACCACTGTTATTATATAAGAAGAATAAGTGAAGATAAGTTTGTTTTTTTCGTAATTCAATGAAAAAGCTTCCGTTTCAGGTGATGTTGAAGATATTTGTTGGTAATTTGATGACTTTTTAACAGGTATGTTAAAGATTATGGCCACTTGGTGAGATCTGATAAGTTTATATTTATACGAAGTTCAATTCTGCAAATCTGATTGTGTTTAATATCATATTGTATTAAGAAAATGGCTTCAGGTTCCACTACTTCATTGTTGCGAAAGATGTTAAGTATTCATGCCAAAATTCATATATCAGCCATTCATCACTTGTTTGCAGAAACAGAAGTTTTTTTCGTTTCCCTAAAGACCCTTCCACCTCGAAAATTTGGAACGATATTTGTAAAATAAGTCAAGCAAAAATATTTCTAATTTTCGCTGACTGACTGCCTGAATGTACCTGGTTTCAGACATTTGTACCTAATACATGCACTAACTGAACACTATGATTGCATTAACTGTTGAATATTTTATTATTTTTATTATTATAGTAGTAGTCTATTAACTGAGATATTAGTTATAGTGTGATTAACGTTAATATTTCACTGAGAATCATTTTTTGGGAACGACAAGGGATATACTTTATTAAACTTAATTCTGATAGAACCAACTCATTTAGATCTATCCTGACATCTTGATCACGAATATTTATATTTAAAATATATTTCAATATTCATCTTCTATCACTTAATATGTAAAAATACTTGTTTGTTTTTTCAGAAAATGGTGATGGTGACCGTCATCACCTAGATTGATGGATTCTACCTCATTTTGACTGTCAATTGTGACTGGTGGTAGTCTCTTCTCCTTCCTAGATGAATCAGTGTGATTGTGATTTAGTTAAGTGACAATTCTGATCATATTGAAACTGAAAGACCGTTGTGAATGAGTGTTGAGCCTCGAATAATTTATCCCTAACTCTATATACAAGTGTTATTTTGATATTTTATTAAGATATTTGTACTGGAATTTGGTAGTTATACCCCAGAGAACTTGTAATAACTCAGCAAATTCAAAAAGACCTATGGTTGGTAAAAAATTTTGTTTGTTTCATTGAATTGTGTCATGGTTTTTAATTTCTCTAGAACAGGGTTTCTCAAAGTGGGGTACGCGCACCCCTAGGGGTTCGCCATTCGACGGTAGGGGGTTCGCAATAAGATTCAAGTAAAGGTGGATTGATGATTAGGAGGCACATGTGACAAACATGGTGGCATGGGCTCACCACCATGTGTTAGTTTAGCGGTTCGCTGTCATTTGGAAACTTGAAAAGGGATTCGTGGAGCCAAAAGTTTGAGAAACCTTGCTCCAGAAGCGAATTGAACTTATTTGTTTTGGAAAACTGCTCACTAAATTATATTAACATTCGAAAAATTCGACAAATATAATTTAATTGTTTCATTCTATACTAGATGTATATATAATTGTAAAAATGATGTTAATAAAGAAATTATTGTTCATAAAGCTTTGTTTCATTTTGAAGCATCTTTCCTTTCGAATCATTTTAAATTTCGAATACAATAATAAAAAAATGGGTTCAAGCCCTGTGGACAGGAGCTTTCTGGCGCTCTAGTTCAAACAGAAATTATATCTCCGAAAGTATTGGTTTCTCAGAGGTGGGAATTATATCAATGTATTCTCATGATAGAACTGCATCATAAGGGAAATTCAATTCAAATAATAGTTTATTTATCAAGATTAAATGCGCAATCTGAGAATGAGAACTGCACCATGGAAGAAATCGAATTTAATCTGGCCAATTTTGCCCAATAACGAACTCAACCGAGATATTCATCTCCCAAACCTACTCTGACAATTTCAACTACCTAGCTCATTCCGTTCGAGAGTTATTGAAGAAAAACTTTTTTTTAATTTTCAAAATTTTTTTTTACATTTTGCAGTAATATGGTCATTACAAAACTTCACATGCGTATAAATGTCATGATTCTACAATCTGATGCTAAATTTTAGATAGATCGAGTAATCGGTTTCGGAAATATTCATAAAAAATATTTTTACTAAAATCGGCCATAACTCCGAAACCGCTTGATGGATTTCTCCCATTAACGAGCTCGTCCGAGATATTTACGCTCCAAACCCACCTTGCAAATTTCAATACGCTAACTCGTTTCGTTCGAGAGTTATCGTGCCTACGGCCGGATAGAATCGATTTCAACCTCGGATTCTTGATCAGTGAGTTGAACCAAATCGTTTAGGACCATTTTCATCGAAAAATTCGAAAATTACAGACATTTGGGCAAATTGATGAGCACTGAGTTCCGAGGAACTAGAGCGCCAACAAGTTTCGTATGACAATTGCCCAAAACAGGTTTAAAGTACCTACAAATAGAAGATATTTCATAAAACATGTATCAAAGAAGAGTAATAATGAAAAATTACCTTGTAATCGATCAAAAATTTCCTGATCTACGTTCACCAAATTTTCTCCTCTCTCGAACTGCAGAATTATGCTTTCAATATTTACATTCTATTTGCAGTCTATGTCTATGGATGAAAAGCAGTCTCACTACTCTCAGATCTCTTACTTCATGTTCTGTTCCGAAATGTAAGACTTCACTTCGCTCACAATTCTTCGATTGATTAGATAATGACATGTCTCAGGAAAATGAGTTGACATTATGACAATTCATACATAGAATAATTATATCTGTGAAATACGATTTATCATTGAAATTTTGAAAAATCATATCTCGGAAAGTATTAGCTTGTTAGAGTTAAAAATGATATTATTAGATTCTTATCGTAAAATTGCTTATTGAAAAAATTTAACTTGGAATTTGTTCTGTAAAATAAAAAAAATTTTTTTTGCTACTCTGAAACCATCTGTCCGATTTTGCCCAGTAACAAACTTATCCGAGATATTTATCCCCCAAACCTACTCTGAAAATTTCAACTGTCTAGCTCATTCCGTTCGAGAGTTATCGTGCCTACGGCCGGCCGGCCGGACCGGCCGGACAGAATTAATTTCGACCACGGATTCTTGATCAGTGAGTCGAACCAAATCGTTTAAGACCATTTTCATCGAAATATTCGAAAATTACAGACATTTGGGCAAATTGATAAGCACTCAGTTCCGAGGAACTAGAGCGCCAAAAAGGTGGGGATATTCCATCTTGGTTCTAGGGGGTGTCCGCTTGTTCAAGTATATGTCATTTTAGTGTGGCATATACTTCAACAAGCGGACACCCCCTAGAACCATAATGGGATATCCCCACCTTTTTCGCCCCATCTCTCTCTAATCTATGGTATGTAAATGTCACTACTGTTGCACACACTTTACAAGGCAGGTAGCACTTCTTATATTATATGTCCTGTGGAGCTCACTATGAGAGGTTGATCCGAACCAATTCCGCAGGGACTTCGCTAAGGTCATCCAAAGCGGAGTACATTTGGACGAGATATAGTGCTCTCTGCTACCTCCTAAAGAGCTAATACAAATTCCGTCATTTTTCTGACTTGAAGTCGATGCGATATCTCTGGGAGTTTCTCTGTGTTACGTGAGACCCCCCTGAACATCGCCGATAACTTCTCACTGGAAAAAGATGAAACAATGTTTGCTGTACACCCACCCCTAAACATTACAACGACATTTTACAAAATCCTGAAATATCAACCATTATCATAATTAAATATATCTCCATTATGAGATGAATGTAATTCATTTTCATCACCCTAATATTTCCTCTCGAAGATGTATAATTTCATAAACATGAATCTTTCCCCCCAGAAACAATTTAGAAAGATAATTGGAGTTTGCTAACAGTATGTATATTTCTTTTTTCCTTGTATTTCTTCCATTTGGTAACCGGCCAAGAACAAAATTCCAACCGCGTCGCAGATTGCACATAATTATCTGATCTGTTAAGTCATGTGACACATTGCAGAAATGGGCAATTAGACAGTCCTTTTCGTCGCTCGTCCGGAAAGAACGTCCTGGATGTAGGCAAACTTATCCAGGCTCCAGTCGTAACGTATATCTTCCAACTTTCCAGACACGACTGTCGAGAGAAAGGATTTCGCCACTTGTTAACAAGCGCTAGCGGAGCTGAAATATAACTCGCAAAAATCTTAGATTCGTTGTCTGTATAGGTGTCGTGCTTGTAAATCTTCATTGTGTACACGCTGCAGATCGCAATATTAACGACATCTACTTTGATTTGCCAAAAATATGAATGCAAAATCATTTTTCTGAAATCGTTAGATAGATGGACTCGTAGATGGACATTCTACACTGACAAATGTAGGGTTAATAATTAATCATGCTTTGATTAAGAGAGTTTTATTCATCATAAATAAATTTGATTACTTACTGAAAAATATTATTAAGAATTAGAACAACTACTGCTAATATAGGCGAGAGAACAGAATAATTGAATTGCAAACATTTTTGTTCTAAAAAAGTTTGAGCCAATTAAAAAGTTGGGAAAGCCCAGTGAACAGGAGCTTTAGTGCTCTTGTTCAAATTTTGACTCCGAAAGTATTGGTTTCTTAGAGTTGGGAATGATATCAATGGATTCTTATTTAATTTGATTTCTTTTATTTGTCAATGTTTGAAAAAGAGCGCCAAAGCTCCTGTCCACAGAGCTTTCCCACTTTTTAAATCGTGTATTTAATCATGTATTTTTCATTGGTTTGTAGGCCCAACACTGATATTTTATTCCATACACAGTTGAAGCATTGCCTTTGAAACCTGAATACAACAGCTTATTTACTTTTGAAAACCGTTTGGATTCCTCAATCATGTATTATTCATAGGTTTGTATGCCCAATACTGATAATTTTATTCCATACACAATTGTAGCATTGCCTTTGAAATATGAATAGAACAGCTTATTTACTTTTGGTAATAGTTTGGATTTTTTAATCACGTATATTTCATAGGTTTGTAGGCCCAACACTGATATTTTATTCCATGTTCAGTTGTAACATTGCTTTTGAAATCGAACAGCTTATTTACTTTTGAAAACAGTTTGGATTTTTATTGGAAGAATATGTATTTAAATGATAGCAAGTTAAGCCTGTTATATTCTCCCTCTTCTGCACTTCTACACACTGTTCCTGTTTGCAGAGTGGTAGCTGAATACAGATCGATAGATCCTTCGCAAATAATTAGTTTACAATCACTGGAGGGTTCTGAAATATCAATTCGGATATGATGTGCGGATCCCTTGAAATGTTATGTTTATGTTTTCAAACATGGTACTTCCAGTTAGATATGTTTGTTGTTTTTATAAACTACTCCACACATTAATATTTGATTAGTATCCGATATCGCCCATCATTATATTGAAGGATGTTTAGATTCACCAATTACAACACAAATTACAAGAATATAAACAAACGTTATACCAATTGTAGCCATCATTTTCACAACGACTGCAGCGACCCCGTCGGCCTTTGCGATTGGCCATAATCCTTATAATTCTGGGATTTGTCTTCTAGAACAGGAGGTATTTTATATCATCAGGAGCACTGAATTTAAAATAACCAGAAATGAATATCACATGTCTGCCTCTTATCATAGATAAGATGACATGTATGAAGTCATAGATAGAATAATCACAGCATTCTGTGAAATCATCGAATTACGTTTTTATTATAAAAATTTTGAAAACTCATATCCCCGAAAGTATCAGCTTGTTAGAGTTGAAAATGATATAATTGCATTGTTATGATAAAACTGCATCTTGAAAAAAATCGAATTTGAAATTTGTAAATAAAAAAAAAATTTTTTACGTTACTCCTAAACCAACTCCGATTTTGCCCAATAACGGATTTAACCGAGATATTTATCTCCCAAACCTACTCTCCCAAACTACAACTGTCTAGCTCATTGCGTTATCGTGTTAACGGAAGACCGACCGGCCGAAACTGCTGGATCGGCCGGACAGAATCGATTTTGACCACGGACTCTTTATCAGTGAGTAGAATCAAATCGTTAAAGACCATTTTCATCCAAAAATTTGAAAATTACAGACTGTTCCGAGGAACAAGAGTGCCAAAAAGTGCATTCGAAGTTAAGGCTTGATTTTTGCGCGTATGTTCTGGGGACCACCGGGTTATCATTTTGCCCAAATGTCTGTAACTTTCTAATTATTTGACGAAAATGGTCTCAAATTTAGTTCGACTCCCCAATGAAGAATTCGAGGTCAAATTTGTGTCCGGCCGGCCGGCCGTTGCCACGATAACTTGAGAACGGAAACTTCTAGCGACATGAGATTTTCAGGGTAGGTGGCGCATCCCAATACGACGGAAAAGTTCGTTAATGGGCATAATCGGCCTAATGGTTTCCGAGTAATAATTTGGTTTATAACCAATATAAATCCGATCGAATTGAAACTTGGTGAGTAGTTGTAGAATGTGAACCTAAGTACGTTTGTGAAATTTTGTGTGAATCGTATGGCTAGAAAATTATTAAAAAATAATTTTGTTGTCACGATAACGGAAAGAGATAGCAACTTGAAGTGTTCAGGTTAGGTTGTACATCTGAATGCGACATTTGAGTTTGTTTATAAGCATAATCGGCCAAACGGTCTTAGAGTTATAGCCATCTGAAATTTGGTTTTTTTCTCCTAATTAACTCTAAAAATACTAAACCGATTGAATTGAAACATAGTTATTAGTTGTAGAATGCCAACGCGAAAAATCTTGCAAAATTTCGTGAGGATAGTATCTGTAGAAAATTTTTAAAAAATCAATGCAAATAAAAAAAAATTATATATATATATCAGTAACTATTCTTCTGAAATTGCTGAAACTGGATACTAGAGATATTCTAATCCCAATTTGATTAACTTACCAAAGTATATATGTCCATCATCATATGGATTATCTAAGGCCATTATATTATAAATGGCTTATTTTGCTTTCAATCATACTTTGTAGGGATATTTTATATCATGAGTCACGAACCAGAAAAAAATTTGGCATGTCTCTTATAGGTAGATACAAGACATGTAGGAACCCAGATTATATCACAATTCATAGAAAGAATAATTCCAGCATTCTGTAAAAACATAGAAGTACGATTTATTACTGAAATTTTGAAAAATCATATCTCCGAAATTATTACCGTGTTAGAGTTGAAAAAGATACCAATGGACTTTTATGATGAATTTGTATCTTAAAAAAAAATTAATTTGAAATTCGTAATGTAAAGAAAAAGAGTGCCAAAACACATAAAACTATTTAACGTTATTCTTGAAAATGTGGGTCCACTGCACTCAGACGGTCATCCCATATATCGATGTGGACGAACCAGTTGAGGACACCATATTGTATGTATTGTATCATTGTTGTTCTTAATTGAAGAAATATGTGGAAATTAACTTTTGATTACTATTTAGAGTCGATATTAATAGCAGGTTAGCGTAAACGAAAAACAATTACGTTTTGAATTCCTAGTATTTCCCATTATGGAGTTTTTAATATGGCATAACTGAGGAAACGAAGAACAGAACGTTCGCCGGTAATTCGGAGAGAATATAAATTCCAGAAGTTGGAAAACTCCATTACAAATGGTTCATTAACTCATCGTTCCAGTGAGACGCGGCGTAACTTTTTCTACGATTAAAACTCAAATGGAACTTTATCGTAGTTCTAGAAATTCAAGAATGTTCCTGGAATCGCCACAGTTGAGTAATAATGATCTTGTACTCATCGGATACTCAGTGGATCGCGTCAGTTTCTGTTGATAGAAAAAAATTTGCAATAATTTTTCCATATTGACTTTTCCCCCTCTGATGAAAGAGTATGGTTACTTCAAATGAGGTGAACTGTGGCTAATTGCCAATAACTAAAACAAGACACACGGTGAAATATTTATTGATTTTAACCATCAACAAATATTCCGCGTGGCCGGGCTAGACCACCTCATCGCTCAGTGTTCCCCAAAGAGGAAAGTATCAGTCAAGGGCTGACCCAAACCCAGGGTTTCTTGGTTATTACCAATCATCAGTGTAACTTATCCAAACACTGAATGAAAACTGACGGCGTTCCAGGAAACTTATATCCATCGGTCGAGAACTGGTAGAGAAAGAACCTCACCAGCGACACCTATAGAGAATCCTTACGAACTCCAACCTTCTGCGATGAAGAAACCTTGAGTGATGTTCAGTGACGTTCATTCTTTTCCAGTTCTCGACCGATGGATATAAGTTTCTTTAGAATTGATTGTCTCCTTATAGAATATATGTATATATATGTGTTATATGTTTTTCAAACTGACCCAAAGGTAAAAGTTCACAGATTAGATCTGGCGACCTAAACAAACGGCCACCGCTTGGGACATTGATTGGCTACCAATTGTTTCAAATATTTGTTATTTAATAAAAATTGGTACAAGCACTGACGTGAAGTCAGGAGATATCGCGTGCATGTTCTATTGTCTACTCATCTGTATCTGCATCTGTATTGGACACTCTACTACGAATTTAGAATTGATATATACCGTTTTCTCAACATTTATAATATGTATATGAATACATTTCATAACATCACCGAGTTTTAATTGGATCAGATTTGTTTAATTTGAGTTATAGAGGAAATAACAACAAAACTTCAGAGGAATATCGACAATGCGATTTTAAAGTTTACTGACATGGCATAGAAACAATATATAACAGTGTTCCAAACTAAGAATATAGAAGAGAGAGGAGGGATAACATATTTCCTTACATTGAAACCAAATGTCCACCACATGAACGCGGAACCTGGCTCAATTTTCCTGCTGTAGCTTTAACAGCCGTAACCTGCACAGTGCACATCCTACCATTATGTGTAACGCAGTTACACATCCGTCCGTAACCGCTCAGATAAACACAAGGAACACGCATCCACTAAACGTTTGGTGTCCACCAAACTGTCAAAGTTTTGATTTCAGATCGATAGTGTTGCGTAGTACGTCATGCGGTATCCCCTATCTTCCCTAATCAAAGGTTTCAAATATGTCTACGTACAGTTCTCTATATATAGTCTGAAGAGAGACTTTTGGGAACAATTACTGCTAAAAACCAGCTCAATTGAATTTTTTTTTCGTTATTTGATTGTATGGCATACGTAATTTATATTCTTAGGTTAAATTTCTTATTTTGTATTTATTATTTAGGTTGTGAATGATTTGTTCATTTGTAATTGTTTTCTCATTGGGATTCTTGTTTGAGGTTAAGTGGAGTAGCGTAAGCTAGACTTCTCCTCGAAATTTAATTGTATTGTAGATGACAGTACAGAATAGAGGCGCTTCATTATTATTCTCGCCATTTATCCTCATCGCCTCAAAAATTCAGGTCTATAGCTCATCCCAAAACGTCTGACAGGCACTCCTATATTTGGAAGCCAGAATTGAGATATTTATCGCCACTATACTACTACAGTTCAAACAACTCCCGACTGTGTGGAAAATAACAGAAAATAAATTGGCACACGCAAGTTGATTCAAGACATCGTGAAAGATTTATATCTCCAATTTTCGAAGCTGTTAAGGCAAATCCGTTATTCACCAGCTGGTGATCAAGCTGGGAAAACTAAAAATCGGGGACCGATTTCAATTTGGCTCGAATTTGTTCCAGACTGATAAATCATGGTGGGATATGCCGATGAAAAATTATTTCCTACTGAATGTATATGGAAACTATGGTCGCGTATTTAAGTTCTGTTGGGAGGAATAGAGGTGATATATACTGACTGACAAAGAAGATGCAAGACCGAGAAAAAGCTGTTTAAATTTTTTTTTTGTAAAACATATTAAGTATATCAAAGAGTTAATGTGTGAAATTTGAAGAAAAACAACGAAAGTTTTACAATTGTTTTTAATAAATTTGTGGATAATGTGTTTGTCCACCGCGATTATCTATACACTCCCCAAAACTTCTTGACATTGATGGTCTATTTCTTCTTGAGGAATACTATCCTAAACTACGCGTAGTTCATGTATCAGAGCTGCCAAAGTTCGTGGGGGCTGGTGTAAATTTCCTAGCCTTCTACCTATGATGTCCCAAACATGCTCTATGGGCGAAAGATCGGGGGATCTTTGCGGCCATGGCAATAGATTTACATGGGTCGCTTCAAAAAAGTTTAAACTAACTCTGGCAACATGAGGTCGAGCAGTACCTTGCTGAAATATAGTAAACTCGTGCCCGTTGAGGTGAGGGAGAACATATGGCTCCACTATTTCTTGAAGGTAACGTAGCGCTGTCATGTTACCCTGAATAAAGACTAAAGGTGAACTACTTGTATGTGCAATAGCACCCCATACTATAACGCCTACTGTCCGGTGTACATAACGCTCAATATCAAACAGAGGTTCACGTCGTCTAACCCTTCTTCGGCCATCATGTATACCCAAGGAGAATCGAGATTCATCAGAAAAGACGACCTGATGCCATACCACATTCCAATGTTGACGTTTTCTGTACCACTGTAATCGTTGCCGGCGATGCTTAACCGTCAGAGGTAACACAATATGGGGTCGATAATGCTGCAGTCCAAAAGACCTTATCCGGCGGTAAACCGTTCGGACAGTTACAGGATGGCCTTGTTCTCCTAACCACTTATCAGCCAAAGATCTAGTAGTCGCAAATCGGTCGCTAATAGCCATGAGTCTTAGACGTCGATCTTGAACTTTATTTGTACCCCTTCGACGTCCGGTACCTACTCTTCTTCGATTTTGGGCATTATCAAACCACGCTCGACAACATCTCATAACAGTAGTTGGATTTATGTTCGTACGGTTAGCGATTTCTCGAAATGACAACCCCACCTCCCGTAGACCAATAATTCCACCTCTTTCAAATTCCCTTAGCTGGCGATAAATAACGCGTACACGTGCTCTAGGCATTTCAACAACAACTAAATATTGACTTTGGTTCTCCTCAAACAGCTGGTTTGTTGTAAAATTGAAAAAATTACAAAAAACGACTACAATATGTAGGTTACAAGGAATGTTCACATGAAATAACCTTCTAGATTTTTTTTTCCAAATTTCAATCATTTACTACTAGCTATACTATCTATGTTTTACCACAAAAATTCTAAAATTCAATCAGCTCCTTCTGGGTGTTGCAGTTTCTTTGTCAATTATTATATTATAGTATTATTGTGGGGTGATATCATAACTAACCGAAATATTCTTAACTATACAGGGTGTTTCTTAAAATCATGCTAATAATTTTGGAGACTTGGTTCCGTTTTGAGTAAGAATAAGTTGGAAAAGCTCTGTGGCTATCAGGGGCTTTGACCTGCTGTTTTACTTTATAGTCAGTGCGGTCACCCATCCAAGTACTGAACCCTTCCAAAGCTGCTTAGCTCCCGGAAAAATATTAATATGCCAATATTCCGAAGAATATATACCCGACTGTAAAAGCAAGCGTCCAAAAAAAAACTGGTATACTTTTTAGCAGATAATGGTCTCAAACGATTAGTTTCGACTCAAATATGTACTTACATACATTCACTGTTGTGTCAAAAATAGAAAGTGCTGTGTTTGTGGTGGCCTAAGAACTTATTCGATTACATACATACATAATTATTTCTATGAAACAAATCAGTCGAATCGTACGGTTATGCCATGAGGACCTATGAAATGATGTATAATCAAATACGCCTTGAATAACAGTGATATTTATAATATCTAATAATATACAAGAGGACTCCCGTGATTTTATGAAAATATCGACTTAATTCCGCCTAGAACCCTTTGCAGAGGGTTAGATTTTCTGTATAATTGGAATTTGTGTGGAATTTTAAATTGGTTTTCCAAATTTGTCTGAACGTTGAGCGACTGAAGGTGTAACTAGAATGCAATATTAACACCTCATATTGATTCTGTGAGTATGCACGCCATTTTCGAGGAAACAGCGTAGTGTCCAAGGGGTCGTGTTCATAACATGATCCTTGGGGAAAATTATTGAAATTCATCATGCCTCTTTTCGTTACTAGCATGAGCAGAGGGGAAATGAATTAACTGCTAGTCTTTTCGTCTGAGAGGATTGGGGTTTTCAGGTGGAGGATGCTATTTCTTCCTAAAATCTACTTGTGAGGGTCGGCACATGCGTGGATTGAAGCTGCGATATCTTCTGAACCACTGGTGTATAAGAATCAGAGTTTTGTGTGAGATTAATTGTTTGAGATGACTTTCAGCCAAGCTAATCTTGGCATACGCATACGCAGAGGAAAAGTGGCTTTTTTCAGGTTATATGGCTTATGCTTTACGTCTAGTGGTCATGGATTTCGGTCTGAGCCGATATTGTGAGGTTTTAAGAGAAAATTAATGGAAATTCTGTACACGGACGAGTCAGATTCGAGGAAATAGCGTTGTTTCTGAATTTAGATGTCTTTACCGCGTCTCTGAGACTAATTTATAAATTACTATATTGGGAAGATCCATTTTAAATTAGCAAATGCGTTCCCATTGGGGGTCCCATAACCACATTCTTTTTTCTATTTCGACCTAGAGTAAAAATAATAGTCAGACTGTATTAATAGCTAGAATTCTCAAAGAATTTTGAAAAAATATAAAAAAGCACCGACGTGAAGTTAATAATCTTTGGCGCGCGTGATCACTTCGGCTGACTTGAATTGAATGATGAGTTAGGATATTAGGGAATTAGCATGAAAACGTGTAAAGTCTTATGATAACTTCTATAGGTAGAGCGCTTTCGACTGCTTTAAAACAATCATCTTCAATACCCTGTAAACAAGAACAATCTGACTTAAAATACGTACAAATAAATCCATTTTAAACAAAATATGAATATAATGAAATCAACTATTTCGAGTCTAAAGATGCAACTTACTCGTCATTAATACATCGAATCTATCAGCATTGTCATATTAACATCTTAAACGAAATCAATCTTGACTGAAATATTACGAAATTTAATCAACACAAAGTTGAATAACTTGAAATCAAAATCAAAATCAAACCACGTGCAACGGAAAAGTTGTCAAATGATGAGGTTATATTCTGTAAATGAGCAAATAATACGTTAAATGTGGTTTCAATGGCCTCCTCGAAATGTCAACATGGCCTTCCTAATGGTGATCAACTAATCACCGGAAATTCTTCTATGTATCCGAATGTAATGTTTATTCAAATTCATTTGAATATTTAGGCAATTTTTGTTTTGATTCTTTTCTAACCTAATGTGCATGTCTTCCAGGAATTCCAATCTAGAGAAGTTTTTGGTGGAGGTGCGGTGTAAAATTTTTGCATTGCTGTTAGGGCTAAAAGTATGACCATTAAATTTAAGGTGGTGTCCAAAAGCCGACTTCTCTGGTCTTGAGATGTGCTATTTAATCCTTGTTTGTAAAGATCTAAATGTCCTTCCAACATACGTGGAATTGCAATTTTTACATGTTAATTTATAGATACCACTTTTTTCCAGTTCTTTCGTTTTATCTTTAGTGTTTCCTAAATAATCCTTCAATGTTCTAGCCTTTGTTGAAACTTCAACATTTTTTAAATGTTTCTTGATGGTTTTTGTCATATCGTGACACATTTTTTGGCTATATTGAGGAATAGTGAAATACTTCTTTTTCGTTGGGCCGCTTACTACGTCTGGGTATGCTTCCTTTATTCTCAGTTTTCTGTTTTTCTTTCTGATTAAAGAATCAATCATCTCACTTTTGTATCCATTGTTGACTGCCACTTGTTTCAATAAGTTTACTTCGTCCTTGTAATTTTCTTTTGAAAGAGGGACTGAGGCCAGTCTATGAATGTAACAATTGAATGCCGCGAGTTTTTGACTCAAAGAGTGGTTAGAAGAAAAGTCTATGGTGTGGTCCGTTTGTGTTGCCTTTCTATAGATATCAAACTCAAATTTCGCCTCAGTTTTCTTGATGGTAAGAACAAGGAAGTTCAAGGAACCATTCTCTTCTGTTTCCATGGTGAAAATGATATCACTATGTATTGTGTTGATTTTTCTCAACACATCATCCTTAACTGATTCATTCTTCAGGATTACAAAACAGTCGTCAACGTATCTGAACCAGTGCAAGATCTTGTCTTGCTTTTCCAAATGAATTTGAATAAACATTACATTCCGATACATAGAAGAATTTCCGGTGATTAGTTGATCACCATTAGGAAGGCCATGTTGACATTTCGAGGAGGCCATTGAAACCACATTTAACGTATGATTTGCTCATTTACAGAACATAACCTCATCATTTGACAACTTTTCCGTTGCACGTGGTTTGATTTTGATTTCAAGTTATTCAACTTTGTGTTGATTAAGTTTCGTAATATTTCAGTCAAGATTGATTTCGTTTAAGATGTTAATATGACAATGCTGATAGATTCGATGTATTAATGACGAGTAAGTTGCATCTTTAGACTCGAAATAGTTGATTTCATTCTGTTCATATTTTGTTTAAAATGGATTTATTTGTACGTATTTTAAGTCGGATTGTTCTTGTTTACAGGGTATTGAAGATGATTGTTTTAAAGCAGTCGAAAGCGCTCTACCAATAGAAGTTATCATAAAACTTTACACGTTTTCATGCTAATTCCCTAATATCCTAATATCATTCAACGTGTACGTAGCACCTATTACTTAATAATGAATGATGAGTGTTTCAAACTCATTGGATAGAGCGAGCCGGAGATCTACGTGTAGTGGACATTATTCAATGTCGGGTCAAAAATTAACACTGCTGTGTCAAGGCTGGCGTAAGGATAGAGTAACAAACTCTCCTTAGTCGCACAAGCTCCTGGGAGTTTCTAAGGGATCTCCTTGGGGAAGACCAAGGAGGGTCAGTATAATCATAATAATTTTTATAGCATGCGCCCAAATACAGATTGACTTCACTTTGAAAGAAAAAGGCTGAAAAAGCATTGACGCGGAGTCAATCTGCTTCAATCATTCACAAACAGCAAGGAAAATCAAGGTTTTGGTTAGCAAAAAATTATGAAACGATTTTATTCCAGAAACAGCACTCTATATATCGAAGTTTTGTTCCCCTTTGTATATTTGAAAAGGGCACAAAAAACTAAACTGAAAGGTGTATATTTTTGTGCAGACAGATTTTTTGCTCAAATTGTCAACTTGAATGTGAAGTTTTTAAGAAACAAAAACGAAAAGTGGTTGTAGGAGTCTTTCATCACCCTAGGTAAAAATGGGCAAAATTCATAAAACACACCGTATCTCTGTTATAAAGACATTCAGAGTTAATAAATATGGTATATCGAGAACCACCTTGGTGCCCTCTATGGCTGGTTTTCCTGTCACGCTGACGGTCGGCGCTGACGGTCAGCGCTGATCGGTCAGCTCGTATCCTTTTAGCATTACGCTGATCACATTGAGAAATAGAAGGATGCTATTGTATCTGGCTCACTGAATGTGGAGGCTTGTCGGCGCCAGCTAGTCAGCGGCGCCGACGCGCTGGCGCGTACGTGCGCGTATATAGCTCAGCGATGACGGCCGTCAGCACCGCGTGACTCGAAACTGTAACTTTCGATTTTTTTTACGAAAATGGTCTCAAACGATTAGGTTCGACTTCCCAATGAAGAATTCGAGGTCAAATTTGATTCTGTCCGGCCGGCCGTCCGGCCGTTGTCACGATAACTTGAGTACGGAAATAGCTAGCCTCTTGAAATTTTCAGGGTAGGTGGCGCATCTTAATACGACGGACAAGTTCGTTAATGGACATAATCGGCCCAATATTTCCGAGTAATAATTTTGTTCTCAACCAATATAGATCTGATCGAATTGAAACTTGGTGAATAGTTGTAGAATATAAACCTTAGCACGTTTGTGAAATTTTGTGAGAATCGTTTCTCTAGAATATTATTAAAAAATTGGTTCAAGCACTGACGTGAAGTCAGGAGCTTTTGCGCGTATGTTCTATTGTCCATACTCCTGTAATGAACACTCTTCTTAATCGAATTTACCATGATGAATTCTATTGTCTATTCTCCTGTATTGGACACTCTTCTCAATCGAATTCACCATGATGATTTTTATTGTCTATTCTCCTGTATTGGAGACTCTTCTTAATCGAATTTACCAAGATGAATTCTATTGTCCATTCTGGACAATAGAATTCATCTTGGTAAATTCGATTAAGAAGAGTCTCCAATACAGGAGAATGGACAATAGAATTCATCATGGTGAATTCGATTGAGAAGAGTGTCCAATACAGGAGAATAGACAATAGAATTCATCATGGTAAATTCGATTAAGAAGAGTGTTCATTACAGGAGTATGGACAATAGAACATACGCGCAAAAGCTCCTGACTTCACGTCAGTGCTTGAACCAATTTTTTTTTTATTTATAATATCATTTAAATTAATATTGTAGGACGTTACTTTAAAAGTTCTAAGCTATACTGACTTACAGCTAAAATATTATAAAGAAAAGAAGCAATTGGATAGTCTAACTATCATTTTAATAAAATGATGCATTTTTATTGTTCAAATAAAGATATTTTGTTAACATACAAGAATTTCTTCATTCAATGGTATTTCAAAGATCTAATTACAGTTTTAAATATAAAATAAGTGTCCAATACAGGAGAATGGACAACATAATTTACCATGGTAAATTCGATTAAGGGTGTCCAATACAGAAAAATGGAAAATAGAACATACGCGCAAAAGCTATCTATCATTTTCTTCAAGTTTCACGCCCCAAAAAGGCCTAAATCGTCAGTTTCGCTTTCGAAAATTTCCGACCCCGTCTCTCGAATTAATTCTGACGTTTCTCGGATTGACTTTTTGAATGGAAAATCGTCGGACTCAAAACCTCCGAAACTTGTATCGAATTATTATATTTAGGCTCAACCTAGAAGAACGAAATTTGGGAAAAACACAAATCGATTCGTCTTCTTCGACTGGACGGCAAAAGTCCGGGTCGAGCAATCGTTTCTTCGGAGCCTTACGCTACACCAAATCGGTACTACTGAACTCGCACAAGAATGCTCGAATCTCCAACAATATTTAACCGATCATATTAAAACTTGAAACTTGGCAGTAGAGTTTGGTTATGAAGGCTCTTGCAAAATTTCATGAATTTCAAACGAATAGTTACTGATATATAGAATTTTTTTTTTTAATTTTTAATGATTTATTAAAAATTTTCTACAAATGCTATCCTCACCAAATTTTGCAAACATTTTCGCGTTGCCATTCTACAACTAATAACAATGTTTGAATTCCATCGGTTCAGTATTTTTCGAGTTAATGAGGAACAAAAAACCACCAAATTTCAGAAAATTTCAGATTGCTATAACTCTATAACCGTTTGGTCGATTATGCTCATAAACAAACTGAAATGTCGCGTTCTGGTGCACATCCTAACCTGAAAATTTCAAGCCGCTATCTCATTCCGTTCGCAAGTTATCGTGACAACAAAAATATTTTTTAATAATTTTTTTAAAATTTTCTAGCCATACGATTTGCACTAAATTTCACGAACGTGCTTAGGGTCATATTCTACAACTACCCACCAAGTTTCAATTTGATCGGATTCATATTGGTTGAAAACAAAATTATTACTCGGAAACCACTGGGCCGATTATGCCCATTAACGAACTTGTCCGTCGTATTGGGATGCGCCACCTACCCTGAAAATTTCAAGTCGCTAGCTCTTTTCGTTCTCAAGTTATCGTGGCAACGGCCGGCCGGCCGGCCGGCCGGCCGGACGGCCGGCCGGACAGAATCAAATTTGACCTCGAATTCTTCATTGGGGAGTCGAACTTAATCGTTTGAGACCATTTTTTTCAAAAAATTCGAAAGTTACAGACATTTGGGCAAAACTATAACGCGTATGTTCCCCAGAACATACGCGCAAAAATGATTAAAAAATATTGAGAACCGGAAGAGATAGTGGCTTGAAGATTTCAGGTTAGGTTGTGCATCTGAGTGTGACATTCGAGTTTATTTATGAGCATTATCGGCCAAACGGATTTAGAGTTATAGCCATCTGAAATTTGGTTGTTATTTGTTCCTTTTAACTCGAAAAAAAATACTAAACTGATTGAATTCAAGCATGGTTATTAGTTGTAGAATTCCAACGCGAAAATTCGTGAGGATAGTATTTGTAGAAATTTTTTAAAAAATCATTGAAAATTGAAAAAAAAAATTCTATATATATCAGTAAATATTGGTCTGAAATTGCTGAAATTTTTCAAGAGCCTTTATAACCTAACTCTACTACCAAGTTCCAAGTTTTAACACGATCGGTTAAATATTGTTGGAGATTCGACCAGCCTTGTGTAAGTTCAGTAGATGCGTGACCGTTGCCTCGATAACTTTCGAACGAAAGGAGATAGGGACTTGCAATTTTCAGGGTAGGTTGCGTATCCGAATGGGAGAGTTGAGTTCGTTTTTGGGCATAATCGGTCTAACGGTTTCCGAGTTAGACTCACCTGGAATATGATTTCCTTGATAACTCAAAAAATAAATATTCGATTGAACTGAGGCTTGGTAACTAGTAGTAGAATAAACAAGCACTGACGTGAAGTCAGAAGCTTTTGCGCGTATGTTCTATTGTCCATTCTTCTGTATTGGACACCCTTAATCGAATTTACCATGGTTAATTATGTTGTCCATTCTCCTGTATTGGACACTTTATTCGAATTTACCATGGTCAATTCGAATTAAGTGTCCAATACAGGAGAATGGACAACTTAATTAACCATGGTAAATTCGATTAAGGGTGTCCAATACAGAAGAATGGACAATAGAACATACGCGCAAAAGCTTCTGACTTATTTTTTTTTTATTTATAATATCATTTAAATTAATATTGTAGGACGTTACTTTAAAATTTCTAAGCTATACTGACTTACAGCTAAAATATTATAAAGAAAAGAAGCAATTGGATAGTCTAACTATCATTTTAATAAAATGATGCATTTTTATTGTTCAAATAAAGATATTTTGTTAACTTACAAGAATTTCTTCATTCAATGGTATTTCAAAGATCTAATTACAGTTTTAAATATAAAATAAGTGTCCAATACAGGAGAATGGACAACATAATTTACCATGGTAAATTCGATTAAGGGTGTCCAATACAGAAGAATGGAAAATAGAACATACGCGCAAAAGCTATCTATCATTTTCTTCAAGTTTCACGCCCCAAAAAGGCCTAAATCGTCAGTTTCGCTTTCGAAAATTTCGGACCTCGTCTCTCGAATTAATTCTGACGTTTCTCGGATTGACTTTTTGAATGGAAAATCGTCGGACTCAAAACCTCCGAAACTTGTATCGAATTAGTATATTTAGGCTCAACCTAGAAGAACGAAATTTGGGAAAAACACAAATCGATTCGTCTTCTTCGATTCGACGGCAAAACTCGAGCGATCGTTTCTTCGGAGCCTTACGCTACACCAAATCGGTACTACTGAACTCGCACAAGAATGCTCGAATCTCCAACAATATTTAACCGATCATATTAAAACTTGAAACTTGGCAGTAGAGTTAGGTTATGAAGGCTCTTGCAAAATTTCATGAATTTCAAACGAATAGTTACTGATATATAGAATTTTTTTTTTAAATTTTTAATGATTTATTAAAAATTTTCTACAAATGCTATCCTCACCAAATTTTGCAAACATTTTTGCGTTGCCATTCTACATTTAATAACAATGTTTGAATTCCATCGGTTCAGTATTTTTCGAGTTAATGAGGAACAAAAAACCACCAAATTTCAGAAAATTTCAGATTGCTATAACTCTATAACCGTTTGGTCGATTATGCTCATAAACAAACTGAAATGTCGCGTTCTGGTGCACATCCTAATCTGAAAATTTCAAGCCGCTATCTCATTCCGTTCGCAAGTTATCGTGACAACAAAAATATTTTTTAATAATTTTTTTTAAATTTTCTAGCCATACGATTCGCACAAAATTTCACAAACGTGCTTAGGGTCATATTCTACAACTACCCACCAAGTTTCAATTTGATCGGATTCATATTCGTTGAAAACAAAATTATTACTCGGAAACCACTAGGCCGATTATGCCCATTAACGAACTTGTCCGTCGTATTGGGATGCGCCACCTACCCTGAAAATTTCAAGTCGCTAGCTCTTTTCGTTCTGAAGTTATCGTGGCAACGGCCGGCCGGACAGAATCAAATTTGACCTCGAATTCTTCATTGGGGAGTCGAACTTAATCGTTTGAGACCATTTTTTTCAAAAAATTCGAAAGTTACAGACATTTGGGCAAAACTATAACGCGATGTTCCCCAGAACATACGCGCAAAAACAACATAAAGACGTGTTCAAAATTTTATAAGAACCGTACCCCTAGAAAATTTGAAAAAAATGACGGAAATAAAATTTTAAGAACCGTACCCCTAGAAAATTTCAAAACAATCACGAACAAAAAATGGTTCAAGCACTGACGTGAAGTCAGAAGCTTTTGCGCGTATGTTCTATTGTCCATTCTTCTGTATTGGACACCCTTTATCGAATTTACCATGGTAAATTATGTTGTCCATTCTCCTGTATTGGACACTTAATTCGAATTTACCATGGTAAATTCGAATTAAGAGAGTCAGAAGCTTTTGCGCGTATATTCTGTTGTCCATTCTTCTGTATTGGACACCCTTAACCGAATTTACCATGGTAAATTATGTTGTCCATTCTCCTGTATTGAACACTTAATTCGAATTTACCATGGTAAATTCGAATTAAGGGTGTCCAATACAGAAGAATGGACAATAGAACATACCCCCAAAAGCTCATGACTTCACGTCAGTGCCGGAAACAATTTTTGAATTACCGTTCTGAGTCAAAATAAGACTGGATCAATATTTGATTGACATTGCCAATTATTAACGGGAATTGAAATCCTATCGTTTTCAATATTGAGAGTTTCTTATTGCTATTTTTCGAACCATATAATCACCATCACCAACAGTAATTTTTTTTCTGTTTCTGACCATAGACGGAACGAAATCTAAATCAATAGATGTATTTGAAATATTCAGGAATGATTGACTATTATTATACCTGGGTAATAATAAATACATTATGAAGATAGTAGATGGAGATAACTTTGAACTGATTAATTGAACAATATTTCATAGATAGCATTAGAAGCCGTAATAAATGATGGTTTTATTCAATGTTTATCCATTCGTCTCAAGCAATCTCCGCAAAGGCTTTCATCATTATTGAATTGACCCCATGATCTGAGTAATGAAGTACATTACCCTTAAATGACTGAAATGTCATCATGTAGAACGCCATTGGAATGTCGATCCACTTTAGTTTATTACATCATTATGTACCTAAGTAATTCAGACAGGCGTACAGATTTTCTTGTATTACAATTTTATTCCTTATCAGTTATATTTTTGCGCTCTAGTTCCTCGGAACTGAGTGCTTATCAATTTTCCCAAATGTCTGTAATTTTCGAATTTTTGGCTGAAAATGGTCTCAAACGATTTGGTTCGACTCACTGATCAAGAATCCGAGGTCGAAATCGATTCTGTCCGGCCGGCCGGCCGTAGGCACGATAACTCTCGAACAAAAGGAGTTAGAGGATTGAAATTTGCGAGGTGGGTTTAAGGCGTAAATATCTCGGACAAGTTCGTTAATGGGAAAAATCCATCAAGCGGTTTCGGAGTTATGGCCGATTTTAGTAAAACACATTTTCCATGAATATTTCCGAAACCGATCACTCGATCTATCTGAAATTTAGCATCAAATTGTAGAATCATGACCTTTATACGCATGTGAAGTTTTGTATTGACCAGGTTACCGCAAAGTGTCAAAAAAAACTTTTCAAATTTTCAAAATTTTTTTTCTACAATAACTCTCGAACGGAATGAGCTAGGCAGTTGAAATTTTCAGAGTAGGTTAGGGAGATTAATATCTCGGTTAGATTCGTTATTGGGCAAAATAGGCCAGATGGTTTCGGAGTAGGTAACGAAAAAAAAATAATTTTTTTTTAACAACAAATTTCAAATTCAATTTTTATTTAAGCTGCAGTTTCACCATTGAAATCAATCGATATCATTTTCAACTCCAACAAGGTAATACTTTCGGAGATATGATTTTTCTAAATTTCAATAATGAATCGTACTTCTATGCTTTCACAGAATGCTATAATTATTTTATCTAAGCTTTATTATATCATCTGTGTTCATACTCGTATATTTCATCCTGTTCTATAAGAGAGAGTCAAATTCATTTCAGCTATTTTAATTTGATTTCTTCCATAGTGCAGTTCTCATTCTCAGATTGCTCATTTAATCTTGATAAATAAACTATTATTTGAATTGAATTTCCTTTATGATGCAGTTCTATCATAAGAATACATTGATATAATTCCCAACTCTGAGAAACCAATACTTTCGGAGATATAATTTGTCTGTTTGAACTAGAGCGCCAGAAAGCTCCTGTCCACAGGGCTTGAACCAATTTTTTTTTTCCTACGAGCGTGCGCAGGTAACACTTCTCCGCGTGCGGAAAAAATATTTTGCGGAACGGAAATGTCAAACTGTTGTTAGAGGAAATTTTCATGAATATTTCAGAAACGGTTTTTTATTTTATTCAATGTGAGACTCTTGCAAGTGTATAAAACTCCACTTTTCAATTATTATTCCCGATATTTGCATTACAGCTTGAACAAATAAATATTCAGTAATAATATCACAAGAGCATAGACAATATTCGATTATACAACGGCTCACGAGACGTAATTCGCGAAACATCAAGTCAGCGCAGCTTCTCAAGCTTAATGAATGAGAACATTACTTGAACTTTGGCGCTCTTGTTCCGGAACATATTGTTTATCAATTTGCCCAAATGTCTGTAATTTTTGAAGTTTTGGCTGAACATGGTCTTAAACGATTTGGTTCGACTCACTGATGATCAAGAATCCATGGTCAAAATCGATTCTGTCCGGCCGTCCGTCCGGCCGTTAACACAATCACTCTCGAACGGAATGAGCTAGACAGTTGAAATTCTAAAAGTAGGTTTGGGAGATAAATATTTCGGTTAGTTTCGTTATTTGGCAAAATCGGCTGGGTGATGGTTTCGGAGTAACAAAGAAAAAAATGTTTTTACATTACAAATTTTAGACCAATTTTGTTAAGATGCAGTTTTATCATAAGAATCCATCTATATAAATCTCAGATTTAACAAACTAATACTTCCGGAGATATGATTTTTCAAAATTTCAAAAATTATTTTCTTTATGATTTCATAGAACAGTCTAATTATAATTTGCTGATGTATGTAAATCCAACATGAGATGATTCATAGACCTATGATTTGAATTTAATTACGAAAATTCTTGAAAACTGACGCACAGAAGCCAAATTGGAAAAGTGGGAAAGCCCAGTGGACAGGAGCTTTGGCGATCTTGCTCGAACTTTGACAAACCATAACTCCGAAAGTATTGGTTTTTCAGATTTGGGAATTATATCAATAGATTCTTATTTAATTTATTTTATTATATGATGAAGTTCTATCATAAGAATCCATTGATATAATTCCCAACTCTGAGAAAACACTTTTGAGATATGATTTGTCAAAGTTTGAACAAGAGCGCCAAAGCTCCTGTCCACAGGGCTTTCCCACATTTTATTTCATTTTAATTTTTGGTTTCTTCTTGTTATTATAAGACGCTCAAAGAACAAATATTGTTCCTAACACGTGTGCAAAGTGACTTTTTCGAAAGCAAATGCAGCGTTTATGACTGAAAAAACGATACCTTGGAGTACTGCAAGGATCTCTATTCGATTTTCATATCGTAATGGTTGGGGCATATGTTTTCATGGAAATCTTAAGGGGTTGACATACTCCCGCGTAGATGGTGTTTGCGATTTCTACATCACTCCTAACGCTCCTACGCGAAGGCAGATAAGGAACCTAGGTTAATTGAAGATCTGAGCTACAGGTTGCTGAGAATGGACCAATTAGTCCAAAGCACGTGTCCGGCTTTGCTCTGACATGTGGATGATGCCTTTTGTAGGTATTGCGAGTTGTGTAAATTATGCACCCAGTTTAAGTTGCAACAACCCAATCTACGATGTTCAATAATTGCAGATTGCTCAATTAGTCATGGTATTTAAATATCGGAAATATGAAATTAGTGCGTTACTTTTTACACTCTGTATTATGAACAAGATGCATAGAATAACAAGGTGTCGACACTCCCTGCTAATTACTGTTAAAATTTTCGGCCGAAACACGGACCTAGAATTGCCAAATCACGTACTTACTCTATGTAACTACTTCACTTTATTGACGATGGTGCCGCTAGAGTCAAAGATTCTGACAAGCGAATAAATGAAAACTGACAAGCGACAAAGTTCACTTTCCACCCTTGCTAGTTTTTGAATCCAAATTAAAAGAATAATAAATAATGAAACGGTTTATAGAAAAATCAATTCACTTTTTGATTAATCAGACATCTGTTCGGACATTATATGTGAACCCCATTTGTTTGGAACAGAAATTTCATCTTGCCAAGACATAATGAGGTCAAATAATAAGGAATTTATCAGTAAAGGAGTTTCTTTGGAACATTTTGAATGGAACTGTAAATGAAGAAATCTGTGAAATAATTATTTTTCCATTACAAAAGATCACATCCAATGTCATTAGATATAAGCATTTAATTTATGCATTTTGAAATACATTGATAAATAAATAAATAAACTTTATTGATCCTTTTGGACATTATAAAAATGTATAGGATAAGTCATATAGAATTACATACATAAGCAAAGAACTACAATTAAAAAAAAAATAATAAACAACAAATTCAACAAATTGAGTTCTTAAGGAACTCCTCAATACTGTAATAACATCTCTTGAGCAATATCAATTTGACCTCTCTCTTGAAAGACCTTTCATTCATCGATTTCAATCTACTGGGCAACCGGTTATACAATGTAATACCTTTATAACTTGGTGAGGACTCATATTTAGCTGTGTGATGCCGGGGAAAGGCAATAGTGTCATTGTTTCGTGTACCGTACTCATGAAAGTCAGAACATTTTTTGAAGTTTCTCACGTTCAAATGGACGTAAACAAGGCTATTGAGAATGAAGATACATGGGAAGGGAAGAATTTTAAACTCGCAGAAGATCGGATGACATGAAACACGTGGACGAAGTCTGAAAATGAGGCGTATGATGCGTTTTTGGGAAATAAACACCCGATTCGACCCTACCGAGGAGCCCCAGAGAACTACGTTGTAACTTAAATGGCAATAAGCCATGCTGTAGTAAATAGTCAGCAGCTCCTCAACAGGGAGACAACTCCTGAGACGTGATAGGGCATATTAAGCACTGTTTAGCTTACCACAAACATGATCAGTGTGTATATACCACCTTAGATTACCGTCCACATATAGGCCCAGAAACCTCACGTCGTCTCTCGCCTCCAAAACCCCCTGTTTGTATTCAATGATGAGAGGTTCGCTTGGTTTATCTTGATTCTGAAACCTGACTATCACCGACTTAGTCAAATTGAGTATAAGTGCATTTTTGTGACACCAATCAGTAAAACACTGTACTGTAGCCTCGCATAGCAACTTCAATTCCTGCAGACTTTTCGCTTTGATAGCGATAGAGGTATCATCAGCAAACATCACCAGCATATTGGCTACCACATATGCAGGCAGATCATTGATGAACAATACAAATAGAAGTGGGCCCAGAGCAGACCCTTGAGCGACACCCAGGCTGTTTGTGTGTTCGTCAGATGTAGCGTCTTTCAATCCCACATAAATTCTGCGTTCAGATAAAAAACTCCTGACCCAATCCAGAAACACGCCCCTGAATCCCATTTGGTACATCTTATCCAGAATGAACCCATGTTGAAGAGTGTCGAACGCCCTCGAAAGATCAAAAAACACACCCGCCACGTACTCACCGCCGTCAAGGCTCTTGTAGACGAATTCGAAAAATTCACAACTGGCCGATTGGGTTGACCTACCATGTCTGAAGCCGTGTTGTTGATTGGATAGTATAGAGTACTTTGTCAAATAATTGTACATGCGATTGTATATTATTCTTTCAAAAATCTTGGACAATTGACATAAGATGGAGATAGGTCGATAATTAGTTATATCCTGGCTGCCACCTTTTTTGTGGACAGGTATAATCCTTTCCAATTTGAGGACAGATGGAAAATGACAAGAGGACACTGATTCATTCAGTAAATGAGCAATGGGTTCAGAAATCAAAGGAGCCAAGAGTTTGAGGGCTCTGGCAGATATCATATCAGGTCCTGGACTACTACCATTCTTCAGTCCGCAAATGGTAGATGAAACTTCCTGTGCAGTAGTAGGAAAGAAAAAGAAATTACTATTCAGGGAAGTCTGCAAGGTGCATGATCCGGAAAGGGATACGCCAAAATGTGCAAGTACAGAGACAGCGTTAATTTCGGTGAAATATTTAGCAAAGGCCTCTGAAACCTTCTGTGGACACGAAATGGTTTCATTATCAACCCGAAGAGTGATGTTATTCTCGGATTTGACTCTAGTATTTAATTCTTTATTAACTAATTTCCAAACTGTTTTGCAAACATTATCAGAATTATGTATAATTTTTTTGTTGTAATATCTTACGATATCTTACGATATCATATTATTATTCAAATGTATCCATTACCATTATTATGTAAGCCTCATTTAAATTGAGCATTTTACTTATTATTTTCGATGTATAATTTGAAACTTCATCTAAACATTCTCATGTATGCAGCATTTGTTCAATCACCCAAAATACCCTTTGACAACTTTTTATGTTCTCAGCAACTATATTACAAAATATATTTGATTCGATAGTTATTAATCAGAACCAAGTACTGGTGAAATAAGGAAAAATGATTCATTAAATTGATAAACTAACCAAATAGAGGGTAGTCTACTAGGTTTCAATCTTTTATTCAATATATATTCGCTAGAAAATAATTTGAACAAATGTTCTAATTTTCAATACCCTACCTCTACCACAAGCCAGTTGCCATTCTTGTCGTGTAACAATATCCTTGAAACAAATAATATTATAGTATAAGAGCGCCAAAAAAAATTACGCTTCAGGAAAGCTATTCAACTTTGAAAAAATCACACTGTGTGGTTGCTCTGAACTTTGTTCTCTGCTAGTCCTTTCATCGTTGACAAATAATATTGTTAGTTTTCATAACATGTCATTTCATTCCTTCTCAATATATAACTGAATTGTATAATGAATATAATTATTAATTAATAGAGTTATACCTTAATGTTTCAACTGTTATAACAGTTTATGTTCATCAACCGGCAAGATTATAGTAAATCAACAAGTCTTAGCTTTCTCCTATGTTGATTTATTAACAATAATTAACGGTATCAGCTATCTTTCAATATTATTAATATTATAATTAATACCTATCTTGATACTAGAAATCCGCCCATGATGCGGTAAGAATAAACAATTGTTAAAAAAAACTATATTCGCATAAAAACGAGGTATTATCGGAATGAAAATAGTATTTGATTCAAATGGTACTGGATACCGTTCAGAGTTCACACAACAAACATTTGGCTTACTTTCGGCCCGGAAAGTCCTTGTTTTCCGGGCCGAAAGTAAGCCAAATGTTTGTTGTGTGAACTCTGAACGGTATCCAGAACCATTTTAATCAAATACTATTTTAATTCTGAACAAAATACTTAAAATACTAAATTTCAGCAAACGGTACGACTTTCCACAAGAAACTGGAATAAACAAAGATTCAAATTTAATTTGACATGTCGATAATTTTTTCATAAAATTTCTACTGCTGGCATCTATCGGCGAAAACTGAAGTAGAACAAAATCCTTGTATTTTGACAGTATTTGGGACGCAATTCGGCCGAAAATATTATTATGTTAAAGAGTGTCTTCACCATGTATTCGATCCATGCATCTATATTATGAAACTCAAGCCATTTGATTTTCTTTAATAATTCCTTATATTTGAATAATATTTTTTGGTGCTTCTCAATTGACCACATGTTCCCAACTAGAATGTGTCTGCAGATAAATTCCTCAACATTGCGGTTTTAACGGGAATGTCATCAATCCCGCAGTTCACTCGGAAGAGATCGTCCAAGTCTCCCTTCCTACTTTTTCAGCGTATATAAGGGATAAGATACGGCAGATTGCATTGTCTCTCCACTCAACGCTAAGTGGGTGATTTGTTCCAGGATTTGTGGATCTTAAAGGACTAAACAAGTTTTTATTGCTGCCGTTCTTGCTTTGTCCAGACTTGGAATTATTTATAGATTCTATCTTTGTAGGCGGAAAAGACGTTGAATTTCAGCAACTCAGGGATGTTGAAAATTGCGACTCGAGTATTGTAAGAATGTATTAGCTTAAATTTATGTTTTAATATTGAGTCAAACTATTAAGGGTGAATGTGGGATAGTTGCTGCCTTTTTGAAATGGGCGATTGAAATACAGAAGATAGGCATTTGATTCTGTTATACTGTAATGTTAGTTTGTATACTTATCAATGAACGAAATAATCAAGATAATTCCATATTAATGGTTTTTTCGTCAGTTATAAACAAAATAAAAGCCCTATAGATGGTAATAGATGCCTGCTGTGTGGGTTATATGCTTTATTTGTGGGTTAGGGGGAACCGGAGGAATGGTGGCCTTCAGGGCAATAATAGGGGCCATCCGGAATATCACGGTTTAATTTTATTTCACATCAGGTTCACAGTTGCGCTATCTTCTTATCTGTAGCTCAAGTAGTTAACCAAGAACAGGCCGGCCATTCCTTAAGTTGTAGGGTTCACCAAGACAATTCATTTTTGATGTCTCAATATGTAATAATCGTTTGAAGTAACAGGTTCGAAAATCAGATTAACGTTTTCATTTTCCGGAATCTTTCTGTTGTGTATTCTTTCATTATTAGTAGACTTCGAAAAAAACAAACGTAAGAAGCAAGTTGTTTAGTTTTAGTATTTCTTTACTATTGTTATTACAACATGTGTGTTTTGGGGTAATCGTGGCTAGTCGCTGTGGGATAATGGCAGCCGGCCACCATCGCCCCATCAGTACTGAAAAAATTTATATTTCATTGGAAAATTAGAGAGTCATTGATTCAAACATGTTGAAGGATACTTTTAGATAGTTTTTGTGAGGAAAATGAAATTTTGTGAGGATCATACCACTAGAAACTTATAAAAAAATTACGAAAAATATTATATTTCACACGATAACTTGAGAACGGAAAGGGATAGCGACTTACTATTTTTAGGGTAGGTTGCGCACCCGAATCGAGATTTAAGTTCGTTAATTGGCATAATCAGCCAAATGCTTTTCGAATCATACTCATCTGAAATTTTGTTGTTAAATCCTCTGTTACTCAAAATATACCAATCTAATCAAATTAAAACTCGGTTATTACTTGTAGAATGTCAAGCCACTAATTTTCGCGGAATTTCGTGAATATCGTATCCCGGAGTTACTTGAGGCGTAAGGTTTTTCATATTTTAATTCCAATAGAATAAGTATTATTATGTGAGAATTAATAATTCTGTGATCATAGACGGTTCTCTCGTTATACTAAAGTATTTCATTAAAATAGTATACAATGTATTTATATATTATAAAACGGTTTATATCGATGGAAAATTCGTATTAGCGTATCCAATAGAGGTGCGTAGAAAATAGAACATACGCGCAAAAGTTCCTGACTTCACGTCAGTGCTTGAACCAATTTTTTGGCGCTCTTATTCCTCGGAACAGAGTGCTTATCAATTTGCCAAATGTCTGTAATTTTCGAATTTTTGGGTGAAAATGGTCTTAAACGATTTGGTTCGACTCACTGATCAAGAATCCATGGTCAATATCGATTCTGTCTGGCCGTCCGTAGGGCCTTCAACATGCTTAATCTCGAACTGAATGAGCTAGACAGTTGAAATTTTCAGAGTTGTTTAGGAGATAAATATCTCGGTTAAGTTCGTTATTGGGCAAAATATGGGTGGTTTCGGAGTAACAAAAAATTTTTGTTTTTAAATAACAAATTTTAGTTTTTTTTTAGGATGCAGTTTTATCATAAGAGTCCATTGATATCCTTCTCAACTCTAACAAACTAATTCTTTCGGAGATATGATTTTTCAAAATTTAAATATTTAATAGAATACTCTCTAATTATAATTTGCTGCTGTATGTAAATCCAACTAGAGATGATCTGCATCTTGAATTTATTTACGAAAATTCTTGATACTGACGCACAGAAGCTAAATTGAAAAAGTGGGAAAGCCCTGTGAACAGGAGTTTCGGCGCTCTTGTTCAAACTTTGACAAATCATAACTCAGAAAGTATTGATTTTTCAGAGTTGGGAAGGATATCAATGAATTCTTGTTTAATTTATTTATTTCATGATGCAGTTCTATCATAAGAATCCATTGATATAATTCACAACACTCAGAAACCACTTTTTGGGATATGATTTGTCAAAGTTTGAACAAGAGCGTCAAAGCTCCTCTCCACAGGGCTTTCCCACATTTTTTTATCTCAACATTGATTTTTGATATTGAAAAAATTGATGCCTTCAGAAGAGCTACATTTATGATTTAAGTAGGTAACTGTTTGATGTAAAAAAAATTATGAACAAGAATATCCAACCGCCCCTAGCTTATTTCCACTGATCTATCAATATTCCATCGTAATCGTATGAGATCATGATCTATATCCAAACATAATTCGAATTCTCGTCGTAATCCAGGAATTCAAATGTCATCAGTTGGAGCGTACAGTCCCTGCACCACATCTCTATTATATTCTCCTTGGCATAAAACAGATCCGGATAGAACATCTGTATATTACTCAACTTCTTTTTCAATTTGAGCAGAGCCGATCTTCCTTTTGACATATCCAATACGACTTTTCTCTTAATTTCCGAATGCTTGATTTCGGACGTAATCCAATTTTCCTTGATTCGGTCTGGATGCGGCCGATTTTCGATCAAAGGTGGCAGAGAATGATGGCTCAAGGAGTTTGTAATTGCTTTTTTGAATACTCCCACTTGAAGTTCTTTTATGGGACAGCACAAGTCTAACAATTTGCTCTCCTTCCGACAGAACTGACAGTGCTCGAGGGTATCGAAATCTGAAAGGAAAAACGGAAATGGATTATAAAAAAGATTTGAGGATAAAAATAAATTGTTAATTCGATGTTAAGAGCTCAGTAAATGATTTGAAATATTGTAAGGTGAATCTTTACTTTAAAATGAAGTGAGATTTATACGTCCATTTTTTGGTAGATGCAGTTTTGCAAGGCGAATTGATGTCTGTCAAGCTACCCTTTAGGAAAGTTTTAATTCAGAAGAAATTAATTTTTGAAATATTCATTTTCATACAAACATAAATGATTGTTTATTTATCTGATTGCCTGAATTTTGACATAATAGCTGATTTTATTCAATGAAAATTCGAAATAATCATGTTTTGCTTGCATGTTCTGGGGTACAGCGTGCTATCATTTTACCCAAATGTCTGTAATGTTCAAAGTTTTTGCCGAATATGGTCTCAAACAATTAGGTTCGACTCACTGATGAACTGGTTGTCAAATTTGATTCAATTCACCCGGCCGGCCATTGCCTCTATAACTCGAACGAAAAGAGCGACTTGAAATTTTCAGGTTAGGTGGCACGTTCAAATGCGTCCAAAGTTCGTAAATAGGCATAATCAGCCCAACGGTTTCCGAGTTCAAATTTTCTTTTCAACCAATACAGACCCGATCAAATTGAAACTCGGTAACTAGTTGTAGAAAAGCGACATAAAGACGTATGTGAAATTTTGTGAGGATCTTGTCACCAGAAATTTTTTTAAAAAATATTAAAAAATATTATTTATCTCACGATATATAACTTTAGAATAGAAATAGAGAGCGACTTGCAGTTTTCTGGGTAGGTTGTGCATTCGAATGCGACATTGGAGATTGTTAATAGGCATAATTGGCCAAACGGTTTTGGAGTTATACCTATCTGAAAAATTTTTGTTATACACTCATTAATTCAAAAAATACGAAACCAATCCAATTCAAACATGGCAGTTAGTTGTAGAATGCCGACGTGCAAATGTTTGCGAAAATTTGTGAGGATCGTATCTATCTCTAAAAAATTACAAAGAAAACATTGAAAAAAATTCTAAATATCAGAAACAATTCTTGCGACATCGATGAAATTTTGCGACAAACTTCAAAACTTAACTATATACAGCCAACTCCCAAATTTGAACACGATCGAATCTACATTGTTGGAGATTCGAGCAGCCTTGGGTGAGTTCAGCAGCAGAATGGTTGACCGTTGCCACGATAACTTTGGACGGAAAGAGAAGAGTGACTTGCAAGTTTTTGTAACCACCACTAAAGCAAATGGTAGGAGGTGATGTACTAATAATAAATTAGCTTCCAAAGCTGCGATCTTTTACCTTTAATTTGGTGTATCGTTGACACTTGGGGCTCAAGCGGTTGTAAAGATATTGTTAAAAGAATCTTCTCTGCCGTTAAGGACTATAGTCTCTATATTTTCAAGATATTAAGACATGCACATGGTGTTCCAATAAAGGCTAGTCATCTCACAACTTCCAACTTTTCAATGTGATACCCTGTATACTTTGTCATTTTTGAATTCTACGACAAATTTTAACGCAAGTTTGTGAGGAGAACTTTTTTTATTTAAGCAGTCCTTGCTGATATATTTTTTAGGCAAATATGCGCTTTTTCAAGTCTTGTAAAAATAACAAAATATCTGAAAATATCAAAAAGGGCTGCTTAAATAAAATAAATAAACAAGCCCTGTGGACAGGAGCTTTCTGGCGCTCTAGTTCAAACAGACAAATTATATATCCAAAAGTATTGGTTTCTCAGAGTTGAGAATTATATCAATGTATTCTTACTAACTTACCATTACCATTCCCATCATCATATGGATTGAAGTATGATATTAAATTAGAATTCTCATATTTATAGGATTGCTGGAATGAATTACAATGAGACAACGTCATGTCTTACGAAACTAATTTGACATTATAACAATTCATAGAATACCCCCAGAATAATTCTATCATTGTGTGAAAACGTAGAAATACGATTTACATTGAAATTTTGAAAAATCATATCCCCGAAAGTATTAGCTTGTTAGAGTTAAAAATAATATGAGTGGATTCTTATGGTAAAACTGCTTAGTGAAAAATAAATAATTTGGAATTTGTTACGTAAAAAAAAAATTTTTTTTTCGTTACTCCGAAACCTTCTGTCCGATTTTGCCCAATAACGAACTTAGCCGAGATGTTTATCCCCCAAACCTACTCTGAAAATTTCAACTGTCTAGCTCATTCCGTTCGAGAGTTATCGTGCCTACGGCCGGCCGGACGGCCGGACAGAATGAATTTCGACCACGGATTCTTGATCAGTGAGTCGAACCAAATCGTTTAAGACCATTTTCATCGAAATATTCGAAAATCACAGACATTTGGGCAAATTGATAAGCACTCAGTTCCGAGGAACTAGAGCGCCAAAAAGTTCTCCTCACAAACTTGCGTTGAAATTTGTCGTAGAATTCAAAAATGACAAAGTATACAGGGTATCACATTGGAATTTGTGAGATGACTAGCCTTATTTGGAACACCATTTATACTTCTTAATATCTTGAAAATATGGAGACTATGGTCCTTAACGACACTCGCAAGAGAAAAAATTTTAATATGTTAATGGGAAGCTGAAAAACGCTGATATGTATGTTGTGCTCTACACCGTTATCGAAAATGTTGTGTGTTCGTGACATTCTTTTGATAACCGCTTGAGTCCCCAAGTGTCAACTATACACTAAATGAAAGGTAAAGGATCGCAGTTTTGGAATCTAATTTATTATTAGTAAGTTTCCGTAGAAAAAAAAATTATTTTAAAAAGTATCGCCAGCCCTACCATTTGTTTTATTGGGGGTTGCAAAAACTTATTTCCCCAGGTTTTCAAAGTACTTAAGCTGCTTACTAAAACCGTCAAATTTCATTGCTCTGTCTCAACTGGTCTGTTAAATATTTGGCAAATAAGGAAGCTCACCCCTGGCTTAAACCATCCCTAACGACACTCGCGAGAGAACATTTCAAAATGGTAATGGGAAGCTGGAAAATACTGATCTGTATTTAGTGTTCTATCCCGTTATCGAAAATGTTGTGTGTTCGTGGCATTCATTTTATAACATCTTTGTAACCGCTCCAGCCATAAGCGTCAACGATACACCAAATGAAAGGTGAAAAAATTGGTTCAAGCCCTGTGGAAAGGAGCTTTTTGGCGCCCTTGTTCAAACAGAAAAATTATATCTCCGAAAGTATTGGTTTCTCAGAGTTGGGAATAACTCCGACTGGGGTTAGTTGTTGGGTGGATTGAGTAGCCCGGCAACTGCCTCTGCCGGTCCCAAGCCCAGATAAAGGAAGAGGGTCAATAGGTCAGGCTAGCAATCTGCCTAAGGTGAAAAACCAGAACGCTCATAGAACCGTTACTTTGCCTCGGAATAGGATGGATCTAACGATGACGACGCATGCAAGGAAAAGGATTCGAGATTGGAAGAAATTGGATATTTTGCGCTGCTGTACTTGGAACATAAAATCGCTCAGCGGACGGGAGCAGGAATTATTTATTGAGTTGAGAGACCAAAACATTGATATATGCGCACTACAGGAAACTAAAAGAAAAGGAAATGGTCAAAAGCTATTTGGTGATTACATGTTGGTGTACAGTGGGGTAAGCTGTGAACAACGTGCGAAGGAGGGTGTGGCAATCCCAATACACAGAAAATACAAGGACTGCCTGAAGAAATGCCAATACATTTCTTTGAGAATACTACTCATCAGATTACATACCGAAGCACAAGAATTGTACATAATATCTACGTATGCACCCGAAGACAACAGATCAAAGCAAGAGAGAGAAGAGTTTTATGACCAACTTCAAACCACGGTTGAGTCAATTCCACAATACAAGCCGATGCTATTGCTTGGAGATCTCAATGCTCGCATCGGCGTTGGGACTATACCTGGGATCAAGCAGCGCTTTAACGAGAATGTATTGAACAGCAACGGAGAACTTCTTATCAGTATGTGTGCAATTAATGAACTCAGAACTAATAACATACATCCTTCCCAAATATTGGACATACGAACCCTTAACTCTGCAAATATTGGTAGTGACCATAAGCTACTCTTCGGAAAAATCAGTATGAAGCTGAAACCAAATAAAAACACAAGTCCTATCAAATCAGAAGAGAGAATAAACGTAGAATCACTGTGGAGCGAATCTGTAAGGGACTTATACCAAAGGCGACTGAAGTGTAAAGTAGAGAATAATCCCTTAGATGACGGAGAAGACGTGGACAGCAGCTGGGAGAAACTGAAAGGAAACATCAACGAAGCAGCCATTGAAGCACTCAGAACAAGAAAAATGAAGCAAAGGAACAAACAACCCAATAAGACCCCCTGGTTCTGCGAGGAAGTTAAAGAACAATGCAAGAAGAAAAAGAAAGCCTATTTGAAGTACAAGTCGACCCAAGCCACAGAAGATCATCACGAATACAAGAGAGTCAGGAATACTACCAATAACTTAGTCAGACAAATAAAAAACAGACACTGGGAAGTTTTTCGAAAAAAATGGATAACGACTTCTATGGACTCCAGAAGCAGATATGGTGGCTGATCAGGAGCCAGAGAAGAGAAACACACGAATTGGTTGCTAGTAATCGTGTTGCGAAGGAAACTTGGGTGACTTATCTGAAAGATTTATATAAAAGGCAGCAAAGACGAAATGGCGAGCGAAATGGTCCCTTTCACAACACTCCCCAAATCATAACAGACGACAACATAGTTATCAGGAAGATGTGAAAGAAGCCTTAAAAAAACTTAGAAATAGAAAAAGTCCTGGGCTTGATGGTATTACGAATGAGCTGCTCAAATACGGAGGTGAAAGCATAACGGACCAACTGACGACTCTGATTAATAAGATTCTAAACTTCCATAGAATACCTGATGAATGGAGGATCAGCAAGACAATACTCCTCTTCAAAGAAGGCGACAAGGAATTACCATACAATTATAGAAGAATCAATCTTCTCTCTACCACACTCAAACTTATAACGAAAATCCTAACCAACAAAATTAATGAGCACATTTCCTTGAGAGACTAACAACAGGGGTTCCGATCGGGAAGATCATGCACCGACGCCGTGTTTGTCATTAGACAAATCACTGAAACATCGATCGAATATAACCGGCCAGCTTTCATGTGTTTCATAGATCTAGAGAAGGCATTCGATCACATTCAACTAGAAGATGTAATACACAATTTCACGATAAACAGATACCCTATAACATTGTAAAAACGATAGAAAATATATACAAGGCTAACAAGATCCAAGCAGAAATAAACGGCGAACTGACCGAGGAAATAGACGTAGACAATGGCATTCATCAAGGTGACTCCCTCAGCCCTCTTCTTTTCAACATCATCATGGACGAATTGATAAAGCAGGTGGTTAAACTAAAAGGGTATAAATTTGGTGGTAAGGAAATCAGAATACTATGCTATGCCGATGACGCAGTGTTGATTGCCGAAAGCGAGGATGATCCTCAGAGATTGCTACATCAGTTTAACGTAACAGCATTTCATATGGTAATATCATCATCAAAAACCAAATGCATGACCACATCGAAATATCCACTCAGATGCAAACTGGAAATTGATGGAAATATCGTAGAGTAGGAAATGAAGTTTAGATATCTCGGCGTAGAAATATCTGGGTATGGGGATGTCGAGGCCGAGGTGAAAGGACAAGCTATGAGAGCAGCACGAACAGCCGCATGTCTCAGCAATATCATTTGGAACAACAAACATATAGAAACTGAAGTGAAATCTAGGATCTATAAATCGGTGGTTAGACCCATCCTCACCTACACTGCGAAAACCAGACCAGAAACATCAAGAACAGCTCAAATATTGGACGCAACCGAGATGAGGGTGTTGCGCAAAATAACAGGTAAAACGCTCAGGGACTGCGTACGAAGCGAGAACATAAGAGGAATGTGTAAGGTTGATAACATCAATGATTGGGTTCTAAAGAGGAAGCAAGAATGGAACGAACATATCAACCGTATGGCCGAGGACAGACTAGTGAAGATATCTAGGGACAATTCACCGATTGGACGCAGGAGCGTCTGAAGGCCCCGAAAACGTTGGAGTGACAATCTCCCACTTGAATAGGCACAAGGCGAAGGAATGAAGAAGAACAAGCAAATTGCTTATTTATGAGAAGGGAGAAGAAGAAGAAGATTCCTATGATAGAACTGCATCATGAAAGAACTTAAATTTAAAAAAAGTGTCGTTTAAGAAAAGTGCTTCAAAAATTATCTTTGAAAAAAAAATAGCAATCTACGATGCTTCAATGCTTTAATGCTTCAAAAATTATCATTAAATTTATTTATCAAGATTAAATGAGCAATTTGCAATGATTCAACCTCGTGGAATGGGTTGTTACACTCCCTGCGTAGTTTTCACAACTCGAAATACCTAAGGAAAGTATCATCGAAATGTCTAGAGCAAGGCTGGAGACAATCATAGCCGATTGTCCATTTTATTTCTGATATTTGGGTAGGTAGTGGATTACGAAAAAATTATTTTATTATTTCGAAATATATTAATGAAATACTATCCTCTTTTTATAGTTTAAAATTTAATAGTTCATACTACCAAAACATTCTTTTGTGTATTATGAACCTTGACTCAAGAAAAAATGTTTGATACACAAATGTAGATCCATATTTCAGTATTTTTTTGGTAGCCTCATTATGAAAATACTGTATATAGGAACATGTCTCATTACTTAAGGAAGTAAAAGGTAATATTAACCTCAGTGGTCAACGAACAGTAATTTCTGTTGATGATTCCATTATGTTCTTCTTTCACAAATTCAAGTATCAAATATTTTCAAACTACGAATTGACAATCTCTAATAGCTAGAAAATATGACATTTATGAATAGTGAACGCAGACAGATTTTATGTTGACATTCTGTGAATACATAGAACTTACGATGTATTATTGAAACTTTGAAACATCATATCCCTGAAAGTATTAGCTTGTTAGAGTTGAAAATGATAACAATGGATTCTTATGTTGAAACTGCATCTTAAAAAAAATTGAATTCCAAAATTGTAATGTAAAAAAAAAATATTTTTTTCGTTACTCCGAAACTATTTAACCGATTTTGCCCAATAACGAACCTAATCGAGATATTTATCCCTCAAACCTACTTTGAAAATTTCAACTGTCTAGCCCATGCCGTTCGAGAGTTATCGTGTCAACGGCCGGCCGGACGACCGGACAGAATCGATTTCGACAACGGATTCTTGATTAGTGAGTCAAACCAAATCGTTCAAGACCATTTTCAGCCAAAAATTCGAAAATTACAGACATTTGGGCAAATTAATAAGCACTCTGTTCCGAGGAACAAGAGCGCCAAAAATTGCAGTTTTGGAATCTAATTTATTATTAGTACGTTACCGTTGAAACAAATCAGTTATTTCAAAAAGTACACCAATCCTGTACCATTTGATTTAGTGGGGGTTACAAAAACATATTTTACCAGGGTTTCAAATTACGCGAGCTGCTAACTCAAACCGTCAAATTTCATTGTTCTATCTCAACTGGTCTCTAAAATATTTGCAAAATAAGTAAACTCACCTCAACCATCCGCAGACTCGGAGGAAAGTTTAACAACAGGTGACACCTTAATGTTACCCTATCCCCTTCTTGCCCGTGTCTGTTAGGGGCCTCAGACCCTGTATAGCAGATTTCACCTAATAATATGGGAAATTCGAAAATTCATATGTGTGGAGGTTATCAATCGATTTTTCTCGCAAAACTGCATCTGAGAATATATCGACATTAGAATCTGAGATCGACTATAGAGAATAGATGAGTTTTTGCGCGTATGTTCTGGAACATCGCGTAATAGTTTTGCCCAAATGTGAAATTTAATTCTGTGGTGCCGTCCGTTGCCACGATAACTTGAGAACGGAAAGAGCTAGCGACTTGAAATTTTCAGGGTAGGTGGCGCATCCCAATACGACGGACAAGTTCGTTAATGGGTATAATCGGCCCAATGGTTTCCGAGTAATAATTTTGTTTTCGACCAAAATAAATCCGATCGAATTTAAACTTGGTGAATAGTTTGTAGAATATAGACCTGAGCACGTTTGTGAAATTTTGTGAGAATCGTATCGCTAGAAAATTATTAAAAAATACTTTTGTTGTCACGATAACCTGAGAATGGAAAGAGATAGCGGCTTGAAAATTTCAGGTTAGTTTGTGCACCTGAATGCGACATTTGAGTTTGTTTATGAGCATAATCGTGCAAACGGTTTTAGAGTTATAGCCATCTGAAATTTTCTGAAATTTGGTTGTTTTTTGTTCCTCATTAACTCGAAGAATACAAAACCGATTGAATTCAAACATGGTTATTAGTTGTAGAATGCCAACGCGAAAATTCTTGCAGAATTTCGTGAGGATGGTATAACTAGAAAATTAAAAAAAAATAATTAAAAATTATTGAAAAAAAAATTGGTTCAAGCACTGACGTGAAGTCAGAAGCTTTTGCGCGTATGTTCTATTGTCCATTCTTCTGTATTGGACACCCTTAATCGAATTTACCATGGTAAATTATGTTGTCCATTCTCCTGTATTGGACACTATTAATTCAAATTTACCATGGTAAATTCGATTAAGGGTGTCCAATACAGAAGAATGGACAATAGAACATACGCGCAAAAGCTTCTGACTTCACGTCAGTGCTTGAACCAATTTTTTTTTCGTGATTTTTTTTTAATTTTCTGGAGGCGCGGTTCTTAAACTTTTTTTTTCGTCATTTTTTTCAAATTTTCTAGGAGTACGGTTCTTACAGAATTTTAAACACGTCTTCGTGTTGATTTTCTACTACTAGTTACCAAGCTTCAATTCAATCGAATATTTATTATTTGAGTTATCAAGGAAACAATATTCCAGGTGGATATAACTCGGAAACCGTTAAACCGATTATGCCCAAAAACGAACTCAACTCTCCCTTTCAGATACGCAACCTACCCTGAAAATTGCAAGTCCCTATCTCCTTTGGTTCGAAAGTTATCGAGGCAACGGTCACCTATCTACTGAACTCACACAAGAATGCTCGAATCTCCAACAATATTCAACCGATCGTGTTAAAACTTGAAACTTGGCAGAAGAGTTAGGTAATGAACGCTCTTGCAAAATTTCAGCAATTTCAAACGTATAGTTAATGATATATAGAATTTTTTTTTTATTTTCAATGATTTATTAAAAATTTTCTACAAATGCTATCCTCACCAAATTTCGCAAACATTTTCGCGTTGGCATTCTACAACTAATAACCATGTTTGAATTCAATCGGTTCAGTATTTTTCGAGTTAATGAGGAACAAAAAACCACCAAATTTCAGATGGCTATAACTCTGAAACCGTTTGGTCGATTATGCTCATAAACAAACTCAAATGTGGCATTCATATGCACAGCATAACCTGAAATTTTCAAGCCGCTATCTCTTCCCGTTCTCAGGTTATCGTGACAAAAAAAATATTTTTTAATAACTTTTTTTTTAAACTTTCTAGCCATACGATTCGCCCAAAATTTCACAAACGTGCTTAGGTTCATATTATACAACTACTCACCAAGTTTCAATTCGATCGGATTTATATTGGTTGAAAACAAAATTATTACTCGGAAACCACTGGGCCGATTATGCCCATTAACGAACTTGTCCGTCGTATTGCGATGCGCCACCCACCCTAAAAATTTCAAGTCGCTAGCTCTTTTCGTTCTCAAATTATCGTGGCAACGGACGGCCGTACGGCCGGACGGCCGGACGGACAGAATCAAATTTGACCTCGAATTCTTCATCGGGGAGTAGAACTAAATCGTTTGAGACCAATTTCGTAAAAAAATTTGAAAGTTACAGACATTTGGGCAAAACTATAACGCGATGTTCCCCAGAACATACGCGCAAAAATCTATATATCATAAACTATTCGTCCGGCATGGCTGAAATTTTGGAAGAGCCTTCAGGACCTAACTCTACTGCAGAATTCCAAGTTTGAACACGATCGGATCTATATTGTTGGACAACCGCGCAGCCTTTTGTGAGTTCGGTAGCGAAGCGGTAGCGCCGGTAGCGGATGCGAATCGTCGTATGATATGTTGTCTATGGTCGTATTTTTGCGAGAACCTTCAAAAATAAAAATATGAATGTCATGATGACATATCTTTTACGCGTATGTTATGGGAAAATCGTGTTATTTCATCACAAATCTATGGGAGATGATAGCCCTACATTAGTGGTCAGACCTGGTTTTGAAAGAGATCCTCCTTAGGAGGAGGCAACTAAATATTGAAGGTATTTCAATGAACAAGAGTGAATATCTTTGAGAAATAGAGAAGACGATTCTTCTTCAAGAGATCCATGTGCCTTCAGAGGAGTATATTTGTGAGAGGGGACTTTTGAAAGGTTATGTATTTTATTTAATATGATATCGCTGAAATTTTGTTGAAGGCTTCTGATCTTGTAAGGTGAGAGGCTCATTTGTGGATATTAAATCTCGTGATGGGTAGAGAGGAATTTTAGGCCAATTTTTCTATCACTAATGAGAATATATCTTTATATTTCACCTCATCACCTTTAGATCTATCAATGGACATTTATTGGTTAAGAATAATTAATTGAATATTACTTTGAATTGAATTTCATTCAATATGTTAGTAACTAAACTTATAATTTTCTTTACTTTGATTATTTAAATATGACATTAATTCCAGAAATATTTTTCAAGAATAATTATGTATTCTTCTCCTAAAGAAGAATTGAAGGTAGACAATAATGTGTTAATTGTTCATTGCTTTCTATCCTGACTTCACGAAAAAAAAAATGGTTCAAGCACTGACGTGAAGTCAGGAGCTTTAGCGCGTATGTTCTATTGTCCATTCTCCTGTATTGGACACTCTTAATCGAATTCACCATGGTAAATTCGATTAAGATTGTTCAATACAGGAGAATGAACATACGCGCAAAAGCTCCTGAATTCACGAAAAAAAATTGGTTCAAGCACTGACGTGAAGTCAGGAGCTTTTGCGCGTATGTTCAATTGTCCATTCTCCTGTATTGAACACTCTTAATCGAATTTACCATGGTGAATTCGATTAAGAATGTCCAATACAGGAGAATGGACAATAGAACATATACGCAAAAGCTCCTTACTTCACGTCAGTGCTTGAACCAATTTTTTATTATGTTCATGTTGGACTACTTGGCATCCGTTTATTTATTGATAGTAAAGAAATGCTAGGCATGTGCATTCTGAAGTATAATATAAATAATGATGTACTCACTTCTCCTTGCTACGAATAGAGAATTCGATTTGCATATATCCTTCACTTCGGAATTGTCGACGAGATTATCCAAACTTAGTTTCACAAAGGCATATGAAATAGATGGCTCATCCTGGATTTTATCATCAACCATATCCAGTTTCCTTTGGAATATTGAGTACCAGTATTTATACCTAGCACTTGAGGCCAAGTGACTGGTGAGGCTGAATTTTTCTTTCACATAATTCTTGTTTGTAAGTTGAAAATAACCCTTGAATTTGGCTGTCAGTGAATTGAAACTCATAGTTGTCAGTTTTAGTGACTCGGTTGTCATCAGCTCCCTATGTTTGCATTTCTGTTCGAATTATGCAGCCCATACACAATATTTTATACTAGCTGCTCACCCCGGCTTCGCACGGTTGAAATGCTGATACTAAATATTATACTACAGAATTTCTTTATATGCAACGTTTACAGCATTTTTGTCGTTAGACAATACAAACATGTTTTCTTTAGAGGTTACTCTTGAAAGAGCGACATATCATTGGCCATGTGAAAAAGACTGAACGCTCAAATATAAGCCTTTAGCGTTGAAAGTTAGACCCTGAGATTTATTAAAGGTCATTGCAAAATATATCTTCACCGGAAATTATAGGCGTTTAAATTGGATCAGTAAATTCGATGGTCTCAGAGGAATTTGGGGAATCAATACATCTAACCTGGCTGAGGCGAGCCTCACGCTCTGCAGATGATTCTCTGGATCTCTGTATTCGATTTCTATCCCTATCCTGGCTGTGCCGGCCACCGGTCGGTACCACCGCAACTGCTATGTCCCTGCATTTTAAATCTGAGATATCTTCGAAAATATTCATTTAAGTTACATGCTGTGAAGGGCCATATTGATAAATATTAAATGCACAATGGCATTTAAGGTACTTAATTGGATAAGGATCAATGCTGTATTGCTCAAAAAAGCTTCGTAATCAAGCCATTATTTCACGTAGAATGTGAAGGATAAAAAATGGTTATTGTGCGTTATCCTTAAGAGATATACATATACCATCGCGGACTTTTTTGTAGACCTTTTTAAGGTGTACCATACTGTACTACATTATTTTGATCTATCTCGTAGGGTTCAGACAGCGTTCGCAATGTAAGCGCAAAAACATGTGTTTATTTACGTCATCACATTAGAAACCTCTAAAACTATCAGTGTTTCTCTAATATATTATTCATGTATTATACATACAAACCTGCCCATTGAATCACTCTATCTATTAAAAAAGCCGCATCAAAATCCTTCACGTAGTTTCAAAGATCTAAGCATACATAGGAACAAACAGACAGCGGGAAGCGACTTTGTTTTATACTATGTAAGGATTTGTGCAATATAATTGATCGTGTGTGGGCGATATTGAAGAGTTGCACAATAGCACTATACAGGGTGAGTCTTTGACCACTGCATTAATTTTAACCAAAAATTCCTCTCATCAAATGAAACACTTTTTTCATTTGACATTTTTCCAAATTCAGCTCAGGTAAAAAGATGAAGGCTGTTGAAATTTTGAAAAAAGATCAGTTTTTATTTTGTAGCTTTGACATCCTTTTTTAGAATAAAATGAATGTTGGCGTAAAGTTTCCTATAACTATGATACATATTTTCCAAATATTAGTTATCTTCTACTTCTACTGGTTTTCTAGTTATGGACTCGTGGATTCATGAAACTAAACGAAATTAGCATAAAGAAAGCATATAAAGTTTTTCTTGAGTCATTTCAAGAATACTGCATCGTTTTAGAACATTATATTATTCTTCATCATTTCTCCTTAAACGCACCGTTTTCGAGATATTCTTCATTGAATGTTTTAAAATGGAAAACTCCAGAAATTTCACTACTTTTATGGATCCGTCCCTGAGCGTTGGAATCCCGAATCAAGCTGTAAACCACGTTACCATGCCTTATTCTCGTCTGCCAACAATGTCATAGATAATTCATATGCGGGAGTGTATTAGCACATTGTGAAATTTTTAAACGCTTGTAACTTTTTCCTGAGCCAAATCTTGAAAAATGGTAAATGAAAAAAGTGTTACATTTGATGAGAGGAATCTTTGGTTAAAATTAATGCAGTGGTCAAAGACTCACCCTGTATATTGCACAACCATCAATATCGCCTTCATACGATAGAAATGTTTGACCAACCAACATATTGTACAATTATATTGACCGTCAAGGGGCCACCGTCAATATAATATGCAATCCACATTGCACAATAATATTGAGCGTGTATGGGCCCCTTTAGTCTATTAAAGATTTCCATTGATACACTCGGGGCACACGGAATCACATTTTCGTTTTCCATTAAAAAGATGAGGTCGATAATTTATCTTCCGTAGAAAAACTAGAGCAATTTTTTTTATTCACAGGCAATTATTTTCACCCGAGCTCAAAAGCTCGAGTCAGGAACAGAGCAATTCAAAGAAGTAGGTTATGTTTATCTGATTTCAGTTTAATTTTCGTCTTGTACATCTTTAGTAGCGAGAGTGATAATAAATCTGTTATTCTTATGGAAAATTCTGATGAACAAATTCTTTCAAAAGTTGAAGGATTTTACTGGGAATATTTTACATCAACATCCTCATTGATTCAGAATTACAGCTAATTCTTGATTCTCCATTTCTTTAGTTTGCTGTTTGAAACCTTCTGAAGATCAACACTTAAACTTGGAGTTATACAGGGTGTTTCATTGGTAAATGAACAATATGAACATACGTTAACCTGAGGTAGAGCTACTCTAGACTATTCCAAAAAACCTATACACGACACACGATATGTCTAATCAGCTCCATAGCCAAGATACCGAGCAAGATACAGGGTGCTTTATGTATTCGCCAATATTTTCAATTGCTTATAACTTTTGAACCACCCACTAGAATCAGTTGATATTTGGCACTTGAAATACACTTCCATGGGACGATCGATTGATCTTTAAACTGATTAAAAAATCCGGGTCCGTATTCGAAAAATTTTGAACATTTCGCCATCTGAGATACAACACCCTGTATGAAGGAATATTGGAATTTCAATAGAATTTTCGGAAAAAGCGGTGTCCCGCACGATATTTGACTCATCATCATTATTGTCAAAAGATTTGATCCGTTAGTTAAATTCCACTTGATTCCCAAAAATGCTGTACATTGAGATCATTCGAAAAATTATCTGTTCCACCGATTGAAAATTTGCCGTTCTCGATAATCTTAAAAATTATTTTTCAAAAAATATGGATTTTGAAATTTTTTTTTCAAAAGGATCAACAGAGGAAAAATAAATAAAGAAATGCTAAACAATATTGCATGTGGATTTTATTCTGCCTATCCATGTGAATTCCTCAAATTAAAAACTCCATCCCTCGTAAACTTTGCTGATTGTCACAGAAAAAATACATGAACAACATATCAGCATTATTATCTATGTTGTATCCCGCTAGTGTTCATTCAAGTAGGCTAAAACAATATCTATGACATACATTTTGACACCTGGCATCGGCAGTATTGTGGTCTGATCTCTTATTATTTGGAAATTGATCATAATTTTTTATAATAATGCCTCAGAAACTTCTTGGATGATCAGTTTCGAAATATGTGGGTAGATAGAGGTGGAACGCATGCTTCGCCCCCTAGATCTCCAGATTTCAATCCTGTCGATGATTTCGTTTGGGAATATTTGAAATCTTTAGTCTACGCGTCTGAGATTAAAAGTGAGGATATTTTCCTGTTACATATTGTAGTGTAAATCATAACACAGCATAAGATTTTTCTGGAGACCACTTACATATTCAATGATGGTATCCAACCGAATGATTTATTCGCTACTCTGCATTTTATTGAATATCAATTATAATTTGACATCTATTGATTCAAAATCTATAATATTTGTATGAAGATGTTTCTTTCAAGATGAGTTTTTGCGTATTCATACGAAAGGATCATATAATTAATCATCAAAAATCACCACATAGTAGGTGCTATGAATTTTGGAGTGAATTGGAAATTAATGAAAATTGAATACAGTTATTTGTCCTAAGAGACTGACTGCTATAATGAGAAGAGCAATGAGTGAGACAAGCGCTAGCAGATGTGAGGACATTAATTTCTAGCAAATGTGCCAGAAAGTTGGATGTTATATTCGAGTATGAGATGGAACATCTTTCACACTTTATCAATCAATCATTTTCCTGTGTTACGTTTCCAACTTCATTGGAACATCTATATCGTACGTCTGTTTAAAGGCAATAAAGCAAACTGTTGATAGGGCTTCACGCGAGAGCGAGATTTTTCTCGTCTCGTCTCGTTTTCAAAAATATTGTAGGCGATACCGAGACCACATACAGCGCAACTCGAGAGTCTCGTTTTTGGTCTCGTTGAATTTTTTGTATGAAGTTTTATATACGACTCGACTTTTTTCAACACCCACAGAAAACTATTCAATATGAAGAGTTTCCACTATAATTACCAATATATTTTGTCCATATTATGCATCGATCGTTCAAGAAATTCACGATTTTTTGAATATTATAAATTCGTTATGACTTTGTGATAATTGAGATTATTTTTCAAGATAAAATATAATTCACAACCATAAGAACGGACGGCATTATGAATTCAACACTTAACGGACAACTTTTATTGCCCCTAAATCCTAATGCTTTGAAAATTTCATCTCTATCTGAACATCTGGAGAAACTTATTCTCTTGTGCTCCTTGTAGTGAAGATATGAACAATTATTGTATACATCTGTGGAACTACTCAATTACGTATAATGAAACTGGTAAAGAAATGAAGCTATTCAATCTTTCGAAAAGTGGTATGAGGAATACGCCAAGAATACCCTCAATGATATTCCCACTGGGAAGGTTTTCTTTGAAAACTATACCAAATTGTTCAATTCTATTAAAAAATGTATCGACATCGATAGCCTATTTAAAACATCAACAAAACTTTCGAAATATTGGAAAGCTGAGTTTGAAGAATATTTGCTGTTAGAAAGAGCAAATGAGGAATCAAAATATTTTACAGTGGTGGACAGTCATTAAAAAGTTCTTCCTACACTTTCCAAGATGGCTGATGATTTATTAATGGCTACATCCGTACCTGTTGAAAGATTATTTTCCACAGCTGGTATAATCATGGCAAATCATTGTCATTATGTTTGAATTCTTGGTCATCGAGTAATTTAAAAGTTGAAATTATCAGTGTTTAAAATTAAAAATAATATGTAAATGTACAAATATTTTTGTATAAGAGCGTAATAAATATAGCTTTACAAAATTATTCATTATTGTATACCATTTCGTTTACATATTATAATATTTATTATCGTTATTCAGAATTAAGCGAGACGAGATGAGACAACTGATAACGAGACGAGAACGAGACTTAAACGAGACTTAATTTTTTGGGAATTGGCGAGACCGAGACGAGATTTTTTATACTCTCGCCTACTCTCGTCTCATGTGAAGCCCTAACTGTTGAGCACTCAAAATTTATTTTATTATCAATATATTGGTACTTATTCGAAAATTATCGATAGTAGCGCCGTGAGCTTTTCAAGAAGTAACACTGGTTTTTAAGCTCTTCAAATTAGTTTGTCAATTTACCTATACACTGAGGAATATTTTTACTGCGCTGCTGGCTTATTTCTCCAATATTTATTATTACGTACAGGTCAAGATTAACATAGTTCATTCTGAATCAAAAACACAACAGAAAAGCTACCGCGAATGGGAAGTTGCAGCACTTGAAACTTTTTGCATTTTTCGGAAAACACCCTGTAACGAACTATACCGAGATATTTTTTTCTCCCAAATCCACTCTGAAAATTCCAACTGTCTAGCTCATTCCCTTCGAGAGTTATCGTGTTGACGGCCGGACGGACGACCGGCCAGAATCGATTTCGACCACCGATTCTGGATCAGTGAGTCGAACCAAATCGTTTTAGACCATTTTCAGCCAAAAATTTGAAAATTACAGAAATTTGTTCATATTGATAATCACTCTGTTCCAAGATACAAGAGCGCCAAAAGCAAAATGACTGAATGACTATAACGGGCAATTAGAAAATCGATTTTGAGTTGGGAATCTGTGCTTTATCTATAGATATTATCACGTTCTATGTTCCTCAGAGCTACGAGTAGTGATCATTAAAGTGTACATTTGGAGGTGCAGGAGAACCATCGAGAACACTAGAGGTAAAAAAAAGGATTACAAAAACAACTGAAATGTGGGAAAGCCCTGTGGATAGAGGCTTTGGTGCTCTTGCTCAAACTCAAATCATATCTCCAAAGTTCTTGGCTTCTCAGAGTTGTAAATGATATCAATGAATTCTTATGATAGAACTGCATCATAAAACAAATTAAATTGAAAAAGTGTCATTTAAAAAAAACAAAAGTTCCAAAAATTATTTATTGGAAACCACCAGACTAATTCTACCCAATAACGAACTTCTATTGCAGCATTCTGTGAAATCATATGTAGAATTATGATTTAATATTGAAATTTTGAAAAAATAATGTGTCGGAAAGTATCAGCTTGCTAGATTTGAGAATGGTATCAATGGATTCTTATGATTAAACTGCATCTTAAAAACAATTAAATTTGTAATTTGTAAAGTAAAAGAAAATATTTTTTTCGTTACTCCGAAACATACTCTGAAAATTTTAACTGTCTAGCTCATTCCGTTCGAGAGTTATCGTGTTAACGGTCAGCCGGCCAGACAGAATCGTTTTTGAGCACGGATTCTTGATCAGAGAGTCGAACCAAATCATTTAAGACCATTTTCATCCAAAAATTCTAAAATTACAGTATTTGGGCAAATTGATAAGCACACTGTTCCGAGGAACAAGAGCGCCAAAAATAGCATGTTTTGCATGTACTTTGCTGCTCTTCGCTAAGGATCCTGACTATTTTACAGGCCTTTGAAATTGCCAGCCTTGATAATTGTATTGTCAGAAAATAAATTATTTGGATGGAATCGCGAATGTGAATAGTATATATAGGAAGCGGCAAAATAAGTATATTTCAAAGCCAACTGCGATGTTGCAATCATTTATAAAGATCCTGTACAATCAATAGAGATCCCACTATAGTTAGGAGTAAAACATAAATTCTGATTACATAAAAAAGAAACTCAAGAAGTTGAAATGAGGAAACTATTTTACAATTGTCTAATAAGAAAAAAATTGGCTAAATTTGTTGGAGAGTGGGAAAGGACTCAGAAATTTCTATTATGTAAAGTGAAACTGACAGTGTAACGTATTTCAGAATGAGTGTTCAACAAAAATTAATTCAGAATATTTTCGCTTAGTGTCTGATTTAGGCTCTGAAACGTTACATAACTGCTTTTTCGTTGATGTTGTTTGGTTACTGCTTATTAGGCAGTATTGTTCCATATATTGCATCTGACAATTATCTATTGTTTCTAACGTAGAAACAATTTCAAAAGAATCAACATTTTTAATTTGTAGATATTTTTTATAGTCTGGGGGAGAAATCCCAGTAATAAAACATTGAATGAAGATTAAACATGACACAATTTTCCGCGTGTGGCACCAATTAGGTCACATAGTTTTACCCGATTAATTCACTAAGTTTCATGAATTTATCAGCAATACCTTCAATTTTTTTTTTTACGGACAATCTTAAATGCCGATAAACCTTCAATGAAATATCCAGCCAATCTGGCGGAAAAATTGAACCGTATGATGCAGTTCTATCATAAGAATCCATTGATATCATTCCCAACTCTGAGAAAGCCATACTTTCGGAGATATGATTTGTCAAAGTTTGAACAAGAGCGCCAAAGCTCCTTCTTGGTATAACAGCTCTAATGTCACTGAGTATATCAAATTTCAAGACTATCCGCCGTATTCACAAAGCATGCAATCTCCGTTAAGTCCTAACTGAGGTCCTCAGTTAAGGATAAATAAGAATCGCAACCTCAGTTAACTTATGTAACGGTGCGATTCTTATTTATCCTTAACTGAGGACCTCAGTTAGGACTTAACGGAGATTGAATGCTTTGTGACTACGGCGGTTTGATTTTTGGAATCGTTTGAATTAGCGAAGGAAACACATTCGATGAATTATCATTGTATGGTGTGGTTGTCATAGTGAGATTCCCTGAATATCAAAGTTGAGAACCAACAACAAAATTGTGTTTAAGAATCCTGTGCTCTTGTTTACATCTAGGAGCTAGAACTGAAACTTCGTTCAACAAAATGCAATTACATAAAATGCTCGGAAAAATGTTATCCAGGACAACTCCGGCGATTTCTGGAACATTCAGAAGTGGGTTTAGCGTCTGAATAGTTCTAATAAGAGGGAAATTTGGCAAGGAAGTAATTTTCTCTAGCAATACTGCTATTTCAGTTTTTCCTTAGAAAGAGACATTGCCGCAATTACCGAGATATTTCCAATTGGGGAAAATTAGAACCAAATTAATTTAGATGCAAATTCGGTTCAATTTCCAATTTTGTTGTTGACATCCTTCTAGTTATTGGCACCATCTGACTGTTTTTCAAATTGCAAATATACCAACACAAGTCCATATTTCCCGCAATAATCTGATAAACTTAGAATATTTCCGTTGGTTCTGTCACATATTTCGAGCGCTTTGGGTGTTTTACTCCGACACGACGGAGAACGACGTGTCTTCTTCCGCAGAAAAAAGCAAATGCTCTGGAAAATTACAAGGAAGCAGCTCATTAATTATAGTGACATCTTAATATATGAAATTCTATTGTAAGTGTATGTCGTTGAGTTCCTACTCAACGATTTTGATGAAATATTGTGTGTGTTTTTGAGTGGGTCACAGCATGGTTTAGAGTCGCAATTGAACCCCGTAGAGGGAACCACAATCAGGTAATAAAATATTTGCAACGTTAGGTTTCTGCACAGACAAGCATTGCCAATTTGTATGAAGTCTTGTGATTACGTATTTACAATGGTTGAAAAAGTGGAGAGACAGAGTCGTACATGAACACTCGTGGAATCACATGAGATTTCGGGGGTCGATAACAGACCAATCATGGATATTTTATAAAAGTGTTTTTTTGTGGAATTATTTATTTTTGTCAGTTCTACCTTATGATAAAAAAAAAATGGTTCAAGCCCTGTGGACAGGAGTTTTTTGGCGCTCTTGTTCAAACAGATAAATTATATCTCTGAAAGTATTGGTTTCTCAGAGTTGGGACTTAAATCAATGGATTCCTATGATAGAACTGCATCACGAAAGAAATTAAATTTAAAAAAAGTGTCGTTTAAGAAAAATGTTTCAAAAATTATCTTTAAAAAAAAGAGCAATCTAAAATGCTTTAATGCCTTAATGCTTCAAAAATTGTCATTAAATTTATTCCTCAAGAACAAAGGAGCAATCTGCAATGATTCAACCTCGTGGAATGGGTTGTTGCAACTCACACTCGGTGCATAGTTTCCTCAACTCGAAATATCTAAGGAAAGTATCATCGACATGTCAAGAGCAAGGCTGAAGACAATCATAGCAGATTGTCCATTTATTCCTGATATTTGAGTAAGTAGTGGATTACGAACAAATTATTTTAATAGTTCAAAATATATTAATAAAATACCATCATCTTTTCATAATTTGAAATTTAATAGTTCATAACACATTCTTTTCTGTATTATGAACCTTAACTCAAGTAAAAATGATTGATACACAAATGTAGATCCATATTGCAGCATTTTTTTACTAGCAACATTATGGAAATACTGTATATAGAAACATGTCTCACAACTTAAGGAAGCCAAAGGTAATATTAACCTCAGCGGTCAACGAACAGTAATTTCTTTTGATGGTTCCATTATGTTCTTCTTTCCTATTGCCTCCATAAACTACATCAAAACATTCTTGTATATTTTCACAAATTCAAGAATCGAATACTCTGCTTTCCAATAGAAAATATACGAATTGACAATCTCTAATAGCTGGAAAAGATGACATTTATGGATAGTCACACAGGCAGATTCTTTGTTCACATTCTGAATACATAGAACTTAAGATGTATTATTGAAACTTTGAAACATCATATCTCCGAATGTATTAGCTTGCTAGAGTTGAAAATGATAACAATGGATTCTTATGATGAAACTGCATTTACAAAAAAATTATTCAAAAGTTGTATTGTGAAAAAAAATATTTTTTTTCGTTACTCTGAAACTATAAGACCGATTTTGCCCAATAACGAAATTAACTGAGATATTTATCCCTCAAACCTACTCTGAACATTTCAACTGTCTAGCTCATTCCGTTCGAGAGTTATCGTGTTAACGGCCGGCTGGCCGGACATAAATCGATTCCGACCACGGATTCTTGATCAGTGAGTCGAATCAAATTGTTTAACACCATTTTCAGCCAAAAATTCGCAAATTACAGACATTTGGGCAAATTGATAAGCACTCTGTTCTGAGGAATAAGAGCGCCAAAAAAGTGGAAAAGCCCTGTGGACAGGAGCTTAGGCGCTCTTGTTAAAACTTTGACAAATCTTATCTCCGATAGTATGGGTTTCTCATAGTTAGAAATGATATCAATGGATTCTTATGACAGAACTTCATTATAAAAGAAATTAAATTCAAACATTATAAAAGAATTTAAATCCAATAAAAGTACCAAGAATTATTAATCCAAAAGCAACAGACCAATTCTACCCAATAACGAACTTATCCGAGATATTCATTCCTCAAATCTACTCTGAAAATTATATGATATCAATTGCCACTTAGCCAATATTCCAGTTTTATCTTCCTGGAGTCCAATTTGATTAACTTGCCGAAGTATACAGGGTCTCTCACTAGTGCCGCAGCGGACGATATAAGCGTAACGGTCAAAGTTTGGCAAAATGTTTTGATGCAAACTTGAATTACTCCAAGAATAGCACAACCTAAAAATATTTTCGAATATATCGGGCGTCCCACAAAAGAGGAATAGAGGGTGACTTCAATTTTTGAAATGGGTGGCACTATATTCAGTAGTCTTTTTCAATTCTCTGGATCTTACTGCATGCTCTTGTATACTTTTCACATATTTTGGCTCAACAGTTTTCGAAATACTCGTCATTTTCACAAAAAAATTATACTTGTAGAGGTTATGTTATCTAATTATCTTTCACGATCCCTTGCACATACCAATAACAGCTTTATATGGATTGAAAGACAGGACGTCAGAGTATCATAGCCAGCTATAATAAAGCATCTTCAGCAAATGTCCACAAGAAGACTATCAGCAAGTCGAAATTTCAAATCGATTTATCTTCATTTTTTGGCGCTCTTGTTCCTCGGAACAGAGTGCTCATCAATTTGCCAAATGTCTGGCTGGCTCGATAACTCTGGTAGGCTCGATAACTCTCGAACGGAATGAGATAGACAGTTGAAAGTTTCAGAGTAGATTTGGGACATAAATATCTTGGCTAAGTTTGTTAATAGGTAGAATCAGACAGATGGTTTTTGAGTAAAAAAAAAATATTTTTTTTACAGAAGAAATTTCAAATTGAATATTTTTCAATATGCAGTTTCACCATAAGAATCCATTGAGATCATTTTTAACTCCAACAAGCTAATACTTTCGGAGATATGATTCTTCAAAATATTAATAATAAATCGTATTTCTATGTATTCACAGGATGCTATAATTATTCTATCTACGAATTGTTATAATATGATCTGTGTTCATACAATTCAACTTATTTTCCTGAGACATGACATTATCTAATTCATTTCAGCAATCGTAGAATTATGAGCATTATAATATCATATCATACTTTTAGTTGGTTTATATATTCATTCCGATGGTTAATCCATATGATGATGGGAATGGTAATGGTAAGTAAATAATATTGAGTTCAAAAAATTTTCAGTAAAAACTAAACTGGAATATTGACGTATTGGAGTGGATTTGAGGAAATTATATATATTATCGTTTATCATAGAATTGAGGAATAAATATCACGGATGAGTTCGTTGTTGGGTAGAATTCGTCTATTGGTTTTGGATTAATAATTTTTGGCACTCTTCTTGAATATAGATTCTTTTATGATTTTTTAATTCAATTTCTGCTGAGATGAAGTTCTATAATAAGAATCCATTGATATAATTCCCAACTCTTACCAATATACCTTCGAAGATATGATTCGTCAAAGTTTGAACAAGAGCGCCGAAGCTCCTGTGAACCAATTTTTAAATGCAATGCATATAATTTTTTCTCATCATTGTAATCACTATTCACTTTGCTTCACTTTTTGTGATTACATAGATGAAAAAAAATTATATGCATTGCTTTTGTAGAATTGAGATAAATAGATTTGAAATTTATCATGTTGATAATCTTTTTGTGGACACTTCATATCCTGGAGATGCTTTATTATAGCTGGCTATGATACTTTTAAGTCTTGTCTTTCAATCCACATACAAGTATCATTTTTTTGTCAAAATGAAAAATATTTCGGAAACTGTTGAAAAAAAATATGTGAAAAATATAAAAGAGTATGCAGGAAGTTCCAGAGAATTGAAAAACACTAACTACTGAATATAGTGTGTCCCATTTGAAAAATCAAAGTCACCCTCTATTCCTTTTTTGTGGGACACCCGATTCATTCGAATCTGCTATTCAAGTTCAAGTTTGCATCAAATTTTGCCAAACTTTGACCGTTACGCTCATATCGTCCGCTGCGGCACTAGTAGGACACCCTGTATATTTCTATCATCATCATAATAATATGGATTATCCAAGAGCTTTGATAGCTGAGGTTATTCCATTGATTATTTTGCATTCAATCATACTTTGTTTGACATGTCTCTCATCTGTAGATGAAATGAGAATGATGAAATGTATGAACATCGATGAAATTCATAGATACGGACGTTAATTTTCGATACAGCATTCTGTAAAATCATATAGTTACGATTCAATATTGAAATTATGAAAACTCATATCTCCGAAAATATCAATTTGTTAGAGTTGAGAATAATATCAATGGGTTCTTATAATGAAACTGCATATTAAAAAAAATTGAATTTGAAATTTGTAATGTAAAAAAAATTTTTTTTGTTACTCCGAAAACACCTGGCCGATTTTGCCCGATAACGAACTTAACTGAGATATTCATCTCCTAAATTTACTCTCGAAATTTCAACTGTCTAGCTCATTCCGTTAGAGAGTTATCGTGTAAACGGCCGGAAAGAATCGATTTTGACAACGGATTCTGGATCACAGAGTCGAACCACAACGTTTGGGACCATTTTCAGCCAAAATTTCAAAATCTACAGACATTTGGGCAAATTGATAAGCACTCTGTTCCGATGACCAAGAGTGCCAAAAAGACTCAACTTCGAAAACACCCTGTATATTGTAGAAATGGATCCTACACTCTTCCATCAGTGAAATACAAGGTCACAATCTAAGGTGGGAGGGGCGAACCAGTCATAATAATAATAATAATTTATTTGCATGTCAAAAGTATTACAAATAATAAATTAGAAATGAGGTCAAATCAGATAGATAATGTAAACTATTTAAAGTTCCTACAACCTAGATAAAAATCATGAAGTGAATAAGGATCGATGTTAACTAGGAACTGGTATACTTTTTTATTATAGGCATTGAGTTCTTTGATCGTTCTCAGACTTTCTGGAAGTGGGTTATATAACTTCATACACATATATCTACTATTTTTCTGAGCAAGACTGAGAGCTGCTTAGGATACAAGTAAGAAGCCCTACGTCTAGTATTGTTCATTTAAAAATTCTGCAAAGAATTCAGGATATTTTCTGATAAATAACATACATCTATGTATATATAGACTGACTACAGTCAACTAGTTAATAGTTATCTCTCCTGAACACTCCCCTACAAGTTTCACGGAATTTCATTTTGTTGATGACCCTGATGGCCAACTTCTATACTCTGAGGACCTTAAACAACTGGTTACTATTGCCCCAAGTCACAATACCGTAAGTAGTCGCAGATTGAAATACAAAATCATCAATAAATTCTTGTCAACAAATTGTCTAAGTACACTGAAGGTATAAATATTTTTACTCAGTTTTTGGCAGAGACTTTAGATGTGGTCACGCCATTTCAGATTGGAGTCCTGAATACCTAGAAACTTGACAGTGCTCAGGCATGGGACCATAACACCCTGCAATTCCACAGTATCAGGAGGCAGAATGCCAGAACGATCACTATGAAACACAGCGCACTCTGTCTTTTGCACATTTAAGCGGAGCATATTATTAGAACACCAACTCTTGACACCGATCAGAGTCGTCTCAACTTTTCTAAATGTTTCCTCAATCTTTATGTCCAGTGCAATAATATTGGTATTATCAGCGTATATAGTCATATCAGCCACTACATCACGAAGTTGTGGATTTCCCTCACGATCAGATGGTAGGTCATTGACGTAAATGAGAAAAAGCAGTGGGCCCAGTATGCTTCCCTGTATGACTCCCAGCTCGATCAGTTCCTCACCTGACTGAAATACTTCTCCTTTGGTTGAGATCACAACTTTTTGCCTACGCCCTTCTAGATAGCTCCTAATGAGGTTCAATTGCTTGTCTCGAATCCCATAGTGGTCAAGCTTCTGTATCAGTTGTTTGTGGTTGACAGAATCGAAGGCCTTCAAAAGGTCATATGCCCAGAACGGCAAAAATTAGAGGTGGCAAAAATAAAAATATAAATAGATAAATGCAGAATTAACATTATCTTATGATAATTCAGTAATTATTTTTGCTCCTCCCAAATTTCAAAAGCTTTCAGATGACCCCTATATTAAATTATAATATGAATTATGTTGGGCAGAAACCCACCCCTCCATTGCAACCAATCGGTCCATTGTGGCACACCTATAATCTATACTCCACCCACTAGCTCAAGCCTCTTGATAAGGGGGTAACCCCTATGTATTATGCATTTCTGCCGCAGCATAGAACATCTACGGTATATTCTGTTCATTCCATATCAAATTTATTCATCGCGATTACCACAGAAGTCATTAGGTGACAGCAAGTGCATAGCCATCTAGTTTTATGCACCATTCAAGTAATCCTGTAATTTGAGTTTTCAAAAGTCACGCGGTTTATAGCTGCCACCAATCTCCATGCAGCAAAATTGAGTTGGCTCTCATATGCTGCATCTAAGTTATTATGGTTTCCTGGATTCATTTTCATTCAGAGTTATGAGGAATGGAACGGTTACTATAGCAATCAGTGCTTTACTGTCGGAATAGAATTATTCAGGGCAATCCCACGAAGTATAAGGAAGTTGAATATATTGATGGATGAATACGAACCATAGTGGTGAGTTGAAATATTTCTCGAGATAATTCATCAATCATCTCCAAGACCTTGCGAAAATTATTTCCTTGGGTGTGCGAAGGGTGAGTCATTGTCGAAGGTTGGTAAGACGTTCAACTATAATAAAACCATAAAATTTGTTTTCGAGGGTAAGAAGGTACCTAGTGTTTTCTTTCAAATAATTATTCTAATCAATTAGTTAGTTCTTTTTTATTGTTCAAAAATGTTTTTAAAGCTGCTGGTTAGATTTCCTTATTTCTGGTGCCACACATACATTTCGTATGTTTTTTTTTCGTAAGTATTGGGATTAGTTTGAAGCAATCAGTATCCTGTATATTGCCTAGGTCTAGTGAAACATAGAGGGTAGATGTTTCCTCAGTAGAATTATATAACTACGAGATCTTATTCGGCCGCTTGAATAAGTGTCTATATCATATACTGTGCTTCAAAATGCTTAGTAAAGAGAGACTTGTAACGGTATAAAATCCCGTCACGCTGGATTGTATTTTACAATATGAGCTTTTGCGCGCATTGCTCAAATGAGCTTTTGCGCGCATGTTCTATGGTCCATTCTCCTGAATTTACCATGGTAAATTTGAATTTGAATTTACCATAGTAAATTCGATTAGTGGTCTCTAATACACGAGAATGGACCATAGAACCTGCGCAAAAGCTGACTTCACGTCAGTGCTTGAACCAATTTTTGTTTCGTAATTTTTTAAAAATTTTCTAGGGTTTCGTTGCTCACAAAATTTCACACACGTCTTTATGTCGATATTCTATCACAAAATCTCGCGAGAATGTTTGCGTTGGCATTCTACAACTGATAACCATGTTTGAATTGGACCAGTTTTATATTTTCCGTGTTATTGAGGTAATAACAACCTTCAGATGGGTTAACTCCAAAACCGTTTGTCCGATTATGCCGATAAACAAACTCAAATGTCGCGATCAGATGCAAAACCTAACCTGAAAATTTCAAGTAGTTATCTCTTTCCGTTCTCAGTTTATCGTAACATAAAAAATATATATTAACAATTTTTTTAAATTTTGTAGTGATACGATTCTCACAAAATTTTACAAGCGTCCTAAGGTTTGTATGTTACAACTACTCACCAAGTTTCAATTCGTTCGGATTTGTATTGGTTGAAAACAAAATTATTACTCAGAAACCATTGGGCTGATTATGCCCATTAACGAACTTGTTCGTCGTATTAGGACGGTCCACGTACCCTGAAAATTCAATGTCGCTATCTCTTTCCGTTCTCAAGTTATCATAGGAACGGACGGCCGGTCGGACAGAATCAAATTTGTCGTCGAATTTGTCATCAGGTATTAGAACTTAATTGTTTGGGACCATTTTCGGTAAAAAATTAAAAAATTACAGACATTTGGGCAAAATTATAACGCGATGTTCCCCAGAACGTGCGCTCAAAAATGCTGATATTTCATTGTTTTATGGGTTGTGTCCCTGAAATAAAATACACCTCGTTGGAGCGGTTTTCCGGCCATATTTTTCGATTTCGTGAAGGAATTGTTGAGATATGTACCTTTTTGAAAAGGTTATGAAACAAGAAAACTGTTTCCTGAATTTTTACACCAAGTTCATAATACATTTTCTGAGTATTTCTCAATTGTTTCATCAAGATTTTAGAAATTTCAAGAAAATAGTTGATGCCATTTATTACTCCATATATCTCAGGGTATCTAATTTTTTTGTAAATAATTTGTCCAATGAAATGATAACAATCTCTTCAGCTTTAAAATAAATATTCATTGAATATTCAGAGTCAAGTAGTGTTTTCAAAATTAATTATTTTCGATAAAATAGCAGAAAATTTCCAAAAAGTTGATAAATCGCCATATCTTTGTAACCAAATATTTTCGGACCTTCGTTCATTCGACTCAATTCTTTGCAAATGTGGTCTAGTATATCCCCTTTGAAGAATGAGGTCTAATTACCAAACACCCTGTATATATATATATATATATATATATTCTTTTGACTGAGAGCTGTATATGTGTTAGCAGAGGTTGGTGTAACGGGGTACCATACAATTCGACGTATGATACAAGAGCTTAGGGAAAAACCTCAGCAAAAAAACCTTTCTCCCCGTGAGTGTGGTGATTTGTAACTATTGTTTACAAAATATGCTGAATTTGAAAATATTGATGGGGATATATTTCTTCAATGTGGATTCCCTCGTCAAAAAACGGATAGGTTTCTCCAAGGTACACGAAACTCAACCTGAAAAATGAAAAGACAAGAGGAGGAAACGAACAAATTAAAAATAATACATAACCTTTCAAAAGTCTCCTCTCACAAAAATACTTCTCTGTAGGCGAATGGGATCTCGTGGAGAAGAATCGCCTCCGATAGTTTTCGAAGATATTCACTCCTGAAATCCTTCAATATTTGAATTCAAAAATGAAAATGTTGCTCGTAAGGCCAGGAGGGTCTCTTTCAAAACCATACATACAGATACTAACTTTCGTTCAAATTCGAATAAATAGTTAATATCATCAGACTTTTCTTGTGATCTTACATTTGATTTAACATTTACTTAGTTATAATATATTCGTAATATTCTCCTGACTGAGAGCTTTATATGTGTAAGCAGAGGTTGGTGTAAGGGGGTCCATACAATTCGATGTATGATACAAGAGTTTAGGGAAAAACCTCAGCAAAAATCCCTGTCGCCCCCTGAGTGTTGTGATTTGTAACTTCACACAATTTGCTGAAATTCAAAAATATTGATAGGCATTTATTTCTCCAATATGGACTCCTTCGTCAAAAAACGGAGAGGTTTCTCCAAGTTACCCGAAACTCAACCTAAAAAATGAAAAGACAAGAGGAGAAGAACGAACAAACTAAAAATAATACATAACTTTCAAAAGTCTCCTCTCACAAATATACTTGCGCCATGCGCCATGTAGGCGCATGGGATCTCTTGGAGAAGAATCGCCTCCGCTAGTTCTCAAAGATATTCCCTCTCGTTTTTAGAAATCCCTTCAATATTTGGACTCAAAAAGGAAAATGATACTCGTGAGGCCAGGAGGGGCTCTTTCAAAACCAAGTCTGACCAGTCCAAGCGATGAGTATGCAGAACTTCAGATGTTCGAAGACTGCTACAATGCCCTTATGTAGGACTGTCATCTCCCATAGATGCATGTTTTACTTTGTATTGTGTGCAAGAATGAAAAAAAGAGCCGGAAAAATTACGGAAAATTTGATTTTAGATGTGGAAAGGTTAAACGGGTAATTCCGCAATATATATATATTACTCCGCATGGTCCATATTTCTATCCCGTATAACAATTCGTTATCGGCCGAATATTTCGTTATCCGATCGTAACGACTGAATATCTTTCTAATGTTAAAGCAAAACTCTATCGATTCTATATCCAAACTTTAAAGATAATCTGTATACATTATAGCGATCCCTAATATATAAATTCGACAAAGACTAGGTAAAGATCTTGCAAACAATATCTGTATCGATAATTGATATCTAATCGCTACGCATTCAGTAAGAAAATCGCTAACGGTTTTCTTTAAGCCCTCTGTAAAGAATATATAACGATATTCGAAGATATTCCTATACCAAAAAACTTTATAGGTTCTATACTATCCCGTGATTAAATTCTTTATCGAAAATTCACGATGAATCGATAGACAATAGATACAGTTTTCAGAGGAAAATACTATACTTCTACCAGATATATACTCTGCGTCTACTCTACTGTACTCTCTGCTTTCCTTTCAGTAATGAAATGTAAATCTCACATGCCAAACGCATACAACGCGTTGTCGCGTTGAAATTCAATGATATTACAATATTTAATACTTTTTAATTTAATACACACTACACAGGAACAGATCATTCTTGAAATCGGGATTGTCCTACTGTTCATAGGTTTTCTATATATGTAGTGTAATTTTGGCACTCATTACACTAAGTTCATTTTTAATTCCACAACAAGGACATATTTTGTTTTCTTTCCGTCCATTGGGTCGAAAATGGTCAGGCAAGTTTATTCGAATAAAGCTCATGATAATATAAATATAGATCACTAACAATAGGTATTATATAATCAGTAATCAGCTAATCACTTACAGGTAATGTGTGAACTCTTATGTATCACAGCTTAGTACTGTGATCACTGGAGGGAAAGTTATTGTTTATGTTTATGCCTTCAATAACTGTGGTAACAAATCAAAAAAAATTATGAGACGTAGTATTGATTATAGCGTTTGAGTAAAAAATGTAGAATAAAGTGAAGTTCTTACACTGATATTCCTTCCACAGAATTCCTTCATCGTATCATTATTAAGGTCATTTGCATTATTTATTATTTCTACGTATTTTATTATGCGAAGCTTCCATTTTCTTTTTTTTTAAGATTTAATCGTGAATATTCAGTCTCCGATCGTCAGTTATATCGCATTATTTTATTATGTGTATCCATTGCACCCATCAGACGTTAAAATGCACGCACTTGCGATATCCTACAACAAGGTTAGTGGATGGATGAATTGGTAAGGTGGTGGTCAGATCGAAAATTGGAGGTGAGGTATGCAGGTTCGAATCCAAATGAGGAACGAAAATTTAATTTAATACGTTAAATCAATACAATGGTAATAGGGGTTAAATGAGAGGATGATTGAGTTATCCGAACGCAGAAAATATAAGAAAAACATTCAAAATTATGTTTTTCCACCGTAATTCTTATTAATTCTTGCTCCCAAAATAGGTATCTGTTCGATAAAGAATTTCTGTATTAAAACTTTACCGTTTGGATGATAGTTTTTCGTTATTTGATCTGTATCAAAGGAGTAGAGGTTTTTGATAACGTTTTGTTGCTGGTTCAGATAACGATTTTTCGTTAGCGTACCGGACATTCAGATATTCTACCTGTAACGAATCGATAACGAATTGTTATACGGGATATTTGATTTTAGGTTTTATGAAATCAATTGATAACTTGATCATCGCTACGTTGAATATAAAATTTAAATAATCGCTAGACAATAGATCACGTGGCAGCTTCGAAAACGAGAAAGACATCAACGATTAACAGAACGCCCCATCCTCAGCCTGAGATTTCATCAGCTGTAATTCCACATCGAGCATAAATGTTGGGCTATCTCCCAGACATTCTAAATGAAACTTCTTACGTGTTTACATTCCATGGCCAGACATCTCATCTACTCAGAAGTTTCATTTGATTTTTCTTTTGTGTGATGCGTGTAAAGGATCCAGATGGTAGGTTTGGATAAAAACTTACATGCTATCCAGACGAGAGAATGAATGGGTATTTTTGCGGCAGAATTAGTCTGTGTTAGAGGAAAATGCATGAAAATATTCTACTTCTACGCGATTATCGAGAAACTTCGGTTTTGTTTTTGTGGGAGGTTGAACAGGAGGATGCAACTCGAAATTTTTTTCACCGAAGGTTTTAGTTGATGATGGTAATATCGTTGCGGTCAATGCATTTTCTTCCATTTGCCGCTTCTTATTAATGGATAATCTATATATACTGAGAGACATTCAAAAAGGAACACTCGGGAATATGAAGAATACAAAGTGTTTGGATAAATTAAAAGGAATAAAATTTATAACTGCGTTATTGAATGTTTTCAAGCAAAACGCTCGAAAAAGTCAGTTTAAGTTTTTAATTAATCACCTTATAGCATAAAATTTTACTTCATTAATTTTTGCAGAGTGACGTCATTATTATTTTTTAAATGACCACCCCAAATTTTTTTTCTCCTTCATTACCAACTTATATACCTAATAGATGGTGTAAAATATTGATACAGTAGAGAACAGCTTTTTTCAGATAAATTCACATTTACTGTAAATAATAAAATTGGTTCAAGCACTGACGTGAAGTCAGGAGCTTTTGCGCGTATGTTCTATTGTTCATTCTCCTGTATAAGACACTCTTAATCGAATTTACCATGGTGAATTTTATTGTCTATTCTCCTATATTGGACACTCTTAATCGAATTCACCATGGTAAATTCGATTAAGAGTGTCCAATACAGGAGAATGGACAATAGAACATACGCGCAAAAGCTCCTGACTTCACGTCAGTGCTTGAACCATTTTTTTTCTTGATGTCAGGAGCTTTTGCGCGTATGTTCAATTGTCCATTCTCCTGTATTGGACACTCTTAATCGAATTCACCATGGTGAATTCTATTGTCTGTTCTCCTGTATTGGACACTCTTAATCAAATTTTCCATGGTGAATTCGATTAAAAGTGTACAATACAGGATAATAGACAATAGAATTCACCATGGTAAATTCAATTAAGAGTGTCCAATACAGGAGAAGGGACAATAGAACATACGCGCAAAAGCTCCTGACTTCACGTCAGTGCAGAACCAATTTTTTTTTTCGTGAAGTCAGGATAGAAAAATTAACACATTGTCTACCTTCAATTCTTCTTTGGGAGAAGAATACATAATTATTCTAGAAATAATGTCATATTCAAATAATCAAAGTTAAGAAAATTATAAGTTTAATTACAAACATATTGAATGAAATTCAATTGAATTCCAGTAATATTCAATTACTTATTCTTTACCAATAAATGCCCATTGATAGATCTAAAGGTGTTGAGGTGAAACATAAAGATATATTCTCATTAGAGATATAAAAAAAAGCACTGACGTGTAGTCAGTACTCTTTGGCGCGCGTGTTCACGGTGGCTAATTTGAATTGAATGATGAGTACTTCAAGCTCAGTAGATAGAGCGAGCCGAAGATCTACCCAAAGGATAGTGGACACCATTCACTGTCGGTTCAAAAATTAAGAGTGCTGTATCTAAGCTGCCATCAGGATAGATTAACAAAGTTGGAAAAGAACACAAGTGATTCTCCTTAGTCGCACAAGCTCCTAGAAGATTTGGGAGGGTCAGTATAATCCTAATCGTGTTAATCGCACGCGCGCCAAAGCAGATTGACTTTTTACACTTTTTCTTTCATTGTTAAGTCAATCTGCTTTTGCGCGCGTGCGATTAACACGATTAGGATTATACTGAACCTCCCAAATCTTCTAGGAGCTTGTGCGACTAAGGAGAGTCACTTGTGTTCTTTTCCAACTTTGTTAATCTATCCTGATGGCAGCTTAGATACAGCACTCTTAATTATTGAACCGACAGTGAATGGTGTCCACTATCCTTTGGGTAGATCTTCGGCTCGCTCTATCTACTGAGCTTGAAGTACTCATCATTCAATTCAAATTAGCCACCGTGAACACGCGCGCCAAAGAGTACTGACTACACGTCAGTGCTTTTTTTTTTTCAAGTTCCTTTAACAAATATAGCTATCAATACAGTTTGGCTGTTAGCTTTACCATAGATCGAAAAAAAATGCGATTGTGGGACCTCCGTTTGGAACGCAATTGCCTCTTCTCCAAATCCGAACGTATTTTAATATAGATCTACCGAATATAGTTATTTATAAATTCGCCTCAGGGCCACCATACAGACATTTCAACTCGGAAACAACGCTATTTCCCCCAAACTGACTTGTGTCCGTGCACTGAATTGACATGAATATTCTTTTAAAACCTCACAATATCGGCTCATTGCTTCCAACATAACCCAAACAACCCAAAACCATTCACTTCTCATCTGCGCAAGCGCAATATACTCGTGCCTGCAAGTCCTCCCAAAATTACACACCTCACAAAAAACTCCGATTCTCCAACACTAGTGGTTCAGGAGATATCGCTTCTCGAATCCACGCATGCGCAGACCCTCACCAGGGGATTCTATAGAGGAATAGCATCCGCCACCCCAAAATCCCAATCCTCTCTGACGAAAGCACCAGCAGTTAAATCACTGATGGTCTGCTCATGCGCATAACGAAAAATGCCCGTAAGGGGTAACATCAATTTCGAAATTAGCCCCAGGGCCACGATACGGACACTTTAACTCGGAAACAACGCTTCATCCCCCAATCTGACTTGTCCTTGCACTGAATTGCCATGAATATTCTTTTAAAACCTCATAATATCGGGTCAGCACTCCCAACATAACCCATACAACCCAAAAACAGTCACTTCTCTTCTGCGCATGCGCAATCTACTTGCGGCTGAAAGTCCTCCCAAAATCACACACCATACAGAAAACTCCGATTCTTCAACACTAGTGGTTCAGGAGATATCGCCTCTTGAATTCACGCATGCGCAGACCCTCACCAGGGGATTCTGTAGAGGAATAGCATCCGCCACCCCAAAACCCCAATCCTCTCTGACGAAAACTTCAGCAGTTAAATCACTGATGGTCTGCTCATGCGCATAACGAAAAATGCCCGTAAGGAGTAACATCAATTTCAAAATTGGCCCCAGGGCCACGGTATGCACACTTCAACTCGGAAACAACGGTATTTCCCCCAAACTGACTAGTTTCCGAGCACTGAATTGCTATGAATATTCTTTTAAAACCTCACAATATCGACTCAGCACTCCCAACATAACCCACCCAACCCAAAAGCAGACACTTCTCTTCTGCGCATGCGCAATCTACTCGCGTCTAAAAGTCCTTTCGAAATACGCTGTGACTAGAGTCCCGACTCGGGACCCGTGTCCAGTCCCGACTAAAGACATCAAATGACGTCATTAATATTATTGTCGGTGATCCGTCCCGACTCAGGACCCGCTTACGGTCGCTGGCAATTACCATCTTCAATGATTATTAAAAAAATGGGAATTCCAATGTTCAGTAGTCTGTAGGTCGCACCAATAGCCAAAAATTCAGGAAACGCAGCCATGGTACTTTTCATCTCTGGAGTCTGAACGAATAAACCTTTAAAATTGTCAATTCTGTTTAATGAATTCAATACATGTTTTTAAGCTATCTCCTTTAACTTGGGTTCTTTGATAGTTCTTTTAGAGTTATATTTCTACCAGTTATTAGCTGTAAATTTTCCCACACCAATTTCCTATCAGCTCTGAGACTTAGCAAATGCTTAGCAGTTTCTTTTGCATCATCAGGCAACTGTCTCTGCTGGGGCAAAAACGAAAACATTTCTTTTGTTCTCTCGTGATTATGTTCTTCGGTAAACTTTCTTATTTGTAATGAGTTGCCTTTGATATCCGGACAAAATGAAATGAAGGCCGGACACAAATCTTCCTTTTTAAAAGTCTTTGTATTCCTTTCCTTTTTGTCCGAAATTGTTGCCCTCCATAAATGCAAGAATATTTGAGGTAAGAATATATCAATTCGCTTTTCATAGGGCGTTTGCTGTGATTCGACGAAATAAGTTTAGCATCCCGTTTCCAAAACTTCGTGTATGTATTGTTTTCATATTTATTGACGAAATCTTTGACATCAGAATAACAGCAAAATTTTTTACCGATTTCTAACTAACAAATTTAAAAGAAATAGTAAGAGCGGGAACATCAGATATTAAAAGCATACTTACGAATACATTTCCGGTTATTTTACCTAATCTTCACGGTTCCCACTACTATTTAGTGTGACAAATGGACAAATGCGCACCTTTCACATAAAAGCATATACTACCTGTAATGTTTATCAATAATATTACGGCTATACGAACATAACCTCAAAACGTCTCTTATTAAGTCGGGACCGTATATGAGTCCCGAGTCGGGGCGGATCACCAGTCCCGACAATAATATTAATGACGTCATTTGATGTCTTTAGTCGGGACTAGACACGGGTCCCGAGTCGGGACTCTAGTCACAGCGTTCAAAATAACACACCTTACAAAAAACTCCGATTCTCCAACACTAGTGGTTCGGAAGATATCACATCTTTAATCTACGCATGCGCAGACCCTCATCAGGGATCTGGATTCTATGGAGGAATAGCATCCGCCACCCCAAAACCCCAATCCTCTCTGACGAAAACTACAGCAGTTAAATGACTTCTCATCTGCGCATGCGCACAACGAAAAATGTCCGGAAAGGGCAGCATGAACCTCAAAAAAATAGGTTTCGGCATTTTAAGCAAAGTATTTCGCAAAATAGTAGTAATTTTTTTATTTTTTTCATGTCACGTGATCTTCACGAAATTTTGCAAAAGTGTTTGCATTGGTCTTTTGCATCTAACTACTGAGTTTCAATTTAATCAGATCAGTATTTTTCGAGTTATCCTGAAAACAAAATTTTAAAATTTTTGAAATTTTTTTTTGCTACTTTAGGGCCGTCCGATCAAAACAAAACTTTGCTGGCATATAAAGGTCATGATTCTACAATTTGCTGCCAAATTTCAGAAAGATCGAGTGATTGGTTCAGGAAATATTCATCAAAAACGTTTTGACTAAAAACGGCCTTAACTCCGAAACCGCTCGGTGGATTTCGCCCGTTAACGAACTTGTCCGAGATATTTACGCTACAAAGCTACCCTGCAAATTTCAACGCTCTAAGTCGTTCCGTTCGAGAGTTATCGTGCTAACGGCCGGCCGGACCGGACGGACAGAATTGAATTTGACCTCGAATTCTTCATCAGGAAGTCGAACATAATCGTTTGAGACCATTTTCTAAAAAAAATTCGAAAAATACAGACATTGTGACGAAATGATGGCACGCTGTTCCTTGCGGAACACGCGCGCAAAAACTGGCCTAAAATGCCATCTCTACCCATCACGAGGTTTAATATCGCGCAAAAATATATCATCATGACATTCATGGTTTTGAAGGTTCTCGCAAAAATTCGCATCCAGCTACCGAACTGGATCAGATCGTGTTCAAACCTTCTATAGTGTAAGGTTCAAAGTTGGAACTCTGCAGTAGAGTTAGGTTCTGAAGGTTCTTCCAAAATTTCAGCCATGCCGGACGAATAGTTTATGATAGATAGAATTTTTTTAAATTATTTTCAATAATTTTTTTGAAATTTTCTACTTATACCATCCTCACGAAATTCCGCAAGAATTTTCGCGTTGGCATTCTACAACTAATAACCATGTTTGAATTATATCGGATTTGTATTTTTCAAGTTATCGAGGAAATAACAATCAAATTTCAGATGGGTATAACTCCAAAACAGTTTAGCCGATTATACTTATAGACAAATTGCAAATTTCACATTCAGATGCACAATCTAATGCGAAAATTTCAAGCCACTATCTCTTTTCGTTCTCACGTTATCGCGTCACAAATAATATTTTTCAATAATTTTTATCATTACTCGGAAACCATTGAGCCGATTATGCCCATTAACGAACTTGTCCGTCGTATTGGGATACGTCACCTACCCCGAAAATTTCAAGTCGCTAGCTCTTTCCGTTCTCAAGTTATCGTGGAAACGGCCGGTCGGCCGACCGGACAGACAGAATCAAATTTGACCTCGAATTCTTTATCAGGGAGTCGAACCCAATCGTTTGAGGCCATTTTCGGCGAAAAATTCGAAAATTACAGTCATTTGGGCAAAATGATAACGCGATGTTCCCCAGAACATGCGCGCAAAAATGAAACTTTCATGGAAGAAAATCTGTATTCAACAAACGAAATTTAGTGCAAATGTTCAAATTACTCTCCGTCAACCATTCAGAAATGACCATTATACCAGTATGAGTGCAAACACTTTGTAACAAAACAAAATGTCTTTTGCACTAATTATCGTTATGACATCTGTGTCGCATTCGGCGCATGAAACAAAACAATTACTATAAAATTTTACTTCCTAAAAATAACACTTGACACCATTAACTGACCTAGAATGTATAGAAATTTTAATAATGGTTGGATATGGAGATAAATAAGCTAGGAACACAAATGTGGAAGCATGTGAGTTATTCAACCACGAACCCTGACAGACTGCCTATTGTAAGATCCACAATGAGTAAATTGGTTCTTAAATTTACTGAAAAGGGACTTGGTTCGACATGGTCGACCTCGGCTAAATGAAGAAACCAGATTAAATGTGTTAGTTTGAGCTGAAGAAAATCCTTACCTTTCTACAAGACAGCTAGTCCTAAATCCTAACGTGGAGTAGTCTTTTGTTGTGAGTTTGTTCAAAAAAGAGAACTATGATCCTTACAAAGCATGATCTACCGTTTGCTGTTTTTCGAAGAATTAATGTGATAAATAAAAGTTTATTTTTTCACTATAACAGATCAGAGTATTTGAAAAAATATTGTAAGCTGATGAGCCTTGGATGAGTTCAGTAGATGGATGGGTTACCGTTGCCACAAAAAATTTCGAACGGAAAGAGACTTGCAATTTCCAGGTTAGGTTGCGCATCGGGATGCAAACATTTACGTTTGTTAATAGGCCGAACGGTTTGGGAGTTATATCCATCTTTCCCCAATAATTCGAAATATACGAATCCGATCCAATTGAAACTTGGTAATTACTTGTAGAATATTGACGCAATTCTTTGAGTAATAAGTGAATACCGTAAGTAACGCGAAAAAAAAATTATTTTTTAAAATTTTATATATTAGGAATTGTCTATCAAAATCTGCTGTAATTGCGCAAATACCCTCGAACCACCCTTTTACAATCGAGTACCGCTTTTGAGCTCGATTGACTCTGTATAGGAAGTGAATAGACAATGCACGCAATAGCTCCAAGTTTTTTTTAATTTCATTATTATATTATAGTCTTCAAGAATCTGTGCAATTTATAACAGGTATTTGGTGTCACCCGTCACTTACTCCACCCCGTATTCAGACTTATATCTCCGAAATTTCGATGATTATCAAATGTAACGTCTAGTGTTATTGTACCATCAGACTGCAAAGTTCCATGAATTACATTCTTCAATGGATGTCAACTGAAGCGGAAAATTATAATAACTCACGTTTCATCTAACATTTCGAATCACAGACTAATTTCTATTTTAACAAGGCTGTTTTGAAATCATATTCTATATCAGTGAAATTAATAGGCTGCTTTTTTCGAAAAATCGTTGGAGCTGGAACATTTTAACGATCCACATCATTTTTTCATTTGAGGAAATGAGAATGAAAAGTAACTTCTCAAATATATATTATTGTAGCAGCAATGATAATTAGGTTCAAATGCCATTAGGATTAGGGGATCCTGTGTTTTGTAATTGGATATAAATCGGATATTCAATAAATGTCGGCACTACTTCTCGTGTCAACAGACAGTTACTCACTGTCGAAGTTTATGGAATAACCCAGTAATTTCGAGGACATTTGTTCACTGAACAAGATTACCTCCACACTGTCATGAAGTACGGAGAAAATATAACGAAAAAGTTCGTTAATGGGCATAATCGCCCAAACGGTTTCCGTACTGATTTTGTCTTCAACCAATACAGATGCGATCGAATTGAATCTTTGTAACTAGTTGTAGAATATCACTATGAAGATGTATGTGAAATTTTGTGAGCATTATTTCACTAGAATATTTAAAAACAATTATTGAAAAATATTATTTATCTCACGATAACATGAGAATGGAAGGGATGACGACGCGAAAACTCCTGCTAAATTCTATAGAGATCGTATCAAAAAAAAAATGTATATGCCGGGAGTCCCAGTATACATGTTCTTATGGATTATATCAGCCGTTTCAAAAGACACAAATTTGAAAATTTTATGATTTTCAATTCGTTCAAGGAACCTTCAACTGAGAAAAACAAAAAAGGTAAGTTACTTTTGGTTTGACCGGAAGTGACTCAGATTTTTTTTTATCTCAAATAGCACCCTGTATATTTGTTGCAATTTTTGAATTCTACTCAAAATTGCCATTCCATCGATGTATCACACTATGTACTTTACATTTGATTTGATGAAGAAAACGTCGATTAATATTTCAAATTGAAAGCATTGCAGTAGGCTACGATATTTTGTGTAATCTTGATTTTGACTTTGACAATAATCGAGTACAATAACAAAATACTTCCTCAAGGTGAAATCAACTATGTATGTTAAACGAAAGTTAAACAAAGTTAAACAAAGAATGAATAGTAAAAGAAACAAAAAATTACAAAAAAAGGAATAAAAAAATACCTATAATAACTAAAGCATATGTTCGAAATGTTGACCATCTGATTCAACATATCTTTCAGCTCGGTAGACTATAGTCCACGTGAAGTAACACTTCTCAATACCTCAGTATTAAGGGCTCTACATGCATTCCTTATTTTGTTTTTGAGATCCAAATCCAAATCAATAAGAGGAGTCTGGTACACACGATGTTTCAAATATCCCCAAAGAAGAAATCTAGCGGTGTTAAATCTTAGATCTGTATTGGACACTCCCAATCGAATTTAACAAGGTAAATTCGATTGAGAGTATCCAATACAGACAATAGAATTCACCATGGTAAATTCAATTAAGTGTGTCCAATACAGGAGAATGGACAAACGAACATACGCGCAAAAGTTTATGACTTCACGTCAGTGCTTGAACCAATTTTTTTTTCGTAATTTTTTGAAAATTTTCTACTGGTACGGTCCTCACAAAATTTTACACACATCTTCATGCCGATATTCTACAACTAGTTACCAAGCTTCAGTTCGATCGAGTTTATATTCTTTTAGTTATCGAGGAAATAATATTCAAGATGGGTATAACTCTGAACCCGTTGGGCCGATTATGGCCAAAACAGCGAACTTAACTCTCCCATTTAGATGTACAACCTATCCTGAAAATTGCAAGTCCCTATCTCCTTTCGTTCGAGAGTTGTCGAGGCAACGCTCACCCATCCAGCTACTGAACTCACACAAGGTTGCTCGGATCTCCAACAATATAGATCCGATCATGTTCAAACTTGGAACTTGGTTCAAAAGAATATATATATATATATATACTTGGTAGTAGAGTTATGTTCTAAAGGCTCTCGCACAATTTCAGCGATATCGGACGAATAGTTTCTGATATATAGAATCCTTTTCGATATTTTTTTTAAAGTTTTCCAGTCATACGATCCTCACGAAATTAGGCAAGAATTTTTGCGTTGCCATTCTACAATTAATAGCCATATTTGAATTGGATCGGTTTTGTATTTTTCGAGTTATTGAGGAAATAACAACCAAATTTCAGATATAGTTATAACTCCGAATCCGTTTTGCCGATTATGTCTATAAACAAGTTTAATTGGCGCATTCAGATTCTCAACCTAACCTTAAATTTTCAAGTCGCTATCTCTTTCCGTTCTTAGGTTATCGTGACGTAAATAATATTTTTTAATGATTTTTTTAAAATTTCATAGCTATACGATGTTCAAAAAATTTCACAAACGTCCTTAGACGTTTGTGACATTCTACAACTACTCACCAAGTTTCAATTTGATCGGATCAGTATTGGTTAAAGACAAAATTATTAATCGGAAACCATTGGGCCGATTATGAACATTAACGAACTTGTCCGTCCTATTGGGATACGCCACCTACCCTGAAAATTTCAAGTTGCTATCTCTTTCCGTTCTCAAGTTATCGTGGCAACGGCCGGCCGGCCGGACAGAATCAAATTTGACCTCGTTGTTCGAGACCATTCTCGGCAAATAATTCGAAAATTACAGACATTTGGGCAAAATGATAACGCGATGTTCCCTAGAGCATACGCGCAAAAACTTCATATTTTCAATTTTTCGCCATTTTCTCGTAAATGGAACTTCTAAGGTATAAAGTGATCTCTAGAAACTCATCATGATTCGAGATTGCCATTTCATTTTTGACGTCAAATACGGTGTGTTACAATTAAAAAACTGTATGTGTCTATAACTTTGTTTTCGAACACCCTGTATATATGAAAATAATTTTAAATTGTGCTTTTGAACATCACAAAAAAATATTCTCAAAATATCTTCATTAACTTCCTCAAAACGAGCTACGCGTCTGTGGTGGGCCACCCGGTATAAGTTTCTACTTGGACAATTACACCAACACCACATCCATGCCCTGAGCGTGATTCGAACCCGCGACCTATGGCGCCAAAGTGAGATACGATCCCAATGAGCCACCACAGGCCGGCTCTAACTAATCATAATATAATCTGCAATCTTATGCGGCCCATACACATGCTTCTTTTTCGGCGTTCTGGCAGCTAGCGAAACCGCTAGCAACCAAAACGCCCAAAAGTCGCTCAAAAAACACCTGTGTATGTGTATCCGCTGCCACGCTGGCGATTCACCGAGCAGCACGCAACGCCGGACGCCAAGACCAAACGTGTTTGATTTTAGCGTCAGGATAGTCGGCAAAACGTTCGAAAATCGCTTTTGTGTGTGGGCGAACGTCGACAATGGCTGAAAATCGACGCATTGCAGAGTCAGAAGAGTTTATTTCATCTTTCATCGAACTATTTAAAAAAAAAAAGTGTTTATGGTAGAATATTCCAACAGAATTTTAAAGAATACAAGTTACGAGGAATTATTAGCTTCATGTAAACACAATAATGTAAATCATGTCAATCATGTAAACACAATAATGAATGCGATAATGATTTCGTGAAGAAAAAAATAAAAAGCCTCCGAGATTCATTCAGAAAAGAATATAAAAAAGTTCCAACGTAGCGTAACAATAAGTTTCTCTTCTACACTAATAGCTCTTCTCATATATGTATCCTGTTTTTTTTAGCAGTGGAGTGACTTTATGTAATAATAATTTAAAAGTGTCCTCATCCATTCGTAGATAGTTTATTAAATCGTCCGTAGATAGTTTATAAAATCGTCCGGATTTTAATTCATTTAAAAGATATATTGGATGAGGTATCTTTTTTAAGCAACCAATCTTTAACCCATGTTCGACGTTTCTTGGATTCCCCCATTTCACTTATTAAGATTATGGCACTGGCTATTTTTTTTTGCTTGAGCGACATTTTCAAACCTCTCTCGTCAGCGAATGGCGAGCTTCTGAGACGCTTGTGTGTGGTCATAATTCCACGAGCGTCTAGGACGCTCGTAAAACGCCAGCTACCAGAACGCCGAAAAAGTAGCATGTGTATGGGCCGCATTAGATAAGATATAATCACAAACCATTATTTTAGAATATAATAAAGAACTCTTCGTTTCGAAATTGAAAATTCCGAAAGTAGTTTTGAAGAAGCAGAGACAAGGTATCAGGAAGTGATATACGGAACCAAAATCTCCAATAGGAAAACTTCATTCTGACATGTTGAACTTTCGAATGAAATAACTTAGTTTCCTATCATTATATTTTATTGAGGTATAAGAATTTTCCAAGGTAATCTCACTTATCCTTTGCTATCACTTCAATATTTAAATTTAAAATAGAAACTGATTTTCTGCCGGGAGGGTTCTTGAAACCTAGCTCAGCAATCAAAGCGATGATTTTTCGGAACTTCAGATGTTCGAAGACCGCTATAGGACCCTAATGAAGGGCAATCATCTCCCATAGATAAAAGCTTCACTTTCTAATGGATAATCGATATAAAACTTCCCAAGAAAAATTGGCGTTACTATTTTATGTCACTTTGACATAAAAATAAATTAATTAATTAATTGCCCTTCAATATTTAATATTTCAGCATATTTTGTTAACAATATCAATTTTCATAAATCACAACACTAGCGGGGAGATACGGTTTTTTTCCTGAGGTTTTTTCCCTAAGCTCTAGTATCATATATCAAATTATATGGTACCCCGTTACTCTAACCTCTGCTAACACTTTTTTCATACACATGCTTTATTGTTAGATAAAAAACAAATTGTAATACTCAAGTTCAAAAGAATATATTATATATTGTTAGATAAAAAAGTTGGAAAAGAACGCAAGAGACTCTCCTTAGTCGCACAAGCTCCTAGTAGATTTGGGAGGGTCAGTATAATCCTAATCATGTTAATCGCACGCGCGCCAAAGCAGCTTTTGCGCGCGTGCGATTAACATGATTAGGATTATACTGACCCTCCCAAATCTTCTAGGAGCTTGTGCGACTAAGGAGAGTCGCTTGCGTTCTTTTCCAACTTTGTTAATCTATCCTGATGGCAGCTCAGATACAGCACTGTTAATTTTTGAACCGACAGTGAATGGTGTCCACTATCCTTTGGGTAGATCTTCGGCTCGCTCTATCTACTGAGCTTGAAGTACTCGTCATTCAATTCAAATTAGCCACCGTGAACACGCGCGCCAAAGAGTACTGACTGCACGTCAGTGCTTTTTTTTTTTTTCAAGTTCCTTTAACAAATATAGCTATCAATACAGTTTGGCTGTTAGCTTTACCGTAGATCGAAAAAAAATGCGGTTGTGGGACCTCCGTTTGGAACGCAATTGCCTCTTCTCCAAATCCGAACGGATTTTAATATAGATCTACCGAATATAGTTATTTATAAATTCGCCTCAGGGCCACCATACAGACATTTCAACTCGGAAACAACGCTATTTCCCCCAAACTGACTTGTGTCCGTGCACTGAATTGACATGAATATTCTTTTAAAACCTCACAATATCGGCTCATTGCTTCCAACATAACCCAAACAACCCAAAACCATTCACTTCTCATCTGCGCAAGCGCAATATACTCGTGCCTGCAAGTCCTCCCAAAATTACACACCTCACAAAAAACTCCGATTCTCCAACACTAGTGGTTCAGGAGATATCGCTTCTTGAATCCACGCATGCGCAGACCCTCAACAGGGGATTCTATAGAGGAATAGCATCCGCCACCCCAAAATCCCAATCCTCTTTGACGAAAGCACCAGCAGTTAAATCACTGATGGTCTGCTCATGCGCATAACAAAAAATGCCCGTAAGTGGTAACATCAATTTCGAAATTAGCCCCAGGGCCACGATACGGACACTTTAACTCGGAAACAACGCTACATCCCCCAATCTGACTTGTCCTTGCACTGAATTGCCATGAATATTCTTTTAAAACCTCACAATATCGGGTCAGCACTCCCAACATAACCCATACAACCCAAAAACAGTCACTTCTCTTCTGCACATGCGCAATCTACTTGCGGCTGAATGTCCTCTTAAAATCACACACCATACAGAAAACTCCGATTCTCCAACACTAGTGGTTCAGGAGATATCGCCTCTTGAATCCACGCATGCGCAGACCCTCACCAGGGGATTCTGTAGAGGAATAGCATCCGCCACCCCAAAACCCCAATCCTCTCTGACGAAAACTTCAGCAGTTAAATCACTGATGGTCTGCTCATGCGTATAACGAAAAAAAAAAAAGCACTGACGTGAAGTCAGTACTCTTTGGCGCGCGTGTTCACGGTGGCTAATTTGATTTGAATGATTCAAAAATTAACAGTGCTGTATCTAAGCTGCCATCAGGATAGAGTTACAAAGTTGGAAAAGAACACAAGTGACTCTCCTTAGTCGCACAAGCTCCTAGAAGATTTGGGAGGGTCAGTATAATCCTAATCATGTTTATAGCACGCGCGCCAAAGCAGATTGACTTTTTACACTTTTTCTTTCATTGTTAAGTCAATCTGCTTTTGCGCGCGTGCTATAAACATGATTAGGATTATACTGACCCTCCCAAATCTTCTAGGAGCTTGTGCGACTAAGGAGAGTCACTTGTGTTCTTTTCCAACTTTGTAACTCTATCCTGATGGCAGCTTAGATACAGCACTGTTAATTTTTGAATCATTCAAATCAAATTAGCCACCGTGAACACGCGCGCCAAAGAGTACTGACTTCACGTCAGTGCTTTTTTTTTTTTTCAAGTTCCTTTAACAAATATAGCTATCAATACAGTTTGGCTGTTAGTTTTACCGTAGATCAGAAAAAAATTCGGTTGTGGGTCCTCCGTTAGGGACGAAATTGCATCTTCTCCAAATCCGAACGCATTTTAATATAGATCTACCGGATATAGTTATTTATAAATTCACCTCAGGGCCACCATACAGACCATTCAAATCGGATACAACGCTATTTCCCCCAAACTGACTTGTGTCCGTGCATTGAATTGACATGAATATTCTTTTAAAACCTCACAATATCGGCTCATAACTCCCAACATAACCCAAAAAACCCAAAACCATTCACTTCTCGTCTGCGCAAGCGCAGTATACTCGTGGCTGCAAGTCCTCCCAAAATTTCACACCTCACAAAAAACTCCGATTCTCCAACACTACTGGTTCAGGAGATATCGCTTCTTGAATCCACGCATGCGCAGACCCTCACCAGGGGATTCTATAGCGGAAAAGCACCCGCCACCCCAAAACCCCAATCCTCTCTGACGAAAGCACCACCAGTTAAATCACTGATGGTCTGCTCATGCGCATAACAAAAAATAGTTGTAAGGGGTTACATCCATTTCGAAATTAGCCCCAGGGCCACGGTGCGGACACTTTAACTCTGAAACAACGCTAGAGCCCCCAAACTGACTTGTCCTTGCACTGAATTGCTATGAATATTCTTTTAAAACCTCATAATATCGTCTCAGCACTCCCAACATAACCCATCCACCCCAAAAACAGTCACTTCTCTTCTGCGCATGCGCAATCTACTCGCGGCTAAAAGTCCTCTCAAAATAACACACCTTACAAAAAACTCCGATTCTCCAACACTAGTGGTTCAGGAGATATCACAGCTTTAATCCACGCATGCGCAGACCCTCAACAGGGGATTCTATAGAGGAATAGCATCCGCCACCCCAAAACCCTAATCCTCTCTGACGAAAACACCACCAGTTAAATTACTGATGGTCTGCTCATGCGCATAACGAAAAATGCCTGTAAGGGGTAACATCAATTTCAAAATTAGCCCCAGGGCCACGTTACGGACACTTTAACTCGGAAACAACGCTACATCCCCCAAACTGACTTGTCCTTGCACTGAATTGCTATGAATATTCTTTTAAAACCTCATAATATCGACTCAGCACTCCCAACATAACCCATCCAACCCAAAAACAGTCACTTCTATTCTGCGCATGCGCAATCTACTCGCGGCTAAAAGTCCTCTCAAAATAACACACCTTACAAAAAACTCCGATTCTCCAACACTAGTGGTTCAGGAGATATCACATCTTTAATCCACGCATGCGCAGACCCTCAACAGGGGATTCTATGGAGGAATAGCATCCACCACCCCAAAACCCTAATCCTCTCAGACGAAAACACCACCAGTTAAATCACTGATGATCTGCTCATGCGCATAACGAAAAATGCCTGTAAGCGGTAACATCAATTTCAAAATTAGCCCCAGGGCCACGGTACGGACACTTTAACTCGGAAACAACGCTACATCCCCCAAACTGACTTGTCCTTGCACTGAATTGCTATGAATATTCTTTTAAAACCTCATAATATCGACTCAGCCCTCCCAACATAACCCATCCAACCCAAAAACAGTCACTTCTCTTCTGCGCATGCGCAATCTACTCGCGGCTAAAAGTCCTCTCAAAATAACACACCTTACAAAAAACTCCGATTCTCCAACACTAGTGGTTCAGGAGATATCACATCTTTAATCTACGCATGCGCAGACCCTCATCAGGGATCTGAATTCTATGGAGGAATAGCATCCGCCACCCCAAAACCCCAATCCTCTCTGACGAAAACTACAGCAGTTAAAGGACTTCTCATCTGCGCATGCGCAATACGGAAAATGCCCGGAAAGGGCAGCATGAACCTCAAAAACATATGTTTCGGCATTAAAAGCAAAGTATTCCGCAAAATAGTAGTAATTTTTTTATTTTTTTCATGTCACGTGATCTTCACGAAATTTTGCAAAAGTGTTTGCTTTGGTCTTTTGCATCTAACTACTGAGTTTCAATTTAATCAGATCAGTATTTTTCGAGTTATCGTGAAAACAAAATTTTCAAATTTTCAAAAATTTTTTTTGCCACTTTAGGGCCGTCCGTTCAACACAAAACTTCGCAGGCATATAAAGGTCATGATTCTACAATCTGATGCCAAATTTCAAAAAGATCGAGTGATCGGTTCCGGAAATATTCATAAAAAACGTTTTTATTAAAAACGGCCTTAACTCCGAAACCGCTCGGTCGATTTCGCCCGTTAACGAACTTGTCCGAGATATTTACGCTACGAAACTACCCTGCAAATTTCAACGCTCTAAGTCGTTCCGTTCGAGAGTTATCGTGCTAACGGCCGGACGGACAGAATTGAATTTGACCTCGAATTCTTCATCAGGGAGTCGAACCCAATCGTTTGAGACCATTTTCGAAAAAAAATTCGAAAAATACAGACATTGTGACGAAATGATAGCACGCTGTTCCTTGCGGAACACGCGCGCAAAAATGCCCTTAAGGGGTAACATCAATTTCATAATTGGCCCCAGGGCCACGGTATGCACACTTCAACTCGGAAACAACGGTATTTCCCCCAAACTGACTAGTGTCCGAGCACTGAATTGCTATGAATATTCTTTTAAAACCTCACAATATCGACTCAGCACTCCCAACATAACCCATCCAACCCAAAAACAGACACTTATCTTCTGCGCATGCGCAATCTACTCGCGGCTAAAAGTCCTTTCAAAATAACACACCTTACAAAAAACTCCGATTCTCCAACACTAGTGGTTCGGAAGATATCGCATCTTTAATCTACGCATGCGCAGACCCTCATCAGGGATCTGGATTCTATGGAGGAATAGCATCCGCCACCCCAAAACCCCAATCCTCTCTGACGAAAACTACAGCAGCTAAATGACTTCTCATCTGCGCATGCGCACAACGAAAAATGTCCGGAAAGGGCAGCATGAACCTCAAAAAAATAGGTTTCGGCATTTTAAGCAAAGTATTTCGCCAAATAGTAGTAATTTTTTTATTTTTTTCATGTCACGTGATCTTCACGAAATTTTGCAAAAGTGTTTGCATTTGTCTTTTGCATCTAACTACTGAGTTTCAATTTAATCAGATCAGTATTTTTCGAGTTATCCTGAAAACAAAATTTTGAAATTTTTGAAATTTTTTTTTGCTACTTTAGGGCCGTCCGATCAAAACAAAACTTCGCAGGCATATAAAGGTCATGATTCTACAATTTGCTGCCAAATTTCAGAAAGATCGAGTGATTGGTTCCGGAAATATTCATTAAAAACGTTTTGACTAAAAACGGCCTTAACTCCGAAACCGCTCGGTGGATTTCGCCCGTTAACGAACTTGTCCGAGATATTTACGCTACAAAACTACCCTGCAAATTTCAACGCTCTAGGTCGTTCCGTTCGAGAGTTATCGTGCTAACGGCCGGCCGGCCGGCCGGACCGGACGGACAGAATTGAATTTGACCTCGAATTCTTCATCAGGAAGTCGAACCTAATCGTTTGAGACCATTTTCGAAAAAAAATTCGAAAAATACAGACATTGTGACGAAATGATAGCACGCTGTTCCTTGCGGAACACGCGCGCAAAAACAAATGTAATGCTCGAAGTTCAAAAGAATGTATATATATATATATATATATAAGGTATACGAATGAATCTGGTTTCGTAGTACTACTACATTTTGAAACTGGTGTATTTCAAGTTGTGCAACAAGGTATTTAAATGTCTTCTTTATGCTTATTCCTTCAGAATTTCGAAAAGTGGGTAATTTCATAGACACGTCTGTTCTTTAGAAAATTTCCTGCCGGGTTATTCAGGTACCTTTATTCTTCTTTCAAATGAACTATCACAAAATAACGGACTACTCTATCCATTATTTTCAATTAAAATTTCAACACTTGATTCTTGATTTCCGTACAAGAAAATAGCCTAACTGAATCTTCCAACCAGTTTATATACGTGAAATATTTCCACTAAAAACATAGGAAACATTTTCTTCAACAGTCGGCAGGTCTTTGGAATTGTTGAATTAACATAATATCTTCTCAAATTCATTATTATTCCGAAATAAATTCACATTGTGAAAATACGTAGTTACTACGACTTCTATGTAGAGAGGACAACGTTGCGTAGTTATCTGATAGGAAAATGACTATAACCTTACATATTCAAAATGTACATGGTGAAATGTGCCAACCTGGAGACTTTATAAAAGTGAATCAGGTATAATCTTATCTACCTACAACATACATGTCACATGTATTTCTGTTCTAACAAATAAAGTAGGATTGAATGCAAAATGACCAATTATAAGGGTATTATAGGTTCAGAATATCTTCAGTGAAAACAAACTGGAAGATTGGCTAAGTTTCAATTGATATAATATATTTTTCACAGTAGATTTGAGGAATGAATATCTCAGATCAGTTCGTTATTTAATTTTAATTTAGTTTCTTTTACGAAGCAGTTCCATTAAAACACCGATATCATTCCCACATTCCCAACTCTGAGAAACCAATAATTTCGTAGATAATTTATCAAAGTTTGAACAAGAGCGCCAAAGCTCCTGTCCACAGAGCTTTCCCACTTTTATTCATTCGTCTATTGCCTGAAACCCCACAACCAACTTTCAAATAGACAATACCTTGGCCATTCATTCAATCGCCTAGCTTCGCTATCTGGAAACATAAAATTAATCGAAATGTAACGCGAATATCTACATTTTTCCCAATTATCATTGAAATTCGTGGCCGTATACTCCCCCAGTGACAGCTTGACGTGAATGAGCGCCTTGTTTGCCAACAGTTTTGCTGTCGTAACACGAAGTCAGTCACTTCTCTGCATTCGCAATAATGAATATGTCAGACCCATGCATTCAATAACAGTCCTTTCTATTTATACGCTGAAATGGATTTTTCGTAGACGTCCGAACTGCGACATGCTATTGCCGGTGGTTTCTCTCGTTTCCATTATTCCGCTGAACGTTTTCACGTCGCCTATCTCTGATAACATGCATTTTCGCGATAAATTTGTGTGTATTTCGTCCAACCTTTTTTCGGATAAATATGCAACGTTTCTCCTGCAATTTGTCCGAGTTAGGTGACGTGGATGACGTTATTATTCCGAACAGAACACCCGTAGAAAGCAAACCATAGTAATCGCGAGATTCTCGTACACCACTACACTTTTTTACAGGGTGATTCACTTATCTTGGCCACCCCAATTTTCTCCGAAACGGCCGAATATATTTTAATTCTGTAAACGCCGTTTTGTACAAGTCAATGTTGACTTGGGATGCGTGTGGAAGTCAGCGTAAAAAATAAAGATGGCTGGCGTCGCGGCACCGTTTATTTTTTTTTCTCAGGAACATACCTTTTTTGTTATGCCATTCGAAAGATGATTCAATTCTAAATTTTATTACCGATTACCATTTCTCCCATTTTAAACTGTTAGCGATCTACAGGACGTTTTATGTTAATTCTATTCCATTTTTGCGCAATGTTCTGAGGAACATCTCGTTATAATTTTTCCCAAATGTCTGTAATTTTCGAATTTTTTGCGAAAATGTCAAATTTCACAAAAGTCCTTAGGTTTTTATTCTTCAACTTATCACCAATTCGATCGGATTTGTATTGGTAGAAAACAAAATTAATACTCGGAATCCATTGAGCCGATAATGCCCATTAACGAACCTGTCCGTCGTATTGGGATGTGCCACCTACTCTGAAAATTTCAGCTAGCTCTTTCCGTTCTCAAGTTATCGTGGCAACGGCTGGCTGGTCGGACAGAAGCAAATTTGAACTCGAATTCTTCATCGGGGCGTCGAACCCAATCGTTTGAAACCATTCGTGGCAAAAAAATCGAAAATTACAGATATTTGGGCAAAAAGATAACGCGATGTTCCCCAGAACATACGCGCAAAAATGGAATAGAATTAACATAAAACGCCCTGTAGATCACTCACGGGTCAAAATGGGAAAAAAACGGTATTTGGAAATAAATTTTAGAATTGAATCCTCTTTTGAATGGCATGATTAAAAAGGTATGTTCCTGGGAAAAAAAATTGACGGCGCCCTGACGCTAACCATCATTATGTTTTACGCCGACTTCTACACGCATCTCGAGTTAACGATAACTTGTACAAAACGGCGTTTACAGAATTAAAATATATTCTGCCGTTTCCGAGAAAATTGGGGTTACCAAGATAAGTGAATCACCCTGTACTCTATTATACTCCATTCACTTTTATAAAGTCTCCCGTTTGTCCATGGTTTAGGTGTATCACGTTTTGTAATTGAAACTAAGGCAGTTTGGCAAATCTGAAATATCGTCAATGTCAAAACAATTCTCTGTATGTTGCCAATTTCTACTCTGAACAATCAACATAATTTTTCATCTTAGACGAGATCTTACCACAGATCATTATATTCGAATAAGAAAGAACTCTCCGCTTTGAAACTGAAAATGCTGATCGCAGTTTTGAAGAAGCAGAGACAAAGTATCAGGAATTGCTATACAGAACATACATAATTTTTTTTTTTACCAAATTTTTTGAAAAGTTACCTTTTAATGTCCCAAATACAATGTAATCTTTTGGATTCAAAATATTTTTTTTTCACCTTAATTTGACTTAATACCGAAAAAGTATCCTAATTTTCAATCAAAAATTCTCACGTCAAAATATCTGCTTTTTTGAAAAAGTAGGTGGGCTTTTTGATCGTTGAAATCACTACTTTCTGATGGTTCAAAAGAAAACATACATTACTATGGTGAATTTTCTCAGAAACTGTTAAGAAATAACAGGTAGTAAGGCCCAGACCCTAATAGCCCTTGCCCAATTCTCTGTGAAATATCTTTTTATGGTCTAAAATTTTACGTAGGGCACTCAGGTGTATAAGTTATATTAAAATAGCAATAAATAAGCATCTAAGCATATAATATAGAGAAGATTCTACAACTTTATCAAAATATTGTTAGTGCCTTATTGAATATTATCTTTATTAACTTAGCATTTTCTGAGAAAATTCACCATAGTAATGTATATTTTTTTTAGACCATCCGAAAGTATTGATTTCAACCAACAAAAGGCCCATCTACTTTAAAAAAAACAGACATTTTGACGTGAGAATTTTTGATTGAAAATTAGGATGCTTTTTCGATATTGAGTCAAATTAAGGTGAAAAAAAAAATATTTTGAATCCAAAAAATTTCCGTGTATTTGAGACATTTAAAGGTAAGTGTTCAGCAAATTTGGTGAAAAAAAAAATTTTTTGTTAAAGATAAAAATTAAAAACCAAAAACGTGGTTATTTGAATTTTTCACATAAATTTTGGGGTTATGTGAAAAAAGTGCGAAAACAAATGTTGTAGAACTTTCTATTACCTATAAATTGGCCATTTAACTTTTTCCCAAAGGACTTGTAGTTTTGCCGGAAATCGAAATATAAATAAAAACTCATATAACATTTTTGTTATATTCTCTCTCTTTCCAATGGAATTCATTCTACTATAATTTTTTTTTACTTTTTACAATTTTAAATGCTTTGACCCTGGTCTATGTAGAAGACCGACCGAGGTGTAATAAGCTTCTCTAGGCTGCAGAACGGGCTACTCGCTCGATCGGAATCGGTCTAACGCAAACAAACACTTTGTCTCAGAAGTTGGAAACATCGTTCCGGAAACAATATGTCGTACGACTCAATTTGTAGTCGACAGGAGCGTGGGAGTGGAAAATACAATGAAATCAGAAAATAAATATGTATAACAGGATCGTAATAGATTTTTTGTTTTCAGGATTCAATATTACGGGTGTGCACCGCGAGATAGGAAATTGACATTTAATGAGAAAGCGTCAAGAAAAATCAGACCTAAACGAGCAAATTGAAAATGAACGTGAAGTTCGCTGTGCAAACCAGTTCCTTCGGGAAACTTTTAATTACCCAAACGTTTGACGCTGAAATATCGTTCGGGCTGTTTCAGTCTTCCCAATTCAAGAGCAATATCCCGCCCTGGTAAAACACATTAAAACTTTTATGTAAGCTGAATCCAACATTTAGTTGTATGTTATATCCACTTCAATCCGCCCTTGTGTCAACTGGAAATTTCAGTTCGCTGCAGAACTACGAACATTTATTTTTGATCTGCACCTTTTGAGCTAGCAATTGGGACCCTAACGTAACTAACTGTCTGGATGTTTTCGTTGGAAAATTATGTGTTACGTACGATTGGCTTTCAGATAACTTTATTCTGGTGAGATTTCCAACGAATTGGATTGGTGTTTTCGCGAATCTATTGAGATAGAATGAAACGGTGAAGTCAATTAGATTATTCGGTTCCATATACATGGAGTTCATACATAGATTGGATTGAATGAGAATGGCATATGTTACGAGTTGCAATTTTTAGGGTAGGCTGTGCACCCTAAAGCGATAATAGAGCATGCTTGCAAAAGTTACTGAATTCACGTCAGTGCTTGAACCAATTTTAATATAATACTTGAAAATATTCACGTGTCATTATAGAATTCGAGATTTGACATATAGATCGTCCAAAACTGACAAGATACACTTTTCGAAAACTTATTTTTCTTTTCATATTTGTTATATTCTCTTCCTTTTCCATTGGGTTTCATCCTACTGTTATTTGTTTTTGTTTCAGAAATCATCTACCCTGGTCTATACAGGGAGTTTCTGAATAAGTGTGACAAGCTTTAAAGGGTGATTCTGTGATGAAAATTAAGATGGGTATTTAGTAACAAATTTTTTGAAAAACCTTCTCCCGGAAAAGCCACACCCCTGAGAATATTTACAAAAAAAATATGTATCTTTCTTATTTTCCCTGTGTATTAAGCTAAAGATACGAAACTGGGTGAATATTATTTGTCAATAAGACTACTACTATAGTCAAAATCACTAAGATATTTTTTCTTACGACTTTGTTTTGAATGAAAATTTTCTTCTTACAAAAACATGGCTGAAAAGCTCAATCGATTTAATAACTTTTTTATTTCTTATATTTACGAGAAAACATTACAATGCATTTTCAAGAAGCACCGAGGTGGAATTTCCCTAACCTAATGTATTTATTTATAGTTCGTATATTTTACAAACTTACAAGTGTCGTTTAAGAAAAATGCTTCAAAAATTATCTTTTGAGAACCTTAAAAAATTTTAATTCAAAAGTTGTATTGTAAAAAAAAAATTTTTTTTCGTTACTCCGTAACTATCAGACCGATTTTGCCAACTAACGAATTTAACCGATATATTTATCCCTCAAACCTACTGTGAAAATTTCAACTGTCTAGCTCATTCCGTTCGAGAGTTATCGTGTTAATGGCCGACCGGACGGCCGGACGGAAGGTTGGCTGGACGGACGGCTGGCCGGACAGAAACATTCCGACCACGGATTCTTGATCAGTGAGTCGAACCAAGTCGTTTGAGACCATTTTCAGCCAAAAATTCGAAAATTACAGACATTTGGGCAAATTGATAAGCACTCCGAGGAACAAGAGCGCCAAAAAGAGAAATATTTCTCAAAAAATTTTATAACAAATCGAGGGGGAAACCGCTGATAAATCTTTGTACACCAGAATTCCAATTCAAGCGGAATTCCATTGGAATTCTATAGGAATTCTTTTGGAATTCCATTGGAATTTTTTTGGAATCTATGCAGCCCATACACGCTCAATATTGTTGTACAATATTTTGGTTTGGGTAATATAATTGATCGTGTTTGAGCGATATTGATAGGTTGTGCAATAGCGCAATATATTGCACAACCACCAATATCGTCTCCATATGATACAAATTTTTGGCCTAGGGACCACTGTCAATATATTGTGCAACCCACATTGCACAATAATATTGAGCGTGTATGGGCCGCTTGAGAAAAACAAACGGAATTGACACAATTGATTTCGAGAGGATCGAATAACTAAAAATATTTTTTTTTATTTTCGAGATTTCATATTGAATTTCCTTGAAATTTTACTTGTTGGTGTGAAAAGAAGAGGAAAAGATTCGAAGAAATCATACAGCAACAATAAAGATCTACGCAAAGCGCAGTAATTGTTTTCTCACAAATTTGAACAGTTGAAACCCAAAACTCATATTGAAGTTAAAACACTTCCCTTTAGGGTATTTAATAAAGCTTCGTGGATAGCTTTCGGTCGAAGCATTTAATCCTCTATGTGTACGTATGTGTGAGACCTTAAATAGGCTAGAATAATTCACCAATTATAGCCTGATTGGCCCAGTGGTTAGAACGTTTCACAATCCCGGAGTTAGATAACAAATTCTCCATTCACCGCAATCGCCACCATTCATTATTGGGTCGAAAATTAACAGTTCTATGCCAAAGGTGACGCAAGGACATAGTTACGAAGCCTACACAAAACACAACTGGTTCTGCTAACTCGTTGAAGCTCTTGAGAATTCTCCTTGGGAAGACCTTGGATGATCCAGTATAATAGTATCAATAGCAATTCTTGTGATCTGCATGGATGTATCGAAATATATTAAATCATAAATGAGAGAATTATCAATTTTACTGTCCAATACAGAGACAGCCGCAAACAGAATGAAACATTCACGAGAATATCTATTGAAAGCTCTTTACTGGATCTTTATCGGAAATGAAATATTTAAAACTCCCAGAATTGAAGAATATTGTAACAATACTCACCGTATTCAATAATACGTAAACTTTTCTGTTTATTGCCAAGTATATTCTTGTAGGTTAGGAAACGCAGAGGGAAAAACAACCACTTCTAACTGCAAAAATCCGGTTGAAATCAAATATTTGGAGTTGCTCAATAGTACTTCTACAGAATTCAATAGGAATTCTGCGGAATTCCATGGAATTCAAAAGGAATTCCACGGAATTTAATGGGAATTCCAGAAATTCAATAGGAATTCCAGGAATTCAATAGGAATTCCTCGGAATTCAATAGGAATTCTACATTCTTGTACACCAGAATTTCTAGCGGTTTACCCCTCGTAACGAATACCCACCTTAATTTTTATCACAGAATCAGCCCTTAAAGTTTGTCGCACTTATTCAGAAACACCCTATATATGAAACATGAATTTACGCGAAAACTAATATAGCACAATAAAAGCAAACAACCTAATAATAATCTTATTCCAGATTTATGGCTCAAAGTGACGATAGTGTTATTAATATCCAGCTGTAATTATTGCATGAACATTTCAGCATTATATTTGCATGCCATGTGGCATATTTTAGTAGATTTGGCAAATAGCTATAATCAGGGTGAAATATTAGGCTGATTAGCTGCGCCATTGATGAGATTGATATCGACTGTCGATAAATTAACGCACTGGAAAATGCAATAGCCGAGTACATCAACGTTGACCTCATTGTTCCAACGTGAGGCATGCATTTCTGGAAAATACAGGGGAAGACTGAACGTTGGTGGATTTTCAATTGAATTGGAATTTATACATTTCGCACTCACATTTGAACTAATTGAACAATGCACAATTGCATAGTAAATCAGGTGAAAAAATAATAGGGATTTCTATGGTGTACAACTATGCAATTGTTGCGTTGAGAAACTATGAGTTGACAATTCGAAAAATCCATTCTGTGTAGAAATAATTTTAATATCTAATAATATACAAAAATCCTTACGTTAAACGTAATTTTAAGAACAAATCTACCTGAATTTGTTCAATAACCGTTTTCTTGGGGTTATTATTTTGATAGAAATGAAAAAAAAAATGGATCAAGCACTGACGTGAAGTCTGGAGCTTTTGCGCGTACGTTCTATACTAATAGAACATACGCGTAAAAGCTCCTGACTTCACGCCAGTGCTTAAACCAATTTTTTTTTCGTATTTTTTTTTTATTTTCTAAGGGTATGGTTCTCACAAAATTTTACACACGTCTTTATGTCGATATTCTACAACTAGTTAGCAAGCTTCAATGCGATCGAGTCTATATTGTTTGAGTAATCGAGAAAATAATATTCCATAAGGGTATAACTCCGAAACCGTTGGGTCGATTATGGCCAACAGCGAAATTAGCCCTCCCATTCAGATGCGCAACCTGCCCTGAAAATTGCAAGTCCCTATCTCTTTTCGTTCGGGAGTTATCGAGGCAATGGTCGCCCATCCAGCTACTGAACTCACACAAGGCTGCTCAGATCTCCAACAATATTAATCCGATCGTGTTCAAACTTGGAGCTTGGTAGTAGAGTTAGGTTCTGAAGGCTCTCGCAAAATTTCAGCCAGTCGGATGAATAGTTTCTGATATATAGAATTTTTTTCAATGATATTCAATGATTTTTAAAAAAATTTCTAGTGATAAGATCCTCACAAAATTTTGAAAGAATTTTCGCGTTGGCATTTTTCAATTAATAACCATATTCAAATTGGATCAGTTTTGTATTTTTCGAATTATTGAGGAATAACAAACCAAATTTCAGATGGGTATCACTCCAAAACCATTTGGCCGATTATACTTATGCACAAACTCAAATTATTACTCGAAAACCATTGGGCCGATTATGCCTATTAACGAACTTGTCCGTCGTATTGTGATGCGCCACCTACCCTGAAAATTTCAAGTCGTTAGCTTTCCGTTCTCAAGTTATCGTGGCAACGACCGGATGGCCGGCCGGATGGACAGAACCAAATTTGACCTCGAATTCTTCATCAAGGAGTCGAACCCATACGTTTGAGACCATTTTCTGTGAAAAATTCGAAAATTACAGACATTTCGGCAAAAAGCTAACGCGATGTTCCCCAGAACATATACGCGCAAAAAGGAGGACAGCCCTTTGGCAGGAGCTTTGGCGCCAATCTTTGACAAATCATATCCGAAAGTATTGTTTTCTCAGAGTTGTGAATTATATCAATGGATTATTATGATAGAACTACATCATGAAAGAAATCCCTTTGCTTCTTATCTTTATATAACGGTCCAATGTTGTCTACAAACGTTTCAAAACTATCAGGAGTAATTCTGAAAAATTGAGTAAATGAAATAGCCAGTTTTATTTATGGAACAAATCTAATGTAATCAGTCTTATGTAGGAAATCTTACATAGAGTTACTAAGGAATAACCACCTGTACATTAGTTGTAAATCCGGTTCTAAATCTTCCATAATCAGATAATGACTCGTAAATTATGCTCGACTTCCTTGCGTCATTCATTTTCGACTCACTATTCAAAATACTCTGCCTATTACATATTCACACCAACCAAACTCTCCAGAAATACACTTTCAGTTTCGTTTGACATTAATGACGTTTATCTTTCAAACTGGACCTACCACAAACAGATAGAATACAGACAGATAGAAGTCACATTCTGTGAAAACGTAGAAGTACGATGTATTATTGAAATTTTTAAAAATCATAAAAAAAATATTATCACAAATTTGTAATGTAAAAAGAATTTTTTTTTCGTTACTCCGAAACCTTCCGGGCGATTTTGATAAATTACGAACTTAACTGAGATATTTATGTCCCGAACCTACTCTGAAACTTTCAACCGTCTAGCTCATTCCGTTCTAGAGTTATCATGTTAACGGACGGCTGGAAAGCCTGCAGAATCGATTTCGACGGATTCTTGATCAGTGAGTCGAACCAAATCGTTTAAGACCATTTTCCGCCAAAAATTCGAAAATTACAGACACTCGGGAAAATTTATTAGCACTCTGTTCCGAGGAACAAGAGCGCCAAAAAGTGGGAAAGCTCTGTGGACAGGGGCTTTGGTGCTCTTGTCAAACTACCAGCGAGTAGTTATTCCAACTTTGACAAATCATATATCTGCGAGTATTGGTTTCTCTTGGTGTGTTTCACGAAGCATTGATTAGCTTAATTGTGGATTTAATTCGGTGGTTGCATCAAAAATGAACTAGAAATTGACATAGAATCACAATGATATGGGAATTAAGACCTGTCAAAGCCTTGTGAAACCCACTGTAAGAGTTGGGGATTATATCAATGGATTCTTATGATAGAACTGAATCATAAAAAAATTTATATCAAAACGTAGGTCTAGAGCTAACCTCATATGTTGAATTTACATACCTGAGCGAATTATAATTGGAGCATTCTATGGTGGAGGTTACACGGTCAATCTTGTATCAATCGGGCATCAATCTGATATTAATCTTGCCATCAATCTGGACCATCAATCGATCAGTCTACGCGTATAGAATCAGTTTCCCGTCAATCTGACATCATTCCATGATTGATGTCAGACTGAACTGATTCCAAATTAACCATGTAACGTCTATTGAGATCATAGAATTACCTACGATTAATTATTAAAATTTTAGAATATCATATCAGCGAAAGTATTAGTTCGTTAGAGTTGAGAACAATGTCAATGGATTCTTATGATGAAACTGTATCTTCAAAACAATTGAATTTGTAATGTAAACAAAAATATTACATTTTCATTATTCCGAAACCACCAGGTACGCCAATTTTGCCCAATCACGAACTTAACAGATATATTTACCTTCCAAACATATACTCTGAAAACTTCAACTGGCTAGCTCATTCCGTTCGAGAGTTATCGTGTTAACGGCCGGACGTCCGGACACAATCGATTTTGACCACGGTTTCTTAACCAGTGAGTCGAACCAAAAACGTTTAAGATTATTTTCCATCCAAAAATTCGAAAATTACAGTCATTTGGACAAATTGATAAGCACTCTCTTCTGAACAAGATCGCCAATTTTGATGAAATTTTGCGAGAGCCTTCAAAACCTAACTTACCGTCAAGTTAGAAATTTGAACACTATCGGATCTGTATTGTTGGAGATTTGAGCAGCCTTGGGCGAGTTCAGAAGTTGGATGGGTGACCGTTGCCACGATAATTTTTGAACGGAAAGCGAAAGCGACTTGAAATTTTCACGGCAGATTGCGCATCCTTATGCGACGTTGTTATTTCCTCCATAACTCAAAATAACAAATCCGATCCAATTAAAACACGGTAATCAGGTGTAGAATGACAACGCGCATATTTTCTCCGAATTTCGTGAATATCCTGTCCTGAAATTAATTGAGAAGTAAGTTTTTTCGTATCTCATTAGATATTCAATAAATTTCATTTCAGATAGAATTTATGTCAGAATTAAAAATGTTGTGATCATAGATTCTCTCATTACTCAAGTCTGTCATTAAAACGGTACGAATACGTATTAATATGTAATAAAAGCTGAGAAAACGGTCTATATCGATGGTAAATATTCGAATAAGAGTGTCCAATTGAGGTGAATGAAACATTAAGCGTTAATTTCGTCAGTTTAAGGTTAAATTTTAATAGTTTTCAGCTATCTTGAAGAAGTTTATATTTCAGAAACTATGCTCGATCGACTTCGTATGAGGCGAATAATTTTTATCCTCAATTTATTGCTGCTCTGTCCTTGCTGTACCCTGTATAGTTATTCGAAAGTGTACGGAAACGCCATTGTTACTTTCGCCACATCGGACGTGTTTCGAAAACAAGCCTTACCCAGCAGGAGGTATTTCTATTCACGCACTAGGTCATGGATTCTTTATTGCTCCATTTCTTCGGTGACCATTTTCAGAAAAGAGAGGGCCCTAACGGACCCTTTTCACCGCATTTCTCCCAAATATTTGATGCGTGTGTTCGCCCATGTTTATTTTATGGCGTCCTATAAATAAATCGCTGAGTTTTTATGCGTCTAGAATTCGTCGGAAAAGGAGGCCGTATAAGGGCACTTTTACTTTTATTATTTCAGTTACGCTGGAAGCACGCTCCACTGAATTTTTCAATTGGAGGAAATTTATCTGGAAGAGCAGGTGGAAATACGGAGATGGCGATGTCCAGGGGAGTAGTATATGTTCGGTGACTGGCCGCATCAACCATTACCTTGGATAATAGCAGCAGGATGTCTGAGCAGGTGGACATGGCAATCTTGTCACCTCCCTGTGTGGCCATTCTCGAATCGTGGAGAGAAGGAAAACTAATGACCGATCGTCCGGATTCTAGAATTTATTTATATCTAGGTGTTATGGAGAAGAGGATCAAGGACATGGACAAAATCATTTCCAAAGCCACAGCGACTTTGAGGGCCTGCAAAAGGCTGAAACCGGAAATGACCATCCTTAACATGGTGGACAAAGACTGGCTTGCGTCCTGAGGCCGCAATGCCCTGTGAGGAATCCAGTGAGGAGGTGCAGCGTGTTCTTACAGAGGTCCAAGTATTTCTTGGATCTGACAGTATCAAAGTTCCGCAGGAATTTCTTGGAGTGATACATTCCGGGGAGGGATGCCCAAGAAATATATCTCTCTCTGTTTCTTCTTCCGTCCGGAATTCACTTTTATAGGTGTATCTACCAACCCCACAATAAGGTTACGGGCCAATAAAGGGGTTTGTGCTCCTTTATTGGCAAGTCTGTTGACCTCCTCATTTCCTATGATTCTTGCGTGACCAGGAACCCAGACCAAGGAGACCCTGTTGCTTTTGTCTACTTCATTGAGTTTTTTTCGACACTCCCATATTAGCTTGGATTCGATAACATGGCAGCTCAGAGCTTTAATAGCAGCTTGACTGTCAGAGTGAATTGCTATGTCACATCTCTGGTAGTTTCTTTCTAGGTTCATTTCCACTCATATTTCTTTTGCAAGTACTTATGTGAGCATTTGGTGCCTGGCCAATATACGCCAGCTCCTGTAGTTGTTTTTGAACCGTCTGTGTACCATTTAATGGCATTTCTTTTAAGAACTTGCGTGGTGGATTGCCTGACCCAGTCTTTTTTCCTACCAAGCATCGTAGTGAAGTTCTTCTCAATGCTTACTTTCTTGATCATTTCGTCACTAGGGAGATTGGCTGATGAAATGTACCTGGTAAGAGAGGACCAGGCTTTCTGGATTTTAATACTCTCATTACCTGTTCCTTTCCTAGCTATTCTGAGAATGGCTTCATGGATAATTTTCACTAGATGAAGTAGCGTGAGATTTGTAATAATCTCAAGTGCCCTTGTAGGACAGGTTCCTATAGCTCCAGTGATATGTGTGTGTATCACTGGAGCTATGGGAACCTGCCCTACTAGGGCACTTGAGATTATAACAAATCTCACACCACTTCATCCAGGCCAGCCTTTGGCAAGGACCTTAGATGTGTTGCCATCCACACCCTTTGCAACGGTCATAAGCTCGGTCATAAGTGTGCGGTGGACCTTGTTAATCGATTGGACAAAATGTCATCCATTTGGTTTACGGATGTATCAAAATCAGAAGACGGTGCAAGATACTGGGATATATGTATGATCCGAAACTGAGAATATCTGTGCTCCTGGCACATTAGTCCTCTATCTTACAGGCAGAGACACTAGTTGTCTTCATTTGTGCTTAAGAATATCTGAAAAGGATCCTCAATGTAGCGAACATCTATATTATAACGACCAGCCAGGCCACAATTAAAGACCTGATATCCATCCAAGGTGCCTTACCGTCCTGGGAATTCCGAAATACTATAAAGCAACTTAGTTCAGTCAATCTGGCATTTCGACGGTACAGAAAATAACCAGTGGCTGAATCTTTGTTAATAGTTGGAGAATGATGTTAGAAAAGGGTTTATCGGGTCGGCCACGTTGGACCGTGATGCGTGTTTTGAAAAACTCAAAAAAATTTTGGAATGCATTTATCTCGTGATCTATGCATTTCACAGAAAAATTGATTCAAGAAAAAATGTAGAGGACATCGATATCTACAATTAATCTCATTGGTGCTATGCCGTACAACAAAAAATGCACGCAGTAGGTGGTGCTAAAGTTCCAAAATAAGAGTTTTTCCACTTTTTTGCTATTAAATTTTCTTTTTTCAACTACATTGTAAAGGTAAAAGTTGTTCCTTTTAATATTACGAACAACTTTTATTTAAACATTTTTTACATAGAACTTACCGTTTTGAAGCTACAGCTTGCTGAAGTTTGAAAATTTAATTACAACGATTTCACTAAGTATGAGGACAGCAGCTGTGGTGCATATAACTGACGTATCTTTATTGTTTTGATCAAGATGTAATAATTTATATTGTTTGTAACATTGTTTGTAAAAAATGTTTAAATAAAAGTTGTTCGTAATATTAAAAGGAACAACATTTACATTTACAATATAGTTGAAAAAAGAAAATTTAATAGCAAAAAAGTCGAAAAACTCTTATTTTGGAACTTTAGTGCCACCTACTGCGTGCATTTTTTGTTGTACGGCATAGCACCAATGAGATTAATTGTAGATATCGATGCCCTCTACATTTTTTCTTGAATAGATTTTTCTGTGAAATGCATAGATCACGAGATAAATGCATTTCTAAATTTTTTTGAGTTTTTCAAAACACGCATCACGGTCCAACGTGGCCGACCCAATAAACCCTTTTCTAACATCATTCTCCAACTATTAACAAAGATTCAGCCACTGGTTATTTTCTGTATCGGAACAATTTAATTTTTGCCAGATTGACTGAACTAACTAGCTAGTGGCTATAAGGTGACTCTTATATGGCAGCCAGGGTACTGCGGTATTGAAAGAAATGAGAAGGCCGATGAAGTTGCGTAAAAAGCCTCTAGCGTAGCACCTGGTGGACTAGAATCCTTCAGTGTATTTGAAAAAGATCATTACAGGGTAGTATTCCAACAATGGGATATAAATAACAGAATAGCTCTTTGGAGAAATACTCCAGGGCTTGCACAGTCAACAAGATGCGTACATTTTTTCACCATTCTGTACCAGGAAGCTCTTGCAGCTGCCATGAACTGAGCTTCGGGTAATGGTGGGACTGCTGATAGGGCACTGTCAGTACAAATACCAATTGTAGCGCATGAGTACTTACCCATGCCTGGTGACTTCAGCAGGCATAACAAGCAGGCTCTGTCGAACGGAAAAGGAAACTGCCGATCATATAGTTTGCAAATGCCCAGAGCTGGCCAGCCTAAGAATTTTACATATGGGCGAGCCAGTTCTCAAACCTCAAGACTAGATAGCCAAGGCTCCTAAGGACGTCAACAGGTATTTTAATACCATAAAGATCTGGACCAAGCTTTACGACCCTGTTCTAACAATTATAATAATAATAATAGTTGTTATGGACATTAGGACCTAACCTAACCTAACCTAAAATAACTTAACCTACCCAGGTAACACAAACCTCTCTAGAACGTCTCTGAGAGGTCTCATTTAGGCATTTATGGGAACACCTATTGCAAACTCCTAGTGTGCCTCATGCGAAGTAACATATTCAAGTCACCAACTGAGACGTATAAGATATTTCCGGAAGATTACCTATGGAATTGTTGAAGAAATCTCCTGGAGATATCGCAAAACTAACTATAAATTCAAATTCTCTGGGTTCGACTACAAGGATAGTAGGATTATTTTTTGATCTTTCCTGTGCCTTCGATGTTCTTTCTTTTAGTTTTATGATAGAGAAATTCTACAGCTTCGGATTTCGAAGTGTATTCCTCGATCGGTTGTATAGTTTCATCTCCGGTAGAACTATGGAGGTGAAAGTCGAGGATACCTTGATTCAGAATTATAATATAACAACTGGAGTTCCCCAAGGATCGGTATTGGGTCCACTATTGTTCATACTCTTCATTAACGCCCTAAACGATTTTGGCTGATAATCCTGTCAATCAAAATATAACATTGTTATTGTACGTTAAAGAAGATAATTTTGTATGAATAAATCTATAAATAAACACTTTATTTCTTATTGCATTCTACATACATTCAATACATAAAATTGCAAAAGAGGGACGTCAAACATAATTAATTAATCATTTATGAATCTGTTGAAATAATCATTCAAAGAATATAGTTCCAAGCTCAACAATAACGCTCTGATGTTTTGAACATACACCCTGTAAGACCCAAAAACCTTCATTCGTTGAGGCAGATGATTGAAAATCCTTATACACATTAATGTGGATGTTTTTCTGTCATAGCGAGATGGTGTACAGGATAATGAAGATCTCTGGAACTCACAGGGTATCTGTCATTCACCTCCATATTGAATCTAGGTATATTTCTGAACAAAAACTTCAAGCATTCGAAGATGTAAATTCCATATACTGTTAATATGCCATTTTTTCTGAAGATACCCCTACATGAGTCCCGATATTTCATCTTAAACATAATTCTCAATATCCTCTTTTGAATTAGAAATATTTCATTCACGTTAGTCCTGGCTTCCAAAAATATAATACCGTATCGAGCTAATGATTCCCAATTTGCAAAATATACACTTTTGATGCAACTTTCTCCAACATAATTAATTAAAGTGCTCATCCCAAAACAAACTGAATTCAATTTCTTACTGAGCCATTCTATATGATTCGACCATTTTAAAAATTGATCAATATATACACCCAGGAATTTAGTAAACTGGTCCAAAACAATTATTCTACTATCGATATCTAGTTGGTTGATTTTTTCTTTTCTGTTTCTTTCTGTGGAGAACAATACTGCTGTTGTTTTGCTTTCATTAATAATGAGTTTATTTTTTCCTAACCACTCTTTCATTAGTCTGTAGATGTTTTTGACTTTGTTGCTAACGGATGGACCTGTTTGACCCCTAACCAATACATTTGTATCGTCTACAAAACCTATTATTGATGTCAAATATTGTTCAAGAATATTATATAGATTATTTATAAATAAAATAAACAAAATTAGGCCCAATACACTTTCTTGTGGCACTCCATGTTCAGATTGCTCTAATGATGATTTGGCTCTTACACCATCTTTCTTGATTAAGACTCTCTGCTTCTTCTCTGTCAGGTAGGATTCAAACCATAACAAGGCGTTTCCTCTTATTCCCATCTTCTTGAGTTTATCCAATATGTGTGGTCTCGATAAAGTCATAGGCCTTAGTAAGATCCACAAAAAGAGCCAGTGCTAGGTTATCCTGTTCAATGAGTTACATTATAATTTTTGTGAGTTCGAAAATGGCAGTATGTGTAGATCTCCCCCGAAGATATCCATGCTGAGAACTCGCAAATATGTTGCTGTCATTCATAAAATTCATCAGCCTCCTGCAAACAACATGTTCAAAATTTTTGTAGAAAAAAAAATACTAATTGGGCGGTAATTTTCTAATTCCTCATCACTTCCTTTTTTATGGATGTGGTGGACTTCAGCTATTTTTAGCTGTTTAGGAAATACACCATACTTGAGTGAGCGGTTTACAATATAAGACAGTACACCCTTCAGTTCTTCCTTAAAAGCCTTGATAACACTCATTGGTATTCCATCTCTTTTAACATTTGAATGATATTTGAAATTTCCTCTTCTGTAGTTGGTTGAAGGAATAAAGATCTATTATTGTCTGGTATATCATATTCAAAGTTCACTTCCTGAGTGTTCTCCAAAAGCTTGGGAATTAATTCTAACATAAACTTGTACTAATTTGCCATTTCAATCGGATCTCCCTCTTTAGGAAAATCTCCTTTATTTCTATTGGAGCCTCTTATCTCATTACATATCGACCACATTGTTTCCTGTTTATTATCTGAATTTGTAATTTTCCTTTCATAAAACTTGGATTTTGCTTTCAAAAGTAATTTGTCATATCTTTGTTTTTCATCAGCGTATTGTCCATTGAAAACATCCAGTTGTCGTTTGCAATTTTCCAATTCTTGGTGATAGTAAAATTATCTACACCTATTCTTTGGACGCAATAGTTTGAGTGGAAAATATTCATTGACTGAATCCCTCCATAAACCTGTCCCACTGTTCATCTTTGTTACTCCTACTCAACTTGTATACATCTTCCCATTCCTTGCTTTGAAGCTGTATTCGAAAGTCTCCAATTGATTCATTTCCAAAAAATCTTTGATATGATGGTTTCACTTCTTTACTCTCTGTAGTTCTAAAGGTCAATTTCTGGGAAGTATGGTCAGATATGGTTGTATTAATTACTACTGCCCTTTAATTTTCTTTTCTTGTGAAAATATTTTCAATACAGCTCTGGTGGTGGGGCGTTATTCTAGTGGGTTCCAAAATAGTAGGCTCTTAGTTGAATGATTTCATTATCGAGAGAAATTCCTTCATCGATCCTTCTGCCTGCAATAAATCAATATTGCAGTCTCCTACAATCATCAATGGTTTGTTTTCATTAAAAACATGCATTAAAGTTTTCTCCAGTTGCTCAAAGAATATATTAAAATTGCTGGATGTACTTGGCCTATACACAGTTACCACAATAATGAGCAATGATTAAACTGAATACTTTCTGAAACAAGTCAGAGGAAATTAATACTCGAACAAAATTTATGTATTCAATTGACAGAAAAATGTTATTTGCAGAATACATTATTGAAAAGCAGACACGGCCCGCTTGAGTATCATTTGTCAGGTATACGAAACGATTCGAACTCCATCTGAGGGGCGACGAAGGCGTAAAAGTCATGGTGGGACAAGGTAGAATCCGTTTAAGGGTTCTTGTTCAACCTGTGTGCTCCGAACGATGAATTATGAGTGAAAGGATACCACTGAAGGTGGCATCAAATGAAGAATTTAGGAATTGGCGACAGCCTAATAGTCACTTGACGGGCAGATAGAGGGGAAAAGGATCAGGAATGACCCATGACTCCATCCTACAACCACGATTGGAAGAAGGTGGGGTTAAGTATTTATGCGCTAATTAGATAAATGAAAACATCGAAGAGTAGGAAGAATATCGGTATGCTGAAACAGCTAAATTGAGGATGAAATTAGATATATGCTCCCTCCCTGTTATTTGGAGAGGGTAGCAGGGAAATGAAATACCCGCTGTCGAAAAAACCTTCATGAAAGCAATGACTAATGAAATTTTATTATTAAGACCTCGGATGAAAATTTTAGAATCACTGACGTGAGGTCTTGCTGTTTTGGGGTAACTACTTGTACAAATTCATAGCCAGATCGGTCACCCATCCAGATACTCGCTTAAGAATGCTTGGATTGTAGGAAAAATTTGAGTTCAAATCTAGAAGTAGGTTGTAGAATACGGATTCGAGGGCTCTTGTACAATTTCTTAGAAATCTGCAGGATAGTTTCTGAGAAATAATTTTTGTTAATATTTTCTTTCAATTTTCTACGATCCTCAAGAAATATTGCTCAAGTTTGTTTGTTGATGGTTAAAAGCAACGAATATTTCGTCAAGAATCTGTATTTTTAGAAGGCCATATAAATGTTAGGACTTACAGTAAGATAGCAAAAGGACTTATTTCTGTCTAGAATTTTGATTTTTGGCGCTCTAGTTCCTTGGAACTGAGTGCTTATCAATTTGCCCAAATGTCTGTAATTTTCGAATTTTTCGATGAAAATGTTCTTAAACGATTTGGTTCGACTCACTGATCAAGAATCCGTGGTCGAAATTCATTCCGTCCGGCTGGCCGGCCGGTCCTGCCGTAGGCACGATAAATCTCGAACGAAATGAGCTAGACAGTTGAAATTTTCAGAGTAGATTTGGGAGATAAATATCTCGGCTAAGTTCGTTATTGGGCAAAATCGGACAGATGGTTTCGGAGTAACAAAAAAAAATTTTTTTTTCCAAAAAAAATTCCAAATTAAATTTTTTTCAATAAGCAGTTTTATCATGTGAATCCAATGATATCATTTTTAACTCTAACAAGCTAATACTTTCGGAGATATGATTCTTCAAAATTTCAATAATAAATCGTATTTCTACGTTTTCACTGAATTATATAATTATTCTATGTATGAATTGTCAAAAGGTCAACTTATTATCCTGAGACATGACATTGTCTAATTCCTTACTAATAGTTGTTTCGAGAAACGTCAAAATCGACTTAGAGAGACAAGGGTAAAAAACCGTCAAATAAACCCCCATGTGGCGATTTTATGTCGAAAAGTGAAAATTAAGAATATCCCAGGTAAGTACCAACGTTTTATTCTGATACCGGAGATCGACAAGATCGTACGAGGAGCCCGATAGCCGGTTGGTCTAGGCCGTCTGGTTTTCGGTTTCGGAACGAGAGAAGGCGGGCTCAAATCCCGGAAAGGGAATTACACTTTTTGGCGCTCTAGTTCCTCGGAACTGAGTGCTTATCAATTTGCCCAAATGTCTGTGATTTTTATTTAAGATGCAGTGTCACCATTAAAAACCATCGATATCATTTTCAACTCCAACAAGCTAATACTTTCGGAGATATGATTTTTCTAAATTTCAATAATGAATCGTACGTACTTCTATGTTTTCACAGAATGCTATAATTATTCTTTCTAAGCTTTATTATATTATCTGTGTTCATACTCGTACATTTCATCCTGTTCTATAAGAAAGAGTCAAATTCATTTCAGCTATTTTAATTTGATTTCTTCCATGGTGCAGTTCTCATTCTCAGATTGCTCATTTAATCTTGATAAATAAACTATTATTTGAATTTAATTTCTTTTATGATGCAGTTCTTTCATAAGAATACATTGATTTAATTCCCAACTCTGAGAAACCAATACTTTCGGAGATATAATTTGTCTGTTTGAACTAGAGCGCCAGAAAGCTCCTGTCCACAGGGCTTGAACCCATTTTTTTGTTATCATTTCTCCAACTTTTTTTTGTTTAACAGAATTTGGATCGTCCTTGATTTTAGTGTACATAATGAATATATTTTTCCTTTGTCAGCAGGTAAGATTTTGATATTGCTATTATATTATCTTCTGGGGGACAACGTGCTATCATTTTGCCAAATAACTATAATTTTCGAATTTTTTGACGAACGATTAGGTTCCACCCACTAATGAAGAATTCAAGGTCAAATTTGATTCTGTCCAGCCACGATATCTATCGAACGGAAAAGGAGATTAATGAAAACTTGGAAATTACTTGTAGAATGTCGGCGTGCTAATTTTCGTTGAATTTCGTGAAGTACACGCTGTACTTGGATAAAAAACTCTTGACTTCACGTCAGTGTTTTTTAATTGATTAATTAATTTTTTTACGTAAAATAATAGCTTGTATTTCACTATCAGTTAGATTTGAGGTTGTCATCTAGTAAGATTTTATTCGAAACTCTGATTTCGTTGGATTTTTCAGTTGGGAGTTTTTGATGTGTTTTTCCGATAGATGAAATAATATCTAGTATGGGGACATTTCCTGTTATAGCAAACTTAAATTTTGCAAATAAAAGACACTATATTTCAGACCGTTTGATAAGATTTTGTTTTCATTCGAACTCCTTGAAGATAAATTTATTATCTATTAACTGGTGATCACATGATAGATTAGAGTAAAACAAATATTCTGTTGACAGAGACTGATTACATAAAAATTGGTTCAAGCCCTGGGGACAGAAGCTTTTTGGCGCTCTTGTTCAAACAGACAAATTATATCTCCGAAAGTATTGGTTTCTCAGAGTTGGGAATTATATCAATGGATTCCTATGATAGAACTGCATCATGTAAGAAATTAAATTTAAAAAAAGTGCCGTTTAAGAAAAATGCTTCAAAAATTATCTTCAAAAAAAACAATCTACAATGCTTCAATGCTTTAAGAATTGTCAGCAAATTTATTTATCACAATTAATTGCAATCTGCAATGATTCAATCTCGTGGAATGGATTGTTGCAACTCACACCCGGTGCATAGTTTTCACAACTCGAAATACCTAAGGAAAGTATCATCGAAATGTTTAGAGCCAGGCTGGATACAATCATAGCAGATTGTCCATTTATTCCTGATATTTGAGTAGGTAGTGGATTACGAACAAATTATTCACTCGAGAAAAAATGATTGCTTCACAAATGTAGATCCATATTACAGTAATTTTTTGCAAGCAACATTAAGAAAATACTGTATATAGGAACATGTCTCACTACCACTACTTAAGGAAGTAAAAGGTAATATTATCCTCAGTGGTCAACGACCAGTAATTTCTCTTGATGATTCCAATATGTTCTTCTTTCCTATTGCCTCCATAAACTACATCAAAACAGTCTTGTATATATTCATAAATTCAAGAATCGAATACTTGCTTTCCAATAGAAAATATACCAATTGAATATCTCTAATAGCTAGAAAAGATGACATTTATGAATAGTCGCACAGACAGATTCTGTGTTCATATTCTGTGAATACATAGAACTTACGATATAATATTGAAACTTTGAAACATCATATCTCCGAATGTATTAGCTTGTTCGAGTTGAAAATGATAACAGTGGATTCTGATCATGAAACTGCATCTTAAAAAAATTTGAATTCAAAAGTTGTATTGGAAACAAAATTTTTTTTTTTCGTTACTCAGGAACTATCAGACTGATTCTGCCCAATAACGAACTTAACTGAGATATGTACCCATCAAACCTAGTCTGAAAATGTCAACTGTCTAGCTCATTCCGTTCGAGAGTTATCATGTTAACGGCCGGACAGAATCGATTCCGACCACGGATTCTTGATCAGTGAGTCGAACCAAATCGTTTAAGATCATTTTCAGCCAAAAATTCGAAAATTACAGACATTTGGGCAAATTGATAAGCACTCTGTTCCGAGGAACAAGAGCGTCCAAAAGGAAACTCAAAGAGTTGACTGCACAGAGAGAATAATTTTACAAATTGCTCAATCGGAAATAAACTATATTTGGATAAATTTATTGAAGGAAGACTGAGAACTTGGAAATTGCTATGTAAAGTGAAACTCTAATAATATAATTAAAAGGTTTCTTTCTGGGTCTTCTCTCCCAAACTCTGAAAAATATCTATAAAATAAAAATTAATTATTTTGTGATTTGTTTCTGCGTGAGAAACACATAATATTCGTCAAAAGCAATCAATTGAACAATGTTGCCTAACAAACAACAACGAAACAACATCAACGAAGAAACAACTATATCGTTACGTTTGGGTGTCTATATCAGACTCCTTCGTCAGACGCTTAACGAAAATCTTTAGAATTATTTTGTTGGTAGATATTGTGAAATTCGAGAATTGTCACATTGTCGAATTTCACAATAACTATCAACAAAATAATTCCAAGGATTTTCGTTAAGCGTCTGACGAAGGAGTCTGATATAGACTCCGAAACCTTACGATATAGTTGTTTCTTCGTTGATGTTGTGTCGTTGTTGTTCGCTAGGCAACATTGTTCAATTGATTGCTTCAGACAAATATCTTGTGTTTCTTACGCAGAAGCAAATCACAAAATAATTAATTTTTATTTCATAGATATTTTTTTCAGAGTTTGGGAGATAAAACCTAGAAAGAAACCTTTTAATAATGAGTATACCTCCCACAGTATCTTTTAATGATTACTTGTAATATTATTGTCTTTCAGGGACTGTCTGTCAGTGTGAAAAATTTCAGAATAATATTGCAGATGATCGCTTAGTGTCTTAAAGGGAATTTATGCCTAAAATTTTACAAACGAGTTCAAAAAAGTAAAAGAAATCAGTAACGTGTATGTCAAGATCATTTGCGTGCATGTTCGATTGTCTATTCACACCTCATAGGATCTCGTTCGATCTAAAGTGCGGTACTCGATTGTAAAATAGTGGCTCGAAGGTATGTGTGGAATTTCAGATGATTCTGACGTACGGTTTCTGATATATACAATTTCTGAAGGAAAAAATCTTTTATTTATTTCTGGTGATACGATATACTAGCAATTTTGCAAAAATTATCGCGTTAGCATTCTAAAAGTAATTGCAAAGTTTCAATTGGATCGAATTTATATATTTTGTTATATAGAGTACCAACAAAATTTAAAATGGGAATAACCCAGAAACCGTTCGGCTGATTATGAACAACAACGAAACTAACTGTCCAATCAGGCTGCTCGGATCTTCAACAATATAAATCTAATCGAGTTCAAACAAATTTGATACTTAGCTGTTAATTTACACTTTGAAGGGTCTCGCAAAATTTAATCGATATCGGATGAGTAGTTTCTGCCGATTTTTTTTTTATGAAGTTTTCAACGTGTTCTACTCATACGATCCTCACAAAGTTTCACATGCGTCTTTGTGTCAGTATATTATTCAACTAGTTGCCAAGTCACCATTCGATCGAATCTGTATTCTTTGAAAACAAAATTAGTACTCGGAAACCGTTTTTGCCGATTAAACCCATTGACGAACTTGTTCGTCACGTTTAGACGCGCAACCTATATCCTGAAAATTTCAAGTCGCTATCTCTTTCCATTCGGAAGATATCGTAACTGCCAGCCTTGAATCCTCCATCAGTGAATCGAACCTAATCGTTTGAGGCTAGTTTCAGCCAAAAATTTGAAAATTGCAGACATTTGGGCAAAACGATGGCATACTGTTCCCTAGAAAATGCGCGCAAAAAATTATTTTTGTCACTCTTGTTCCTCGGAACAGAGTGCTTATCAATTTGCCCAAATGTCTGTAATTTTCGAATTTTTGGCTGAAAATGGTATCAAACGATTTGGTTCGACTCACTGATCAAGAATCCGTGGTCGAAATCGATTCTGTCCGGCCGGCCGTCCGACCGTTCGTTAACACGATAACTCTCGAACGAAAGGAGTTAGAGGATTGAAATTTGCAGGGTAGGTTTGGAGCGAAAATATTTCGGACGAGTTCGTTAACGGGCGGAATCCATCAACCGGTTTCGGAGTTATGTCCGTTTTAACTAAAAACGTTTTTTATGAATATTTCCGAAATAGTAAAAAAAAAAATTTGAAAATTAATGTTTTATTCTACAATAACTCTTGAACAGAATGAGCTAGGCAGTTGAAATTTTCAGAGTAAGGTTAGGGAGATAAATATCTCGGTTAAGTTCGCTATAGGCCAAAATAGGCGAGATGGTTTCGGAGCAACGAAAAAAAATATTTTTTTTTAACTTACAGTTTTCAAAATATTTTTTATTAAGATGCAGTTTCACCCTAAAAATCCATTGATATCATTTTCAACTCCAACAAGCTATTACTTTCGAAATTATGATTTTTCGGCATTTCAATAATGAATCGTACTTCTATATGTTTTCACAGAATGCTATACTTATTCTATTTATGATTTATTATATGATCTGTGTTCATACTCGTATATGTCATCATGTTCTATAAGAGAGAGTCAAATTCATTTCAGGTATTTTAATTTGATTTCTTCCATGGTGCAGTTCTCATTCTCAGATTGCTCATTAAAACTTGATAAATAAACTATTATTGGAATTGAATTTCCTTTATGATGCAGTTCTATCATAAGAATACATTGATATAATTCTCAACTCTGAGAAACCAATACTTTCAGAGATATAATTTGTCTGTTTGAACAAGAGCGCCAGAAAGCTCCTGTCCACATAGCTTGAACCAATTTTTTTTTATTTTATTGATAGTTTTGAGCGTTTGGGAGGGAAAACCCAGAAACAAACCATTAAATAAAGAGCTGGAGTTTCGGAGCCAAAACCTAAGCACCTGCGCGTAACACTACCTGAGCCTTTGAGTTGATTTCTTGTCTATTTCCTGTAATGATATTGTACCGAGTTGGGTAGTGCAGATAATAATCGACTGCCTGTTCCTAGACTGCCGTACGAAATGAGATTTTTGTGGTCATAGACGGCTTCAAACCGTGAATTCATTTTTGCGCGTATGTTCTGGGGAACATCGCGTTATCGTTTTGCCCAAATGTCTGTAATTTTCGAGTTTTTCGCCGAAAATGGTCTCAAACGATTGGGTTCGACACCCTGATCAAGAATTCGAGGTCAAATTTAATTCTGTCCGGCCAGCCGTTGCCACGATAACTTGAGAACGGAAAGAGATAGCGACATGAAATTTTCAGGGTAGGTGGCGCATCGCAATAAGACGGACAAGTCCGTTAATGGGCATAATCGGCCCAATAGTTTCCGAGTAATAATTTTGTCTACAACCACAACTAATCCAATCAAATAAAACTTGGTGAGTAGTTGTAGAATATAAACCTAAGGACGGTTGTGAAATTTTGTGAGAATCGTATAGCTAGAAAATTTAAAAAAATATTATTTGCGTCACGATAACCTAAGAACGGAAAGAGATAGTGATTTGAAATTTTCAGGTGAGGTTGAGAATCTGAGTGCGCCATTTGAGTTTGTTTATAGGCACAATCGTCAAAACGGTTTTGGAGTTATGACCATCTGAAATATGGTCGTTATTTCCTCAATAACTCGAAAAATACATACCTGTTCTAATTCAAATATGGTTATTAGTTGTAGAATGGCAACGCGAAAATTCTTGCAGAATTTTGTGTGGATCGTTTAACTAGAAAATTAAAAAACAATCATAGAATATTATTGAAAAAAAATCTATATATCAAAAACCATTCGTCCGATATCGCTGAAATTTTGCGAGGACCTTCAGAATGTAACTCTACTTCCAAGTCTCAAGTTTGAACATGATCGGATCTATATTGTTGAGGATCAGAGCAGCCTTGTGTGAGTTCAGTAACTGGATGGGTGATCGTTGCCTTGACAACTCTCGAACGAAAAGATATAGGGACTTGTAATTTTCAGGATAGGTTGCACATCTGAATGGGGGAGTTAAGTTTGCTGTTGGCTATAATCGGCCCAACGGTTTCGGAGTTATACCCATCTGGAATATTATTTCCTCGATAACTCAAGAAATAAAGACTCTATCGAATTGAAGCTTGGTAACTAGTTGTTGAATATCGCACTTCTTGAAAAATTAAGAAAAAACGAAAAAATATTATGTATCTCATGTTTCCTTGAGAACGGAAAAAAATAGTGACTTGCAGTTTTCAAGGTAGATTGCGCATCTAAATACGACATTTATGTTCGTTAACTAGCATAATCGGCCAAATGGTTTTGGAGTTATATCAATCTGAAATTTGGTTGTTATTTCCTCAATAACTCAAAAAATACAAATCCGATCCAATTCAAATATGGTAATTAGTTGTAGAATGCCAACGCAAAAATTCTTACAAAATTTTGTGAGGATCGTAGCACTAGAAAATTCTTAAAAATCATTGAAAGAAAAATTGGTTCGAGCACTGCCGTGAAATCAGAAGCTCTTGCGCGTATGTTCTCTTGTCCATTCTCCTTTATTGGACACTCTCAATCAAATTTACCATGGCGAATTTTATTGTTTGTTATCCTGTATTGGACACTCCAAATTCACCATGGTAAATTCGATGAAGAGTGTCCAATACAGTAGAACAGACAATATAATTCACCATGGTTAATTCGATTAAGAGTGTCCAATACAGGAGAATTGACAATAGAACATACGCGCAAAAGCTCCTGACTTCACGAAAACAAAAATTGGTTCAAGCACTGACTTGAAGTCAGGAGCTTTTGCGCGTATGTTCTATTGTCCATTCTCCTGTATTTGACACTCTTAATCGAATTTACCATGGTGAATTCTATTGTCTGTTCTCCTGTATTGGACACTCTGAATCGGATTTACCATGGTGAATTTGGAGTGTCCAATACAGGATAACAGACAATAGAATTCACCATGGTTAATTCGATTGAGAGTGTCCAATGAAGGAGAATGGACAAGAGAACATACGCGCAAAAGCTTCTGACTTCACGTCAGTGCTTGAACCAATTTTTTTATGTTTCATCTCCCATGGATTTCACTTCAATTCTCTAATTGGTCTGGACTGTGAGATGGTGAATTAATCAAAGAAATGAATAATTAAGCAGTTGCTTTTCCGAATAGTGTTATCTACAGCCCCGAAATTTCAGCAAACTTGGACACTCTGAAATTGTATTCATGAATGTTGAATGGGAGAATAAGTCAGATACAGCAAGCGTCATGGATCGGAAATGTTTCTGTGCTCACTTCGAATTTATTCTATTGGGATTTCATAGACTGAAGCATTGAACTCAGATGAGAGGAAACATCGATTTTTAACTATCCATTCGTAATGAACTGCTACAGAGAATAATGAGATTCGGATAACAAAAATCCACGATTGCTGAGAAAACATGCCCTATGATTAATGATCCCAAGTAGGTCCATGGCTCTACAAAACGAGGAACTGCCCCTTTGAGAGACGAATCAGGCACGATGCAAGACAGAAAGATTTTCGTTGTTTCATGGATTGTGTAATATTTTTAATAATCATTACTTTAGAAGAAAACTTGAGGAGTCAACTTGTATTTTGTTGACCACTAGAAGTAGAGAAGTCGGAACATAAGAACAACTTGAGGAATAGAGACATACAGAAATCAAAAATAGCAGAACATGTATGTACAATCCATGGAGATCACATGATGGATTGGAATAATACAAACATTCTGATGACAGAACCTGAATACGTTAAGCGGAAACTTAAGGAGTCAACTTGTATTTTGTTGACCACTAGAAGTAGGAAAGTCGGAACATAAGAACAACTTGAGGAATAGGGACATACAGAAATCAAAAATAGCAGAACATGTATGTACAATCCATGGAGATCGCATGATGGATTGGAGTAATACAAAGATTCTGATGACAGAACCTGAATACGTTAAGAGGAAACTTAAGGAGTCAACTTGTATTTTGTTGACCACTAGAAGTAGGAAAGTCGGAACATAATAACAATTTGACAAATAGAGACATACAGAAATCAAAAATAGCAGAACATGTTTGTACAATCAAAGGAGTTCACATGATGGATTGGAGTAACACAAATATTCCGATGATAGATTCTGATCACATTAAAAGGCAACTTAGGAGTCAACTTGTATTTTGTTGACCACTAGAAGAAGGAGAGTCGGAACATAAGAACAATTTGAGAAATAGAGACATGCAGAAATCAAAAATAGCAGAACATGTATGTACAATGCAAGGAGATCAGATGATGGATTGGAGTAATACAAATATTCTGATGACATAATCTGATTACGTTGAAAAGAAACTCAAGGAGTCAACTTGTATTTCGTTGACCACTAGAAGTAGGAAAGTCGGAACATGAGAACAACTTGAGGAATAGAGACATACAGAAATCAAAAATAGCAGAACATGTATGTACAATCCAAGGAGATCACTTCACGTCAATGCTTGAACCAATTTTTTTTTCGTGATTTTTTTTTAATTTTCTGGAGGCGCGGTTCCTAAAATTTTTTTTTTCGTCATTTTTTTCAAATTTTGTAGGAGTACGGTTCTTACAGAATTTTAAACACGTCTTTGTGTTGATTTTCTACTACTAGTTACCAAGCTTCAATTCAATCGAATGTTTATTTTTTGAGTTATCAAGGAAACAATATTCCAGGTGAATATAACTCGGAAACCGTTAAACCGATTATGCCCAAAAACAAACTCAACTCTCCCTTTCGGATACGCAACCTACCCTGAAAATTGCAAGTCCCTATCTCCTTTGGTTCGAAAGTTATCGAGGCAACGGTCACCCATCTACTGAACTCACACAAGAATGCTCGAATCTCCAACAATATTCAACCGATCGTATTAAAACTTGAAACTTGGCAGTAGAGTTAGGTAATGAACGCTCTTGCAAAATTTCAGCAATTTCAAACGTATAGTTACTGATATATAGAATTTTTTTTTTTTATTTTCAATGATTTATTAAAAATTTTCTACAGATGCTATCCTCACCAAATTTCGCAAACATTTTTGCGTTGGCATTCTACATCTAATAACCATGTTTGAATTCAATCGGTTCAGTATTTTTCGAGTTAATGAGGAACAAAAAACCACCTAATTTCAGAAAATTTCAGATGGCTATAACTCTGAAAGCGTTTGGTCGATTATGCTCATAAACAAACTCAAATGTGGCATTCATATGCACAACATAACCTGAAATTTTCAAGCCGCTATCTCTTTCCGTTCTCAGGTTATCGTGACAAAAAAAATATTTTTTAATGATTTTTTTAAAATTTTCTAGCCATACGATTCGCCCAAAATTTCACAAACGTGCTTAGGTTCATATTCTACAACTACTCACCAAGTTTCAATTCGATCGGATTTATATTGGTTGAAAACAAAATTATTACTCGGAAACCACTGGGCCGATTATGCCCATTAGCGAACCTGTCCGTCGTATTGCGATGCGCCACCCACCCTGAAAATTTCAAGTCGCTAGCTCTTTTCGTTCTCAAATTATCGTGGCAACGGACGGCCATATGGCCGGACGGCCGCACGGACAGAATCAAATTTGACCTCGGATTCTTCATCGGGGAGTCAAACTTGATCGTTTGAGACCAATTTCGTCAAAAAATTCGAAAGTTACAGACATTTGGGCAAAACTATAACGCGATGTTCCCCAGAACATACGCGCAATAGCAGAACATGTATGTTCCATCCAAGGAGATCAAATGATGGATTGGAGTAATACAAATATTCTGATGACATAACGTCGGCGACACCGCAAAACCAAGTAACTGCAAAAACCAACATTTTCAGAAGGCACTAAAAACTTCATAATTTTGGATTGATGAATTAGTTTAAATTCAAAATAGTTACAATCCACTTGATATTGATTGTCTCAGGGTCTGTTCACTATTTGAAAAGAATTTGCACACCTGTCCTTACAAATACAATTAAATAATTACCACCGAAATCTCATTTTTGAATTTTTATCAGTTACTTGGTTTTGCGGTGTCGCCGACGATAATCTGATTAAGTTAAAAATAAACTTAAGGAGTCAACTTATATTTCGTTGAGCACTAGAAGTAGGAAAGTCGGAACATAAGAACAACTTGAGGAATAGAGACATACAGAAATCAAAAATAGCATAACATGTATGTACAATCCAAGGAGATCACATGATGGCTTGGAGTAATACAAAGATTAATCAAAAATAGCATAACATGTATGTACAATCCAAGGAGATCACATGATGGCTTGGAGTAATACAAAGATTCTGATGACAGAATCTGAATACGTTAAAAGGAAACTTAAGGAGTCAACTTGTATTTTGTTGACCACTAGAAGTAGGATAGTTGGAACATAAGAACAACTTGAGGAATAGAGACATTCAGAAATCAAAAATATCAGAACATGTGTGTACAATCTAAGGAGATCACATGATGGATTGGAGTAATACAATGATACTGATGATAGATGCCCGGTTTTAAAAGGAAACTTAAGGAGTCAACTTGTATTTTGTTGAACAGAGAATGCAACAAGTGTATTTCAAAAATTCCATAGGCAATCTTAAGGAGATATCTTCTAGAACTCACTTTGTGACTTGAGTCAAAATATCTATCAGTTACTTCGCATGGTGCTCGCTAGGATCTCGCATAAGGAGTTCCTATTAATGCTCAAAGATGACGTCTCAGAGACGCCCTAGGGAGCTCCGTGTTGCATGGGTAAAAGAGACGTTCTTTTAAGCTTCCACTGAAATATTGTTTTAAATTGATCATTCAAGAAGCACACTAAAATTCTCAACTTTTATTTCAATTCATCAACATATTTCTATCACAGACTGCCTATAAGTTATAATAACATTTCACTACAGAACCTTCTCATACATGCTTAGTTTTTTAGAAAACATCGTGTTGAAGAGCACCGGAAAGACAAACAGAACGTCCAAATGATTCTAGGGTTCATATATTCGTTTATGTGGAAGTGAGGGGTTCGTTAGTAAATTGCTATTCTAGGAAACCAAACCTAAATCATACCCCGAGCCGCAAAGTATATAGACAGAATAACTTCCTAATTTACTTTAGCGGTTTTAAATGTTTGGCCACGTAGTACATTCCCGGCGCTTCGATTCTACAAACAGTGGAAATTATTTAACAAACTTCGCTGGCATTCCCGAACTCGTCGGAAGTAGTTCGGGCTTTCGTCATTTTGGAGTCGCGATCCACGCTGGCATCGCTATCTACACGAAAACAAACATATTCATAAGGTATCCTGGAGGTTTGAGCCAGTGGTGGGTCGTGAGAGGAGACGAGGACTGTTGTGCCTAAGACACAACCAGGGCTGCTCCTGGCTATACAATTGTACGAATTGCTATACAATCCAATATTTTTTCGTACATGCATACCACATTGACGAAAAGAATACATTTTGCCTTCACTTGGTTTTGCAATAGGTCATCAATTTGAACGAGGCCACGGTTAAATATTACGTCATAGGTCACGATCACAGAGCACAGAATACTTCATTTTCCTCTAAACCATAGAATGATATTCTGTTCATCTATGGTTTATCACTAAATCTATGCGCTAAATAAGGAATATTCTTTCTGCGCATGCGCAAACTGCTGTGTTCCACCTTTACATCAGACGGGAAGCTCTCACTTGTCAATTTTTCTAGTTACGTCATTGGTGCTATACAATTCTAGGGAAAATAATAGATTTTCATCTGTCATTTTCGTACAAATAAAAAATGCCTTTTAGCAGCACTGGACACAACACTCATTCAATGGGATTTGGAACTTCCGTGGTGACCAGTCGAAATCACTTGAATGTATGTCCTTGCTGGCAAAAGGTGACAAGCCATCCTAGTGGCTTTTAAAGGTATTACGGCTCATTTTTTCATTCTCTTATACATTACAAAGTGAAACATGTAGCTATGGGAGATGATAGCTCTACATTAGGGTCCTGTAGTGGTCTTCGAACATCTGAAGTTCTGAATAATCAACGCTTAGAGTAGCCAGACCGTGTTTTGAAAGAGACCCTCCTGGCCTTACAAGCAGCAATTTCCCTTTTTGATTTCAAATATTGAAGGGATTTCTAAGAACAAGAGTGAATATCTTTGAAAACTATAACGGAGGTGATTTTTCTTCAAGAGATCCCATGCGGCTACAGAGAAGTAGATTTATGAGAGGGGACTTTTGAAAGGATATGTATTATTTTTGATTTGTTCGTTTTTCTCCACTTGTCTTTTCATTTTTCAGGTTGTGTTTCGGGAACCTTGGAGAAAGCTCTCCGTTTTTCGACGAAGGCATCCATATTGAAGAAATAAATGCTTATCAATATTTTTAAATTTCAGCAAATTTAGTAAACAATAGTTATAAATCACAACACTCACGGGGAGACAGGGTTTTTGCTGAGGTTTTTCCCTAAGCTCTTGTATCATACGTCGAATTGTATTGTACACCGTTACACCAACCTCTGCTAACACATATAAAGCGCTCAATCAAAAGAATATATATATATATACATATATGCAGTTCAAAAAACCTGAAATTCATTTTTTTAACAGAATGTGGAAAAACTGGGTGAATAAAGGGATTTTCTAAATACCCAACAATATAAGAACTCAACTGCAAAGTGAAATTCGGCATATCCCATAGTAGTTATTTATGTACCAAGGACAAAAAACTGTATATTATATTCGAGCCTGCAAATTGCTATCTGATGCGCAAAGCATGCAGGCGAGACAATAGACAGTTTTCCGCCGAGGTGCATATTACATTTTTTCGTCGACCTCTGCAAACTTTTTTAAATTTCGGACTTCTTAAATAATTTCACAACAGCAAACGACAGTAATTTACTATTCTCACAGACACTATATTTGTAATGAACCATATCATGCCGTATCCATAGTGAACGCAGCGGACGGAAGTACTTTCCTTCGAAACTAGTCGTAAAAAAAAACTTATTCAGAGCGTGGTGCAAGAAGAACAACGTATCAAAATATTCTGAATATGTATTGTTAGTATACTTAACGAGGATTTCTGAAAAAGTCGTCCTTTAGCAAGTCTATGACCAAAGTGGTCTATGATGGAGGAAACTTTAAATCTAAAAAAAAATTGGTTCAAGCACTGACGCGAAGTCAGCAGCTTTTGCGCTCATTGTCAATTGTCCACTTAGGGAGAATGGACAATAGAACAAGAACGCAAAAGATCCTGACTTCACGTCAGTGCATGAACCAATTTTTTTGCGTAATTTTTTTAAAATATTCTAGGGGCACGGTTCTCACAAAATTTCACACACGTCTTTATGTCCATATTCTACAACTAGTTACCAAGCTTCAGATCGAACGAGTCTATATTTTTTGAGTTATCAAGGAAACAATATTCCAGGTGGGTATAACTCCGAATCCGTTGAACCGATTATGCCCAAAAACTTAACTCTCCCATTCGGATGCGAAACCTACTCTGAAAATTGCAAGTCCCTTTCTCCTTTCGTTCGAAAGTTATCGAGAGAACGGTCACCCATCCAGCTACTGAACTCACACAAGGCTCCTTGGATTTCCAACAATATAGATCCGATCGTGTTCAACTTGGAAGTTGGGAGTAGGGTTAGGTTCTGAAGCCTCTCGTGAATTTTCAGCGATGTCAGACGAACAGTTTCTGATACATAGAACTTTTTTCAATGATTTTTTGAAAATTTTCTAGTAATACGATTCTCACGAAACTGCGCAAGAGCTTTCCCTTATGGCATTCTTCAATTGATAGACATGTTTGAATTAGATCGGAACAATCAAATTTCAGATAGTCATAACTCCAAAACCGTTTGGCCGATTATACATATAAAAGAACTCAAATGTCGCATCTAACTTAACCTGAAAATTTAAAGTAGTTATCTCTTTCCGTTCTGAGGTTATCGTGACATATACAGTGCTTCCCTACAACTCCACACCAAGAGAAACTTTTCTTTTCTATTGATATTTCCGCATTTTATTTCTTACAAAAAGTTGGTGCATCAAAAGTTATAAAAAATGATATATAAGTCATCCAATTGAGACTTCCGGTGTAAGCGCAAATCGCCATTTTCAAACAAACATATCCATTATCTCGGAAAATTCGAACTTTTTCTGTGAATCGCTTTAAGTAAACTTGTTTAAAATCACAATTTAGATTCATGTGCAAAATTTCAGGTCGGAAAACCATGAAAAATATTTTTCCTTTTTTTTATTTTGCTCATAACCTGTTTTAAAAAAACCTGACGGATTTTTTTCGGGTGGCTAGAAGACAGTAAATTTTATTTGAACTCGGATTTCGACATTTGTTCGAATTTTCCCTGAAAAGTCGTTTCATTCTGGTGTAAAGTTGCTACTATTCGAATTTTTGCCATTAAAATCTATCAATTTTACATTCGAGAATTCCAAGTATTCAAATCTTGCTGAAAATCGCCAATTTATAACTAGATTTTGGATTGAAATAGAATTTTGTCATGAATATCCATCGTTCAATTTCAACGCCAGTTAATTATTTTCTATGATCACAAATTTGTGAAAATTCGAACAAATGTCGGAAATTTAAGTTCAAACAAGATTGTCTATGCTTTTCATGCTGACACTAATATTGTCTAGTCACCAAAAAATAGTCCGTTCGGTAATTATTCAATTTTTTAAAATTGTAATAAAATAAGGAAAAATTATTTTTCACGGTTATCCGACCTGAATTTTTGCACATTCATCTAATTAATAATTTAAAATGAGTTTACCTTGAGCGTTCCATACAAATAGTTCGAATTTTCCGAGATAGTTGACAGTTTTGTTCAAAAATGGCGATTTTCGCTGAAACCGGAAGTCACAGTTGGTCGAGTTTTATGTCATTTTTTATAATTTTTGATGCACCAACTTCTTGTAAAAAATGAAATTCGAAAATATTAATATAAAAGATAAGTCCCTCTTGGTGAGGAGTTGCTGGAAAACACTGTATAATATTAATTTTTAAAAAAATTTTTTTTTTTAGTGATACGATTCTCACAAAATAGGTTTGTGTTCTACAACCACTCAAAATTTTCAATTCGATCGGATTTGTATTGGTTGAAAACAAAATTACTACTCGGAAACCATTCGGCCGATTATGCCCACTAACGATCTTTTCCGTCATTTTGGGATGCGCCACCTGCCCTGAAAATTTCAAATCTCTTTCCGTTCTCAAGTTATCGTGGCAACGGACGGCTGGCCGGTCGGCCGGACAGTATCAAATTTAGCCTCGAATTCTTCATCAGGGGGTCATTTCTAAAATTACAGAGATTTGGGCAAAATGATAACGCGATGTTTCCCAGACATACTCGCAAAAATTAATGGTTTGTGTGCCGTTCAAGTAAAAAGCAGTATTCGAAGGACAAATCTAATGGATATCAGATGATATTAACGACAAATTGATATTTCATGTAGAGTGTGTTTTATTTTACCGTAAAGTAAAAATAAAATATCTGAGTCCTGGTCTGCACTTTTTTGGTAAGATTCTAATGCAGGGTTTGTTGGCCTGAAATGACAATAAATGACGAATCTGAGAATAATTCGGTGAACTGTTCGGGGGTTATAGTTAACCAAAAATTTTGCTCAAATCGATAAATCTCAGAAACGGCGAGCCTTATCCCACTTTTAATTGGTTTTTTTTCTGGCTCCCCTGGTTATCATCTATTCACCAAAAAACTAGCTACAGTTAATCGACCACCCTGTAGAGTTAAGTGTTGAAAAACATTAAAAAATTCTATAAATTTACTGACGCCATAATAGGTATGTTACCGCTTACATCATTTCAACAAAGATGCAGGATTCGGTGTGTAACTTGTGGATTTTCAAATATCGGATAAAATGAAAGCATGAACCATTTAATGTTAAATCGCCTTCGCTGCATGTATCTTCTTCCTTATCTTCATAGCAGTGTCGACAACCTCCCATCCTGACAGTGTAATCAACAGAGTCGAGAAAAATGTCAGAAATAAGGGTCACAGAAATCGACCGAGAAGTTGCTCCATTTTTCTCGAGAAAACAGGAACGGAGCAATTTCTCATTTCAAATTAACACCGCTGAATCCGGAGCAGTCCGTTCTGTTTAAATTAGAGCAGCTTCATTTCTTTCAATGTTCCGACAAAACTTTGTTTTAATTTTCATTTCCTTCACCGGCCCCCAGTGAATTTTATTTGTCTATTGCAAGTTTAGGTACCGAGAGGAATTATAAATGAGCGGAAATTGGAACAATACTCTTCGGATTAGTTTGAGCTTACTTTTGTGTGGTATTGTATTTTGTGAGAAATGAAGAATAAATAAGAATATACGTAGAGATCTATAGTTTTTGGGTAGCCACAGCGAGGAGCTTGGTTGATTGAATTCCAGCTGTCACTTGTGTCTAAATTCTACTCACAAGTGATTGCTGGTTTTCTTTAAACCGGTTACTTCGTAGTGTTGATTTCATCAGCGTTGAATTGTGCTCCACTGATGATTCCTAATAAGGATGAAACCGCGGTATGTATCTATTCAACTTTGATGAAATCATACATACTCTCTGGATTACTCCAGAACTGGATATTAATTCAGAATGTAGGAACTTTGAATAAATAGCTCTATTCATATATATTGTTTCAAGCACTGACGTGAACTCAGGAGCTTTTGCGCGCGTGTTCTATTCACCCCTATTGGACACTCTTAATCGGATTTACCATCTATATTGTTGTCCAAGCTTTTATAAGGTACGAATACCTCTCGTACCATTTTGATGACAGACTTGAGTAATGAGAGAATCGTCTGAGAACACAGAATTTTTATTTCTGACATATGTATTCAATCGGAATTGAAATTCATTGAATGTCAAATAATATACGAAATAAAATATCAAGATTCGATATTCACCAAATTCCGTGATAATTAGATCTTCGGTATTCTACAAGTAATTACTGAGTTTTAATTGGTTTATAGATGAAAATTGGTTCAAGCCCTGTGGACAGGAGCTTTGGTGCTCTTGTTGAAACTTTGGTTAATCATATCTCCGAAATGATTGGATTCTCCCCAACAACGAACTTATCTGAAATATTAATTCCTCAAATCTACTCTGAAGATAATATTACATTATTTAAAACTTAGACAATATTGCAGTTTTGTTTATACTGGAGATATTCTGAACCCAATTTGATTATGTATCTTACCAAAGAATATATTTCCATCATCATATGGATTATCCATGGTCATTATATTATCACCTTGAAAGTATAAAATATCATATTATCCTCATAATTCTATGAGAGCTGAGGTTATTTTATTGGTCATTTTACATTCAATCATTATTTGTTTTTATAGGAGGTGTATTGTATATCGAGAATAACGAACCAGAAATAATTTTGACATTTATCTCTCATAGGAAAATAAAATGACATGTAAGAACACAGATCATATAATAATTCATAGAGAGAATAATTAAGTACAGCATTTTGTGAAAACATAGAAGTACGATTCATTATTGAAATTTCGGAAAAATCATATCTCCGAAAGTATCAGCTTGTGAGAATTGAGAACGATATCAGTGGATTTTTATGTTGAAACTGCATATTAAAAAAAATTGAATTTGAAATTTGTATATAAAAAAATTTTTTTTTTCGTTACTATAAAATCATCAGGCCGATTTTACCCAATAACGAACTTAACCGAGATATTTATCTCCCAAATCTACTCTGAAAATCTCAACTGCCTGGCTCATTCTGTTCGAGTGTTATTGTAGAAACAAAATTAAAATATATAAAACATTTTTTTTTTCATTTTATAACAAACTGATCAAAACAAAACGCATGCATATAAAGGTCATTATTCTACAATTTGATGCTAAATTTCAGATAGATCGATAGATTGGTTTCGGAAATAGTCATAACAAATGTTTTTCCTAAAAACGGCCATAACTCCAAAACCACTTAGTGGATTGCGCCCACTAACGAACTCTTCCGAGATATTCACGCTCCAAACCTACCCCGCAAATTTCAATCCTCTAACTCCTTTCGTTCGTTGAATACATTTTTGGAAATATGTGAACTGCTCGATTGTAGATCAATCTTGTGTGTAATTCGAGCGCAATTCATTGTCGATTTCAAGAGATCGCCACGCTCCTCGGTCGTGCGGCAACTATCTCTTTCAATCGACAATATATTATTTTGCGCTCTTAAAACACAAATATCTATACAGGGTGAGTCTTAAAGTAGTACATTAATTTTAACCATAGATTCCTCTCATAAAAAAAAACACTTTTTTCATTTACAAATTTTCCAAATTCGTCTCAGCTAAAGAACTTTAAGCGTTTAAAGATTTCACAATGTGCTAATACACTCCTGCATATCAATTGTCTATGATATTGATGCTGGACAAGAAAAAGGTACGGTAACGTGGTTTACAGCTTGATTCAGGATTCCAACGCTCAGGGGCGGATCCACAAAAGTAGTGAAATTTCTGGAGTTTTCCATTTTGTAACAATCAATGAAGAATATCTTTAAAACGGTGCGTTTAAGGAGAAATTACGAAGAATAATTTAATGATTTATTGCTTGTGGCTTTTAGTTGATGCAAATCCATATTAACTCAATGAATAATTATATACGATTTACACTTATTTATTCAATATAAGTATGATGTAGTCTGATTAAGTCGCTGTGTCGACGAAACGCGTCACAATATTGAATAAATAAGTGTAAATCGTATGAAATTTTTCATTGAATAATTTAATGTTCTAAAACGATTGAATATTCTAGAAATGACTCCGAAAAAACTTTTTCTGCTTTCTTTATGCTAATTTCGTTCAGTTTTATGAATCCACGAGTCTATAACTCGAAAATCAGTAGAAGTAGAAAAAATTGGTTCAAGCCCTGTGGACAGGAGCTATTGGGCGCATGTTCATCTTCCTTGTGGCCCGTACTGACCAGTAAAGAAAAAAAGCAGTATCATGTTGAATACCTTAATATTATTGATTATTATATAATAATCGATGAAAATGCTGAGAGAGACCCAGGAAATTTGACACATTTTGTCTTATATCTCCAGAAATTGAAATCGTATAGAGCCAAAATTTTGCACAATGTTGCAAAATACTACAATTGACGTTAGTACAAGTTTTTGTTGCAATCTGATGAATAGTTCACGAAAAAAAAATTTTTTTTTCGAAAAAATTAAAAGAAATATTTTTTTTAAAATTACCAACATTTCGATCATAACAGAATTTTGCCAAAAGTTGCGCGTTTATATCCTCGAACTGACTACCAAGTTTCGATTCAACATCTTCTTTAGTTCCTGAAATATCAGGGAAATAACCTCAAAATTTTAAATGTCTATAACTCCTAAACCGTCCGGCCGATTTTGCCCGTTAACGAACTTAACCGACGCATTTTGATCAGAAACCTACCCTGAAAGTTTGAAGTCGATAGGACCTTCGGTGCTCCTGTTATCGTGCCTACGGCCGGAAAACCGGCCGGCCTGCCGGCCGGCCGGCACCCAAAAATCTGACACCGGATTCGTGATGAGGGAGTCCGAATTAGTCTATTAGCCAATTTTCAGCTCGAAATTCGAAAATTACAGACATTTGGACGAAATGATAGGACGATGTTCCCCTAGAACATGCGCCCAAAAAACTAATATTTGAAAAATATCTATCATTGTTATAGGAAACTTCACGCCAACATTCATTTTATTCGAAATAAGGATGGCAAAGCTACAAAATGAAGACTTATTTTTTTTTAGAAATTTCAACAGCCTGTATCTTTTTACCTGAGCCAAATTTGGGAAAATGGTAAATGAAAAATGTGTTTCATTTGACGATAAGAATCTAGGGTTAAAATTAATGTACAACTCAAAGACTCACCCTGTATAGTGTATCGATTTCGACCACGGATTCTTGATCAATGAGTCGAACCAAATCGTTTAAGACTGTTTTCAGCCAAAAATTAGAAAAATACAGCCGTTTGGGCAAATTGATAAGCACTTTCTTCCGAGGAACAAGAGCACCAAAAAACAACATAATGTCAGATGTGTATAGGTCCGAAAACATTCGTCCGATGATGCCTATTAATAAACTCAAATGTCGCATTCGGATATGAAATTGCAAGTCGCTATCTCGTTCCGTTCGCAAGTTATCGTGAGATACATGATATTCCTCACAAAATTTCACATATGTCTTCATGCCATTATACACAACTTGTTACCAAATTTCAATTCGATCGAATCTGAATTTCTTGAGTTAACGAGTAAATAATATTCCAGATAGGTATAGATTCGAAACCGTTTATGACCAACAACGTACTTAACTGTCTCATTCAAATGCACAACCTACCAACCAAATGTGATCGTGACAACGGTCACCTAACCTGCTACTGAACTCACCCAAGGCAGTTCAGATCTCCAATAATATAATTTTACATCTGATCGTGTTCAAATTTGGAACTTGGCAGGAGAGTAAGGTTTTGAAGGCTATCGCAAAACTACAGCCATATCGGACGGATAGTTTCCGAGATTTTGATGACAATAGTTTTCAATGATTTTCAATAATTTTTAAGAATTTTCTAGATGCGATCCTCATCAAATTATGGAAAAATTGTCGCGTCAGCATTCTACAAGTAATCACCATGCTCGAATTGGATCGGTTCTGCATTTTTTGAGCTATTGACGATATAACAACAAAATTTCAGACAGATATAACTCCAAAACCGTGTGGCCAATTATACCTATAAACAAACCTTAATGTCGCATTTGGATGCGCAACCCACCCTAAAAATTGCATGTCGTTATCTTTTTCCGTCCTCCAGATATCGTATTTTTTATTCATTCATCATAAAAGTCATAGATAATGTATATGCCGGAGTGTATTAGCACATTGTATAATCTTTAAATGCTTTAACTTTTTACCTGGACCAAAACTGGAAAAACGATAACGAAAAAAGTGTTTTGTTCGATGAGAGGAAACTATGATTATAATTGATATACAATTTAAAGATTCACCCTGTACGACAACTGTATTAACATTTTTTCGAATCTGTATTCTTCGGCATATTGGGGACACTGAATATTAAAAAAATGGGTTCAAGCCCTGTGGACAGGAGCTTTCTGGCGCTCTAGTTCAAACAGACAAATTATATCTCCGAAAGTATTGGTTTCTCAGAGTTGGGAATTATATAAATGTATTCTTATGATAGAACTGCATCATAAAAGAAATTCAATTAAAATAATAGTTTATTTATCAAGATTAAATGAGCATTCTGAGAATGAGAACTGCACCATGGAAGAAATCGAATTAAATCTGGCCAATTTTGCCCAATAACGAACTTAACCGAGATATTCATCTCCCTAACCTACTCTGAAAATTTCAACTACCTAGGTCATTCCGTTCGAGAGTTATTGTAGAAAAACTTTTTTTAAATTTTTGAAATTTGTTTTCGACACTTTGCGGTAATCTGATCAATACAAAACTTCACATGCGTATAAAGGCCAAGATTCTACAATTTGATACTAAATTTCAGATAGATCGAGTGATCGGTTTCGGAAATATTCATAAAAAATATTTTTACTAAAATCTGCCATATCTCCGAAACCGCTTGATGGATTTCGCCCATTAACGAGCTCGTCCGAGATATTTACGCTTCAAACCCACCTTTCAATTTTCAATCCACTAACTCCTTTCGTTCGAGAGTTATCGTGCCTACGGCCAACCGGCCGGCCGGACAGAATCGATTTCGACCTCGGATTCTTGATCAGTTAGTCGAACCAAATCGTTTGAGACCATTTTCAGCCAAAAATTCCAAAATTACAGACATTTGGGCAAATTGATAAGCACTCTGTTCCGAAGAACTAGAGCGCCACAAAAAACAAGTTTCGTATGACAATTGCCCAAAACAGGTTTAAAGTACCTACAAATAGTAGATATTCCGTAACACATGTATGAAAGAAGAGAAGTAATAATGAAAAATTACCTTGTAATCGATCAAAAATTTCCTGATCTACGTTCACCAAATTTTCTCCACTCTCGAACTACAGAATTATGCTTTCAATATTTACGTAATATTTTCAAACATTTTGTGGTGAGGCCCCCGTTGCATCGCTAAAATACGAGTATTTCAACCCCAATATTCTCGAAGTTATAATATTCCCTTCCGTCAGTCCCATCATAAATTGAGAGAACTGAGCATTCTATGTCTATGGATGAAAAGCAGTCTCACTACTCTCAGATCTCTTACTTCATGTTCCGTTCCGAAATGTAATACTTTTCTGAGAAAAACTAATTTCTGAGCAAACAACTGAGATTTTTCTCACTTCGCTCACATTTCGGAATACACTTTATTCTCATAATTCTTCGAATGATTAGATAATGTCATGTCTCAGGAAAATAAGTTGACAATATGACAATTCATACATAGAATAATTATATCATTCTGTGAAAACGTAGAAATACAATTTACTATTGAAATTTTGAAAAATCATATCTCCGAAAGTATTAGCTTGTTAGAGTTAAAAATGATATCATTGGATTCTGATGGTGAAACTTCTTATTGAAAAAAAATTAATTTGGAATTTGTTTTGTAAAAAAAAATTTTTTTTTGTTACTCCGAAACTATCTGTCTGATTTTGCCCAATAACGAACTTAGCCGAGATATTTATTTCCCAAACCTACTCTGAGAATTTCAACTGTCTAGCTCAATCTGTTCAAGAGTTATCGTGCCTACGGCCGGCCGGCCGGACAGAATGAATTTCGATCACGGATTCTTGATCAGTGAGTCGAACCAAATCGTTTAAGACGATTTTCATCGAAAAATTCGAAAATAACAGACATTTGGCACATTGATAAGCACTTAGTTCCGAGGAACTAGAGCGCCAAAAAGACACACGGTGAAATATTTATTGATTTTAACCATCAACACATATTCCGCGTAGCCGGGCTAGATCACTTCATCGCTCAGTGTTTCCCAAAGAGGGAACCGTCATTCAAGGCAGATACAAACCCGGGTTTCATGGTTATTACCAATCATCAGTGTGACTAAGCCAACACTGAATGACAACCGAAGGAGATCTAGGAAACTTAATTCCATCAGTTGTGAACTGGTGGGGAAATAATCCCAACAGCGGCACCTATAGAAATCCTTATGAAATCCGAATATCTGCGATGAAGGAACCTTGAGCGATGTTCAGCGATGTTTATTCTTTGGCCGTAAGAGGGTCAGGGGCGGCAAAGCCGTCTACCTATATTAGATCTTTACGGACTGAAAACGCCCGGTTTAGTGTGGTTAGATAAACCACCAACCGGTGAAAATTCAATGAGATGAACTGTGCTTATTGCCAATTACTGAAAAATTGGTTCAAGCACTGACGTGAAGTCAGAAGCTTTTGCGCGTATGTTCTATTGTCCATTCTTCTGTAGTGGACACTCTTAATTCGAATTTACTATGGTAAATTCGAATTAAGTGTCCAATACAGGAGAATGGACAACATAATTTACCATGGTAAATTCGATTAAGGGTGTCCACTACAGAAGAATGGACAATAGAACATACGCGCAAAAGCTTCTGACTTCACGTCAGTGCTTGAACCAATTTTTTTTTCGTGATTTTTTTTTAATTTTCTAGGGGTACGGTTCTTAAATTTTTTTTTTCGTCATTTTTTTCAAATTTTCTAGGGGTACGGTTCTTACAAAATTTTAAACACGTCTTTATGTTGATTTTCTACTACTAGTTACCTAGCACCATTTCGATCGAATATTTATTTTTTGAGTTATTAAGGAAATAATATTCCAGGTTGGTATAACTCGGAAACCGTTAGACCGATTATGCCCAAAAACGAACTCAACTCTCCCTTTCGGATACGCAACCTACCCTGAAAATTGCAAGTCCCTATGTCCTTTCGTTCGAAAGTTATCGTGGTAACAGTCACCCATTTACTGTACTCACACAAGAATGCCCGAATCTCCAACAATATTTAACCGATCGCATTAAAACTTGAAACTTGGCAGTAGAGTTAGGTTATGAAGGCTCTTGCCAAATTTCAGCAATTTCAAACCGATAGTTACTGATATATGGATTTTTTTTTTATTTTCAATGATTTATTAAAAATTTTCTACAAATGCTATCCTCACCAAATTTTGCAAACATTTTCGCGTTGGCATTCTACAACTAATAACCATGTTTGAATTCAATCGGTTCTGTATTTTTCGATTTAATGAGGAACAAAAACCACCAAATTTCAGAAAATTTCAGATGGCTATAACTCTAAAATCGTTTGGCCGATTATGCTCATAAACGAACTGAAATGTCGCGTTCTGGTGCACATCCTAACCTGAAAACTTCAATCCGCTATCTCATTCCGTTCTCAAGTTATCGTGACAACAAAAATATTTTTTAATAATTTTTTTTAAATTTTCTAGCCATACGATTCGCACAAAATTTCTCAAACGTGCTTAGGTTCATATTCTACAACTACCCACCAAGTTTCAATTCGATTGGATTTATATTAGTTGAAAACAAAATTATTACTCGAAAACCACTGAGCCGATTATGCCCATTAACGAACTTGTCCGTCGTATTGGGATGCGCCACCTACCCTGAAAATTTCAAGTCGCTAGCTCTTTTCGTTCTCAAGTTATCGTGGCAACGGCCGGACGGACAGAATCAAATTTGACATCGAATTCTTCATTGGGGAGTCGAACTTAAACGTTTGAGACCATTTTCGTCAAAAAATTCGAAAGTTACAGACATTTGGGAAAAACTATAACGCGATGTTCCCCAGAACATACGCGCAAAAACCAGTTCACAACTGATGACAATAAGTTTCCTTGAACTCTTTCGGTTGTCATTCATTCAATGTCGGATAAGTCACACTGATGATTGGTGATAACCATGAAACCCGGGTTTGTTTCTGCACTTGAATGACGCTTTCCTCTTTGGGGAACACTGAGCGATGAGGCGGTGATCTAGCCCGGCCATGCGGAATATTTGTTGATGGTTAAAATCAATATATATCTCACCGTGTGTCTTTTTTTAATTATTGGCAATCAGCACAGTTCACATCATTGAATGAAACTGAATATTGGCATATTTTTGGAACCGACTTGAGAACTCGATCTGTCCGTTTACGTCCAAATCTATCCAGAGAATCTCCACGATATTCCTCTTGAAAATTAGCGTAAGTATATAAGAACGGATTAGTAAAATTGAAAAATAATATAACATTGAATACGAATCCTTAATCTGTTAGTCAAATTCAATTATTCTAGCTTATTTTCAGCTCACTATTCATGTCGTTCGTTTCCAATTTATGTATGTATAAGACAGTCTCAAGCCTTTCTCAAGCCATTAAACTTGACGGCTTTTGAATATGGACAACCATACACACAAACTGTGGTGCAAGATGAATCTCGTTTTAAGCAGTGGTGGCTGGTTCTAGAAGGCACAAGGGCACGAGGCCACATATAACTCCATTCACTTTTATTAAGTCTCCCGGTTGGCCATGATTTAGGTCTATAACATTGTTGTAACTAAAACTAAGGCAGGTTGGTACTCCTGAAATATAGTCAATGTCAAAACAATTCTCTGAGACGTTGCCAATGTCTATTCTCAACAATCAACATAATGTTCCATCTTAGACAAGATATTACCACAGATTATTATCTTCGAATAATAGAGAACTCTTCGCTTTGAAATTTAAAATTCTGAAAGCAGTTTTGAAGAGATAAATCAGTGCTATTCAGAACTGAAATCTGCCACAGGAAAACTCCATTCTGTCTTAAGCCATGTTGAAATCTCGAATGAATTTATTTAGTTTCCTATCCTATCACGATGTGTTATCGAGATTTAATAGTGACTCGGGTTTCGTAGTACTATAACATTTTGAAACTGGTGTATTTAAAGTTGTGCAACAAGGTATTTAAATGTCTTCTGTAGGCTTATTTCTTCAGAATTTCGAAAATTGGGGAATTCCATACGTACTTCTGTTCGTTTAAAAGTTTTCCTGTCGAGCTATTCAGGTACTTCGATCCTTTTTGGGCGCATGTTCTAGGGGAACATCGTCCTATCATTTCGTCCAAATGTCTGTAATTTTCGAATTTCGAGCTGAAAATTGGCTAATAGACTAATTCGGACTCCCTGATCACGAATCCGGTGTCAGATTTTTGGGTGCCGTCCGGCCGGCCGGCCGGCCGGCCGGCCGGTTTTCTGGCCGTAGGCACGATAACAGGAGCACCGAAGGTCCTATCGACTTCAAACTTTCAGGGTAGGTTTCTGATCAAAATGCGACGGTTAAGTTCGTTAACGGGCAAAATCGGCCGGACGGTTTAGGAGTTATAGACATTTAAAATTTTAAGGTTATTTCCCTGATATTTCAGGAACTAAAGAAGATGTTGAATCGAAACTTGGTAGTCAGTTCGAGGATATAAACGCGCAACTTTTGGCAAAATTCTGTTATGATCGAAATGTTGGTAATTTTAAAAAAATATTTCTTTTAATTTTTTCGAAAAAAAAATTTTTTTTTCGTGAATTATTCATCATATTGCAACAAAAACTTGTACTAACGTCAATTGTAGTATTTTGCAACATTGTGCAAAATTTTGGCTCTATACGATTTCAATTTCTGGAGATATAAGACAAAATGTGTCAAATTTCCTGGGTCTCTCTCAGTATTTTCATCGATTATTATATAATAATCAATAATATTAAGGTATTCAACATGATACTGCTTTTTTTCTTTACTGGTCAGTACGGGCCACAAGGAAGATGAACATGCGCCCAATAGCTCCTGTCCACAGGGCTTGAACCAATTTTTTCCAATGTACTATCACATTGTAACTGACTACTCTATCCATTATTTGTCATTAAAATTTCAACACTTGAGTCTTGATTTCCGTACAAGAATATAGCATAGCTGAATCTTCCAACCAGTTTATATACGTGAAATATTTTCATAGTAATATAATATAATACACATGCTTTATTGTTAGATACAAAACAAATTGTAATGCTCAAGTTCAAAAGAATATATATATATATATAGTAATAACAGATGAAAAATTTTCTTCAACAGTCGCCAGGTTTTTGGAATTGTTAAATTAACAAAATATTTCCCCAAATTAAGTTTTTTTCCAAGAAAATTCACATGGTGAAAAATACGTACTTACTACGACTAACACCTAACCTAACATTCTCAAAATATACACGGTGAAATGTGTCAAAATTTCATGGCCAACCGAGAGACTTTATAAAAGTGAATGGAGTATAGATAAACGAAGAGATATTTCAGAAATTAGCTTCAATGTCGTTCACGTTGATTTTATAGAGGCGTTAACAAACGTTCGTTCCACAATCATCACAGGTGCAATGCTAACGATCAACCTTTATTTCCGGGCAACTCTTTAATATGTACGCTGATAGATTGGCAAGTGTCTTGCGACAATCTTACGCCAGTCACTTCTTTTCGCGTTTACATTAGATGCAATAATTGTCGCGAGAAACTTTCGGAAAGTCCTCGCAGACGGAACACTCGAAGAGAACTCGCAAACGCAGTTATACTGTAAAGCCGGCCATAGACATCGTTATTTTTCATCCGGTTTCCTCGCGTCGGTTCGAACCGCCGAGTCATATCGCAGAACTGTTTTACCCACACACTTCGGTAAATTCTACCAGTTATTTTGCTGTCGTTCGCGAATAGGCACGTCATGAAGAGGACACATCTCTTAGCAGTGGCGGCCGCCACCCAGCAAAACATTGTTGAGTACATTTACTTACCATTTCCTCAAAGACATCATCAGATTCAAGGTTCGAAAAAGACTCGCGGGGTGTTTCTTGATCATCAGGAAAGACAATTCCTCAAAATACCACAAATGTGGTTCATAAACAGCGTCTGCCCCAGCACCACTTCGCTGAGAATCTTTAATTTTTTTCAATTCTTTCCTGTAAGCACCCCTCAAAGAATGAATTTTATTCTTCACTGTTTTAATAACAGCGCCTTTGTCCAATTCATGATATTTTTTCAATAATATTTCATAAGCTTCCCTCCTCTTGTTTCTATCCCTGTATTCTGCTGATTTAATCCGCCATAGACAAGGATGCAACCTGTACAAATAGATAAAATCCATAATAAACTGTTTATTAGCCATTTGTCTTCTGATCCATCCCGGTCAAAAATAGTTCAAGAAACAGCAGAAGTAGACGCACTTGTGGAAAGGACGCGACTTGTACTACGCTAATGCAAAATAACCGCCGATTCTCGACGAAAACCCCACAGACAGTCGGTATGGCACGACAACCGATGAACCGTCGTGACAAAAATCAAGCATCGGCAGATATTTCTACCGACGAGGCGTACCGACGGTTCTTCGCCACACACATCGGTTTTTGGCGCTTTTGGCGCGACGGTTCGTATCGCAGCGGTATGAACGGATGAAAAATAACGATGTCTATGGCCGGCTTTAGTCAAGGAGCCATGTACTTTCTAACTGGACTGAATTCCAAAGTTACCGGAAATTTGAGGGATTGTTTGGGGATAGTAGGATCGACGAAGCTAAGTTTGTCCTGGCCTCTCGATTAATCTTGATATTTACCAAGAATAAAATAAGTAACTTCGAGTTTTGATCAAATACTGAGGACTGCAAGCTTTTTTATGTGCATTTCACGACATTGCATGAGACTTCAATAAGCTGATATTGTTGATGTTATGGTTTTCTCAAGTAGGAACAAACGTAATAGAAAAATTATTCTTAGAATTATATTGTGATATGGGTATGTAGCTATATAAAACACTGGGAGAATTGTAAGGGTTGATCATTAATGATTCTTTATTTAGAAGAGTTTTATTTGTCATAAATAAATTTTATTAATTATTCAAAAATATTATTAAGAATTTGAACAACTCGATTTTAAACTTGTTTTTCAGAAATATTTCATTTATTTGGGCAATATTTATCAATAATAAAAAAAATATTAGAGGAAATAAATGTAGGTAATACGGAAAAGTCGATACGAAAATATTATAAACCATAGACAAATAATTAATTAATATCTTCCTCGATGATGATGTAGGGGCCAAAATCTTTTATTGAATTTTTATATTTTCCATAAAATCTGATCTTTAATTCAGTGCTATTATTTTTTCATATTGAAATCTCTAAAAAAAAATCGATCCATGATATTTTTGTGATGGAAATGTTGGTTGGATGTGAACATTTTTTAGAAAAACAGTTTCGTCATTTAAATGTTATTATTCATTCATATTGAAATTTGAAAAGATGTTTCAAAGTTAAATGTTTTTGTTCTTATTATTTTGCAGTAACTGTACCACCCTTATAGTGATGATTCACTAGACTAAATTTTGCGCCGATAGAGATCACGAAAGAACCCTACATAGAAAAATTTCAATATCAGGAAGTTATTCTTTTTTGCAATATAAGTATACCTCAGTTTCCGATCAATTCATCATATTTATTGGTAGAATATATTTCTTTCTCGAAAAAAAAATATTTACTGTACAGGTTGGGCCAATTTGGACACTTTTGAAGGAAAATTCCTATTTCTGTACTTGATAGACGAAAACTGATGTGGGCGTCTGGGTGGCAATTTTCATGAGAAACTAATTGGTGAAAACCGCATGTCGTTATCTATCACCGTTACATAGTTACAGGATGCTTCTCGAAAATGACCCCCAATTTTTTTAATAGGAATAATGGACTTGTGATACATCGATTGAAATGTTTTTGATCATTCTCTATTATAAATGTTATCACTTTCATGTTTACTGCAAAAATCAATGTAGAAAAAAAATAAATCAATTGATTAGCGAAATTTGGTACAATATCAAGAGCTATAATTTAGCGAAAAACTTATTAATGTTAATGAAGTAGAAGTTCAAAATTATCACCGCGACCACCTTGGCGAGGATAGGATGCTCCTAACCTCAAATAAAAATTTCTTCCAACATTATTCAACATCTCTGGAGTGGTCATTTTCTTTCTATACCACATCTTGAAGGCAAATAAGTTTAGTATTATTGTAATAATATTTGGGCATTTTCGACGGAATATTATAATGAATTTCAGTAATCACATGATTTCACTTTTTTCTAACTTGATTTTTGTAATAAACGCGAAAGTGATTACTTTTCTGAATAGAAAATGGCGCGACCTTTCGAACGATGCATCACAAGCACATACTTCCTATTTGAAAAATTGGTGGGTGTATACCCCATCCACTTTTATAAAGTCTCCCGGTTGGCCATGAATTTTATCACATTTCACCATGTATATTTTGAGATTGTTAGGTTATAGTCATTTTCCTGTCAGATAACTACGCAATGTTGTCATCTCTACGTAGAAGTCGTAGTAATTACGGATTTTCACAGAGATATTATGTGAATTCAAAAATTCCACAGTCTTGGCGACTGTAGAAAACAAATTTTCCTCTGTTGTTGCTGGAAATATTTGACGTATGTATAAACTGGTTGGAAGATTCAATTATGCTCTTTTCTTGTATGGAAATCAAGAATCAGGTGTTGAAATTTTATTGAAAAATAATAGATAGAGTAGTCCGTTACTTTGTGATAGCTCGTTTGAAAAAATAATAAAATTACCTGAAATCCAGGCAGGAAAACTTCCAAACGAACAGACGTACTTATGGAATCCCCCTGCACTTTTCTGCAGAAGACATTTAAATACCTTGTTGCACAACTTGATATAAACCAGTTTCAAAATGTAGTAGTACTACGAAAGCCGAGTCATTCTTATACCTTAATAAAATATTAATGATACGGAAACAAAGTAATTTCATTCGAGGTTTCAACATGTCAGAATTAACTTTTCTTATTGCAGATTTCGGTTCTGTATAGCACTTCCTGATACCTTCTCTCTGCTTCTCCAAAACTAATTTCGAACTTCTCAATTTCAAAGCGAAGAGTTCTTTATTATTCGAAGATAATGGTCTATGATAATATCTTGTCTAAAATTGAAGATTATGTTATGATTATGTTGAGAGTAGAAATTGGCAACGGCTCGGCGAATTGCTTTGATCTTGACGATATTTCAGCAGTTCAAACCTGCCTCTGTTTTAGTTAAAAAAACGTGATAAACCTAAATCATGGCCAACCAGGAGACTTTATAAAAGTGAATGGAGTATACCTGCCTTTCCAAAGATGTTGAAGATTGGGTTCGCATTTTTACGAAGAAGAATGACTATTTAAAATTTTAATTTGTCGTGTTTTGGGACTTTCCATAAATATGTAAAGTAACCAAGACAATGAATTGATGCCATTTGGCTTTTCCACACTGTATATGAATAAACTTTCAGTGTACAATGCCTGTACTTTTTGTGTTTTTTCCATTTATAATATTTTCATTATAGATATCTAGGAAATGAAACGTAAAACGTGACGTTCTTGGAATTTCATAGTCCCATTTGAAATTTTGATATCTTGATATATCGTAACTCTGATATCAATAAATTCATTTGTACCTACTGTATTTCAAATCATTGAATATACTCCATTCACATTTATAAAGTCTCCCGGTTGGCCATGAAAATTTGACACATTTCACCTTGTATATTTTGCATATGTTAGGTTATAGTCATTTTCCTGTCAGATAACTACGCAACGTTGTCCTCTCTACATAGAAGTCCTAGTAATTACGTATTTTCACAATGTGAATTTACTTCGGAAAATAATGAATTTGAGAAGAAGATATTATGTGAATTCAATAATTCCACAGTCCTGGCGACTGTAGAAGAAAATCGTTTACTCTGTTGTTACTGGAAATATTTCACGTAAATAAACTGGTTGGAAGATTCCATTATGCTATTTTCTTGTATGGAAATCAAGAATAGTGTGTTGGAATTTTATTGAAGAATAATGGATAGAGTACTCCGTTACTCTATTATAGTTCATTTGAAAAAAGAATAAAAGGACCTGAATAAACCGGAAGGAAAACTTCTAAACGAACAGACGTACCTATGAAATTCCCCACTCTTCGAAATTCTCAAGATATAAGCATACATAAGACATTTAAATACCTTGTTGCACAACTTGAAATACACCAGTTTCAAAATGTAGTAGTACTACGAAACCCGAGTCATTCTTATACCTTAATAAAATATAGTGATAGGAAACAAAGTCATTTCATTCGAGAGTTCAACATGTCAGAATGAAGTTTTCCTTTTGCAGATTTCGGTTCTGTTCTTTATTATATTCGAAGATAATGGTCTGTGCTAAAAGCTTGTCTAAGATGAAGTTATGATTATGTTGAGAGTAGAATTGGCAATGTCTCGGCGGATTGTTTTGACCTTGACGATATTTCAGCAGTGCCAACCTGCCTGTGTTTTAGTTACAAAAAAGTCATAGACCTAAATCATGGCCAACCGGGAGACTTTATAAAAGTGAATGGAGTATACATATATTCATAACTGCATGAATGAGCACGGTTAAGGTCCTAAACACACGTCAGTCTTCAATGTTTTTTGTACAGTGATACTACCATTCATTTTCACTTAACTATATGAAATAATTTCAGCAGGCATTCATATTCTAAATGCCGACGCATCATTCAGAGCAAGAAGCATAAATATTTTCATTCTGTTGCACTCAGGTAATGAAGTAATCTTAGGAGTGCACTCTTTCCATTTAATTTTCCCCAACAATAACAACCCAACTTCAAAAAGCTGATTAACTGGAAGTAGAACGATTCTCTTCATTCGTGCTCAGGGGAGATAACATTAATATTGATTTGTTCTGAATTAGAATCCAGAAAATTACGTCAGGCAAACAAATCAATGTTAAAATATTCCAAATATTAGGATTTCATGATATATCCGATTCGTTTAGTAGATTTGATTGAGTCGGGCTCAAAAAGTGACTGAAGCCAGTGGCTGCTCGTCTCATCTATAAGTGGTAATCCTTCCGAACGATGACATCAATAAATGATTCGAAATAAATGAAAATACGTTTTCCATTGTTGTGTTTGTACACAATATTTTCGATATGGAAATATAATGTATTTTTATGATTTTAGAGAGTTCGTTTTTGCGCGCATGTTCTGAGGAAGAGCGTGCTATCATTTTCCCCAAATGTCAGTAATACTCGAATTTTTTGCCGAAAACGGTCTCGAGCAATTGGGTTCGATTACCTGACGTGAAAGCCGAGGTCAAATGTGATTCTGTTCAAAGGCCGTCGTCGTTGCCACGATAACTTTTGAACGAAAATAGATATAGCGACTTGAAATTTTCAGGGTATGTGGTGCGTCCAAATGCGACGGACAAATTTTCTAATGGGCATAATTGGTCCAATGGTTTTCGTTGTTTTTTGAAGTATTTTGACAGGTCTACCAAAACACTAACCGAACTGCATCCTGAACAAAAGATTTTAGTACAAGAAAGTCACAGAAAATGGAAACCTGCAGTAGTAGTCAAAAAGTCCGGACCAAACGATTACCTTATTAGAAGAAATGATGTCATTTACAGACGCAACCGATCTTTTGTTAGGCCAAAATTAGACCCAGTTGAGGCACCTCGGATTCTATCTCAAGAACCGTCAACATCTCAGCCAGTACCAATCACAGAAAGTGAATCCATTTCAGAGTCAAGTCAGTCTAAATCCACGTACCCCGATACTGATTGTTTGGTGACTAGAAGTGGTCGTCAAAGTAAAAGACCTGAGAGACTTTGTTATTATTAACTGAAAGAACTGCATTCAACTTAAGAATTTTTTTTTCTCTTTGTTTTTTTTTATTGTTTGGGGCGTGTGACGTATTACCTATCTTAAAAACGTCAACGTACGTCCCATGCCTTTCAGCTAATTATGGGAAGTTAATAAATAAATAAAGTAAATTAAACTGATAAAGTATTTGTATACAACCATCATAATCAAACAACAACGACAAGTTCAAAAAGGAAAGAGGTAGCAATTTCTGCAGTCGGTTGCGCATCTGAATGCGACATTTGAATTGTCGATAGGCATAATCGGCCAAACGGTTTTGGATTTGTACTTCAGCAATTTTGTTGTTATTTGCTCAATAACTCAAAAAATACGAAACCGATCCAATTCAAACATGGTAATTAGTTATATGTAGAATGCCAATGCGAAATTTCGTGATGAGCGTATCACTAGAAAATCACCCAAAATCATTGAATAAAATTCTATATATCAGAAACTATTCGTCCGAAATCATAGAAATCTTGCGATATTCCTCAAAACTTAACTCTACAGCCCAATTCTAAATTTGAATACGATCAGATCTTTATTGTTGGAGATCCGAACTACCTTGGGTAAGTTCAGTAGCTGGATAGGTGACCGTACCTCGATAACTTTCGAACTGAAAGAGATAGCGACTTGCAATTTTCATGAAGGTTGTGGATCCAAATAGTCCGGTCAAATTAGACCAAATAATAAGAGTAAAGTTACATAAATTCCCACCAAGCTGAAAATCAGTAAGATTGTTTAAAATATCATTAAAAATAAAATTTGAAAGTTCCCCATCTTTCCCCTTAAAGGAAAAAAATTTATTCAAGGTCAAAGGTCAAAAAATGAGTTTTTCGCGATTTTCAGCAAAACGGTAAGTTTTATCATAAAAACACCTCACACAAAAATTGCAGATCATAAAATTATCTACCAAAAATGTATTTTTTGTTGTAATCGTCATAATATGCATGAGTACGCCATATATACATCTCTATAGTTGTAATATATGTTAAAACATTTTTCTATCGGTCATTGTAACTTATACTACTAATATAATGTAATATAATGTAATCATGTACTATTTTTACACGCAATAACTGGCTGTGATACGACATCTGCATTTTACAGGAGGGGTAAAATATCAGTTTTCAAACTATTTGAGAAAAAAAATTTAATTGAATGATCTGAAGTTTTAAAAAATAGTAATTCTACTCGACAAGAAATTATTACTGACGGCATTCGCTTTCTTCTTTCTATGTACGGAGCTCCTAAAAAAACTACCTGCTTAGATAAGTATAGATATGTATGTTTCGTTAAAAACACCAAAAGTAAAAAACAAGGACAATTAGCTTGTCTTCCTCCAACCTCAGTTGCTGCTCATCAACACCTTCTTAGGGTATATTACCAAGTTCAAGTGTGGCTTGGTTATCAGCAAGACCCTACAGACTGGGGTTGGAAGTTGGTCAACAATTCATTAGAACCAGTTTACACTTTACTTCCACCTGCGCTGGAAAAATGCTGAACTCGATTTTTTGCATCTGCTATAAGGGATGCAGTGCTAAATGTGGTTGTAAAAAAGTCGGACTGTTCTGTTCTCCGGCATGTACACATTGTCAAGGCCGGTTGTGCTCTAATATTGAATCACCAACAGTAGAGGTTTCCTTTGATTCCAACGAGGCAACATGCGATACATCGCTATTAACGCAGTTTACATGCACTCAGGATGAAGATGAAGAAGAACAAGAAGAACAAGAACAAGAAGAACAAGAACAAGAAGAACAAGAACAAGAAGAACAAGAACAAGACGAACAAGAACAAGAAAATCAAGAAGAAGAACAAGAAGAAGATTTTGAGAGTTACGACTCGGACGATTAAATTTCACTACTTGTTTTTTACTTAAACTAGCTGACCCAGCGAACTCTGTTCCGCCTTAGAGGCAATAAATAAGCAGATTTTAGATTTTATTATACACGTTTGCCATAAAATATAGATAGTTTATATTCACCGTTTCTATACAATCCCTTTATGTCTCAATAATTGAACGTTAATTGGATGTAGTTAAGCATAAAGGATCCAACCCACAAATCGTTGTTTAGGAATTTCAATTTGAAGTATATGAGTAAATACACAATATTTTTATCTAATTTTATTGGTACAATATATCCAACCCTCAAGAGACGGTTCAACCATTTATTATTAGCCAAAGTATATATTGCATAGAAGTCCTACAAATTACTTTAATGTTTTACACAAATAAAAATCCAAGTTAGACTTCTTTCTCCTCAGTTACCCATCCATTGTGCGTTATGTCAATCGAAATTTGTTATGATCTGTTGGAATTTATTTCTTGAAGTTTTGTATTGTTTTTTTTTTTTTTCACAATCTATTAGGTTGTATTATATATTGAGTTGTATTATGAATTAACTATTGTTATTGTATATTAATATTGATTTGTGAAATTGGGTTTATCCCGTTAATAAATAAATAAATAAATAAATATGTGACATAGCATTATAGCAAATATATTCAAATTGGGCAGGGATTTAATTAGGACGTTTGCTGCAAATGGTCAAAGAGTTGATTTTACAACCGATCATATATAATCATATATTTCTGCTTAACTGCGTCCAATTAATCATATATCAATTTGCAACATTCGAAGATAATCGACACCGCTTCTGCGGTCGCATAAGGTCCCAATTCAAATACATTATGAGAATCTATCTGAGGTACCTATTAAGTTAATGTTTTGTTTGTGGTACAAATCACTTCAATCGCGTACAATTGTGCAATTAGAAAAAAAACACCCTGTACAGTAATGATTTATTTTCTATGATGTATCCCTCTAAAGTTTATTTTTTAACACAAATGAATGAGAGAGTACGATTGTGGCATGGAAAACAGCAAGTTGCAATTGACGTTAAAAGAAGAACACCCTGTATGGAGATTTCGGACGAATACATTATGAGAAACCATCCAAGGTACCTATTTAGTTAATGCTTTGTTTGTGACACAAATCACTTCAATCACGTACAATTGTGCCATGAGAAAAAGGACACCCTGTATAGTAATGCTTTATTTTCAATGGTGTATGACTCGAAAGTTTATTTTTAAACACACATGACTAAAATTGTACGATTATGGCAGGAAAAACAGCAAGTTTTAATTGACGTTAAAAAAAAACACCCTATATAGCACAAAAAAGTACCCTATGTCCGTCTCCTGGTTCTAAGCTACCTCCCCACCAATTTTGAGCCAAATCGGTATAGCCGTTCTTGAGTTATAAGTGGAGTAACTAACACGACTTTCTTTTATATATAGATAGATAAATTGCTTTTATCTTTTCAATCTCTGCTAATATCCATTATTTTTCAATAGTTTCAAATTAAACAGGATCAAAACTGACCCGTGGAATAGGCCTACTGGGGAAACCACGTTAAAATAACGCACTAAGTACACTACCTCATAGGTGGCGAGGAAACGTGTGCATATTATGACGATTACAACTTGTTGAATCGTTATATCTCAAAAACGGTGGGTCGTAGAGAAAAAAGTATTAACAAATTTTTTGTAGATGTTTTTATGGTCTACAGTTTTTGTCTGAGTTATTTTTATGATAAAACTTACCGTTTTGCTGAAAATCGCGAAAAACTCGTTTTTGACCTTTTTTCCTTACAGGGGAAAGATGGGGAACTTTCAAATTTTGTTATTAATGATATTTTAAACAATCTTACCGATTTTCAGCTTGGTGGGAATTTATGTACCTTCGAATGTCCAAATTGACCGGACTGAAATAGAACAGTTAAGTTCGTTGTTGGGCATAATCTGCTGAACGGTTTCGGAGTTATACCCATCTGGAATATTATTTTCTCGATAACCCAAAAAATACAGATCCGATCAAATTGAAACTTGGTAAATGGTTGTAAAATACTGACATGAAGACGAACGTGGAATTTTGTAAGGCTCGTAACACCCGAAAATTTTAAAATAATTATGAAAAAATAATATATATCTAGATAGCGACTTTCAATTTTCATGGTTGGTTATGCATCCGAATGCGACATTTGAGTGTGTGTTAATACGCATAATCGGCTAAATAGTTCTGGAGTTACACATAAGTTATCTGAAGCTTTGTTGTTATTTCCTCTATAACTCAAAATAAACTGATCCAATTGCATAATTACTTGTAGAATGCTGACGCACTAATTTTCGCTGAATGTCGAGAATATGGTATCCTGAAATTACTTGAGACGTAATTTTTTTCGTATATTATTGGATATTTGATGAATTTAATTTGTGATAAAATACATGATATGTCATAATTAAGAATTCTATTATCTCAGACGATTCATTCTTTACTGAAGTATGTTATTAAAATTGTACGAAATGTATATATATATATGAGTTTCTTTCGTTAGTCTCTCTAAAACTTGAGAACGGATGGAACGATTTGGCTAATCTTGGTCTTGAATTATTTATGGAAGTCCAGGGAAGGTTTAAAAGGTGAATAACTATAAAAATTTCTACAGGGTGTTTTTCTTTTAACCTCAATGGCCACTTGCTCTTTTTCACGCCTTAGTCGTACAATTTCATTCAATTGTGTTAAAAAATATACTTTCGAGGCATACATCATTGAAAATAAACCAATACTATACAGAGTGTCCTTTTTCTCACGGCACAATTGTACGCGATTAAAGTGATTTGTGGCACAAACAAAGCATTAACTAAATAGGTAACTTCGATGGATTCTCATAATGTATTTGTCTGAAATTTTCCTACAAGGTGTTTTTCTTTTAACGTCGTATTTGTCCGATATTTTCATGCAGGGTGTTTTTTGCAACTTGCTGTTTTTCACGCCAATCGTACAATTTCATTCAATTGTGTTAAAAAATATACTTTCGAGGCATACATCATTGAAAATAAAACATTACTATACAGGGTGTTCTTTATATCACTGCACAATTTTACGCGATTGAATTGATTTGTGCCACAAACAAAGCATTAACTAAATAGGTACCTTGGATGAATTCTCAAAATGTGTTTGTTCCAAATTTTCATACAGGGTGTTATTCTTTGAACGTCAATTGCAACTTGCTATTTTTTACGCCAATCGTACACTTTCATTCGATTGTGTTAAAAAATATACTTTCGAGGCATACATAATTGAAATTAAACCATTACTATAATAATAAGGAGTTTATTGAATACTGGTCAATCGTACAACAAGGCCAATAGAGTCGAAAACAATACTGTGAGTTATATAGTTATTACTAACTGTGTACAGCTGTTAAATGAAAATACTGATTCTTACGGCAAAATAATATGGTATAGTTCCATGTGAAGGTGATTCACAATTTAAGTTTAAAGTTCAAATAAATTTAAAATTCTAATAACATATTATAAAAATCAAACAAAAATTGGTTCAAGCACTGACGTGAAGTCAGGAGCTTTTGCGCGTATGTTCTATTGTCCATACTCCTGTAATGAACACTCTTCTTAATCGAATTTATCATGATGAATTCTATTGTCTATTCTCCTGTATTGGACACTCTTCTCAATCGAATTCACCATGATGATTTTTATTGTCTATTCTCCTGTATTGGAGACTCTTCTTAATCGAATTTACCAAGATGAATTCTATTGTCCATTCTGGACAATAGAATTCATCTTGGTAAAGTGCTTGAACCAATGTTCTATTGTCCATTCTTCTGTATTGGACACCCTACCATGGTAAACTCGATTAAGGGTGTCCAATACAGAAGAATGGACAATAGAACATACGCGCAAAAGCTCCTGACTTCACGTCAGTGCTTGAACAAATTTTTATATTAGCCATCAAACCTTTTTAATTCTTCATAATCATTACAAGAATGTCTGTCGATATGGAATATGGTAATAATTTGACATTTGAACACATCGTTTAATGCATAATCAATTTCAATACTTTTGTCACTCGTTGATGAGATGAGATATCTGAAATTATAGATAAACTCTAAATATTCCATTCAATATTGAAATATTAAAATTAAATTTCCACTTATTCATTTGTATTTCAAGATAATGAACGTTTGAAGCTAATGATTCATGTAAATTGTCTGTGAAAATTTGTTTTCATGGGTTAGGGGAAAAGAGTTATTGTGAAAATAAGATTCATTTATTTAGATACCATTCTATAAATTGTTTTATACTATCTACTAAGGGCCGATTTATTCAACCTCTCCGTAAAGTATTCGTCAACTATGTGCTCGTTGAATTTACTGATCCCCTTTAAAGTGAACATTTACAGATTACTTTCCTTTCGGTAAGGCTACTTGACAGTTTACAGGTCGTAAAATATATCAGCCCTCAGTGAACAAAAAATTTGTATACCTCACTGAAGCCGTAATACAAACAAAGGAAATAATTTCGAATAAAACTCTATTAACATATTCGATTATTTACTTCAAGAGAGATCAAGAATAACATTCATTTTGAAAATTCAATACTACATCAAGCAGCATGCAATACATTTTTTCGAGTTTGGACCACTGCTGCCCACATAATCATGGAGGATTCGTGAAACACTGCAGGGAGGATAAATACTTGTATATAGATTATTATTAAAATATGATAACTGACTTTCTCCGTTTCCTTATATACTACTTCTCGTTGTAAAATATACTTGAATTTTCCTCCGCAACACTAGGATACATCATTTTCAAAGTTAGCGTTGAATTATCAAGCCATTCTATTATAATATTAGTAAAATCTGTTCTTCAGAGGTATTCATTGTTAAGCATGCTAAGCAACAAGCATTTAAGAAACATATACCTGAAGTTCCACGGGAAAACAATATACATAATATATACCTACACACATGTTATATTGCATCGCCTTCTACTCCTATATTTTAAAATATTCTGCAATTAGAAAAATTAAAATGTTTCGTTAAAAATGCCTATTATATAGGTACACGCTGGCATCCAAACACCCTGATGATGGATCGTAAGAGACCCATGATATCAGGAAAACAGATTTGTTTGAATAGAAACACTAGATTTTCTTCTTGGCTATTCCACTTTTGAACTTTAAAAATTTTAGTGTTCATGTCATCTTGGTTGCCTCTTATCAATATTAAATTTTCTCATGAGATATACTTAAGCTTCACAAATATTCAATCGACTAAGTTCCATATACCTTGTTTTTAAGAATTCTATCTGCAGTAACTCCAAGAGTAACTCATGCATTCTATTTGTCGAAAAGCATTACTTTTTTGCTCTACGTCAACTGGACCTTAATTCATTCCAACCTGAAAGGAAATATTAAGACTTGGATTTCTCTGAGTAAAGTAATTCATTCAATTCACTTCTATTACTTACTGCTGATTTTTAGCCAGAAATCCTGAAGGACATATACCAGATATCTTCTTTCTGAACAACTTTTCCACAGTTCTCCATAATTTGGAATTTCTTTCACATACGTAAACAATATTTCTAGATTCCTCCAATCTTCAAATACAAGGTAATCTCGATTATTTTCAACGGAAGGAATACTCGTTCGTACTTCGTGGATTGAGAATATTTTGTTTACGTTTCAGATTTCAGATTCGATGTTGAGGTTAAAACGGGGCGCATGCGTAGATCAGAATGTAGTTTGTAGTATATCCATTAATCATGAATCATTCTCAAAAATACCACACAAGCAATTTACCGATCACTGCTAATATTTATTATTTACCAGAAATTCATCACAAATCGAAACTATTTAAATTAGAAATGTCAATTTTTACATGACTAACCCGGACTTAGCCATTTAACCCTGCTATTTTGCCGGGTTAAATTTTTATAGTTTTAACCCAGGGTTAGGCTCTAACTCTTGAAGGTGCAAGACCTATTATCAATTTAACCCTAGGTTTAGAGTTAATCCGGATTTAATTAGATAACCCGCATTCGTGCAAGTGGGCCTTAGTGGCCTACATGGCCTAAAATTCCTCTCTACCCATCACAAGATTTAATATCCACAAATGAGCCTCTCACCTTACAAGATCAGAAGCCTTCAGCAAAATTTCAGCGATATCATATTAAAAATAATACATAACCTTTCAAAAGTCCCCTCTCGCAAATATACTCCTCTGAAGGCACATGGATCTCTTGAAGAAGAATCGCCTTCTCTATTTCTCAAAGATATTCACTCTTGTTCATAGAAATCCCTTCAATATTTAGTTGCCTCCTCCTAAGGAGGATCTCTTTCAAAACCAGGTCTGACCACTAATCTAGGGCTATCATCTCCCATAGATTTGTGATGAAATAAGACGATTTTCCCATAATATACGAGCGAAAATATGTCATCATGACATTCATATTTTTATTTTATTTTTGAAGCTTCTCGCAAAAATACGACCATAGACTACATATTATCATACGACGATTCCCATCCGCTACACTTGGCTACCACTACGCTACCGAACTCACAAAAGGCTGCCCGGTTCTCCAACAATATAGATCCGATCATGTTCAAACTTGGAATTCTGCAGAAGAGTTAGGATCTGAAGGCTGTTCCAAAATTTCAGCCATGCCGGACGAATAGTTTATGATATATAGATTTGTTTTCAATAATTTTCAACTATTTTTTTTTCAATTTTCTAGTTATACCATCCTCACGAAATTCTGCAAGAATTTTCGCGTTGGCATTCTTCAACTAATAACAATGTTTGAATTCAATCGGTTTTGTATTCTTCGAGTTAATGAGGAACAAAAAACTACCAAATTTCAGAAAATTTCAGATGGCTATAACTCTAAAACCGTTTGGACGATTATGCTCATAAACAAACTCAAATGTCACATTCAGGTGCACAACCTAACCTGAAATTTTCAAGCCGCTATCTCCTTCCGTTCTCAGGTTATTTTGACAACAAAAATATTTTTTAATAATTTTTTTAATAATTTTATAGCGATCCGATTCCCACAAAATTTCACAAACGTGCTAAGGTCTATATTCTACAACTATTCACCAAGTTTAAATTCGATCGGATTTATTTTGGTTGAAAACAAAATTATTACTCGGAAACCATTGGGCCGATTATACCCATTAACGAACTTGTCCGTCGTATTGGGATGCGCCACCTACCCTGAAAATTTCAAGTCGCTAGCTCTTTCCGTTCTCAAGTTATCGTGGCAACGGCCGGACGGCCGTACGGCCGTACGGCACCACAGAATTAAATTTCACATTTGGGCAAAACTATAACGCGATGTTCCCCAGAACATACGCGCAAAAAAAGACATCTGGGGATGTCGTCTCCATCGGTGGCTTTCTTCGGTCCTCTTAGGTGGTGTTGGTCTGCATCGGTGATTCTTTCTTTAATAGGTAATATTCGTCTTTTCCTGTATGAAGTTTTTCCCTTGAAGTTTACTCGTGCGATTTGTTCAATTGGTTTTATTTTTATTGTGAATTTATTATTCTATGCACCAAGGAACGATCTTCTAGAATGAACCATGTTTTTAATTCCCTTTTATATTTATTTTTATTTTTTTATTTCTTTAATTACTCGTGGTATGAGAGATAATCTCGACGCTATATATGCGAAATATCTCTGCCCTATTCTTTTCTCTGCTCTCAGTCTCTCAAAGTTTGTTCGTTTTCTTCTGGTGGAATAATTATGTTGTTTCATTTGTAGATGTTTTTTATGTTGCCACATGTTAGTAACGATCTTATGTGCATATATCTGTCGTATATCCAAAACTTTGGATATCTTATATATTTCGTTACTAGAAAATGTTATTTTCTTTCCATATATCAATTTCATAATACGTTTTTGTATAACATCTGCACACTTCCTATGGCAGTCCAAAACGCCTCCCCACCCAATTATACCGTATGAGAGTTGAGAATGCACTAATGCATCATATAGCATATGTAGATGTTTAGTCGAATTATTGCTTTGTTGTATATACCTGAACCTATATAGAATACCTCTTAGCTTTCTTGTAAGGTAGAGCATATGTTCATCCCACTTCAAATGTTCATCAATGAAAACTCCGAGGTATTTGGTCGAATGAGTCTCACGAATCTCCAGCTCTACATCAATTCGATGATCTCCCAATCCTGGAAGTCCCAGTCTGTTTGATGCAAAGGACAGGTATCTTGTTTTCTCAGGATTCAAGGTGAGCATATTAAGCTGAAACCATTTTTTTAAAATCAGAAAGTCCCCTGCTGCTTTTGTCTTCAGGTCACCCCATGATTCATCCCCATAAAGTACCATTGTATCATCCGCGAAACTTATAATTTTACCCTTGCTATTTAATTCGAAGGTACTTTTCATATACAAAAAAACAAGATAGGTCCTAGTACAGTACCCTGAGGCACTCCATATGATACAAATTCTTGCTTACTGTACCTTCCTTTCAATGATACGATCTGAGGTCTATTGTACAGATAGCTGTCAATAAGGTCGTGTATTTTCCCAAGAAATCCGTAGCTACTGAGCTTTTCTAGTAATCGTCGATGACTGACGGCATCGAATGCTTTTGCAAGATCTATTACGATTGCTAAGGTTGGAATATTTTTATCAATATTGTTGTAGATCATTCCTGTTACTTTCCTTATTGCATCCTCTGTTGACATTCCCTTACGAAATCTGAACTGATGACTGGATAATATTTTATATTTATCCAAAAACGCAAGCATACGTACTTTTATTAGTTTTTCTAGGATTTTGGCTATGTTAGACACCAGAGTAATTGGTCTATAATTTACCATTTGGGTCCTATCACCGCCCTTGTATACTGGTTTCACAATTCCAAGTTTTAGGGTCTCCGGAAAACAAGCATTCTCGAAGCAGCCATTCACCAAATGAGCTAGAGGTCCCGATATCCGATACAGGGTGTTCTTTATATCACTGCACAATTGTACACAATTGAAGTGATTTGTGCAACAAACAAAGCATTAACTAAATAGTACCTTTGATGGATTCTCATAATGTAACAATTTCGTTTTTCCTTTGATGTGTGGACATGGCGCATGGACAATTATACGTCACGTGTTCGCACGTCGTAAAACCGTCATATTTGTTTATTTACGCACCACAAAACAAAACAAAAAATAAAGTTTTTCAGAAAGCTTTAAATTGACTAAGAGACTGTATCATAACTGTGTGTGTCTGTCAATATCAAATTGAAACGTTATAAATAGCCAGTAAAAGCCAGGAAAACTTTATTTTGTAAGTAACCAACATCATTTGTGCAATTAATTGAAAATAATATTAAAAATTCATTCATATCGAGCATTTTTTTTTATTCAGTTAGGCGGTACGAAGTTTGCCAGGGCAGCTTGTATCTTATAAAAACTGCGAAACTGGACTATATTTATGGTAAATTCGATTGAGAGTATCCAATAGAGGCGAATAGACAATAGAACATGGGCACAAATGCTCCTAGCTTTACGTCAGTGCTTGAACACACTTTCAATTATCATTCAAGTTAATTCCGCTTTAAATTGCAAGGCAATTAATTAGATGGCAATATAAATTTGAAATGATATACATGAAAATAATTTATACCTATACTTATCATTATACTTGAATTTGAAAGGGACCTAATAAATTATATGGAGTATATTCAATTGAAAATTTAATATAATTTGATGCGAACAATTCACGAGATATTGTATAAATTATATAACATATATATATATATATATATATATATATATATATATTAGGAATAAGAAGGTTCCGGGTTGGACCGCGTCTGGAGTTTAATGTCGTTCGACGTTTCGGCTCCGATTTTGGAGCCATTATCAAGAACAAGATGTAAAATGTGAATTAACGCCGGGGTCTCAATCTGCCTACTCCCCAGGTTTCATCACCAGTACTCTCGGAGATCACTGTATTTCTACTACTTCGAGAAGACTGATTAACGGAAGATCGAGATGCTGTATTTATACTTGTCGTGGTTGGGGTAGGAGTGGGGATGGTGGGGGTACTGGTAGCGGTTGGGGTGACTATGGGAGGAGGGAGACGAGAAATCAAGGGTTTCCACGTACGAGGTAATCTTTGACTATCGTCGCGTTTGTTAAGGCAATCTGGACGTCTTTCAATTTCAAGGGCTTCACGAATAATACGGCTGGTAAGCATTTTTTCTATTGCAATGGTTCTGCTGCTAGCAAAGTCAATTTTGTGACCTGTATCAGCATGATGTTTGAAGAGTGCTGAGGATGATTCAGCTTTGCGTACTGCTAGTTGGTGTTCGTATACTCTGTTAGTCACGCGTCTGTTAGTTTGACCGATGTATGACCTTGGACATTCGGAGCATGGTATCTCATATACACCGTGGGATTCATTGGGAATTGAATCTTTCGGTGAACGGAGAAAGTTAGAAATTTTATTGTTTGCAGTAAAAATAGTTTTTATTTCCTGTTTCTTAAGGATGCGACCTATTTTGTCGGTAACACCTCGGATAAAAGGAAGGAAAGCTTTGTGAGGAAATCTCTCTGGAGGTTCCTTTTGATCATGGGAATGTATCAGATTTCTACGGAAAGATTTATTAATTTGATATCTGCTATACCCATTCTGGAGCAGAGCAGACTCGAGTTGCTTAAATTCATGTTGTCTGTGATTATTGTCTGTGAGTTGGATAGATCTGTGGACGAGGGAGTTTAAAACGGAATTGATTTGTGAGGGATGATGATGGGAGTTGGCATGCAGGTATCGATTTGTATGGGTGGGTTTTCTGTACACAGTGTGAGTGAAAGAATTATCAGATTTTGTAATAAGGACATCAAGAAAGGCAATTGAATTATTGTTCTCCAGTTCCATCGTGAAATTGATGTTCGGATGGATACTGTTGAGATGGTCTAGAAATTGTTGAAGAGTATCGGAACCATGGGGCCATATGACAAACACATCATCTACGTATCTTTTCCAACACGTAGGTTTGAGGTGAAATGTTTCAATAGCCTTGGTCTCGAACTCTTCCATGAATATATCCGCGAGAACCGGGGAAATGGGAGAGCCCATGGCGGCACCTAAGACCTGTCTGTAATAGCTACCTTAAAAAAGAAAATATGTACTCGTCATGCAATGGTTGATGAGAGTAAGACAGTCTTTAGGTATCTTGTGTTTGTTTTGAAGTATTGTGACGGTTTCATTGAGAGGAATGTTTGTAAAAAGAGAAACGACGTCAAAGCTTACTAGAATGTCAGATTTTTGAATTGGAAAGTTTTTAAGAGATTCAATAAAGTGGAAAGAATTTTTGACATGGGATGAAAATTCTTCTACTAGGGGTTGGAGAGTAGAAGCTAAATATTTAGCAAGACGATGAGTAGGTGAGCCAAAGGCACTTACAATGGGGCGAAGCGGAATGTCGGGTTTATGTATTTTTGGAAGACCATATATTCGGGGGGTGCGAGATGATTTTTCCCTAGGTGTGATGGATTTTTTAATGTCCGTGGGGAGTTTTGTGGAATTTATGAGGGTTTTGGTTTTCTTTTCGAGATAGGTGGTTGGGTCTCGTGGAGTTGTTAGGTATTCAGGAGTATTCAACAATGATGACATTTTGTCGATGTAGTCACTCGTATTCAATATAACTGTAGCATTACCTTTATCTGCTGGAAGAACAATAATATGAGGATTATTGTGGAGATTTTTAAGGCATGCATTTTCGGCACGTGTAATGTTGGGAGGAGGAAGTTTCACTCTTCTCAACGTAGTGGCGATATCTTGCCGAGTTTCTTCGGCTTGGATCTCAGGAAGATGTGATATGGCAGTTTCCACCTGAGTAATGATGGACTCAGTTGGTATTCTGCTAGGAGTAATTGAATAGTTGAAACCCTTGGCCAAAAAATTGTGAGTTGTTTGGTCTATTGGAGTATCAGAAACTGAATACTCCCGAATACCAAACAACTCCACGAGACCCAACCACCTATCTCGAAAAGAAAACCAAAACCCTCATAAATTCCACAAAACTCCCGACGGACATTAAAAAATCCATCACACCTAGGGAAAAATCATCTCTCACCCCCCGAATATATGGTCTTCCAAAAATACATAAACCCGACATTCCGCTTCGCCCCATTGTAAGTGCCTTTGGCTCACCTACTCATCGTCTTGCTAAATATTTAGCTTCTACTCTCCAACCCCTAGTAGAAGAATTTTCATCCCATGTCAAAAATTCTTTCCACTTTATTGAATCTCTTAAAAACTTTCGAATTCAAAAATCTGACATTCTAGTAAGCTTCGACGTCGTTTCTCTTTTTACAAACATTCCTCTCAATGAAACCGTCACAATACTTCAAAACAAACACAAGATATCTAAAGACTGTCTTACTCTCATCAACCATTGCATGACGAGTACATATTTTCTTTTTCAAGGTAGCTATTACAGACAGGTCTTAGGTGCCGCCATGGGCTCTCCCATTTCCCCGGTTCTCGCGGATATATTCATGGAAGAGTTCGAGACCAAGGCTATTGAAACATTTCACCTCAAACCTACGTGTTGGAAAAGATACGTAGATGATGTGTTTGTCATATGGCCCCATGGTTCCGATACTCTTCAACAATTTCTAGACCATCTCAACAGTATCCATCCGAACATCAATTTCACGATGGAACTGGAGAACAATAATTCAATTGCCTTTCTTGATGTCCTTATTACAAAATCTGATAATTCTTTCACTCACACTGTGTACAGAAAACCCACCCATACAAATCGATACCTGCATGCCAACTCCCATCATCATCCCTCACAAATCAATTCCGTTTTAAACTCCCTCGCCCACAGATCTATCCAACTCACAGACAATAATCACAGACAACATGAATTTAAGCAACTCGAGTATGCTCTGCTCCAGAATGGGTATAGCAGATATCAAATTAATAAATCTTTCCGTAGAAATCTGATACATTCCCATGATCAAAAGGAACCTCCAGAGAGATTTCCTCACAAAGCTTTCCTTCCTTTTATCCGAGGTGTTACCGACAAAATAGGTCGCATCCTTAAGAAACAGGAAATAAAAACTATTTTTACTGCAAACAATAAAATTTCTAACTTTCTCCGTTCACCGAAAGATTCCATTCCCAATGAATCCCACGGTGTATATGAGATACCATGCTCCGAATGTCCAAGGTCATACATCGGTCAAACTAACAGACGCGTGACTAACAGAGTATACGAACACCAGCTAGCAGTACGCAAAGCTGAATCATCCTCAGCACTCTTCAAACATCATGCTGATACAGGTCACAAAATTGACTTTGCTAGCAGCAGAACCATTGCAATAGAAAAAATGCTTACCAGCCGTATTATTCGTGAAGCCCTTGAAATTGAAAGACGTCCAGATTGCCTTAACAAACGCGACGATAGTCAAAGATTACCTCGTACGTGGAAACCCTTGATTTCTCGTCTCCCTCCTCCCATAGTCACCCCAACCGCTACCAGTACCCCCACCATCCCCACTCCTACCCCAACCTCGACAAGTATAAATACAGCATCTCGATCTTCCGTTAATCAGTCTTCTCGAAGTAGTAGAAATACAGTGATCTCCGAGAGTACTGGTGATGAAACCTGGGGAGTAGGCAGATTGAGACCCCGGCGTTAATTCACATTTTACATATTGTTCTTGATAATGGCTCCAAAATCGGAGCCGAAACGTCGAACGACATTAAACTCCAGACGCGGTCCAACCCGGAACCTTCTTATTCCTAACATTGGAACCTCTCCTATAGAATTATCACGGTCAATAACTATCACACCAATATATATATATATATATATATATATATTTCCTCGTTTAAGGGTTGTCGATCAAAACGCTTTTGTTTACACTCTCTTTATTCTACAACCAAGCTTTCGAAGCAATTCGCTTCTTCATCAGGGCAACTACAAGAAATGAACAATTACAACAAATCAAAAAGAAAGGGGGGAACCAATCACTTACAAAATCTTGAGCTCAAACAGCATAAAAATGTCGCATATTACAATTTTAGGTGGTCAGAAGAAAACACAATGAACATCTCTTCAACAGAACAAGTCGATAATACAGAAATCAGACATATGTCAACAAAATAAACTTCAAAACTCCTCCTCTCTGACATGACAGGATAAAGAACACAAAACTTTCACACATATATTTCTTCTTTTTCCATCATTGATCCAGCGGTCCATCATAAATCTCAACATGTGGATACGACAAAAGGTATGAATATATATTACTCAGATTTTGAACATCTGTTTTTTTGTTTAAAGAATTTTCTTGTTTCGAAATATATATCATCTCCAATATTTTTCTCTTATTGTAGTTTCCACTTTTATCTAGTATCTCCACATTTTCGTAATCAATCTCATGTTCATATTGAATTGAGTGTGCAGCAAGGGCACATCTCTTATTCTTTTTTCTTATGTCACTCTTATGTAACGATATTCTACTTTTCAGCCACTGTGAGGTGTGTCCCACGTACGTTCCCTCACAATGCTGTTTGAGCTCAAGATTTTGTAAGTGATTGGTTCCCCCCTTTCTTTTTGATTTGTTGTAATTGTTCATTTCTTGTAGTTGCCCTGATGAAGAAGCGAATTGCTTCGAAAGCTTGGTTGTAGAATAAAGAGAGTGTAAACAAAAGCGTTTTGATCGACAACCCTTAAACGAGGAAATAAATTTACCGAGTACGATCATCCGTTATACTTTTCCACTTTTACTTTTCCATTTATATATATATATATATATATATATATATATATATATATATATATACAGGGTGTTTGTGAATAAGTGCGACAAACTTTAAGGGGCGATTCTGTGATGAAAACTAAGGTGGGTATTTGGTATAAAATTTTTTGAAAAACCTCCCACCGTAAAAGTTAAACCCCTCCGAAGATTAACAAAAAAAAATTGTTCCTCTTTTTTATTTTCACTGTATATTAATCTAAAGATACGAAACTTGGTAAATATTATTTGTCAATAAAACTACACATTTTGGAATTTTTTCAACCATGCAATATGCTTAGAAGGGGTTGAAATAGTCAACCTCTGAGATATTTTTTCATACATCTTTTTGTTTAACAAATTTTCCCTTTTGAAAAACATGGCTGAGAAGTCCAATTCATTTATTAACTTTTTTGTCCCTACAAGCTTTTTCTAAAACTCAAGCATTTACGAGAAAAAATGCAATGCATTTTCAAAAAGCACCGAGGTGGAATTTCCCTAACCTAAATAATTTGTTTATAGTTATATAAACGTATGTTTTACAAGTTTTGCTTTATTTTCCTCATCACCCATTCTATTACCTTTCTTGAAAATTTCTAATATACAGGGAAAATAAAAAAGAGGGACAATTTCTTTTGTTAATCTTCGGAGGGGAGTAAATTTTCCGGGGGAGGTTTTTCAAAAAATTTTATACCAAATACCCACCTTAATTTTCATCACAGAATTCCCCCTTAAAGTTTGTCGCACTTATTCACAAACACCCTGTATATATACTCATGTGGTTCACTGTGGTGAAACAGGCCTGTTTCACGTTAATTTTCACGTTAACTGAGGTTGCGATTCCTATTTATCCTTAACTGAGGACCTCAGTTAGGACTTAACGGAGATTTAATGCTTTGTGAATACCGCGGAATGACTTGAAGTCTGGAAATTTTGCGCGCATGTTGTTTTGCCTATTCACGCCTCACACATCCTCACGACATTCTACAAACAATTACCAAGTTTTAATTCGATCGGCTCTGTATTCTTTGAGTTTGGGGAAATAACAACATTTGAGATGGGTATAACTCCGAAACTATTAGATTGATTATGCACTGATATTGTGAGATATACATAATAATTTTTCGGGATTTTTTCAAAATATTCTAATGGTACGGTCCTACAAATTTCACACAAGTTTTTATGTCGACATTCTACATACAGATACCAAGTTTCAATTCGATCGGGTTTATATTTTTTGAGCTATCGAGAATATAATATTCCAGACAGGTATAATTCCGAAACCGTTGGCCGATTATGCCCAACCTATAACTTATCTCTTCCATTCGGATGCGCAACCTACCCTTTTCGTTTTAAAGTTATCCAGGCAACGTTCACCCTTTCAGCTAGTGAACTCAACCAAGGCTGCTCGGATGTTCAACAATATAGATTCGATCGTGTTCAAACCTGGAAGTGGGCAGTCTTAGGTTTTGAAGGCTCTTGCAAAATTTTAGCAATGTCAGACGAACATTTTCTGATATAAAGAATTTTTTTTAAATGATATTCAATTATTTTTTTTAATTTTCTAGTGTACGATCCTCACGAAATTTGTCTGCCATTTTCACACCGGCATTCTACAACTAATTACCATATTTGAATTAGATCGGATTCGTATTTTGTGAGTTATTAAGGAAATAATAACCAAATTTCATATGAGTATAACTTCGAAACCGTTTAGCCGATTATATCCCTTAACAAACTCAAATTTCGTATTCAGATGCACAACCTACCCTAAAAGAGTCGCTATCTCTTTCGGTTCTGAGGTTATCGTGACATAAATAATAATTGTATAATATATTTTTGTTTTATTTTCTAGTGAAATGATACTCACAAATTTCACGAACGTCTTTGTGACAGTATTCTGCAACTAGCTGCCAAGTTTCAATTCGATTAGATCTGTATTGGTTGATGAATTATTAGGTACTCGGAAACCGATGGGTTAACTACACCCATTAACGAACATGTCCGTCGCATTTGGACTCGCCACCTACCCTGAAAATTCGAGTCGTTTTCCGTTCTCAAACTATCTTGGTAACGGCTGGCCGGACGGCCGTACATTTTCAAATTTCCAAATTCTCCATCAGTGAGTCGAACCTAATCGTTTGAAACCATTTTCGGGAAAAAATACGAAAATTACAGACATTTCGGCAAAATGATAACGCGATGTTCCCCAGAACTTGCACGCAAAAACATTCACTATTTCATACAAATGATTATGTAAATTAAAATTCAACAACGTGAAATTACATGTGCTGGGATGGTGGCGTATATCGAAGTAGGTATAAATATTTCGATGATTCACATTGAGGCACCTGAATTTATTCAGCAGATAAATGAAGCATGTATCCAAACAAAAAGAGAAAGACTTCGCAGGTGAAGGATTCCAACAATTCGAATTGAGTTCCGAACAACTTCCTAAATTATTCATGGTTTTCAGACCGGCGGGAAAGTATGGAAGAAATATTGAATTAAAACATGAATTAAACTTCTCTGAAAGCTTTATACTCTTTGTTTTTTTCAAGAAAGTACTAATTTAATTATGTGGAATTTCATCTGCAGAAAACATTTCACTTCATTCCATTTATACAAATGAAATGACGGGAATGGCACAAGATATTTGATATAGCAGGGATATTGTATATTTTATGTCATTCCAGTTTATTATTTTGATTTTATTGCTCAGTTAGCAATTTCATTATTAAGTAACATTATACCCTTCGGTATAATCTGATTACTGTATGGCCCTTGGACATAATGTAAACAGAGAAATAATTGGTTGAACTTGGTGACTAGTTATAGAATACCAAGTACCGAGTGTGAAATTTTGTGAGGATCTTATTAAAAAATATTATTTATCTCACGATAACTAGAGAACGGAAAGAGATGGCCAATTGCGATTTTTAGAGCAGGTCGCGCATCTGAATGCGAGATTCGAGTTTGTCAATAGGCATATTCGGCCAAAGGGTTTTGGAGTTACACCTATCTGAAATTTTGTTTTTATTATCTCAATAACTTACAAAATACAAAACCGATTCAATTAAATCATGGTAATTAGTTGTAGAATGTCGCCGCGCATATTTTTGCAAAATTTAGTGAGGATCGTATCAGACGAAATGTTAGGAGCGTAATTGAACCAACCCCTAGGCGATTGATATAAAAATCCTACTCTACTATTAGTCCGGTCAATTTAGACGTGCGATTGGCTCAGTGGTAGAGTAATTGACTTGGGAGCGGAAGCCCCAAGTTCGAGGTTACATAAATTCCCACCAAGCTGAAAATCGGTAAGATTGTTTAAAATATCATTAAAAACAAAATTTGAAGGTTCCCCATCTTTCCCCTGTAAGAAAAAAATTTTATTCAAGGTCAAAGGTCAAAAAAATGAGTTTTTCGCGATTCTCAGCAAAACGGTAAGTTTTATCATAAAAATATAAAAGACAAAAATTTTTATCATAAAATTATCTAAAAAATTTTTTCATACTTTTTTCTCTACGAGCCACCGTTTTTGAGATATAACGATTCAAAAAGTTGTAAAAGTTGTAATCGTCATAATATGCACACGTTTCCTCGCCACCTATGAGGTAGTGTACTTAGCGCGTTTCTTTTTAAAGTGGTTTCCCCAGTAGGCCTATTCCACGGGTCAGTTTTGATCCTGTTTAATTTGAAACTATTGAAAAATGATGGATATTAGCAGAGATTGAAAAGATAAAAGCAATTTAAGTAAAAAAAAAAGTAGTTAAATTTAATCGTCCGAGTCGTAACTCTCAAAATCTTCTTCTTGTTCTTCTTCTTGATTTTCTTGTTCTTGTTCGTCTTGTTCTTGTTCTTCTTGTTCTTCTTGTTTTTCTTGTTCTTGTTCTTGTTCTTCTTGTTCTTCTTCATCTTCATCCTGAGTGCATGTAAACTGCGTTAATAGCGATGTATCGCATGTTGCCTCGTTGGAATCAAACGGAATCTCTACTGTTGGTGATTCGATATTAGAGCACAACCGGCCTTGACAATGTGTACATGCCAGAGAACAGAACAGTCCGACTTTTTTGCAACCACATTTAGCACTGCGTCCCTTTTTGCAGTTGCAAAAAATCGAGTTCAGCAGTTTTTCCGGCGCAGGTGGATGTAAAGTGTGCACTGGTTCTAGTGAATTGTTGACCAACTTCCAACCCCAGTCTATAGGGTATAGCTGATAACCAAGCCACACTTGAACTTGGTAATATACCCTAAGAAGGTGTTGATGAGAAGCAACTGAGGTTGGAGGAAGACAAGCTAATTGTACTTGTTTTTACTTTTGGTGTTTTTAACGAAACATGCATATATTTTTAGGAGCTCCGTACATAGAAAGCAGAAAGCGAATGCCGTTAGTAATAATTTCTTGTCGAGTAGAATTACTATTTTTAAAAACTTCAGCACATTCAATTAAATGTTGTTTCTCAAATAGTTTGAAAACTGTTATTTTACCCCTCCTGTAAAATGCAGATGTCGTATCAAAGCCAGTAATTGCGTGTAAAAATAGTACATGATTACATTATATTAGTAGTGTAAGTTACAATGACCGCATATTATGACGATTACAACTTTTTGAATCATTATATCTCAAAAACGGTGGCTCGTAGAGAAAAAAATTATGAATACATTTTTTGCAGATAATTTCATGATCTACAATTTTTGTCTGAGGTATTTTTATGATTAAACTTACCGTTTTGCTGAAAATCGCGAAAAACCCATTTTTTTGACCTTTGACCTTGAATAATATTTTTTCCTTACAGGGGAAATATGGGGAACTTTCGAATTTAATATTTAATGATATTTTAAACAATCTTACTGACTTTCAGCTTGGTGGGAATTTATGTAACCTTAATCTTATTATTTGGTGTAATTTGACCGGACTATATTGTGGCATCTTTGGATGATCACATTTTGAATACCCCATATAAGTGTAGGAATATAATATTTTTACCCTTGTAAAGTAGACTTAAGATTAGTTTTAATGGTGCAGACGATGTTCAACGACGTTGTTACCGATAATTCAGACGTATTTCTGAATTATATCCTTGTCTGAAAAAAACCAGAAGCATCCTCATGATAGGGAGTATTAACTCTGTAGTCGCCTCTTAAGGCACTTAAGCCGTATTACATAGTCATATAACCTTTCCCCTAAATCTAAGAAGGTCCTTCGTGTGTGAGCAGTTCTTGCAACTCAGTAACTCTCCAGATATACTTCCCTTGGAACCCCATTGGTTCCAGCGAAGTATCTCAAGGTAGAGGATATACCAATCAGCTTTGACCACTACTGTGGTAGTACAGCCCTAGCTCAGGGAGAAGGGTTAGTAGGTACTAGGAGTTGACCAGTGCGAAAAAAGATTGTTAGACGGTAGAGATTTGGAAGGTACATGTTTATAGTATCTATACTATAAGGAAAACCTCAGTAATCAACGGTATTTTAGACAGATGTTATAATGAGGGTGAAGTCGAAATTTGCTGAGTTGTGTAAATAAACCTGTACATATTAACATACAGTGTTTTATTTAATCCAAAATTGTGAATCTAGAATCATTATCCCCTAGACAACGATAATAATCATACATTAGTTACATTCGTGATATGTCCATGAGATTATTTCAGGAATTCCAGTACCTTATGGGAATATCTCAAAGAAGTAACTTTGTGACTTTGTCGACAATATCAGCTTCGTCGTATGGCGCTTTCTGGGAGCTCGAAATAGGAGTTCCCATACATTTTAAAGTGTGACCTCTCGGAGAAATCATAGGGAGGTGTTCTGGATTGACTGGGAATAGGGTTTCACATGAGACGAGAGAAGGCGAGAATATAAAAAATTTCATCTCGGTCTCACCAATTCCCAAAAAATTTAGTCTCGGTCTCGTCTCTTTATCAGTTGTCTCGTCTCGTCTCGCTTAATTCTGAATAACGATAATAAATATTATATTATATAAACGAAATTGCAGATAACAATGAATAATTTTGTAAAGCTTTATTTATCACGCTCTCATACAAAAATATTTATACGTGTACATAATTTTTTTTAATCTGAAACATAATCACGCTTGTATCACATCATCTTTCAATGATGTATGTATTTTTGCCATGATCTTACCTGTTATGGGAAATAATCTTTCAACAGATGGTGATGTAGCCATTAATAAATCATAGGCCATCTTGGAAAGTGCAGGAACTTTTTCATGTACTTTCCACCACTCTAAAATACAATTTTGATTCCTATTTGCTCTTTCTAACAGCAAATATTCTTCAAACTCAGCTCTCCAATGTTTCGAGGACTTGTTGATGTTTTGAAGAGGCTATCGATGTCGACACATTTTTCAATAGAATTGGACAAATCGGTATCGTTTTTAATGAATACCTTCCCAGTGGGTAGATCATTGAGGGTGTTGTTGGCGTATTCCTCATAACACTTTTCGAAACATTGAATAGCTTCATTAATCATTTCTTTATCAGTTTTATCATATGTACTTCCTCAGATGTACACAATAATTGTTCAAATATCCACATCAAGAAACACAATAAAAAACAATATATTTCTCCGGATGTTCAAATAGAGACGAAATTTTAATAGCGTTGGGATTTGGGGGCAATAAAAGTTGTCCGTTAAATATTGAATTCATAATGGGGTCAGTTTTTATGGTTGTGAATTCCATTTTCACTTCAGAAAATATTCACAATTATCGCAGGGTATTAAAAAACCGGTTTTTCTAGAACGTTCGAAGAATAATATAGGAAAAAATATACTGGTAATTATAGTGGAAACTCTTCATATTCAATTGTTTTCTGTGGGTATTGAAAAAGGTCGAGTCGTATATAAGAAAAGTTTACTGTATGTATCTGTAGTAAATACGACGATCTTCAAGGTAGAAATTTTCGAACAGAAGAAACCCTTTCAATAGTATACACGTTCATTACTCAGTAGTTTACAGACACATACATACTCAACCAAAAGTAAAAAATCGACCTTGAAAAATACACATTCAAACCTAAAATAAAAAAATCTGCAAGGATAGATATTTATGATAAGAGGTACGTTACTATAAGAAGTTATAAGAACAATTAACAAGTTGAAATAAAAATCTGAAAAAATTATTTTAATTTATAAATTATTTCACAAATAGTCACAAGAATTGATGTTTTGTAAAATATATTGATCTCTATGTAGACCTTTCATAATTTATCGAATGAAAACTTCATAAAAAAATTTAACGAGACCAAAAACGAGACTCTCGGGTTGCACTGTATGTGGTCTCGGTATCGCCTATAATATTTTTCAAAACGTCTCGTCTCGTCTCGCTTTTCCGAGACGAGACGGAAAAAATCTCGATCTCGTGTGAAATCGTACCTGGGAAAGATATCAAGGGAACTGAGGATCTTCAATTCCCTCTTATTATATCCCAAAAGACTCGGGAGCCCCTTTATTAATTGCAATCAAGATATCACCTTGTAATATCCCTTCGAGAAATGAATATCTTAATTTGACCAGGATTGACAGTGACGATATGACAGCTTGCATCATATCGCTAATCCCAGTAATATTTCAAGACCTATTTGAATAATAGAGCACCTTCTCGAAAATAACCGAGGCCAAGGCATTCAGAATAGCATTAAATATTCAAGGTTCGTTTGAGAGTGTAATTCCTTCTGTTGAAATTCGTCAATTCTCAGGGTAGATGAATATTAAGATTTCGAATCAGAATATAGCGGTCGGGCTCATTGTATAAACAAAAGCGTATTCCCAGCGTAATAATAAAGTGGTGTGTCCGCGAAAATTGGGCTCGCAGCCTCCGAGATCAAAGAAGTCTGCGGAACGGTGAACTCGGTGCGGTTTTTGAACGTATGGTCCCTAAGAGATCTATCTGAATTATTAGTAGAGCGCCTCTTCGGGAAGCGGAAACTTATAGTTGCACCCTTCCTGTGCCCCCTGGGTAGATTCATAAGAGGAATTATTGATATTGAACAAATCGTAGTGGGAAATGGATGTAATGTGTCGAGATAATTGATGAGCGTGTAGCTTCTAAATTATGATAATTCCGTGTACAGCTCCTTGTTGTCACTGAGAGAACAGTTCATTTATACAGGGTCTTCAAGTAGTATAGGGATTTCCAATAAGAGGTGATATTTTGATATTCAAAGAAAAATGCCATTTTTCAATATAAATGATCGGTTGTTTATTTCATTATAAAGAAGAAGCTATGCCGTTAATAGTGGAAAATAACATCAGGCAAATGACCACCACGACCACGCTTACAGGACCATATCCTTTTAATGAAATTTTCCATAACCAAATCGCAAAGTGGCTGCCCTATGCCCTCGATAGCCTCACGAATTCCATCTTTGAGGTCTTGAATCGACGCTAGGCTATTGGCGTAGACCTTCTCTTTCACGTGATCCCAAAGGAAGAAGTCGCAAGGTGTTAAATCACAAGATCTTGGTGGCCAATTGTGATCACCTCTTCGAGAGAAAACACGGTCCGGAAACTTTTCCCGCATAAGATCAATGGTTTCGTTGCTTGTGTGACACGTAACGCCGCCTTGTTGAAAGTAAACGTTGTCCAGATCAATACCATCCAATTCCGGCCATCAAAAATCATTAATCATCTCTCGATAGCGCAATCCATTCACCGTAACTGTTGCTCCAGCCTTATTTTCGAAAAAGTAAGGTCCCATTACTCCGCTGGACCATAAACCGCACCAAACAGTCACACGTTGAGGATAAAGAGGCCTTTCAACAATAACTCTTGGGTTTTCCGAGCCCCAGATGCGACAATTTTGCTTGTTGACGAAGCCACCGAGGTGGAAATGGGCCTCATCACTCAAGATGATTTTTCGATGGAATTCCGGATCATTTTCATGCATTTCAACGACCCAATCAGGAAAGACACGACGTTGTTGATGATCGGCCGGCTTGAGTTCTTGTGTTAACTGAACTTTATAAGCCATAAGACCCAAATCTTTATGCAAAATACGGTGTAATGACGTTTGTGGAATGCCTAATTCCAAAGAACGACGAGGAAAGGACAAACCTGGAATTTCTTCAACACTTTCAGCTACAGCAGCAATATTTTCGGCTGTTCTTGAGCGACGTGCACGGGTTTTATTCTTCACATAACTAACTTCTCCCAACAGCTCGAATTTTTCCACCAATTTCTTTATTGTGGTCCGACAAGGAGCTTCACGACGACCCAAAAATGTTCGAGGTTTACGAACCGTTTCTGCCAAATTTTTACCATTCTTATAGTGAATTTTAATAATTTCAATGCGTTCTTGAAGCGTGTATCGTTCCATTTTTATTTATGGCGTAGTTTCTACTTGTCAAATTTCAAAAAATGACAGTTTCAAAATTGACATCTACCGAAATAGCGGGCTATTCAAAATAACACCTCTTATTGGAAAACCCTTCACATAAAGTTTAACCATAGATTTCTCTCTTCCAATAAAACATTTTTTTCCTTTACCATTTTTCCAAATTCGGCACAGGAAAAAAGGTACACGCTGTTGAAATTTGAAAAAAAAAATCAGTTTTGCTTTTGTAGCTTTGACATGGTTATTCAGAATGAAATGAATTTTCGTGTCTAGTTTTCGAAGACTATAACACATAATCTCTAATTAACAGTTTTTTTCCTGCTACTACTTGTTTCCTCGCTATAGACTCGTGAATTCATAAATCTTTGAGAAATTCGCATAATGAAAGCAAATGAAGGTTATCTCGAATCATTTTAGAAAATTTGTTCAAGCCCTGTGGACAGGAGCTTTGGCGCTCTTGTTCAAACTTTGACAAATCATATCTCCGAAATCATTTGACTCTGGGAATGATATAAATGGATTCTTACGATAGAACTGCATCATGAAAGAAATTAAATTCAAACAGACCGATTCTCCCAAATAACGAACTCTTCCGATATATTCATTCCTCAAATCTACTCTGAAAATTATATTATATTAATTGAAACTTAGACAATATTGCAGTTTATGTTCATGAATCTTATCAAAGAATATATTTCCATCATCATATGGATTATCCACGGGCATTATATTATCACCTTAAAAGTATAATATCATATCATCCTCATAATTCTACGATAGCTGAGGTTATTTCATTGGTCCTTTTGCATTCAATCATACTTTGTTTTCTAGAAGAGGAGGTGTATTTTATATCAAGAATAACGAACCAGAAATAATTTTGACCTTTATCTCCCATATGAAAATATGATGACATGTAAGAACACAGAAATAGATAGAATAGTTAAGTAGGTACAGCATTCTGTGAAAACATAGAAGTACGATTCATTATTGAAATTTCGAAAAATCATATCTCCGAAAGTATTAGCTTGTTAGAGTTGAAAATGATATCAATGGATTTCTATGGTCAAACAGCATCTTAAAAAAAATTTGGAGTTTTTAATGTAAAAAAATTTTTTTTTCGTTACTCCAAAGCCATCAGGCCTATTTTGCCCAATAACGAACTTCACCGAGATGTTTATCTCCCAAACCTACTCTGAAAATTTCAACTGCCTAGCTCATTCTCTTATTTTAGTTATTTTTTTGACAATTTGCGGCAACCCGATCAATACAAAGCTCCGCATGTTTGTAGAGGTCAATATTCTATAATGTGGTGCTAAATTTCAGATAGATCGAGTGATCGATTTCGGAAAAATATTCATAATTTTTTTTCTTATTTTAAACGACCATAACTCTGAAACCGCTTGATAGATTCCACCCGTTAACGAACTCGTCCGAGATATTTATGATCCAAACCTACCCTGCAAATTTCAATCCTCTAACTCTTCCGTTCAAGAGTTATCGTGTTAACGGCCGGCTGGACGGCCAGACAGAATCGATTTCGACCACGGATTCTTGATCAGTGAGTCGAACCAAATCGTTTAAGACCATTTTCAGCCAAAAATTCGGAAATTACAAACATTTGGGCAAATTGATGAGTCCTCTGTTCCGAGGAACAAGAGCACCAAAATTAAATTATTCCTCATCACTTCTCCTGAAACGTACCGTTTTCGAGATATTCTTCACTGAATGTCATAAAATATGATACAAATTCCAGGAATTTAACGGCTTCTAACAATCCGGACTTAGGCTAGAATAACAGATGATATGTGCTCGAATAAAGACATAGACTGAGTATTGAATATTGATCTCAAAGTTGACACTTATAAAAAGAGGTATAGCTAGTAACCTTCTTATCTCACATAATATTTTTATGCATTTACAGACAATCTCGCTTATCTCTAAATTGATTGGTTTTATTACCGTCTTAAAACGATATAAGTTAAAAAGGTATAACTTAAGAATATCTGGTGGGGAAATTTCAATTTCTTGATGAATGATTAGTTTAAAATTTCAGCTCGTTTGTGAATTATCCAAATTCACCTGAAATTACAGGTTATTTATCATAATAAAATTGGTTCAAGCCCTGTGGCCAGGAGCTTTCTGGCGCTCTAGTTCAAACAGACAAATTATATCTCCGAAAGTATTGGTTTCTCAGAGTTGGCAATTATATCAATGTATTCTTATGATAGAACTGCATCATAAAGGAAATTCAATTCAAATAATAGTTTATTTATCAAGATTAAATGAGCAATCTGAGAATGAGAACTGCACCATGGAAGAAATCAAATTAAAATAGCTGAAATGAATTTGACTCTCTCTTATAGAACAGGATGACATGAACGAGTATGAACACAGATCATATAATAAAGCTTAGATGGAACAATTATAACATTCTGTGAAAACATAGAAGTACGATTCATTATTGAAATTTCGAAAAATCATATCTCCGAAAGTATTAGCTTGTTGGAGTTGAGAATGATATCAATGGATTTTTATGGTCAAACTGCATCTTAAATAAAAGTGAATTTGAAATTTAATACTTGAAAAAAAAATAATTTTTTGTTTCTCCGAAACCATTTGACCTATTTTGCCCAATAACGAACTCAACCGAGATATTAACCTCCCTAACCTACTCTGTAAATTTCAACTGCCTAGCTCATTCCGTTCGAGAGTTATCGTAAAAAAAATTTTTTTAATTTTCAAAATTTTTTTTGACACTTTGCGGTAACCTGGTCAGTACAAAACTTTACATACGTATGAAGGTCATGATTCTACAATTTGATGCTAAATATCAGATAGATCGAGGGATCGGTTTAGGAAATATTCATAAAAAATGTGTTTTACTAAAATCGGCCATAACTCCGAAACCGCTTGATGGATTTTGCCCATTAACGAACTTAGCCGAGATATTTACGCTCCAAACCCACCTTGCAAATTTCAATCCTCTAACTCCTTTCGTTCGAGAGTTATCGTGCCTACGGCCGGACGGCGGACAGAATGAATTTCCACCACGGATTCTTGATCAGTGAGTCGAACCAAATCGTTTAAGACCATTTCATCGAAAAATTCGAAAATTACAGACATTTGGGCAAATTGATAAGCACTCAGTTCCGAGGAACTAGAGCGCCAAAAACAATATATTAATTATTTATATACGATTTATTCGTATATTCGTATAATGAAGTGTATCTATTACTAGAGCAAAAAGATTTATTTCCATTTAATAACGAATTATTAACAATTTTGTCAAAAAATATCCATATTTTCACAATAAACAAAGATATACCTATTTATATTTCAGAAATGAATATTTCAGATAGATTAAGAAAAATTCACTATAAAAAATTGTATATTTTTATTAAATATTGAGCTATGTACCTACAGTAAATGTATGTTTTTTTTCGACAAAGAAGTATATTTTTCAAACAAATGGTTAGTTGAATTGAAATAGAGGTATACTTTTTTTGCTTGAAAGGATTACTTTTTAAAATTTTTATTTTGAAGCAATTCCCATATGATATTGTTTGGTAGTTTTCTATGTAGTCTTCTTTCTTGATCTCTATGGGCGCAGAATTCAGCCAACGCTCTATTTTATGTAACTGCATACAGGAGCTGGTCCGAAGGATCTCGAAGAGAGTTTCTGAGGTGCCTCATCTAGTAAAACATCACTATATGGGTGATGCAATTACTGGAAAATATTGAAAGAAACATTTAAATTTCAAAGAATGTTCCCAATTTCAATATGTGTTAATTAATAACGAAACTGATTTTCTGCAAAATGTTAACATTCAACCAATAATTCCAATAAAAATATCATGAATGAATTAAAGTTTTTGAAATTTTAGTATGAAAAATTATCGCATTGAAATTACATTACAAATTTTAAAATCAATTTTTTCGGAACTCATTTACATAATAGACTATCTATTGTATATGGTGTAACCCCGGATCGAATAGATCATCATCAGCCTGTTTGCAGGTTTTTGCAAATAATCACGTTCTTGATCACCGTTTCCGAACGCAGCAGTCAGCCCTCAGTGCCGAGCATAGACATAGAATAACATGGACTGGCCCTCACGTAACTTTATCACACACTTCGTTGCTGAATACATTAGAAAGAGAGACGTTATGAAGGATAGAATAAGTAAAGGCAAATAATGGTATAAAAACTATGGTGTTTTTATACCATCGACAAAAACACAAATTGGAAATTGGGGTATATTGGAAAATCCCGATTTTTTTAAGAGGAATATTGATTATTTCGAATGATTATCGAAAAAGCTGAATGAATTACAGTAAGGAAATTTATGAGAAATATTTTCAGATTATAAGTATCAGAATATTCAGAAACGAGTCTCGGATTTGAATGAAAATATTTTGGCCTCAACTATTCTGTCTACAAATCACCAAATCACATACATAATACACGAAACAAAACAATACCTACCTACAGTATACAAGAATTGTCAAAGGATAAAGCAAACCAATGTTTTGTGTTCTGTGATTTTGCCAATCGCCATATTATATGAATATATTCTTATACTGTGGTTTGCCTTTAACTATTCTGTCTTTTTTCAATGCTGATATCAATGGTCTCTTTCTCACAACCAGTCCATGTTATTTTATGTCTATGGTGCCGAGATAGAATTTACATAACCTTACTGTTTATTTGTTTATAATTCTCACATTGAAAATATTCTGTATTGGAAAAGAAGGTTCCACATCTTCAATTCGTGAATATATGTATACAAGACTGTTGATACCAAATATAATATTGACTAGTTGCATATTGAACAACTTATGTATAAATATTGGGTTGATGTCTTAGAAGATTTAGAATTGGATCATTTTAATGATGTAGTTTATGAAGGCAATATGAAAGAACAACATAATGGAATCATCAATAGAAATTAATGTTTGTTGACCACTGAGTTGACCACCTATATGTATTACCTTTCACATCCTTAAGTAGTGGGACATGTTCCTATATACAGTATTTTCATATTGTTGCTAGCAAAAAAATGCTGAAATATTGATCTACATTAGTTTTAAATATTTTTTCTTGAGTTGAGGTTCATAATACAGAATGAATGTGTTAGTGGTATGAACTATTAAATTATGAAAAGAGCATTATATTTTATTGATATATTTCGTCATATACGAGATAAGTTTTCATATAAAGAAAAACAAGAATATAAGATGCCTAAATATTTAATTTTTCAAACAAAAGGAATGAACTATTAAAAAAATATGTTCGTCAGCCTATACCTATTCAAATATCAGGAATAAATGGGCAATCTGCAATGATTGTCTCCAGCCTTGCTCTAGACATTTCTATGATACTTTTCTTATGTATTTTGAGTTGTGAGAACTATGCACCGAGTCTAAGTTGCAACAACCCTTTCCACGAGGATACATCATTGCCGATTGCTCATTTTTGATTATTTATAAATATTGCCCAAATAAATGAAATATTTCTGGGGTATAAGATCCATATCAAGTTTTAATTAGTAAAAAAATTGTATGGAAAATAAAACTGTCCCAAATAAAGAATTATTAATTATTTACTCATTTCTCTCAGTGCGTCTTTCAATATTTTCTTTATCGCTATTCTTTATCGCTATCGCTAAATTTTACTGTCAAGAATAAATCACCAATGAATAACAATGAATTTATGAATTATAAAGGAGTTGCAGGAAAACTCTCACACCTGGAAAAGTTATTCGACCCTGCTCTTCTCAGTCCTAACCGAACTCAACGAAATATAATATGGAGTGCCATTGTTTTGAAGTTCATCTCATATACATTTATCGCGTTCTATATTACATATATAGGTCTCCTTTATACTTGGAGGGTTCTCAACATGCCTTCCCGGCCTTCGAGAGTCTCGTATGTGAAGCCCCCTTCATGTAAGAACGCCTTTCAGATTTTAATACCGCGTTCATATCCTTCCAACGGTGTACTGCTGCTGATTTTATATTTCAGACAGCTTTATACAATTTCGTAGTTTTTTAGTTTGTTGAAGCTTGGTTTTTGTCAATACCTTCCATGAACGAAGGGATAATTCCGCGGAAACCGTACTATTAAAATTATTAAAGCTCTGACGTAACATCAGGAGCCTTAGCGTGTTTGTTCATTTTTTCATGAACACATTCCTCTCCCTCTAATCATTATGACCGAACAAACACATACAGCGTGCCAAAAAAGTTACGTAACTCGTCAATAATTCTTGTGACGTTTTTTTGGACGTAAGGAGGGGGGTTTGGGGGAAATTTCGAGGGATTTTATAGAGGAAAAATACGGAAGTTTCTACGAGTTTCACGTTTTCGGAGCGTAAAGACGGGGGTGTGTATTTAAAAAAAATCGGGAAAAGTCGAAAAAACGCCGATTTTGGCAAAAGGTGCAAAATGAAGAAAAATAATGCGAAGAAACGGTGTCGTTCGGAACGACGGTATTTGCGGGAACGCGAAGACGAGATTCGAGATTAGTCCGTAACGGATCCTTTTTCTCGATCCTCTCTTTCGTTTTTCCCGGAAGAACGAAACGAAAATGTGACTTTTCGTGAAAATCGACAAAATTCTGACGTTTCACGTATTTCTGTGGCGAATTTTAACGCAGCTACTCAAGGTCGACGTTTTCAGTCCGAACGAGCGACGACAAATGTCAAATCGAATTTGAAGTTCGAACAGAAATCTTGGAATCGCGTAGAAAAAAAACAGACAAATTATATCTCCGAAAGTATCGGTTTCTCAGAGTTGGGAATTATATCAATGTATTCATATGATAGAACTGCATCCTAAAGGAAATTCAATTCAAATAATAGTTTATTTATCAAGATTAAATGAGCAATCATGAGAATGAGAAAAGCACCATGGAAGAAATCAAATTAAATCTGGCCAATTTTGCCCAATAACGAACTTAACCGAGATATTCATCTCCCTAAACTACTCTGAAAATTTCAACTACCTACCTCATTCCGTTCGAGAGTTATATCTATGTCTATGGATGAAAAGCAGTCTCACTACTCTCAGATCTCTTACTTCATGTTCAGTTCCGAAATGTAAGAATTTTCTGAGAAAAACTAATTTCGGAGCAAACAACTGAGATTTTTCTCACTTCGCTCACAATTCTTCGATTGATTAGATAATCTGTCAGGAACATCATTTGACATTATGACAATTCATATTCATACATAGAATAATATCATTCTGTGACAACGTTGAAATACGATTTATTATTGAAATTTTGAAAAATCATATCTCCGAAAGTATTAGCTTGTTAGAGTTAAAAATGATATGAATGGATTCTTATGATAAATCCTCTCATTAAAAAAAATTTAATTTGGAATTTGTTTCGTAAAAAAAAAAATTTTTTTTTGTTACTCCGAAACCATCTGTCTGATTTTGCCCAATAACGAACTTAGCCGAGATATTTATCCCCCAAACTTACTCTGAAAATTTCAACTCTCTAGCTCATTCCGTTCGAGAGTTATCGTGCCTACGGCCGGCCGGACCGGCCGGACCGGCCGGACAGAATGAATTTCGACCACGAATTCTTGATCAGTGAGTCGAACCAAATCGTTTAAGACCATTTTCATCGAAATATTCGAAAATTACAGACATTTGGGCAAATTGATAAGCACTCAGTTCCGAGGAACTAGAGCGCCAAAAAAAGCACTGACGTGAAGTCAGTACTCTTTGGCGCGCGTGTTCACGGTGGCTAATTTGAATTGAATGATGAGTACTTCAAGCTCAGTGGATAGAGCGAGCCGAAGATCAACCCAAAGGATAGTGGACATCATTCACTGTCGGTTCAAAAATTAACAGTGCTGTATCTAAGCTGCCATCAGGATAAAGTAACAAAGTTGGAAAAGAACACAAGTGACTCTCCTTAGTCGCACAAGCTCCTAGAAGATTCGGGAGGGTCAGTATAATCCTAATCATTTTTATAGCACGCGCGCCAAAGCAGATTGACTTTTCACTTTTTCTTTCATTGTTAAGTCAATCTGCTTTTGCGCGCGTGCTATAAATATGATTAGGATTATACTGACCCTCCCGAATCTTCTAGGAGCTTGTGCGACTAAGGAGAGTCACTTGTGTTCTTTTCCAACTTTGTTACTTCATCCTGATGGCAGCTTAGATACAGCACTGTTAATTTTTGAACATACAGTGAATGATGTCCACTATCCTTTGGGTTGATCTTCGGCTCGCTCTATCCACTGAGCTTGAAGTACTCATCATTCAATTCAAATTAGCCACCGTGAACACGCGCGCCAAAGAGTACTGACTTCACGTCAGTGCTTTTTTTTTTCAAGTTATTATTATTATTATTATAAAGATTACAGAGTAAAGTAAAACTATAAACTCTTTGAAAACTACAAAAAAAACCTTAATGAAACAGTACTACTTTTAAACTCAAAGCACAGACACAAACACGTCACAGCAACGCACTAGCTCTCCAAGTGTCCAGCCGGTTTTTGAAGGTGTTCACTGACGGAGCTCCAACAACATCAGGTGACAATCTATTCCAATAGCCAAAAACCCGATTAGGCAAAAAATGTTCTCGAGTTCTCGTGTGGAACCTCTCACGAGCAAGCTTACGACTATGACCTCTAAGATGGTTCGTATTTAGGCTGAACAAATTTGACAGATCGGTGCCAAAAAATCCACCCAACGCCCGGAACGTGACTATCATATCTCCACGAAGTTTACGATCTGCAAATGTATCCAAGGACATCATCCTCAAACGTTCCTGATAACTGGGTCTCTGGACTCCGAAAGCTAAACGCGTAACTCGTCGTTGAAGTGACTCCAGCATCTGCGCATCCTGCCTGAGCCATGGATGCTAAATGGGTCCGGCAAATTCTAAAACTGGACGGATGTACGTCTTGTATAGTGCAGCGACTGTATCTGGATGGCTACCTCTGAAACACCGCTGGAGCAAGTAAAGGCGTTGTTTAGCTTTGTTACAAACATTTAGAATATGCGAGCTCCATGAAAGATCGCTGCTGATGACGACACCCAAATCTACATGGCTTAAACAACTTTCCACAGCAAACCATCTATGTTATAAGAATGTCTCGGATTATTGTTGCCTAGGTATAACACCCGACATTTGGATGAATTCAGTGGAAGCAGCCAGTCGAAGCACCACCCAACCAACAAATTCAGATCGTTCTGAAGAACATGGTGGTAGGCTGACCTATTATATAATTTTGTGTCATCGGCATAGGATGCTGATTGAGAAGTTAACATTGTAGGTAGATCAGATATATAAAGGATGAACAGCAAAGGACCAATGACAGATCCCTGCGGCACACCACTCAGTACAGGCATCAAAGGAGACATCGCATCCCCAACCTTGACGGCGAAAGATCGATCCGCCAAAAATGCATCGATGAATTTCAGGAGTGATCCCCGAATTCCCAAATGCTCAATCTTGTGAAGAAGCCTTCGCTTGGGCACCTTGTCAAATGCACGGGCAAAATCAAGATATATCACATCCAGAGGAACTTTGCTATCCAAACAACTAGTCCAGTCATCCAGGCAACTCAGAAGATTGGTAAGAATAGATCTTCCAGGGACGAATCCATGTTGCTGCGGTGGGATAATGGATTTCGACAAAGCAAACTGGAGCACTTGTGTTGATATAATCCTCTCGAGCACCTTGACGATGACAGAAGTGAGGCTTATAGGTCTATAGTTTGCAGCCTTCAATTTGTCGCCCCTCTTGAAAACAGGTGTTACCGTAGACTGTCGCCAAGCCGCAGGAAGAGAGCCGGTGTCCATAACACGATTCATTATATAAGACAATGGAACACACATAGATAACGAACAGGCTTTAAGCAGGGCAGGAGAAAATCCATCAGGACCAGGAGCAACCCACGAAGATGTTCCTCCACTATGGAGCTAGTAATATATACAGTATCCAGTGAATCAATGTTTCTGGGACAGTTGATAATGGGCATTGGACCACCTGGTTCCGCAACAAATGAGGAATAGAAAGAGTCTGCAAGAATACCAGCCGACTCAGTCTCACCGTCAGCCTTGACACCGTGTTCGTCCATAACCATAGGTATTGAAACCTTACTGTTTAACATAGTGCGCACATACTTGAAAAACCGCCTCCTGCTCTCAGGCCTGGTGATATTATGTTCATAACTTGTTTTCGAACGTTTTATTGAGGCCGAGAGTCGGTCGGAAAACTCTCTATGTCGCAGGAAGTCCTGTCTTGCACCACTCCTACGAAATCTCTGCCAGAGGCTCCTTTTGACGCGGATTTCTCTTAACAAGGAATCAGTAATCCAAGGTTTTGCAGGGTTCTGTTTGATGCTTCTGGTCCTCGTTTCAGCCTCAATTACACGCTTCAGAGTGGCAGAAAAACGCATCCAAACATCCTCAATATCAGGTACATCAAGCATTGAACTCCAATCAACAGCAAGAAGTTCCCGATTAACTTTTTCATAATCGACCGTCTTTATCTCCTTGGTTATATGTTTAGAAGGAATGGATGAGTAAACCTGTATACCTGTTGCCAAGACCACATGATCCGATTTTCCCAGCGGAGGAAGATACTCGACGTCCGAAATAAGATCCACATCATTGAGAAGAAGAAGATCTGGTGTTGTAGGCTCCTGATTGATCCTGAATCGCGTTGGTTGACTTACGATTTGGGTTAAACTAGATCTCTGCATCATTTCGACGAAGGTAAACGAGGAAGAACCACTTGGCGGTAACTGCTTCAAAGGCCACACACGAATATCACCAAAGTTGAAATCGCCCACAATCAACAAGTTCTTTCTTGAGTTCGAAAGGTGCTCCAAATGATCAAAAACATCCTGGTCATGACTGCAGCTTCTGGGACGATATATACATCCCAGAGAAAGTTCTAAATCATCTGATTTTAAGTCGAAAAACAAGTTATCGATACCAGGAGTAGCAATCGAATAGTGGGATATAGAGCAAGAATGGACAATATCATCGCGAATATAAACGCAAACGCCGGCATACCCAGGAGTTGTAACACTGTCGCAACGATACATTGAATAACTCGGCAAAGCAAATTGTTGGTCAGACATTCCAGGATGAAGCCACGTTTCCGCAATGAAAACGAACACAGGTTTCAGGTCAGAAGTGATCAGGCTCAAATCATCAAATTTGGAGTTAAGAGAAGCAAGATTCGTATAAATAAGTGGCCATTCAATAAGTTTGGATCTCAGTTTTTTGAGACGGGATCTGAAGTGATGGAAGGAATTCCTCTCCTGTATTTGATGGTGAGGCCCGATTCCCCAGCAGAGCGTCTCGTGTTGAGTTCCTTACGCAGGTCCTGCAATTGCTTGATCTGAAGCGGAGTTTTGTCATCAGTAATGGAAATTCTCCTGTACATATCAATCGTAGAGAGCACACTTTTATGACGTAAAATATTCCTAGGTATAACCGAATTCGAAAACTCCACCTTTACTGCTCTGGGCATCTGCTGTCTTACGTTTCCAAGTCGCTTTGTTGATATGACAGCTCTGGCAGAATCGTCCCTAATATAAGAGATGATATCAAATATCACGGACCTATCACAAGATTCATCCTGACCTTCAGGAACGTTGCGTATAATTATGTTATTTACCCTCCTAACACGCTCTAATAGTTCATCCGGACTCACGTGGGATGAAGTATCACAGTTATTGGCCTCAACAGTTGTTGGAAAATTGGAGGTTTTCACGATATCTGTCAAATTCGTCAATTCAGTTTTCAACGCGAGACTATTCTTCTCCAACTCAGTTACATCTACTGATCCCAGTTGATTTTTAAGATCAGAAACTTCCCTCTCCAGAGTCGCATGCGACACTCTCATACCACGCAGTGCACCACTGCACTCCTGCAATGATGAAGCATGCTGTTTCAAAATTCTGTCGTGAGCTTCGACACTTCTCAGGCAATTGCTAAGTTTATCCGATAGATCCTTCTGTGTCTTCTTAATATCAGAAATATCACCCGCGATTCCGTCAAGAACAGACAACCTAGACAAAATCAGGTCCAACTGGTCAGATGAACCGTCGATCTGACCCGCCGCACCACCCGAATTACCCCGTGGTGGTCTGGGATTATTTCTCTGCTGACTGGACATAATAAGTTATTTTCCTGTAAGAATTAATCCAAAGGAAACAATATTTGCGGGATAAAAGACAGAGGACACACACTTCACTCAGCCGAGGCCGATCGGTGAGACTTCAATTGACTTACAAGGGTATGCCTAGAATGAATCAAGGTTAAATACAGAGGATCAAGAACTCGGGTAAGGACAATTTGTATCCAGTAGCTAAAAATCCCAACGGGTATGACAACCTTTAATAAACACCTCTTATCTCCAACTCAAATTAACTTCACCCGTACCAAATCAACACGTGCAACGCATCAGGCTCGAATTAATATTACAGTAAACCAAACAGAGAGGATGGAACTCGGAAAACAAGAATGAATGTATGTAACTCACAAACAAATTCCGAAATATTGCAAGAAATACCTTATAGATAGGGCCCAAAATACGTGAGCACAACGAGCAGAAACTCGGCAATCTCGCAAGCAGCATATAAAATTATTCACACTGTTCTTCACTTTGAAAGAATAAGCAATAACGGAGCACAATAATAACGTGTTTACTTCTCAATAAGGTTGAATTCATCCTTTAACAAATATAGCTATAAATACAGTTTGGCTGTTAGCTTTACCGTAGATCGAATAAAATTGCGGTTGTGGGACCCCCGTTAGGAACGCAATTGCATCTTCTCCAAATCCGAACGGGCTTTAATATAGATCTACCGAATATAGTTATTCATAAATTCGCCTCAGGGCCACCATACAGACATTTCAACTCAGAAACATCGCAATTTCCCCCAAACTGACTTGTGTCCGTGCACTGAATTGACATGAATATTCTTTTTAAACCTCACTTTATCGGCTCATTACTCCCAACATAACCCATAAAACCCAAAACCATTCACTTCTCGTCTGTGCATGCGCAATATACTCATGGCTGCAAGTCCTCCCAAAATTACACACCTCACAAAAAACTCCAACACCAGTGGTTCAGGAGACATCGCTTCTCGAATCCACGCATGCGCAGACCCTCACCAGGGGATTCTATGGAGGAATAGCATGCGCCACCCCAAAACCCCAATGCTCTTTGACGAAAACACCAGCAGTTAAATCACTGATGGTCTGCTCATGCGCATATCGAAAAATGCCCGTAAGGGGTACCATCGATTTCAAAATTAGCCCCAGGGCCACGGTATCGACACTTTAACTCGGAAACAACGCTACAACCCCCAAACTGAATTATCCTTACACTAAATAACCATGAATATCCTTTTAAAACCTCACAATATTGACCCAGCACTCCTGAAATAACCCGTACAACCCAAAAACAGTCACTACTCTTCTGCGCATGCGCAATCTACTCGCAGCTGAAAGTAATCCCAAAATCACACACCGTACAAAAAACTCCTATTCTCCAACACTAGTGGTTCAGGAGATATCGCATCCCTTATCCACGCATGCGCAGGCCCTCTCCAGGGGATTCTATGGAGTAATAGCATCCGCCACCCCAAAACCCCAATCCTCTTTGACGAAAACTACAGCAGTTAAATGACTTCTCATCTGCGCATGCGCATAACGAAAAATGCCCGGAAGAGGCAGCATGAATTTCAAATAAATATTTTTCGGAATTTCAAGCAAAATATAGTAATTTTTTGAATTTTTTCATGTCACGTGATCTTCACGAAATTTTGTAAAAGTGTTCGCTTTGGTCTTTTGCATCTAACTACTGAGTTTCTATTCAATCAGATCAGTATTTTACGAGTTATCGTGGAAACAAAATTTTAAAATTTTTGTCACTTTATGGCCATCCTGTCAGTCACAAAAAACTGCGATTCTCCAACACTAGTGGTTCAGGAGATATCGCATCTTGAATCCACGCATGCGCAGACCCGCACCGGGGGATTCTATGGGGGAATAACATCCTCCACCCCAAAACCCCAATCTTCTAAGAAGAAAACTCGAGCTTTTAAATTATTTCTCGTCTGCTTATGCGAATAACAAAAAATGCCCATAAGGACGGATTTTTGCATTAAAATTACTCGAAATATTCAAACATTAAGCAGAAAATTAACGGTCGAAAATGAAAAACCACTGCTATACAGGGTGTTTCAGTAAAATTTCACCCCAAAAGATCTACCGTGAAGAGAATTCTCAATATTGTGAAACCGTTACGAAAAGGTAACCGCTGATATACAGAGTGTTTTTAAAAATATGTCAACTCGGCTTGACCGACTTCGATGAAACTTTGTGTGTGTGTTTGGGTGGGTCATTGCTTCACAAAAGCATCTGGTAGGTGGCGCTGATAATACTCTATAGGACCTCAGAAATGGCTCGACCGATTTTGATGAAACATTGTTTGCGTGTGTGAGTGGGTCTCAGGTTCACAATAGTAAACCAGTAGGTGGCGCTGTATTCGGTTTATAAGAACTCGAGAACTACTGGACCGATGTCGATGAAACTTTGTATGTGTGTCCGAGTAGGTTTCAGATCCACAATATTCCCCGGTAGGTGGCGCTACAGTCGGTTTACTGGAACTCAAAACTGGCTATACCGATTTTGGTGAATCTTTGTGATTGTGTATCGGAAGGCCTTAGGTTCACAATACGATACGGCAGGTGGCGCTATATGCGGTTTATAGGTACTCAAAAACGCCTCGACATATTTCGATTGGACTCTCGTGTGGGAATGGTTCTCAGAATCACAACAGGATCCGTTAGATGGAATTCAACTACCAGTTCAATTTACCTACCGATTATATTGATCTACTGAAAGAATGTAGATCTACCGGAAAAATGTAGATCTATCAAAAAAAATGTAGATCTACCGGACAAATGTAGATCTACTGGAAAAATGTAGATCTATTCGAAAAATGTAGATCTACTGGCTAGGTAGATCTGCTGGCTACTTTATTTTTTCAAATGATAATATTTGGATTGTGATACATCAAATGAAATTTAATTTGATTACCTACTAACCGGTGCGAATGAAAGGAAAATTGGTTATGCCGTTTTTTTATTAAAACATAAGAAAATAATCAATTGGGTATGTTTACTCTCTTTCCGAAATCGAAAATAAGTTTAATGTATTAAATGTTCGAATTGAGCATCGTTGACTGCTTGACAATGTGCAAGCCATTCTTCGAAACTCCTCAATGAATTATTCAACGCAGCAACAAGTATTCTTCCAACTTCCCTCTGAATTTTAAGAAGCAGGTTTTCCGAATTATCTGGCTGATTTTGGTAAACAGTACTCTTCAAATGCCCAAACAGAGAATAGTCGAGAGGCTTCAAATCTGGAGACCGGGGTGACCATTCAACTGATCCTCTCCTACCAATCCATTTCTCAGAAAATGTGACAACAAGATAGCTCCTCACTTTAATTCTATAATGCGGAGGCGCACCATCTTGTTGGAACCAAATATTGGCAGCAACTTGTCGACCATTCACACCGGGAAAGAGATCAATGACTGCAGGTAATATTTAATACCTCAGTAACTGTAGATATGTATGTATAATATGATGGCCAATTGTGGCCAACCACACATTTCATTTTTCGGGATGTTGTGTGTGAACTGTCGGCACCCAATGAGGATTTGCTGTGGACCAGAATTATGTCGATGGACAGACCCATTCAAGTAAGACGTAGCTTCATCCGTAAAAAGAATTCTCGATGAAATGGTATCATTCTCATTGCATATATCCTGCACTACTTCAAAAAACTGCGCTCGTCGATCAAAATCGTCATCAGATAATTCTTGTGTACCTTGAATCCTGTGTGGTTGAAATTAAGTTTTTCTAAGGAGATTATTAACTGACTGCTTACTCACATCGAATTCATCGGCCAGTTTTCGTGTAGATTGATTCGGATTCACTTCTATGGAAAGTAATATATCGGGGGCCTTATCGCCACATGTCATAGTTGATGATCTACCAGATTTTGGAGAGTTTTTAACATTTCCAGTTTGTTCCAGTGTTTAACCACCCGACAAACAGTAGTTATACTTATAGGATCTCTGTCTTGATAACGCTCATTAAAAATTTCGCACACTTGTTCATAGGTCCGCTTGCGATCCCCAAGTCACAGAAATATGAAGATTTCTATTCGCTTCTTTTCACTCCATTAATTCATATCAAATGGAAAATTCTCGGGAAATATGATATTATGTTATAAGTAATCAAAATATCTTTCATTTTATGTATCACAAACCATATATTATCATTTGAGAAAATAAAGTAGTAGAGTGCTGTGTATAGGAGGTGAGAAATATCAAATTTAAAATGTGTTCAAGCCCTGTGGACAGGAGCTTTCTGGCGCTCTAGTTCAAACAGACAAATTATATCTCCGAAAGTATTGATTTCTCAGAGTTGGGAATTAAATCAATGTATTCATATGAAAGAATTGCATCATAAAAAAAAATTGAATTCAAAAAATTGTTTATACATCAAGATTTAATGAGCAATTTTAAAAAGGGAAACTGCACCATGGAAGGAATCAAATTAAAATAGCTGAAATGAATTTGACTCTTTCTTATAAAACAGGATGAAATGTACGAGTATGAACACAGATCATATAATAAAGCTTAGATAGAATAATTATAGCATTCTTTGAAAACATAGAAGTACGTACGATTCATTATTGAAATTTGGAAAAATCATATTTCCGAAAGTATTAGCTTGTTGGAGTTGAAAATGATATCGATGGATTTTAATGGTGAAACTGCATCTTGAATAAAAATTACAAACATTTGGTCAAATTGATAAGCACTCAGTTCCGAGGAACTAGAGCGCCAAAAAGTGTAATTCCCTTTCCGGGATTTGAGCCCGCCTTCTCTCGTTCCGAAACCGAAAACTGACTGACTAGACAAAACGGATATCGGGCTCCTCCTTCGATCTTGTCGATCTTCGGTATTAGAATAAAATGTCGGTACTTACCTGGGATATATATTCTTAATTTTCACTTTTCGACATAAAATCGCCACATGGGGGTTTATTTGACGGTTTTTTACCCTTGTCTCTCTAAGTCGATTTTGACGTTTCTCGAACCAACTATTAGCAAGGAATTAGACAATGTCATGATGTCTCAGGAAAATAAGTTGACATTATGACGATACATACATAGAATAATTATATAATTCTGTGAAAACCTAGAAATACGATTTTTTATTGAAATTTTGAAAAATCATATCTCCGAAAGTATTAGCTTCTTAGAGTTGAAAATGATATCATTGGATTCTTATGGTAAAACTGCTTATTGAAAAAAATTCAATTTGGAATATGTTATGTAAAAAAATTTTTTTTTTGTTACTCCGAAACCATCTGTCCGATTTTGCCCAATAACGAACTTAGCCGAGATATTTATCTGCCAAACCTACTATGAAAATTTTAACTCTCTTGCTCATTCCGTCCGAGAGGTATCGTGCCTACGGCCGGCCGGCCGGACCGGCCGGACAGAATGAATTTCGACCACGGATTCTTGATCAGTGAGTCGAACCAAATCGTTAAGACCATTTTCATCGAAAAATTAGAAAATTACAGACATTTGGGCAAATTGATAAGCACTCAGTTCCGAGGAACTAGAGCGCCAAAAAGCACAGGATAAATTGCTTTTGAAATTAAAAATCCAGGGGTGCAAGGATTTTCCTTAATAATTCTTCGTACAAGAATTATTGACGAATTACGTTACTTTTTTGGCACGCTGTATATACAATATACAATATTTTGTCAATTTCTTCACCAATATGGCGAGTTCAAATTTAGAAACTTACTGTAAACTTAGGATTTGAAGGCTGTCGCAGAATTTCAACGATATCCTAAGGATATTTTGTGAAATACAGATTTTTTTTGAATATTTTTCAAAAAATTTCCAGTAAGCGTTCTTCACGAAATTTTTGCATAAGTCTTCGTGTCAATATTTCTCAACTAACTACCGCATTCTAATTCGAGGAGATCAGTATTTTTCGAGTTATTGGGAAAACAATATTTCAGATGGCTATAATTCTGAAACCACTCGGTAGATTTTGCCCTTTAATGAACTCATCCAGTGCATTTGGACGCCAAACTTACTGTGAAAATTTTAACTCTCTAACTCATTGGGGTCGATCGTAATCGTGCTGGCGGCCGGCCGGCCGGCCAGAATCGAGTTTGACTCTTCATCAGTGAGTCTAAACTAATCGTTTGATACCATTCTCAGCCAAATATTCGAAAAATATAGAAGCACAGAAGAGTATTTTAACAGAAAAATAAAAGAAATATTTGCTTGGCACTATCCTTTAGGGGTGATTGAAGAATTTTATTGTTGAATAAATAGATTTTGACTCCATTTTTCCAACAAGCTACATTTATTATTCATCTTGTATAGCAATAATATACCAATTCTTTTATCCTATAACTATTCAGGCTAAGGATGATACAACTGGCGGTATTTTTATGTGTTGATTATTTTGATTTCTAACAGTCATATTTTTGGGTGTGATGCCAGATGTTTTTCAAACTATAAAGGCATTGAAATAATAAATACAACATCACATTTTTTGATGATTAAGTCCTATTTAAATTTTTCAAACTTCTAAAAAAATACACTTGATTTAAGATATTATTCATAAAAGTTTTGAAAGTAGAAATTATTCTTCACTAGAAACTATCAATACTGCGTCATCCAGTTATCAGTGATTATGAGTGATCTCTCCTCAATCTACAAGTCGAGCATTTCACTTGAATAAAATTAAGTTCTTTCGGATTGAAATGGTTTAATTTGAACTCATTAATTAATCTTCCCTTGATTTCAAAGTAAACTAAGGAAAAATTGTTCTCAACTTTTCATCAAAAGATAAATTCCCCAAAAGGAGTCAGACTTTTAATTTAGCCTGATGTCTCTTTTATATCTTCTGTCAGTTTCATCCACTCTCTGTCGACAAATCACCTTAACCTAATATTCCACTACGGGAGTCTACAGAGTCCGAACAAAGACAAAAGTAAACCAACCCTCTTGACGAACGAATTCCTGGAGAGTTAAGGGTCCTTTCATCCCCGAAAATGATCTATGTTGAACTTGAAATCTAACTAGTTGACGAACAGGAACGTATTCTTCCTTTTATGTATACAGCTTCGTCAGAAGAAAGTCAATGAAATTATTTCGTCAATTGACTATTGAACCATAATTCTCATCAAATCAAATATGTATTTGCATTACGTCAAATACAATACCGTTGTGGAATTTGTACGCATTACAACTTCTATGCATCAAACAATTTCAATTGCATACAATAATATTGAAATTAAATTTAAAAGAAAACAACCAAAAGAATCTAGATACAATAAAACAAAGTTTATCATTAACGAATTCTTGAAAAGGATACATATTCCTTAAATCGGACGATCGTATAACTAGAAACTTCTAAAAATATTATCAAACAATATTATGTATCTCACGATAACTTTAGAACGGAAAGAAATAACGATTTGCAATTTTCAGGGTAGGTTGAGCATCCGAATGTGACATTCAATTTTGTTAATAGGCATAATCGACCAAACGGTTTTGGAGTCATACCCATCTGAATTTTGGTTGGTATTTCTTCTATAACTCGAAGTATACAAACCTGATCCAAATAAAACTCGGTAATTAGGCGCTAATTTTCGCGGAATTTTGCGAATATTGTATCCTGAAATTGAGATTGTGAAAATATTTCTAAGGAAAGGAATGCTATGGAATCACTTCCCGTAGCCAAAATTGTTCTTTTTCCTTTTTTTTTTCATTTCTATCGGAATAATAATTGATTAATAGTATATCTACTCAATTTAAGTCGAATTTCAATAAAATTCTCCTGAATTCACGTCAGTACTGGAACCAATTTTTCTTTTGTTGTAATCAAAGGAATTTTTGTTTACACTTATTAAAAATCAGTTTATTGAGCATAGATATGTCGTTGAGCTCCCAGCTAGTCGGGCAGACATCTGTTAATAATAATGATTTAATAATAATGATTTATTATACCCAACAGGAGAATTCCCAATTACAGGGTAACATTAAAATAATACACCGATAACTTAAAATAAAATAAAACATTTCCATATAAACATTGCAACTCAGAAAAAGCCCGGAACTCAAAACACTATGAAAACACATTGTAACTCAGTTTATTAGCACTATCACATGCTCGATATACAGGTGCCCGTTGGAGTATGTTGGTACGAGGAGTAGGCAGGACGAACGCCAGCGGAGGCCTGGTCACCATTCTTGGTACAAGAAGATCAATTCGTGAGAGCAGGAAAGAGCAGTCAATCTTTCCGCTGAGGAGCTTATGGATGAACTTTGCGCTCTGTAGACTCTGGCGCGCATAGAGGGTTGTAATTCTCATCTCTCCCATGATACCGGAAAGGTCAGCACCACGCTCGGGATACCTTCCTGTCCTTCTGAACAAGATGTACTTCAAAAACTTCCTCTGAATTCGCTCTAGTGGTGCAAGATGGGAACCATATATTGGAAACCAAATCAAATTGGCATATTCCAATTTACTTATCACAAGCGAAAAGTAAACGCTTCTAAGAGCAGATAAATCATCGAATTCCCCGAAGCACCTGAACATGAATCCCAGTGACCTAAAAGAAGAGGCACAGACCTCCTCAACATGTGGAATGAAACTTAATTCACTGTCGAACAGGACTCCTAGGTCACGAATGCGGTCCCCAGAAGCAATCAAATGCTCACCTACATGGTAATCAAAGGTGAGAGGCTGAGCTTTTCTCGTGTACGTCACTTTAAAACACTTCCTCAAATTCAGAATCAGACCATTTCTCAGGCACCAACTGTGGACAAACTCCAGACACGACTGAAGACGCAAAATATCAGCAATGCGACATATCTTCAAGAAGAGCTTCAAATCATCCGCATAGGCTAAAGCATTGCAACCAAGTGAGCACAACAAGTCGTTTATAAAAATGACGAACAATAAGGGACCCAGATTAGACCCCTGGGGAACGCCAGTTCTGAGCTCATACTCGAAAGATTTGAAGCCATTATAGAACACGTAATTTTTTCTTCCCCTCAAATATGAATTCATCAGTTTCAAAAAAGAATGAGTGAAGCCGAATGATGAAAGTTTGCCCAAGAGTAGCGCGTGATCAATGGTATCGAAAGCACGTGAGAAATCCGTATAGATTACATCCACCTGACCTCCATCATCGAGAGCCTCAGCAAGATTCTGTGATAATGTTGCCAAGTTAGTTACCGTTGACCTACCTCTTAGGAAACCATGCTGATTTTCAGACAAATGGGGCTTAACATGATGATAAATATTTGAATATAATACCTCCTCATAAACCTTGGCAAAATTTGGTAGCACTGAAATAGGTCGGTAGTTCTCCACGAGAGATGAATCCCCTTTCTTGAATATGGGGACAACCCGAGCTCTCTTCCATCTATTGGGAAAGGTAGAAGTGCGTAGGCTAATAGTCAGAACACGATGGAGGGGTCCAGCAAATGCTGAGCTGCATTTTCGCAAAAGAAATGAAGGGATCTGATCATCACCGACCGTCGATTTATCCGGGAATCCATCCATTATCGTCTTGATTTCAGTAGCGGTCACAGATGGAATAATAATAGGAGGAAACTGAGTTGTGTCGGATTCAATATTAGTGCTCACATTTAGATCTCTCACATCCGAAAAGTGTGTTCCGAATAGATCAACAATATCAGCTGGATCATCATAAAGACGCTCTTCGGTACGAAAAACCCCGGGTATTCTCGAAGCACATCTCCTCCGGTCCAAATACCTCCAGCACGATGAAGGATCAGATTTTATTTGGTCCTGCACCCCACTCAGATATTTCTCATATTCAGAAGAAATCTCCGACTTGACCAACGCTCTCAGTCGCCTGAATTCATTCAAACATTGAACACCACCTCCAGCACGCCATTTTCTTCTATAATAATTTTTAAGACGGATATTACGCTTTAGATTCCCAGTGAACCATACAGGAAAGCTACGTTGCGAAGACGAATAAGTTGTTTTAGGAACGAGTTCATCGAAAATCACAAATAGTTTGTCGTAAAAGTAATCCAAAGCCTTGTTCACACATCCGAAAGTTTCCAAAATACTCCAATCTACTGAATCAATCGACGAACACAAGGAAGACAAATTAGCCCCTCGAAAATTATACCGCACACCTCTACGCTGTGGAAAACTCACTTGGCGCTTAGGAACTTCATGAGACAGCATTATTTGCAAGGCGGGATGATATGCATCCTCAGGAACAAAGGATGCATCAGCAGGCACTACCGAAACCCCAACGTCATCACTCGCGAGCACCAAGTCCAAACACTTACTATCTTTGTTGAGGACGGTGTTGAGCTGGCGTAGTTTTAAAAGATCACGAAAGTTCCTCAGTAAGACAGACTTGGGACAATATTCAGGTCCAGCAAAGTTTGGGCAGTTGAAGTCGCCCACCAAAACGACAGATTCTCCAACAAATTTCATCTCTAGAAGAGATGTAAACGTTTCAAGCTGGAAAACCGTTATGTCTGGAGGAATATAGAGTGCACATATAATCACAGGAAAAGGTTCAGTACAGCGACATAAAACGACGTCTATCAACGGAACACGATCCTTCAAGAATGTTGTTTCCAGAACAGTGTAGGCCAAGCTGTCAGAAAGCGCAACAAGCACACCACCACCGCGGGTTCTATTGACCCTAGCGAACGATCTATCACACCGCAATACCCCATAGCCTGTTGGTAACACTTCACCATCGTAAACCGAATCACTAAGCCATGTCTCTGTTATACAAATTATATCATACGTATATTCACAAGCAGATTTAAAAAACTGGGTTAACTTTGTGTTGAGCCCTCTGGCATTTTGATAATAAAGAGCGACATTTACCGATTCAATGGACAGACCCGCAGAAACGATCCCGCTGGAAGAGCCTAGTTTTCCGAGCTCGAAGTCGAGCTCACAATTGAAGGAATCCCGGAAATATACTTCATACGGAGATTGGTCTCTCCCGCTTCTGAGCGTTGAACCAGCTCAGCCTTGACAGATTTGTAATATGCTGTCTGCTCGGGAGTTCTGTCCGGAGTTATGTTGATGTTCTGGAATTTGGTCTTCAGTCTTCTGAACCTTCGCAAAATAACATGAACCAACTCAGGAGAGGACAAACATACTTTCAAAGGACGAGTTCGAGTGTCCTTGGTAGGATCAAATCTCCCGATTCTGAAAGGCTTCAAATTCTGCCCCTCAACCTCGCACTCCTTCATGACAGACTGGACCAAATCAATATCCCTCCTCATCTGATCCTGCTTACTGGCACCACTCTCAACACTACCGTGTATGATGAAATTATGAGAGCGTTTAGTTCTTTCAAATGCCTCATTTATAATCTGCTCACGGGACTGAGATGAGTTTGCAGGATCCAACTGAGTCACCCCAACACCAACCGAACTGGCATTCTTGAGTTCACGTATTTCATTTTTGAGCTCATTTATCAGTTGCAGTATCTTAGGGATTTGATGGAGTCCCTGTTCGCATTCAAGGCAGAGGTATTTCACACGTCTTTTGACACTGGAGCGCAAGTTAAAACATTTCAACTCTGCGGGAGTAAGCTCGGAGCATGATGCATGAATAGGTCTATTGCAACCATCACATCTCAACATGACATCTGTGCCCTCGTTAACGTCTGCGTTACACTTTATGCAAGTCAGAGTCGCCATTAGTAAATGTAAAAAAAACAAACTGTTATAAGCAAAAATGAAACAAAACAAAATGAAAACGTTCTGGTGAAAAAGGAATGAACTGGGTCACTTTTCACAACGGCCGGGCCGATAGCCGGTGGCTAACAAACAAACAAGAGGGCCGTCGGATAACACACAGTATGAAGGATGGGAGACACCAGTACGCTCTAAAATGAAGCTCAAAAACTTAAATCTGCATTCAAACTAAGAAAGTTATACGGTATAATGAAAACAAAATAATGGATGCACCCCGTACACACGATAATCTCAGCTGACGGAGATAACTCCCACATATGACAGCGAAGGCCGGAGGTAAACAAACAGAATAAACAAAGAGGATCTATTGTAGATAACTTGAAAATTGAAACAAAATACTTATTCCAATCTGATTTCAGATATAATGTGTACTTGCCAATATCCTCACAAAAATCGGTTCGTTTAAAAAGCCTATATAGCACTCGAATATCGTATTTTAATCAGATCGAACGTCAAAACATCCGAGGTACACCACTGCTGACCAATGCATGTTAAGGTGTATATTGTATATTAATTGTTGTAGGGGGTAACGTTGCACTGCGACCTAAAGGTCTATTGTGTCCCCCCATCAGAGCTGTCGATGTGATCATCATCTACAGCTCGCCTTCCAGTTCCAGTGTTGTGATGAACTCCAGTCTCTGGTATGGTTTCAAGGAGACTACCTCTTCACTCCTGCAGATTTATTGTAAAGCATTGCGTTGGTTTGAGATAGCGAGGCATTCCGTAAACAGGTGATCATCCTCCTCCCTACAGAATCTGCACTCGTCAGTTTCTGCTAATCCTAATCTCTTCATACACTTCCTAAGAAAGCAGCGCCTTATGAGGAAACGAGTGAGGAGGTGCAACGTTTTTTAACCGAGATCCATATAGTTATTGGATCTGACAGTGTGAAAGTTGCGGAGGATACATTCCTGTGAATGATCTCCAGATTATATATCTTTCCGTTTCTTCTGTCATTCTAAATTTAGTTTTGTAGGTGTATCTACCCCACAATAGGTTCCGGGCCATTAAAAGGGGTTCGTGCTCCTTTTTTGGCAAATGTGTTGGCCTCCTCATTTCCTTCAATTACCGAGTGACCAGGAACCCAGATCAATGAGACCCTGTTGTTCTAGCCTACTTCATCCAGTTTTCTTTGGCACTTCCATATCAGCTCAGACTCGATAACATAGGAGCTCAGAACATTAACAGCAGCTTGACTGTCAGAATGGATTGCTATGTCACACCTCTGATAGTTTCTTTCTAGGCTCATTTCCAGTAATTCTTACTGGAAGACGCTAGTCTTATATTGGCTTTTGAACCGTCTGTGTATCATTTATGGCATTTTTTTAAAGAACTTGGGTGGTGGATTCGATTTCTAAGTCTTTCTTCCAACCTAGCATCGTAGTAAAGTGTTTTTCAATGCTTACTTTCTTGATCATTTGGTCACTAGGAAGAGTGGCTGATGAAATGTACCTGGTAAGGTTTACTAGGCTTTATGGTTTTTAATACTCTCGTTACCTGTTCCTTTCCTATACATCGCTTCTCCGAAAGAACAAAGACGCCTTAGCAGCGGTCCCACAGACTCACTACCATTTACCGACAACCACCGACGAAATTTAGGACGCTTGCGTTCTTACGGTTAGGGTCGCACACAACATATTGATGAACACCATTTTGTGTGTGACCGTACCCGTAAGAACGCAAGCGTCCTAAATTTCGTCGGTGGTTGTCGGTAACTGGCATTGAGTCTGTGGGGCTGCTGCCTTAACGACACGATTGAAGATTGACGATTGAGGTTCTGACAGTTTGTAGTTGCGTCTTTATTATTCCGGAGAAGTGATATTCTGAGAATGGCTTCATGGGCCATTTTGTCAATTACTAAATGGAGGGGTGTGAGATTTGTGATAATCTCAAGTGCCCTGGTGAACCGGTTCCGTTATCTCCAGTGATACACAGACAGGCAGGCCTCGTTTACCTCGTACTATTCTGGCTTATTTTTGTATACTAGACCATTACCCCATACCTGATTATGGGTCTCACAGTCATTACTTACATCCATCGCAGTATCTTGGGGTGACAGCTCTTAGTATTACCAGCTAGATTTCTGCCCGCCATTAAAGCCTTTATTGCTTTACTAGCAGTGATTGCAACATGCTCATTCCACCAATTCTTCTTTTACATCATCAAGTCCAGAGCGTTCCTGCCAAAAGGGGGCATCATAATGGCTTCGTATAATTAATATACTTATGCATATATTTCACAAGTCAAATAGACCCCAGGAGGTTCATTGATTTGCCGAGAAAGCAAGAGCAGACGCGTTTCTGGCTTCTTGGCCTTCATCCGTACTCTGTAGCTTCTCAACAAATTCAACTAAACTGAACCAGGTTAAGCCTCTCAGAGCCAGCTTGGTCGATCATACCTAATCGCCCACGCCACCTCTGAGCGCCGGCTCTGAGAGGCTTAACCCGGTTCAGTTTAGTTGAATTTGTTGAGAAGCTACAGAGTACTGATGAAGGCCAAGAAGCCAGAAACGCGTCTGCTCCTGCTTTCTCGGAAAATCGATGAACCCCCTGGGGTCAATTTGACTTGTGAAATATATGCATAAGTATATTAATTATACGAAGCCATTATGATGGACCCTATTGGCAGGCATGCTCTGGTCTTGTTGATTTAAACAACGGTATCGCCATTTTTCATTATTATTTTTGAAAACGCTGAACAGCGTTCATCGCCATTGGAAGATACTGTCTGAGCTCGGCGGGATTCGTTTCTCGATTAAAATCGAACGAATGGTGGCATATGATTTCACGCTTCAAATATTCACTGGTGAGGAAAGGCTGAATTCCGTGTTTTGTCTCATAGGTGGCGTGGGCGATTAGGTATGATCGACCAAGCCAGCTCTGAGAGGCTTAACCTGGTTCAGTTTAGTTGAATTTTTTGAGAAGCTACAGAGTACTAATGAAGGCCAAGAAGCCAGAAACGCGTCTGCTCTTGCTTTCTCGGCAAATCAATGAACCCCCTGGGGTCTATTTGACTTGTGAAATATATGCATAAGTATATTAATTATACGAAGCCATTATGAAGGACCCTATTGGCAGGAACGCTCTGGACTTGTTGATTTATTAACAACGGTATCGCCATTTTTCATTATTAATTCTTTTTTTGTTGTAATCAAAGGTATTTTTGATTAAACTTATCAAAAATCAGTTTATCAGTTATTATCTCATACCCCAGGAAGCATAGATATTTCATTGAGCGCCCAGCTAGTCGGGCAGACATCTGTAAAGGAATATAAACGTTATATATGTGAGGAGGGCGCACTCCATCGAAGACTCATTGCATCGAAAGTTCACTGAATCGAAAGTTCACTGCATCGAAGGTTTACGCCATTGAAAAGGACGCCCACTTACTCCTGATTCGCCGAACGTGAAATCTCCTATATCGATCGTCTTCGTCCGTAGTTAGGCTGGATGAGAGGTAATTTGTTTCATTGAGTGTACGTCAACAAAGCGGACTCAGGGGTCGGTGGCTGTTTGGTTATGAAGCTGCGGCTCTTCAGTTCCAAACGCAAATATTATTTATTGTAATGACTAAATAGATTAGCTTTTTTTATCAAAAAACTTTATTTATGAAAGTACTATTTATTATTGGCAAGAATAATTATTCTGGCTCTCCAAAAACTTTGAAATTTTGTAAATTACAATTTTTTACTCTTCTGACTCAAAAGGTTGCCGAATCCTGGTCTAACCTAAAATTTGAAATAATTGAAGGATGAACGTGTTCGACAATTTTCAATTAGTGAACCATTATGGAGAATCTTTGTACCTATGCGTTGTAAGTAGAGTTTTGTAACATGCAGAAATTTGCCAAGAAGAAAACATTCTCCAGTGATGCTATGAAAATATGAATATATATAATATTTACTCGAGTATCATAATATATCCTGATTCGAAATGAAATTGAAATCTAAATAATATCATGCTGTATCATATAACACTTTTAATCTGAGGACAGATAAAAATCATTTTAGTAAATCTATCGAAGCAAGTTGAAATGTTCATCAATGAAAAGAGTAGGATATTTTTTACACTCTAGAACTTTATTTATGTTTAATTGGTTTCTGTATTACTTCTCATTCGTAATAAAGAAATTTGTTTGAAGATAAAACATTTTTATACTGAGTTAGAAATATATCACGAGAACGATCGCAGGATGCCCGGAATGAAGGAAAAAGATAGGTATATTTATACATTTTTATTTAAAATTCAATTCTTTTAAAAAAATTCTTAAATATAAGTATAAATCAATTTAAAAGTTCTCAATTCTTGTTCAGTGTCTCCACTTTGGCAAGGAGAAAATTCCTTACGTGCACAATGAAAAGGATATTCAAATTCTTAAATCAATAATGTTGTTTTTATTTGTTCTCAAAGTCAATAAATAAAATTCGAAGAAAATTGGAGTTGAACGGGTTTCGCACCGAGCCAATTTATCTCGATGCTGTTTTCTTCTTGGCAAATTTCATATTTTGATTTCAATTTTATTTCCAATCAGGATATGATACTCGAGTAAAATAGATTCTTACATGATATAAGTTCTATAGGTAATGGATAATATTGTGTGAATCAATGAAATAGTTTTCTTCAGTTCCAAGTCCTGCAGTAATTTTCCTCTGGAAGTTGGGCATACTGTATCAACTGCCTCTGATGTTAACAGACAATGCAAGTCAGTTGAATAAAAAACCATGAACATTCGCTGTACAGTAAATGTTTTGAATAAGATGTTCCTCTTTTCCCAATGTTATACCTTGTTATCAGCATTCCAATTCAGCGAAAATGTCATAGTCCTGCTTGATTATCAAGTATTGATCGTGATATTTTCATTAGCAATATCACTGGTGAATGTTTTCTTGTCGACAAATTTTTGCACGTTACAAAACTCAACTTATAACGCATAGGTACCAAGATTTTTTAAAATGGTTCACTAATTGAAAATTATCGAACACATTCATCCTTCAATTCTTTTAAATTTTAGGTTAGAACAAGGAATCGGCAACCTTTTCAGTCAGAAGAGTAAAACATTACAATTAAAAAAAAACAAAGTTCTTGAAGAGCAAGAATAATTATTCTTGCCAACAATTAATAGTACTTTCATTAATAAAGTTTTTTGATAAAAAAACTAATCGATTTATTCATTAGAATAAATAATATTTGCGTATGGAATTAAAAAGCCGTAGCTTCATAACCAAACAGCCACCGACCCCTGGGATAGACATAGTCCGCTTTGTAGACGTACACTCAATGAAACAACTTATCTCTCATCCAGTCAAACTACGGACGACGACGATCGATATAGGAGATTTCACGTTCGGCGAATCAGGAGTAAGTGGGCGTCATTTTCAATGGAGTAAACCTTCGATGTAGTGAACTTTCGATGCAATGAGTCTTCGATGGAGTGAGGCGCACCGATATATGTTCTGTGTGAGTAGTTTTGGAAGGAGCCGTGTGTTAGTTTCGACGCTCTGATACATTATGAAACTCAACATAGTCAGTTTTGAAATTAAAATCCCGAAAATCCTGCAGCCTTGATGAAAACATTTTGCTTTCTTGCTGACCAGGAATCGCAAACCCAAGCCATAGGAATCGGGAAACTTTGAACTGATGGAGCGACAACTAATCCATTCTGTCCGAGACAGAATCTCCGAATTCGGGAATGGACACGGCCAGCGACGCAGTATCGTATCACATTCTACGGGTCACTGTGTGTATCGGAAACGCTAACGTTGGCATATCGGACACGACCGCGAATGTATAAAAGAGTGCTGCTGGCACTTCGCACATGGCTGATTATACATTCTCACCTGACCCGGGCTCGTTTGCTGAGGGATGGACGGTCGAGTGGGGCATTTCGAAGAACTTAACAATTGTTGAAGAGACCGAATACGCTGATTTTATAGAAATACTGATGAGGGTGGACAAATTTATTAAAACACTAACGTAACGTCGGGAGCGAATGAATCGGATATTTGACCACTCCAAATTCGTGTTATCTGTTCGTGAAAAGATTCGAACTACTCGAATATCTATTCGAAAGGTAACACTGGAGATATTACTTCGGCTCTCACTGAGCAAGCCGTATTAATAAGTTTCAGTGAGAGCTGGAACGAAACGAATGAAAACCAAGAGGTTGTGGGTCCTCACATCGCAGCACGCTTCGAAAACCACACAATTAATCATTTCCATGAAGGAAATTCATGAAATGAGCATTCTGAAAAAGCACTGAAGTGAAGTCAGCATTGCGCGCATGTTCTATTGTTTATTCGCGCCTCACACACCCTCACAAAATACTGCATGAGGTTAAGTTTGAATGAAGGGAACGTGAGGAAATTTATTGGCGCTCTTGTTCCTCGGAACAGAGTTCTTATCAATTTGCCCAAATGTCTGTAATTTTCGAATTTTTGGCTGAAAATGGTCTTATACGATTTGATCCGACTCACTGATCCTGAATCCGTGGTCAAAATCGATTCTGTCCATCCAGCCAGCCGGCCGTTAAGATGATGAACTCTCGAACAAAAGGGGTTAGAGGATTGAAATTTGCAGGGTAGGTTTGGAGCGTGAATATCTCAGACGAGTTCGTTAACGTGTGAAATCCACCAAGAGGTTTCGGAGTTAAGGCCCTTTTTAGTAAAAATATATTTTATGAATATTTCCGAAACCGTTCACTCGATCTATCTGAAATTTAGCATCTAATTGTAGAATAATGACCTTTACATGCATGCGTTTCGTATTGATTGGGTTGCCGTAAAGTGTAAAAAAAATTAAATTAAAATTTTTTAATTTAGTTTCTACAATAACTCTCGAACAGAATGAGCTAGGCAGTTGAAATTTTCAGATTGGGTTTGGGAGATAAATATCTTGGTTGAATTCGTTATTGGATAACATCAGCCTGATGGTTTCGGAGTAACGAAAAAAAAATTTTTTTTACATTAGACATTTCACTTTTTTAAGATGCAGTTTCACCATAAAAATCCATTGCTATCATTTCAAACTCTACCAAGCTAATACTTTCGGAGATATGATTTTTCGAAATTTCAATAATGAATCGTACTTCTATGTTTTCACAGAATGCTGTACTTAATTATTCTATCTATGAATTATTATTCATTATTAATTATTGATATTTGATTATTATTATAATCAAATTGGGTTCGGATAATCTCCAGTAAAAACAAAACTGCAATATTGTCTAAGTTTTAATTGATATAATATAATTTTCAGAGTAGATTTGAGGAATGAATATCTCAGATAAGTTCGTTATTGGGGAGAATTTATTTCATGATGCAGCTCTATCATAATCATCCATTTATTTCATTCCCAGAGAACAATAATTTGAGAGATAGTGTTTTTCAAAGTTTGAACAAGAGCGCCAAAGCTCCTGTCCACAGGGCTTGAATTTTTTTTCTATAATTTTGACATATGAAGTGACACTTTTCAAAACTCATCGACGCTTTGAAACGTTTTACTCTTCGCAAATGGTTACGAAAAGTAAAGTATTTCGCAACTGTTGATGAAAAGTAAATTTCGCCATTAATTGTGAAAAATACAGAATCATTGTAGGATTGAACTGCTTGAACTATGTTTTTCGTTACCTTTACATATGTCGTTAAATTTGATATACTACATATTATGAATATTAGACTGATTAAAAAAAATCGACTATTTTTTTTTCTTAAATATATCGAAAATATTGTTGGAAATGATGAAAAAAATTCTTGTGAAAGTTACAGCCCTTAATATCAATATTAAGATGTCCCGTATGATAAATTTCAATTTCCCGTATGATTAACATGGGAAAGCTTGTTTTTTTGAGTTTAGAATTTTATAACTCTTTAATCGTTTATCAAAAAAGCTAGACTAAATCATTTTCTTATGTAAAATTGAACGCTCTACAAAAAAGCTATCTTAGAATTTTTCGATAAACCGACGTGTTTTGAAGTTATTCAACTTTAAAATATAATTTATAATAAAGAAAAATAGGATATTGTGGTGCCACCTGTTTTCAGTTATCTTTTCACCTTTTTTGGTTTCTTGGTTGCCCTGTCCTGAAGAAGCCAAATAGCAGAAACACGTGTCGGCAGGTACCAGCAGAATGTTTTCTCTGCTTTTTTTGCGGAATCACCGTTATACTTTTCCATTTCAATAATTTATAATATTTTCTCATTTTTTTCCAAATTTTTTGACGAAACTATCTGTTAAACCAAAAGAAATATAAAATACAAAAAATTTGTAAAATTTGACAAAATTTTTTGATAAACTTGATAGTTTCGTCAAATAATTGGAAAAAAATGAGAAAATATTATAAATTATATTGTAAAGTTGAATAACTTCAAAACGCGTCGGTTAATCGAAAAATTCTAAGATAGCCTTTTTGTAGAGCGTTCAATTTTACACAAGAAAATGATTTAGTCTAGCTTTCTTGATAAACGATTAAAGAGTTATAAAATTCTAAACTCAAAAAAACAAGCTTTCCCATGTTAATCATACGGGAAATAGAAATTTATCATGCGGGACATCTTAATATTAATATTAAGGGCTGTAACTTTCACAGGATTTTTTTTTCATCATTTCCAACAATATTTTCGATATATTTAAGAAAAAAAAATAGTCGATTTTTTTGAATAAGTCTAATGAAGATCAATAAATTTATTAATTGGGTACCTATCTTCAACACGTAAATGGGAAAATTATCTATAAATATTAATGACACAATTTGAGCAATTAGTGATACTGACTCCAGCTGACAACGCTGTTTTCTTTGTAGCATTCATTTGCGTATTGTCCATGTTATTTTCTCCTAGGATGTTTTCCGCAATCTTCTGTTTATTAATTATGGAATTCTCCACGTATCCTTCAGCAACTGTTAGACTTCCTTCCTCCATGTTGTTTGATTCTCAGCAAATCAGCTGCAGAACAAGTTATAAGTTTGTACCGTGAATTTATCTTCTGTGGTCAGACGATTGGGTGTGGAAAGCACCCGGGGCATTATACTCTCTTTACTTTACGCTCGAACTCTTGAGCAGGATACTTCTCTGAAAACGTTCTCAGTAGCTAAGGTGAATTAAATGGTGCTCTGAAATCTCTTAACGATTTGCTTATATTGTATGTAAATATATACGTCAAGTGACAGTGAGTTGTTTTAAATAATATGTTTTAATGATGCTGAAGTTGGTTTCGTTATATTTTCTTACGCGATGATTTTACATTGAAATTAGCTAATAGAGTTTTACACTCCATTTTTGTTAGGAATTTAATGTGGAGTACCTTATGTTTAATTATTTTAATTCCTACTAATTTTTTGCAATATGTGTATATGTTTTTGATAATTGTTCTGAACGAATCAGGACAGAGTTTCTTCAATTTTCGAGGGATTTTGTGCCTCGTGTTTTACTAGATTTCAATGAATTCCGATGAATGAAATTTGTGTACTATTAACTCATATCCCCAGATTCATACAGAGAAATATTGTATTTTGGAAAGTGATATTTGTAACACTGCTTTCATTAGCTATAGTTTTTTGCTTGGGCGAAAAATCTCGCTGTTACGTTTTTAGTGAGGCTGCATACCTAACAGTAGTTAATTAAAGCTATTGTTGGATTGAGAACCCTACATCACCTACATCGTGAGTACCAGGTCGAAGAACTCATACTCATTACCCTATTTGGATTCGGCGGAATTGCCTGTGACTGATAACTATCTCTATCTCTGAACATATTTGCTTGGGAATGATTGAAATTCAGAGCTAAGTGTTTATTTTTTGTAATCAAAGGAATGTCTTTATCAAACCTTTAAAAAACAGGTTAATCAGTTGTTACCTTATATGCCAGGAATAGGGCTTCACGCGAGAGCGAGATTTTTCTCGTCTTGTCTCGTTCTCGTCTCGTAAAAGCGAGACGAGACGAGACGTTTTCAAAAATATTATAGGCGATACCGAGACCACATTCAGCACAACACGAGAGTCTCGTTTTTGGTCTCGTTAAATTTTTTGTATGAAGTTTTATATACGACTCGACTTTTTTCAACACCCATAGAAAACAATTGAATATGAAGAGTTTCCACTATATTTACCAATATATTTTGTCTATATTATGCATCGATCGTTCTAGAAATACACGATTTATTAGAAGACTATGAATTCGTTATGACCTTGCGATAATTGAGATTATTTTTCTAGATAAAATAGAACTCACAACCATAAAAACGGATGCCATTATGAATTCAATACTTATCGTACAACTTTTATTGCCCCTAAATCCTAGTGCTTTGAAAATTTCGTCTCTTTCTGAATGTTTGGAGAAATTTATTCTCTTGTGCTCCTTGTAGTGAAGATGTGAACAATTATTGTATACATCTGTGGAACTACGTATAATAAAACTGGTAAAGAAATGAAGCAATTCAATAATTCGAAAAGTGTTATGAGGAATACGCCAAGAACACCCTCAATGATCTACCCACTGTGAAGGTATTCTTTGAAAACTATACCAAATTATTCAATTCTATTAAAACATATATCGACACCGATAGCCTATTTAAAACATCAACAAAACTTTCGAAATATTGGAAAGCTGAGTTTGAAGAATATTTGCTGTTAGAAAGAACAAATAGGAATCAAAATATTTTACAGTGGTGGAGAGTGATGAAAAAAGTTCTTCCTACACTTTCCAAGATGGCCGATGATTTATTAATGGCTACATCCGTACCTGTTGAAAGATTATTTTCCACAGCAGGAATGAACATAGCAAAAACACGTACATCATTGAAAAATGGTGTGACGCAAGCGTGAATATGTTTGAATTCTTGGTCATCGAGTAATATAAAAGTTGAAATTATCAGTGTTTAAAATTAAAAATGATATGTAGGTACATGTACAAATATTTTTGTATAAGAGCGTAATAAATATAGCTTTACAAAATTATTCATTATTGTTTGTATTCATTTCTTTTATATATTATAATATTTATTATCGTTATACAGAATTAAGCGAGACGAGACGAGACAACTGATAACGAGACTTAAACGAGTCTTAATTTTTCGGGAATTGGCGAGAGCGAGACGAGATTTTTTATACTCTCGCCTACTCTCGTCTCGTGTCAAGACCTAGCCAGGAAGAATAATTGTATCGTTGACCTCCCAGCTAGTCGGGCAGACATCTTAAAGGGTGTTAGCGTTACAAAGCAACGCATACAAATGTCCACCCTTTCTTTGCAGCATGTCCTGCCAACGATGTACCTCAATGATTCCAGATCAAAGAAATTGCGGATTTCGAATACCTTGCTTGGAATATGAAAAACAACTCGAGTAGAAACTGCACTTTCCCCTGCAATTTCAATTGAAACGATTCCTATTAAAACTATACAGTAAAACTACAATTTCGGTCAGTAACGCGGCAGTTCAGAACAGGCCTATCATTTATCATATCTACTCGACATGTCAGCAAATGGGGTAATACCCCTATAGCTGAACCGAATACGTCCAGACACTGGACGTGCCAGCGAATAATTCTTTTTCGGATGAATATCTGTCAGAAGACTCCGGGTTTCACCTGCGCTTGAGAGAATAATTTTTATTATTTTGATGATTTATAACCTCGAGCGTATACCGCCAGCCATTGTATTTGGATTACGTGTGCTGCTTCATTACGGCTTTCTGCTCATTTTGTGATTCGTATTCTATAATAATTCACAATTAAGTTTTCGCTGTACATGAATTGTTTGAAAAACTGCATATGAAAACACTGGATAATGTAGAAACGAATCGCTATAATAGTGTGAGTGCTTTCAGCGAGTAATAGTAGTGATAGCATCATAGAAAATCTATGTATTGAACCTGTTAATTGCAAAACCAAGTTTGGGATCATTAGATTATAGTCCGTCTAGAAGGTATCCGTAATTTATTATTCTTCGCTAATTTAATATATTTCTTTTTTGTAATGTTCTAAGACAAGAGTAATGTATCAAATAGATTGTGCAGATAGTAGGCTATGGCCAAAGTTGCGTGGCAACACCATTTGTCAAATATTGATGATTGTCAACAGCTAATTTACCATGGTAAATTATGTTGTCCATTCTCCTGTATTGGACACTCTTAATTCGAATTTACCATGGTAAATTCGAATTAAGTGTCCAATACAGGAGAATGGACAACATAATTTACCATGGTAAATTCGGTTAAGGGTGTCCAATACAGAGGAATGGAAATAGAACATACGCGCAAAAGCTTCTGACTTCACGTCATTGCTTGAACCAATTTTTTTTTTCGTAACTTTTTTGAAATTTACTAGGGGTACGGTTCTTAAAATTTTTTTTTTCCTAATTTTTTTTCAAATTTTCTAGGAGTACGGTTCTTAAATATTTTAAACACGTCTTTATGTTGATTTTCTACTACTAGTTACCAAGCTGCAATTCGATCGAAAATTTATTTTTTGAGTTATCAAGGAAATAATATTCCAGGTGGGTATAACTCGGAAACCGACTGACCGATTATGCCCAAACACGAACTCAACTCTCCCATTCCAATACGCAACCTACCCTGAAAATTGCAAGTCCCTATCTCCTTTCGTTCGAAAGTTATCGAGGCAACGGTCACCCATCTACTGAACTCACAGAAGGCTGCTCGAATCTCCAACAATATTTAACCGATCGTATTAAAACTTGAAACTTGGCAGTAGAGTTAGGTTATAAAGGCTCTTGTAAAATTTCAGCAATTTCAAACGAATAGTTACTGATATATAGAATTTTTTTTTCAATTTTCAATGATTTTTTGAAAAATCTCCTACAAATACTATCCTCACGAAATTCTGCAAAAATTTTTGCGTTGGCATTCTACAACTAATAACCATGCTTGAATTCAATCGGTATAGTATTTTTCGAGTTAATGAGGAACAATAAACAACCAAATTTCAGATGGCTATAACTCTGAAACCGTTTGGCTGATGATGCTCATAAAGGAACTGAAATGTCGCGTTCTGATGCACATCCTAACCTGAAAATTTCAAGCCGCTATCTCTTTCCGTACTCAAGTTATCGTGACAACAAAAATATATTTTATTAATTTTTTAATAATTTTTTAGCCATACGATTCGCACAAAATTTCACAAACGTGCTTAGGTTCATAGTCTTCAACTACTCACCAAGTTTCAATTCGATCGGCTTTATATTGGTTTAAAACAAAATTATTACTCGGAAAACACTGGGCTGATTATGCCCATTAACGGACTTGTCTGTCGTACTGAGATGCGCCACCTACCCTGAAAATTTCAAGTCGCTAGCTCTTTTCGTTCTCAAGTTATCGTGGCAACGGTCGGCCAGCCGGCCGGACAGAATCAAATTTGACCTCGAATTCTTCATTGGAGAGTCGAACTAAATCGTTAGAGACCATTTTCGTCAAAAAATTCGAAATTTACAGACATTTGGGCAAAATGATAACGCGATGTTCCCCAGAACATACGCGCAAAAGGAAAACAGGTAGAATATTTATATAGAAAATGTTTTCAAACGTTGAAAAACTAGTGCATTGACTGAACTTGGAAAAAGTGCAGTGCAGAATATGAGACAATAAAGACGATGAAAAATGGCATAGATACGAGGTATAGGCCAGCTTCAGGAAGACCGCTTAAGATTAAAGGAAATAATTTAAACGATATATTGGCCTTAGGACGACACAATCCACGCCTAGGGTTTCGCAAATTGGCTAAAAGATTTGGGAATCAATGAAATATAAAAGTACGTCCAGAAACCGTCCATATGTCACTGAAAAGACAAGACTATATAATATCAAGGAAACCAAGAAAAAATCCCTATAAAGATGATGAAAGTTGTTTCCAACTTGGTGGAAATCACTTAAAAATCCTATCAAAACAACCTGTTACCATTCAGATTTCCCACGAAAATAATGGTTTGGGAAGCAATATCTCAGCGTATCTCTACGCCTCTCTGTATAGTTGATGGTACCATTAATAGTGAAAAGTATTGTGGCATTTTAAACGATTTTCTCCTTGAAACGGCGCATTCTTTATATCCAGAGGGGTGGCGTTTTCAGCAGGATAATACAAGATGCCATACTTCGGTCTATACTCAAGGTTGGATGCCAGAACACAAAGGGACAACCATTCCATGGCCATCTGCTTCAACAGATTTTAGTCCCATTGAAACCGTATTAGGACTAATGAAGATTGAAGTTGACGAGAAGATCCACGAAACAAAGATGATTTAGTTCAGTCAGTTTTACAGTCGTGGACTACCATCACCGAAAATTATGGAGGTGATCTTGTTTCGGGTGTTCCTCGACGTTTAGTCAAATGTTTACACTTAAATGGACGATGTATAAGTAAATAAGACCAATCATTTGTTTTAATTCTCTAATTCAAGTATTAATAATATACACTAAATAATTACAATTGAGCTTTGTTTTTTCCGAATACTTTTTAGACGGACTATGTAATTTTTATTTTAGTCCAAGAATCAGTAGTCCGGACAATTTAGACCAAAAAATGAGAGTGAAGGTACATAAATTCCCAACAAGCTGAAAATGAGTAAAATTGTCAAAACATAATTCTAAACAATACCTGGAAGTTTCCCATCAAGGAAAAAATTTTATTCAAGGTCAAAGGTCAAACAAATTAGTTTTTCGCGATTTCAGCCAAACGGTATGTTTTATCATAAAAAAAGCTCAGACAAATATTGTAGATTAAAAAATTATCTATGAAAGATGTATCAATAGTTTTTTTTTTCCTACGGGCCACTGTTTCTGAGATATACCGATTCAAAAAGTTCTAAAAGTTGTTATCGTCATAATATGTACACGTTTCCACGCCACCTATGAGGTAGTGTACTTAGCGCGTTTTTTTAATGTGGTTTCTCCATTAGGCCTACCCCACGGGTCAGTTGTGATCCTATTTAATGTGAAACTATTGCAAACTATTGAAAATTTTCAATGATTGGAAAAGATAAAAGCGGTGTAATTTAAAGAAAAGTGATTAAGTTCATTCGCCTGAATCGTAATTTTCAAATTCTTGTTCTTCTTCTTGTTCTTATTCTTGCTCTTATTCTCCTGCTGCTTCTTCATATTCACTTTGGAGGCAAGTAAATTGCGTCAATATCGATGTATCGCATGACACTTCGTCAGAATCAAACCAATCCTCCATCGTTTGTGGTTGAACATTAGAGCACGACCGGTCTTGACAATTTGTGCATGCTAGAGAACAAAACAGTCGAACTTTTTTGCAACAACATTTAGCACTGCATCTCTTTTTGCAGATGCAAAAAATTGTATACAGCAATTTTGTCCGGCGCAGTTGGGAGTAAAGTTGGAACTGGCTCTAATAAATTGTTGACCAACTTCCAACCCCATTCTGTAGGGTATAGCTGATAATCAAGCCACACTTGTGGCACAAGTGTGGCTTGGTGGAATGGGGTTGGAAGTTGATCAAGAATATACTATATCCAGTTCAAACTTTACTCCCACCTGCGCCGGAAAAACTGCTGAACACAATGTTCCAACTGCAAAAAGGGATGCAGTGCTACATGTAGTTGCAAAAAAGTTCGACTGTTTTGTTCTCTAGCATGCACAAATTGCCAAGGCCGGTCGTGCTCTAATGTTCAACAACAAACGATGGAGGATTCGTTTGATTTCCAATAGTTTGCAATAGTTTCACATTAAATAGGATCACAACTGATACGTGGAGTAGGCCCAATGGGGAAACCACATACAAAACAACGCGCTAAGTACACTACCTTATAGGTGGCGTGGAAACGTGTACTTATTATGACGATAACAACTTTTATAACTTTTTGAATCGGTATATATCAGAAACAGTGGCTCGTAGGAAAAAACTATTGATAAATTTTTTTAGATAATTTTATAATATACAATTTTTGTCTGAGGTACTTTTATGATAAAACTTACCGTTTTGCTGGAAATCGCAAAAAACTGATTTTTTTGACGTTTGACCTTGAATAAAAATTTTTCTTACACGGGAATGATGGGGAACTTTCAGGTATTGTTTATAATTATTTTTTGAAGAATTTTACTCATTTTCAGCTTGTTGGGAATTTATGTACCTTCGAATGTCTAAATTGACCGGACTGCAGTGGCCGGCATACATCACGTAGTTAAGAAAAGCCATAAATAAAAAGGGGGATACCTAAGTCCAGTCGCGGTGGCTTCAGCGTCCCTCAGGTATGATTGGGGTGATAATTTCACGATCTGAACATTGGCTCAAGCACTGACGTGAAGTCAGGAGCTTTTATGCGTATAATCTATTGTCAACTCACCTCTATTGGACGCTCTTCTACGAATTTAGCATCGATATACACCGTTTTCTCAGCTTTTATAATATACTAGCTGACCCGGCACACTTCATACTGCCTTCTCAACGCCTACCCCACGCTAACGCCAACTCCAACCCCAACGCCAACTCCAATGCCAACTCCAACACCAACTCTAACCCCAACTACAACGCAAACTCCAACCCCAACGCCAACTTCAACGACAACTCAAACTCCAACTCCTTTTCCACCTCCATCTCTTTTTCCACCTCCATTTCCACCTCTAACTCCAATCCAACTACAACTCCAACTACAACGCCAACTCCATAACCAATGCCAACCACAATGCCTACTCCAACTTCAACTCCAACCCCAACGCAAACTTCAACGCCAACTCAAACTCCAACTCCATTTCCACCTCCATCTCCATTTCCACCTCCATCTCCACCTCCAACTCCAATCCAACTACAACTCCAACTACAACGCCAACTCCATAACCAACACCAACCACAATGCCTACTCCAACTTCAACTCCAACCCCAACGCCAACTTCAACGCCAACTCAAACTCCTACTCCATTTACACCTCCATCTCCATTTCCACCTCCATCTCCACCTCCAACTCCAATCCAACTACAACTCCAACTACAACGCCAACTCCATAACCAACACCAACCACAATGCCTACTCCAACTACAACTCCAACCCCAACGCCAACTCAAACTCCAACTCCATTTCCACCTCCATCTCCATTTCCACCTCCATCTCCACCTCCAACTCCAATCCAACTACAACTCCAACTACAACGCCAACTCCATAACCAACGCCAACCACAATGCCTACTCCAACTTCAACTCCAACCCCAACGCAAACTCCATCTCCAACTTTATTGAATAGCCATAAAGTTCAAATTGACTCTACATTTTAGTTAGAAAACGTTTGAATGGGAAAGAGAAAAGGGCTGTTTTTAGGGTTTTCCCGGCAATTATTCGAAATTTTTTCCCCGTAAAAACCATCCTTGGACTTCAACGAACATTTAAAAAAAAAGAATTAGCAAAATTGGTCCAGGCACTGTTGAGTTATGCGCTTACCAACACATTTTGCGATTCATTTTTTATATTATAGATGAATACATTTCATACTATTTTAATGACAGAATTCAGTATAACGGGATAATCGTCCCTGATCACTGAATTCTTAATTCACAAATCATGGGTATTCTATTGGAATTGAAATACGAAAAAACTTTCGCCTCAAGCAACCCCAGGATACGATATTCACGAAATTCCGCGAAAATTAGTGGGTCGGCATTCTACAAGTAATCACCGAATTTAAATTGGATCAGATTTTTATATTTTGAGTAACATAGGAAATAAACACAAAATTTCAGATGAGTATAAGTCCAAAAAATTTGGTCGATTATGCTGATTTATGAACTTGAATGTCGCATTCGGATGCGCACCGTACCCTGAAAATTGCAAGTTCTATTTCTTTCCATTCTCAAGTTATCGTGAGATACATCATATTTTCTCGTAATTTTTTTAAAATTTTCTAGCAGTACTACGGTCCTCAAAAAAATTCACACACGTCTTCATGTCAATATTCTACAACCAGTCACCAAGCTCAATTCAAGCAAATCTGTATTTTTGAGTTATCGATAAAATAATATTCCAGATGGGAATAACTCTGAAACCGTTGCACCGATTATGCCCAACAACGAACTTAACTCTTCCATTCAGATACGCAACTTACCCTGAACATTGCAAGTTCCTATTTCTTTTCGTTCGTGAGTTATGGTGGCAACGGTCACCCATCTAGCTACTGAACTCACCCAAGGCTGCTCGGATCTCCAACAATATAGATCCGCGATCATGTTGAAACTTAGGACTTGGCAGTAGGGTTACGTTTTGAAGGCTCTCGCGAAATTTCAGCGATGTCGGGCGAATAGTTTCTGATATATAGAATTGTTTTCAATATTTTTTTAATTTTCTTGTAATACGATCCTCACGAAATTTTGCAAGAATTTTCACGTCGGCATTGTACAACTAATAACTGCGTTTGCATTGGATCGGTTCCGTAGTTTTAGAGTTGTTGAGGAAATAAAAACCAAATTTCAGATGGGTATTACTCCAAAACCATTTGGCTCATTATGACTTTTTACAAACTTTTTGAGAAATTTAGAAATTAAATTCAAAACGTAGGTCTATGATTCATCCCTCGTTGGATTTACATACATAAGCCTAATAAGATTAAAGTATTCTATGAAATCATATAGAATTGAGAATAATTATTGAAATTTTGAAAAATCATATCTCCGAAAGTATTGGTTTGTTAGAGTTGAGAATGATATCAATGGATTGCTATGATGACACTGCATCTTAGAACATATTGAAATCAAAATTTGTAATGCGAAAAGAAAAATTTTTTGTTACTCCGAAACCACTTGGCTGATTTTGACCAATATCGAACATAACCGAGATATTTATCTCCCAAAACAACTCTGAAAATTTCAGATGTCTAGCTCATTCTGTTCAAGAGTTATCGTAGTTACGGACGGCCGAACAGAATCGATTTTGACCACGGATTATTGATTGATCAGTGAGCCGAACCAAAAAGTTTGAGATTATTTTCAGCTGAAAATTCGAAAATAACAGACATTTGGGCAAATTGATTAGACCTCTGTTCCGAGGAACAAGAGCGCTAAAAGCGGGAAAGCCCTATGGACAGGAGCTTTGGCGCTCTTGTTCAATTTTTGACAAATCATTTCTCCGAAAGTATTGATTTCTCAGGGTTTGGAATGATATCAATGGATTCTTATGATAAAACTGCACCATAAATATAATTGCAGAGTGTGCGTCAATTTTCAAATATTTTCGTAATTAAATTCAAAACGTAGGTCTTTGACTCAACTCATGTTGGATTTACATACATCAGCAAATTATGATTAGAGTATTCTATGAAATCATATAGAATTAAGAATAATTATTGAAATTTAAAAAAATATTATATCTCCGAAAGTATTAGTTTGTTACAGTTGAGAATGATATCAATGGATTCATTGGATTAAACTGCATCTTAAAAGAAATGAATTCAAAATTTGATATGTAAAAAGAAATTGTTTTTATTACTCCTAAACCACATGGTGGATTTTGCCCAATATCGAGCTTATCCGAGATATTTACCAACCAAACCTACTCTGAAAATTTTAACTGTCTAGGTCATTCCGTTCGAGAATTATCGTGTTAACGGCCGGACATAATCGATTTTGACCACGGATTCTTGATCAGTGCGAGTCGAACCAAATCGTAATTTGAGCAAATTGATACCCACTATGTTCCGAGGAACAAAAAAAAAAAAAATTCGATCGTGGTAATATGAGAAAACCGCGTATATATAGCCCAAAACTATAGCGAATTCGTGTATTTTGTATAGAAACTAACGTGTAAAATTTGCATCGTTTTAATCATGATTTCTCTTCATGCCCTTTCCAGGAAACAAGATAACAACATTTAAATGCGCTCTGATGAAAGGAGTATCATTTCCGTTGCTGTTCATAAAAGGTATCCTCTCGCAGTCCTGGCATTACCGTTGGTCTATACGCGACTTGAATGCATAAGGGAGGAAGAGGAATTTAATCAAAAGGGGATAGACGGATTTAAATTAATTGAATATCCGAATGGAATTGAGAGGCAACCAGAAATTTTGGGATATTATAAGGTTTTCTTGTTTCCACGACTACCAACTTTGAAACTTGGTAATTGGGAGATTGCAGATTATCAGCTAACGATTCTGTTATGAGTAACCGGAGACGGCTGGGTTCGTTATTTCTTTGATGTCGATGTGTGCGTTTCTGTTTGTTTTTAATTAAGTAGCAGATTTTCGCTCGGATGATTTCATCCGTTGCAGCTTGCAGCTCTTTTAATTTAATTCGGGGAAACGAAAATAGAAGAGAATATAGTGTGGTTCCATTTTTCATTATTGAAAGGTTTTTTTCTGGGATTTTCTCTCCCAAACTCTGAAAAATATCTATAAAATAAAAATTAATTATTTTGTATTTGCTTCTGCATAAGAAACACTAGATATTTGTCAGAAGCAATCAATTGAACAATGTTGCCTAACAAACAACAACGAAACAACATCAACGAAGAAACAACTATATCGTAACGTTTCGGAGTCTATCTCAGACTCCTTCGTCAGACTTTTAATGAAAATCTTTAGAATTATTTTGTTGATAGTTATTTTGTGAAATTCAAGAATTTTCACATTGACAGTATTTGATGTTGTTTCGTTGTTGTTTGTTAGGCAACATTGTTCAATTGATTGCTTCTGACAAATATCTTGTGTAGCTTACGCAGAAGCAAATCACAAAATAATAAATTTTTATTTTATAGATATTTTTCAGAGTTTGGGAGAGAAAACCCAGAAAAAAACCTTTCAATAATGAGTATACCTCCCACAGTACCCTTTAATGATTACTTCCATTTCTCAATTCATGACTTTATACCTTAACCAGCGACGTCGGTCTTTTGGACCGCTACCATTTTGTATTATGTTAAGCCTGATTTTCATAATTAGTGTGATAGTTGCGCACTCCTTTACCGTAAACTTAGATTATCTCAAACAGATTACAATACAATGGTGCCCATACATCCATATGGAGGTCAAAATCCCTCTAGAGTCAAATAACTGGTAGTCACTAGTCAGTGTGACCGTAGCTCCCGAATAACTAGTGAATACTCAGGGTAGGTGGCGCGTACAAATGCGACGGACAGTTTGTTACTAGGGATAATCGGCCCAACGGTTTCTGAGAATAACGCTTTAGGAAAGCTAACCACTAGATGTTGTAGATGGAAGGGCTAGCAGAGACCAAAGTTCTGGAGTAATCCACATAGTGTGTATGATTTCATCAAAGTTGAATAGCTACATACCGCGGATTCATCCTTATTAGGAATCATCAGTGGAGCACAATTCAACGCTGATGAAATCAATACTACGAAGGAACCGGTTTGAAGAAAACCAGCAATCACTTGTGAGTAGAATTTAGACACAAGCGACACCTGGAATTCAACCAACCAAGCTCCTCACTGTGGCTACCCAAAACAATAGATCTCTACGTATATTCTTTACCCCTATGTGGTAATCAGCAAGTACTCGGATTGGAAATTTTGTTCTCGACCAATACATATCCGATCAAATTGAAACTTGGTGACTATTTGTAGAATACTTAATTTTGATGAGTCGAGAGCATTCGACTGCTTGAATTTCGATTATGTTCTGGCCAAGTTGTATATCCTCGGATTTAGGGGTGTCTTTTTCGATTGGGAAAGGATGTTCTGGATAATAGAGAATTCTATGTTCGTGTTGGTCAACAGGAATCTTCCAAATATTCGGTTGAATTGGGAGTCCTACATGGTTCTGTTTTGGGACCTCTTATATTCTTTTTGTTCGTCAATGATCTTCCTCTTTATGTTACTACTTGTTCATCGTTTTTGACTTATATCAAGGTAGTTCTGTTTGCTGACGATACTTCTTTTATAATTCGGGCGTCCAGTCTTGTTAAACTCACCGCTAAGTGTGAACTACTTGTGGTGCGCTGTTTCGCTGATTGGTGTTTTCGGAATTCCATAATTCTAAACAGAAATAAGACTGATCTCCTATACCTTCGGTCACGAGACTTGGGCTACCAGTTGAACTCGAAACTTTCGGCAGGTGAGTTGAAGAGTTCCGATTGCGTTAAGTTCCTCGGACTGTGGGTTGACGGAGCTCTGAGTTGGAGAAATCATGTTGATTCAGTTTGTTCGAAATTGGGTAGTGCATATTTCGCGATTAGGAGTCTGAAGCAGATTCTACCAAAAGAGTATATATTCTGTGTTTATTACTCAGTTGCCTACACTCATCTGACTCATAACATAGTGATGTGGGGAGGGTCATCTACAAGTTATCGTGTTTTTATCGCACAAAAAAGATCATTCGACTCATTTTCAACCTTTCACCTATAAAGTCCTGTAGACCTTACTTTATAGCAAACAGATTTTTGAGTTTTCCATGTGGTTTTGTACTCGATTGTTTATTATATATTAAAAGAAACGCAGGAGCACTAAGTAAATGCTTGGATTTTCATTATCACGATACAAGGCATAAATATATTCTCTGTATTCCAAAACATAGAACAACCAAATGTAAGCTCTCGCCCACGTACTGTGGTATCAAATTGATCAACCGTCTCCCAAAGAGGCTAAAAGTTTTGGAGTACAGATAATTCAAGAAAGAGATAAGGAATTGTTACTATTTAATTGTTTTTATGGTGTGGGTGAATATTTGAATTCGCCTATTGTTAATATTTCCTTTTCTGACGTATTCTATACAGATGTATTCTGTCTATAAGAATGAATAAAATATTATTATTATTATTACCAACATAAAAACGTGTTTGAATCATACCACCAGAAAATTTTTAAAAAAATTTCACTATAACTTTAGAACGGAAAGAAATAGCGCCTCGTAATTTTTAGAGTAGGTTTCGCATCCGAATGCTACATTTGAGTTTGTTAATAGATATAATCGGCTTAACGGTTGTGGAGTTATTCCTATCTGAAATGTTGTTGTTATATCCTCAATAACTCAAAAAATAAGAAACCGATACAATTCAAACATGGTAATTAGTTGTAGAATGCTGACGCGCAGATTTCTGCAAAATTTCGTAGATTGTAAAATTTGTAGTAGAATTAAAATGGTATATTCCGTAGAACGAAGGGTGGAAATGATAACATTTTTTTTTAGGATAAAAGACCCTGCGCAAACAACAGTGGCTCTATTCAACGAACGACATCCTGGAAAATATTTAAAAAAGAGAGTGAATGAAGGAGACGAAGTGAGGGATGTGGCTGTCTTATTTCTTGTAGCAATGGATCTGACCTTGATTACCAGGAAATTATCCGATGTATCTGGTGTTTCACGCTGAAGAATCATGAGAATCCTGAAACAACATAAATTCCATCCTTATAAGATACGATTGGTTCAGGAACTGAATGAGAATGATCCCGATCGCCGACTCTAGTTCTGTGAAGTGGTCAATGAAATGATAAACGGTAATCAAAACTACTTGTTCGATATCTGTTTTTTGGACGAGTGTTCATTTTACCCTAACGGTATTGTAAACCGGCATAGCTGTAAATATTGGTTAGATAAAAATTCAAAATTATTTCGTGAGGTACACACTCAGCGTCCCCAAAAATTAAATGTTTGGGCGGGTATTAATTTATTCTCCGAAAAGTTACAAAATAATTGTTTCTTCGTTGATGTTCTTTCATTGCTGTTTGTTAGGCATCATTGTTCTATTTATTCATTCTGACAAATATCGTTCTAACGCAGGAGCAATTTCATAATAATATTTCTTTTAATTTTTAGATATGGGAGAGAAAATCCAGAAAGGAACCATTTAGTGATGAATTTACCTCCCTCAAAGTATCCTTCAAGGGCTTAGCTGTAGGCAGCTTTTTAAAAAAAACTTTTTTTGTTTTTTTTTTTGCATTTTTTCAAAGCATAATATTTCGGAAATGTTGACTGAAAATTTGAAATATATATATATATATATATATATATATATATATATATATATATATATATATATATATATATGTATATATATATATATATATATATATATATATATATATAGATTTGTTCGACCGCACATACAGACCCAAATCGACATACTTTACCGATTATACAGTCCAAAAGTGACGTTTTCAGACCCGACTCCGGGTCTGGTAACGTTTACCTATAGAATTGTACTCAGGGACGTTAGGGGATGCCAGGGGTAAATTTTCAGATGGGTCTGAAAAAGCGGTGATACATCATATTATATACAGAAAAGCTTCAGAGTTTGGCCAGTGCGAGGGCGCTTCTGCTCACATTAGCTCGCTGTATATAATTCGTATAGTTGATCAACGTCTTGAGTCCTTACATCCGGCAACGCTGTAGAGCGAGAGTTTGAAAATAATATATTTCCTCCTCTCGATATACAAACCCAAAACCAACACATACGAAAACTTATACGAGCCCGGTATAGATAGTCATCGTCATGAGAATTGTTAATTGTGGATTGTTCAAATAAAACTTCAAAATCAGATACTTCTTCCTTTTGATATACAAACCTAAAAACCACACACATGAACGCTTATACAAGCCTGGTATATGGAATCGTCGTCATGGGAGCTGTTTATTTCGAATTCTCAATCATAATTCTAAAGGAGTGTTGAGGACAAATATAATTTCTTCATGGATCATTTTGCAAAAAATTAACATAATAAACAGTAACGAAACCATTCTGTAATATTTCAGAGACTAAATCGGACTCCTTCATCAGATACAAAGCGAAAACTTGACCAATTATTTTTTGATGACACTTATTCTGAAATTTGTTACACTGCAAATTACAGTATTAGCTGAAAGACACGCGGAGAAATATTCATTGATTTTAACCATCAACAAATATTTCGTGGATACGGGCTGGTCCCCTCATCGCTCAGTGTTCCCCTAATAGGAAAGCGTCATACAGGGGCAAATACGAACCAGTTTCATGGCTATTACCAATCGTCAGCATAACATTGCCACACTGAATGACAGCTGAAGGAGTCCTAGGAAACATAATCCCAGTTGTTGCGAACAGGTAGGAAGAAAATCTCATCAGCTGCATCTAGAGAAATCCTTAGGAACTCTGACCCTCTGTGATGCGGAAACCATAAGCGATATTCAGTGATGTTCATGCTTTTGCCATAAGAGGGTCAAGGACTGCAAGGCTGTCTACCTGATTTGGCAATTAAGAGCTGTCAAAGCTTTGTGCAACCCATCGTAAGAGTTGGGAATGATATCAATGGATTCTTGTGATAAGACTACATCATAAAATAATTAAATACAAAATGTTTTTGACACATCTCATAATTAGAGCATTCTATGAAATTGTAAGACCATTTTCTGCCAATTCGAAAAATACCGACATTTGGGCCAATTGATAAGCACTTTGTTCCGAACAACAAAAGCAACACAAATAGCAGAATATGTATGTACAATCTATAGAGATCGACATAATGGATTAGACTAAAACAAAGATTCTGATGACGGAATACCACTCACATGAAAAGGAAACATACGGAGACGACTGGTATTTTGTTGAACATACAAAACAATTTCCCAAATTACACAATTGAAATTGGCCATATTTGGTAGTTGAATTTGTTGGAGAAATAGTTAGAACTTCGAAATTTCTATCTGAAGTGACACTGTGATACTATGTTTTTGGCGCTTTTGTTATCAATTTGCCAAAATGTCTGTAATTTTCGAATTATTAAATTATTGGCTGAAAATGGTCTCAGACGTTTTGGTTCGACTCACTGATCAAGAATCCGTGATCAAAATCGCCGTACGGCCATCTGCTAACAAGATAACTCTCAAACAGAATGAGCAAGATAGTTCCAATCTTCACAGTAGGTGAATATAAAAATATTTTTCTTATATCACAAATTTAAAATTGTTTTTTTTTTATATGCAGTTTTCTCATAATAATCCACTGATATTATTTAAAACTCTAACAACTACTTTTGGAGATATGATTTTTCAAAATTTCAATAATAAATCTTACTTCTATGTTTTCACAGAATGCTATAATTACTCGATCGTAGAATTCTCAGGGTTATAATATGATATTATTTTTTTAAGTGATATTTTAATGCCCATGGATAATCCATATGATGATGGAAATATATACTTTGGTAAGTTAATCGAATTGGGTTCAGAAAATCTCCATTAAAAATAAAACCGGACTATTGGCCAGGTTTCAATTGATATAATATAATTTTCAGAGTGGATTTAAGGAATGAACATCTCGGATAAGTTCGTGGTTTCGGACTAATTTTTGGCAGTCTTTTTTTATTAAATGACACTTTTTTGAAATTCATTTCTTTCATGTTGCAGTTGTATCATAAGAATCCATTGAAATAATTCCCAGCTCTAAGAAACCAATACCCACTTTCGGAGATATGATTTGTCAAAGTTTGAACAAGTGCGCAAAATCTCCTGCCCACAGGGCTTTTCTACTTTTTTTATCTTGCAGTTCTATCTTAAGAATGCATTGATATCCAACTCTGAGAATCCAATATTTGGAGATATGATTTGTCAAAGTTTGAATAATAACTCGCTAGTAGTTTGACGAAAGCGCCAAAGTCCCTGTCTACAGAGCTGTCCCACATTTATAATTAAATATCAATTCAATAAAAGATTTGATCCGAATCATTCATGACAAATTTGAAAAAAATCTTCTTCAAAGCTTATTATATCTCGCTGTAGTCTCATCTTATTTAGTCTAAGAAAACTTAATCATTCTGTGACGAAAGCATGCCCACATTTGTTCTCAATTTTTTGGCAACCATCACTTTCTAAAGTCAATTTAATTCTTAGGAATTTTGTAATTTTTATTCCATTTTCTCTGCATCTGCACATGCGAGTGCGACTGTAATTTCAGAGAAGGACGATTGCAAAAAGCCCATACCATCATTTCAAGAAAAAATTAAAGGATACTTTGGGAGGTGAATTCATCACTGAATGGTTCCTTTCTGGGTTTTCTCTCTTAAACTCTGGAAAATATCTATGAAATAAAAAATTTCATTATTTTGAAATTGCTTCTGCGTTAGAAACATTTGTAGATATTTGTAATTCGATTGCAATTACAGAGTCTGATGACATAAAAAGATAACTTAAAGGAGCCGCTCTGTATTTTGTTGATCAAAGAAAACAATTTTACAAATTGCTCAAGATGAATATACCATATTTGGTTGAATAGGTTGAATAATGAATTCGAACTTGGAAATTTCTATGTAAAGTGGAACTGTGTTACAATATTTTTTCAAAGACTATCGGCTGTCGGCTTAACAAATTTCAGTATTAGTGTCATCACATATAATTCTTAAGATCTTCGCTTGGTGTCTGATGAAGGAATCTGCTTTAGTATCCGAAACGTTACAGAAAAGTTGTTTCATATGTTATTAGTTATGCTACTGTTCATTAGGCAATATTGTTCTATATATGGCTTCTGGCAAATATCTAGTCTTTCTTACGTCGAAGTAAATTAAAAAAAACATTTTTTATTTTATGGATATTTTTCAGAATCCAAAAAACATTTAGTCCACTTCTAAATTTGGGGAAATATTCAACTATTTTACGCAAACGGTGTACAGAAATGTATAGGTAGATAATGTTGACTGAATAAAAGGCAAATCTTGTTCAGCGTTGAAAGAATCAATCAACATACGCCGTTTTTTGGATAAAATAATATTGCTTCTAAAATGTTAACAAAAGAAATTAATCTGGAATAATAGACTTTCTGTTGAAGGCATATCATCTTTTTCATCGTCCCTTATATTCCTTGGTTTCGTAGAGCCTTCATATGTAGCATTCATTCGGATCCATTTAATTTTTAATGCATCTACTCTCATTTGTCTCCCATATTGATACTTTTCTCGTCACTTCAAATTTACTCTTTTCCTCTTTTCTTCTCTTCTACTTGTTCCAATTCTAACTAATATTGCGTAACTTCATTCTGGGCAAGACTCTTTCCCCTCATCAAGCACCAATAGTACCTTCGCAGTTACAGGGTGTTCCTTAAAGACATGCTAATATTTAAGGTGGTGATTTTTTGACTTATTTTAAGAAAAAAATTCCCATGAACGTATGTCCTGAAAATCTTAACTTTTGAGATACGTGGGGATAAAATGTTGAAAAAAAATCAGTTTTTAAATAATAACTGAGATAATATTGCAGACATCTAATGTAATATCTTTATTTTTTTGTTCTGCCGTTAGAATCAAATATTTTTAATTTAACAGCTGTACACAGTTATAATTTTGAATAACTCACAGTCTCGTTCGGGTTTATTACTTTGTAATGTTGTCTAATAAACTCTCTATTATTATTATTATTATTATATCTTCATAAGATTTGGTACATGTATTCTATGCATCAAGGTGCATTTTGTGATGTACAAAAATTTTCATTTTCTCTACCAGTGATGTCCATACGAGTTTTGCATTGAATATTTTTGGAGAAAAAAATACTACGCCACTGCTTTCTTTTCAAATAAAAATTACTTTTAAGATCCTCATTCATTTTTGAGCAAATTTGATTCCATGGGTTTTCTTTGACCGACACACGGTTTCCACCTAAAAAAAATAAAAATCGTTTTACTTCAGGATCAATTCCTCAAAAATCTGAGGCGGTGTGAAATATTTGTGCATCGACTGAAAGCAAATAGAGAGATCAGATTTGTTCCAAAATGAATGAGAATCCAAAATATAAGTTTTCTTGTCATATGCTCTGTTCTTGATTAAAATAATTAAATTAAAATTACTTCATATCGCAGCACACAATTTTATCACCCTGTATCTCAAAAGTTAAGACTTTTAGGACATACGTTCATAGGAAGTTTTTTCTTAAAATGAGTTGAAGAATTGCCCCCTTAAATATTAGCATGTCGTTAAGGAAGACCCTGTATATGCTCTGACATTCTGAAAAAAAATAAGTGAAATATATGAATTCTCGCTAATCACTTGGTGAAACATTTTGACAAGTTATTAAGGTAAAGAAAAAACTTGGCTTAAGTTTCTCAATATGATACTATATTCATGACATTGTTCAGTCTTGAACATGGGATAAGCCGGAAACATATATTTATGTCAACAATATGGTATTATATTGTAAAACTTAACGGTTTTTTTCTGGGTTTTCTCTCCCAAACTCTGAAAAATATCTATAAAATAAAAATTAATTATTTTGTGTAATTAATTTTTATTTTATAGATATTTTTCAGAGTTTGGGAGAGAAAACAAAGAAAAAAACCGTTGAATAATGAGTATACCTCCCACAGTATCCTTTAATGATTATTTGTAAAACTTAAGCCAAATGTTTTCAATTGGAAAAAATTGTAATTTTACATCAAATGAAATACTGTGCCTATAGAACTCCTAATGGCTCTTATTTACGTACCTGTTGCACCTTTCATCATCAGCTTCCTTCTTGCAGACTTTAAAATCATTTCATAACACAACTAAAACAATGTAAACGATTCCAGCTTCGTTTTCGCGCCCTTTCGTATATCGAAATTGGCGCAATTAGTCCCGAAGAGATGGCAACAGCGCTGGGTTCGAAGACGTTGGCTGAAGATACTTGTGGAGTGTATGTGGGATCAGAAAGTCGGCGAAATGATTCGGGATTCGAGAAGTTTGACGAATATACAACTTTTTCGACAGAAAAAAATTCCTTCCCCTCTCAAGATGCCTAAGGAGTTATATTTTCAATCTACCCGTTTTTTGTCTATATACTCCTGAAAACATTTTGGATCATATGGGTCTCAGGTAGCCTTCAGAGTGTACCGGGACTGGATACGTCTATTAAATAAATATATATATATATATATATATATATATATATATATATATATATATATATATATTCTTTTGAACTTGATTATTACAATTTGTTTTTTATGCAACAATGAAGCATGTGTATGAAAAAAGTGTTAGCGGAGGTAAGTGTAACGAGGTACCATATAATTTGATATATGATACTAGAGCTTAGGGAATAAACCTCAGCAAAAAACCCTATCTCCCCGTTAGTGTTGTAATTTATGAAAATTGAAATTGTTAACAAAATATGCTGAAATATTAAATATTGAAGGGCATCTTTTTCTTCATTATCGCTTCTTCCTTTAACAAGCAGAGAAGTATCTCAAAGTTTGTCCAAGGTACCCGAAACCCAATCTGGAAAAGGAAAAGACAAAGGGAGAAAACGAATAAATTAAAAATGGAATATTCTATATTTCATTAAATACATTTGAAACGCGCTACCCATTCTAAGAAAGATTCAGAAACATTATGAATAGCCCTAAAACCATCTTTGAATCTATATATTTGAAGTAAATCCGACAAATACTTTTAGAGTTATTCAATAATTAGCTAACGGCTCACGGGAGCTCTGGGCGAGAGCAAGTAGCTAACAGTAGGTAGCTAGCAGCTAGCGTGCTAACGACAACACTCCAGAAGGTAGAATGCTACGTAGACAACATCAAATAGATGTTTTGGGAGCTGCCACAACGGCTGCAGAACTATAATATGGACCAGGAATAGATGACTCTGTAAGTAATTAAAGAATACGTAAATTGAGTGTAATACTTCAAATGCGTTCTTCTCCAAACTATGTTCTTTGAACTGGCGACCACTGTAATTAGAAAACTGCTCAGTAGATTTTAATGAAACTCATACAGCCTTTTGATAACATGAAAAACTAGTGCCTGATCGAAGGATTTTCTTTTTTTTTATTTCGATTTTTATTAACTGTTGGTTTTTTCCCGAAAATATGAAAAAATTTTCGTGAGTCTGCTATTTTGTTAATTTAAAAGGAAAAAAAAGCTTTGATCAGGCACTAGATTATCTATTAATAAAACTATTTTTTTGTCCGATTGATTTTTGATTAATCTCCAATGATAAGTGATGGTAGCCGCAAGGAGCTTTGGTTGGACTGGATCAACACTCATTGAACAGGATAACCTAGCACTGGCTCTTTTTGTGGATCTTACTAAGGCCTATGACTTTATCGAGACCACACATATTGGATAAACTCAAAAAGATGGGAATAAGAGGAAACGCCTTGTTATGGTTTGAATCCTACCTGACAGAGAAGAAGCAGAGAGTCTTAATCAAGAAAGATGGTGTAAGAGCCAAATCATCATTAGAGCAATCTGAACATGGAGTGCCACAAGAAAGTGTATTGGGCCTAATTTTGTTTATTTTATTTATAAATGATCTATATAATATTCTTGAACAATATTTGACATCAATAATAGGTTTTGTAGACGATACAAATGTAACGGCCATTACTTCTAAAATTATAATTTATTTTTTTCTGAAATTTCAGTCAAATCAAGTTGAAACCTTATTTAATTATGGTATTTTTTACTTTTATAAAATGAAATTTACTGGCAAAAAAATTATTTAAAATTGTTATTTTCGCGCGTATGTTCTGGGGAACATCTCGTTATCATCTTGCCCAAATGTGTGTAATTTTCAAATTTATCACCTGGTCTCAAACGATTGGATTCGACTCCCTAATCAAGAATTAGAGGTCAATTCTGTCCGGCCGGCCATCCGTTGCCTCGATAACTTGAGAACGGAAAGAGATAGGGACTTGAAATTTTCATGTTAGATGGCGCATCTCAATACGACGGACGAGTTTGTTAATAGGCATAATCGGCCCAATGGTTTCCGAGTAACAATTTTGTCTACAACCAATACTAATCCGATCGAATTAAAACATGGAGAGTAGTTGTAGAATATAAACGTAAGGACGTTTGTGAAATTTTGTGAGAATCGTATGCTTAGAAAAATTTAAAAAAATTATTAAAAAATATTATTCACGTCACGATAACCTAAGAACGAAAAGAGATAGCGACTTGAAATTTTCAGGTTAGGTTGAGAATCCGAATGCGCCATTTGAGTTTGTTTATTCATCAAATATGTAATGAATTATATGAAAATTCATAAGAGTACATAATCTTATTTGCGTTTTTGCACATTCAATATTATTCACAAAATCAAATATTGCAAAAACTTAATTTTTTGCGATAGTTCTGATTTTCCCCAGATATCGCTTTATTTGGAATAACATCCCCAGATCCGAGGAAAAATCCCCAGACCTAGCATCCCCGTCTGAGCCCGGATTATTTCATTCTTCTAAGAATAATTATTTATTCGAAATTCCCAGTGACGAAAGATGTCCACTGCGTGAATTAATCCAGTCGAGAAACTCCACTCCGTCCGCTTTAATATAATATTTCGATGATTAATTAGATCCCGAGTTAAAACAAACGAAGAGACTAATAATTATTCCATTAATTATAACTGAAGTTTATCAGAATGTTGATTAACTTTCAGTTATCCTTTCGCCTTATACCAGAAGTGACGACTCATTATGGATAAATATTTTATGAGAAATAATTCGTTAATGGTAAGGAACCTCCTACCCTTAACATATTTTCCTGAATTGTGAATAATTCTGATTTTTCAGGAGTATATATCACTTTGCAACCGAATTTACCATGGTAAATTCGAATTAAGAGTGTCCAATACAGGAGAATGGACAACATAATTTACCATGGTAAATTCGATTAAGGGTGTCCAATACAGAAGAATGGAAATAGAACATACGCGCAAAAGCTTCTGACTTCACGTCAGTGCTTGAACCAATTTTTTTTTTCGTGATTTTCTTGAAATTTTCTAGGGATGCGGTTCTTAAAATTTTTTTTTTCGTATTTTTTTTCAAATTTTCTAGAGGTATGGTCCTTACAAAATTTTGAACACGTCTTTATGATGATTTTCTACTACTAGCTACCAAGCTTCAATTCGATCGAATATTTATTGTTTGAGTTATCAAGGAAATAATACTCCAGGTGGGTATAACTCGGAAACCGTTTGACCGATTATGCCCAAAAACGAACTCAACTCTCCCTTTCGGATACGCAACCTACCCTGGAAATTGCAAGTCCCTATCTCCTTTCGTTCGAATGTTATCGAGGCAACGGTCACCCATCTACTGAACTCACACAAGAATGCTCGAATCTCCAACAATATTCAACAGATCGTGTTAAAACTTGAAACTTGGCAGTAGAGTTAGGTTATTAAGGCTCTTGCAAAATTTCAGCAATATCAAACGAATAGTTACTGATATATAGATTTTTTTTTTCAATTTTCAATGATTTTTTTAAAATTTTTTACAACTACTAGCCTCACGATATTTTGCAAGAATTTTTGCGGTGGCATTCTACAACTAATTACTATGTTTGAATTCAATCGGTTTAGTATTTTTCGAGTTAATGAGGAACAAAAAACAACCAAATTTCAGATGGCTATAACTCTGAAACCATTGGGCCGATTATGCTCATAAACAAACTGAATTTTCGCGTTCTCGTGCACATCCTAACCTAAAAACTTCAAGCCGCTATCTCATTCCGTTCTCAAGTTATCGTGACAACAAAAGTATTTTTTAATAATTTTTTTAAAATTTTCTAGCCATACGATTCGCACAAAATTTCTCAAACGTGCTTAGGTTCATATTCTACAACTACTCACCAAGTTTCAATTTGATCGGATTCATATTGGTTGAAAACAAAATTATTACTCGGAAACCACTGGGCCGATTATGCCCATTAACGAACTTGTTCGTCGTGTTGGGATACGCCACCTACCCTGAAAATTTCAAGTCGCTAGCTCTTTTCGTTCTCAAGTTATCGTAGCAACGCCCGGACGGCCGGCCGGACAGAATAAAATTTGACCTCGAATTCTTCATTGGGGAGTCGAACTAAATCGTTTGAGACCATTTTCGTCAAAAAATTCGAAAGTTACAGACATTTGGGCAAAACTATAACGCGATGTTCCCCAGAACATACGCGCAAAAACGGTTCACGCTCAAGATGTTTAAAATAAGAATAATAATCATAATACTGACTAAACGTATTTGACTGTTTATCCGTCTTTTTTTCGATATTTTGAAGACTATTCGAATGAATAATATGGTTCTAACAGAAATGTATTCAGCGTTGAATACTTGATAATACCAGGAATGCAAAACAACAACGAAACAACATCAACGAAGAAACAACTATATCGTAACGTTTCGGACTCTATATCAGACTCCTTCCTCAGACACTTAACGAAAATCTTTAGAATTATTTTGTTGATAGTTATTGTGAAATTCGAGAATTGTCACGTTGACAATATTTGAAAAACATAGCTAACATTGTTTCACTTTGCATAGAAATTTCCAAGTTCCAATTCTTTTTTCAATAAATTCAGCCAAATATGGTATTTTATTGAGCAGAGAATGCAATCTGCAAATTGCTCAATTGGTATTGACCATATTTGGCTAAATTTATTGAAAAAGGAGTTGGAACTTGGAAATTTCTATACAAGTAAAACTATGTTAGCTATGTTTTTCAAATACTGTCAATGTGACAATTGTCGAATTTCACAATAACTATCAACAAAATAATTCTAAAGATTTTCGTTCAGCGTCTGACGAAGGAGTCTGATATAGAGTCCGAAACGTTACGATATAGTTGTTTCTTCGTTGATGTTGTTTCGTTGTTGTTTGTTAGGCAACATTGTTCAATTGATTGCTTCTGATAAATATGTTGTGTTTCTTACGCAGAAGCAAATCACAAAATAATTAATTTAAAGTATTTACTCTCAGAAATCCCTTCAATATTTGAATTCAAAAAGTAAAATCTCGTTGGGAGGGATTTTTCAAAACCAGGTTTGACCAATTCAAGGATGATTATTCCGAACTTCAGATATTCGAAGACCTCTACAGGACCCTAATGTAGGGCTATCATCTCCCATAGATATATCCCTCACTTTCTATTGTATAAAAGATTGAAAAAATGAGCTGAAAAAATTAACATTGAATATCGAACGGATTGTTTATGAGATACGGATTTTTTGCGCGTATGTTCTGGGGAACATCGCGATATAGTTTTGCCCAAATGTCTGTAACTTTCGAATTTTTTGACGAAAATGGTCTCAAACGATTAAGTTCGACTGCACAATGAAGAATTCGAGGTCAAATTTGATTCTGTCCGTCCGGGCCGTCCGTTGGCACGATAACTTGAGAAGGAAAAGAGCTAGCGACTTGAAATTTTCAGGGTAGGCGGCGCATCCCAATACGATGGACCAGTTCGTTAATGGGCATAATCGGCCCAGTGGTTTCCGAGTAATAATTTTGTTTTCAACCAATATAAATCCGATCGAATTGAAACTTGATGGGTAGTTGTAGAATATAAACCTAAGCACGTTTGTGAAATTTTGCGCGAATCGTGTGGCTAGAAAATTTAAAAAAAATTATTAAAAAATATTTTTGTTGTCACGTTAACTTGAGAATGGAATGAGATAGCGGCTTGAAGTTTTCAGGTTAGGATGTGCACCAGAACGCGACATTTCAGTTTGTTTATGAGCATAATCGGCCAAATGGTTTTAGAGTTATAGCCATCTGAAATTTTCTGAAATATGGTGGTTTTTTTGTTCCTCATTAACTCGAAAAATACTGAACCGATTGAATTCAAACATGGTTATTAGTTGTAGAATGCCAACGCAAATATGTTCGCAAAATTTGGTGAGGATAGCATTTTTAGAAAATTTTTAATAAATCATTGAAAATAAAAAAAAATTCTATATATCAGTAACTATTCGTTTGAAATTGCTGAAATTTTGCAAGAGCCTTCATAACCTAACTCTACTGCCAAGTTTCAAGTTTTAATACGATCGGTTAAATATTGTTGGAGATTCGAGCATTCTTGTGTGAGTTCAGTAGATGGGTGACCGTTGCCTCGACAACTTTCGAACGAAAGGAGATAGGGACTTGCAATTCTCAGGGTATTTATTATTGATAAGGCGTTACGTTGCACCGCGACCTTGAGATCTATTGTGCCCCCCATCAGAGCTGTTCTCACTATTACGCCATCTACAGCTCGCCCTCCAGTTCCAGAGTATAAATGAACCTCAATATCTGGGAAGGCTTCAAGGATATTACGTCTTCACTCCTACAAGTTTCCTGTCCAAAGCATTCCTTTCGCTGACTTGCAATGGCGAGGCATTCTGTAACAAGGTGAAGAGGAGTTTCTTCCTCCTCCCCACAGAATCTGCACTCGTCAGTATCTGATAAACCTATTCTCATCAAATGCTTCCTGAGGCGACAGTGTCCTGTAAGGAAGCCAGTGACCAGGTGTAACTTATTCTTACAGAGATCCAGATACCTTTTGGATCTCACTTCTTTAAAGATCCTAAGGAACTTTTTGGAATGAACCAAACCTGGAAGATTCCGCCAGAGTGTCTCTCTTTTGGTTTCCTCCTTCTCCAGAAACTCTTTCTTGTAGGTGCATTTTCCATACCGCAGAAAGGTTCTGGGCCGATAAAAGGAGTTCGTGCTGCCTTTCTGGCAAGTGTATCGGCCTCTTCGTTTCCCTTGACTCCCGAGTGACCGGGGACCCAGACTTAAAAGACCTTATTATTCTTGCCAATTTCATTTAGTTTTCTTTGGCGCTCCCATATCAACTTTGAATCGATGGCATGGGAGCTCAGTGCTTTGATAGCAGATTGACTATCCGAATGGATTGCTATGTCGCATTTCTGATATTTTCTTTCTAGGTTAATATCTGCACATCTTTCGATTGCGAGTAATTCTGCCTGGAAGATACTCAAACGGGAGCCTACCGACAGTGCGCACTTGGTGCCTGTCCCATATACCCCAGCGCCAGCTCCCGTCGTGGTTTTTGAGCCATCTGTGTACCATTTTATGGTATTTTCTTTGAAAGTCTGGGTGGTGAACTCCCTTTCCCATTCTTCCTTTCTACTTATCATCGTGGTGAAGTTCTTCTCAATGCTTACTTTTTTGACCATTGCATCACTAGGAAGGTTCACTGATGGGATGTAATTAGTCAAAGAGGTCCAGGCTCTCTGACATTTAATCCTCTCAGTTCCTGTACCTTCCTTAGATATTCTGAGGGTGGCCTCATGGGCTAACCTCTCAATCACTAGATGCAGAGGTGAGGGATCTGTGATGATCTCAAGTGCCCTGGTTGGACACGTTCTCATAGCTCCCGTGATGCACACACAAGCTAGCCTTTGCACTTTGTCAAGCGCTTTCCTAGTAGTTGTCTGATCTGCTTTGGCATGCCAGACTACTGCCCCATAGGTAATTATTGGTCTCACAATCATGACGTACATCCATCGCAGTATTTTAGGGCTACAGCCCCAAGTCTTACCGGATAGATTTCTGCACGCCATCAGAGCTCTTATTGCTTTACTTGCAGTGATATCCACATGCTTGTTCCACAGAAGCTTTCTATCCAGAGTTATTCCCAGATATTTAACTTCAGTCTTCCAGTCAATCACTTCTCCATTTAATGAGAGGGATTTTATGGCTGGAAGGTTTATTTTCCGGGTGAATGGAATTACTGTGGTCTTGGTTGGGTTAATACTCAGCCCCACCGACTGGCACCACTGCTCAATAATTCTGAGGCCCTCCTGTAGTAAGTCACATAAGATGCCCTCGAATTTGCCTCTCACTATTAGAACTATGTCGTCAGCATAGCCTACGCATTCGAAGCCAAGCTCCGTTAGCCTGTGTAGTAGTTCATCTACTACCAGGCTCCATAGGAGGGGAGATAATACCCCCCCTTGAGGTGTCCCGCGAGTGGCTTTGACAGAGATGGGTTGATTTCCCCCCAATGTCTCAGCTGTCCTCGTTGTCAGCACGTCATACATCCATTTTACTATGGTATTGTTGACACCCCGCCTTTTAAGTGCTTCTCTGACAGACACGTGTGTTGTGTTGTCAAAGGCCCCAGATATGTCCAGGAATGCACACATTGCGATTTCTTTACTATTCAGAGTTCTCTGGATGACTTCAGTCAGTTGATACAAGGCAGTCTCTGTTGATCGACCCGCCCTGTAGGCATGCTGACATTGGTGAAGTGGTTTATTCTCCAGACTCTCCGTTCTTATGTAGTTATCCACTACTTTCTCCATCATTTTAAGTAAAAATGATGTTAAGCAAATGGGCCTAAATGATCGAGGGTCAGTCCCGTCTTTTTTCCCTATTTTTGGAATGAAGGTTACTCTAGCCCTTCTCCATTTTCTAGGTGTGTGGCCCAATGCTAAGCTGCTTCTAGTAATTTTCAGCAGATGGGGTAGAATTTCTTCCATCCCTTTCTGCAGGAGTACCGGAAAAATTCCATCCACTCCTGGGGATTTGTACGGCTGAAAGGTACTTATTGCCCATTCAAGACGTTGCTTTGTAAATAGTTCCTTAGCAATATCCCAATCATCCTTGCGGGCGTTCTTGGTATGCTCCATTGCTGTTTCAGTACTACTTACGGGTTCGCTACCTGGAAAGTGTGGTTTGAGAAGAAGAGTCGATCGCTCCTCTTCTCCTTCAGTGTATGACCCATCTGGCTTCTTGAGCGACATTGTTGGGTTAGTTCCCCCTCTTGCCATGACTTTCTGCAGTCTGGCTGCTGTGTGAGTGGAAGTGATATTTTCACAAAATGCTTGAAAATTAAGCCTCTTGGCCCTCCTTATCTCTTTGTTGTACTCAGTGAGTTTCTCAGTGTACCCCTGCCAATTATCGTCTCGTTTAGCCCTATTAAAGAGCCGACGCACCTCCTTTCTGAGGATTGACAGGTTCTCATTCCACCAAGGAGCTTCCTTACTTAGTCGAGCTTTGGTGAATGCGCAGCTGGAGTGAAAAGCCCCGATTATTGCCTCACTGACCTGCTCGACTGTTTTTTCCAGGTCATAAAGGTGCTTTGCCCCAGTTGTCCCGATTTGTTCTAGGTTTTCCTTCAGACGGGTCCTGTAAAGAAACCAGTCCGTCTTCCTGGGATTTCGGATTGAGGTCACCGAGGTGCTATCTCCCTCTACCCTGAACTCGATGATCCTATGATCAGAGAGTGATGGTTCGTTCATCACTCTCCAGGAAGTGATGTTTTTCTTGGCAGCAACATTAGCGATTGTTACGTCCAGGACCTCTTCTCTTGCTCTCGTGACAAAAGTGGGTGTTGTCCCTACATTTAGAGTCTCGAGGTTGTTAGCTAAAAGATATTCAAGTAGACACTCACCTCTAGCGTTATTGTTTGTGCTTCCCCAAACAGTGTTGTGTGCATTGGCGTCACAACCAATTATAATTGGCAGCCCTTTGCTGTTGCAGTATTGTACTAACTCCTGCACCTTCTCTGGCGGTGTTATTGTCCCGTCTCCAGCCAAGTATGCGGATGCAATGACAATGTCTCTTTCAATGCCCCCTAGATTGAGGTGTACCATGATGGGAATCAGGTCCCGAGACATATAATCTGAAACACAAATGTATTTAATGTTGTTTCTTATGAGCACACAGGCACGTGGAGATACCTGCCTATGGTCATAGATCAGACTTGAGTCCTTACAAGCCAAACCCTTGATTTGGCCTTCTTTGTTGATCCAGGGTTCCTGGATCAGAACAATGCCCAATTGCAACCTTGCAAATAACCTCACAATCACTGCTGAAGCTCCCTTCGCATGATGCAGGTTATCTTGCGCCACCCTCGTGAAGATGAAGGCTAATTGTTTGAGGTGATAGAAGCTGGTTATCCAGCTTCTAAATGTCCCCCTCCTTCAACTTCCCCTGTCCCTCCTCTAATTCCATGGGAGAGTTATTCTCTCCAGAATTCGAGGGGGTCTCTTGGCCTGCGGTCAGACACGCAGCCACCGAGCAGCTCTGCCAAGTCCCCCGGGTCGCAGAGGAGGTCTCCGCTTCTCGAGGCGACCTAGCAGAGCCGGAGTGGGTTTCGGACTGACTCGGGCCCGCCCCTTCACGCGAACCTTGCTCTTCGGGTTCTCGGGATGTGGAGGGCATCTCCACGTCTCCCTGACCCTCAGCATGGGAAGAAGACCGTTATATTGGTAGGCTTAGGGATGTCATCTCCACTCAGCGCTACCAATTCGGGTCCCTCCCAAGAATTAAGTTTCGGCACTGACTTCATTAGCCAGTCCGCCGATCCTTGGGACCCACAATCCACAAGCATCATTCCACAGCGGAAATGAACTCCTGTGAAGTGGATCCCCCTTTCTTTGCTCTGGCATATCTCCTCCACCAGAGTATCCTCTAGGGCGGAGAGCTGCCCGGCTTCCAGGGTGGCCCTAGGGTAATCCTTGGGCACAATTCCCACCCTGGTCACCTTTCCTGTTTTAACAGCTGCTGCATAGCCAGTGGCTTGCCCGGTTTTTGCTGCAGCTGTTCTTTGTTTCTTCGGCGGAGGCCGCTGAGGAGGTGTTATAAGCTCCGGGCCTCTCTTACCGTGTGCTTTCCCCGAAGGAGTCTCCGTCGGGGCTGGGCGCTGAAGAGCCTGCTTCCTAGCCTCCTCAGGTGCAAGACCTTGATGGAGGAGTCGCAGGTACTTCCGCACCCCTGCTCCACTGAGTCCTTTCCTCAGTGGATCATCTCTGCCGCCCGGTTGACCCAGTTTGGGCAGGTCGAACGGCAGACGGTGTTTTCTCGGTCCCTTGACCTTATTCCCCTCTGCTGGGTGCCCGGATGAGGAGGTGGAGGGTTTCTCCACTCCCTTTCCAGTGGTAGCATTTTTTTCTTTTTCTTTTTTCATGTTGTTCCCACGAAAAGCTAGGGTCCTAACGGTCCACCTCTGCAGAGCCCCACTTGCAGAGGTAAGGGGTTGAATACAATGGAGTTCCCCCCGGTGCTCCAAGGTCGAATCCAGTTAAGACTAGTCTTCTATCTAGCCACGCATCCCTCGGCCTGGGTTCCCACCTTGGATTTAGAATTTTTAATGAGGTTATTTCCTCTCGGTCCGGGCGATTAAGCCAAGATCCCCCCCACTCCACTGACCCGTGAGACATGACCACAGACAGCCAGGGTGCGTTGGTATAACAAGATGGTCCCGAGGTTAACTCGAGATACCACTTGGCATCGTAACCTTGTGTGCAATCCCTTAGCCACGACACTACAGCCGGGACAGGTGAAGTTGGTCCGCGGCATGGTATTTGAGGGCTGCCAATTGAGTTTTTACGCACAACGAGCCCCCAGTATTCCCACGCAGACCTCCTCCTCATAAAGAAATCATCGTTGGAGGCCCCCTCCTATCCGCCACCTGGAGGCGCGCTTGGTTGGCACTTCACTCCCCCCATGGTTGCCATTGCCTGTTCTTAGCCGCCCCCCGAAAGGGACGTTACCGACTCTCACCACTAGGAGGTGACAGGTTGGACCTGAGAGAGTCATTCTCAGGGTAGGTTGCGTATCCGAAAGGGATAGTTGAGTTCGTTTTTGGGCATAATCGGTCTAACGGTTTCCGAGTTATACCCACCTGGAATATTATTTCCTTAATAACTCAAAGAATAAATATTCGATCGAATTGGTGCTTGGTAACTAGTAGTAGAAAATCAACATAAAGACGTGTTTAAAATTTCGTGAGAACCGTACCCCTAGAAAATTTGAAAAAAATGACGAAAAAAAAAATTTTAAGAACCGTACACCTAGAAAATTTGAAAAAAATCACGAAAAAAAAAATTGGTTCAAGCACTGACGTGAAGTCAGAAGCTTTTGTTATATTGTCCATTCTTCTGTATTGGATACCCTTAATCGAATTTACCATGGTAAATTATGTTGTCCATTCTCCTGTATTGAACACTCTTAATTCGAATTTACCATGGTAAATTCGAATTAAGTGTCCAATACAGGAGAATGGACAACATAATTTACCATGGTAAATTCGATTAAGGGTGTCCAATACAGAAGAATGGACAATAGAACATACGCGCAAAAGCTTCTGACTTCATGTCAGTGCTTGAACCAATTTTTTAATTTTCTATGTAATCCTCAGACAATTCAACATCGTGCCGGTATTTTCAACTAAGTACCGTACTTCAATCAGAGCAGATCAGTATTTTCCGCGTTATTGGGAAAACAAAATTTCAGACAGCTATAATTCCGACACTACTCGACGAATTTTGCCCATTAACGAACTCAGACTCCAAACCAGGTCTGAAATTTTAACTCTCTAACTCATTCCGTTCGAGCGTAATCGTGTTGACGGCCGGAAAGAATCAAATTTGACCTCGGCTTCTTCATTAGTGAGTCGAAACAATTCGTTTGAGACCGTTCTAGGAGTGCTATACAGAATCGAAATCTGCAATAGGAAAACTTCATTCTGACATGTTGAACTCTGGCAATGACTTAGTTTCCTATCACTATATTTTATTAAGGTATAAGAATGACTCGGATTTCGTAGTACTACTACATTTCGAAACTGGTGTATTTCAAGTTGTGCAACAAGGTATTTAAATGTCTTCTGTAGGCTTATTTCTTGAGAATTTCGAAGTGGGGAATTCCGTAGGTACCTACGTCTGTTCGTTTAGAAGTTTTCCTGCCGGGTTATTCAGGCACTTTTATTCTTTTTTCAAATAAACTATCACAAAGAACGGACTACACTATCCATTATTTTTCAATAAAATTCCAACACTTGATTCTTGATTTCCATACAAGAAAATAGCATAATTGAATCTTCCAACCAATTTATATACCTGAAATATTTCCAGAAACAACAAAGGAAAAATTAATCAACGAGTCCAGAGCGTTCCTGCCAATAGGGTCCTTCATAAATGGTTTCGTATAATTTATATACTTATGCATATATTTCACAAGTCAAATAGACCCCAGGGGGTTCATTGATCTGCCGAGAAAGCAAAAGCAGACGCGTTTCTGGCTTCTTGGCCTTCATCAGTAATATGTAGGTTCTCAACAAATTCAACTAAACTAACCCGGGTTAAGCCTCTCAGAGCCGGCTTGGTCGATCATCTGGGGTCTATTTGACTTTTGAAATATATGCATGGTGTATTTCAAGTTGTGCAACAAGGTATTTAAATGTCTTCTGTAGGCTTATTTCTTGAGAATTTCGAAAAGTGGGGAATTCCGTAGGTACCTACGTCTGTTCGTTTAGAAGTTTTCCTGCCGGGTTATTCAGGCACTTTTATTCTTTTTTCAAATAAACTATCACAAAGAACGGACTACACTATCCATTATTTTTCAATAAAATTCCAACACTTGATTCTTGATTTCCATACAAGAAAATAGCATAATTGAATCTTCCAACCAATTTATATACCTGAAATATTTCCAGAAACAACAAAGGAAAAATTAATCAACGAGTCCAGAGCGTTCCTGCCAATAGGGTCCTTCATAAATGGTTTCGTATAATTTATATACTTATGCATATATTTCACAAGTCAAATAGACCCCAGGGGGTTCATTGATCTGCCGAGAAAGCAAAAGCAGACGCGTTTCTGGCTTCTTGGCCTTCATCAGTAATATGTAGGTTCTCAACAAATTCAACTAAACTGACCCGGGTTAAGCCTCTCAGAGCCGGCTTGGTCGATCATCTGGGGTCTATTTGACTTTTGAAATATATGCATAAGTATATTAATTATACGAAGTCATTTATGAAGGAACCTATTGGCATGAACGCTCTGGACTTGTTGATTTATTAACAACGGTATCGCCATTTTTCAATATTAAAGGAAACATTTTCTTCTACAGTCGCCAGGACTGTGGAATAATTGAATTCACATAATATCTTCTCAAATTCATTATTTTTCGGAAGTAAATTCACATTGTGGAAGTACGTAATTACTAGGACTTCTATGTAGAGAGGACAACGTTGCGTAGTTATCTGACAGGAAAATGACTATAACCTAACATTTTCAAAATATACAAGTTGGAATGTGTCAAATTTTCATGGCCAACCGGGAGACTTTATAAAAGTGAATGGAGTATATGTGGTGTTCCAGCAATCGTATTACTTATCTCATACAGGTTTGAGATATTTCATGTTTCAACGATAAGAATTCGATGTCATATCAAATCCTCCTGTAAGAACAAACAAGGTTAAGAAATTTGGAAACTTCACAATTTTTCAACCCGTTCTTATAAACTGAACTTCTGAATAGTTTCGAAAGACTCAACATTCTTTAGTCCATGGTCATTTGTCATAGATCTTCCATTACTTTTTGCTTAGTTGGCAGCGTGTAAATGTAACAGTAATTCTTCTCTTTTCGTCGGGGCTTCTCCTTGTTTCCGTATCTTAGGCATTGTTCCTATCTCTCACTGTCAGGTCAGAAAGAGAGAGAGATAAATGAGTATTCGCGAAAAATTAGAAACTAATTTATCACGTTATCCTCCTGCTGCTTGAAGCAATCTTTCCAATCAATCAGTACGCCCGAAATCGTATTTCTCACGGAAAAATAACTGTGTTGTAATAAAATAAACGACTGGAGAAAATTGAGAGAGAGGATGCCATTTTGCTATTATGCTTGAATAACGTGTGGAAACCTGTATGAGACTGAGTCTTTCATATCCAAATGTATACATGTATCCACCGCCTTATTCTGAATGAATGATCCAGTATAGTTTTTGGAGCTCTTGTTCCTCGGAACAGAATGGGTATCAATTTGCCCAAATGTCTGTAATTTACGAATTTTCGGCTGAAAATGGTCTCAAACGTTTTGGTTCGACTACCTGATCAAGAATCCGTGGGAACGGAATAAGCTAGTCAGTTTGGGAAATAAATATCTCGGTTGAATTAATTACTGGACGATATCAGAGTGGTTTCGAATTCAATTTTTTTTAAGATCCATTGATATAATTCTCAACTGCAAAAAACTTATACTTTCGGAGATATGATTTTTTAAATTTTCAATAATTAATCGTAATTTTATGATTTCATAGAATGCTGTAATTAAAATTCGCTGATAGGTATATGTAAATCCAACATATGAGGTGAGTCATAGATCTACGTTTTGAATTTCATTTATTATGGTGCAGTTCTATCATAAGAATCCATTGATATCCCAACTCTGAGAAACCAATACTTTCAGAGATATTATTTGTCAAATTTTGAATAATAACTCGCTAGTGGTTTGACAAGAGTCCCAAAGCTCCAGTTCACAGAGATTCCCAACATTTTATATTATTAGAATCTTCAATGAATTTCAAATTACCATTATTTGAAGCACCTTTCACCTATGTTAAGTATGTTTTGAGTTATTATGTCTTTCCTGCAAAACTTGGAGAGTGTCACAAAATTCCAAATGAAATAATTTATTAATTATTGTAAAATATTTATTTCTGGAATGCTTTCGAAATTGTTGTATGAGCCGTTTGAATTTTATTAGCAAACTTCCAAACGAGCCAAAGAAAATCAACTTCGCGAATATAAATATACAGGGCGTACCAAGATATTAATCAAAATTCGAATAAAAATGTACGAATTCTCTGAATTATCTCTACAGGGTGATTCAAAACTCGAGGCCAAAAATTAAGGGACATATACAGGCTCAAATATTCTTGATAAAACGTGAAAGAAATGTTTTACCCATGAAGCTTCGATCAATTCAATTTCATAAATTACAGTAAGCTTAGAATTAAAAATGGGTTCAAGCCCTGTGGACAGGAGCTTTCTGGCGCTCTAGTTCAAACAGACAAATTATATCTCCGAAAGTATTGGTTTCTCAGAGTTGGGAATTATATCAATGTATTCTTACGATATATTTGCATAATAAAGGAAATTCAACTCAAATAATAGTTTATTTATCAAGATTAAATGAGCAATCTGAGAATGAGATCTGCACCATGGAATTAATCAAATTAAAATAGCTGAACTGAATTTGACTCTCTCTTATAGAACAGGATGAAATGTACGAGTATGAACACAGACCATATAATAAAGCTTAGATAGAATAATTATAGCATTCTGTGAAAACATAAAAGTACGATTCATTATTGAAATTTAGAAAAATCATATCTCCGAAAGTATTAGCTTGTTGGAGTTGAAAATGATATCGATGGATTTTAATGGTGAAATTGCATCTTAAATAAAAATTGAATTAGAAATTTGTTCCTTAAAAAAAAATTTTTTTTTCGTTACTCCGAAACCATCAGGCCTATTTTGCCCAATAGCGAACTTAACTGAGATATTCATCTCCCTAACCTACTCTGAATATTTCAACTGTCTAGCTCATTCCGTTCGAGAGTTATTGTCGAAAAAAGTTTTTAAATTTTGAAAATTTTTTTTTACACTTTGCGGTAACCTGGTCAATACAAAACTTCACATGCGTATGAAGTTCATCATTCTACAATTTGATGCTGAATTTCAGATACATCGAGTGATCGGTTTCGGAAATATTCATAAAAAATGTGTTTTACTGAAATCGGCCATAACTCCGAAACCGCTTGATGGATTTCGCCCATAAACGAACTTGTCCGAGATGTTTACGCTCCAAACCCACCTTGCAAATTTCAATCCTCTTACTCCTTTCTTTCGAGAGTTACCGTGCCTACGGCCGGCTGGCCGGACTGGCCGGACAGAATCGATTTCGGATTCTTGATCAGTGAGTCGAACCAAATCGTTTGAGACCAGTTTCAGCCAAAAATTCGAAAATTACAGACATTTGGGCAAATTGATAAGCACTCAGTTCCGAGGAACTAGAGCGCAAAAAATTGGTTCTAGTCATGAGCTTTTGCGCGTATGTTCTATTCTCCATTCTCCATGTATGGTCCATGGTCCATGGTAAATTCGATTGAGGATGTCCAATACAGGAAAATGGACAATAGAACATACGCGCAAAAGCTCCTGACTTCACATCAGTGCTTGAACCAATTTTTTTTTTCGTAATTTTTTTCGAAATTTTCTAGGGGTACTTATAGTTACCAAGCTTCAATTCGATCGAATCTTTATATTTTGAGTTATCCAGGAAATAATATTCCAGGTGGGTATAACTCAGAAACCGTTGAACCGATTATGGCCAAAAACGAACTTAACTCTCCCATTCGGATACGCAACCTACCCTGAAAATTGCAAGTCCCTATCTCCTTTTGTTCGAAAGTTATCGAGGCAACGGTCACCCATCTACTGAACTCACACAAAGCTGCTTGAATCTCCAACAATATTTAACCGATCGTGTTAAAACTTAAACCTGTGCAGTAGAGTTGGGTTCTAAAGGCTCTTGCAAAATTTCAGCAATTTCAGACGAATAGTTACTGATATATGGAATTTTTTTTTTTATTTTCAATGATTTCTTAAAAATTTTCTACAGATACTATCCTCACGAAATTTCGCAAGAATTTTTGCGTTGGCATTCTTCAACTAATAACCATGTTTCAATTCAATCGGTTCAGTATTTTTCGAGTTAATGAGGAGAAAAAAACAACAAAATTTCAGATGGCTATAACTGTAAAACCGTTTGGCTGATTATGCTTATAAACAAACTCAAATGTCGCGCTCTGATGCACATCCTAGCCTGAAAACTTCAAGCCGCTATCTCTTTCTGTTCTCAAGTTATCGTGACAACAAAAATATTTTTTAATAATTTTCTAGCCATACGATTCGAACAAAATATCACAAACGTCGTATTGGGATGAGCCACCTACCCTGAAAATTTCAAGTCGCTAGCTGTTTCCGTTCTGAAGTTATCGTGGCAACGGCCGGACGGCCGGCCGGACAGAATCAAATTTGACCTCGAATTCTTCATTGGGGAGTCGAACTAAATCGTTTGAGACCTTTTTCGTCAAAAAATTCGAAAGTTACAGACATTTGGGCAAAATGATAACGCGATGTTCCCCAGAACATACGCGCAATAAGTGAGATGACTGTCACCTGGTGACAGAATAAAATTTGTTAGTCGATTTAAAAATTGATTTATTGGTTTAGTTGCAGAGACTCGCCTTTTGTCAATGGTTTCTTCAACAGTATGAACAATATGAAAATTTCTTCAGAGAGATGCTTTGATCGCACGAAGCTACTTTTACTCCGGATGGCATGAATAACACAATGTATGGTCCGTGAAGACGCTTTCAACTCGAATAATCTATGGACCGGAGTCTTTAACGAACAATTACTTCCAACTCAAGTCCTTCCTAACCGTTTGAATGCTGTTGCACTGCTGCAATTTTTAGAAAACGATACAGCATATTTGCTAGAAGATTTTCCTGTGGATTTGTTGACCTGTTTGAAGTTTTTGCGCGTATGTTCTGGGGAACATCGAGTTATTATTTTGCCCAAATGTCTGTAACTTTTGAATTTTTTTACGAAAATGGTCTCAAACGATTTGGTTCGACTCCCCAATGAAGAATTCGAGGTCAAATTTGATTCTGTCCGGCCGGCTGTCCGGCCGTTGCCACGATAACTTGAGAACGGAAAAAGCTAGCGACTTGAAATTTTCAGGGTAGGTGACGCTTCTCAATACGACTGACAAGTTCGTTAATGGGCATAATCGGCCCAATGGTTTCCGAGTAATAATTTTGTTTTCAACCAATATAAATCCGATCGAATTGAAACTTGGTGAATAGTTGTAGAATATAAACCTTAGCACGTTTGTGAAATATTGTGAGAATCGTATCGCTAGAAAAGTATTAAAAATTATTAAAAAATATTTTTGTTGTCACGATAACCTGAGAACGGAAAGAGATAGCGGCTTGAAGATTTCATGTTAGGTTGTGCATCTGAATGTGACATTCGAGTTTGTTCATAAGCATAATCGGCCAAACGGTTTTAGATTTATAGCCATCTGAAATTTGGTTGTTTTTTGTTCCTCATTAACTCGAAAAATACCAAACCAATTGAATTCAAACATGGTTATTAGTTGTAGAATGCCATCGCGAAAATTCTTGCAAAATTTCGTAAGGATAGTATTTGTAGAAAATTTAAAAAAAATCTATATATCAGTAACTATTCGTCTGAAATTGCCGAAATTTTGCAAGATTCTTTAGACCCTAACTCTACTGCCAAGTTTCAAGTTTTAACACGATCGGTTAAATATTGTAGGAGATTCGAGGAGCCTAGTGTGAGTTCAGTAGATGGGTTACCGTTGCCTCGATAACTTTCGAACGAAAGGAGATAGGGACTTGCAATTTTCAGGGTAGGTTGCGTATCCGAATGGGAGAGTTGAGTTCGTCTTTGGGCATAATCGGTCGAACGGTTTCCGAGTTATACCCGAACCTGGAATATTATTTCCTTGAAAACTCAAAAATAAATATTCGATCGAATTGAATCTTGGTAACTAGTAGTAGAAAATCAACATAAAAACGTGTTTAAAATTTTGTTAGAACCCTACCCCTAGAAAACTTGAAAAAAATGACGAAAAAAAAATTTTATGAACCGTACCCCCAGAAAATTTCCAAAAAATCACGAAAAAAAAAAATGGTTCAAGCACTGACGTGAAGTCAGGAGCTTTTGCGCGTATGTTCTATTGTCTATTCTTCTGTATTGGACACCCTTAATCGAATTTACCATGGTAAATTATGTTGTCCATTCTCCTGTAGTGGACACTTAATTCGAATTTACCATGGTAAATTCGAATTTAAGGTGTCCAATACATAATTTACCATGGTAAATTCGATTAAGGGTGTCCAATACAGAAGAATGGACAATAAAACATACGCGCAAAAGCTTCTGACTTCACGTCAGTGCTTGAACCAATTTTTTCAATAAATTTCGAATGGCTCATTCAACGATTTACTCCACATCTCTGGTTTTATAATTTTTATCTATTCCACCCGGAATTTCTTCATGTCCAACTCTTTTGGAAGGGGAGTTGTACCGAAAGATGATTGGTGATCTCAATAAAATTTCATATAACATTAACGTACACTCGTACAGTCTTCCATATTAGGGAACTAAATAAAGTGGTTAAGTCGCATCTGAATTACGAATGAAGTTATCCAGAGGGAACATGTAGAAATAAATGATATCCCTACAAAAAGCGAACCGATAGGGAGCTGACTTCCGTAACTAGAGCAAATATTTGAATTCCATTTTATCCTTCACAACAAGAAACCCACCTCATTTTCAATATAAACACCGCTGAAATTGAAGCAAAGTATAGGGGTCGTTGTTCGGTTCGGAGGATAGCTCTGCAAAGGAGTTCTTTTTTTCGGCGAATAATTTCGTAAAAGGTTGTCCGACCACTGTTCCCATTATACAAATTGACGCTTAAATAAACTTGGAATATATGATATCATTTTCATTCAGCATTTTATGGTAAATATAAAGAAAATTTCGGTCTTCCATTACAATATTTCCAAAAAAATACGGGGACGTTGCATTTTTGTGTGCACGAGATTCATTTCATTTTTGGCGTTCTATCGGAGTGTTACCGACTGATAATTTGTCAGTAATCCTTAACTGCTACATGTTAGTTGATTCATTTATTTATTACTATTTTAATGGATGTGATTTTATAATTTAAAATCTTTATCTATTTGGCTTGTTACTGCATTGAATTCAATCTCCGCTGATGACATTATATTCTGATCTTATAATTTGTTTCATGTTCAATATTTTTCTGATTCCTATATTTCTATTGGTTGTGCACTCCAAAACTACAGTCTTGTCCACTACAGTTTTTGTCGTCTGACATATGTTTCGGAAACAAAGTTTCCATCTTCAAAGACGAAGCGTTACTGCATTACTACATTTTAATGAAATATCCTTAAACATACCCCATATATTGGTTCGTGATTTCGAGGAAATATTTCGATTTGATTTCGTTGAATAGAATTACTTAGAAATTGGATGTGTATAAGACTGTAGGATTTCAACATGGATTGAATTTCTACTTGTATATAGTTAGAATTAAGATTTATATCTGAATAATGCAAAAGACGCATTATCGACACATCAGACGTTGTCTGGACTCTTAGGCGCCTCAAACCTATTAGTATATCGGTAGTGATCCTACACAGATCCCGAAGACCATGTACTACCCGATAGGAGATGAAGTATTTAATAACGAACTCGACCCTCTGGCGTCCCAAAGGAGGCTGGGGTTAATGGAATATCTGTAGCTGGAGTTTATTAAACATCAGTGCTCTCATTAATTTTGGTGCAACTTTAAAAACGACTATATTCCTGGAATTGCCTTAAACCTTGGGATCGTTCACGTGGAATCCAATTGGTCTAAGGCGGGCTATTTCCAGCCAGAGAATACATAATCGTTGCATACTATCTTGGGCGTACTATCCTGTGAGATCGAGGGGGAGCCGAAATGCGGGGGGGGATTGGCTGCATCAGTGTCTCCAAAGAGAGAAGAGGAAAGATGAGAAATTAATAAACAATGTAAAAGACACAGGGTGAAATAGTCCTGGATTTTAACCATCAAAAAATATTCCGCGTGAGCTGGGCTGGTCACCTCATCGCCCAGTGTTCCCCCAAGAAGGAAAGAGTCATTCAGGGGAAGATATGAACCGGTTTCATGGTTATTACCAATCGTCATCGTAACTTAGCCACATTGAATAACAAGTTCTAGGAAACATTACGAACTGAAAACGCCCGGTTTTGTTTGGTTAGATAAACTACAAACCAGTGAACATAGAATGAAGTCAACTGTAGCCAATTGCCAATAGTTATTGGCAATTGGCAATTGGCTGTTTTAGTTAAAACACACAGTGAAATATTCATTGATTTTAATCACCAACAAATATTCGCCGTGAATGTTGATGGTTTAAAAAGTGGAAAAAGATCTTCTGTTTTGGAGATCGGTTCTTCAGGTAATCGGATAACTTTTTCACTATGAAATCTTCATGTGAGTGTTGGCAAACAATTCTGCATGAAATATATTTTTGTGAAATTACATTTATTATTGTAAGCTATTTTCATAGCTAACTCTCTTTGTGTGATTTCCTTCTATTCTACCATATTCGGGTAAAATAGGTATTTCTTGCACACTTCCTTCAAAGCACCAAATTTTTCGTCACTAATCTAGCTGTCACAACTAGTGGAAGTTTAGGACAATAAGGAATGGTATGTATCCCGCCCGCCCTTTGAAGTTACAGTTAGGACAATTTTCTTGTTGTTTCGATGCTTGGCCTAGCCTTCATTCCAAATCTCAGCTTTTTAGGACTCCAGGAATTATCATAGTCTTATACACATATCTGCACCCTCTTTTATGATTGTTAGAGGGTGACAGTTACAAGATTCTTCAATTTTCTGTTGTTTGTTCAGTAATACTATTCTGCTAATCTGCATACCAAATGTCATATTTCTCATAATCAGAATGTACCATAATTTTATTAGTTCAATACTTAGACTTTAACCACCGCCCCTTTATGGGGTTGCAGGATGAAAGCTACAGATTTCTTAATTTTTCCATTTTTCAAATGCTTGTCTGTAGACGGAGTTTCAGATTTTTAGGACGTGGAAAAGATCTCTAGTGTTATTAGTTTAATATACAGAGTTTGACAACCCTTTATGGGGATTGGAGGATAAAAATTGCAGATTTCATAATTTGTGTGTGCTCCCTAGTACTTTAGAAAGTATCCTAGAGGTTTTGACGTATCAGTGAGTTAGGCATTGTGTGTCAAAATCGAATTATCTCAGGTATTGATATAAGATAAATTATGAATTAGACATATTCCCCAGGGGTTTCATCATGGCCCCATCCTGTTCATTTTGTTTAGATAGTGTTTTCCTAAACAGTAAGTTTTTAGTTTTCGCAGATGATTAGAAGATTTATTGCACCAATATTACCACGAATAGTCTATTCAGCGTGACATAGATCGCTTGTTCATCTGATGTGAAACCAATCCAATGTTTTTAAAAATTAGTAGGGGTTCAGTTGTCTCGTTTTCCCGTTCAAGACAACCAAGTTCTGTTACCTACTATGTTCATAATATTATTTCGCAAAAAACTGGTTCTGTTTAGAATTTTGGCCTTCTCTTGGGTGGTAATCTGAATTTCAATGCTGATCTGAGGGGTATCGTACATAGGTAATGGAATGAAAATGTTATGTTTTATTATCAAAAATTGTAATATGTTTCCTGAATCCATAACAAATTCTTGTTCTGCTGTTATGTGAAGAGTTGTAGAGTATGCTTTTGTATTTTATTCTTTTAATCATGGGTTGATTTATATAGCCCTTGAAAGAGTTCAGAATACATTTTTGCGTTTTATTACACCAAAGCGTGAGATCAATAGAAATTAAAGAGTTTATAATTTACTGATCAAGAAGACTAATGCATGATCTTATTTTCTTTTTCAAATAAGTAAGGGATGATTTCTTTTCACCAGAACTTTCATTGCTTGTTAATCTCAACATACCGGCAAGAGAACCCAAGACACACACACTTATTTGCGAATTCCAATTACAGGAAAAATTCTTATAAGACAGATTTCCAGCTGTTATAAACAAAATTTCTTTAAGTTTTTTTTTCAAATGTAGCCTTGATCAGTTTAGGAGAGGGGTGAATGCACTTCTGAAATAATCTGTGTTCAAACATTAGAATATTGTTGTTTATGTTCGAATGTTGCAGCTCGACTTTTGTATTTTTGGTATTTCGTTATCGTTGTTGGTCTTTGTGTTTTCGATGTATTATTTCTATAATATGGTGATGATTCCGTTAATATGTTCTATTATTATTATTTAATCATAGCAAATAAATAAATTAATGAAACAGAGTGTGTTTTATGAGTCTAATGACTTCATCTTATCCTAAGAATTTGGGCTGTCTGAAACTATGTACCTACTTGTTGTTGTGACTCCCAGATGTTTCTACCAGATGTAGTGCATAGTGCGGCTTCTATTGAAAGTGAGTTTGCCAATATGTGTGAAAAAAAGGGCAAGCCCTGTGAACTGGAGCTTTGGCGCTCTTGTTCAAACTCTGATCATATCTCCGAAAGTATTGGTTTCTAAGAGTTGGAAATGATTTCAATAGATTCTTATGATATAACTCCATCATGAAAGAAATTAAATTCAAACATCAAAAAAGAATTTAAATTCAACAAGAGTGCCCAGAATCATTAATCCAAAACCAACAGACCAATTTTACCCAATAACGAACTTATCCGAGATATTCATTCCTCAAATCTAGCATGAAAATTATATTACATCAAATGAATCCAAGCCAATATTCCTGTTTTGTTTATACTGGAGATATTCTGAACACAATTTACTTACCAAAGTATATATTTCCATCATCATATGGATACTACCCACGGGATTTATATTATCACCTCGAAAGTATAATATCATATCATCCAATTCTACGATAGCTAGATAAGATGAAATGTCCCTTATACAAAAATAAAATACATGAATGACCACAGATTATATAATAATTCATTGATAGAATGATTAAGAACAGCATTCTGTGAAAACATACCATAAGTACGATTTATTATTGAAATTTTGAAGAATCATATCTCCGAAAGTATTAGCTTGTTAGAGTTGAGAATGATATCGATGGATTCTTATGATGGAACTTTGTAACTTAAAAAATATATTTTTTTTGTTACTTCAAAACCATTCGACCGATTCTGCCCAATAACGAACTCAACCGAGATATTTATCTCCTAAACCTATTCTGAAAATTTCAACTGTATCATTCTGTTCCAGAGTTATCGTGTTAACGGAGGGCCGACAGGACGGCCGGACAGAATCGATTCTGAACACGGATTCTTGATCAGTGAGTCAAACCAAACCGTTCAAGACCATTTTAATCAAACAAATCGAAAATTACTGACATTTGGCCAAATTGATAAACACTCTCTTCCCAGGAATAAGAGCGCCAAATAGTGGTGGAGAATTGGTACCAAAAAATCGATCGCTGCAATCGTGCTCATGATATTCAAATGATGAAGTAGGTACACCTGAAATATCTTCCAGTCCGATATATCACTTATTGATTAGGCTTCTCAGATACTAAACTGTAGTATACTCATTGAAAATTTTCAAAATTTACCTTGGGGATATACATTTTTTTATCCGAATTCCACATCGAAAGTTTTTTTACGAATCTCCACTGCGGTTTAATATCAGGTGGAGGACTGACTTCTTTAGGGTATTTTCAGCTGAAAATGTCAACGTTACCAACACAATATCGAACGCAGCAGTAATTCATATTTCAGTATTAATGGTTAACTGATCGAATTGCCAAAGTACTTCGAAATGTCTAGCGTCGCTTTAAAACCACCAACTGTTTTAAAGTTTTTAATTGACTCTCCAATATCTAATTGGTTCGGGGATAAAAGCGAATATATGAAACAGTTATTTGCACTTCAATTGGAGGTCAGTGAACTTTTTATCTCGATTGCACATTACAGATCGAGGTGAATCCCTGAAACCGACGAAAACAGAAATGGCCTCAAAGGATCGGTTTGGTCCTAGTGATAAAAAAAAATTGGCTTAATCGAATTTACCATGATAAATTCGATTAAGTGTGTCCGATACAGGAGAATGGACAATAGAACATACGCACAAATGCTCCTGACTTCACGTCAGTGCTTGAACCAAATTTTTTTTTCGTAATTTTTTTTAAATTTTCTCGAGGTACGGTTCTCACAAGAAATTTTTTTCGTCATTTTTTTCAAATTTTCTAGGGGTACGGTTCTTAAAAAATTTCAAACACGTCTTTATGTTGATTTTCTACTAATAGTTACCAAGCTTCAATTCGATCGAATCTTTATTTTTTGAGTTATCGAGAAAGTAATATTCCAGGTGGGTATTGTCATATATGAGTTAATATTAATATAGCTAATGCGCAGGTAGTGGGGATGCGTATGAGCATGCTTGTAATTTGATAAAATAAAGACAGAAGAGTTCCGGATCAAGTCAAGTCAAGTCAAGTCAAGTATTAATGTGTTTGAATGATTCCCGAATATATAAAGAATATAACATGGCGCAGTCTTGAAGCGAACCACTTCAGTAAATTTGAAAATATAAATATAAAAGTGAAGCTTATAAAAAGCAATTTCAAGTTCTAAGTGCAAAATGGAAAACTTTATGAAACCAGGTGCGATGGAACAAGACAAAGATCCTGCAGAAGCATGGCGTTTCTTCAAGCAGAAATTCACCTTGTTCCTACTAGCTTCGGAGCAGAACGAAGATCCATCAGAAATAAAATGTGCACACCTCCTAAATCATATTGGAAACAAGGGCTTAAAAATATACAACACCTTTAAATTCCAGAAACCAGGGGATGCCATGGATTATACAAAAGTAATTGAAAAATTTGAACAATATTTCAGGCCTACATTGAATGTAACATATGAAAGGCACATATTTTTCACAAGGGAAATGAAGACGGACGAATCAATCGACGAGTATGTAACATCTTTAAGAGAATTGAGTGAAACCTGCGAATTTTCCACCTTAACAGATAGCCTAATAAAAGATAGATTGATTATAGGAATAAAGGACACAGCTGTGAAAGACAGATTATTAAGATCAAAAAATCTCGATTTAGAAAAAGCCATTGAAATTTGTAAATCGGCTGAGTTAACAAAGAATCAACTACAAATCATATGTTCCAAGAAGTCATCCATTCAGTCAGTTGAAGAAAACGACATCAATATGTTGAGAAGAAAAGAAAAGGAAAGAAGAACAAACATGACAACACAGCATTTCAGAAATCCAGAAAACAGAAGAAAATTCATTACGCAGTCTCGCGAGCGCAATATAAATTTCCCAGGTACTTCGGCGCAGAGGACAACATCGGTATGTCGGAATTATTCACGTGAATATAATTCATGTGGAAGATGTGGTACTAAACATCAACAAGGTCAATGTCCAGCTTTCGGTAAGAGGTGCACTTCATGTAAGAAAATGAACCATTTTTCGAAATTATGCAAAACTCAGAGTCAATCGGACACTGAAGATGAACATTTCAATGATTTATTCGTAGGTATGATTGAAAATAAAAATAGTATGAATGAATGGAAAGTTAATGATAAATAATGAAAACATACAATTTAAAGTAGATTCAGGTGCTCAAGCCAATGTTATTTCATTTGATACATATAATGAATATTTGAACAATACTAAATTGAAAAATTGTAAACCTAGATTACATACTTATACAGGTGAAACACTGAATATTTTAGGCACAGTTAATTTAAATTGCATATTTAAAAATAGTAAATATGATATAAAATTTTATGTTATTAGGAATCATGGACCAAATATATTAGGATTGGAAACTATTAGAGATCTCAACATTGCAAAACTAGTATTTACTCTGGTTAACAATATCATAGACCAATACAACGATCTTTTTCACGGAATTAGGTGCCTTCCAGGTCAATACAACATCAGAATTAATTAAACCAAACTCTGAACCAGTTGTTCATTGTGCTAGAAAAATTCCTTTGAATATACACAAGAAACTGAAATGTAAGTTAGATAGATTATGTAAGCAAAAAATTATCGTTAAAGAAATTGAACCAACTGAGTGGGTAAATTCTTTAGTAATTGTGAGTAAAACAGATGGAGATTATCGACTGTGTATGGATCCTTCAGAATTGAATAAAGTCATTTATAGAGAACATTTTCAAATTCCTACATTTCAAGAAATAATTGATAGATTACAAAGTGCAACACATTTTTCGGTACTTGACGTTGCAAATGGATTTTGGAATATAAAATTAGATAGAAATAGTTCAAAATTATGTACATTTAATACACCTTTTGGCAGATATCGTTTTTTGAGACTTCCCTATGGTTTGAGAAGTGCAAGTGAAGTATTTCAAAGAAAAATATTAGAATGTTTTGAGAGTGTAACAATATATATTGATGATATTTTAATATGGGGATCAACCAAGGAAGAACACGATAATAGACAAGTACTTGACAGGGCTGGACACAATAATTTAAAATTCAACAAGAATAAATGCAAAATTAATGTTGATAAAATAAAATATTTAAGTCATATAATCACAAATAAAGGTATAGAACCTGATGATTCTAGAATAAGTATAATGAAAAATTATCCTGTACCCACTTCAGTGAAAGAATTACAAAGATTTTTAGGTATTTTGAACTACTTACATAAGTTCATACCAAATTTGTCTGAATTAAATAAACCCTTAAGGGAACTTTTGAAAAAGAATATTTGCTTTCAATGGAAAGATACTCAACAGCAAGCTTTCGATAAACTTAAACAAATCTTAATATTAACTCCAATATTACAAATTTACAATCCAAATTTACCTATCAAATTAACAGTAGATGCAAGTAAACATGCCTTAGGCGCAGCTTTAATTCAGAATGAAAAACCTATAGCTTATTCTTCAGAATCACTTACACAAACACAACAATCATATGCACAGATTGAGAAAGAGATGCTCGCTATTGTATATGGTGGTAAGAAGTATCATCACTTCATTTTTGGTAAGATGGTGACTATTGAAACGGATCACAAACCACTTTTGAGTCGCATTAAAAAACCTCTAGTTAACTTTCCAATGCGTTTGCAGAGAATGCTATTAGATTTGCAAATACAGTGAACTCTTGATAAGTCGAACATCGATAAGTCGAACTCTTAGATAAGTCGAACATTTTTTCCGGTCCCAATTCATGGGTATCTAACCCTGTATACTTTCACCTCAATGAGTCGAACAGAGTTCTTGAGAGCAAAGAGTCTAGTAGATGAGTCGAACTGCTGGAAGGGTCCACAAGAGAACCTCCACCTCTATCAGTCGTACTCCTAACCATCATCTCCTCTATGAGTCGAACTGTTTGATCTAACGAATGAAACCGAAAAGAATTCGGTATGCAAACGAATCACCACATTTGGTAGCCATCATTTATATTTTTCAATCGCTCAGTACATTGTTCAATTTATTTTTTATTTGCTTATTGAGCCGTCGTGCGCTGAGATCGTTTTAGTCATGGATACGCGAAAACTGAAAATTGTATCAGTAGCAGAACTCACGCCGAACTCATTCGGAAAGTAGAGAAAGGAGAAGATAGTAAAACCCTTATCGCTAACAAGTTTGGAATTCCTAAATCCCAATTTTTATCTATCATTAAAAATAAAATTAATATCTTCCTCAGAGTTAAAGGAAAATCAGTCCACCGGTACCGTCAGAAATTGCCTCAGCATTCAGATGTTCGCATCTTCCCTAGGCCACGAATTTACAGCGAGTAGTGGTTGGCTACGTAATTCCAAAAAAAGATACGGAATTTCTGGAAGAACCTCGTTAGGTGAAAGGTGAAAATGCTAGAGTCAATGAAGACACTAACTTGTCATCAATCCTTGTTTCTCATTAACTACTGTTGATGTCGTGAATACGCGAGTTTTTCCCTCAATGAGTCGAACTCTCACCTCAATAACTCGAACGTTTGGTGAGACGAACCATAGATAAGTCGAACAGTTTTTTATGGTCCCTGGGAGTTCGACTTATCGAGAGTCCACTGTATATGATATAAACTTAATTTACAAGCCGGGAAAAGAAATGTATATAGCAGATGCTCTCAGTAGGCTCAATTCGTCCTCGTGATGATGATCTTTCATTCACACCCGATTACGATGCTCAAGTACATTCTTTAGTTGAGAACTTCCCGATTAGCTCTAAAAAACTTGAACAAATCAAACAGGAAACAATAAAGGATTCCGAGCTTCAGAATCTTTTTGATTATGTTATGATGGCCAAATGCGCGTTCTTTATGTAAAGATGAAGTTAAGCGATATTGGAATGTAAGAGATGAAATTGTGGCAATCGAAGGTGTTCTCTATAAAGGAAATAGTATGATTGTTCCAAAGATATTAAGGAAAGAAATCCTTCGTTTATTGCACATATGTCATTTAGGTGTAACAAAAACCAAACTAGGAGCTTATGATGTGTTGTATTGGCCCGGAATAGGCTATGATATTGAAAACGTTGTACTTTCTTGTACTACATGTGCAAGATTCTCAAAAAATAATTTTAAAGAACCACTCAGACCACATCCTGTTCCTAAATTTCCATGGAAAAAACTTGGGATTGATTTATTTGAAATTCGAAATATTAAATATTTATTGGTGATAGACTATTATTCAAAATTTGTAGAGATTAGAAAACTTCATTCAACCACTTCATCAAATGTAGTAAATAATTTAAAAAATATATTTTCTGTACATGGTATACCTCTTATCTTATTCTCAGATGGAGGACCGCAATTTAATTGTTCAGAATTCAAACAATTTTCAAATGACTGGGGATTTCAACATATTATGTCAAGCCCACAGTATCCACAATCAAATGGGATGGCAGAAAGACATGTCCATACAATTAAAGATGTAATTAAAAAATGTCTCCACGAAAACACTGATATTAATATAGCTTTATTGGAATACAGATCGACTATCATATCGAATAAGATTTTATCTCCTGCAGAATTACTATTTCAGAGAAAATTAAGGGGATGTTTGCCAGTAAGAAATATAGATTTAAGTCCAAAAACTGTAAATTTTGATAAGCAAAGGAAATATTTTAAAGAAAAACAAAATATTGGTAAAATTTATTATGATAAGAGAACAAAACAGTTGAAACCTTTTAATATTAATGAGAAAGTATATATAAGCAAAAATGGAATATGGGAACCTGCTATAATAATGGATAAATGTAATACAAATTCTTATATTGTTAAAGAAATAGAAACAGGTGCAATAAAACGTAGAAATAGATTTTACTTAAAACATTTTCATGAAAATGAATTAAAATTATATTATGACTCTGATAGTGACATAAATACTGAATATAATGTAAAGATTGAACAAAATCAACCTTCTTGCTCGAATATAAGGAAATATATAATTAAATCAGACGAAATATATGATCATAGTAATCAACCTTCTAGTTTGAACATAGGAGATGATTCAATTATACCTGATGAAAGGGAAGGAGATGAGATAAGCGATGAATCCTTGAATTGTGATGAAAATAGTAGTTCATTTGAAACAGCTTCCTCTTCCTCTCTTTCAGAAAATACGAATAAGGATAAAATCATGACTCGTAAGAGAAAATCTTTAACGACAAGGTATGGCAGGAAAATAAGAAAACCTATTAGATACAATTCTGAAATTTAATGACTGAACTTAGATGTTTGTAATATAAATGTAGATATTAGGATAATCATTGTAAATATAAAACTAATGTACTTACCTTAATTTTAATTTTATGAAAAGGGAGATGTCATATATGAGTTAATATTAATATAGCTAATGCGCAGGTAGTGGGGATGCGTATGAGCATGCTTGTAATTAGATAAAATAAAGACAGAAGAGTTCCGGATGTCAAGCATTATTGTGTTTGAATGATTCCCGATTATATAAAGAATATAACAGGTATAACTCGGAAACCGTTAAACCGATTATATCCAACAACGAACTTAACTCTCCCATTCGGATACGCAACCTACCCTGAAAATTGAACTCACACAAGGCTGCTCGAATCTCCAACAATATTTAACCGATCGTGTTAAAACTTAAATCTTGGCAGTAGAGTTGGGTTCTAAAGGCTCTTGCAAAATTTCAGCAATTTCAGACGAAAAGTTACTGATATATAGAATTTATTTTTAATTATCAAGGATTTCTTAAACATTTTCTACAAATACTATCCATACGAAATTTTGCAAGAATTTTTGCGTTGGCATTCTACAACGAGTTAATGAGGAGAAGAAAACAACCAAATATCAGATCGCTATAACTCTGAAACCGTTTGGCCGATTATGCTTATAAACAAATTCAAATATCGTGTTCAGATGCACATCCTAACCTGTAAACTTCAAGTCGCTATCTCTTTCCTTTCTCAAGTAATCGTGACAACAAAAATATTTTTTAATAATTTTTCAATAATTTTCTAGCCATACGATTCGCACAAAATTTCACAAACGTGCTTAGGTTCATATTCTACAACTACTCACCAAGTTTCCATTCGATCGGATTCATATTGGTTGAAAAAAAAATTATTACTCGGAAATCATTAGGCCGGTTATGCCCATTAACGAACTTGTCTGTCTTATTGGGATACGCCACCTACCCAGAAAATTTCAAGTCGCTAGCTCTTTCCGTTCTCAAGTTATCGTGGCAACGGCCGGACGGCCGGCCGGACAGAATCAAATTTGACTTCGAATTCTTCATTGGGGAGTGGAACCAAATCTTTTGAGACCATTTTCGTCAAAAAATGCGAAAATTACAGACATTTGGGCAAAATGATAACGCGATGTTCCCCAGAACATACGCGGAAAAATTGGTAGGTAGCTTCAATTCGATCCTTCTATGTTTAATTTCCACACTTGTAACTAGTTTTAGTTTAGCAGTTAAGCATAAACAACACGTCTGACGTTTCCTGGGTAAAAGTTCCACTTTCAGACACCTCAAAATCAATTGATCAGTCTGGAAAATCAAACCATCCCCGAAGAATATGTACTTCAAAAACACTCTTGTCCACTACAATTTTTCCCGTCTGACATATGTTTCGGAAACGATGTATCCATCTTCAAAGACGAAGCGTTACTAAAGCGTGCTATCAATTTCTAAACTCAAGTATGGGTTGACATTATACCCTTAGCCATAAACCGATTAGGAAGAACAATAAGTTATTGATAGGGGTTAGATAATTATTGAGTAACATATGATTTCTCTTATAACAAAAATAGCAGTATCTTCATTATACTCAAGTGAAGGCTTAGGACCCAGTTCCATAAGTGCTACTGGTTTGATTAACAATTTGTAGCACTAGTGTCACATTCTGCTTTTCAATTCATGATGTTTGATATAAGGATATGGTTGATCTACCAGTTATCTCTTATATTTTTCGAAATACGAACTGAGTCGAGAGCATAAAAAAGGGTTCTTTTGTTATCAGAAGGATGTTTATAAAAAATTTAACAACAACAACAACAAATCTGCTGTCCATTGCTTCCTGAACTCCTTCCCTCCACGTTCTTCTGGGTTTTCCTCTTCTTCTTTGCGGAGAAACACAATTGAGGACTCTAAATGGCCATCTCTAGGGCTTCACACGAGACGAGAGTAAGCGAGACTATAAAAAATCTCGGCTCGCTCTCGCCAATTCCCAAAAAATTAAGTCTCGTTTAAGTCTCGTTCTTGTCTCGTTATTAGTTGTCTCGTCTCGTGTCGCTTAATTCAGAATAACGATAATAAATATTATAATATATTAACGAAATGGTCTACAATAATGAATAATTTTGTAAACATATATTTATTACGCTGTTTGTGCCTACCTGTACATCATTTTTTAAATTTCAACCACTATCAATTTCCTCTTTTGAATTACTCGATTACCAAGAATTCAAACATATTCATGCTTGCATCACATCATTTTTCAGTGATGTACGTGTTTTTGCCATGATAATAGTTGCTGTGGAAAATAATCTTTCAACAGGTACGGATGTATAAATTAATAAATCATCGGCCATCTTGGAAAGTGTAGGAAGAACTTTTTCTTCACTCTCCACCACTGTAAAATATTTTGATTCCTATTTGCTCTTTCTAACAGCAAATATTCCTCAAACTCAGCTTTCCAATATTTCGAAAGTTTTGTTGATGTTTTAAATAGGCTATCGATGTTGATACATTTTTTAATAGAATTGAACAATTTGGTATAGTTTTCAAAGAATACTTTCCCAGTGGGTAGATCATTGCGGGTGTTCGTGGCGTATTCCTCATAACACTTTTCGAAACATTGAATAGCTCCATTTCCTTAGCAGTTTTATTATACGTAGTTTCACAGATGTATGCAATAATTGTACACATCTTCACTAAAAGGAGCACAAGAGAATAAATTTCTCCAGATGTTCAGATAGAATCGAAATTTTCAAAGCATTGTGATTTAGGGGCAATAAAAGTTGTCCGTTAAGTATTGAATTCGTAATGGCATCCGTTTTTATGATTGTGAATTCTATTTTTTCTTGAAGAATAATATCAATTATCGCAAGGTCGTAGCGAATTAATAATCTTCTAAAAAATCGTGTATTTCTAGAACGATCGATGCATAATATAGACAAAATATATTGGTAATTATAGTAGAAACTCTTCATATTCAATTGTTTTCTGTGGTTGTTGAAAAAAGTCGAGTCGTATATAAAACTTCATACAAAAAATTTAACGAGACCAAAAACGAGACTGTCGTGTTGCGCTGTATGTGGTCTCGGTATCGCCTATAATATTTTTGAAATCGTCTCGTCACGTCTCTCTTTTACGATCGTCTCGTCTCGTCTCTCTTTTACGTGACGAGAACGAGACGAGTCGAGAAAAATCTCGCTCTCGCGTGAAGCCCTAGGCCCATCTCTCGTCACTCATTCTTGACACGTGTCCGAACCATTGTAGCGTTTTTGCTTCAATTGTGTCCCTAATATCTGCGTCAACACCCACTTTAGCTCTTATCTTCTCATTCCTGACTCTATCCTGTGGCGTCTACAGCATCACCTCCAATATCCCATCTTCATCGCTTTCATTTTATTCGTAAGTTGCGCTGTCATTTCCCATACCTCGGCTCCATAGTAGGTACTCCATATTCTCTATTAAGGTTTTATAGAACGCCAAAGTAAGCCTTCTGCAAGTCTACAACAACCAAGTTTTTCTGTGTTCTTTTTTCCACAAGCTGATTCAGGCAAAACATGTTGTCAACGAATGATCTTCCTGCCCTTAACCCATTCTGCTCTTCTATGAGATGCAATTAATCTTCTATTCTATATTTTATTATTGTACCATATAATCTGGACAATAATGAGCTGGTAACACTGAGTTCTCGCTAATTTGGACATAAAGGGTTTTCCAATAAGAGGTGTTATTTTGATATTCAAAGAAAAATGCCATTTTTCAATATAAATGATCGAATGTTTATTTCATTATAAAGAAGAAGATATGCCGTTAATAGTGGAATAGTGGCTCTTCAACAATAACTCTTTGGTTTTCCGAGCCCCAGATGCGACAATTTTTCTTGTTGACGAAGCCACCGAGGTGGAAATGGGCCTCATCACTCAAGATGATTTTTCGATGGAATTCCGGATCATTTTCGTGCATTTCAACGACCCAATAAGCAAAGACACGACGTTGTTGATGATCGGCTGGCTTGAGTTCTTGTGTTAACTGAACTTTATAAGCCTTAAGACCCAAATCTTTATGCAAAATACGGTGTAATGACGTTTGTGGAAAGCCTAATTCCAAAGAACGACGAGGAATGGACAAACCTGGGTTTTCTTCAACACTTTCGGCTACAGCAGCAATATTCTCGGCTGTTCTTGAGCGACGTGCACGGGTTTTATTCTTCACATAACTAACTTGTCCCAACAGCTATAATTTTTCCACCAATTTCTTTATTGTGGTCCGACGAGGTGCTTCACGATGACCCAAAAATGTTCGAGTTTTACGAACCGTCTCTGCCAAATTTTCACCATTCTTATAGTGAATTTTAATAATTTCAATGCGTTCTTGAAGCGTGTATCGTTCCATTTTTATCAATGGCGTAGCTTCTACTTGTCAAATGTCAAAAAATGACAGCCTCAAAAGTGGCATCTACCGAAATAGCGGGCTATTCAAAATAACACCTCTTATTGGAAAACCCTTTACTTTACGATTATCCTTCTTATATATGATAAAAATATAAGGATGTTCATACTTATTGGTAAATTCAGGGAGTTCGCAAAAGGCAGATATTGCTTTTCTGTTAACCCTATAGACCACATTAGTTAGGTTAGGCGGGAAATTTGAATTACGATCCATCCGTGGATCCGAGCACTGAATTCCCCATGCATTTCTCTTGGACCTAAAATTTACGCGAATTTCTCGCCTGTTTTAAAATACGTTGGCTAATTTCTTAAGGTTTATTTCGGTTGAAATAGATTCTGTGAACCTATCTCGACCATCTAGAATCAAGTTTTCATAACAAAATAGTATATTTCCAAAATAAATAATAAATATAAAAATGTTCACCAAATTCGATTGACGTATGTCTTAGCTCACTCGAAATCAGTCAAAAATAATTACATACCCCTAAATTGGCCTTGTAATGACGCACAACAGAAGTCATCTACGACATACGGTAATCTTTCGAACTGCACTGGTTTCAATTTTGATTTAAGGATAAATAGAAGTAGATTTTAATGTGGAAAGAACTTGAAAACATGCACTAATGATGAAGGTACCCAATACTTGATGTCTCTGTACTAACATTCTCTTTTCAATAGGGGGATTTCATCTTAAAGTTTAAATTCCATGTTAAAAAATTTGAATATGGATCTCCCGCCAAGAGTATGATTCTAACCTAACTAATGTGGTCTATATGGTTATCTGTTACAGCTAACAATACCTACCTCAAATCCTGAATATTCCAGTCCGCAGATACATTTTCTTTGAAATGTAACTAGTCAGTTGCATTTAGATTTTTCATTGGTCCAACGTGAATCACATCCTATTATGGAGATGTTAGGCTATTTATCATGAATAAACCTGCACTGGTAGCTCTTTCCGAAGAATAACATACCGACAAAATAATTAAACCTTCGTTTTAGGAGATGTTGACTGGATCTATGGCGAACGACGGTCAATGAACACATTCGATTTTTCAATTATTCGAAAAAATTTCCCGAAATTTTTTTTTGGCTATTTTATTGTAAATTTCCATATTTTGTAAATAATAGCACTGATCCTTCACTATATCAAAGATATCCTACCCTCGAGGTATTTGTAAGGAGGAATATTTTACATTCAGGGTCGAATACCGCGTTCATTTTCAACCCGTTAAATGACGACAAGCACGTCGTATACAGAATTTCCAAGCCGCCTAAATCTCATATTAGATAATTTATTCCAAACTGTACCTTCTTTCGTCTACGGTTGTTTCATGAATAGAAAAGGGATCTCTACACCTCAGTTCACCCCCAGATATCCAACTGCAAGTTTGCCCATTTTATAGTATCCTATAAATAAATTTTCTTGTTTTTATGCGCTTAGTGTTTCCTGAGGGGAACGTGGGAAGTTCCTTTATGCTTTTATCGTTGCTAATATACGAAGTACGCAATTCATTGACGAAATTTCCTTTGCGAAACGAACTGCGTTGTTTATACCTAAGTAATTTCAGGCAAATTTTCCAAATATTCCACAGATGAAAATTCTTAGCAATCAGGATAATCAGGAAGTTTTGCGGGCATTTATTGTCTATTCACGCCTCACATACCCTCAGGATATTCTGTATGGACCTTCAAGCCGCCTTTTTTCAACCGAATACGAGATTTCAATTCGATGGATCTGTATTTTTGGAAAAATAATATTAAGATTGAACGTTGTGCGGAACTTCAGTGAAATCCGACAAATAGTTTCTGAAAAATTAAATTTTTGAAGAAATATTTTGATTTTTTTTTTGAAGAAATATTTTTATTTTCTTTTTCTAGAGCTACGATGCTCGATAAATTTTGCAAACATTTGCGCGTCGGCATTCTTCAACTAATTTAACTCTTAATTCGAATTTACTATGGAAAATTCGAAGAGTGTCCAATGCAGGAGAGTGGACAACATAATTTACCATGGTAAATTCGATTAAAAGTGTCCAATACAGGAGAATGGACAATAACATACGCGCAAAAGCTCATAATTTTTTTGAAATTTTCTAGGGGTATGGTTCACCCAAAGTTTTACACACGCCCTTATGTCGATATTCTACAACTAGTTACCAAGCTTCAGTTTGATCGAGTCTATATTTTTCGAGTTATCGAGGAAATAATATTCCAGGTGAGTATAATTCCGAAACCGATGGACTGATTTTGTCCAAAAACGAACTTGACTCTCCCATTGGGACTCGTTTCTCGATTAATATCGAGTGAATGGTGGCATATGATTTTACGCTTCAAAAATTCACTGGTGGGGAAAGGCTGATTTCCGTGTTTTGTCTCATGGGTGGCGTGGGCGATTAGGTATGATCGACCAAGCCGGCTCTGAGAGGCTTAGCCCGGGTCAGTTTAGTTGAATTTGTTGAGAAGCTACAGAGTACGGATGAGGGCCAAGAAGCCAGAAACGCGTCTGCTCTTGCTTTCTCGACAAATCAATGAACCCCCTGGGGTCTATTTGACTTGTGAAATATATGCATAAGTATATTAATTATACGAAGCCATTTATGAAGGACCCTATTGGCAGGAACGCTCTGGACTTGTTGATAGATTAACAACGGTATCGCCATTTTTCATTATTATTTTTGAAAACTCTAAACAGCGTTCATGGCCATTGGGAAGATACTGTCTGAGCTCTGCGGGACTCATTTCTCGAATAATATCCAGTGAATGGTGGCATATGATTTCACGCTTCAAATATTCACTGGTGGGGAAAGGCTGATTTCCGTGTTTTTTCTCATGGGTGGCGTGGGCGATTAGGTATGATCGACCAAGCCGGCTCTGAGAGGCTTAGCCCGGGGTCAGTTTAGTTGAATTTATTGAGAAGCTACAGAGTACTGATGAAGGCCAAGAAGCCAGAAACGCGTCTGCTCTTGCTTTCTCGACGAATCATTGAACCCCCTGGGGTCTATTTGACTTGTGAAATATATGCATAAGTAAATTAATTATACGAAGCCATTTATGAAGGACCCTATTGGCAGGAACGCTCTGGACTTGTTGATTTGTTAACAACGATATCGCCGTTTTTCATTATTATTATTAATTTTCGCGTTGGCATTCTACAACTGATAACCATGTTTTAATTGGATCGGTTTCGTTATTGAGGAAATAAGAACCAAATTTCAGATGGGTATAACTCCAAAACCGTTTGGCCGATTATGCCTATGAACAAACTCAAATGTCCCATTCAGATGTAAAACTTTACCCGAAAATTTCAAATCGCTATCTATTTCCGTTCTCAGGTTATGGTGACAGAAATAATATTTTTTGATAATTTTTTTCAAATTTTCTAGAGATACGATTCTCACAAAATTTCACAAACGTCCTTAGTTTAGCATTCTTCAAATACTCACCAAGTTTCAATTCGATCGGACTTGTATTGGTTGAAAACAAAATTATTACTCGGAAATCATGTGGCCGATTACGCCCATTAACGAACTTGTCTGTTGTATTGGGATATGCCACCTAGCCTGAAAATTGCTATATCTTTCCGTTCTCAAGTTATCGTGGCAACGGATGGCCAGCTGGCCGGACATAATGAAATTTGACCTCGAATTCTTGATCAGCGAGTCAAACCCAATCGTTATAGACCATTGTTGGCAAAAAATTCGAAAATTAAAGACATTTGGGCATAATGATAACGCGATGTTTCCCATAACATACGCGCAAAAATATGGCAGGATATAGCTGAATGGGTGACCTTTGCCACGATAACTTTTAAACGGAAAGAGATAGCAACTTGCAGTTTTCAGGGTAGGCTGCGCATTCAAATCCTGGAGTTACGTTCGTTAATGGGCATCATCGACCCCAAACGGTATCGGTATTATGAATAACCATCTGAAATGTTGTTGTTTTTTCCTCAATAAGTCAAAAAATATTAATCCGCTCCAATTTTATCTTGCTAAACACTTATAGAATGCTGACGCACTAATTCATACGAAGTTTCGTAGTGATCGTATAACTAGAAAAATAAATAAAAATATTTCCCAAAAAAAAAAAATTCTTCAAAAATTTTATATTTCAGAAACCAAGCTGAGTTTTATTTTGACCAATATATTAAAAAATACAGATCTCATTGAATTGAAATCTAATACATAATCGGTTAATAAAGACGCCTCGAAGGTGAATAGACAGAAGAACATGCGCGTAAAAGCTCCTAACTTCGCGTCAATCCTTCTGAAGAATTTTTATTCTTTCCTATGCCAATTTATCTTTCAAACAAAAAGGAATTCAAAATGGTACTGGTACATATTGCACAGTTCGTACGTCCTGCAACAACTTGGGCTAGGCCTAGGAAACTATGTACGCTCAGATGAACGTCGAATTGTAGTAGATTTATCGCGAGTCTAACATGTCCCATTGCATGCTGCTAATTAAACTGGGAAACAGGACATCGATCGCTCCTTTCAGCCTGTAACAACGAAACCGATACTTGTGTGAGGCAATTATGTCGATGGTTTGTCCTCGCACTGCATGTCAATACTAAAGAGTTACATTCCGGTTTACAAGAATCAAAATTGTCTACGAAACGTTTCGGTTAACAAGGTCCAGGATGCAAATTTGTAGGGACTATCCGATACCGCCTAATTAGAGGTTGCCGGTGGTTAGAATGACGAACTAGCTATGTTCTCAACTGTTTCCAAATATAATGAATACTAATTAATACTGTTGATTGTTTATCAGAAAACATTTTGCATCACGTTATTTCCTAGTTTTAATTGATATGACCTGGATAGGCTGAGGTTTGTGGAGTTTTGTGTTCATCCATTAATTGAACTGAAATATTATACAAAATATATATCTGAATGGAAATAGGGGAATCAAGATGGTGCTTTGGTTTTAATAAGTTTATTGCTAATTATCACATAGTAACCACAGCACTCCGATCATACGAAATGAGTAAATGTAACAATTCCACAGCTTGTGACAATTCCACAGATTGAAAGAGCAGAATTAATATCCTCACGAAATACTGCACTAAATTTCAAGCAATCTTTAGAGTGTTAAAAATAAAACAATTGGTTCAAGCACTGACGTGAAGTCAGGAGCTTTTGCTCGTATGTTCTATTGTCCATTCTTCTGTATTGGACACCCTTAATCGAATTTACCATGGTAAATTATGTTGTCCATTCTCCTGTATTGGACACTTAATTCGAATCTACCATGGTGAATTCGAATTAAGAGTGTCCAATACAGGAGAATGGACAACATAATTTACCATGGTCAATTCGATTAAGGGTGTCCAATACAGGAGAATGGACAATAGAACATACGCGCCAAATCTCCTGACTTCACGTCAGTGCTTGAACCAATTTTTTTATATTTTCTTAAAAAATTTCTAGTTATACGATGCTGATGGAACTTCGTGTAAGTATTTCTGTCGGTATTTTAACTAACTGTCGAGTTTCAAACTGATCAGGTCAGCATTTCTCGAGTTTTTGAGAAGAAAAATATCAGATGGCTATAACTCTGAAACCACTTGGCGGATTTTACACCAAACCGACACGGCAAATTCAAACTCTCCAACTCATTTTGTTCTAGAGTTATTTTTCCAACTGCCAGCCGGACAGAATTAAATTGACCTCGGATTCTCCATCAGTAGGTCGATACTAAACGTTTAACACCATTTTCGTTCAAAAATTCCAAAAATACCGAGATTTAGGCAAAATGTTAGGCACTTCTTCCAAAGGAACAAGCGTGATCAAGGGAAGAATTAATTAATTTGTCAGCATAAAGATCAATCACCATCAAAGGTGATCAAAATGATCTTCGATGATTTGTATCACCCTCCACTAGTTAAAATTGTCTGAAACAATTATTCGAGATAAATATTAACAACATTATTATGTCCTCTGCCAATTATGAAAATTCCTTCGATATACGATCCCCAGAAATCGTCATCATCTGGCTGTGTTACGAATATTCAGGGTCACTCATGATCGATGTAATTCACCACTATAGGGTTCAAGTTTGCTAGAGCTCCTTCGTTTGTCGTTCAGTGGCTAAGTTACGCTGATGATTGGTAACAACCATGAAACCGGTACGTGTCTACCCTGAACGACAATCTCCTCTTTACGGAGACACTGAGCGATGAGACGGCCTGAAATCCTTAGGTTGGATATACAGGAGATCCCAAAGAAATATCCCAAAGGGGTTAGATTGAAAATTATTTTCTCTTTGGGGAGAATCAATCATGCCCATAATGAATCGATATTTGAATGACACGAACTGAAATTGCTACAAGCCTATCAGTGGGATGAACGAAATTAGTTCGTTTTTCCCGACGAATCTGTCGACCGAATAATGTTCCGAAATTTGAAACGAATTTAGAGGGCAAAATTTGATTGTGGAATCTGCTTCGAGTTCAAGTTAATTGGGTGATTGAAACGAATTTTATCAGGAATTGTCTATGAACACAAAGCGATTCATTTCGATTTTACAAATATTTGCCATGCTATGAAATTCGAGTCCAATCGGATGTATTTTACAGCTGTTTGTGATTAAAATCGTAGGGCATTTCATTAGTTCCGCTTATTGATTTGTCATGAATGATATATCTGGAAACGTTGATAGTCTCGTTATATGTGGTTCGGGTTTGCTCAGTGAAAAATTGGTTTAAAAGTGTCCAACGCAGAAGAATGGACAATAGAACATGCGCGCAAAAGCTCCTGAATTCACGTCAGTACTTGAACCAATTTTTGTTTCGTAATTTTATTTTATTTTCTAATGGTACGGCTCTCACAAAATTTCACACACGTCTTTATGTCGATATTCTATAACTAGTTACCAAGCTTCAATTCGATCGAGTCTATATTTTTTGAGTTATCGAGGAGATAATATTCCAGGTGGGTATAACCCTGAAACTGTTGGATAGATTATGCCCGTAATCAAACTTAGCACTCCCATTCGGATACGCAACCTACCCTGAAAATTGCAAGTTCCTATCTCCTTTGGTTCGAAAGTTATTGAGCAACGGTCACCCATCCAGTTACTGTTACTGTACTCACAGAAGGCTGTTCGGATCTCCAACAATATAGATCTGATCGTGTTCAAACTTGTAGCTTGGCAGTAAAGTTAGGTCCTGAAGGCTCTCAGCGATGTCGGACCAATAGTTTCTGAGAAATAGAATTTTTTTCAAGGATTTAAAAAAAAATTCTAGTGATACGATCCTCGCGAAATTTAGCAAGAATTTTCGCGTTGGCATTCTACAACTGATAACCATGTTTGAATTGGATCAGTTTTGTATTTTTTGAGTAATTGAGGAGATAACAACCAAATTTCAGATGGATATAACTCCAAAACCGTAAGGCCGATTATACCTATGAACAAACTCAAATGTCGAATTCAGATGCACAACCTAACCTAAAAATTTCAATTCGCTGTCTATTTCCGTTCTCGGGTTATCGTGACATAAATAATTATTTTTAATATATTTTTTTAAATTTTCTAATGATACGATTCTCACAAAATTCCACAAACGTCCTTGGGTTTGTATTCTACAACTACCATTGGGCCGATTCTGCCCATTAACTTGAACGTCGTATTGGTATGTGCCACCCAACCTGAAAATTTCAAGTCTCTATCTCTTTCCGTTCTCAAGTTAGGTATTGTGGCAACGGACGGCCGGCCGGACAGAATCAAATTTTACCTGGAATTCTTCATCAGGAAGTCGAACCCAATCGTTTGAGACCATTTTCGGTAAGAAATATTCGAAAATTACAGACCTTTGGGCAAAATTATGTTCCCCAGAACATACGCGCAAAAATGTATACATTGTGTGGATAAAGTAAGGAACAACATTGATAACTGGGTTATTGAATGTTTTGAAGTAAAACGATAGGACGGGATTTTTGTTCTAACGCGCTTGTTCCGCTAGGAACAGCGCTATTGAGTTCTACTCACTGATGAATAACCGAAGTCCAATTCAATTATGTCCGTCCGAATGGCCGTAAACACGATAACTCTCGAACGAAATGAGTTAGAGTGTTGAAATTTTCAGGGTATTTTTGGACAATAAATTTCTCGGATAAGTTAATGAGCAAAATCTATAGAGGGGTTTTGGAGTTATGTCCATTTTTAGTTAAAATATTTCTTATGAATATTTCCGAAACCGATCACTCAATCTATCTGAAATTATCATCAAATTGTAGAGTCATGACCTATTTATGCATGCGAAGTTTTCTATAAACTGGAAATTTGAATTATTCGAAAATTTTGTTTTCACAATAACTCGAAAAATACTGAAAAAAATTTGAAAAATGTTCAACTATTTGAGGAATATTTTGCTTGATATACGAAACCATATAGTTATAGGATTGAGTTCAATTTTAGCATTTCGATAACCTCTTGGAGTGTGAACAATTTCACTGAGAACAGCTAGAGCCTCGAAGAAAATTTAATATGTAATTTAAAATTACATATTAAATTATTTCAGTTATTTTCCTACGTGAAATGTCACATCTGGTATTCGACTTCGGTTCCTACACGTGTTTTATCTGATTGCGATCGCTAGAGAAGGGCAACTCATTTAAATATGGACGTGTATATACGGTGACAATTGAATCAATGGGTGAACGATGTGTGGAATTTTAAATAGTTTTTCATAATCTGTCTGAAAGTTGAGATACAGGGAATCAGCTCGATGGCCATATTACCACCTCATGGCAATTATGTGAGTGTGCAAGCCAGTTTCAAGGAAATAGTGTAGTGTCCGAGACTGGAGACGAGAGTACGAGCTTGTGCGTGTATGTTCTATTGTCCATTCTCCTGTATCGGACATTCTTTATTGAATTTACCATGCTGAATTCTATTGTCTATTCTCCTGTATTGGACACTCTAATCGAATTCACCATGGTAAATTCGATTAAGAGTGTCCAATACAGGAGAACAGACAATAGAATTCACCATGGAAAATTCGATTAAGAGTGTCCAATACAGGAGGATGGACAATAGAACATACGCGCAAAAGCTCCTGACTTCACGAAAAAAAAGTTGGTTCAAGCACTGACGTGAAGTCAGGAGCTTTTGCGCGTATGTTCTATTGTTCATTCTCCTGCATTGGACCCTCTTAATCGAATTTACCATGGTGAATTCTATTGTAGGTTCTCCTGTATTGGACACTCTTAATCGAATTTACCATGGTGAATTCGATTCAGAGTGTCCATTACAGGAGAATAGACAATAGAATTCACCATGGTAAATTCGATTAAGAGTGTCTAATACTGGAGAATGGACAATAAAACATACGCCCAAAAACTCCTGACTTCACGTCAGTGATTTAACCATTTTTTTTTTCTCTTCTAATCAGTAATTTTTAAGATTTTTTTCTACATAGAATTTGATCTTGTGATAAAGAATAGGGGTTGCCATTTCAAAGTTGCTCCCTCCACCTCATTCAGTGGGTGAGGATTAGGGCGGAATTCGGTACCTACTGATGTACCCATTAGAGATATCAAATTTGTGTCTCTAAAATATTTTCGCTACGATGCGTAGTTTTCCATTAAAATCAAAATTTCAGATTAAATGAATTACTCGGTATATTTATTTTCAATAAACAATCAATGAACTGACGTGTTACTGGAATTGAAGATTCAATTAGGCTAGCAGTAGTTCAAAATATATTAATTGGTGTTTGTGAGCACAAGAAATGATGAAAACACAACTCTTTTTGATACTTATCTATAGATTTTAAATTCAAATCCATTAATCTGTCGAAGTAGGGTAATCTATGGACATTTCGCAGAAAACTTCTTTTTGCTTATTGCAATAGGAAACCTATGAATCATAAAAAACATCAGATAGAAAGCTTCCATGAATATATAAAATTGACATTTGGTTATGGAGGATAGACCTATAATTATATTTATAGTACGAACGGGCAAAAAAAGAACAAATAATCTGACCGCTTTGGGTTTCTAACACGCAACAGCCTGTCAGCAAGCTTCCCACTGCGCCACGCGACATCCTGGAGTTTGAGGCGACAGAATGTTATTGAAATCATGAACGTTTGGATATCGTTCCGAATGAATATTCTATTTCTAAACTTCTTGCGATTTAAAATATAATTTCTCGTGAGACATTACTAAAACCAAATGACCGATAAGCACCCCCAATAAAGAAATTATGAAATTTTCAACCTCCCGCTCCTCCAAATAACTGTATCACACACACAAACATTGTAGCCCCTTGTAATAATAATTAATAGATATATTTTCCAACAGTTCATAATATATATATATAGCAAGGGAAATGGAGGTGCTGGGAATGCATCTTTATAATTTGCTCTCTCTACCCAGACATATTTTACCACGACTTAGCACTGGCAGGTGTTCGGACGCAGTAACTATTGTATTATTGATACGCTGCCAATCTCGAGACATTGTTTGCAATTTTGCAGTCCGCGTTCATAAAAATAACAATAATATACTATCGTCAAAAATAGTATATTAAACCACTCTAAAATACAAAGAATTAATAGGTATGTAGTAAATAATACTAATACATATAAACATAACAATGTATGAAATAGTAAGTATCGCTAAATTCAGTTTAATAAACCACACATAAATACAAAAACTACATTAAATGCAAAATTGACTAATATATAATCCAGCTTGAATACGTTTTGCGGCGCATGATAAGCCACGTCTAATTTTTCTTCGGCTCACTGATGTTGGCTGAACAGAAATGTTTTTTTAGTGAGACATTTTTTTATACATGAATAAAATTAAATGAGTCAGAGGGTGCCAAAATATTTTGTTTAAAGTTTTATAAAATTTTTCATGGCATTAACCATATCAACAGTTTTATTTTTGGATGCTATTTTACCAATGCGTTCAAAATGTTCTGTTACAGCTGCGGAATATTATAAACCTAAATTTGGGCTGTGGTCACTATGAATACGGCAAAATACGGTTCAATATAAACATCAGTATCTGTAGGAATTACTGTCAGTCGCTGCGGTCATTATGGATACAGCATGATACTGTTCAATACAAACATAAGTGTATGTGAGAATAACTGTCATTTTCACTGTGAAATTATTTAAGAGGCAGAAATTTATGAAAATATGTAGAAGTCGACGAAAAAATGTAATATGCAACTAGGCGAAAAACTGTATATTGTCTCACCTGCTTGCTGTCCGATTCGCAGGCACGACAATAATGTAAAGTTTTTCGTCCTTGGTACATAAATAACAATTATACATTTTAGAATAACCTAAGGAAAGTACTTATACTTGCTTATATAACCCCAGTTTTTCTCTTAATAAAAAATAATTCCTAATAGTATAGCGGTTAATTTTTTAAAATTTTGTTCAATTTGTCGAAGCTATTATGCTGACGTTCAATGATTTTTTTGAAATGATTTTGGATAAGTATATCGTACAATCCAATTTGTAGAAGTTTCCTAGCTGAAGCTTTGTGTCCATTTTTGCACCATCCATTATAAGACTGCGCATCTTTCTCATCAGAACAGCCACCCTTTGCTCCAACAAGAGCAGTCAAAAATCTTTTTTTTTTTAAAGTATAGTTGCTGACAACACCTTCTCCTCTTAATTTCTTCAGTGATAACAAAATTGTTTTCGAATGAAATTTTCTTCCTAACCTTCGTAATATCTGCGCCTGTCTAGCGGTCTTGCGTAACTGAAAACACCTCAAAAAGCACGGTGGCTGTTACAAGTTGGTGCAGCCGTGTAGGTGGCGTGGCAAAACTAGCATAGGCGCCCAATGTTCAGTTGGAACGCGGTAAACAATGCCTCGAGAATGTCCGCGTATCCATAATACAATAGTTACTACGTCTGAACACCTGCCTATCCTGAGTCGTGGTAAGATAATATGTCTGGGTAGAGAGGGCATTGGTTAAATCATTCTTTACCGCGTTGCAACAACATGTTTGCGTTGCAGCATGGTAAACAATTCCAATACGCGGCCCAGGCCCCCCCTTGTCCCTGAGTATGGGCGCCCATGGCTTCATCCACCACAAATATGATCACCTCTGCGTCCATGATTCCTTATATCTTGATCTTGATGATACAGTCAGAGTCCCACGTTTTCAACCCCTATCTCTTTAATAGAAGCGACGATAAGCATCTGCGGTTATTTACACCACGTTCGCATGAGAAGCTGCCATCAGAATACAAATTTTCACGAATAAACAGCGATTAGCGCGTCTAGGCAATAACTTAGAGCGTGGCACGAACGCACAATTGAAACTTCGAGAGGGGTGATTTTAATTTTTCCAGGCGCTCTGCGGAGTTATGCGATCGGGATGCAGTCCGGAAACAGGGATTAATTAGCCCGACACGACGGTACAAATTGAATGTGCGCTCTGAAATATTTTCATAATTCACGGGCGCTGTCGATTCAGTGGGGTGACTAAGTTCTGCGGATCTTTTTTGGGAACGAACGTGGTTGCAGTGTTGCTAATTGGATTTCGCAGAGAACTTAGATTTAGGGTGTCCCTCTGTTTTGATTTTCGGGTAAGCGGACCATCGAATGGTTTTTAAGGGATTATGAAGTATTTCGTATTATTAGTCCAGTCGAATTAGGGTTTCACCTGTAGAAATGAAACGGAATAAGCTGCATTGTTTGGCGCTCTTGTTCCTCGGAACAGAGTGCTTTTCGATTTGCCCAAATGTCTGTAATTTTCGAATTTTCGGATGAAAATGGTCAAACGGTTTGGTTCAACTCACTGATCAAGATTTCGTGATCAGAATCGATTATGTCCCGGTCCAGCCATTACCACGATAACTTTTGATCGGAATGAGCTAGACAGTTGAAATTTTCAAAGTATGTTTGGGACATAAATATCTCGGCTAAGTTCATTATTGAGCAAAATCGGCCAGATGGTTTCGGAGTAACGAAAAAAAAATTTTTTACACAACATTTTTCAAATTCTTTTTTTTAAGATGCAGTTTCTCCATAAGAATCAATTGATATCATTTTCAACTCTAACAAGCTAATAGTTTCGGAGATATGATTTTTCAAAATTTCAATAATACATCGATACATCCACAGAATGCTCTAATTATTCTATCTATGAATTATCATAGGATCTGTGTTCACACATGTCATCCTATGAGAAACATTTCAAATTTATTTGTAAGATGCAGTTTCACCATAAGAATCCATTGAAATCACTTTCAACTGTAACAAGCTAATAGTTTCGGAGATATGATTTTTAAAATTTCAATAATACATCTATGTTTTCACAGAATGCTCTAATTATTATATCTATGAATTATCGTATGATCTGTGTTCACACATTTCCTCTTATTATCCTAAAAGAGACATTTCAAATTTATTTTTAAGATGTAGTTTCACCATAAGAAGACTCTCTCAGGTCCAACCTGTCACCTCCTAGTGGTGAGAGTCGGTAACGTCCCTTTCGGGGGGCGGCTAAGAACAGGCAATGGCAACCATGGGGGGAGTGAAGTGCCAACCCAGCGCGCCTCCAGGTTGCGGATAGGAGGGGGGCCTCCAACGATGATTTTTTTTTTATGAGGAGGAGGTCTGCGTGGGAATACTGGGGGCTCGTTGTGCGTAAAAACTCAATTGGCAGCCCTCAAATACCATGCCGCGGACCAACTTCACCTGTCCCGGCTGTAGTGTCGTGGCTAAGGGATTGCACACAAGGTTACGATGCCAAGTGGTATCTCGAGTCAACCTCGGGACCATCTTGTTATACCAACGCACCCTGGCTGTCTGTGGTCATGTCTCACGGGTCAGTGGAGTGGGGGGGGTCTTGGCTTAATCGCCCGGACCGAGAGGAAATAACCTCATTAAAAATTCTAAATCCAAGGTGGGAACCCAGGCCGAGGGATGCGTGGCTAGATAGAAGACTAGTCTTAACTGGATTCGACCTTGGAGCACCGGGGGGAACTCCATTGTATTCAACCCCTTACCTCTGCAAGCGGGGCTCTTCAGAGGTGGACCGTTAGGACCCTAGCTTTTCGTGAACACAACATGGAAAAGAAAAAAGAAAAAAGTGTTACCACTGGAAAGGGAGTGGAGAAACCCTCCACCTCCACATCCGGGCACCCAGCAGAGGGGAGTAAGGTCAAGGGACCGAGGAAACACCGTCTGCCGTTCGACCTGCCCAAACTGGGTCAACCGGGCGGCAGAGATGATCCACTGAGGAAAGGACTCAGTGGAGCAGGGGTGCGGAAGTACCTGCGACTCCTCCATCAAGGTCTTGCACCTGAGGAGGCTAGGAAGCAGGCTCTTCAGCGCCCAGCCCCGACGGAGACTCCTTCGGGGAAAGCACACAGCAAGAGAGGCCCGGAGCTTATAACACCTCCTCAGCGGCCTCTGCCGAAGAAACAAAGAACAGCTGCAGCAAAAACCTGGCAAGCCACTGGCTATGCAGCAGCTGTTAAAACAGGAAAGGTGACCAGGGTGGGAATTGTGCCCAAGGATTACCCTAGGGCCACCCTGGAAGCCGGGCAGCTCTCCGCCCTAGAGGATACTCTGGTGGAGGAGATATGCCAGAGCAAGGAAAGGGGGATCCACTTCACAGGAGTTCATTTCCGCTGTGGAATGATGCTTGTGGATTGTGGGTCCCAAGGATCGGCGGACTGGCTAATGCAGTCAGTGCCGAAACTTAATTCTTGGGAGGGACCCGAATTGGTAGCGCTGAGTGGAGATGACATCCCTAAGCCTACCAATATAACGGTCTTCTTCCCAGGAAGCCTCGACATGGAGACGGAGAAAATCCTCCGACTTGTCGAGGTCCAGAATTCCAACCTCAACACTGGGGCTTGGAAAATTCTGAGCTCCAGGAAGGAGGGAAAAGGCACAGTCCTCACGATTGGGATTGATCAGCAATCCGAGGAAGCTCTGAAGGCAGAGGGGGGTCGTCTGAACTTTCGCTTTGGACGTATCCCCGTCTCAGGGCTAAGAAAGAAGGACAGCTCTGCTGAGGGTCAGGGAGACGTGGAGATGCCCTCCACATCCCGAGAACCCGAAGAGCAAGGTTCGCGTGAAGGGGCGGGCCCGAGTCAGTCCAAAACCTACTCTGGCTCTGCTAGGTCGCCTCGAGAAGCGGAGACCTCCTCTGCGACCCGGGGGACTGGACAGAGCTGCTCGGTGGCTGCGTGTCTGACCGCAGGCCAAGAGACCTCCTCGAATTCTGGAGAGAATAACTCTCCCATGGAATTAGAGGAGGGACAGGGGAAGTTGAAGGAGGGGAACATTTAGAAGCTGGATAACCAGCTTCTATCACCTCACACAATTAGCCTTCATCTTCACGAGGGTGGCGCAAGTTAACCTGCATCATGCGAAGGGAGCTTCAGCAGTGATTGTGAGGTTATTTGAAAGGTTGCAATTGGGCATTGTTCTGATCCAGGAACCCTTGATCAACAAAGAAGGCCAAATCAAGGGTTTGGCTTGTAAGGACTCAAGTCTGATTTATGACCATAGGCAGGTATCTCCACGTGCCTGTGTGCTCATAAGAAACAACATTAAATATATTTGTGTTTCAGATTATATGTCTCGGGACCTGATTCCCATCATGGTACACCTCAATCTAGGGGGCATTGAAAGAGACATTGTCATTGCATCCGCATACTTGGCTGGAGACGGGACAATAACAACGCCAGAGAAGGTGCAGGAGTTAGTACAATACTGCAACAGCAAAGGGCTGCCAATTATAATTGGTTGTGACGCCAATGCGCACAATACTGTTTGGGAAGCACAAACAATAACGCTAGAGGTGAGTGTCTACTTGAATATCTTTTAGCTAACAACCTGGAGACTCTAAATGTAGGGACAACACCCACTTTTGTCACGAGAGCAAGAGAAGAGGTCCTGGACGTAACAATCGCTAATGTTGCTGCCAAGAAAAACATCACTTCCTGGAGAGTGATGAACGAACCATCACTCTCTGATCATAGGATTATCGAGTTCAGGGTAGAGGGAGTTAACACCTCGGTGTCCTCAATCCGAAATCCCAGAAAGACGGACTGGTTTCTTTACAGGACCCGTCTGAAGGAAAACCTAGAACAAATCGGGACAACTGGGGCAAAGCACCTTTATGACCTGGAAAAAACAGTCGAGCAGGTCAGTGAGGCAATAATGGGGGCTTTTCACTCCAGCTGCGCATTGACCAAAGCTCGACTAAGTAAGGAAGCTCCTTGGTGGAATAAGAACCTGTCAATCCTCAGAAAGGAGGTGCGTCGGCTCTTTAATAGGGCTAAACGAGACGATAATTGGCAGGGGTACACTGAGAAACTCACTGAGTACAACAAAGAGATAAGGAGGGCCAAGAGGCTTAATTTTCAAGCATTTTGTGAAAATATCACTTCCACTCACACAGCAGCCAGGCTGCAGAAAGTCATGGCAAGAGGGGGAACTAACCCAACAATGTCGCTCAAGAAGCCAGATGGGTCATACACTGAAGGAGAAGAGGAGCGATCGACTCTTCTTCTCAAAACACACTTTCCAGATAGCGAACTCGTAAGTAGTATTGAAACAGCAATGGAGCATACCAAGAACGCCCGCAAGGATGATTGGGATATTGCTAAGGAACTATTTACAAAGCAACGTCTTGAATGGGCAATAAGTACCTTTCAGCCGTACAAATCCCCAGGAGTGGATGGAATTTTTCCGGTACTCCTGCAGAAAGGGATGGAAGAAATTCTACCCCATCTGCTGAAGATTACTAGAAGCAGCTTAGCATTGGGCCACACACCTAGAAAATGGAGAAGGGCTAGAGTAACCTTCATTCCAAAAATAGGGAAAAAAGACGGGACGGACCCTCGATCATTTAGGCCCATTTGCTTAACATCATTTTTACTTAAAATGATGGAGAAAGTAGTGGATAACTACATAAGAACGGAGAGTCTGGAGAATAAACCACTTCACAAATGTCAGCATGCCTACAGGGCGGGTCGATCAACAGAGACTGCCTTGTATCAACTGACTGAAGTCATCCAGAGAACTCTGAATAATAAAAAAATCGCAATGTGTGCATTCCGGGACATATCTGGGGCCTTTGACAACACAACACATGTGTCTGTCAGAGAAGCACTTAAAAGGCGGGGTGTCAACAATACCATAATAAAATGGATGTATGACGTGCTGACGACGAGGACAGCTGAGACATTGGGGGGAAATCAACCCATCTCTGTCAAAGCCACTCGCGGGACACCTCAAGGGGGGGTATTATCTCCCCTCCTATGGAGCCTGGTAGTAGATGAACTACTACACAGGCTAACGGAGCTTGGCTTCGAATGCGTAGGCTATGCTGACGACATAGTTCTAATAGTGAGAGGCAAATTCGAGGGCATCTTATGTGACTTACTACAGGAGGGCCTCAGAATTATTGAGCAGTGGTGCCAGTCGGTGGGGCTGAGTATTAACCCAACCAAGACCACAGTAATTCCATTCACCCGAAAAAGAAACCTTCCAGCCATAAAATTCCTCTCATTAAATGGAGAAGTGATTGACTGGAAGACTGAAGTTAAATATCTGGGAATAACTCTGGATAGCAAGCTTCTGTGGAACAAGCATGTGGATATCACTGCAAGTAAAGCAATAAGAGCTCTGATGGCGTGCAGAAGTCTATCCGGTAAGACTTGGGGCCGTAGCCCTAAAATACTGCGATGGATGTACGTCATGATTGTGAGACCAATAATTACCTAAGGGGCAGTAGTCTGGCATGCCAAAGCAGATCAGACAACTACTAGGAAAGCGCTTGACAAAGTGCAAAGGCTAGCTTGTGTATGCATCACGGGAGCTATGAGAACGTGTCCAACCAGGGCACTTGAGATCATCACAGATCTCTCACCTCTGCATCTAGTGATTGAGAGGTTAGCCCATGAGGCCATCCTCAGAATATCTAAGGAAGGTACAGGAACTGAGAGGATTAAATGTCAGAGAGCCTGGACCTCTTTGACTAATTACATCCCATCAGTGAACCTTCCTAGTGATGCAATGGTCAAAAAAGTAAGCATTGAGAAGAACTTCACCACGATGCTAAGTAGAAAAGAAGAATGGGAAAGGGAGTTCACCACCCAGACTTTCAAAGAAAATACCATAAAATGGTACACAGATGGCTCAAAAACCACGACGGGAGCTGGCGCTGGGGTATATGGGACAGGCACCAAGTGCGCACTGTCGGTAGGCTCCCGTTTGAGTATCTTTCAGGCAGAATTACTCGCAATCGAAAGATGTGCAGATATTAACCTAGAAAGAAAATATCAGAAATGCGACATAGCAATCCATTCGGATAGTCAATCTGCTATCAAAGCACTGAGCTCCCATGCCATCGATTCAAAGTTGATATGGGAGTGCCGAAGAAAACTAAATGAAATTGGCAAGAATAATAAGGTCTATTTAGTCTGGGTCCCCGGTCACTCGGGAATCAAGGGGAACGAAGAGGCCGATACACTTGCCAGAAAGGCAGCACGAACTCCTTTTATTGGCCCAGAACCTTTCTGCGGTATAGGAAAATGCACCTACAAGAAAGAGTTTCTGGAGAAGGAGGAAACCAAAAGAGAAACACTCTGGCGGAATCTTCCAGGTTTGGTTCATTCCAAAAAGTTCCTTAGGAACTTTAAAGAAGTGAGATCCAAAAGGTATCTGGATCTCTGTAAAAATAAGTTACACCTGGTCACTGGCTTCCTCACAGGATACTGTCGCTTCAGGAAGCATTTGATGAGAATAGGTTTATCAGATACTGACGAGTGCAGATTCTGTGGGGAGGAGGAAGAAACTCCTCTTCACCTTGTTACAGAATGTCTCGCCATTGCAAGTCAGCGAAAGGAATGCTTTGGACAGGAAACTTGTAGGAGTGAAGACGTAATATCCTTGAAGCCTTCCCAGATATTGAGGTTCATAAATACTCTGGAACTGGAGGGCGAGCTGTAGATGGCGTAATGGTGAGAACAGCTCTGATGGGGGGCACAATAGATCTCAAGATCGCGGTGCAACGTAACCCCTTATCAATAATAATAATAATAATAATTCACCATAAGAAGCCATTGATATCATGTCTAACTCTAACAATCTAATAGTTTCGGAGATATGATTTTTCAAAATTTCAATGATACATCTATGTTTTCACAGAATGCTCTAATGATTATATCTATGAATTATCGTATGATCTGTGTTCACACATGTCATCTTATTTTCCCATAAGAGACGTTTCAAATTTATTTCTAATATGCAGTGTCACCATAAGAATCCATTGAAATCATTTACAACTCTAACAAGCTAATAGTTTCGGAGATATGATTTTTAAAAATTTCAATAATACATCTATGTTTTCACAGAAAGCTCTATGCAATTATTCTATCTATGTATGATCTGTGTTCACATATGTCATCTTATTTTCCTATAAGAGACATTTCAAATTTATTTTCAAGATGCAGTTTCACCATAAGAATCCATTGATATCATTTTCAACTCTAACAAGCTAACAGTTTCAGAGATATGTTTTTTCAGAAACTCAATAATACATCTATGTTTTCACATAAAACTCTAATTATTCTATCTATGTATGATCTGTGTTCACACATGTGATCTTATTTTCCTATAAGAGACATTTCAAATTTATCTCTGGTTCGTTACAGTCATCTTGGGTAACTTGAATTCCACTCTAACTTTGAATTGAACCTTACAAATGATAATTTTATGTTGATCATACGTAAAAGTTGGACGCAAGTCCAAGATACTGTTTAAAACGGAACATACCAATGTGAAGTTGTGCCACATTGAAGAGAACTACTCATCTGTCAAATATTCTGTCACGTTTTATGCGCCATTTCTGAGTGAGTTTTTCAGCGGGAGTTGGTTGCTTCCTAATAATCCAAAATTAAATATAAAAAGGCGGTTTTGAGCAGGTGAGTTATTGATTTTCCCTCCCTTTTATGTGGTCGTCTGCAGTTTCATTTCGAAATATTTATTCGTAAACATTATATTCTGGCGCTCTAGTTCTTCGGAACTGAGGGCTTATCAATTTGACCAAATGTCTGTAATTTTCGAATATTTCGATGAAAGTGACCTTAAACGATTTGGTTCGACTCACTGATCAAGAATCCGTGGTCGAAATTCATTCTGTCCGGCCGTCCGGCCGGCCGATCCGTCTTGCCGGGCCGGTCGGCTGGCCGGCCCTAGGCACGATAACTCTCGAACGGAATGAGCTAGAGAGTTGAAATTTTCAGAGTGGGTTTGAGGGATAAATATCTCGGCTAATTTCGTTATTGGGCAAAATCGGACAAATGGTTTCGGAGTAACAAAAAAAATTTTTTTTTTTTACAAAACAAATTCCAAATTAAATTTTTTTTAATAAGCAGTTTTATCATAAGAATCCATTCCTATCATTTTCAACTCTAACAAGCTTATACTTTCGGAGATATGATTTTTCAAAATTTCAATGTAAATCGTATTTCTACGTTTTCACAGAATGATAGAATTATTATGTGGGTATTCTATGAATTGTTATAATGTCAACTTATTCTCTTGAGACATGACGTTGTTTCATTCGAGCAATCGTATAAATATGAGAATGATAATATAATATCATACTTTTTGTTGGTTGATATTTTCATGCCGATGGTCAATCCATATGATGATGGGAATGGTAATGGTAAGTTAATAATATTGAGTTCAGAATATCTCCACTAAAAACAAAACTGGAATATTGTAGATTTGAGGAAAGATATATATATCGTTCATCATATAATTGAGGAATGAATATCTCGGATGAGTTCGTTGTTGGGTAGAATTCGTCTATTGGTTTTGGATTGATAATTTTTGGCACTCTTGTTGAATTTAAATTCTTCTATGATGTTTGAATTCAATTTCTGCTAAGATGAAGTTCTAAATTTCAATAATGAATCGTACTTCTATGTTTTCACTGAATGCTATAATTATTCTATCTAAGCTTTATTATATGATCTGTGTACTCGTACATTTCATCCTGTTTTATATGAGAGAGTCAAATTCATTTCAGCTATTTTAATTTGGTTTCTTCCATGGTGCAGTTCTCATTCTCAGATTGCTCATTTAATCTAGATAAATGAACTATTATTTGAATTGAATTTCCTTTATGATGCAGTTCTATCATAAGAATAAATTGATATAATTCTCAACTCTGATAAACCAATACTTTCGGAGATATAACTTGTCTGTTTGAACTAGAGCGCCAGAAAGCTCCTGTCCACAGGGCTTGAACCAATTTTTTGTTAAAATTGTTATTTTCTGAACTACTTGGGTAGCTTTGAATCGTTCAATGTTACCCGCAATTTGAATTTGGTACACCAGGTAACTTTGAATTTTCATTTTGAGGTGGAGAATGCCAAGAAAATCAGAAAAAGCGATGGCCAGTGTCAGAAAATATGGTACAAAAATTGGGAAAGCCCTGTGGACAGGAGCTTTGGCGCTCTTGTTCAAACTTTGACAAATCATATCTCCAAAAGTATTGGTTTCTCAGAGTTGGGAATGATATCAATAGATTCTTATGATAGAACTGCATCATCAAATAAAAATATACTAAATAAGAATCCATTTATATCATTCCCAATTCTGAGAAACCAATACTTTCGAAGTTTTTTTTTTAATATAGATATTTTGTAGTTCTTGTTTCCCACTTTTCTAAGAACCTATTTGGAATTTTATATGTTGTCTCAGAAGGACACGTAAGAGCTTCCTCAAATATATAATGTCAAATGTCCTTCTTCCTGTACCTAGAAACGTTTCCATTAATTACGGAAATTCTAGAGAATTTTTAGAGACTTTTATGATCAATTTTAAAAGTGAATGCAAAATCGATTTAAGGTATGGGAAGGAAGATTATTATTATTAAATTATAATGTAAATTTTCCGGCTCATTTTTTCGTTCTTTTATACTAAAGAAAGTGAAGCTTATATCTATGGGAAATGGTAGATCTACATTAGGGTCCTGTAGCGGTCTGTGAACATCTGAAGTTCTGAATAATTAAATGTTGTTAAATAATTGGTCATTTTGCATTCAATCATACTTTGTTTTCTTGAACAGAACTATGGTCTCTAACGACACACACAAGAGACAAAATTTCAATATGGTAATGGAAAGCTGGAAAACGCCGATCTGTAGATAGTGCTCTACCCCGTTATCGAAAATGTTGTATGTTCGTGACAATCTTTTAATAACATTTTTGTAACCGCTTGAGCTCCAAGTGTCAACGATACACCAAATGAAAGGTAAAAGATCGCAGTTTTGGAATCTGTTTCATTATTAGTTACCATGGAAAATAATCATCCATTTTAAAAGGTATCCTCACCCCCTACCATTTGTTTTAGTGGGCGTTATCAAAACTTATTTCACCCGGATTCAAAGTACTCGAGCTGCTTACTGAAACCTTAAAATTTTATTGCTCTATCTCAACTGGTCTCCAAAATATCTGCGAAATGAGGAAACTCACCCCTAGCTCAAACCATCCCCAACATCCATCAGAAGAATCGGAGGATAGTTTAACAACAGGAAGTGTGACACCCGAATGGTAATATATCACCTCCTTGTGTCCGTGAAGTTAGCACCCACTTTTTCGAAAATGAAGAATTTTTTTTTTGCGTTCGTTAGTAACTCGTTAGTAACTATTTGTAACACAAAAATTTTCGTTTGTACCTCAACGATACTGGTAGAAAACATCGCATTCCGCAAGGGTGCCAACTTCACGGGCACCCACTCTTTGATTTTTCTCGGCAAAAAATATTCAGTTAGGAAGTCCATCGTTAGTAACTATTTGTAACACAAAAATTTTCGTTTGTAACCTAACCTATAATGGAAAAATGACACCCCCAAAATGCGAAGTTGGCACCCACTTTTTCGAAAATGATGATTTTTACTTTTGCATTCGTTAGTAACTCGTTAGTAACTATTTGTAACACAAAAATTTTCGTTTGCACCTCAAGAAAACTGGTAGAAAAAAATTGTTATCCACAAGAGTTTCAACTTCACGCACACCCACTTAAAGATTTTTCTCGGAAAAAAATATTCAGTTAAGAAGTCCATCGTTAGTAACTATTTATAACACAAAAATTTTCGTTTGTAACCTAACCTATGATGGAAAAATGACACCCCTAAAATGCGAAGTTAGCACCCACTTTTTCGAAAATGATGAATTTTTTTTTTGCATTCGTTAGTAACTCGTTAGTAACTATTTGTAACACCAAAATTTTCGTTTGTAACCTAACCTATGGTGAAAAAATGACACCCCCAAAATGCGAAGTTAGCACCCACTTTTTCGAAAATGATGAATTTTTTTTTTGCATTCGTTAGTAACTCGTTAGTAACTATTTGTAACACCAAAATTTTCGTTTGTACCTCAAGAAAACTGGTAGAAAAAAATTGTTATCCACAAGAGTTCCAACTTCACGGACACCCACTTTTAGATTTTTCTCGGAAAAAAATATTCAGTTAAGAAGTCCATCGTTAGTAACTATTTATAACACGAAAATTTTCGTTTGTAACCGAACCTATGATGGAAAAATGACACCCCCAAAATGCGAAGTTAGCACTCACTTTTTCGAAAATGATGATTTTTTTTTGCATTCGTTAGTAAATCGTTAGTACATGTTTGTAACACCAAAATTTTCATTTGTAACCTAACCTATGAGAGAATCGCTCCAAGAGAGGTGCACTTTTGAGTTTCCGATATTGTATACTGAATAATGTAATAGATGAATTTCCCTATACGTGATAAATCTGTCACTGTTTTTTGTGAGGTAGATTTCATTAATGCAGTAGTCTCAAATGTATTATAAAATTATTTATTGAAATGAACTTCAACATAGTTAATTCAAAATTTCATTTAAATACTATACAGTAGTAAGTGGATGTTAAGCTCTAATGTTTTTTCTACAATCTTTACATTTTTGGCCATATCATCGTACAATTCTAGAGCTCCATCATTTCTTCGACAGATGGAAATGTAGTGTCCTAGACTTTGTCTGGTAAGAGACTTCTGGTAAGCAACCAAACCTCTTAATATCAACTGTTGTCCACCGCATTTCAAAGTCACAGGGAGTTTTTCAATATTAATATTTTCAGCTTCACTAGTGTCTATAAACAAATGAGTGCTGAATATAGTTTCCACTATCACCTTATTTGAACACATCTGGCATTTGAACTGTCCTTGCAGCGATCTCAGAAACGTAGACTCAAAGTTTTCATTGCTATAATCCGTGATTTGAATGGTTTTGTAAATCCTTGAAATCCTCTTTTCGTAAGAGCACTTCATGCATTTATGTATTTCTGTAAGACTATTCAATCCCTGTCCAGTTTTCTGAAGAGCAGATATTACATTATCTTGACAGTCTACTCTTAAAATTTTACTGTTGATCGCTAGTTTTTGTTGTTTGTAGATTTCATTAAGAAAAACAGCTCTTTCTTTACGAAATTGACTGCCTGCCCCTTTGGTAGCTACTGTACTGAGTAGGTTGAATATTTTCACATCTTCCTTATTCTCATTGATTTTTTGTTGAAAACCAATACTATCACAATAAGCTGATAAAATACATTGCAAAATTGTATCAAATGGACAAGTATTTCCTAGAAGAATGGAGACCCCATCAGATACTTTTGTTGTTGTCGTCTTATTGACAATATTCCCGTTTTTTATAAGTGGAAGCTCCATCCTTCTATGGTCTTCGAGAACTAAAATTTCTGGACAAGGCGCAGCGTAAAATGATGATCTTGTTTTTTCTTTTTTGGGTTTCCTAGTCCTTTCCAGTTTTCTACGATAAGAGCTTCTTCTACGTCTTCCTCATCTATCTCAGCACCTTGGCATGAATCAGCAGATAATGCATAACTATCATCCTCATTAGTAGGGCTTTCAGCAGTAATACTTACAATATAAGTCTCGTATACATTTTTCTCAGCATCAGTGTTTTTGTTGTACAATTCAGCAGTTTGGGTATCGGAGTGTTCAGCAGATGGTCTTTCAGATCTCTCATTTGCCAATACTATCATAGACTCAATTTCTTTTATATGTCTGACAACAAATTTATCCGCATTCAACGGTAAACAACCGTGAAAGGTTCGATTTTTCAGGTCATTAAAATAACTTTCTACTGGCGCTGAACTAGCAGTAGCTTCACATACGCCGAAATGATGGGTTAATATGGCTGACCACAAGGTATATGTCTTTAGGAGCTTTCTGAAAGAATTTGAGAATTCTAAAGAGTAATGGAAATTCTCCCGAACACTTGAAGACTCAGGCTCAATAACATTATCGATGAAAGACTCTTTTGCTCCATTGAAGATGTCCCGAATCCATGTTTCGACAAGTTTACAGTCCGTATTATTGGTCTCACAATCATTTGATTCTATTTTTTCTTCTTCATCCGCAAGGTCTACATTTATATCTGCTATTAGATTTTTAAGATAAATTTTGGCAATTTCGCTCTTCAATGGAGAGTTATTTGAGTCGAAACCCTCGTAAAAACTATTTGATACAATGAAAATATTCGAAGTAATCCTATTTGCATCACTGAAATTGCGGCATTTAACCAGTCGAGCCAAAAGTTTCAAATAGAAGCGTTTAAACTGAGGAGGTTTATTCTTAAAACAGTCCCATCTACTGACGAACTTCATCAAGTGAGCATAATCGACGCGTATATAAGTTCCTAGCTCTGGTTTTTGGTGAGACAGTTGTGAAATTGTAATAATTTGGAAAGATTTGTTGATATAGTCAGAAAGACTAGCCTCTTTGGCAATACTTCTAGCGATTGCACCTAATAAGGCCAAAGAATGATCAGATAGCACACAGAATGGAGTTTTACACTCCGTCATCCATTCTGTCAACCAGTAGCTAATATGGTTAGTATTGTGGCACTCAGATAGCATCTGGCAAACAGGAATTTGTCCACCTTCCGTTCCCATGTGTATAACACACTGATATAGAAATAAATTACCCGATGTTTGTCCGTGAGGCTTCGGAATCTTTTTCACCAATGAACCGGTAGCGTCTATATAAACTGTACTTCTTTTTTTTACATAATTATTGAAGGTGATTGTTTGAGAAGGTGTCCAATACATGACGAAAAAATCATCCAAACCTATCTTACGAATTGCTGAATTTAATGTGTTTTCATATTTCAAATATTGAAAAGATTCAGGAATACTTACAGCTTCTCGAAAAATATTTGAGAACTCATTTTTTTTCTTGAACTGTTCTCTAGTCTTCCGCAAGACATTTAAGGAGTATAATGTTCTATTCCGCTTAGCATTTCCATTGATAGCTTGTTCCCTTCTCCAATTTATCGCGAATTTTCCTTCGCTCAAAGTTTTACCGATTTCATTTCTTCTAGTGCCCTTCAATGGTCTTTTCATTTGATAGTTATGTTGGATGAGTTTTACATTACTCATTTCATAAAAAAATTTCAGTTCTAGTTCATTGGTTTTATTTGAGGGATCGACACACCAACCCTTAAATGAACCTTTACACTCCGCACAATAAGCTTCGAATTTAAAAAAAATATTCTCGCTACCAATTTTGTGTTTTTTGAACATCCATATACATTCAGTGTCCAGGTTTTTGGTTATCAGTTCAAAAAATATGTCAGTCCATACAGGTCTGAGAGACAATCGGATCTCATCAAAACATTGTTGCCATAAATTGGCAGGTACTGAAAAATAATTTTCAGATAGGTACTCATCATCTACGAGAACATTATCGTGTTCAAGAGATTTCCGATCTTCAGATTCAACAACTTGTTCCTTAATTTCTATGAGATCTCGGCAATTGTATCTATTACATTTGACAATAGTATAGATTGCTCTAGGGGAAATTTTATCGCCACTCAATTTACTCAAACGTTTCCAAATATTTGCTGTCATTTTACCTAGAGACTGTTGAATTTCTGTCTTATGTTCTTGCAAAATTTTGAGTAATTCTTCAGGATCAATTGCAGCACTTCGTGGCATCTAAAATTGAATTCGAATCCAGTAAGATCGAATAAAGCTAATAATACTAACTTACCTTCGGTTTTGATGAACGAATAGTAATATTAACTCGGTGAAAGATATTATTTTCACTTCGGCACTATTTGTTACGTATATTTTCAGGTTATGTTTACGCAGTTAGAAAACTATCAGCTGTTCCTCTTGTGTTCTCATCTCTCATGTGTTCCCATTTCATTTCTTCTAATACTCGATGCCATAAAGCAGGGCCTGCGTAGTGCTTGTTAAGAGTTCATTTACCAATTGTGATATAGACAGATCAACTGCGCATGACAAAATGGCTTCTGAATTTGAAGTACGCCGGTCTCGTAAAAGTTCGGACAGCTTAATTTAACAACGATTTATCATGCGCATTGGAAAAGCCTTCAGTTCAATGAGAAACTTTGAAATATGGAACGTATTATATGAGTTTTGAATCTGATGAAAATAAAGGGGAATTAATACTAGACATGTAATGAGATTCATGAAAAACATTAAGAATTTATTGTATGTTAATAGTGATCACTAAAACGTATAATATCTAATCCATTTATGTTTGGATTTGAGTTGAACATGAATTTAGATCGAATAGATTTACTAATTCACACTGAAAATGGCGGTAAACATCTGAGTATGTGAGATTTTTCATCAATTGAAACTCTGAAGTGAAGGTTGACTTTTACGTTACGTGTAACAAATGTCTCACAGTTATGTAAATACTTTTAGAAGTAATGTAATTGAGATAACTTTCAAAGAGTAGAATGCTATTTATAATGAAGCACTGTCCGAAGCAAAAAATAAATATAAAATTTTTGAAAATGTCGGCGGTATCTTCACTTTATATACGGAATTTTTAGTCTAAGAAATAGTCACAAATGAAATATGTATTATCAGAAATAAACGACACATAGAAATTTGGACAGTGTGGGTGATCACTTCGCATTTTAGAGGTGTTTCAAAAGAAAGTATAATATAATATAATAGGTAATATTGGGAAAAAAATAGAAAATTTTTATAGATGTGCGTGCTAGCTTCGCATTATAGGGGTGCAATTTTGTCTTTCTGGATTCTGTTACAGACGATTCTTTTTTGTGTCACAAATAGTTAATAATGAGTTACTAACCAATGCAAAAAAATATTTCTTTATTTTCGAAAATGTGGGTGCTAACTTCGCATTTTGGGGGTGTCATTATTCTATCATAGGTTAGGTAACAAACGAAAATTTTGGTGTTACAAACATGTACTAACGATTTACTAACGAATGCGAAAAAAAATTTCTTCATTTTCGAAAATGTGGGTGCTAACTTCGCATTTTGAGGGTGTCATTTTTCCATCATAGGTTAGGTTACAAACGAAAATTTTGGTGTAACAAATAGTTACTAACGAGTTACTAACGAATGCAAAAATAAAAATTATCATTTTCGAAAAAGTGGGTGCCAACTTCGCATTTTGCGGGTGTCATTTTTCCTTTATAGGTTAGGTTAAAACGAAAATTTTTGAGTTACAAATAGTTACTAACGATGGACTTCTTAACTGAATATTTTTTTCCGAGAAAAATCTAAAAGTGGGTGTCCGTGAAGTTGAAACTCTTGTGGATAACAATTTTTTTCTACCAGTTTTCTTGAGGTACAAACGAAAATTTTGGTGTTACAAATAGTTACTAACGAGTTACTAACGAATGCAAAAAAAAAATTCATCATTTTCGAAAAAGTGGGTGCTAACTTCGCATTTTGGGGGTGTCATTTTTCCATCATAGGTTAGGTTACAAACGGAAATTTCTGTGTTATAAATAGTTACTAACGATGGACTTCTTAACTGAATATTTTTTTCCGAGAAAAATCTAAAAGTGGGTGTGCGTGAAGTTGAAACTCTTGTGGATAACAATTTTTTTCTACCAGTTTTCTGAGGTACAAACGAAAATTTTTGTGTTACAAATAGTTACTAACGAGTTACTAACGAATGCAAAAGTAAAAATCATCATTTTCGAAAAAGTGGGTGCCAACTTCGCATTTTGGGGGTGTCATTTTTCCATTATAGGTTAGGTTACAAACGAAAATTTTTGTGTTACAAATAGTTACTAACGATGGACTTCCTAACTGAATATTTTTTTCCGAGAAAAATCAAAGAGTGGGTGCCCGTGAAGTTGGCACCCTTGCGGAATGCGATGTTTTCTACCAGTATCGTTGAGGTACAAACGAAAATTTTTGTGTTACAAATAGTTACTAACGAGTTACTAACGAACGCAAAAAAAAAATTCTTCATTTTCGAAAAAGTGGGTGCTAACTTCACGGACACCACCTCCTTGGCAGTGCCGGTGAGGCGGCCACGGACACTGTAAAGGGTTTTCCAATAAGAGGTGTTATTTTGAATAGCCCACTATTTCGGTAGATGTCACTTTTGAAGCTGTCATTTTTTGACATTTGACAAGTAGAAACTACGCCATTAATAAAAATGGAACGATACACGCTTCAAGAACGCATTGAAATTATTAAAAGTCACTATAAAAATGGTGAAAATTTGGCGGAGACGGTTCGTAAAACTCGAACATTTCTGGGTCGTCGTGAAGCACCTTTGTGACCACAATAAAAAAAATGGTGGAAAAATTTGAGCTGTTGGGACAAGTTAGTTATGTGAAGAATAAAACCCGTGCACGTTGCTCAAGAACAGCGGAGAATATTGCTGCTTTAGCCGAAAGTGTTAAAGAAAACCCAGGTTTGTCCATTCCTCGTCGTTCTTTGGAATTAGGCATTCCACAAACTTCATTACACCGTATTTTGCATAAAATTTCGGGTCTTAAGGCTTATAAAGTTCAGTTAACACAAGAACTCAAGCCGGCCGATCATCAACAACGTCGTGTCTTTGCTGATTGGGTCGTTGAAATGCATGAAAATGATCCGGAATTCCATCGAAAAATCATCTCGAGTGATGAGGCCCATTTCCACCTCGGTGGCTTCTTCAACAAGCAAAATTGTCGCATCTGGGGCTCGGAAAACCCAAGAGTTATTGTTGAAAAGCCTCTCTATCCTCAACGTGTGACTGTTCGGTGCGGTTTATGGTCCGTTGGAGTCATTGGACCTTACTTTTTCGAAAATGAGGCTGGAGCAACAGTTACGGTGAATGAATTGCGCTATCGAGAGATGATTAATGATTTTTTATGGCCGGAATTGGATGGTATTGATCTGGACAACGTTTACTTTCAACAAGACGGCGCTACGTGCCACACAAGCAACGAAACCATTGATCTTTTGCGGGAAAAGTTTTCAGACCGTGTTATCTCTCGAAGAGGTGATCACAATTGTCAACCGAGATTTAGTGATTTAACACCTTGCGACTTCTTCCTTTGGGTCCACGTGAAAGAGAAGGTCTACGCTAATAGCCCAGCGTCGATTCAAGACCTATAAGATGGAATTCGTGAGGCTATCGAGGACATAGGGCAGCCACTTTGCGATTTGGTTATGGAAAATTTCATTGAAAGGATATGGTTCTACATGCGTGGCTGTGGTGGTCATTTGCCTGATGTTATTTTCCACTATTAACGGCATAGCTTCTTCTTTATAATAAAATAAACATCCGATCATTTATATTGAAAAATGGCATTTTTCTTTGAATATCAAAATAACACCTCTTATTGGAAAAACCTTTTATATAGATGCTAAATTTGATTGAGAGTGTTCAATAGGGGAGAGTAGAGAACAGAACATGTGAGCGGAAGCTCCTGACTTCACGTCAGTGCTTTTTGGCGCTCTAGTTCCTCGGAACTGAGTGCTTATCAATTTGCCCAAATGTCTGTAATTTTCGAATTTTTCGATGAAAATGGTCTTAAACGATTTGGTTCGACTCACTGATCAAGAATCCGTGGTCGAAATTCATTCTGTCCGGCCGTCCGGCCGGCCGGTCCGGCCGGCCGGTCCGGCCGGCCGGTCCGGCCGTAGGCACGATAACTCTCGAACGGAATGAGCTGGACAGTTGAAATTTTCAGAGTATGTTTGAGGGATAAATATCTCGGCTAAGTTCGTTATTGGGCAAAATCGGACAGATGGTTTCGGAGTAACAAAAAAAAATTTTTTTTTTTACAGAACAAATTCCAAATTAAATTTTTTTCAATAAGCAGTTTTACCATAAGAATCCATTCATATCATTTTTAACTCTAACAAACTAATACTTTCGGAGATATGATTTTTCAAAATTTCAATGATAGATTTATTCTGTGGCTATTCTATGAATTGTTATAATGTCAACTTTGACGTTGTCTCATTGTAATTCATTCCAGTAATGGTATCAATGAGATCAATGAGAATTAGAATATTATCATACTTTTGTTGGTTGATATTTTCATGCCGATGGTCAATCCATATGATGATGGGAATGGTAATGGTAAGTTAATAATATTGAGTTCAGAATATCTCCACTAAAAACAAAACTGGAATTGAGGAATGAATATCTCGGATGAGTTCGTTGTTGGGTAGAATTCGTCTATTGGTTTTGGATTGATAATTTTTGGCACTCTTGTTGAATTTAAATTCTTCTATGATGTTTGAATTCAATTTCTGCTAAGATGAAGTTCTATAAATTTCAATAATGAATCATACTTCTGTTTTCACAGAATGCTATAATTATTCTATCTAAGCTTTATTATATGATCTGCGTTCATACTCGTACATTTCATCCTGTTCTATAAGAGAGAGTCAAATTCATTTCAGCTATTTTAATTTGGTTTCTTCCATGGTGCAGTTCTCAGATTGCTCATTTAATCTTGATAAATAAACTATTATTTGAATTGAATTTCCTTTATGATGCAGTTCTATCATAAGAATACATTGATTTAATTCTCAACTCTGAGAAACCAATACTTTCGGAGATATAATTTGTCTGTTTGAACTAGAGCGCCAGAAAGCTCCTGTCCACAGGGCTTGAACCCATTTTTTATTCAATGATCTCAATACGACTTCTATCCATAAATGAAATGATGATTTAATTATGGAACTGGCCAATAAACTACAGAAACCTTCCTGAACTCTACTCAGTATTTCAATGAAATTCTCGTATAATTACCTACCTACTCCCCTCGAAATTCATCACACAAAATCAAGTTTTCCGAAGAGGTATTACAGAAACTTACTTGTATGAATATGTGTACTTCGACTCTGAGGGGTTTTCCACCGGTACCTGTGGTGAAGAAGTTGTTTAGGCATGATAGTGCAAGACCCTTATCAAAGTCAAGGAAAAGTTATTTCAGCTTCCAATAATACCCACTACTTGTGAGATGAATAGTTGGCATCATTCTTGCATCAAACACTATGAGAAATTAATTTCACAAGCAGGAAAATCACATTTGAAAGTAATAATATAAAGGGTTATTTCTCCAAACACTTTGGCGTCCACCATTATATCAGGGAAAGATCTATACCATAAAGCCTTATTTCTGGTGGAACTATTTATTGATAACTACAAAAAATTGTCTGCTCGACTAGTTTCGGCGGTACAAACTCGCCATTCTCAAGAGCTCAGTAACAAGAACACTGCAAAGGGAAAAAAATTTCAAAAAGTAAATTTTAAAAGAATTAAAAATTGTTCAAAAATAAATAAGGAAAATAATAAATTATAAACTAACGATGCAGCAGTCCTGTCACAGTTCCAAAATTGGGCAGAACAATCGACGGAGAAATATTTAATATATAAAACGTCACAATTTAAAATAGAATCATATTCTATTCTATTTCTAATTTAACATCCCGTTTTTATCGTCTATATTGTCGTTGAGTGTCTGCAATGACTCGTCGTTAATATGACAAAATATCTCTATTTCCTCCATTACAGACTACCTTAAACTCAAGCTCGATGGATGCAGGACCTCGACATCGGTGTTAGAATCGAAGTTGGGTTTGGAGAATCTCAGGTGTATACCGAACACCGATTTATCATAATTCTCTTTTTTCTGACTACGAAGATGTTCAGTGATACGATGTTGAAGAGTCCGTCCTGTCCTACCGATGTACACTATATTGCACCCAGCATCACCACAGTTCAATCTGTAGACACCACTTTTTTGCAACTTTGGTATATGATCTTTGTTGTGGACAAGAATGTTGTACAAAGTATTGGAAGACTTGTAAGCTGGCTTGATGTTATGGGTATGGAACACACTACCGACCTTGGTGGATATTGGGCCTATATATGACACTGTCATATATTTCAGATCCTGAGTTGTCGGTAGCAATGAAGATGAAGATTATTTATCCAGTCCAAAAAACTTGTCAGGTGATTAAGATCTCCGGTCCAACAAATTATTATATCATCTACATATCTGTATCAAAATAATATATTATCCTTGAAAGCATTACCCAGATTAAATACCAACTTTCTTTCGAAAGAATGGGTTCAAGCCCGCCCTGTGGACAGGAGCTTTCTGGCGCTCTAGTTCAAACAGACAAATTATATCTCCGAAAGTATTGGTATCTCAGAGTTGGGAATTATATCAATGTATTCATATGATAGAACTGCATCATAAAGGAAATTCAATTCAAATAATAGTTTATTTATCAAGATTAAATGAGCAATCATGAGAATGAGAACTGCACCATGGAAGAAATCAAATTAAATCTGGCCAATTTTGCCCAATAACGAACTCAACCGAGATATTCATCTCCCTAACCTACTCTGAAAATATCAACTACCTACCTCATTCCGTTCGAGAGTTATATCTATGCCTATGGATGAAAAGCAGTCTCACTACTCTCAGATCTCTTACTTCATGTTCCGTTCCGAAATGTAAGACTTTTCTGAGAAAAACTAATTTCGTAGCAAACAACTGAGATTTTTCTCACTTCGCTCACAATTCTTCGATTGATTAGATAATGTCATGTCTCAGGAAAATAAGTTGACATTATAACAATTCATACATAGAATATCATTCTGTGACAACGACGAAATACGATTTATTATTGAAATTTTGAAAAATCATATCTCAGAAAGTATTAGCTTGTTAGAGTTTAAAATGATATCATTGGATTCTTATGCTAAACCGCTTATTGAAAAAAATTAAATTTGGAATTTGCTTTGTAAAAAAAATTTTTTTTTTACTCCGAAACCATCTGTCCGATTTAGCCCAATAACGAACTTAGCCGAGATATTTATCTCCCAAACCTACTCTGAAAATTTCAACTGTCTAGCTTATTCCGTTCGAGAGTTATCGTGCCTACGGCCGGCTGGCCGGACAGAATGCATTTCGACCACGGATTCTTGATCAGTGAGTCGAACCAAATCGTTTAAGACCATTTTCATCGAAAAATTCGAAAATTACAGACATTTGGGCAAATTGATAAGCACTCAGTTCCGAGGAACTAGAGCGCCAAAAAGACATGAACATCTCGGCAAAACAAGGAGAGAGAGGATTTCCCATGCCGACACCATCGCACATCGCATAAAAAATATCCTCGAATGTGAAACAATTCTGTTCCAGGCTCAATTTCACCAGATTGAAAACGCTTTCGGAAATTTCATTACTCAAAGACAATGTGTACAATATGTGCTTGAACAAATTCAAGGTCTGAGCAACTGGTACGTTCGCGAACAGGTTAGAAACATCGAAAGAAACCTAAATAGCATCATTTGGAACAAAAACATTTGCCGACTTCGATATCAAATCATTAGTGTTCAGAATGCTGTATGGTGAACGAAATTTCAAATTACCCTGGATGAAGTTGCTCAGCCATTGTGCTAAATTGTAGGATAGGATTCCACAAGATGACACGACTGGTCTGATGCATAGATTTGGCTTATGGATTTTCGGTAGCCCATTACACATTTCACATAATCCTTCCTTGGCATAACAACCATACAATTTCCTTTGTCAGACTTTGAGACGAACATATCATTCGAAGAAATCTTCCTCTTTATAGAATTTATGGAGGCCCCGTAATGGTTGACATGGAAGAAAATCGTGTTTATGCTTATATGAACTAAGAAGCCCATAGATTCTTGACGACACAGAATTCACAACATGTTATGCAACTGAACGGAGGGAAACCTCCACATCTGCAATCAATTATTTAATTCCAGAGGTAATAGAGCAAGGGAAAGCGAACTTCAACCCCAAACTGCGAATCTTCATCTCTTGTCGTGAAAACACCGTGTTCATCAACAGCTTAACTCTCGGATAAAATGTATGCTCCATCGGTGGAAGTGGATACATGTCAACAATGAACGGGTCACCTCTTGACCTCAACCACAGCCCCCTATATCTACTAGCCTGGAAGATGATAAAATGGCAACACCGCTCTGAGTGTACGCCAGGCGATTCAGTCGAAGATTTGTTATAGTAAATGGACGATTCCTCCTGGAGTTAACCATTATTGTTTTTCGCGGGCATTTCGTGGTATTTTTGTGTAAAACGGTGTGAAATGTGAAATAATGCAATGCAGTGATAAATATGGTCGGATATTTGTATGTGTGTAAATAGTGAAATTCCTTTGGATTATTATCTACTATGAGATGAGTACATTTCAGTTGAGACTATAGACAACAAGATGGACTAGAAATATGAGTGAAATAGAACTTTCATTTCTTCCGATTTTATAAAACATTTTGATGACCTTTATAATAATTTTTCAACAAAAATTGATACATCTGGATGGGAGATCAAGAAGCTCAAAAAATCTATTTATTTTTATATATGTATTCAATTTCCAAAAGTCTGCATCTGTAGATGCTTCAGTTGCAAACAATAAGGACCTTATTAATCCTAAATTATTCATTGAGAATGTTCAGATTTCCTGCAGTGATTTGAAATGGATTCTTCCTTTCGATCTTACCCCGAGCAGATGGTCTCAACTTACTAATCTGCTTTCCCGCTAAAGAAATATAATTAATGGGGATTCAGATTCGGAATTTATCGATTTGTTTTATCAACATTGTTACACAGTTCAGATCAAAATAGTAATTTACGTAACAAGTCCGGAAAATAGGGTTTTTTTGGACGAATAGACAAAATTCTTGGACGAGCGTAAGCGAGTCCTAGAAGTCTATGAGTCCAAAAAAACCTTTTTCGGGTGTAACCGTGTAGTATAAAAAATCAATGAGACGACACATTTCTTTTTTATATATTTTGATTCTTATTCAAATTAAACAGAACAGAAAATATAACATGTTAACTAATTTTATATGAACTGTCTGGAACTGTCAACCGTTTTCTCAGTGCCATGGTAACTTCATTTATCAAAAATATACCTACCAAGATTTTCATAATGTATTTACAATGACCAAAACGACGTGATTCTTCCGGCCTAGTCCGGGAAGTACGTACTTCCCGGACTAGGCCGGGAAATGCTTCTTTCTCAAAGAAAAAGCGTCCGGGAAGTGGGCACTTCCCGGACGGTTGCCGAAAAAATTATTTTATGTGAATTTACTCTTTATAGCATTGAATTTATATTCTGAATTCACAGAGACTTGTAGTTGTGGTTTACATTCGTAAATCATTCTAAATTCACTTTGTTCCGTTTTCGCAAATTTAATTTTGAAAAATTTTTTAGAAAATTCGAATTACAATGTCCACGAATGAAAAATAAACAGAAACATTTGTAGATAGCAGAAACTCACCATTATTAGTAGAACCAAAATAAGACAAACTCTAAGATGATTATCAAAATTTTCATTAGCCTACATTATTAGTGTTATATAATAGTTATGTTTGGGAATATATTTTTATTTTGAGAATTTCATTCAAGTTTATAATTTTTTTGCCAATAGTTAACCTTACACTTTTTCGTGGTTCTTGCTGAACAATGAATTGAATGACAACTACCTAGGTTTCCATTTCAACTTGATCTCAATAATATTGTGCAGAATGAAATTTAGTTATTCAATTTATTCTAAAAGTAGTGTCTCATATATTGTTTATCCATCCAGGGATTCCAAGCAAGAAAACCTATTCAATGAGTTCACTAGATTTTTAAATTGGAAATATCCAGCGCTACCGCATTGAAGAAGTATGCCTCTAAGAAACGATAAATTGCGGCGTTGTCAGACTGTGTTCCAGGCTATCTCTATAGTGGGCTGTGCCTCAACCTACGCAACTTCTTGCCTAGTGAGCGGAATCTACGTCTCGTCAAATTGTCCAGCCGCGAATGTAAAGGGTCCGCCATCTAATGTTTTTTTTTTAACTAGTGCTTATTTCGTGAGTGGTAACACTTAGCACATGTCTGATTTGACAGATATTTACTTTTATCCTTCCGCTGAACAAATATTGTTATTGTATATTATTATACTGATCCTCCTAGGTCTTCCCCAAGGAGACCCCTCATAAGCTCTCGAAAAGCTTGAGCGAGTAAGGAGAACCAGTTGTGTTCTGTGTAGGCTTTGTTACTATGTACAGCACTGTTGATTTTTGACCCAACAGTGAATGGTGGCGATTACCGTGACTAGAAAATTTATTTCCTAGCCTCGGGATTGAACTTGGGGCTTCCGCTCCCGAGTCAAACGCTCTACCCATGAGCCAACCATGGTTGTGTATACGCTTGAACAACGCTGGGACATATTGCGACATTACTTTGAAAATCATGGTAATGTTACAGAATGTGTGCGAAAATTGCGTACGGATTTTGGAAGCAAAGAAGCACCGTCAGCTCCGTATGTTCGTTATCTTATGAATAAAGTGAAAGAAACTGGCATCCTCATCGATAAACCAATGCGTGAAAGGCCAAAAACAATGCGTACACCCGAGAATATTGCTGCTGTGGCAGAAAGTGTGCGTGAAGCGCCATCAACATCAATTCACCGTCGTTCACAAGAATTGAACATTTCGGAGACATTATTGAGACGAATTTTGAACAAAGACCTTGGTTGACGCCATACAAAGTCCAATTGGTTCAGGAATTGCCCTGTTTTTGAAGATCGCATTATCAGCCGCAGAGCTGATGTCGTTTGGCCACCTCGGAGCTGCGATTTGACACCGTTGGACTATTATTTGTGGGGTGCCGTCAACGATTAGTGTTAAGCCAACAAACCAGAGACAATTGACGCTTTAAAGGGCAATATTCGTGAAGCCATTGGTGAAATACAGCTGCGCACAATCGATAATGTGCTCAAAAATTGGACCGATCGTGTAGGCTACTGCATGGCCAGCCGAGGCAGCCATTTGAATGAAATTATTTGCCATTATTACCCGGAAGGATTGTACTTTCAAATAAAAGAAGAACTTTGAGAAAATATTCAGTAGCTTTTTTTTTATTGCATTTTCAAAAAAAAAGTTATTTGGCGGACCCGTTATCTTCCTCCTCAGATCGTCCATCTCAATGGGGTGTAGTCTCACCTGCAGTATGTCATCCAAAATCTTCATTTTTGCGCGTATGTTCTGGAGAACATCGCGTTATAGTTTTGCCCAAATGTCTGTAACTTTCGATATTTTTGACGAAAATGGTCTCAAACGATTAAGTTCGACTCCCCAATGAAGAATTCGAGGTCAAAGTTGATTCTGTCCGTCCGGCCGTACGGCCGTCCTTCCGGCCGTTGCCACGATAACTTGAGAACGAAAAAAGCTAGCGACTCGAAATTTTCAGGGTAGATGGCGCATCCCAATACGACGGACAAGTTCGTTAATGGGCATAATCGGCCGAGTGGTTTCCGAGTAATAATTTTGATTTCAACCAATATAAATCCGATCGAATTGAAACTTGGTGGATAGTTGTAGAATATGAACATGAGCACGTTAGTCAAATTTTATGCGAATCATATGGCTAGAAAATTTTAAAAAAATTATTGAAAAATATTTTTGTTGTCACGATAACTTGAGAACGGAATGAGATAGCGGCTTTAAGTTTTCAGGTTAGGATGTGCACCAGAACGCAACATTTCAGTTCGTTTATGAGCATAATCGGCCGAACCTTTTTAGAGTTATAGCCATCTGAAATTTTCTGAAATTTGGTGGTTTTTTGTTCCTCATTAACTCAAAATATACTGAACCGATTTAATTCAAACATGGTTATTAGTTGTAGAAAGCCAACGCAAAAATGCTTGCAAAATTTGGTGAGGATAGCATTTGTAGAAAATTTTCAATAAATCATTGAAAATAAAAAAAAAATTCTATATATCAGTAACTATTCGTTTGAAATTGCTGAAATTTTGCAAGAGCCTTCATAACCTAACTCTACTGCCAAGTTTCAAGTTTTAATACGATCGGTTAAATATTGTTGGAGATTCGAGCATTCTTGTGTGAGTTCAGTAGATGGGTGACCGTTGCCTCGATAACTTTTGAACGAAAGGAGATAGGGACTTGCAATTTTCAGGGTGAGTTGCGTATCCGAAAGGGAGAGTTGAGTTCATTTTTGGGCATAATCGATCTAACGGTTTCTGAGTTATGCCCACCTGGAATATTATTTCCTTAATAACTCAAAAAATAAATATTCGATCGAATTGGTGCTTGGTAACTAGTAGTAGAAAATCAACATAAAGACGTGTTTAAAATTTTGTATGAACCGTACCCCTAGAAAATAAGAAAAAAATGACGAAAAAAAAAATTTTAATAACCGTACCCCTAGAAAATTTAAAAAAAAATCACGAAAAAAAAATGGTTCAAGCACTGACTTGAAGTCAGAAGGTTTTGCGCGTATGTTCTATTGTCCATTCTTCTGTATTGGACACCCTTAATCGAATTTACCATGGTAAATTATGTTGTCCATTCTCCTGTATTGGACACTTAATTCGAATATACCATGGTAAATTCGAATTAAGAGTGTCCAATACAGGAGAATGGACAACATGGTAAATTCGATTAAGGGTGTCCAATACAGAAGAATGGACAATAGAACATACGCGCAAAAGGTTCTGACTTCACGTCAGTGCTTGTTAATCTATTAATAGCCATACAGGCTAACAAGAGTGGTTGGCAATAGCCTGGTGGTAAATGCAGGTCATCCAGGCCTTTCAGAAATATAGCTTTGTTTGTATCTGAAGGCGGTTGGTTCCGGAGATACAGGCTGATTTATGAGTGTTTGTCCGAATTTACGATTTTCACTTGGGAATAAGTGGTTCCGTTATGATCAAATTTGGTGTGGTTGGTCACTTTCAAGAATTCTTTAAAACTACTTAGGTATGAAATTTGATAATTTTCAGGGCAGTATTCAGAATATCGAGGTTTTTCTTTCAAACATAGAAATCTATATTATTTAAATCAGTTTGAAAAATGCCTTTATTACCATGAATAAATACACAATTCAGGCTTCTAAATTCAGTTTCTGTTATAAATGGCACACTAGTTTCAACAGAGTTACAATAAAAAGAAACCATATTTTATACTCCATTCACCTTTATAAAGTCTCCCGGTTGACCATGAAAGTTTGACACATTTCACCGTGTATATTTTGAAAATGTTAGGTTATAGTTATTTTCAGATAACTACGCAACGTTGTCCTCTCTACATAGAGGTCGTAGTAATTACGAATTTTTCACAATATGAATTTACTTCGGAAAAATAATGAATTTGAGAAGATATTATGTGAATTCTTGCAATTCCAAAGACCTGGAGACTGTTGAAAAAAAAATTTCCTCTGTTGTTACTGGATATATTTCACGTATATAAACTGGTTGAAAGATTCAGTTTTGCTATTCTATTGTACGGAAATCAAGAATCCAGTGTTGAAATTTTAATGAAAAATAATGGATAGAGGAGTTGGTTACTCTGTGATAGTTCATTTGAAAAAAGAATAAAAGTACCTGAATAATCCGGCAGAAAAACTTCTAACTGAACAGACGTAACTATGGAATTCCCTACTTTTCGAAATTCTCAAGAAATATGCCTACGGAAGACATTCTTGTTGCCTTACTTGAAAAAGTAAGTTTCAAAATGTAGTAGTACTACGAAACCTTATGATTGTTAAACCTTAATAAAATATGCTGATATAATAGAAAAACTATATTATATACAGGAGTGCCCAAGTTCGAGGGCTTATTAGACGTTTCTGGAGAAACGGACATATTTGAAATCTGAAACTCGGATTATGATATTGCTTGAAATTCTCTACAGAGCTTTAATATTTTCGAATCCCAAGTACTTTCGATTATACAGGGAGTGAAAATAAATTTGATAAAAAAAAAAGTTTTCAATGTTTGCATTCCTGGTATGATCAAGTGTTCAATGCTGGATTACATTTCTGTTAAAGCCATTATATTAATAATAATAGTCATTCGAATAGTTTTCAAAATATCGATAAAACACCGGAAAAAAAGTCAAAAATGTTTAGTCAGTATTATGTTCAACATTCTTATTTTAAAGATCCTGAGCCTAAAACTTTTTTACAACATGGAAGAGGAAGAATGTGGAAAGGTCATGCATCTTTTGAATTTCAGAAATATCATTACAGGGTGTTTCAAATTTTGTGTCGAAAATTGTGATCAACATGCTCCTAAATTAAAAAAAACCTCAGAAATTATCGAATATAGGAGCAAAATCATGTTAGAACTTTATCATTATTTTCACCGCAGAATCCAACTCAATCATAAAGACATTATGTTCTAATTTTAAAAACAGAAGTTATGGCCAATTTTTTATCACAATTTTTGGCACAAAATTTGAAACACCCTGGAATGATATTTCTGTAATTCAAAAGATGCATGACCTTTATACATTCTTCCTCTTCGATATTGTAAAAATGGTTCGCGCTCAGGATGTTTAAAATAAGAATAATGAACATAATACTGACTAAACATATTTGACTTTTTTTCCGGTTTTTTTTTTCGATATTTTGAAAACTATTCGAATGAATACAATGGTTTTAACAGAAATCTATTCAGCATTGAATACTTGGTGTTGGGGATTTACCTAAAGAATTTAAGTGGACTGTTTTTTTTTTAGCGTTAAATCTTATCCCAACACAGCACGAAGAGGACAAGTGAAATCAAAATAATAAAGTAAAATATTCTTACCTAAAAGTGGGTCAACTTGAAAGCTATGGATCTTGTAGCAGTCCTCACTTACCAGAAGCAGAATGATTGAGCTCAACAAACTGAACCAGTAATGGAAGATCCTTTATGATTGAGAAGCTGGAAATTATTAATTCGACCCCACTTATCCTTAAGAGTGTCACAGAGTACGCCACTGATGACAACTTATTTCTCACAACGGAGTCCTTTGATATAAAGTTTATTGAATGGAAACACTGTAATGCAGATTACACAACTTCGTTTTTCAGCGAGCACCGCGAATGAAAATGCGATATTTTCCAAAGATTGTGTACGTAAACTACGAAGAGAATTATAATTATTTTCGGAGGCAGAAAAGGAAACAATCGATCTTTCGTATTATACGTAAAGAATGATACTGACTCGTAATTAAAAATGTGTGCGCGAAGCGTCAGGAATCACATCTGTTTTAAAATTACTTATGAAAATTTCACCTTTTGTAAACAAATGAAATTAATACCGAAATTAAATCCATTTGAAATGTAATAACTGAAAAATTATTGAAAACTTAAAATGAACAAAAAAAAGAACGTTCACTTGGCGTGAACATAACCGCTCACCTAAAATTTACCCAATTTTACAGACAAACGACATTACAAGAAGAAACAATGAACTAGAATACCTTATTATCTTAAAGGTTAAGAGGCACCAATTTTGTTAGCGCTCTCGTGTACTGACCAGTTGCGGTCTTAACAGACGCTACCCGAATTATACCATCAGGTCCCGGATGTAATTTCAATATACGTCCGATAGGCCAAGTGGCAGGGCTTGATTCTACACCCTTTAAAATAACTAGATCTCCTTCAGAAGGACAAGCATTTTCTGAATGCCACTTATTGCGCTGAAGCATAGTATGCAAATAGTCACTTGACCACTTTTTCCAAAACTGTTGGAATAATTTTTTATGTTGTTCCCAACGATTCAATGGATCTTTGACATCATCATATGTCAACTCGGGACTGGACAAGAGTGGGGCACCTATTAGGAAATGTCCTGGTGTTAAAAATTCACCGGACTCAGAGGGGTCTGGAGATAATGGACAAATCGTTCTACTGTTTAATACAGCTTCGATACGAGCAAAAAGTGTTGCTAACTCCTCAAAGGTACAGGCAGTTGCACCTAACATTTTGAAAAGAAGCCTTTTTGCTGACTTCACACCGGCTTCCCAGAGACCACCAAAATGAGGAGCATATGGAGGGATAAATTTCCATTTAATGGATCTTGATGAAAAATTTTCGAAAATATTCGAATTATTCTGACTGAAAAAGTAATTAACTTCAGAAATATAACGCGCTGAACCTACAAAATTTTTACCGTTATCTGACCAAATCTCTAGGGGTAAACCCCTTCTTGCAATAAATCTATCCAAGGTTGATAGAAATCCCTCCACATTGAGAGATGAAACGAGTTCTAAATGAACGGCCTTAGTTGAAAAGCATACAAATAAAGCAAGATATGCTTTTAACATAGTTGGCTTACGTGAATTATTTGACCGATAGGAAAATGGTCCGGCAAAATCCACACCCACCTTACTGAAAGGACGAGCAATATTTACTCTTTGTGAAGGTAGTGGAGTCATTAAAGGCTGATACGTAGCACCACGAAATCTAGTGCAAGTGATGCATTTTCTGATGCATTCTCGCACCAGACCTCTGAGAGACAAAATCCAATAACTCTGCCGAATCAAACTCATGGTCGTGTTTGGACCTGAATGTAGGGAAACCAAATGATAATGGTTGCAAAGTAATCGCGAAAGCACGCATTTCTTCGGAAGGAGAATTGGGTGCTTAGCATTCTCAGATAAACAAGAATACTGTAGTCTACCGCCCACCCTGATCAATCCCGCAGAGTCGACATAAGGACTTAAGTTCCTCAAAGATTTTTCAATTGATTTTTTGTTTGATAATCTCTGATTCATTTGATCAAAATAGTGATTTTGAGTGATCAAAATAATGGAATGTAAAGCATTCTTAAGCTCAGATTGTGAAAGAAGACCAGTCAAACGTGTTTTCGAGTTCAGACAATTATAAGTGAATCGCCGAACGTAAGCAAATACTCTTTTCATTCTGTTTAAATCTGAAAAGCTATCCAAAATATTCAGAAATGGGCTTATAGTAGGTTTGGTTGCAATTCCAGCATGAAGACTAGGTTTCAATTCAGGTAATAAACAAGTCTCAGTGTCAGAATTGATAAATGGTGGTGGCCAATTTACAACAGGCATCGACAGAAATTCAGGACCATGAAACCAAAATTTTTGAGTTTCCGGATTCACGAACTGGTGAGGAACGAGACCTCGAGAGGCCAAATCGGCGGGGTTAGAATTAGTTGGAATATGATGCCATGAAGCATCAGAAACAGAATCGTTTATTGCGACTACACGATTGGCAACAAACGTTTTGAGCCTATGAGGCGGGGTTTTTATCCAGGAAAGGACAATTTGAGAGTCGGAAAATAAACGAACCTCCGAAATTGGCACTGGAAATTCATTTTTCAAAATAACCTTTAGCAACTTGGTCAGCAAGACTGCGGCAGATAGTTCCAGTCGAGGAACAGACAAGGTTTTTAATGGAGCCACTTTGGATTTTGCAATCCATAGATGAGCGTGTATGATATTTTTTAATGTAACAGATAGGTAAACAGTGGCTGCGTAGGCTTTTTCGGACGCATCACAAAATCCCGCTAATATAATGCTACTTTTAGGAACAGAAATTACAGATCGTGGAATTTTAATATTCGTAAGTAAGTTAATATCATTCACTATTTTAGACCAGTCATTATTACAAGCAATTGACAAGGGGTCATCCCAAGCATGGTTTTCCGACCATAACTTTTGTATTAGGAGCTTCATTGAAATTACAATAGGAGATAAAAATCCCACTGGATCAAATATACGTGCAATATAAGAAAGAATTGAACGTTTACTTGGTTTTTCCTTGAATTCATTCACATTGAAAATGAATGAATCAATTGCTGGAATCCAACTTAAACCCAAAATTTTTATTCCCATGCAATCATCGTCAAAATTTAACTTAGCCTCAATATGATCAGGGGGTAGGTCATTCAAAATATCGAGACAATTGCTCGAGAACTTTTTCAAAGAAAATCCGCCCCTCTTCAACATTTTCTGAAGCTCATTGCGCAGTTCGATCGCTTGTTGAACGTCAAAAGCGCCTGTTAAAATGTCATCAACATATATATCCTCGTTCAATACTTTGGATGCTCTAGGAAAATGTTTCCCCTCGTCAATTACGAGTTGTTTCAACACTCGTATAGCCAAGAACGCCGAAGGTTTCAACCCATAAGTGACAGTGTTCAATTCAAATTCTGTTACAGGCTGATCGGGAGATGAACGCCAATATATATGTTGAAATTTGCGGTCAGAAGGACATACTAGAATTTGTCTGTACATTTTCTCTATATCTGCACAGATCACTATAGGATACAGTCTGAATGAAAGTAAAATTATCTGAATATCCTTCTGTAATTTAGGACCTCCCAACAACATATCATTCAACGAGTTGCCCGACATATCTAAATCTGAGGCGTTAAATACAACTCGCAGCTTCGTGGTTGAGCTAGAGTCCTTACGAACAACATGATGCGGTATCACATATCTATTGGAAGTTTTGGCACGTGCCATATGATTTAATTTTAAATATTCTGACATGAAATAGTTATATAAATTCAAGGAAGCTTCATCCTTCATTAGTCGATTTTCGAGCGAAAAGTAGGATTTTAGTGATCTTTTTGAATTAAACGAGAGAACTGGATTTGGATTATCCACCTTGAAAGGCAACGACACTACGTATCGACCACTTTCATCGCGAAAGTGAGTAGATGCGAAATGTTTCTCCACGTAGTCATCTACAGGATCCAGAATATTAGCCTGTGCAACTTCTTCCAACGACCAAAACTTTTGCATCTGTTCGCTGAGATCAGATTTAGTCAAAAGAACCGACTTAGCATAAGAACACATTTCATTTATGGGACCTATGATTGTCCAACCGAAAAATGTATTAACGGCCGTAGGGTATCCAGGAGACGAAATACGACCGTCACGTTCGAAAACGATTGAATAGGTATCAGCACCTAACAACATATCTATGGGCTGAGAGATATGAAACGATTCATCAGCTAAATTCAAGTGCTTGAAATGTTTAATTATTTCTGGTGGCAAAGGGACAGAAGGTATATTGCTGGTTATTTCAGGTAACACAACAGCGTGCACATGCAAGTACTCTAATCCCGTTCTGGGATACAACTTACAATCTATCAGACCTAAAGGTTGCGCATTGGTCTGACCAATACCAGAAATAGACATATTAACTGAATTAATATCTAAACCCAATTTGTTCACTAATTTCTGACTGATGGCAGTAATTTGAGAACCAGGGTCTAGCACAGCTCTAACTTGCATCATTGTACCGTCGGCAGATTCAATTCTAGCCTGAACAGTACCAAGAAGCACTTGACCGACACAAACCGACTTTTTGTTGATATGATAAGAAATTTAATGCTTGTGGCTTTTACTTGATGCAAATCCATATTAACTCAATGAAAAATTATATACGATTTACACTTATTTATTCAATATTGTGACGCGTTTCGTCGACACAGCAACTTCATCAGACTACATCATACTAAATTCTTAACAAGTTATTATCTCCCTATACCTAGATGACATGGACACAGAATCATTTAAAACTAATTACAGGAGAAACTTATTTAAAACAAATTACATAATAGACTTATTTAAAACTAATTACATGAGATTTCACTGCTGGTTTCTTTGTACACATTAACAATAATTCATTCCTAATGCTTTTATTTATAAATTGATTCTCTATTTGAATAGATTGAGTAACGGTGAAAAATTTAGATCTAATTGTTCATTAACTAAATTACCCGTATGTTTTTCCCTATTTATTTCGACCATTTCCCAGTAATTAAGTTGCGCACCTTTATTCAAATTGTGTAGAATTTTGAAATCCGGGTTAAACTTATGTCCTTCTGCTAATAAATGATTCGAATAATTTGAATTAATTTTGTTGTTTTTGAAGCTGTGATGATGTTCCTTTATTCTTATGCCAAAATTTCTACCAGTTTTTCCTATATATGATTTGTCACAACTCCCGCAATTTAATTGATAAACACCGGATTTATCTTCTTTATTCCTTTTCGATTTATTGTTTTTTATGAATTTGGCAAGGTGATTATTTGTCCGGAATGAGATATTCTCATTCCTGTAATTAGTTTTAAATGATTCTGTGTCCATGTCATCTAGGTATAGGGAGATAATAACTTGTTAAGAATTTAGTATGATGTAGTCTGATGAAGTCGCTGTGTCGACGAAACGCGTCACAATATTGAATAAATAAGTGTAAATCGTATATAATTTTTCATTGAGTTGATATGATAAGAGTTGATAATATCATTGGGATTATCAAAATCAGAGTCCGAAACTTAATTCTGTTTGTGGAGACTCTTACTTTCTGGAATTTTAGATGGATTGTCTGACTGATTGACAAATTGGTTATCTGGATGAAGAGTAGTATGGTGACGAGTTGATTTGCATACTCTAGATGAATTTTTGGAAGCACAGTCTTTAAAATTATGGAGTCCAAGACAGTTGAAGCAACGTTTGCAATATTTTAAGTAATCAAATTTAGCTTGCCTCGACATTTTTATATAAGATGGACACGCAAACAAAGGATGTGTATTATTACATTTTGGGCAATGAAGTTTTCTTGAATTCGCTGAACGAGAATATACACCGAGAGAATTATTCTGAGAAGAACCAGCAGAACTCGTGAGCAAAACATTTTTTGTTTTATTATGAGATGAACTTAAACCTGTTGATTTATTCGAAGATCTAGAAGAGTTCTGTTCGCAAAACTCCTGAGCTTTAAGTTGTTTCGTAACAAAATCAATCAAAGCCTTATATTCAGGAATATCAGACGAGCCTAATTGACTTTCAAATGATTTTCTAGTATAATTATCAACGTTACGTAGCGCTAGTGAAAATAAAAGAAAATCTGATAAATCTTTTATGTTTAGTGCTTTTATTGCGTTAACGGAGGTTTGATGGCAATTTAAGAATTCTTTGAGATGTGTTACAGAATTTTTAGTTGAAGACTTGAAATTTAGTATTTCATTTAAGTACATAGTCGCTAACATTCTTGGATTTTGATAACGTGATTTCAAGTTTTCATATGCCAATTCATAATTTTCATTGGATAACTGCAGTCCTGATATAACTGCAAGAGACTCATTCCTTAAATAAGATTTCAATAACTGAAATTTTTGTATTGGCACTAAACTTTTATTTTTATGGACTAGAGAATTGAAAAGTTGAAAGAATTCTGGCCATTCTGAGCTTTCGCCTGAGAAAGGGCGATATTTATTTTCGGTAGCAAAAGTGATTCGAAATTTGAAACCTGTGTATTGGGCGCTTGGTTTGCTACTGATTGCTGTTGCTTTAATGAAAAAAATAAAGCCCTAATGTGAGATACTACCTCAGCAAACGCCAACTCCGACTGTGCCGTTTCAACGTGTTCAGTTGCTAACAATTCGGAATTAACTTCCATTATTTCCTCTTGAATGCTTTCAAATTTTGCCTCGTACGCAGGTATTTTCTCCTGGTATGCTTGTAATTCAAAAAAATTTGAAGAATCGTAACCCTTTATTTTTTTCCATATTCCGGTTACAATAGAGAATACATTGGCTCTTTTATCGACCAATTTATTCAATACGGAATTGCCTGTATCCATTTTAGGTGGCATTATTGTAAATAAGCGAAAGAAGAAACCGATTTAAAAATTTATCGATTGAATTGAAACAGATGTGAGATCTGAATACGATCACTTGCCAGTTATGCTGAATGTTGCCAGATTTTAATATATGGATGCGTAAAAAAAATGTTTTGATGACCGTAAAAAAAGAAATATGAGACGAAGTTAATGAAAATTTAGAATTAGATAGTGAAATTAAATCCAATCCGGCCCGAAGGACCAAATATGTTGGGGATTTACCTAAAGAATTTAAGTGGACTGTTTTTTTTTTAGCGTTAAATCTTATCCCAACACAGCACGAAGAGGACAAGTGAAATCAAAATAATAAAGAAAAATATTCTTACCTAAAAGTGGGTCAACTTGAAAGCTATGGATCTTGTAGCAGTCCTCACTTACCAGAAGCAGAATGATTGAGCTCAACAAACTGAACCAGTAATGGAAGATCCTTTATGATTGAGAAGCTGGAAATTATTAATTCGACCCCACTTATCCTTAAGAGTGTCACAGAGTACGCCACTGATGACAACTTATTTCTCACAACGGAGTCCTTTGATATAAAGTTTATTGAATGGAAACACTGTAATGCAGATTACACAACTTCGTTTTTCAGCGAGCACCGCGAATGAAAATGCGATATTTTCCAAAGATTGTGTACGTAAACTACGAAGAGAATTATAATTATTTTCGGAGGCAGAAAAGGAAACAATCGATCTTTCGTATTATACGTAAAGAATGATACTGACTCGTAATTAAAAATGTGTGCGCGAAGCGTCAGGGATCACATCTGTTTTAAAATTACTTATGGAAATTTCACCTTTTGTAAACAAATGAAATTAATACCGAAATTAAATCCATTTGAAATGTAATAACTTAAAAATTATTGAAAACTTAAAATGAACAAAAAAAAATAACGTTCACTTGGCGTGAACACTTGGTCATACCAGGAATGCAAAACTTGAAAAAAACTTTTTTCATCTATTTTATTTTCACTATCTGTGTAACCAGAAATGCTTGGGCTTCGAAGTTATTTTAGCTCTGTAGAGAATTTCAAGCAATATCATAATCCCAATTTTTAGATTTCAAGTGTTTTCAGTTCTCCAGAAACGTCTAAAAGGCACTTGAACTTGCGACACCCTGTATATATTCTTTTTAACAGAAAACTATATTGAAAATCAATGATAAACCGTTGTGTTAAATTTGCTACTTCAAGTCATAGACTCATAGACTGAATATTTTAAAGGGTCGTTATTTGAGAAAATATTAAACCAAAATATATGCCCCCGTCCTCTTAGACGTTCTGTTCGCTGATATGCAGGGAAAGCTTAATAAATTATGATGTTATTTCATGAAGTGCAAAGTAGACGACATGGTAAGGGCTGCGCTTTTCCATTAAGTTCGTTTATTTTTCATCTATGAGCCCGATGGATCGATATGTCATTAACATACAGTGCTTCTTTGGAACGAGGTTAGTATATGAACTCCATTTTGGATTCTGTCCAAGTTAACAGCCATAAAATGCGATACGTATAGAGTGCAACTCACAACATTTGAGTCGTTTTTCAGCGATCTTTTCAATGATTTTCAGGGTCTTCTCCAGAATGATAGCAAAATATTGAGAAAGCAGAATATTTACAGTACCGGTTTTGAGGGTTTGGTTTTCATCGAACCATTCGGGTTGTTTCACGTTGGTTGTCCCTAGCTTTATGCATAATTTGTATACCTAATAAGAAGTTGTAGTTTCATTACATTGTATAGATTTATCGAATCTGAGTTGAGAGAGTTCAGGTGATACTGTTTGAAGCCGCATCGCAATCATAATTGCTTTGAATGTAACATTGGACCATCCTTATAGTTTATACATAGTATAAAAGAAAGTCGCTTCCCGCTGTCTGTCTGTCCCTATGTATGCAGATCTTTAAAACTACGTGAAGGATTTTGATGCGGTTTTTTTTAATAGATAGAGTGATTCAATATTGGAAAGTTTATATGTATAATACATGCATAATGTATTAGAGAAACACTGATAATTTTAGAGGTTTCTAATGTGATGTCGTAAATGAACACATTTTTTTGGGCTTACATTGCAAACGCTGGCTGAACCCTACGAGGTAGATCAAAATAATGTAGTACAGTATGGTACACCTTAAGAAGATCTACAAAAAAGTCCACGATGGTATATGTCTATCTCTTAAGGATAACCCACAATAACCATTTTTATCCTTCACATTCTACGAGAAATAATGGCTTGATTACGAAGCGATTTTAAGCAATACAGTATTGATCCTCATCCAATTGAGTACCTTAAATGCATTGTGCATTTAATATTGATCAATATGGCCCTTCACATAATGTAATTTAAATGAATATTCTCAAAGATATTATAGATTTAAAATGCAGGGACATGGCGGTTGCGGTGGGACGGACCGGGGGGCCGGCACAGCCAGGATAGGGGAAGAAATCGAATACAGAGAGCCAAAGAATAATAATATGTAGAGCTTGAGGCTCGCCTCAGCCAGGATAGATGTATTGATTCCCCGAATTCATCTGATACCATCGGATTTACTGATCCAATTTAATCGCCTACAATTTCAGGTAAAGATATAATTTGCAATGACCATTAATAAATCGCAGGGTCCAACTTTCAACGCTACAGTCTTATATTTGAGCGTTGAGTGTTTTTCACATGGCCAATTATATGTCGCTCTTTGAAGAGTAACCTCTAAAGAAAGCACGTTTGTATTGTCTAACGACAAAAATGCTGTGAACTTTGTATATAAAGAAATTCTGTATTATATTTAGTATCAGCATTTCAACCGTGCGAAGCCAGGGCGGGCAGCTAGTATTAAATAATTCATAATTATCGTACCTCATCTTTTTCACAACTATGTGCTATTGCTAATAATATGAAGTGATTTCGAATGGCGTTTTTGATTGGTTGATGGTTGACTGGTCGGTTCATAAACGATGATGTCCGACCCTCGGTTGGTTCCAACCCATTCGAATTTTTCCTAAACGAAACGGTTGGTCAAGTTTAAACTGACAATTCACAATTTGGTTAGAAGAAGTGTAATTCAGTTCATTATTCAGTTTGTTTTTGTATAAAAAGGAACAGGTGAAGCCAAATTCATAAAATGCTAAAGCGCAATGCAGTTGCAGCCATCTTATTTGTAGATGAAATGGATGATCCTGATTCAACGAATTAAAAAAATTGGTTCAAGCACTGACGTGAAGTCAGGAGCTTTTGCGCGTATGTTCTATTGTCCATACTCCTGTAATGAACACTCTTCTTAATCGAATTTACCATGATGAATTCTATTGTCCATTCTCCTGTATTGGACACTCTTCTTAATCGAATTCACCATGATGAATTCTATTGTCCATTCTCCTGTATTGGAGACTCTTAATTCGAATTTACCATGATGAATTCTATTGTCCAGAATGGACAATAGAATTCATCTTGGTAAATTCGATTAAGAAGAGTCTCCAATACAGGAGAATGGACAATAGAATTCATCATGGTGAATTCGATTAAGAAGAGTGTCCAATACAGGAGAATGGACAATAGAATTCATCATGGTAAATTCGATTAAGAAGAGTGTTCATTACAGGAGTATGGACAATAGAACATACGCGCAAAAGCTCCTGACTTCACGTCAGTGCTTGAACCTATTTTTTTTTTTATTTATAATATCATTTAAATTAATATTGTTGGACGTTACTTTGAAAGTTCTACGCTATTAGAAGTATACCTACCTATTTTATTCTGTAAAGTCTATAATTCAAGAAACATTGTTGAAGTAGGTATATTGTTTTTTTATTTATAATATCATTTAAATTAATATTGTTGGACGTTACTTTGAAAGTTCTAAGCTATACTGACTTACAGCAAAAATATTATAAAGAAAATAAGCAATTATTGGATAGTCAAACTATCATTTTAATAAAATGATGCATTTTTATTGTTCAAATAAAGATATTTTGTTAACTTACAAGAATTTCTTCATTCAATGGTATTTCAAAGAACTAATTACAGTTTTAAATATTTAATAAAAAAACCTTTTTAATTCTTCATAATCATTACAAGAATGTCTGTCGATATGAAATATGGTAATAATTTGACATTTGAACACATCGTTTAATGCATAATCAATTTCAATACTTTTGTCAATCGTTGATGAGATGAGATATCTGAAATTATAGATAAACTCTAAATATTCCATTCAATATTGAAAAATTAAAATTAAATTTCCACTTATTCATTTGTATTTCAAGATAATGAACGTTTGAAGCTAATGATTCATGTAAATTGTCTGTGAAAATTTGTTTTCATGGGTTAGGGGAAAAGAGTTATTGTGAAAATAAGATTCATTTATTTAGATACCAATCTATATATTGTTTTATACTATCTACTAAGGGCCGATTTATTCAACCTCTAGTAAAGTATTCATCAACTATGTGCTCGTTGAATTTACTGATCCCCTTTAAAGTGAACATTTACAGATTACTTTCCTTTCGGTAAGGCTACTTGACAGTTTACAGGTCGTAAAATATATCAGCCCTCAGTGAACAAAAAAATTGTATACCTCACTGAAGCCGTAATACGAACAAAGGAAATAATTTCGAATAAAACTCTATTAACATATTCGATTATTTACTTCAAGAGAGATCAAGAATAACATTCATTTTGAAAATTCAATTCTACATCAAGCAGCATGCAATGCATTTTTTCGAGTTTGGACCACTGCTGCCCACATAATCATGGAGGATTCGTGAAACATTGCAGGGAGGATAAATACTTGTATATAGATTATTATTAAAATATGATAACTGACTTTCTCCATTTCCTTATATACTACTTCTCGTTGTAAAATATACTTGGATTTTCCTCCGCAACACTAGGATACATCATTTTCAAAGTTAGCGTTGAATTATCAAGCCATTCTATTATAATATTAGTAAAATCTGTTCTTCAGAGGTATTCATTGTTAAGCATGCTAAGCAACAAGCATTTAAGAAACATATACCTGAAGTTCCACGGGAAAACAATATACATAATATATTATTATTATTATACTGATCCTCCTGGGTCTTCCACAAGGAGACCCCTCATAAGCTCTAAGAGCTTGCCCTGAGTTAGGAGAAGCAGTTGTGTTCTGTGTAGGCTTTGTCACTGTGTCCTTACGCCACCTTAGGCACAGCACTGTTAATTTTTGACCCAACAGCGAATGGTGGCGATTACCGTGACTAGAAAATTTCTTTCCTAGCCTCTGAATTGAACTTGGGGCTTCCGCTCCCAAGTCAATTACTCTACCACTGAGCCAATCGCACATACCTACACACATGTTATATTGCATCACCTTCTACTCCCATATTTTAAAATATTCTGCAATTAGAAAAATTAAAATGTTTTGTTAAGATTCCTATTATATACACTGAAAGAAATGATTCAATGAGAAAGGTTTACCAAAAATATTCTTACTAGGGTTGATACATTTCTTACTATTCGGTTAAAATTGCACTATAGACATAGTAAATTGAGTTGCTATAGTTATTGAACAGATCTTACTACGCTTTTCTTATTACACCAATGAAAGTGTTTTATTATATCATTCAAATGTGGAATTGCCACGGTAAACCAAAGTTTTCTAACCGGCATCCAATAGCCATAATAATTTAGCCATACTATGCGAGATAATTTAGTTCCATAAATTTACTACGGCAGTTAATGTTGATTCATTAAACCAGTCGAATATAAACGATTATGCTCGAATGCAGGGTTGCGCGCCTCCCGATTCCTAGCATCCACTCAAACTCATCGTTTGTCTATTCGACTTGAGACAACCTGATAACGCGATTACACTAATTTGTGAAATATGAATCCTAGTTTATTCATGATATTAATCAACAAGCATCATCATAGTGTAGTTTGAAGGTGTTTAGTTCGTGCATTGAAATATCACAGTTTTTGTTTTGTGTATCTACAATCAATCTTCCTGCACACATGGAACAGAAGAATATTGGCCGTTGGATCTTGAAACAATGGCGTCCATGCGTTCGGAATGAATAATTCATCATTCGAATGAATGCTAGTATGTAATCATTTAATAGTTTCTATTGATCTCATCAGATTGATAATTAAATTTTATTCGAAATTCTGAATAATTAATTATTGAAAGATTAGGTCAACTTTTTTTTTAAATAGAACATTATTGTTCTTCTGTTGAATCCATTGCTCCTTATCATTGGAATGTGTTTTGTTTGCTCTATAATATTGTTTTTTTGAATATATTTTTTTCACCAATATTTGAGAAAGTGTGCAGTTAATTTCTCATTCAAATCGAATATCTTTTTTTCGTGATACGAGTAAGTTTAATCTCAGTGTTTGTTTATCTGTTATAATCTATTTGTTCGTCTTTTAGTATGGTATTGTGATGAAAAGCCCTTTATATTTGAAATATTTCGACCAATATTTGCTCTCAGTGTATGTATATCTACTAATTCAAACCACAGAATGTGATTATTACTAACAATAAAATGTCTTGTTATGCTTCTATTTTTTTATTTGTATATGTATATCCACCCAATATAATTCTGGCAGGAGACAGTGGAGATAATATGTTCTCCATATGAAATGAATAAAATACTGCTTCAAAAAATAGAAATATAGACCATTACAATTTATAAAAGAAATTGTATAATTTGCAGGTAAGGTATAATTGAGATCTAGTTATGAATAATTCGACAAAGATAATTAAATAAAGTTCCAGAGATAGTTGTATCAATTTAGCTCATTTGAATACACTATGAGTTCAACGAATTGCTTCATGCCGAGTGTTTCCTTGATGTCAGTCCTGCTGGGCTTATTAGGTAATCAATATGATGAATTCTCAATTTGTAAATTCGAGTTGATATCTTTCGCAGGTAGGTTTGAACTTTCGACACTCAATTTTATCATTAGAGAAACTATCAGATATATTATGTAATTTATTCTCTTCATAATATGGTTAATCTCTTCTGATTGCCATTGTTAACTTGTGCACTTTAGTTAATTCATTTAACTGCCATGTTACTGACTGAGCCAACGTAGCACAAAAATTTGGCCAATTTATTGCTTGTCTTAATAATAAATTAGAAATTTATTAAAAGTACAGACACAGTATTAAATTGGCCATTGTTTTCTGTCAGATGAGCTCAGGTTGTAATATGGCGGTTAAAAAATAACTCAAATTGCAACTTAAGCTGATAAAGACAGTAAGATGATATTACGAGAGCGGTAAAATAGGTTTACCAGACCAGTAAAATGCAGTTATACAATATTACTATGGTTGTAAAACAAAGTTACAAGTGCAGATATACCAGATTACTATGATAGTAATACGGAGTTACAATTCACTAACGCAGTTATTTAAGTTTACTACGGTAGTGAGACAAAGTTTCAAAACCAGTAATATAAAAGTACGACTATAGTATAATCACTTCAATACTGGCTGTAAAACGGCATTATTCCTGTTATGAAGGATTAAATCATATAGCCATTATTAACTGAATCGTAGTAAATCAAGGTGAACTGTGAGAAATAGAAAGTTTTGTTGAGGCATATAGTATATGAATTTTCTCATTGCTGTTATTATATTTTTCTTTCAGTGTAGGTACACGCTGGCATCCACACACCCTGATGATGGATCGTAAGAGACCCATGATATCAGGAAAACAGAAAAGTGTTCAAAATTAACTGGTCGAAGCGTAATTCAACTGTTTTTTTTTGTGCAATAGTATTATGCAAATATTATGTGTAAACAGGTAAAAGTAGCTAAGGGCCAAATCTGAATAATAGGGTAGGTGCAGAAATTTTATGGCGTATTCCATTGGCAGCACCAGTGCTGCACTGAGCACGCACTGAGTGCAAAAAATGTTGCACTGGACGTCAAAATGTGTCAAAATGCTTGACGAAATTCCCCAATGGAATACGATTCATGCACTCAGTGCGCACGAGTTCTACCAATGGAATACGCCATTAGTGTTCATGTCATCTTGGTTGCCTCTTATCAATATTAAATTTTCTCATGAGGTATACTTAATCTTCACAAATATTCAATCGACTAAGTTCCATATACCTTGTTTTTAAGAATTCTATCTGCAGTAACTCCAAGAGTAACTCATGCATTCTATTTGTCGAAAAGCATTACTTTTTTGCTCTACGTCAACTGGACCTTAATTCATTTCAACCTGAAAGAAAATATTAAGACTTGGATTTCTCTGAGTAAAGTAATTCATTCAATTCACTTCTATTACTTACTGCTGATTTTTAGCCAGAAATCCTGAAGGACATATACCAGATATCTTCTTTCTGAACAACTTTTCCACAGTTCTCCATAATTTGGAATTTCTTTCACATACGTAAACAATATTTCTAGATTCCTCCAATCTTCAAATACAAGGTAATCTCGATTATTTTCAACAGAAGGAATACTCGTTCGTACTTCGTGGATTGAGAATATTTTGTTTACGTTTTGTATTTGTGTTTTGATCACATTCAGATCAGATTCGATGTTGAGGTTAAAACGGGGCGCATGCGATGTAGGGCTATCATCTCCCATAGATTTGTGATGAAATACATAATACGATTTTCCCATAACATACGCGTAAAAGATATGTCATCATGACATTCATATTTTTATTTTTGAACTGAAGGTTCTCGCAAAAATACGACCATAGACAACATATCATACGACGATTCGCATCTCCTACCGAACTCAAAAAAGGCTGCGCGGTTCTCCAACAATATAGATCCGATCGTGTTCAAACTTGGAATTCTGCAGTAGAGTTAGGTTCTGAAGGCTGTTCCAAAATTTCAGCCATGCCGGACGAATAGTTTATGATATATAGATTTGTTTTCAATAATTTTCAACTATTTTTTTTTTAATTTTCTAGTTATACCATCCTCACGAAATTCTGCGAGAATTTTCGCGTTGGTATTCTTCAACTAATAGTAATGTTTGAATTCAATCGGTTTTGTATTCTTCGAATTAATGAGGAACAAAAAACTACCAAATTTCAGAAAATTTTAGATGGCTATAACTCTAAAACCGTTTGGACGATTATGCTCATAAACAAACTCAAATGTCGCATTCAGATGCACAACCTAACCTGAAATTTTCAAGCCGCTATCTCCTTCCGTTCTCAGGTTATCGTGACAACAAAAATATTTTTTAATAATTTTTTAATAATTTTCTAGCAATACGATTCTCACAAAATTACACAAACGTGCTTAGGTCTATATTCTACAACTATTCACCAAGTTTAAATTCGATCGGATTTATTTTGGTTGAAAACAAAATTATTACTCGGAAACCACTGGGCCGATTATGCCCATTAACGAACTCATCCGTCGTATTACGATGCGCCACCCACCCTGAAAATTTCAAGTCGCTAGCTCTTTTCGTTCTCAAATTATCGTGGCAACGGACGGCCGGACGGCACCACAGAATTAAATTTCATTGGGCAAAACTATAACGCGTATGTTCCCCAGAACATACGCGCAAAAATGGTTCAAGCACTGACGTGAAGTCAGGAGCTTTTGCGCGTATGTTCTATTGTCTTTATAATTTTAATTACATTGATTTATAATTCATTCTGGAATTTTCTTATTTTTGTATGGTGAACAGTTCTTTTATTTCGAGAGCACTTTATTAGGCTCTGGCCTGTGTGTGCTCCTGTATGTCAATAAATAAATAAACACATAAATAAATTGTCTATTCTTCTGTATTGGTCACTCTTAATCAAATTTACCATGCTAAATTATATTGTCCATTCTCCTGTATTGGACACTCTTAATTCAAATTAACCATAGTATATTCGAATTAAGTGTCCAATACAGGAGAATGGACAACATAATTTACCATGGTAAATTCAATTAAGAGTGTCCAATACAGAAGAATGGACAATAGAACATACGCGCAAAAGTTCCTGACTTTACGTCAGTGCTTGAACCTATTTTTTTTCCATAGTTTTTTTTTTAATTTTCCAGGGCTATGGTTCCTATAGAATTTTGAACACGTCTTTATGTCGATATTCTACAACTAGATACCAAGCTTCAATTCGATCGAGTCTATATTTTTTGAGGTATTGAGGAAATAATAGTCCAGGTGACTATAACTCTGAAACCGTTGGACTGATTATGCCCGTAACTTAACACTCCCATTCGGATACGTAACATACCCTGAAAATTGCAAGTCCCTATATCCTTTCGTTCGAAAGTTATCGAGGCAACGGTCACCCATCCATCTACTAAACTCACACAAGGCTGCTCAAATCTCCAACAATATAGATCCGATCGTGTTCAAACTTGGAACTAGGGAGTAAAGTTAGGTTTTGAAGGCTCTCGCAAAATGGTCGGACAAATAGTTACTGGTATATAGAATGTTTTTCAATAATTTTCAATGATTTTTTAAAAATTTTCTAGTAATATGATCCTCACGAAATTTTGTAAGTATTTTTGCGTTCGCCATATACAACTAATAACCATGTTTGAATTTAATCGGTTTTGTATTTTTCGAGTTATTGAGGAAATAACAATCAAGTTACAATTCGATCGCATTCATATTGGTTGGAAATAAAATTATTCCTCGGAATACATTGGGTCGATTATGGCCATTAGCGAACTCGTCCTGGTATTACGATGCGCCACCTACCCTGAAAATGCCAATTCGCTATCTCATTGCATTCTCAGGTTATCGTGGCAACGAACGGCCAGCCGGCCGGCTGGACAGAATCAAATTTGTACTCGAATTCTTCATCAGGTAGTCGAACTCAATCAATTGAGAACATTTTCGGCAAAATATTCGAAAATTACAGACATGTGGGCAAAATGATATCGCGATGTTCCCCAGAACATACGCGCAAAAATATGTTTAGTGAGTGCCAATGAAAGTGCTTGAACTGAGTGTCTTAAAATTTAATTTGTCCTACATTTGATGGAGTTATTCTATAAACAGATAGTTTTCCAGCAAGTGCTGCTCGTGTAATGTGATCAATAGTAAATTTATCATTACTTAAAAGTAATTCCAGAGTTTCGGTTAACCAACCCTGAAACAACTGATTTAGTACGTCATCAATTTCTCATTTGAATGCGGTTGGTCCAAAAATGACGGACTAATCTATGAACCAACTAAGAACCAACATCAATCGAAATCGCCTATTGACACCGACTGATTTGACAGAACTCTGATCAAATCCATAGATTTTCAATGATATTTCTGATTCTGTGACAAATACCAACCTGGTATGTTAAAGATGATTTAAAAACTGTTATTTTCGAATTATTCGTATTCAATTGAATAGGAACTATATCACGTTATATATTTTTGAAAAGAGAAAAAATTGGCAATTTCAAAACGTCATAAATACAGGGTTTCCCATTCAAAAAAACCAAAGTTTGTATTATATCTTCGAAATTTCGAGACTAAGAAAAATAATGAGTACGCCAATGGATTCTGCACAAAATGTGTCTGTATGATGTTAACATTTCAGATCTCTAGCTTCAATAGAATCGGAGATATGATTTTTTTTCGATATCATCACTTTTTCAATGTTCCCTTATAATTAAAAAAAATTGGTTCAAGCCCTATGGACAGGAGCTTTCTGGCGCTCTTGTTTAAACAGACAAATTATATCTCCGAAAGTATTGGTTTCTCAGAGTTGAGAATTATATTAATGTATTCTTATAATAGAACTTCATCATGAAGGAAATTCAATTCAAATAATAGTTTATTTATCAAGATCAAAATAGCATTCTGAGAATGATAACTGCACCATGGAAGAAATCAAATTGAAATAGCTGAAATGAATTTGACTAGAACAGGATGAAATGTACGAGTATGAACACAGATCATATAATAAATCATAGGTACAATAATTATAGACTTCTGTGAAAACATAGAAGTACGATTTATTATTGAAATTTCGAAAAATCATATCTCCGAAAGTATTAGCTTGATGGAGTTGAAAATGATATCAGTGGATTTTTATGGTGAAACTGCACCTTAAAAAAAATTTATTTTGAAATTGGTAAGTTAAAAAAAAATTTTTTTTCGTTACTCCGAAACCATTTTGCCCAATAAGAAACTACCGAGATATTTATCTCCCTAACCTACTCTGAAAATTTCCACTGCCTAGCCCATTCCGTTCGAGAGTTATTGTAGAAATAAAAATTAAAAAATGTTCAAAATTTTTTTTTACACTTTACGGTAATCCGATCAATACAAAACTTTACATGCGTCTAAAGGTCATGATTCTACAATTTGATGTGAAATTTCGACAGACAGATCGAGTGATCGGTTTCGGAAATGATTATAAAAAATGTTTTCAATAAAATCGGCCATAACTCCGAAACCGCTTGATGGATTTCGCCCGTTAAAGAACTCGTCCGAGATATTTACGCTTCAAACCTACCCTGCAAATTTTAATCCTCTAACTCCTTCCGTTCGAGAGTTATCGTGTTAAAGGGCGGACGGCCGGACAGAATCGATTTCGACCACGGATTCTTGATCAGTGAGTGGAACCAAATCGTTTGAGTCCATTTTCAGCCAAAAATTCGAAAACTACAGACATTTGGGCAAATTGATAAGCACTCTGTTCCAAGGAACAAGAGCGCCAAAGAGAAGATGGAACAAAATGTAATCCAAGCACTGACGTGAAGTCAGGAGCTTTTGCGTGTATGTTCTATTGTCCATTCTTCTGTATTGGACACTCTTAATCGAATGTTCAAACAGAAGAATGGACAATAGAACATATGCGGAAAGGCTCCTGACTTCACGTCAGTGCTTGAACCAAGTTTTTTTAAATTTTTTTAAATTTTCTTTGGGTAAGGTTCTCAAAAATTTTTCCAAACGCTTTTATGTCGATATTTTATAACTAGTTACCTAGCTTCAAATCGATCGAGTCTATATTTTTTGAGTTATTGAGGAAATAATATTCCAGGTGGGTATAACTCCGAAACCGATGGACCGTTTATGCCCAAAAACGAACTTAACTCTCCCACTGGGATGTGCAATCTATCCTGAAAATTGTCCCTATTTCCTTTCGTTCAAAAGTTATCACAGCAACGGTCACGCATCCAGCTACTGAAATCACACAAGGCCGCTCGGATCTCAAGCTTCAGAGTGTCGTACGTGAAGTCATGACGGCCGGGTCGTCGTTGGACGAGGCGACAAAACATGTTGATAAAAGGTGCAAATTCTGCAGTAAATTTACCTCTTCAAGTGATGTCAAGTGCAAAGGGTCTAATTGTGAAGCTATGATTCACTTGAAATGCTTTGATGCTATTTCAAGAGTAGTTGTTCTGGACAGGGATGAATTCAAATGTCGGGATTGTCAAATTTAGTGTGCCAGCGAGACCATCCGATCATTGGCTGATCCTGAGGAAATATCAGTCCAAATTTTGAAGAAGGAAATTGAATGTCTAAAGCGGGAAAAGGTCCTAACAGAGAAGTATGTGGCAGAGTTGGAGTTCACCAGTGGTTTACTGAAGTCAAATTTTTCAAGCAATAACACCCTGAGAACGAATAATTTGTGTACATTGTCAACACCTGTTGATAAGGAACTAACAAAAACTTATGCTACGGTCGTGAAATCTACAAGGGAGTCTGCTGCTCTTCTTGTGAGGTCGATGAACCCAAATACGGAAAACAAAGAAGTTGAAAATGATTTGAAATCCAAAATAAATCCAGTCGCCTTCAATGCGAACGTTATTGGAACCAAACTTATTAATAATGGGGTACTTATTCACTGTGATGATAGTAAATCTCGGGAAAACTTGACCGAGGTCTTGAATCAGAACTTTGGAGTCTTATGAGATTAGTCAGCCTAAATTGAGGATTCCCCTATTGATTGTATATGGAGTGGAACCAGGCGAAACTGAGAATCCAGGCTTTATTGAGAACTTGATAACTGGCAACCACCTTAAAATTAAGTCTTCTGATATCAAATTTGTGACCAAACTTAAATACAAAAGTATTTTCAATATTGTACTGGATGTTCCACCTGTTGTTTTTAAACAAATTATAAAAATAGGCTTCTTATTTGTTGGCTGGTCAAAACATTATGTAAAAGAACACTTTAGTATAATAAAATGTTTCAAATGTTGTAAAATAGGTCATCTGAAAAAGGATTGCAAGAGTGATTCGGTGATCTGCTCTTTTTGTACTGGTCCACATGATGGTAGATCCTGTGATTCTAAAACTACCATTTCTTGTATTAATTGCGCCCATATAAACGAGGGATTGAGGAGTAAAATAGATACTAACCATCCTGCGAATAGTGCCGGATGCACTTATTTTCTGTATCAAATTGAAGCCGTTAAAAAGAGAACTTAATATGAATAATAAGCTAAAGCTAGGTCATTTTAATACACGTTCCTTACTTCCCAAGTTTGATGTGTTTTTAAGGACTATTCATAAAAATAATCTGGATATAGTGGGAGTGACCGAAACCTGGCTAGATGATAAAATTGATGACTCTGCTTTGTATATTCCTGGATTCAGGCTTATGCGTGAGGATAGGGGATCTAGGGGTGGGGGTGTGTCTATTTATGTTTCTGATGCATTTATCGTATCCCGTGTTTTGGATGATTTTGGATCCATTATTGGTGTTGAGCATATTTGGGTGACTATAAAAATGGGTGGAGATGCTTTTTTGATAGGTGTTGTTTACAGAACTTCTGCCTGCTCGCCTGTGAATTTTATTGCATTCATGGATGACATTCTTTCGTTTGTTGTACGTCTATGGTAGCATTCTGCCTGCTCGCCTGTGAATTTTATTGCATTCATGGATGACATTCTTTCGTTTGTTGTACGTGTATGGTAGCATTGTAGTCATGGGTGATATTAATATTGATCAATTCGTGGATTTTTCTCTCGGTCGGTTCTTCGAGTCGTATGACTTTACTCAGTTGATTGATGAACCCACTCGAATAACTGCAACTTCTAGAACTTTGTTAGACGTTATTTTCACAAATAAAGATCAGTCCGATCTTGTTGAAGGTTCGGGAACAATTGAGAGTGGAATCTCCGACCATCGTGGAGTAACGTGCACTCTGTCGTCCACATTCAAGCCTCCTGTTGAACCGAAATTTCAATAATCTTGTTACGAGCGATTTGATTTCTGACTTTAACCTCATACCCTGGAATGATATCGTATATCTTGATAATATTGACCTGAAGGTTGAATTCTTCAACCGAAATATAATTGATCTCTTTGATTGCATGCGCCTCAGACCACGTGCAGGGTGACCAAGCCACCTGCTCCATGGCTCACACCCAATATCCGTTTCATGATGAACTTACGGGACAGAGCACTTACTAGGTACAAACTCACTAGGGGTTTGACTGATCTCGCGTATTACAGGAGCTTAAGAAATTTGGTCACCTCGGCCGTACGTACTGAGAAATCAGGATATTTGTGTCATATGTTGACTAGTAGAAATAAAAGAGCTCTCTGGAGGGCCATTGGAGCTATGAATATAAAAAATAAACAAGAGATCACAATTCCGCCCCATTTAAATGATCCTGAAGAAATAAATAAGTATTTTGTGTCGGTTTTCTTGCCTGGGGGTGGATGCGGCGAAATGGTGCAACATTATAAGACTAATAAATTTAAACCTGACATCGCATTCTCTCTCCGGTTTGCTACCGTTCAGGAAGTGGATGAGATTGTTTGGAGCCTTAAATCTGGTGCTCAAGGTCATGACTGCATTTCGGCCAGGATGCATCAGCTCTGTTCGCCTGGGATTGCCCCATATATAACACATATTGTGAATTATTGCTGTCTTGAAGCTGGGTATTTTCCTAAGGCGTGGAGGTATTCGGTGGTGAAACCAATTCCTAAAAAATCGAGCCCAGAAACATATGCGGATCTGCGACCCATAAGTATCTTGCCAGTTGTGTCCAAAGTACTCGAGAAAATAGTTGCTAGGCAGGTAAATCGTTATATTGTCGAGAACCACATTGTTCCTGACTTTCAGTCTGGTTTCCGTAAGGGGCACAGTACCACAACCCTATTGTTGGATATCGTGGATGATATTATTAGATCTCAGGATATTGGAATTGAAACAACTCTTGTTATGCTGGATTATTCAAAAGCATTTGATACCCTGGATCATGCTCTTTTATGTGCGAAGTTGGAGTTATTTGGATTCGATTCTGTCTCGGTAAGCTTCTTTCATAATTATCTAAAGGATCGGTGGCAGTGTGTGGGTGCTGGTGGTCGTATGTCGAAATTTTCTGCTGTCACATCGGGAGTTCTCCAAGGTTCGGTCTTGGGACCCCTATTGTATCTCATATATGTCTCAAACGTGAGACGATGTCTTGATCATTCTAATATCCGTTCTTTTACTGATGACACTCAGTTGACATTATCGTATGAACCTCGCAATGTGGATATCGCAAGCCAGTACCTAAGCTCAGATCTGCAATCCATCTATAATTATTCAAGAGCTCATAATCTGACTTTGAACGTGGACAAATGCTGTATAATGTCATTCAGCGGCAGAGTGGGGATGGAGGCTTCTCCAGTTCGAGTGACAGTGGGGGGCAGTTCGTGAAGTGTGAAAAAGTGTGTGAAGAGTTTGGGAATTATTTTTGACTGTAGACTTCGTTTCGAGGAGCACGTATCTCTTCTTGTCAAGAAGTCTTATCTGGTAATGAGACAACTTTATAGAAATAGGCATGTTCTCAGTACAGCCTTGAGAAAGAAACTTTGTGAGAGTCTGGTGTTCTCTGTTCTTGGTTATGGGTTGATTCTGTTTTACCCTTGTTTGTACTCCCTAACCTGTCATAGATTACAGAAAATACAAAATATGTGTTGCAGGTTTGTTTTTGGCCTGCGAAAGTATGATAGAACATCTATACGAATAAATGATCTTGGTTGGCTCAGATTTGATAGTTGGTTCAAATTCCTGCTCGGTTCTTCGGACTATCGTATCGTCTCGGACTCATCACCTCCTAATTTGAAAAACAAACTTGTGGCCCGTGAAAATTCACGTGGTCTTGAATTAAGATATGGCAGAAGGATCGATCTGCCGAGGCACCGCTTGGCTGGGTTCAGAAGATGCTTCACATACAATGCAGTAAAAATTTTCAATTCTATTCCTCAATCATCTCCAAGGTCTATTGGAACATTCAAAAAGCTTTTTAGGAAACAACTGTTCGAATTGCAAATCTCCATTTAATGTCTCAACTTTTAATTTAATGTAATATCCGTTCATAATTATTTGTGTTCGAGTTTTTAAGGATGTCAGTTTTGTTAGGTTTTTATTGTTTTGGATTTTTTTTATTATTTTGTTATTTTTTATTATTTCTTTATTTTTTATTATTTTGTTTTATGAAGGGGTTAAGTGGAGTAGCTATAGGCTAGACTTCGCCTCTTCCACTCATCTGTATAACAGTGATACAATAAAGACAATTTATTATTATTTTTTTTTTTTTTTTTTGTCACGTAAGAGGAAAAACCTTTTATAGGCGCCGCAAGCGGCAGTGTGAGACTCCAGATGTTATTTGGTTACTCACTAAAAAACCTCTCACTTTTCTTGGACTGTTCTTCGTCCTGCCCTTACAGCGTCCCTTAACAAAAGAGATGAGCTGCAAGTGGCCTTCATAGTTGATGGGACCTCATCACTCGTAGTGACCCGAGCAACACTGCTTTTTGCATTCTGTTCGCCAAAACCTCGGCCAAGGATGTACAGGCCGGAATAATCTTCAATTCTGTCACATAGTTCGCTCTCATTCCGCCAAGGCATCCTATGATCAGAATGACCATTTTTACTTTATACCCTGGATATAGGGTTCCCAGCTCAAACAGCAAATCCTTGTATTTCTCCCTCTTCTGTTGTTCTTTCATCACCACATTATTTTCAGCGGGGGAGGAAAATTCGACAACAAACAATTCCCTGAGATCTTTGTCCACCAGTACTATATCTGGCTTTATGGCATGGATCTGCCGAGTTGTTGGAAAAGCATAGTTCCAGTAGATTCGAGCTCTATCATTTTCGATGACTGATTCAATTTCCAGAGGCACAAATGGTAGCACTGGCTCCTTGTCTATACCATAAACTTCTCTCAGATGGAAGTAGAGAATCCGAAGCGCCGCATTGTGTCTTTCTGTGTATCCTGATGGAGCGTGGACTCTGCAAGCAGACAAGATGTGCATGACAGTTTCCTGCTGACTGTGGCATGCTCTGCAAGTTGTTGGGGTGTCCACTTTCTTGATGTTCTTCTTATACCATCTTGTATTTATCACTCCATCTTGACAAGCCATAACGAATCCCTCCGTTTCCGACTTTAGACCAGCCGACTTCAAAAACGCAAAGGATAGTTCCTCTGATAGGCCCTGATCTTTCAAACTCCTGAAATATATAGAATGCAGACTTTTACTCATGTGGTCTTCGAGTAACGTCTTCAGTTGTGCCTGTCTGATCTCTCTGCCTACTCTTCTCTGGTCTGTTGGCGTGATAGGTGTTCCCACTAGCTCATAGTCGATGGATACTCCAGTTATGCTGAGTTTTTCCAAGGCTCTCCGTCCAGCTCTAAATATGAAAGCTCCTTGGTTCCTGGTTTCATGATGAGCTACCATTTTGAGAAGCGGGTCTTCACTTCTCAATATCCTTATTGCCATTTCCAACGTTTGTTGATGGTGTTGGTATTCCAAACTCTGCAAACCTCTGCCACCCTGCGTTCGTGGGAGATATATTCTTTGAACCGAGCAGTTGGGATGCAGGCTCCGATTCATGTTCATCACTTTACGTGTGGCCCTGTCTAGTTCGAGAATCTCATTAACTGTCCAGTTGATTATTCCGAAAGAGTATGTGACTATCGGAACTGCCAAGATGTTCGTAGCTGACACCTTGTTTTTACCAGACAGCTGTGATTTCCATATATCTCGGATCTTCTTTTTGTAGCTGGCTGTTAAAGCATCCTTGATTCGAGTTGTCTCCAGTGCGCCTCTTTGTTGCATTCCAAGGAATTTGTAATTTTCCTCTTCATCGAGGTGCCGAATGATTATTCCTCCTTCCAGTTCGATGTCTTCTCCTACTTCTTCAGTTCTTCCTCTGCTCAGATGGAAAACAGCACATTTTTCCAAACCGAATGACATTCCTATTGCTGTGGTGTATTCCGCAACGATGTTAAGAAGTTGTTGTAGCGCTGCCTTGGAGGGAGCGTACAGTTTTAAGTCGTCCATGTACAGGAGATGTGAAACCAGATGTTCTCTTCTGCCTGGTGGCCCGGCCTTGTACCCTATTCTGCTTTCCCTCAACTCCGTTGTTAATGGTAGGAGTGTTATGCAGAACAGTAACGGGCTTAGCGAGTCTCCTTGAAATACGCCTCGCCTGTATTTCACCCATCCCGTATACGTGGTTCGACCTTCCGATCGAACGGCGAACTTAGTCTTCCATAGCGCCATGATGTTTTTCATCACATGGACGATATTTGTGTGGACTTTGAGCATCTCAAGCAGCTGTAATATCAAGCTGTGCGACTGTCAAATGCTTTCGCGTAATCCAGCCAGGATGTATGTAGATCGCGCTTGTAGTGTTTTGCATCTTGACAAATGCTCTTGTCTATGAGTAGGTTGTCCTTGCACCCCTGTACTCCTTTCCGTGCTCCTCTTTGCTCGTAGATTTGGTTCCACACTGGTGCACTAACCTCCAGAATTCGGTTTTGAAGGACACTTGTGAGTATTTTATACAGCGTAATGAGACACGTGATAGGGCGATAGTTCTTTGGCTGTCCTAGATCGCCTGATTTTGGTATCAGTACAGTTCTACCCTCTACCAACCATGATGGAATTGCCTCACGGTGAATTATTATCCCACTGAATAATCTGGCTACGTGTTGATGAGTAGCTGGAAAGTTCTTCCACCAGTAGTTCTGGATCCCATCCAGTCCAGGTGCCGTGAAATCATTTTTGTTCTTTAGGGCTTGTCTAACTTCTTCGGTTGTTACTTCAGTCATTTCTTCTGTCGGTTGCAGACTTTGATCGCATAATATCTGGAATCTGTGAAGTGCTGGAGTATCCCTGGTTTCCGCTGGTCGCTCGTATAATTTCTTCCAGAACCGTTCGACTTCTTCTGGCGATGGCGAGTTTTCTGCCTCTATTTGTTTAGGCTGAAATAGCTTTGAGGGTTCTGCGGTGAATGTGTTGTTGTCCTCTATCCATTTCTGCTTCCTGATCAGCTTCTTCCTCGCTGCCGCTAGTGATCTTATCTTATCGACAGCTTTCTGCTTCAGTAGATTGATGATGGGCAAGCTAATCGTACGGTGCAACGCACGTAGCTCCCCCATCATGACCTCTATCTTCATGCTAGGCTTCAGTTGTCCTTTCATAACATCTATGATACATTGGTACCAAGATGCTTGCTGCCTCACGATCTTCATCTTCTTATCTAGCTTCTTCATTCTTGACCTATGTTTGTCATCCCCTATTGTTGTTCTACCTGGAGGGCATAGAAGTGAAGTAGCAGCTCTCACTGCAGCCACGACATCTTCTAGTGAGCAGTCCTCCTTTAGGTGATCGTTGATGATATTATTCATCATGGCTAGGTCTTCAGCCTGGAGTCTCGTTTTCAACCGTGCAGTCGTTTTGTTCGGATCCCCTACTGCAGCCTCGAATGCTTCCTTTCTGTTGATGACTGGTACCGGAACATCTCTCACTTGTTCCGTTCTTCGCCTGTTGCACTGTGCAGGATGTTCCACTCGGAATGGGGCAGCTGTCACCTGCTCCATGTCCAGTGCTTCAACTTGCGATCCAGGCATTGGAGGTTGGATGTTTGCGGCATCTCTCACCTGCCTCCCATCCTGTTCTTCTCTCCTTTGAATCGTGGATTGCTGCTGTTGGTTCCGAGCATCTCTCACCTGCTCTTCAGCTTGTTCTTCTGTTCCTTCTGGCTCTTGAAGCTGCTGCAAGATTCCTCTCTTCTTCAGATGGCTCAATTGGTCTCGCAGGTTTTGCTGAGTCATAAAGCTAAGATCTGGATTATTTTCACACCACAGACCATGCAGTCTTATTATTATTATTATTATTATTATTATTATTATTATTATTAAATAATATAGATCCGATCGTGTTCAAACTTGGAACTTGGCAGTTGAGTTAGGTATTGAAGGCTCAGAAGTTATTCCTTTTTGGCTCCTCTATAATGCATTGAAGTATGTAATGGATACTCTGAATCACCCTATACAGCTAGAGGTTCCTGTAGAATTATGTAGCGTGTTTTTCATTTGATTATTGAGTTTGGCATACCAACTCATTTACCAAGTTTCATTTTGAAACTGATGACCCAACAAAAAAGTAATTTGGTTTATGGTCACCTCCATGAAGGCATATTGTGTTCAAAATAAAAATACCCATTCAGAAACCCTTGAGCTCCAGACATTGTCATGAGATGACTAGACAACAAGAGCAAACAATGCAGCCGAAAGAAGGAATATTTCAAATGAAACAGTTCCATCCCATTGACAAACAACTTTAGAGAAGGTAAATATTTACAATGTGCTGTATATGAATTCATTTATTTTAATTTTGTTCACTCCAATGGGACGGGACGGCAAACAATTTCGAGACTGTTTATTCAAGGAAGTATGAACGGGGAGTGGGCAATTATACAGCTCTGATGAGCTATGAAAACATACACTACTTATGAATTTTTCATCGATTCGGCATAATTATGCCCATAATATAAAAATATATTTCACCTGATATGCTGGAAAATTGGGGAAGTGCTGACGTGAGAGCAGTAGCTTTGGCGCGCTAGTTCATATGCATAGCCAGAGCGGTCACTCATCCAATTACAGAACTCTCCCAAGGCTGCTTGGCTTCTAGAAAAAAAAATATTTCAAACAATTAAGATCAACTTTAAATCTTGAACTTTGCTCTAACATAAGGTTTTGAAGACTCACAAAAATACACACGTTTTTATGGCGATATTCTACAACTAGTTACCAAGCTTCAATTCGATCGAGTCTATATTTTGCGTTATCGAGGAAATAATATTCCAGGTAGGTATAACTCCGAAACTGTTGGACCAATTATGCCCAAAAACGAACTTAACCCTTCCATTCGTTCGAAAGTTATCGAGGCAACAGTCACCTATCTAGCTAAGGAACTCACACAAGGCTGCTCGAAGCTCGAATAATATAGATCCAATCGTGTTCAAACTTGGAACTTGGCAGTAGAGCAGTGGCGTAACGTACACCCCCGCAGACCCCGCGGTGCGGGGGGGGGTCCGGGCGTTGGGGGGGCCCGGGATTCGAGAGAATATTTAATTAAAATCGGTAATTTTTTTTACATCCGGGGCTACTTTTAATCCTTTCAACGCCGTGTTAAATAAAAAAGAGTAAACGGTGACCGACCTCAACAACAATCGAACGGTGATAAAAAAAAATTGATTCAAGCCCTGTGGACAGGAGATTTCTGGCGCTCTTGTTCAAACAGACAAATTATATCTCCGAAAGTATTGGTTTCTCAGAGTTAGGAATTATATCAATGGATTCTTATGGAATGTGGCAATATGTCAGCGAACGAGAAAGATGTTAAAGAGATGCTCTGCGGTTTGTGTCGCAAAAGTGTGGTGAAATGTATAAAATGTCAGGTTTGCTCGAGAATATTTCATCCTGGTTGTGCAACACGGTTGAAACAGGTGAAGGTTTTGAGTGAATCGTCCATTATTTGCTGTTCCGATAAAGTGGAATTGGAGAAGTTACCAGAAGACAAAGAAAGTATGGTTGTTAATGTAATTGATAACAGTACAAGTAGCAAGGTTGTAATTAATAGCCAATCATCCCAACTCGAGCTTATGATAAAGATTATCAATGAATTAGAACAAAAGAATGAATTATTATATGACTTCAATGCTTTGTTGAAAGATAAAGTATCAATATTGGAAAGGAAACTATCATCGTACGAAAGTAGAATAAATACATTAGAAAAAAACCAAAACAAATATATTGGAAACAATAAGGAAGTTCTTATAGGATCATCAAATGCAACGAAGACAGTAGTAGACAGTAAGAATAGACCTCAACCGAAGTCTGTAACAACAAATCTTAATGCAAACAACAAATATGGAAGATTGTGCAAAGGAGTAAAATGTCTGACATCATTAACCTCCAAAACGATATTGACAATGGGGTAAACGTAAATGCAAAACATACCACTTCAAAACAACAACAAAGTCAATTTAATATCTCTGGGAAAACAACTATCGACAATGACAGTGAATGGAAGACCGTAAACAACAGACGAGCGAGAAAATTTCGATCATCTACCTTTGGGACGTATAAAGTAGATGAAAATGAAAAAGACAAATGTTTTGCAGGTCAAGAGAGGAGAGCATGGTTTTTCGTAAGTCGAATTAAAGAACATATAAACGGAAAAAATGATTGAAACGTATATCAGACAAAAACCAGGATTCCAACAGGAGAAAATAGAGATTAAAGAATTACAGTTTGAAAACATAAAAAGTAACCAGAAAAGTTTTCTAGTGAGGGTGGCTTATGGGAAAAAAGACGAACTATATAAACCTCAATTTTGGCCTGAGAATGTTGTAGTAAAAAGATTTGACATGCAGGCATACAAGGTAAATTGCCCTACAGCTGATTTTTTATGAACATCCCAACCAATGTCGAAGAAGATAAGACTAGTCCTAAAATATCGAGCCCTAAAAAAAAATTCTGCAAGGAAATATGAGCTCATTCATCAGAATATGAGATCTATAGGAAATAGTGTGGATTCTTTTCAACACCTCCTGAGTAATCAACCTGATTGCAAAATCTTTTGTGTAACAGAGTATTGGAAATCTGAAAATGAATTAATACGTAAGTTGAATAATCTGAAACTAGTATCATGTGTGTGCAGAAACAGTGGTAAATATGGTGGAGCAGCCATATATGTCCATGAAGAGGTAACAAGAAAAAGAAGAAGAAAATTTGAAGCTTTCTCTATAATCAACCAATTCGAGTGTGCAGCGGCGGAAGTGATAGTGGAGAAGAAAAGTTTTATAGTTCTCTCAGTGTATAGGCCATGTGGTAGATCTAGTGAAATGGGTATATTTCTGGAACAGTTAGAAAAAGTTCTCACAATAGTGATGAATGAAAAGAAGTATGTAATAGTGGCGGGAGATTTCAACGTCAACTTACTAGAAAGATCAAGTGGCAGGTCTGATTTTCTTAATTTGATGTTATCTTTTGACTTACATCCCACAATTCACCAGCCAACTAGAATAACTCATAATACAAAAAGTTGTGTAGATAACGTATTTGTTAATTTTGAAGTTGCATCAGAAGTTCTCAGCGCTGCTTTTTCAGATCACCTGGGCCAAAAAATTAGTTTCAGTATTAATGTGACAAATGAGGAGAAGTCAATCTATCGTAGATTATATAACGATGAAAATAAACTTAATTTCCAGAGTGAGCTGCGGCAGCAGGGCTGGGATACAGTATTTTTGGCTGATAAGTCGGATATAGATTTGCAGTGGGGTTGTTTCATTCAGACTTTTTCACTAATATTTCAAAAACATTTTCCATTGAAAAATATGAAGGTCAAAAAAAAAGAAAAACAAAAATTACTATGATACTGAAGAAATAAGGGAAAGTAAATCTAGATTAGATATATTATTAACATTGAAGTCATGTGATAATTCATATAAAACCTTTTATGATCATGAAAAGAAAAATTATGATTATTTGCTTTCAGCTGCACGGTCTGATTTCTATAACAGGAAAATCCATGAATCCGATAATAAGATCAAAACAATGTGGTCAATTTGTAATGACATCACAGGAAAAGTAAAAGATAATAAAAACGGGTTTTTTGAAGAAGGTTCAGACGATTTAGCGAATGAGTTCAACAAATTTCTGATAGGGAAAATTCCAAATCTGTTAGACAACTTAGATAATCTACCATTCACATGTCACTTGCCTGATAACGGTAGTACTAGCGATTTATATCCTACCAGTCCTGAAGAAATATCTGACATTATGGCATTAATAAAAAACAAATATTCTTGTGGTGTTGACGGAATACCGGTGAACATAATGAAGTTTGTGCTCGTGAAATCAAACCTGTAATTTCTTATATTGTAAATAATTCACTCAGAGTTGGAGTATTTCCAAAACAATTGAAATTGGCTATAATAAAGCCAATATTTAAGAAAGGTGACGAGTCTAAGTTTGATAACTACAGGCCCATTAGTTTATTGTCGTGTTTTTCTAAAATATTTGAACACGTCATGCGTACACGCCTGATAAATTTCATGAAAGAATGTAATCTTTTTAACGACTCCCAACATGGCTATCTGGAGGGGCGTTCAGTGCAAACGGCGTTATATCAGTTCACGGAAAGAATTATTAATTTGATCGAGGATGGAAGGATTGGATTAGGTTTGTTCATTGATTTAACGAGCGCATATGATTGCTTGTGCAGTCTGTTTTTGTTGATCAACTTGGAATTAGAGGCAGTGCAAAGACATGGATCGCTTCATATCTGTTTGATCGATCACAAAGAGTTTCCATCTTGATAAATGGAAAAGAAATTAAATCAGATGTGTTAATGACAAATTATGGAATACCCCAGGGTAGCATCTTGGGTCCTATTTTGTTCATTATATTTATGATTGATATATGTGATTTAACAGAGATAACTAAATTGTTAACTTCCTTTGTTGACGATACAAATTTTATAATAGATGGAATTGACTTCGATGTTATCAAAGATAAATCTGCACCAATATACAATCAATTGAAATCTTGGTTAACTAAGTATAAATTGGTGATTAATGAAAGCAAAACATGGCGGTGATTTTCAGAACAAGCAGATCTAATAAATCAATGGAAAGTGTGATTAATTTAGGTGATTGTGAAATTAAAGTTGAGGAATCGGTTAAATTCTTAGGGGTGCAACTAGATGGCTTTCTTAGATGGTCATGTCATGTTGATTACCTGGCTGGAAAATTATGTAGCGTAGGCTTTGGTATAAAAACTATTTCGAAATATATGAATCTAGTTAGTTTAAAGATAATTTATTTTGCTAATTTTGAATCTTTGTTAAGATATGGGATCATGTTTTGGGGGACAAGCTCTGAGGTAGATAAGCTGTTTATTATACAGAAAAGAGTGATAAGGTATATGTTTAAAATGAGTTTCAATGAGTCTTGTTGAGGAATCTTCAAGGGAAATAGGTTGTTGACTCTATTTGGAATCTACATAATAGAGTGCTTACTTTTTTATTTTAAGAACAAGGATATGTTTTCAATTCATACACGAAGTACCAATTATCCAATTAGATCATTGAATCTGCACTATCCAGTTCATAAACTAACTTTGACCGAAGACCACCCATCGTATGTGTGTATAAAACTTTTCAATAGACTTCCAAATAAGCTGAAAAGGGAATTAAATTTTAAAACTTTTAAAAAAGGAGTTAGGGAGTTCTTGGTTGAATTGGAACCATATTCCTTGAAAGATTACATTAATAATTGAATAATTTGTTTTGTTTTGACACCGTTTCACTTTATGTACTGCACATACTATGAAATAAAGGGATTTATTATTATTATTATTATTATTATGAAAGAACTTCATCTTAGCATAAATTGAATTCAAACATCATAGAATAATTCAAATTCAACAAGAGTGCCAAAACTTATCAATCCAAAACCAATAGACAAATTCTACCAAACAACGAACTCATCCGAGATATTCATTCCTCAATTCTATGATGAACGATAATATATATTCTTTCCTCAAATCCACTCCAATACTCCAGTACACCAATATTCCAGTTTTGTTTTTACTGGAGATGTTCTGAACACAATATTATTAACTTACCATTACCATTCCCATCATCATATGGACCATCGGCATGAAAATATCAACCAACAAAATGTATGATATCATTTATTATAATTCTCATAATTCTACGATTGTTGAAATGAATTAGACAATGTCATGTCTCAGGAAAATAAGTTGACATTATAACAATTTATACATAGAAAAATTATATCATTCTGTGAAAACGTAGAAATAAGATTTATTATTGAAATTTTGAAAAATCATATATCCGAAAGTATTAGCTTGTTAGAGTTGAAAATGATATCAATGGATTCTAATGGTAAAATTGCATATTGAAAAAAATTTAATTTGGAATTAGTTATGTAAAAAAAATATTTTTTTTTTGTTACTCTGAACCCATCTGTCCGATTTTGCCCAATAACGAACTCAGCCGAGATATTTATCTCCCAAACCTACTCTGAAAATTTCAACTGTCTACCTCATTCCGTTCGAGAGTTATCGTGCCTACGGCCAGCCGGCCGGCCAGACTGACCGAACCGGCCGGACAGAATTAATTTCGACCACGGATTCTTGATCAGTGAGTCGAACCAAATCGTTTAAGACCATTTTATTCGAAAAATTCGAAAATTACAGACATTTGCCTCGAATAAATTTGAGAAGGTACCTGTCGCGCCGCAGCGGCACTGTACAGTTTCCTTTGTTCGTACTTACTCTAGAAATAATACATAAACATAAATATGTTGAACATAAACCACATATTCTAAATAATGTTAGTATTAGGAATTCTGTTTATATAATCATATTAACATTTATTTGTAGGTACGCTATTACCGTAGAGCATAAGTTGGCCATCAATCTTTCAATACATAGGCATGCATTTTTCAGTAGATTTTTTTTACGGAAAATCATATTCACTGTACTCCACTTATTGTAATATTTTCGAATTGTTGACGCGTAGCGCTACGGTTCGTCGAGTATAGGGGAAGTGTTGGAGACATTTTTTATACTAAACTAGCTGACCCAGCGAACTCTGTTCCGCCTTAGAGGCAATAAATAAGCAGATTTTAGATTTTATTATACACGTTTGTCATAAAATATAGATAGTTTATATTCACCGTTTCTATACAATCCCTTTATGTCTCAATAATTGATCGTTAATTGGATGTAGTTAAGCATAAAGGATCCAACCCACAAATCGTTGTTTAGGAATTTCAATTTAAAGTATATGAGTAAATACACTATATTTTTATCTAATTTTATTGGTACAATATATCAAACCCTCAAGAGACGGTTCAACCATTTATTATTAGCCAAAGTACGAGTATATATTGCATAGAAGTCAAACAAATTACTTTAATGTTTTACACAAATAAAAATCCAAGTTAGCTCATATGTGACATAGCATTATAGCAAATATATTCAAATTGGGCAGGGATTTCATTAGGACGTTTGCTGCAAATGGTCAAAGAGTTGATTTTACACCGATCATATATAATCATATATTTCTGCTTAACTGCGTCCAATTAATCATATATCAATTTGCAACATAAGATAATCGACGCCGCTTCTGCGGTCGCATAAGGTCCCTATTCAAATACATTATGAGAATCTATCTGAGGTACCTATTAAGTTAGTGTTTTGTTTGTGATACAAATCCCTTCAATCGAGTACAATTGTGCAATTAGAAAAAAAACTCCCTGTACAGTAATGATTTATTTTCAATGATGTATCCCTCTAAAGTTTATTTTTTAACACAAATGAATGAAATTGTACGATTGTGGCATGGAAAACAGCAAGTTGCAATTGACGTTAAAAGAAGAAAACCCTGTATGGAGATTTCGGACGAATACATTATGAGAATCCATCCAAGGTACCTATTTAGTTAATGCTTTGTTTGTGACACAAATCACTTCAATCACGTACAATTGTGCCATGAGAAAAAGGACACCCTGTATATTAATGCTATATTTTCAATGGTGTATGCCTCGAAAGTTTATTTTTAAACACACATGACTAAAATTGTACGATTATGGCAGGAAAAACAGCAAGTTTTAATTGACGTTAAAAGGAAAACACCCTGTATAACACAAAAAAGTATCCTATGTCCGTCTCCTGGCTCTAAGCTACCTCCCCACCAATTTTGAGCCAAATCGGTATAGCCGTTCTTGAGTTATAAGTGGAGTAACTAACACGACTTTCTTTTATATATATAGATAAGTCTAAGAGGGGGCCCTTGTAACGTTTCTTTTTTAACCCAGGCAGGGGTTTGTTTATGTTTTGTTTACGATAAGGTTGTCGTTTATGTTGACACTAAATTTGAGGTTGGGTCTCAGTGGTACCAATCGACGCACAAAGAATAATCGTACTCGAAGAGCCGAATGAGTTGGCAATATTGTTGCATTGTGACAGTCTGAAAATTTGTGAGGGTCTGCGCCAGTCAGGGACATGAGGTCGTCCATTTTTGTGGAGATTCTACGGAGGAGCAATAGGTCGTGCGTATTTTCGAAACTTCGTAAGAATTGTTGAATTCGTCTTAGTTGGATATAGTTTCGAAAATCGAATAGGAGTGAGGGTTACATTGGTTTGATTTGGAAAGATAACAGGTAACTTGCACTCGTCTCGAAAGAGGATCTAAAGGCCTTTCTGCAAATCTAAGAGTTGACCACGTGAACGATCTTGGCGACTTTGACAGGTATGTGTTAGATATTCTATTCTCGTCATTTCTAGTGGAAACAATTCAGGTTGTAATTATCTTTCTATATCCAGAATATCGCTGTGTGCTTGAAGGATTATTTGGTGGAGGCACGGCCAGATTTGGTTTCGAAGCAAACGTGTGCAGGACAACCCCGAACATCAGGGTATGTACGAATTCTATAACTGTTGCATAACAACGAATAATTGGACTGATTAATATTCTGATAAACGAAATTATTATGTGTTGGGAAAATTCATTTGTTTCTTATCCGAGAAAAGTCACTGATGATTTATTTTCTGTCATCAGGGTTTTTGTGGCAGCCCGAGTTTTTATGCAAGCACGATTTTTATGCAAGCACGATTTTTGTGCCAGCACGAGTTTTTGTGGCAGCCCGAGTTTTTATGCAAGCACGATTTTTATGCCAGCACGATTTTTTGATGTCAGGAAGAGAAGGATTTTTATGTCAGGAAGAGTAGCACTAAGGCATTCGAGTATATACAAGGTGGTCCATAAGTAACGCTGTGAGGCAGCCAACGCAGGGTTGCAGATCCCGAGTATATACAAGGTGGTCAGTAAGCAACGCTGTGGGACATTAAATCGAGGGTTGCAGACTACGAGCACAGAGAGAAAGAGGACAGTATTGCGAGACCATCAACGCAGTACTACGTTCAGGAATAAGGATAATCAGCACGCAAGTTATAGGAAACATATCTCGAAACATATCTTATACCTGCTATATATATACATAACGTGAACTTATTATCATCAATTATATAAATTATTATTGTTGTTGTAAAGCGGAAATTGGGGAAAGATTTGTGGTAGTCATATATGATCACAGATAAGAAACGTGGATGCGCCTGAGCTCAAGCGACGCGTATTTGAATGAAATAATAATATTATCTACGTACAATTTCCGCCACCCTTATTCAGGGTTTCACGGTAGTTTTACTTTATTGAAGCTAAAGACCTGGGTTGTAAGCTACTGGAATAAATTGTTTGTTTTTAGCGTGCATATTCTTTTGGTGAATTTTGTCGTTATTACTATTACGCTGTTGTAACGTGGGGCCCGAATAACGTGGGGCGTATCTCCCTATCCAATGTGTGGCCCAGCCCGATGTAACGTAGGTCTGATTCAGTTGTATAGATAATGTTGTTTTTTTTATATTTGATCCGATTTTTTTTTAGGGGACTTGCTTTATCGTGCTTCAGTATTTCTAGTCATTTTGCTTCTTTGCCTCTATCTGTCTTGTCTCGTCCTAATTTATTGAGAATTATTTTTATACAATTTTTTTTATCTCTAGCGATAGTCGGTCAGAGTCGAGTTTGGAAATGTATTCGAGCAGAAGTTTGAATTATAGTAGTTGTCTCGTGCTCAAAGATTTTATTATTATGTGCATTGTGTAGAATTATGTGCCATGTTGGAGAATTTTCCCCTGTTTATATGGGACCAATTAGAATTGACGATAGAATTTCGCCGTGAACGGATGGAGTACATGGTCGGAGAATGCATGAAGATTGAGGGTAATTGCTGGATGAATGGAGTAATGAGAGTAGAAGAGGATTTCCGGGACGACTGTGATGTATGATAGGGCATTGGATGATGTATGATTCTGGGTAATGATTGGATGAGAAGGGTATGCTTGTTGTGATTGGGGACGTAGGAATGATTGGGTATGAGTGGATTGCTTCTTCCTTCAGGAATACCTACTTGATTTTTGTGGGCTCCGATTGGTGGAAACATTTTGATATCTATCCACTTTCATTTATGAGTTATCTAGTCAATTTATATAATTTTTTTTGATCATATGTATTTTAATCCCTAAGTGAAATTTACTAGGTAAATTTCTTCAAGTGAGGGGAGATTTTGTAACGTTTCTTTTTTAACCCAGGCAGGGGTTTGTTTATGTTTTGTTTACGATAAGGTTGTCGTTTATGTTGACACTAAATTTGAGGTTGGGTCTCAGTGGTACCAATCGACGCACAAAGAATAATCGTACTCGAAGAGCCGAATGAGTTGGCAATATTGTTGCATTGTGACAGTCTGAAAATTTGTGAGGGTCTGCGCCAGTCAGGGACATGAGGTCGTCCATTTTTGTGGAGATTCTACGGAGGAGCAATAGGTCGTGCGTATTTTCGAAACTTCGTAAGAATTGTTGAATTCGTCTTAGTTGGATATAGTTTCGAAAATCGAATAGGAGTGAGGGTTACATTGGTTTGATTTGGAAAGATAACAGGTAACTTGCACTCGTCTCGAAAGAGGATCTAAAGGCCTTTCTGCAAATCTAAGAGTTGACCACGTGAACGATCTTGGCGACTTTGACAGGTATGTGTTAGATATTCTATTCTCGTCATTTCTAGTGGAAACAATTCAGGTTGTAATTATCTTTCTATATCCAGAATATCGCTGTGTGCTTGAAGGATTATTTGGTGGAGGCACGGCCAGATTTGGTTTCGAAACAAACGTGTGCAGGACAACCCCGAACATCAGGGTATATACGAATTCTATAACTGTTGCATAACAACGAATAATTGGTCTGATTAATATTCTGATAAACGAAATTATTATGTGTTGGGAAAATTCATTTGTTTCTTATCCGAGAAAAGTCACTGATGATTTCTTTTCTGTCATCAGGGTTTTTGTGGCAGCCCGAGTTTTTATGCAAGCACGATTTTTATGCAAGCACGATTTTTGTGCCAGCACGAGTTTTTGTGGCAGCCCGAGTTTTTATGCAAGCACGATTTTTATGCCAGCACGATTTTTTGATGTCAGGAAGAGAAGGATTTTTATGTCAGGAAGAGTAGCACTAAGGCATTCGAGTATATACAAGGTGGTCCATAAGTAACGCTGTGAGACAGCCAACGCAGGGTTACAGATCCCGAGTATATACAAGGTGGTCAGTAAGCAACGCTGTGGGACATTAAATCGAGGGTTGCAGACTACGAGCACAGAGAGAAAGAGGACAGTATTGCGAGACCATCAACGCAGTACTGCGTTCAGGAATAAGGATAATCAGCACGCAAGTTATAGGAAACATATCTCGAAACATATCTTATACCTGCTATATATTTACATAACGTGAACTTATTATCATCAATTATATAAATTATTATTGTTGTTGTAAAGCGGAAATTGGGGAAAGATTTGTGGTAGTCATATATGATCATAGATAAGAAACGTGGATGCGCCTGAGCTCAAGCGACGCGTATTTGAATGAAATAATAATATTATCTACGTACAATTTCCGCCACCCTTATTCAGGGTTTCACGGTAGTTTTACTTTATTGAAGCTAAAGACCTGGGTTGTAAGCTACTGGAAGAAATTGTTTGTTTTTAGCGTGCATATTCTTTTGGTGAATTTAGGAATTATTACATTACGCTGGGGTATCTGGGAGACTTAAATTTACCTGGCGCCCATTTACTAGGTTCCCTTTTTAGACACCCACTCCCATCTCCACTGGAGCTAGACCGCGGATCCCTGGGTTCTAGTAGCTCCGAATTTAATCACTGCGACTTGGGAACAGTCGTATGTCGTTATACCCTAAAATTATTTTTGCGGGGGCCCGGTCAAAATTCGTTACGCTACTGCAGTAGAGTTAACTTCTGAAGTCTTTCGCAAAATTTCAGCGATGTCGGATGAATAGTTTCTGATATATATATAGAATTTTTTTCAATGATTTTCTGAAAATTTTCTACTGATACGATCACGAAATTTCACAAAAATTTTCGCGTCACCTTTCTACAACTACAAACCATGTTTGAATTGGATTGGTTTTGTATTTTTCGAGTTATTTAGAAAATAACAACCAAAGTTCAGATGGTTATAACTCAGAAACCGTTTGGCCGATTATTCCTATAAACAAACTCGCATTTAGATGCATAACCTCACCTAAAACTTCGCTATTTCTTTCCACTCTCAGGTTATCGTGACATACAAAATATTTTTTTTTATTTTCTATTGATATGATTCTCACAAAATGTCACAAAAGTCCTTAGGTTTCTATTCTACAACCACTCACCAAGTTCAATTCGATCGGATTTGTATTGGTTGAAAACAAAATTATTGCTCGGAAACCATTAGGCCGATTATGCCCATTAACGAACTTGTCTGCAAATTTCAAGTCGCTATCTTTTTCCATTCTCAAATTATAGGGTCTGGCCAGACAGATTCAAATTTGACCTCGAATTCTTCATCAGTGCGTTGAACCTAGTCTTTTCAGACCATTCTCGGCAAAAAAATCGAAAATCACAGACATTTGGGCAAAATGATAACGCGATGTTCCCCAGAACATACGCTCAATAAGTAGAAATTTTTTGAATATTTTTTTAATAATTTTGCAGTCATACAATCTTCACGAAATTTTGCATAAGTATTCTTGTCGGTATTCTTGAACCAATAAGGTACCGAGTTCCATTTCGATCAGATCAATATTTTTGGAATTATAAGGAAAACGAAAGTTCAAATGGCTATAACTCCGAAATCACTCGTCGAATTATGGGTATTAACGAACCCGCCCGAGATATTTGTGTCGCAAACCTACCCCGCAAATTTCAACTCTCTAGCTTGTTTCGTTCAAGAGATATCGTACATACGGCCAGCTGGGCGTACAAAATTAAGTTTTATTATTTTAGGAATTATAATATTTTCACCCTTGTAAATAATACAGTTAGGATTAGTTTTACTGGTGCAGATGACGTTTGAAGTCGAGGATATGAACCAACATTATTCGTTCTAGAACCTTGGAAACGCAAGAAGACTGATATGCGATAATGAGCAGAGTTCAATTCATCTCCCTTTTTGGATAATGGCGTGAGAAAGCGCTTAACCAATAATTAATTAGTAATGCTGACGAGGAAAAAGAATTGCTGACATTGGATTCTTCATCAGTGAGTCGAAAGTAAACATTTAAGACTATTATAAGGGGCTCAAATTTTGTCTAGAGAATATTGAGCTTTCGATACTGGTAGCGCCATCTATGGACGGGAAGCTTCTGCTCGATATCTCGTATCGATCCAGAGTCGATAATTGAGCGATCGTTGTTTATCTCAGAAGACAGACATATTCAGGTGTCTTTGTCAGAGAAGTCAGAGTGATTATACTACGTCTTATTGGCTGGAAACTGCTGAGTTTTTTTCTGGTTGAAATTGGACGTTTTGTCAGACAATTATATTTTGTCGCAGCGGTTCTTTTCCTTTTTCCCCCTTTCTTTTGTTGGTTCTTCCATTTGTTGGTATCATAGGTCTAGAGGACTTAAAGGTGCTATTTCTGGAACTTTTGGCCTGGATATACGTGCAATTGAAAGGTTAACGTCGTTATCACGTGGCCTGAATGAGGAATCCATACACTTGAATGCCTGTCAATCTACGCATATTTTGGGGAGATAACATCGATCAGCGAATCGTGTTGCGAACTTCAGCTTTTGTAAACAAGGGGTACGTAAACTAACTGTAGGTGTGTTATATAAAAGAATTCAACGTGACGAGATATTATACTGTTATATAGCTTCGGCACCAAGGACAACATTCTTTTAAATGTTCTCAAAAACACGTGATACTCTGCAGCAATTGAACAAATTATCAAGAATCCCTGCCCAAATGTCAGAGACACTACTAACAATACAATTTCATGCTTAATTAATACCTGCGATGCGCAAATTCCAATATTGCTGGAAAATAAAGCATTTTTCACTCGGCTGAATCAAAAGCATAAAAAAATACAATCAAGAACCATATTTGCTCACATATTGACAGAGTGCGAAAATTAAATTGGATATGGCTTCAACTAGGTATAACACTGTAGAATCGGTGTTTCAATAACCGGCATTACTCGTGTTTACTCTGTATCCGTTCAATTATAATTGTGTCATAACCTGTTGACAAAACCTGTATTAATTCACATCAATGTAAATAATGTCGGACATCATAGTGTCGGTTCATTTCGATATTTATATTACACTGTTTGAGTGATTATAGGAGATGAATCAATTCAAGTGTAATTTTTCTGCTTTATATTAGAACAGGTGTTTATTTGGATTCGCATATCGCCTGAAACGTTCTATACAGGGAGATTCAGAGTACCTATTGGAGACTTCAATGCTTCATAGGAGCCAAAATGGAATAACTTTTGAATATAAACCTAGGTCCGGAAACGCATCATTACCGAGATAATGGTATTCCAATACAACATTAAATCATTCATTTACACAAGTAAGGCAAATTTAAATAAAAAGAAAAACGCATTATTACCATGGAAAAGCTTTATTATTTTGAGAAATTAAAAAAAAATAGAATTTATTATAAAAATTGTTCGAAGTGTCGACCACCATTTTCGATGCAATCATCACATCTTCGGCTCATATTTTCGTTTACTCTTGCGAAAATATGTAACGTTCCCTTTTGATCCAGGCAGAGGTTTGTTTATGTTTTGCTTGCGATAAATTCGTCAATTGTATTGTCAGTGAATTTGAGGTTGAGTCTCAGTGTTGCTAATCGACGTATAGGGAATTGTGTTCAAGGGACCGGATGAATTGGCAATATTGTTTCGTAAATTTGGTCGGAGTCGGTGTCGGTCAGATAAGGTCGTCCACTTTGTGGAGGTTCAGCGGATGAAGCAATTGGTTGTGCGCATTTTCGAAACTTTGTAAGAATTATCGGAGTGTTCTTAGTTGGATATAGTTTTAAAAATCAAATTAAGAGTTAGAGTTATATTGGTTTGATTTTGGTAACCTTCACTTATCTCGAAAGAGGATTTAAAGACCTTTTGCAGATCCAAGTTGACCACGTGAATGATCTTGGTGCCTTTGACAGGTATGTGTTAAATGTTCTACTCTCGTCATTTCTAGTAGAAACATTTCGGGTTGTAATTATTTTTCTGTATCCAGAACATTGCTGTGTATTTGAAGAATAATTTGGTGGAGGCATGGCCAGATTTAGTTTTGAAGCGAACTTATACAGGACAACCCCGACTATCAGGGTATGTACGAAGTATATAAATATTAAAAAACAACGAATAACTTGTCTGTTTGATATTCTGGTAACCGAAATTATTATGCATTGGGGAGATTCAGTGATTTCTTATCTGAGAGGAGTCACTGATGGTTTCTTTTCTGTCATCAGGGATTTTATGTTAGAAAGAATTGGGAACTTCCAAGACTCTGGTGGTGGGATTCAGCAACTAACCAAGCTAGTAATATATGTAAACATTCTCGTGTTGGACAGGTCAGTCGACGAAGTTTGACCGAAATTTTCATGGAAAATATAAATTATAATTGACTTGAGATCATTGTTGGATTACTTTGTGATATATATTCAAATGTTGATCATTATACAGGGTGAGTCTTTGACCACTGCACTAAGTTTAACCAAAGATTCCTCTCATCGAATAAAACAGTTTTTTCATTCACCATTTTTCCAGATTCGGTTCAGGTAAAAAGTTACAAGCGTTTAAAGATTTCACAATGTGCTAATACACTTCTGCATATAAATTATCTATGACATTGTTGGCGGACGAGAAAAAGGCATGGTAACGTGGTGTACAGCTTGATTCGGGATTCCAACGCTCAGGGACGGATTCATAAAAGTAGTGAATTTTCTGGAGTTTTCCATTTTAAAACATTCAATGACGAATATCTCGAAAACGGTGCGTTTAAGGAGAAATAATGAATAATAATATAATGTTCTAAAACGATGGAATATTCTTGAAATGACTCAAGAAAAACTTTATATGCTTTCTTTATGCTAATTTCGTTTAGTTTTATGAATCCACGAGTCCATAATTAGAAAACCAGTAGAAGTAGAAAATAACTAATAGTTGGAAAATATGTCTCATAGTTATAGGAAACTTTACACCAATATTCATTTTATTCGAAAAAAGGATGTCAAAGCTACATAATAAAAACTGTTTTTTTTTCGAAATTGCAACAGCCTGTATATTTTTACCTGAGCCGAATCTGGAAAAATGGTGAATGAAAAAACTGTTTTATTTGATGAGAGGAATCTTTGGTTAAAATTAATGCAGTGGTCAAAGACTCACCCTGTATAACTAATTTTATGGCACTTGATTGATATAAAGACTACAACCAGTAAGTATATTCATATATGTTTGTCAAACTTACATTATATTTGAAAGTTCTTTCAGTTACTATTTGCGAATGATTAAGAAGGGACTCAGTTTATTAGAATTTCTGGAGTACATAGGAGCTTCAACTTCTAATTCTAGAGTCCTTGTAGAAGGAGAAGAGGTTCTAAATGTAGATCATGTAATCGTGTGTGACAAAACAAATTGTGGTACCAGTTTTATAGACATTTGTTCTTTATGTTTACAAAGTAGTGCCCTTAATTCAGTACCACATAAAATTGATGGCCCATTAATGTGGAGAATGGTAAACTTAAAATAGAAGGTACGGTATATTCTTGTAAAGTCGGAGCACGGAGGAGGTGTGAACATATTACTGATGTATTAATTAAAGTTCAGGTGCATGATGTTCTAGTTTATTTATGAGGATATAGTGTCAAATTGAACCAGATAAAGCTTTTGTAAAACAGTTACCAATAATTGAAATGATTTTTTCAAAATATGATACATATATTATGTGAAAAGAATTATTAACAATAAGTGTAATGTTTGAGGTATAATAAAGTTTTTGTTTTGTTTCCAAGAGTTTTGATGATCATCTATTCAATTGAAAATATTAGAATGTTTATATCTGTGAAACTTTTCAAAGCACTGTCACTGTTAAAGATATCACTCAAAGTAGGTAGGTATATATCGGATGTATCAAGCATAACACTAACATCACAAGTGTTTAGTGGTCTGGTAACAATGTACACAACCAAGTCTACTACTAACATTATTATTGCTGTTTAACTAACTCAAGAGTGCTGGTGATGCTTATTTTTTCTTCTGACTGAGGTTTTTCAGCACAGCAAACGTCATCTACACATTCCTTTCTCTTTCGAGGTACCTCCGTGTCCTCTGAAGATTAATAAGATTATCTGGATGTAGTTCCAGGTTAAGTACTCTTCGTTCTATTAGTTATCCTTCTAACGCAGTTTCAATAATTATATTTATATTTGGTTTTCCGGAGGTAAGAAGCATGGGGTGGAAACTTCATTACTAAAGACTGGTCCGTGGAATAGTTCGAATAATCCCACACAAATTTGAGGATGTCTCTGCCTTCGCGATTTGTGGATCACGTGATGATACCACGTGATGCTTTATCAGCTGTTTGCTCCCGGTTTGCTTGTATTTACTTTTACATTTTACATACCTAGTTTTGGTGAAATCTGTGTGTTGTAAAATAAACTTTTCCGAATATCACTGTTTGATGTTCGGTAAAAAACTTTAAGAATACAAGTAAAGTGATTAAGTGTTCTCCTAATATTGCAGACATGGTTATGGTCTTCATGGCTAGGGGAGTTTTTCATAAATGCAAACAAACAACCCTAGCTTATTTCTTCAATTATGCTGGAATGAAACGTGATGATCTTTCGAAATTACTTGAAGATATTGTTAGATCATGGGACTCATGTCGTGGCACTTGTTTGTGATCAAGGTTTTGGAAATGTAGCTGCTATAAATATGCTACCTATATAGAGAAACCACTGGGTGATTTTCACGTACAAAATGTTTTTCACATTATGTTGTGCATAATGATATCCATTTTTGGCACTCTAGTTCCTCGGAACTGAGTGCTTATCAACTTGCCCAAATGTCTGTAATTTTCGAATTTTTCGATGAAAATGGTCTTAAACGATTTGGTTCGACTCACTGATCAAGAATCCGTGGTCGAAATTCATTATGTCCGGCCGGTCCGGCTGGCCGGTCCAGCCGGCCGTAGGCACGATAACTCTCGAACGGAATGAGCTAGACAGTTGAAATTTTCAGAGTAGGTTTGGGGGATAAATATCTAGGCTGAGTTATTGGGCAAAATCGGACAAATGGTTTCAGAGTAACAAAAAAAATTTTTTTTTTACAGAACAAATTCCAAATTAAATTTTTTTCAATAAGCAGTGTTTCCATAAGAATCCATTCATATTATTTTTAACTCTAACAAATTAATACTTTCGGAGATATGATTTTTCAAAATTTCAATGATAGAATTATTCTGTGGCTATTCTATGAATTGTTATAATGTCAACTTTGACGTTGTCTCATTGTCATTCATTCCAGTAATGATATCAATATGAGAATTATAATATAATATCATACTTTTTGTTGATTGATATTTTCATGCCGATGGTCAATCCATATGATGATGGGAATGGAAATGGTAAGTTAATAACATTGTCATTCATTCCAGCAATCGTATAAACATGAGAATTATAATATAATATCATACTTTTTGTTGGTTGATATTTTCATGCCGATTGTCAATCCATATGATGATGGGAATGGTATTGGTAAGTTAATAATATTGAGTTCAGAATATCTCCACTAAAAACAAAACTGGAATATTGGTGTATTGGAGTAGATTTGAGGAAAGATATATATTATCGTTCATCATAGAATTGAGGAATGAATATCTCGGATGAGTTCGTTGTTGGGTAGAATTCGTCTATTGGTTTTGGATTGATAATTTTTGGTACTCTTGTTGAATTTAAATTCTTCTATGATGTTTGAATTCAATTTCTGCTAAGATGAAGTTCTAAATTTCAATAATGAAACGTACTTCTATGTTTTCACAGAATGCTATAATTATTCTATCTAAGCTTCATTATATGATCTGTGTTCATACTCGTACATTTCATCCTGTTCTATAAGAGAGAGTCAAATTCATTTCAGCTATTTTAATTTGGTTTCTTCCATGGTGCAGTTCTCATTCTCAGAATGCTCATTTAATCTTGATAAATAAACTATTATTTGAATTGCATTTCCTTTATGATGCAGTTCTATCATAAGAATACATTGATATAATTCTCAACTCTGAAAAACCAATATTTTCGGAGATATAATTTGTCTGTTTGAACTAGAGCGCCAGAAAGCTCCTGTCCACAGGGCTTGAACCCATTTTTTGTATTATATTTCTCCTTTGATTCTGTCCTTCTAAATGTATATTGGAGTAGAATATACTTCCACATTGTGTTGTACTCGCATAATGATATCCATTTTTTGTACGATATTTCACATTGGATTTTGTCCTTGTAAATGAATATTGGAATTAAGGCAGCCATTCATTCAACTGCTCTTTCAAATTTGAAGGTATATAAAGATAATTTTATTGAAGAAAGTTTTTACTGCATATTCTGTATAATTATTTTTTTAAAGATGTCACACTAAATTTTATTTTCATGCCAAATGTATTTTTTTTTTGATATTCTTTCTTTTTCTAATATACATGTACATTAGTTCACATGAAATGTTGAACTTAAATTCATGAATCTGATATAATTTTATTAAAGAGAGTTTTGGGATTTCATTTGTTTTCTTTCGATTACAGCGAAAACCATTGTTCCAAAAACATTGTCAAATGCCAGGTTTTTGACGAATTATCGTCAATTTGGTGTTTGGCAGTGTTCTGGAAAACAATATAATAGAATATAGGAAATATGGGAGATATATTTGAATTTCCCGCTCATTCGAGCTTCAAATAATCCCAGTGTCGCACCGCTAGTGTTGCAAGAAACAGAAATATGGTTAGAGTGGCCCATCTATAGTATATCTTGTCTATGGGTAAGAAGTGAAAACTCAAACCTATACATTTTGACATTTTTTTCGCCCATGAATTGCATTGAGGCACACAACAATAGTAGTTTCTGGTCGAAGACATATTAGGCAGGATAATATTCACTATTTCAACTTGAATTTTTCTTTCAAACAAAAGTTTATTGACGAATACTGAACAATCAAACTCGAACACGTGCAATACGTTGGCTCATTACTAGCCTTGTTAGTTGCCGAATCCCGCCACCAGAGTTTTGGAAGTTCCCAATAGAACTGAGGCATTGGACTATATACAAGATGGTCAATAAGTAACGCTGTGAGACAGCCAATGCAGGGTTTCAGATCCCGAGTATATAGAAGGTGGTCAGTAAACAACGCTGTGGGACATCCAGTCCTGGGTTGCAGATTACGAGCACCGAGGGAAAGAGGACACTATTGCGAGACCATCGACGTAATACTACGTTCAGAAATAAGCATAGAGGAGGATACCAGGATACCTGAGTAGATTGACGTAGTAGGAATAGCCAGCACGCAAGTTATTGGAAATAGATCTCAAACTATATCTTATATGCTATATACAACCTGAACATAATATCCTCAGAATATGTCAATTATTATTGTTGTAAAGCGGAAATTGGGGAAAGATTTGTGCTAGTCGTATATGATCGTAGATATAAACGTGGATGCGCCTGAGCTCAGGCAACGCGTATTCGGATCAAGGAAGAATATCTACGTACAATTTCCGTCGCACCCTATTCGGGGTTTCACAGTGGTTTATTTTGTTAAATCTGAATATCTGGGTTGTAAACTACTGGAATATATTGTTTGTTTTTAGCGTGAATATTTTTTTGGTAAATTAAGGAATTATTACATCACGCTGGGGTATCTGGGATAATCAAATTTGCCTGGCGCCCATGTACTAGGTTCCCTTTTGGAATCCACTCCCATCTCCACTGAAGCTAGACCGCGGATCCCCGAGTTCTAGTAGCTTCGAGTTTAACCGCTGCGACTTGGGAACAGTCATAGAGGTTATAAATATCAGGTCTTCGCTGAATATCCCGTACTACAGTAAGAATTCGAGCAATTAATTTTTCCCGCGTGTTAATTACAGTCTCATACACAAGACTTTTCATATGACCCCACACAAAATAGTCCAGGGGGTTCTCGTTCCTCTATTGATACACACACAGGCAAGCATTTGTATTTTGTCGATGGTTTTTCTCGTAGTATTCTGGCTTATTTTGTATACCAGGCTACTGCCCCATACGTGATTATGGCTCTCACAATCATGACGTACAACCATCGCAGTATCTTGGGGTTGCAGTCCCAAGTCTTACTGGCTAGATTTCTACACGCCACTAAAGCCTTTATTGCTTTACTAGCAGTGATTTCAACATGCACTTATTCCACACAAGTTTTCTATCTAGCGTTTCCCCTAGATATTTAACTTCAGACTTCCATTCTTTAATATCTCCGTTCAAAAAGAGGAATCTCGCAGCTGGAAGTTTCTTTCGCCGATTAAATGGAATCACTGTGGTTTATCATTAAAGGATACTGTGGGAGATATAGTCATTATACATATTCCTATGATTTCTGTCCCGAACTCTGAAAAATATCTATAATAAAAACAGACAAATTATATCTCCGAAAGTATTGGTTTCTCAGAGTTGGGAAGGATATCAATGTATTCTTATGAAAGCATCATGAAGGAAATTTAATTCAAATAATAGTTTATTTATCAAGATTAAATGAGCAATCTGAGAATGAGTACGATTCATTATTAAAATTTCGAAAAATCATATCTCCTAATGTATTAGATTGTTATAGTTGAAAGTAATATCAATGGATTTGAATGGTAAAACTGCATCTTAAAAAAAAATGAATTTGACATTTGTAAGTTAAAAAAAATTTTTTTTTTCGTTACTCCGAAACCATCTAGCCTATTTTGCCCAATAACAAACTCAACCGAGATATTTATCTCCGAAACCCACTCTGAAAATTTCAACTGCCTAGCTCATTCTGTTCGAGAGTTATTGTGGAAACAAAATTTGAAAATAATTTTTTTTTTTAACACTTTACAGCAACCCGATCAATACAATCGCATGCGTATAAAGGTCATTATTCAACAATTTGATGATAAATTTCAGATAGATCGAGTGATCGGTTTCGGAAATATTCATAAAAAATGTTTTTACTACAAACGGTCATAACTCCGAAACCGCTTGGTCGATTTTGCTCGTTAACGAACTCATTCGTTATATTTACGTTCCGGACCTACCCTACTAATTTCAATTCTCTAACTCCTTTCGTTCGAGAGTTATCGTGTTAACGGACGGACGGCTAGACAGAATCGATTTCGTCCACGGATTCTTGATCAGTGAGTCGAACCAAATCGTTTGAGACCATTTTCAGCCAAAAATTCGAAAATTACAGACATTTGGGCAAATTGATAAGCACTCTGTTCCGAGGAACAAGAGCGCCAAAAATTATAGACTAAAGTTTTTTGATGACCTATATTGACCTCCGAGCAATAGGTCGTGAGATATTTTTGAAAATCTGATTTTCAGGACCTTTATCACTTTTTTATCCGGCACGATATCCATGTCGATTTTTCACATCTTCATCACAACTTCGTAATAAAGGTGTATACAACAAGCCCTGTGGACAGGAGCTTTCTGGCGCTCTAGTTCAAACAGACAAATTATATCTGGTATTGGTTTCTCAGAGTTGGGAATTATATCAATGTATTCATATGATATCACTGCATCATAAAGGAAATTCAATTCAAATAATAGTTTATTAGATAAGTAATAATAAATTACCTTGTAATCGATCAAAAATTTCCTGATCTACGTTCATCAAATTTTCTCCTCTCTCGAACTACAGAATTATGCTTTCAATATTTACGTAATATTTTCAAACATTTTCGGGTGAGGTCCCCGTTGCATCGCTAAAATACGAGTATTTCAACCCCAATATTCTTGAAGTTACAATATTCCCTTCTGTCAAGTTGACTTTATGACAATTCATACAAAGAATATACATAGAATAATTATATCAATCTGTGAAATACGATTTACATTGAAATTTTGAAAAATCATATCTCCGAAGTATTAGCTTGTTGGAGTTAAAAATGATATGAATGGATTCTTATGATAAAACTGCTTATTAAAAAAAATTTAATTTGGAATTTGTTTTGTAAAAAAAAAATTTTTTTTTATTACTCCGAAACCTTCTGTCCGATTTTGCCCAGTAACGAACTTAGCCGAGATATTCATCCCCCAAACCTACTCTGAAAATTTTAACTCTCTAGCTCATTCCGTTCGAGAGTTATCGTGCCTACGGCCGGACCGGCCGGACGGCCGGCCGGACAGAATGAATTTCGACCACGGATTCTTGATCAGTGAGTCGAACCAAATCGTTTAAGACCATTTTCATCGAAATATTCGAAAATTACAGACATTTGGGCAAATTGATAAGCACTCAGTTCCGAGGAACTAGAGCGCCAATAAACGGAAAAGCTCACAAAACTCATAAAAGGATCATATGACATAATGAACGGGGAATCAGAATTAGGCTGATTTGGAAATTAAGAGCATTCAAAGCTTTGTGAAACTCTTGACAATAATGTATTTATTGTTGTATATCATTGCAACTTGCTGACTGACAGTAGGAAGGTCTCTATATGTGTAAATATATGTTATTTGTGAGAAAGTATACTAAATTCTTTGACCGAATACTTGCATCAAATCGTTGAAGTTTTCTTTGGATATTTTCACTTTGAAATACATATTTGTTCGGGAATTCGACAAACTCATAAAATGATAGTCTTTCACATTAGAAACTATGTATTTCCAACTCATTGTTTGTAATTTGCCAGGCTAGTTCCAGAATCTATTCACCAAGATATAGCAAATCTTGGTGAACAGATTCTTGAACTATAAAATATGTTTGCAATATTTCTCATTTTCAAACTGATTTGGTCAGTGCCTGTCATGCCACACAGTCATGATACGACAAGAACTTGAAGTACTTGAACATAGAGTGTTATGAAATATGAATGACATCACAGAACACTAAAAATAATGATCTAAGCAAAAACCTCATGATTACTTGAATACTTTAGAGTCACGTAGAAAATCGAAAACTTTTGACAATTTGTTTGGTTGAATGTAAAAATAGTGGACCAGTACACCCCGGTCATCGGAATATTTCGAAATTTCGGCAATATCTTGACCAATATACATCCGATCGAGCTCAAATCTAGAACATTACTGTCTAATGAGGTTTTGAGGGCTTTCGTAGAATTGATATCTGACGGATAGATTCTAAGATTTTTTAAATATTTATTTTTTAAAGTTTAAGTCTTCGTATCAGTATTTTTCAACTTATTACCCTGTATTGATTCGAACAAATTTGTATTTTTCAAGTTATTGGGAAAACAAAATTCCTAATGGCTATAATTCTGAAACCACTCGGTTCATCATTACATAATTGGCGCCCAATGTGGAGCGCCAATTATGTAACAGATTGTAAGAGAAGGGATCCCGGGAATTCAGTACGTACCTTTCGTATAACGGCAGAAAATTCTGTTGGCGCACACAATCTAAACGATGAAAATACTGTTCTGAACAAACTATACTAAAATAATTTCTATAATATATTGAAATATTAACTACAGAATATCAAAATGGATTCAGTAGAAAAAAGATTTCAAATTAAGATTGACAAAAATTAATTAACGATTTCAAATCAGGTGACCAATTCAATTGAATTCAATTCAATTTATTGAGAAAAAAAACACATACAACAAAAAAAACTTATAACATGGACACCTAAGCAAGCTTGTGTTGTGTCCTCCTTAAATGAAAATATTCAAATACTGTGCTATTCATAAGCTGGATCGAAAAAAAAATACGTTTAAATTATCAGAAAAAAAAACTTCAAGGTGGTATGACAAACAACTAAATAAAAGAGACAGAGAAAAAAATTACTGAATAGGAGAAGTTAAAAAAAAACTTTATGGTGATATAAACAAACATCGAAGTAAAAAAAGCAGCGAAAGAGAAAACAACTGACTGAAAAGGAGAAGCATTCAGATTCAACTCAGCAATGCTATTAGTTTGGCATAATTATCGGAGACATGGACTCCAATTCTTTTATTAAACAAGTTTCTTGTCAAACGTTTGAGATCCTGAGGAATGGCGTTCAACAAACGGACTCCATTATATCAAACGCTCTTCTGGCATGCTGTCATATTTTCACGACAATAGCTATAAAGTTCCAATTTATTATGTCTTGTACTATAGGCATGATAAACTCTTCTTATGTTTCCTTTTTTATAAATATTTTTCAGAAGAGAACACATATATATCCCCATAATATCCAAGAGACATTGTGACTTGAAGACGCTCCTGAGACTCTCTCTGTTCTCCAGTTTGAAAATTATAGGAACTATATAATTTTGCGTTACTTGGAGCTTTTTTAAGGCATTCATATAAGCTGATCCCCATATGTTAATTCCATATCTAATTATAGATTCAACCAAACTATTGTAAACCAATAATAATGTTCTCCTATCCAAAATATTTCTCAATACATAAAACTTATAATTCAGTTTTCTAAGATGTTAGCTGTTAAATCAATGTGTTCAGTGTATTTGAGATGTTTATCAATCTGAATGCCGAGATACCTAACTGAAACAACCCGTTGTACTTCTTGCGACGTATGCTTGATCTTGATTGAAGATGAATTACTTTCTTCTCCCGCACCAGTCGCAGAAAAGGCAATATATTTCGTCTTCATTATATTCAACCTCAAACCAGATTTATCAAGCCAACTTTTTACATCGTTAATGGCTATTTGCCCTTTTCCCCATGTTTCCTCCCATGTTGTTCCCGCACAATTCAAAACTGTATCGTCCGCATTAGGAGAGAATGGAACATTTGTTATAATAATAATAATAATAATTTTATTCCACTGAATTTACAGCGATGTCAAAAAAATTCAAAATTTACAATACAGAGAAAAAATCGAGTAAACAACTAAGTAACACAATATAAAGACATACAGAACAAACAGATTACCGGGACTCCACCGCCGAGACGAACTCACTGACGCTATAGTAAGAGCCAATGGCAAGAATCGACCTCAGCTCACGCTTGAACCCCGATGGATGCTTCCCGACCAAGTACTCTGGCAGAACATTATAAAGGTGTATACCCGATATTAGCGGCGATCTCTCATGAAATGTGTGCCTCAACCCTGAGTGGTAAAGTTTTCGACAACCGCGAGTGTTGTACGAATGGTGGTCACAGAGCCTAGGAATACCGAATTTCCTATCATGAATATAAATCATAAGATGATAAATATACAAGCATGGAAGTGTAAGGAGACCATGGGAACGAAAGCTTCCCCTGCAAGAGACTCGTGGGTCGAGACCGAACAGCACGCGAATAATACGCTTCTGCAGAACAAACGCTCGAAGGGCTCCCGTGGCCCGCCCCCACACCAAAAGACTATATCGAAGCACTGAGGCAACGTTAGAGTGATAATAAGTCATCGCACAACGAAAGCCAGCGTGTCTTCGAAGATGACATAAGGTATAGTAACATTTATTCAGCCTAGCACAAACGTTATCAATTTCGGATGTCCAGCACAAGTTTTCGTCGAGAATGCAGCCGAGCAGCCCAACGCGATCCGACAGCCCCAGGACAACACCGCCGAAAACCAGAAGAGGTCGACAAGGCTCCCTATAGGGACTGTGAAACTCGACACATACAGTCTTATCATTATTTACTACCAGGTGGTTTCTATCACACCACCCCAGAAACTGTTCGAGCACGGCGTCGCATCTCTCCTTCAGGACCCCCGGGGGATGGATCACTGATAATAACACTGGTGTCATCAGCGTACAGACATACTTCACCATCGACTATGTGTTCAGGTAAGTCGTTGACGAACAAGAGAAAGAGCAAAGGTCCCAGTGAACTTCCCTGCGGCACCCCCAACGGAATGTCAAACTCCGCGGAAAGAGACTCCTCAACTCTCACGCCAAATCTCCTACCACACAGGAAGGACACCAGCCAATCATTCAAACACCCGCGAATTCCCAAGTGATACAATTTTATCGACAAAAAAAATGGATCAACACAATCAAACGCCTTACGCAGATCGAAGCTAATCATTGTGACATAGTGGCCGACATCTAACCTGTCTGAGATGGATTGCACGATACTGCAGATGGCAGTCGCAGTAGATCGGTGAGTGCGAAATCCATGCTGGCAATCGGCGAACAAACCATGAGATTCTATGTAACCAACCAAACGTGCATAAACGGCCCTCTCAAAAATCTTTGATAAAACACTCAAAATTGTAATTGGTCTATAATTATCGACCATGCCGCGATCACCCTTTTTAAATATAGGGATTGTAAGACCGATCTTCAGTCTGTCGGGAAATGATCCGCTCAAGACAGAGTGATTTGTTGAGTCTGCCAAAATTCCGCAAATGTATGGGGCAGCCTGCTTCATGACTCTAACTGGAATATCATCCCAGCCAGCCGATGAACGATTTGGTAACGCTGTTATTATACGCTCAACCTCTTCAGAAGTGACAGGACGGAAGAACAAAGAATTAGGAACGTTCCGGGAGGTAATAAAGAAGATCACTAATGAAGACCAAAAACAACGTTGGACCTACTATTGTTCCTTGAGGTAAACCTATTTTGACCATTCTTTCATTACTAACTTCGTCCCCGATACGGACTTTTTGAGGCCTATATGACAGGTAGCTCTTAAACAGGAAAAAAATCAAATTCGGGTTACGGACTACCATAATGGAGTATATTGAACCACGGCCAAATATTCGAATATTACAGACATTTGGATGAATTGACAGGCACTCTGTTCATAGAACAGCGCGCCAAAAAGAAGTAAAACGTTATACATAAGTGTAGAAAATTTGATTATAATTTTTCGGTCCATTTTGGCCTTATATTCTCATTTGGCCTAATATCTTTCAAAAATCATCATTTCCGCAACCCAATTTACACTCATGCCATATTCTCTAATCACTCATTTCAGGGAGAGCTTTCACTTCATCACAGGTGCCGAATAGTTAATCAGGATGACATATCACAGAGGCGAAGCGAGGTTAATTACAAGTCTCCAAAGATATGATAATCACGCCGTTCCAGTTTCTATTCTAATAGGAGATAGGAAGGTCAGTACTCGACAGGTTGACCTTTCCCTTGTGCCGCTCCGCTCCACTGTGCTAATTCCCCCATTACATTATACGAACCCTTCTGAAAACCAATTTGGCGAACTCTGTAACTTTGTTTGTTTGGGTGCGAGGTGGCAACTGGAAGAATACACGATGACTGTACTTATCCAGGATCGAAGCGTCAAAAGAGAAATCAAGGAAAAAATTATAAAAGCACCTGGGGGGGATCAGGAGCTTTATCACGCTGATCAATGTGTTACTCTCACTTGTACACTACTGCAATATATGAATGTTACAGATTTGTTATTGTTAGAAGTATTAATGAGACGATCGAGTCTAAAACTACTGTTTTAGACTTAAAATTTTTAACGGAGAATACCGATATGAAGACTTATGCAAAATTTCGTGGGGATCGTATGACTGGAAAAAATGTTCAACTATTTTGCTTGAAATTCGGAAACTATATGTCGGATTGAGTTTAATTTTGGAATCTATACACTGAGAGAACAGTTTATTTATAAATAATAAAGTTTATTCATATTAAATGAACCCCTCATTCATATATGGCGTAATAAATATTTATTTGTCCTAAATAATAGATTTATTTGAGATTTAAAAATAAATATATATTGGTGAAAAATTAATATATACTAATTATTAATATACGATTTATTCATAGATAATGAAGTTTATTACTATATCAAGAAGTTTTATTTTCATTCAATAACGAATTATTCATAATAAATAAATGTTATTTATGAGAAAAAATATTTCTTTTCAATGAATATCAATATTCTCATAATAAACAAAGATATATTTATATATAGATTTATTTCAGAAATTAATATTTACTATGAATAGAGGAATATTCACTATATAAAATTGTATATTTTTATTACATAATTAGTAATGTAGGTACAGTAAATGAATGTCTTTTTCGAGAAAGAAATTAATTTTTCAAATAAATATGATTAGTTGAATGGAAAATGAGGTATACATATATTGCAAAAAATAATTACTTTCTAAAATTTATATAATAACAATACCCATAATATGATATTTTGTGGTAGTTTTCTATGGAGTCTTCTTTCTTGATCTCTATGGGTGCAGAATTCAGCCAAAATCTCGATGGTATGTAACTATAGGAGCCAGTTCAGAGAATTGCGAAGAGAGTTTCTAGGGTGCCTCATGTTGTCACTATCACTATAGGGGTAGTGCATTTACTGGAAAATAATAATAAAAAAAACATTTTACCTTCTAAAATGTTTCCAAGTTTAATGTGAATAAATGATAACGAAACTGTTTTTCTGATTCATATCATATTCATATTCGTATTCAGGTTTTTTGAAATTTCAATATGAAAAACTAATAGCATTGAAATAACTAACTGATTTTCTGGAAATTATAAATATTCAAAAATAAATTTCACCACATTTTCGAGAATGATATCAAATGGATTTATATTTTTTTCTTATAAACACATATTAAAAACTTTGATTAATCGTAATGAAACATTCACATTACAAGTGAATTTGACCGAAAACTCCAGCAAATAGAAATCCATTATCAAGAATTCCTTATTATTAATAACATGAGTTTGTTGCAGTAGGTGTTTCATTTTCTTATATTTTTTAAGTTTTCTTAAGAACAACTTCATATTTTTGAAAAGAAATAGTATATTACGCACCGAGGGAGAAAAGTAGGACATTCACGCCCGCGAATGATTGACCCGCGAATGACAATCGCGGGCGAGGATGTCCTACTTTTCTCCCTAGGTGCGTATACAATTTTTTTCTTCTCCGTCTAATTCACTTTCATCAGAGTTAATCAAATCCATTTTTTATTATATTTGTCGGTATTCACTGAAATAATTAACCTTTTTTTGACTCAGCTGTCATCAACTTGAGATATAAACACGCGGTTGCTAGGTAACCGGGAGATAAAGTAAAGTACCCGCATGCGCACATTTGCCATCTCACCGGGAGAGAATCGGGTACTTTTGTCCCGTGTGACAGGGACTAAAAGTGAACTTTTCATCCCGGAGGAGAAAAAATATATTTACGTAATATTTAGGTACCTATATCATGCAGTATCATTGAGCAAAATATTTTGAGAATCGGTGTCAGTGATTAAGCTAATCTAAATTAAAAAAATTATATGAAAACTAAGCCTTACCTTCGAATGTACTTTTTGAATGACTCAAACCATTTTGAAACAAAAATTTCTGGAATTCAACCATTCTTTCCTCTCACCTATATATCACGCACTATCCTAACAACCAACAGATGAATTAAAGATTACTGAATGTGACTGATCGCTATATCACAAAGTTTTCAGATTCGCATTTCGGTATAATGGCCAATCGGGTGGGGTACGTCGACCTACACGGTCAGGATGCGAGCTATAATAAACACTTATTCAAGTACAATCAAGATTTATTATCAATTAATAAATCTTGCTTCAATCATTATTCAATAAATGTTTGTTTGACAGAAATAAGGACAGTTTTTACTTCAAGAATTATTTGTTTGGTGGAAATGAATTATTTGTTTATAGTTAATAATATGACATTTCTGGATCACATTTATTTACTGTTAATAAACCAGTTTGATTATTAATAAATCTTGCCCAAATAAATGGAATATTTCTGAAAAATAAGGTTTATATCAAGTTGTTCTAACTATTAATTATATTTATTAATAATTAATAAAATTTATTTATGACAAATAAAACAGTCCCAAATAAAGAATTATTAATTATTAACCCTAACATTTCTCTCAGTGATAGGTGACCAATAATTGTGACAAATTTCATGGAAATTAGACCCCTTGGAGCCACAAAAAAAATCTGAAATTAATCACTGATATTAATCAATGATAACTAGTGAGTCATTGATCTACCTAGTTGGTAGATCTACATATCCAGCTGATCTACGCAACTGAAAGATCTACATAGCCAGCAGATCCACGTAACAGGGAATCCACATTGCTAGCAGATCTCCATAACCAGTAGATCTGCATAGCAGATAAATTCATATAGCCTGTAGATCTACCCACCCGATAAAGGTAAACATATATCTAGCCAGGCCATCCACAAATGACCATTCAAATTATCAGTTTTATTTTCAAAGTTCAATACCATCACTAAAATCGTTTATTCAGTTACAATAAACTTTCCTTGCATTAAAAATATTTGGATATTATACCGCAGTCTCAACATTATACCAAAAAGCTAATTGATAGTGACTCCTGAGCAGTTATCCCCAATTGTAAGGATTGTGTAAGAATTGTTGTACATTTCAAGAAACTCATCTGAATCTATTCACCAGGCAAAATCTTCTGGTTTAATGCATCGAGATAGATTTTGTTGAATTATGATCTGCAGAAGCAGTCTATCTGCAGTCAACAGAATCACAATTGTAAGCTATGAAAATCGTGAAATAATAATCAGTGACACTATTCTTCGAGAATTATATCTATGTCAAACTGCCCGGCTTGTGTAAAAATCTACTTCAATTTCAAATGAAACAATTCAATACAAATATGATATTCCTGAAGAATTCCATTATTGCATTGATTAATTTGAAAAAGCAAAAACTATTAGAGAGTAAATGGATACGTACATCAATACTTTGAAATTCCTGATAGTGGGAAGTGAGATATTATTATGGTATCCATGAATGTCTTTGGAGAAATATTGTTTTTTCAGCATAAATACTTCAAATGATTGATGCTAAACGTATGGTTGGTTTTGGATCGCATTCTCTTTATGAACAGACCTTTTTTCTGAATATTTCTTCAAATGCCATCTACTATTGAATGTTCTTACAAATAACCTCCAATGTAATATGGAGACAAAATATTTTGGTTTCCTGAAAAGTAAGATATATTTTCGCATGAAAGAATAGGATAGATTACTACCTACTTCGTAATCTTTATATCTTATTCCGATGTAATCTTTCAGATATCACTTCCTTCGTTGGGAATTCCTTCGGGAAAGGAATATGTCTGAATATCTGGCAGAATATCAACTAATATAATTGTTCAACCGATATGGAATCCATAATTTAACCATCTCCAAGCGAATCTACCTGTTATTTGAATATATTCGATCAAATCATTCCTTTCAAACGATTTTTGACATTGTCTTTAAAGTGTCTCGACTTGTCAAATTCGACTTTGGCGAGCAACGGAAACGAATGACAGCGTCGTTCTTCGGAAAAGCCAATCGAAATTCTGTGTCGTTGGATTCTCAAGAGAAAAGTCACTTTTTGCGATCTTAATTTGAAGAAACTGGATTTTTTTGTAAAAAAAAAGTGGTTATAAAGTCGTTTATTTTGTATTCTTTCCGTTCCTAATCAGATATCTTCCCGAATTTCGCCAGCCCAGCCACATTTTTCGACTTCTTTTTTCAACTTTAACAGAACACGACGCTGTTACCTCCGTTTTTGTCCCATTTTCACGCACGTGGAAAATCTTCCAAAAACGCCTTTTTCAAAAAAGTTTCCTTGGTCCACTTTGGTAGATGGTCCTTATGTCAAGATTACTTTTAGTATTACAAACTAGTGGCCAGCAGATTTACCTAGTCACAGATCTACATTTTTCCGGTAGATTTACATTCTTCCGGTAGATCTACATTTTTCCAATAGATTTACATTTTTTTGTAGATCAATATAGTTGGTAGATTAATTGTGCCGTTACTTCAACGCCATCTAATGAGTCCTGTTGTGATTCTGATACCCATTCACACGAAAGTCCCACCGAAATATGTCGGGGCGTTTTTGAGTTCCTATAAACCAGATATTGTATTATTAACTAGAGTAATAACTAGTATGACTTATCATTTTCATTGATTCATGGAAACATTTTTTTATGCTTATCGCGTTGTTTGTTGATCCTGCACATGTTTTTTCTGATCATATGGTCAAGGGTAACTAATTAAAGTACGGAAGAATTAGAATCAATTTTGTTTTAACGTGAAATGCGTGAAATTATCCATTGGTCGTTCTGCATATGCTCTGTATGGTTTTGAAGAAATTTTATATTTGCCTTATTCGTAATCGGTGAAGAACCTTCCGGTGGACTTTTTTGAAGTGACGCTAATACTTCCGAGCATTCACAGTTCTGGGCAGTAAAAAATCGGATTCTCCATAAATCCTAGCGTTTTCATTCTGGAGAAGTGGGATTTAAGGTACGACTGATTGGCAGAAGACTGATTTTTCTGCGGCAGTTCCGTATATGTAAAAGATGGTTTTTGTGCGCCTGTTCCACTATGAGCGTGCTATAATTCTGCTCAAATTTTAGAATTTTTGGCCAAAATGGTATCGAACGATTGGGGTCGACTCACTGATGAATAATGCGGGGTCAAATCCAATGATGTAGGTCCAGCCATAGGCACGACAACTCTCGTAAGAAATTAGTTAGAGAGTTGAAATCTGCAGGGATGTGATATGAATACCTCAGTCGACTTCGTTAATGAACAAAATCTACCAAGTGTTTTTGGAGTAATGGCTATTTTAAATAACTACTACTTAAGAAACTATTAATTTGATCTAACTGAAGTTCAGCACCAAGAAGATATGACCTGAATATGTGTGCAAAGTTTTGTATTTCTCGTATAACCAGGAACAGAAAAAATAATGTTAGAAAATTTTGTTTTCCCAATTACTCGTAAACTACTGATCTGATCAAATTGAAACTCAGTAGGTATTTAGTTGAAAAATATGAAAAGTACTGAATTGAAGTGATGGTGGGTTCTTTGCTTCTACTGTTTAGGGCTGAAATAGCTTAAGGTGTTGTTCAAATTTCAGATAGGTATAACTCCAAAACCGTTTGTCCAAGTATACTCAAATGTCGCATTTGCATGTGCAACCTATCCTGAAAATTGCAAGTTGCTATATCTTTTCTTTCGAAACTTATCGTGAAATTCCTAATATTTTTAAATATTTCCTAGTGATATGACACTCACCAATTTCACATACGTTTTTATGTTGGTAGTTTACAACTAGCTACCAAGTTTCAATTCGATCGGATCTGTATTGTTTGAAAACAAAATTAGTACCCGGAATCTATTGGGCCAATTATGCGCATTGAAGAACATAAATGCTCATTTGGATGCGCCTATTCCAAGTAGCTATCTCTTTTCATTCGAAAGTTATCGTGGCAACGACTGACCGGACAGAATCTAATTTGACCTCAAATTCTTCATTCGGCAAAAAATTAGAAAATTACAGACATTTGGGCAAAATAATAGCACGCTGTTCCCCAGAAAATGTGCGCCATAAACAAAGATTTGGAAAAACGATAGCACCCTGGTATGATCACACAAAAATTAACCTCAAGTCGTAACTTGTTTATTTTCGACAGAGTACAAAGAATATTACCTTGAAATGCCTTGTTTTCTTACAGAGCGGAAATATTTACATCACAATAATAACGACTATTTCCCAAAAAAAATGCCTAAAAAAACTGTTTTAATATAAAATTAATGAAGTATCGAATAAGAGGAATATTGAAACGAACAAAATATTTCACTGAAACTTCAGAAATCCCATGAATATTGATGCCCCTGTAATTATTGTCGAGATACAGCCTTCAAAATATGTCTTCGTACTGAGTTCCTCCTCTCATTGAATTCATTCAGATAGGATGATTGAACATTCTTCAGCCGCAATGTAGAGGTGAATAATTCCTGAAATGTATTATGTTCAACATTTTCCTCGAATAATGAGCGTTTAGAAGTGCTGATATATATTTCAGTATTTCTGTCTCTGTTGAGCCAACAGTTATTTCAAAATGTCTGCCTTCGAATTCGGGAGTAAAAATTATATTACATTACGTACTGATGGCATGACATTGAGCGGATTCTTAAACAGATTGAACATCATGGTCAGGGAGGAAAATGAGAACGATATTCTAAAAATCGAATCAACTCATAAATCAGTGAATGAATGAGTTCCTCAGATCGTTGGAATAACAGAAAATATTATCGGAAAGCCACAACTCCGAATTACATCAAATGATTCACCCGAATCAATCTTATACAGGGTATTCTGCAAGCTCTATGACATACTTTGGCAGATGCTAGCTGTGCTGAAAAAAATGTTTTCCTGTGAACATAGGTCCGAATCGTTTACGTACAGAAATCAGGTTTTCCTACACCTAAACCTGATTGTTTTCTCAGCAATTTTCGAACATTATTTGTAGTTGATGTTTGAAAATTAAGTATGATCACTCTGTATATTCCAGAGTTAATTTTTTATTTTCTGTATAGGAGTAGCTAATATCAAAATGGAATATTCCATGGTTTATTATATAGATTTGAAATTCACCACCCCTTCCAAAAAAGTCTCAGAAATATTATGAATAGCCCCAAAACCATCCTGGAATCTTTATATGGGACAATTATTGACTAAATGATCTTTGGTCCCCTCTGGTTCCCCGCATTCACAACTAGGGCTCTCAACTGAGTTCCATCTGAAAAGCATGCTGTTGCAACGATCATGACCCGTTCTTAAACGATTCAGAAGAGACTACATTTTCCTTGGAAGACCAAACCCTGGTACTCTTTTTGAAGGATCAGATATTGAATCTTTGTTGAATGAATCGCAAGAAATCCATCCATACTGCCAAACTTCCTTGTCGCTTTTATTCGAATTGAGAAAACAGTTGGATCATACAGGATTACGTGATTTCAATCTTGTAATGTTATTGCCTGTAATGTTATGCCTGTATAGGACAGAATCGGAAAAGAATGAAATTCATTCCAAGAATTTAATACCGCAGTCTGCCTGCGAATGCAGGGCGAAGCAATGTTTAAAAGAACTGGTAGCCAATGAATAGGCGTAAATCTAATAGTTCCAGTGATGATCCTCATAGATGAAAAATTATGATCTTCAGCCTGTCGCCATGTATACTGATTTTCAAACAATCTACGGATTTTATGTAATGTTTAACATTTGAAGGAGAAGTTGGAAATTTCCTGAACGGCACTAATCAGCATAACTATATGAAACAATTTCCATTTTCTACTAAAAAAAACAAAATTCCTAGGCTTACTATTTTCCAAAATCTACATTTTTCGGAAAATTAGCGGGATTTTCGTAAGAAATTCAACGGCACAAGTTAGCACACGTATATCACAATGTTTTGCTAATGTTTTCACTAAAAAAAATTGGGTCAATCACTGACTCGAAGTAAGGAGCTTTTACATGCATGTTATAACTGTCTATTCACCTCTATTGGACATCAATATAGACCGTTTTCTCAGCTTTTATAAGATATACTAATAATTTCAGGATGCGATATTCACGAAATTCCACGAAAATAAGCGCGTCGGCATTATACCAGTAATTACCGAGTTTTTATTGGACCGAACCTGTATATTTTGAGTTATAGAGGAAATTGCAACAAAATTTGAGATGTTTATAATTCCAAACCATATGGCCGATTATCCTATTAACGATCTTAAATGTCGCATTCGGATGCGCAACCAACCCTGAAAATTGCAAGTCACTTTCTCTTTCTGTTCTCAAGTTATCGTCTGTATGTTGATATTCTACAACTAGTTATCAAGTTTCATTTCGATCGGAATTTTTTGAGTTATCGAGAAAATCATATTCCAGATGGATATATAACTCCGAAACCGTTGTGCCGATTATACCCAACAACGAACTCAACTCTTTGACTTCGATGTGCAACCTACCCTGAAACTTACCAGTCTCTTTCTCATTCCGTTCAAAAGTACTCGTGACAACGGTCACCCATCCGGCTACTGAACAAGGCTGCTCGGATCTCCAACAATATAAATCCGATCGTGCTCCAACTTGGAACTTGGCTGTAGAATTAGGTAACATTTCAGCAATGTCGGTCGAACACTTTCTGATAAATAGAATTTTTTCGAATTGTTCTCAATGATTTTTTTAAATTTTTTAGTGATACGATCCTCACTCCTCATTCCACAACTATTCGCCATATTTATGAATTGTATCGGATTCGTATTTTTTCAAGATATTGAGGAAGAAATAATCAAATTTCAGATAGGTATAATTCCAAAACCGTTTGGCCGATGAAGCCTATCCACTAACTCAAATATAGACTTTGGACGCCCAACTTACCTTAATAATTGCTATCTCTTTCCGTTCGAAAGTAATCGTGGCAACGGCCAACTGGCCAGACATAATCAAATTGGACCTAGAATTCTTCATCAGTGAGTCGAACCTAATCATATGAGGCCATTTTCGGTAAAGATCTCAGATATTTGGGCGAAATGAAAGCACGCTGTTTCCCAGAATAAGCACGCAAAATGAATGTGCCGGCCTAACTTTTTTCAAAAACTTTTTCTTCGGAAAATTTGGAGTTTTCTTGAAAATTTCAACGGCATAAGTTAGCACACGCGCATTGCACAAATATATCTCGAGATCCGTATAAAATAAAAATAAAAGTTTTCTCAGAGTTGGGAATGATATCAAGGGGTTCTTATGATAGAACTGCACCATGAAAGAAATTAAATACAAACACCATAAAAGAATTCAAATTGAACAAGTGTGTCAATCCGAAACCACCAGACCGATTCTACCAAATAACGAACTTATCCGATATATTCAATCCTCAAATCTACTATGAAAATTATATTATATCAATTGAAATTTAGCCAATATACCAGTTTTGTTTTTACTGCAGATTTTCTGAACCCAATTTGATTAACTTACCAAAGTATATATTTCCATCATCATATGGATTATCCAAGAGCTACTTTGTTTGACATGTCTCTTATCTGAAGATGAGATGACAACGATGACATGTATGAACACAGACCATGAAATTCATAGATACCGACGTTAATTTTCGATTACAGCATTCTGTGAAATCATAGAGTTACGATTTAATATTGAAATTTTGAAAAATCGTATCTCCGAAAGTATACATTTTTGGGCGCATGTTCTAGGGGAACATCGTCCTATCATTTCGTCCAAATGTCTGTAATTTTGGAATTTCGAGCTGAAAATTGGCTAATAGACTAATTCGGACTCCCTGATCACGAATCCGGTGTCAGATTTTTGGGTGCCGTCCGGCCGTCCGGCCGGCCGGCCGTACTTCCGGCCGTAGGCACGATAACAGGAGCACCGAAGGTCCTATCGACTTCAAACTTTCAGGGTAGGCTTCTGATCAAAATGCGACGGTTAAGTTCGTTAACGGGCAAAATCGGCCGGACGGTTTAGGAGTTATAGACATTTAAAATTTTGAGGTTATTTCCCTGATATTTCAGGAACTAAAGAAGATGTTGAATCGAAACTTAGTAGTCAGTTCGAGGTTATAAACGCGCAACTTTTGGCAAAATTCTGTTATGATCGAAATGTTGGTAATTTTTAAAAAAATATTTCTTTTAATTTTTTCGAAAAGAAAATTTTTTTTTCGTGAACTATTCATCAGATTGCAACAAAAACTTGTACTAACGTCAATTGTAGTATTTTGCAACATTGTGCAAAATTTTGGCTCTATACGATTTCAATTTCTGGAGATATAAGACAAAATGATCAAATTTCCTGGGTCTCTCTCAGTATTTTCATCGATTATTCTATGAACTCTTTGAATTCCACCGAAAACAAATTCAAAGACATAAACATAAAGAATCAAGTCATAGTTTAGACGTCGAAAGAAGGACGATGTTGATCGACTTGAAAAGGTACCTATTTCAAGAAATGCAATAATGAAATGCTTAATTTATGGATATAATATTATCTAAGTATTGTTGAGATCGGGCAGTTGGAAAATGAAAAACAATTATTATGATCACATTCTACAGGAATTGATACTAAATAGAAGCTAGATGAAGATTATTGTAATGGAAAATTTGTGTTCCAGAATGAACATGCGCCCGATAGCTCCTGTCCACAGGGCTTGAACCCATTTTTTAGAGTTGTTTTTTAAATTTGCAATGTAAAAATTTTTTTAATTTTCTCATTATTCAGAAATGATCTGGCCGGTTTTGCCCAATGACGAACTCAACCGAGATATTTATCTCCCAAGCCTACTCTGAAAATTTAATCTGTCCAGCCCATTTCTTTCGACAGTTAACGTGTCGTGACCGGCTGGACAGAATCGATTTTGGCCAAGGACTCCTAATCGTTAAGACCATTTTTGGCGCTCTAGTTCCTCGGAACAGAGTGCTTATCAATTTTCCCAAATGTCTGTAATATTCGAATTTTTGGCGGAAAATGGTCTCAAAAGATTCGGTTCGACTCACTGATCAAGAATCCGAGGTCGAAATCGATTGTGTCCGGCCGGCCGTAGGCATGATAGCTCGGCTGCTCCATTCCAAAACACAGTATGTGAAAATAATATAATTGTGTGGGAAACGAGATTTAGTGTTTTTGTTTGGCCCTGAGACGATTTTAATGCAATTTTTTTTATTTTACGGTTACGTGTTACAGTTCGTCGTATAATTTTTTCTACATAATCAAATTGTACATATCTTTAGTTGTTACTATAGATTTGGCACATGCTTGGTTTTGGTATTGAATATGAAACATTTTTGCTGGTTTCAAATCCGAGTATCTGCAACAAAATTTGAATAAATAACAGTTTATTATATTTCACCGAATTCAAGATAACAAACAGTTTAATTATGTCTAACGTTTATTAGTTTAGAAACACTACAATAGTTTAGAAATACTACAACCAAAGAATCTACTACATACTATCCTCTAAATTGCTGTTGTCATACTCCTCGACTAAATCTGGAGCAGAATCGCAGAATCTGATCATGTCTTTCAAATTGCCAAAACAGAGTATCTGGTATATACTGTGTTTTGCTCTGGGAAAAGCAGATGCTGTGTTTTGAAATGTGAAGATGAGAAAATTTGTGCAGATACTGGGTTGTGGTTATGTCATATCTCTAAATCTATTGAAATTATCAGCAAAGGGGCTAGGTTGAAAGATGCGTCCAAACACAGTATATCCAAATATTAAGAAATATCATTTTCTGAAAAAATGTTAGTTACTGTGTTTTGGAATGGAGCAGCCGCAGCTCTCGAACGATAGGAGTTAGAGGATTTAAATTTGCAAGGTGGGTTTTTAGCGTAAATATCTCGGATGAGTTCGTTAATGGACGAAATCCATCAAGCGGTTTCGGAGTTTTGGCCGATTTTAGTGAAAATATTTTTTATGTATATTTTCGAAATAGATTACTCGATCTATCTGAAATTTAGCATCAAATTGTAGAATCATGACCTTTATACGCATGGAAAGTTTTGTATTGACCAGGTTACCGCAAAGTGTCAAAAAAAAAATTTTGTAAATTTTTAATTTTTTTTTCTACATCGGAATGAGCTAGGCAGTTGAAATTTTCATAGTAGGTTGGGGAGATGAATATCTCGGTTAAGTTCATTATTGGGCGAAATAGGCCAGATGGTTTCGGAGTAACGAAAAAAAAATTTTTTTTAAGTAACAAATTTCAAATTCAATTTTTATTCAAGATGCAGTTTCACCATATAAATACATTGATATCATTTTCAACTCCAACAAGCTAATAGATACTTTCGGAGTATTGATTTTTCGAAATTTCAATAATGAATCGTACTTCTATGTTTTCACAGAAAGCTATAATTATTCTATCTATAAATTATTATATGATCTGTGTTCATACTCGAACATGTCATCTTGTTCTATAAGAGAGAGTCAAATTCATTTCAGCTATCTCAATTTGATTCCTTCCATGGTGCAGTTCTCATTCTCAGATTGCTCATTTAATCTTGATAAATAAACTATTAGTTGAATTGAATTTCCTTTATGATGCAGTTCTATCATAAGAATACATTGATACAGAGCTGTGCCGAGCGCTGAAGAAAAGTGCCGCAAGCCCTAAGCACTAAGCACTCAATAAAAATGATCACGAGCCTCGAGCACAAAGCACCGCGTTTTCACAAAAGGCTTGCGATTACTAAGCACTTTATAAAAGTAATTCGATCTTCAGAGCACTAAGCACTAAGCACTTTTAGAAATCTGTTGGAAATGAGGATATTTACTCTGAATGGTTATATTTAATTGTATTCTATGAGGTAGGTAGTTGAAATTTTCAGAGTAGTTTAGGGAGATGAATATCTCGGTTACGTTCGTTATTGGGCAAAATTGGCTTCTATGTTTTCACAGAAAGCTATAATTATTCTATCTATAAATTATTATATAATCTGTGTTCATACTCGAACATGTCATCTTGTTCTATAAGAGAGAGTCAAATTCATTTCAGCTATCTCAATTTGATTCCTTCCATGGTGCAGTTCTCATTCTCAGATTGCTCATTTAATCTTGATAAATAAACTATTAGTTGAATTGAATTTCCTTTATGATGCAGTTCTATCATAAGAATACATTGATACAGAGCTGTGCCGAGCGCTGAAGAAAAGTGCCGCAAGCCCTAAGCACTAAGCACTCAATAAAAATGATCACGAGCCTCGAGCACAAAGCACCGCGTTTTCACAAAAGGATTGCGATTACTAAGCACTTTATAAAAGTAATTCGATCTTTAGAGCACTAAGCACTAAGCACTTTTAGAAATCTGTTGGAAATGAGGATATTTAGTCTGAATGGTTATATTTAATTGTATTCTATGAGGTAGGTAGTTGAAATTTTCAGAGTAGTTTAGGGAGATGAATATCTCGGTTAAGTTCGTTATTGGGCAAAATTGGCCAGATTTAATTTGATTTCTTCCATGGTGCCGTTCTCATTCTCTTGATTGCTCATTTAATCTTGATAAATAAACTATTATTTGAATTGAATTTCCTTTATGATTCAGTTCTATCATAAGAAAACATTGATATAATTCCCAACTCTGAGAAACCAATACTTTCGGAGATATAATTTGTCTGTTTGAACAAGAGCACCAGAAAGCTCCTGTCCGCAGGGCTTGAACCAATTTTTTTATCCAAAAATTTGAGAATTACAGACATCTGGGCAAATTGATAAGCACTCTGCGAGCAACAAGAGCACCATATAAATCAAGGACACAAAGCAGCACAAATCAAATACCAATCGGCACAACTAGCACTAATTTTTTTTTCGAAAATCGAAAAGTACTGTTCCAACTTCCCATACATGGCTTGAATTCCAAATTATAAGCCGCATTTCTGGTATTGAAGCTTTTCATTTCGACATGAAAACATTTAAACCTGAAATGAAGAAACGTAACCCGAATCCCAAACATCATATTCCGCGAGCACCACACCCCTAACGTTTATTTCTTTCCATTTGAAACGTGTTGCGTTGCGAAAGCACATGCCACGTCGCCTTAATTTTCAGCAAATATGTTTCTGTCGTTCCATAGTGTGGGGGCATATAGCGCCGAATTGTTCCAGAATTTTAGTGGCGATGTTTATAATCAGCGGGCACGGCGGAGCTGAACCTGTTAATACGATCTGGAGTTGTTTGTGTTAGTTCATATCAACATTTAATTTTCGTATTTATTTTTCGTAGCTGGGGTGGCTTTACGACATAAATGCAGTAACTGCGTCGTTTTCCCGCGAAGTGAATTGGGACGAATAGAAACGTTCTGGAAAATGTCGAGAATGATATGGAATCGTAACATTTTATGGGATACAATGGCTGTAAGCCACTGGTATCGTGATGGGTTTAGTGCATTTTTTCGGCCGTTACATTCGATTCAGACAATGAAGGAGTTTTTACAAATAACTCAAAATAATGGATTCTGTTTTTTTAGTGGTTCTCTCCGTTTACATTGTAACGGGATATTTTTTCATTTCCGGTTCTCCCTATAGAGCAATATCGGCACTCTATGGACCATGAAGTAAACAGGTGTGGTGTTAAAGGGGTAAACAATTTTATAAAGAGGTTAGGTGTATTTTGATGTATCGATTATTATCTATAGTTATTTATGATGTGAGTGTTAAAAGTGATGCTCTATTTTGTGAGTGATAAAGTTTGTGAAATGAGCGGAGCGAGCGAATTGAACAATTTCTCGAACAAAATAAAATCACTTTTAACACAAATATAATAAATTAAATTATAACGTAAATATTCCAGCACTTTTTTTCATTATTTTATACAATACAAAGTGAAACATGTAACTATGGGAGATAATTGCCCTACATTAGGGTCCTATAGTCGAACATCTAATGTTTCTGACCTGGTTTTGAAGGAGACCCTTCTGGCCTTACGAGCAACATTTTCCATTTTGAACTCAAATATTGAAGGGATTTCTTAACAAGAGTGAATATCTTTGAAAACTAGCGGAGGCGATTCTTCTTCAAGAGATCCCATGCGGCCACAGAGAAGTATATTTGTGAGAGGGGACTTTTGAAAGGTTATGTATTAATTTTAATTTGTTCGTTTTTCTCCTCTTGTTTTTTATTTTTCAGGTTGAGTTTCGGGAGAAACCTCTCCGTTTTTGACGAAGGAATCCATATTGAAGAAAGAAATACCTATCAATATTTTAAAATTCCAGCAAATTTTGTAAACAATAGTTTCAAATCACAACACTCACGTGGGACAGGGTTTTTTTGCTGTTGTTTTTCCCTAAATTCTTGTATCATACGTCGAATGTTTTTTGGTGCTCTTGTTCCTCGGAACAGAGTGCTTATCAATTTGCCCATATGTCTGTCATTTTCCAATTTTTGGCTGAAAATGGTCTCAAACGTTTTGGTTTGACTAACTGAGCAAGAACCTGTGGTCAAAATCTATTCTGACCTGCCGCCCGGCTGGCCGTCCATTAACACGATAACTCTCGGATGAAATGAGCTAGGCAGTTGAAATTTTCAGGGAGATAAATATCTGGTTAAGTTCGTTATTGGGCAAAAACAGCCTATTGGTTTCGAAGTAACGAAAACATTTTTTTTAAATTACTAATTTCAAATTCAATTTTTTTTAAGATGTAGTTTGGTAGTTTGATCATAAGAATCCATTGATATAATTTTCAACTCTAACAAGCTAATACTTCCGGATAAATGATTTTTCAAAGTTTCATTAATCGTACTTCTATATTTAACAGAATGCGAATTCTATCTGTCTGTGTTCATCTTATCTATCTATAACGTACATGTCAAATTTATTTCTGGTTCGTTACTCATAACCCTTACTTTCGTTCAACTAACTGGTTACTGTTTGCGGTAGCTGTCGTTTGGCCCAGTTTGAAAGATAAACGTCATTAATGTCCAACGAAATTGAAAATATATTTTGGTTGATGTACGCATGTAAACAATTTGAAATTTGGATTCGCTAAGTTCATAGGCAGAGTTTTTTGTTTAGTCAGTCGAAAATGAATAGTACAAGGGAGTCGAGCATAATTTACGAGTCATTCTCTAGTTATGGAAGATTTAGAACGGGATTTCCAACTAATGTACGGGTTGTTATTTCTTAGCAGAATACTTATGTAGGAAATCTTCAATAGTGTTATTGAAGATTTCCTACATAAGTATTCTGCTTTGAGTTCTATCTGGACTGATTACATAATACTTGTTTCATAAATAAAACTGGTTATTTCATTTACTCAACTTTTCAGAATGTACTCCTGATAGTTTTGAAATACTTGTAGCCAAAATTGGACCATCATACAAAGATAAGATGCAAAGGGAATTCAATTTCTTTCATGATGCAGTTCTATCATTATAATCCATTGATATCATTCCCAACCCTGAGAAACCAATACTTTCGGAGATAGATAGTCAAAGTTTGAAAAAGAGCGCCAAAGCTCCTGTCCAAAGGGCCACTTACAAGAAAATATGGAGCTCATCAACTTTGTTGAGCACATTATCAATGATCATGTCAAGCGCCCTTGTTAAAAATGGTGTTGATGTTAATGAATCATACACAGGTCATACACCTTCCAAACACAAAAACGAAAGTCAGTCGTTCTTTCTGTATTAATGGGAAGTATATTGACTATTTTCGTAAGTACATTGCACTGCACCCTTCCGTTATCAAACATCGTCGTTTTTCCTGAAATACCTGAATAATAAATGCACTGACAATCCAGTTGGTATAAATACATTTGGGAAAATGCTCCCTATTGCTGCCAGAACCAAAACAATACACAGGCCACTGTTTTTGTAGATCCCCCGCTCTTTTCCTAGCCGAATCAGGTGCAAATATCATGGAGATAAAAAAAAACATGGTGGATGGAAGTCTACGACGGCATTCGAGGGCTATAATGACAATTTCATTGCTTATAGAGAACCTGCGTGACCTTGAGATTCGACACTAGCGCTCATGGTGGCGAATTTTAGCATTCATTACGTGAGAGAAATAAAATTTTGTACTGATCGCCATACAAAGTAATTATTAATTATTATTTAGAAGAATTATATCTTGTCTATGGTAATTATAAATTTTGAAAAATTTCAAACGTTTTATTTATTAAAAGAGGTTTTCAAACAAAAAAGGTGAAAATGTATTCAGAAGTAACCATGCTGAAAATGTAGAAGAGTGGAAGACAAACTAATATTAAACCATTTGATTATTGTTATTTATTAATATCATTTAAAATATCAAATAAAGATATGAACTTGTCAAAATACATTTAATTCTATTTTCCTACTTTAAAAATAGGTTTTTGTAAGTTTACTAGTACACAGCATATATGAGTAATTAAAACGGCAAAGTACGGCACAAGATCAATGTAATATACGGTAAATGGTAGTGGCATAGTTTCTTACATATTCTCTTTTACTAGGCCAGAAAATATATTTTTTTGTTTTCTGCGCTAGTGAATCTAGATCTACATGTTGGATATACATAACAAAAATTAAGTACCATAAAAAAATAGACCTGTCTGTATTTAAGTACCTATAAAAAATAAAAATTAGTAATCTGTTTCCAGAGATATTTTGTTGGATTTTGATCAGTGGTTACACATCTAATAATAATTTAAAAACTGTTCCCCTTACAGCGGTTATAGCCAAAAGTTGATTCTCATTTTTTATAGAAGTACATCCTCGAAATCGATAATGAAATTGGTATGTCAGGTCCACAACACACTCTTTGACTCACGATCAAAGTTACATGAAAAAACAAGGTCATCACTTATGTGCTCAAATGAGACCACTGGAATCGATCTATTGAAGTATCGACTGTTGATATTAATTTCTTCACTATCATCACATGACACTTCAGATACTCATGTTCTTTTTTTCCAACGATCTACATTGGATGTTTAACGCTCTTTAAATCTATAATTACATAGCTTGAAAAATTGTCGTATGTTTTGGTGGATGAACAGGCGTTTCCGCCAATGAAATGATTACTGCATATTCTTGAGTTGTTTGTAGATAGACATGGGGTACCATCGGCACTAAAAAAAGTAAAAAATTAATGTGGTAATAAAGATGATTTCAACACATTTACCATTTACACTTACTTGATACGATGTACGGCTTTCATCCACTTTTGTTGATGTTCTAACAAATTTGGTTTTGAATAAAATGTTATATTTGTATCAGTCTTTCCATAAGTATTAAAGTATTATGACATGATACAATACAACAACTTGTGTTACCAGATCTGGATTTGTTTTTAACGTTATTTCCAATCATAATCACCCAATTATAATTTTACATGTTTGGATTTCTACGTTAAGTGACAGTTCAACATCACGTATAAGCTTACGAAATTACCGAAAGAGGCGCCACTAGTGTTTACGCAGTTTCTCTATAGATATGCCATTGCGGAAAATTACAACTCAGCAGATTTTGGAACGTCATCATCCAATATTGTATTTCCAGTTTCTACTAGTTAAGATAGTACTGAGGATTCTAGTAATGTGTTGCGTAGCTAGGCATTAATGTTAGCAATTGTTCTAGTTGTACAATTAATATTAATGTTCACAAGTGTAGGATTTCAATTATGATTGGAATTCTACTTATATAGGTATAGTTAGAATTAGTGTTATATTTTAATGGTGCAAGCAACGTGTTATCGTCACATCAGACGATCTGTGGAACCTCGGTCGCCAGTAATGCATTAGCGTACCGTAAAAGGTGGTGACTTGAAATCACGGGGGTGTCTTGAAACATTCTGCACAATTTTATTGATACCTCTACTGACATGAGTTGGTGAGTAGTGGAAGGTTCAGTGTCGGACCATTCCTTGAGTAAGTATGCCTAACCTTAAATAACTGTGTTTCAACCGCCGATAATAAATCGTTCGCCTGAGAAGAAATCAATATTATTGAAACTGAAATCTAGTGAAATATTTGGGGTGAATACTTCCGTGTATACAGACCAATCCAAGAAATTTAATTGTGAGTAATATTTTTTTTCCGAATTCGCATACTGTTGACAAGAGATTATATCCCTTGAACATCTTTCAATATAATGAAAACAGAACACAGAACTGGCTTTATTTATTTTGGTAATTTCAGTGGTCACTTGAAACAAAATGGTGAAGACGTATAAACGAAAGATTAGAGCTAGACGCTATGTGAATTATGAAGGAGAACAACTGCAACGGGCCATTGATAAACGGAAGAGTGGGAAGAGTGAGATTCTGTCCTTCACACTCCTGGAAGAATGCGACGAGGTGGTTTTCAATTCAGAGATATCACGTTGATTTAAAATAATAAAATAAAATTGTTCCTTATTTGAATATTAAACTTTTCTGTGATTTTGTTGATATTTCATTCATTTCAAAATATTTATCTACTTATGATTTAATCAGGTATAATTTTTAGAATACGGTATGCATTTCAAGACGCCTATACTGCAGCAAGACATGCAATATCTATGGGACACAATGCGTATTTCAAGTCACCCCTTTTTGGTGGTGACTTGAAATGACGGATATTTTTTAAAAAAAGTACATATATATAGTCGACTAAATAATATTTTGGTCAACCGAATATGTTCGTTAGATTCTAGATTTTGATATAAAAGTATCAATTTTCGTTCATCAAATTTTTCTCTAATTTTATCACTTTTGGAAGTTTGTATCCATTTCAAGTCACCACCTTTTACGGTACCGTTAGAGATACTATACAGATCCTGAAAACGATGTAACACTGATAGGATATAAATAATTTAGGACTAAACCCGATACTCTAGCGCCTCCAAGGAGGTCTGTCTTGCATAATTCCCGAAGAGGACTTGACGTGAAAGTTCAGCAACTGCTATAGATTCCAAGAATTACTTCAAAACCGTGCGATTATTACCAGGGAATCCTATTGCTCTAAGGGAGGGGTGATTCAGCCAAAGAATCACCAATTATGGAACTACCCTCTAAATCGGGGGCAAGCCAAGTGGGGGGGAAGTTAAAACGGACTAGGTTCTGAGCAGGGAAGAACGGTAGACGTTAAAACGTTTCGGAAGTACGAGTTTTCATCCCTAAGACTTAAGACGTTTTAAGTAAATTCTGACTCAAACAAATTCAGAGTATGTTGCGGTAGTTGACAAACTTCAGTAATTGTGTAAATAAATATTGTCAGAGTTCTAAATATTTCTTCCAGTTGAATTGTAAATAAAGTGTGTACATAGCAGAACAAGTGTTTTCTTGAAAATCAGAGACATTAAAGACGAATGTTAGGAAAGTAACTCAATCAACCCCTAGCTGATTGACATAAAAATCGTAAATAAGTAATGATTGTTGAATATTGATAATAAAAATTGGCAGTTCCTAAAATTATTGTTATAATTTGATGTGATTTCATCATAAGAAAATGTAGTGTTAAAAATATTTTAACATTGTGAATATTTTTAACACGGTTTCGCCTAAGCATTCACTTTTAACACTGTTGCTGTCATTAAAAGTGTCACTTTCAAAAATTTTTTATTTTTTTGTATTGCTTCATTGTGAATAATGTGGAATAGCTGAATAATCTGCAGAGTTGCTGTGAATAGAAGATTTCTAATTTAAATATACTGACCTACACTCGCAAATGACTTCATTTGTAGCGTGCTGTTCAGGGGAACAGAATGCCTATGAATTCGTCCAAATATCTGTATTTGTCGAATATTTGACAGAGAATGGTCACAAACCAGTTTTGACTGACTGATCAAGAATCCCAGCTGGCCGTCACCACGATTACGGTCGAATGCAATGAGTTACACAGTTGAAATTTTTATAGTAGGTTTGAAGTCCAAAGTTTGTTAATGGGTAAAATCCACCGAGTGGTTTCAGAGTTATAGGCATCTAAAATTGTTATCCCAAAAACTCCAAAAATACTGATCTGATCGAATTGAAGCGCGGTAGTTAGTTGGTTAAAAATAGCAACTTGAAGACAGGCGCGAAGATGGATCACATCACAGGAAAATTCAAAAAAATTCATTTAAAAAAATGCTGTACCTCGGAAACTATCCGAGAGATATCGTTGAAATACTGCCTTCTTCTGCAGTCAATTTCTCGATTTGAACTCGATCGGATCTATATTGGTGATGATATTGCCGAAATATCAAAATATTCCAAGGATCGAGATGTACTGGTTCACTGGTTTTACACTCGACCAACGAAGTTGTTGACATTTTATGATATTTGACGTGCTCGGAGAGAATGTAATGAATTAGATTAGCCGAAGTCAAACTTGACAAGTCGATACGTCAGTAATAACATTCGTTCAATAACTAGTGAGAATTGGTATATCTTCTCTGTGATATGTACCTTATTTTACAGCCAAGCTCTCGATTTAAACTTGATCTAAAAATGTGTAACATGATATTCTTCTGAAATTAGAAGTTTCAAAACAAGGTAGCAAAGGTTCTCAGATTCAATTATTGAAAATAAACTGCTCCTATACAGGTGTTTTTATTTCATGGTACAATATTACGATTGAACCCATTTGTAGCCTTACGCCGCCACAAACAAAGTACTTTTTATTTTCGACCCTACAGTAAATGTATGTATTCGAAGGGGTCTAATGTAACATCCCCGCTACCTTATCAGTGTGTTGCCTGCATAAGGCATCGCAGAGGGTCGGACTTCGTGAGGGTTTCCCTGAGTGAAGCTAGTGAGATTTTTCACTCCGGCAGTTCACAACAATATGGATTAAGTTTCCTAGAGCTCCTTCGTTTGTCATTCAGTGTGTGCTAAGTTACTCTGATGATTGGTAACAGCCATGAAACCGATACGTATCTGCTATGAATGAGGTTTTCCTTTTTGGGAGAACACTGAGCGATGAGTTGACCAGCTCGGTGTCTTCTAGTTATTAGCAATTAACTACAGTTCAACTTATTGCATGTCACCTACTGGAGTTTGTTTTGCCCTTTAATTATTCTCGGTGTTCATAAAATTTCGTATGCAGTTGAATAATACAAATGGCTTCATTTCATTCGAGATAAGATAACCTGTAGCTCACGAGTTCAACTCCAACATAGCGGGAGATAGGTGAATTAAAGGAAATATCAATATAGAGAACAAAGAAACTTCCATTCTTCATGAAGAGACCCTCATCTAATGTGAGATTTAATCTGCGAAATTAAACTTTTTCGCATATCAGGTAGAATTTATTATAGCTGTGAATTTCAGGATAGCAGAAGATAAGCTTCTACGCGAGATGGCAAATTCATAACTCAAGGATCATCTCGGAAAAAGGTTATGCGGGAGATAAAATTATTCCTGTGAGTTAATTAAAATAGGATAAGGGTAACACATAATGCTCGTAATGCATTTAAATTATGGCTAGCACAACTTCTCTGTGCCACAAAAAGGATCTCATGAAACATTTAGGGTGGTTGGATACCAAACAGTTAAGCCCCCGGAATATGAGGGAGACAAAGCTTTACGGAAGTTGGCATAACTAGTTGTATCATATGAGTTTTTTTACTATGGCTGTTTTTAACCAGTTTAAAAAGGAAAAGTTTATGCGTTTCTGCAAAATAGATGGGGTTATGTAAAATTGATTCTAAAACCCTGCGACTGGTTTCCATAGCAGCCCCCACTGTTGAGAAATCTGAAAGAAAATCTTTGTACTCTTTTCGAGGTCAAATTTATTCTGTCGAACCGGCCGTTACCACGATAACTTTTGAATGGAGAGAGGTACCAATTGTCGTTGTCATAGAAAAAGTAGATAAAGTATGCAACTCGCAACAAAAGCAATTTTGCACTCGTTTTAATTGCAACAGTCGCATTCAGCTCGTGTCGCAATCTTTCCGACTCGTTTGAAATGTGCATCATTTTGTGCTTGTTACATAATATACAATTGTGAAATTTGTGAGAATCAAATTAATAGAAAATTTAAAAAAATTATTGAAAACTAATATTTTTCTCATGATGAAAATTTTAGCCAAATTTCGCGAGGATCGTATCACTAGAAAATTTAAAAAAATAATTGAAAATCATTGATAAATTTTATATATCAGAAAGTTATCACAAGTATTCGTCTGATATCGCTGAAATTTCGCGAGAGTCCACAAAATCTAACTCTACAGCCAAGTTCCAAATTTGTACACGATCGGATCTATATTGTTGGAGATCCGAGCAGCCTTGGGTGAGTTCAGTAGCTGGATGGGTGACCGTTGCATAATAACTCTGAACTGAAAAGAATAATGACTTGCTATGTTCAGGGTAGGTTGCGCATACGAAGGCGCTGGGATTTATACCCATCTGAAATATTATTTTCTCAATACCTCAAAAAATACAGATCCGATCTAATTTAGACTTCGAAACTAGTCGTGGAATACCGACGTAAAGACGTATGTGAAATTTTGTGAGGATCGTATTACCAAAAATTTTTTAAAAAATTATGAAAAAATAATATGTGTCTCATGATAACTTCAGAACGGGAATAAATAGCGACTAGTAATTTTCAGGGTAGGTTGCGCATCTGAATGCGACATTTGAGTTCGTTAGTAAGCATAGTCAGCTAAATGGTTTTGGAGTTATTACACTTCTGAAATTTTATTATTAGTTCCTCGATAACCTTAAATATACAAATCCGATCCAATAGAAAGTCGGTAGTTACTTGTAGAATGCCGACGTACTTATTTTCACTGAATTTCGTGAATATCGTATCCTGAACTTAGTTGAGACGTAAGTTTCTTCGTATTTTAGATATTCAATGAATTTCAATTCCGATAGAATACATATGTCAGATTCTCTCATTACTCAAGTCTGTCATTAAAATGGTACTTAATATATTGACATCTCATAAAAGCTGAAAAAATGGTCTGTATAGATGGTAAATTCGATTATGAGTGTCCATTAGAGTTGAATAGACAATAGAACATGCGCGCAAAAGCTCCTGACTTCACGTCGGTGCTTGAACAAATTTTTTCGGTACTACATTTTTTTTCTAAGTTCAAATGTAGAACAATCATTATTCCTGATGAAAGAAATTCGTGGAAATTTTTAATTTTGGATCATTCTTTTTATACAAAACGACAGTGTTTTTTCAGTTCAGATGCTAGAACCATAGACTAGATATGCAAGAATAACAGTGGAGTGGAGACGTCGTGAATGATCCCCAACTTCGAACGCTTGTTTCATAATTTTGATATTGCCTGTTACCACCCCATTTGGAACACAATAAGTGCCCAGCTTAAGGAGCTAATTCGGAAAATTCATCACTAAAATAGGAGCAGCAAATAGGTCTCTCATATTTATCGCGTCGTTTGTGTGGACCTTCAGATTGCCTCACACCTCATCGAGGGAACGAGGTAAGCTTCCTAAGCACCAGGGAGCTTACATATTCCCAAGTTGGTTGAACTCGAGATCTCAAAGCGTAGGGATCTTTTTGTCCCTTGCGATAATCGAGCTTTAGGCAATTGACAAGCTTTTTGCGCATGAGGTATCATCCGACATGTAAATGTGGAACCCAGGAGACTTCGATGACAGACCAAGTGAAGATTTTAATGTTACAATATGGCTACTGAGCTGGACCTATGTAATTGGTTGAGAAGCTGCAGCGCTTCAACAGATTTGATTCCCCAATGGAAAGCGATGGTACACTATCAAGCCAACCTGCATCGTAGGATATATGTACACAACCTCGAGTCTGTATTGGGGACACCCTTTTCTGGTGGTCATCTTATCCAAATGAAACGGACTTTGCTTGCTTCTATTTGAACAATCGCCAAAAATATAGAACATTGAGTATAGCTTTCGGTGATTCTTTCTTGAGACATAATTTCAATCCTAAATACCTAGGAGTGAAACTAGATTTCCTCTTTGAAATTTAAAGCTCATTTGGATGACTTGCGTCTGAAGTTGAAAACAAGGACCTCCTGCAGAAATTAGCTGGTACTTCATGGGGTGCTGATGCAGCTACTCTCCGTACGGCAGCCTTGGTCTTGATTTTTCTGTCGCTGAATATTGTTGCCTCGTCTGGTTTAACAGTGTTCATGTGCGAAAAATTGATGCACAGTTGAATTCATCTGTGAGGATCATCATTGGAATTATTCGATCTACACATATTCATTGGCTGGTAGCCAATGAACAGGTGTAGATTCTTTCAAACATTGTCCCGCCCCGCATTCGTAGGCAGACTGCTGTTTTAAATTCTTGAAATAAATTTAATTCTTTTCCGAATTCTTTTCCGATTCTCTCATATATTCCAGGCAATAAGAGTCCCAGATTGAAGTCACGTAATCCTTTATGGTCCAAATGTTTTTTCAATTCGAATAAAAGCTACAAGGAAGTTTGACGGTCTGAATGGATTTCTTGCGATTTATTCAACAGAGATTAAATTTCTGATCCTTCAAATAGAGTTTCGGGGTTTGAGCTTCCAAGGAAAATGTAGTCTATTCTGAATCGTTTAATAACGGGTCATGTTCGTTGCAATAACAGATGGAACTCAGTTGAGAGCCCTAGTCGTGCGGGGAACAAAGGAAACCATGGATCATTTAGTTAATAATTGTCCCATATAAAAAAATTCCAGGATGGTCTTAGAGCTATTCATAATGTTTCTGAGTCTTTTTTGGAATGGGTGGTGAATTTCAGATATGTTCAATAAACCATGGAATATTCCATTTCAAATTTTTTCGTTTTCTCCTTTTATCTTCTCCTTTTCCAGATTGAGTTCCGGGTACCTCTCACCTTATTCAAGGAAAAATCATCAATAGTGATGAAAGAGATGTCCTTCAATATTTAATATTTCAGCATATTTTGTTAACAATTTCAATTATCATAAATCACAACACTAACGGGGAGACATGGTGTTTCTGCTGAGGTTTTTCCCTAAGCTCTTGTATCATCCATAGTATTGTATGGTACCCCGTTACACTAATCTCTGCTAACACTTTTTATTAAATTATATCGTAAATTTTTCCTGCTCGTTTTTTCATTATTTTACACAATACAAAGTAAAAACACGCATCTATGGGAGATGATAGCCCTATGGGCCCTGTAGCGGTCTTCGAACATCTGAAGTTCTGAATATTCATCACTTGGACTGGCCAGATCTGGTTTTGAAAGAGACCCTCCTAGCCTTACGAGTAACAATTTCCTTTTTGAATTCAAATATTGAAGGGATTTCTAAGATCAATATCTTTGAGAACTAGCGGAGACGATTCTTCTCCAAGAGATCCCATGCGCCAACAGAAGAGTATATTTGTGAGAGGAGACTTTTGAAAGGTTATGTATTATTTTTAGTTTGTTCGTTCTTCTCCTCTTGTCTTTTCATTTTTCAGGTTGAGTTTCGGGTACCTTGGAGAAACCTCTCCGTTTTTTGACGAAGGAGTCCATATTGAAGAAATAAATGCCTATCAATATTTCTAAATTTCAGCAAATTTTGTGAACAATAGTTACAAATCACAACACTCACGGGGAGACAGGGTTTTTTGCTGAGGTTTTTCCCTAAGCTCTTGTATCATACGCAGAATTGTATGGTACCCCGTTACACCAACCTCTGCCAACACATATAAAACTATCAGTCAAAAGAATATATATATATTGTTAGATGAAAGAATGTAATGCTCAAAGTTCAAAAGAATATATTATATCTTATTTAGTATATGCTTTTAACGTCGAGGTGGGAATTGAAATTATTCAACATGACGACGGCCCGCAATATGCCTCTTCTATGCTTCTATGACAGATCATAGGCCATTGCGAGCAGCCTCAGAACACATCAGAGGAACTACTGCTGTGTCGCACCAAGAGAAGACGCTCCTGAGGAGAGATGCCCGTCTGTAGTCAGGATATTAGATCTCCTGCCTCCATGAGCTTATATTTGAGCACAGCACATCCCGAGGAGTATAACCACATTCTCAACCTCAAGGGGGAATCCAAAAGCCATCAACTTCCTTGGGCACATAGACAGCTTGAAAGATTGAGGTGAAATACCAAGGAGAAGATCTGCTAGATTGCATGGCGGAAAACTGAATACGCCCTAAGATGGGGTAATGAAGAACAACTATAATATCTACTATATAAAAATAAGTCGGGTTTTCCTTCCTGACGCTATAACTCCCGAACGCACAAACCGATTTCCACGGTTTTGCATTCGTTGGAAAGGTCTCGGGCTCCGTGAGGTTTATAGCAAAGAATATTCAGGAAAAAATTTCAACAGAAAAGCGGGAAAATCATTTTTCCGTGGAACGCCAGCAGATGAATTGAATGCTTGCCTGAAGGCATCACCTTTATGGAATAACGTAAAAACATTATCGCTAACCACTAATATGAGAGTTCAACTACAAAATGATCAAAGTGCAGCACAATTTTTCAAACAATGAACCATATTACTATACAGAGTGTTCTTTTTCTAACGGCACAATTGAAGTGATTTGTGCCACAAACAAAGCATTAACTAAATAGGTACCTTGGATGGATTCTCATTATGTATTTGTCTGGAATTTTCATACAGGGTGTCTTTCTTTTGACGTCGTATTTGTCCGAAATTTTCATACAGGGTGTTTTTCTTTTAACGTTAATTGCAACTTGCAGTTATCGCGCCAATCGTACAATTTTATTCAATTGTTTTATACATTTTACTTGAAATTATAATTGAAAATAAAACATTACTATACAGGGTGTTATTTATATCACTGCACGATTGTACGCGATTGAATTGATTTGTGCCACAAGGAGAGCATTAGCTAAATAGGTACCTTGGATGGATTCTCATAATGTATTTGTCCGAAATTTTCATACAGGGTGTTTTTCTTTTAACGTCAATTGCAACGTGCGGTTTTTCACGCCAATTAATTGTACAATTTCATTCAATTGTGTTAAAACATATAGTTTCGGGGTATACATAATTGAAAATAAACCATTACTATACAGGGTGTTCATTATATCACGGCACAATTGTACACAATTGAAGAGATTTGTGCCCCAAACAAAGCATCAACTAAATAGGTACCTTGGATGGATTCTCATAATGTAACAATTTTGTTTTTCCTTTGATGTGTGGACATGGCGCATGGAAAATTTACGTCGCGTGTTCGCGCGTCGGAAGACCGTCATCTTTGTTTATTGACGCAAAACAAAACAAAAAATATAGTTTATCAGAAAGCTTTAAATTGATTAAGAGACTGTATCATAACAATATCAACTTGAAATCTTATAAATAGCCAGTATTTCAGAAAAAACTCTGTTTTGTAAGTAAGTAACATCATGTGCAATTAATCGAAAATAATAATAAAACTTCATTCAAACCGAGCCTTTTTTATGAAGTTAGGCAGGTGACGTACTGACAATAAATTAGATTCCAAAACTGTGATCTTTTGCCTTTCATTTGGTGTATTGTTGACACTTGGGGCTCAAGCTGTTACAAAAATGTTATCTAAAGAATGTCATACACACAATATTTTCGATAACGGGGTATAGCACTACATATAGTTTGGCGTTTTCCAACTTTCCATTAGCATATTGAATTTTTTTTCTCACGAGTGTCGTTAGGGACTATAATCTCCATGTTTTCAAGATATTAAGGAGTATGGTGTTCCAAAAAAGCCTAGTCATCTCACAACTTCTAAATTTACAATGTGATACCCTGTATAGTTTGTATTTTTTAATTCTACATCAAACTTGCGTTAGAATATGCCGTAGAATTCAAAAATGACGAAATATACAGGGTATCACATTGAAAATTTGGAAATTATGTGATTACTACCCTTTTTTCTAACACCATGTTCTAAAGAAATTTTGCAAGAATTTTTGCGCCGGCATTTTAAAACTAATTACCATGTTTGAAGTGGACAGGATTCGTATTTTTCAAGTTATTGAGGAAATAATAACCACATTTCAGATGGATATAACTCCAAAGCCGTTCGGCCGATTATGCCTAGTAAGGAACCTAGATGCCGCATTCGGATGCACAACCTACCCTGAAAATTGCAAGTTGATATATTTCCTATCTCTGACTTTCAGGGTAGATTGCGCATCTAGTTATACTCATCTGAAATTTTATTGTTATTTCATCTATAAACAAACTTTACAAATCTGGTTCAACTAAACCTCGGTAATTACTTGTAGAATGCCGACCCACTAATTTTCATGGAATTACGGCAATATCTTATCCTGAAGATACTTGAGGCGTAAGTTTTTTCGTTTATTATGAGATATTCAACGAATTCCAATTCGAATAGAGTACATATCGATGGCTTAATTTGTAAACATCTGTAATTAAAATGGTACGAAATGTATTCATCTATATAAATAAAAGAAAGTCGTGTTAGCTACACAATTTATAACTCAAGAACGGCTGTAGTGTTTTGGCTGAACATTGGTGTGTAGGTAGCTTAGAACCAGGAGACTTTCTATCCCGTTCGGCCGCGTTCGCGTGTGACGTAACATAAATTATCAAAGGTAATACGAGTCACTATAAAACGTGGTATAATAAAAGTACATCTGACATGGAATAACAAAACACAAATGACAGTTAAACGTAATTTGGTCTATGGTTAAGTATGGCTGAACATTTTTGCGCGTATGTTTTGGGAAACATCGCTTTATCATTTTGCCTAAATGTCTGTAATTTTCTAATTTTTCGCCGAAAATGGTCTCAAACGATAGAGTTCGACTCCCTGATCAAGAATTCGAGGTAAAATTTCATTTTGTCCGGCCGGACGTTGCCACGATATCTTGAAAACGAGAGGTAGCGACTTGAAATTTTCAGAGTAGGTGGCGCATCCCAATAGGACGGACAAGTTCGTTAATGGGTATAATCGGCCCAACGGTTTCCGATTAAATTGAAACTAGGTGAGTAGTTGTAGAATATACACCTAAGGACGTTCGTGAAATTTTGTGCATATAACGTTGCTAGAAAATTTTAAAAAAATTATTAAAAAATATTATTTACGTCACGATAACCTAAGAACGGAAAGACATAGCGACTTGAAATTTTCAGGTAAGGTTGAGAATCTTAATGCGCCATTTGAGTTCGTTTATAGGCATAATCGTCCAATGGGCTTTGGAGTTATACCCATCTGAAATTTGGTTGTTATTTCCTCGATAACTAGAAAAAGATAACGGATCCAATTCAAACATGGTTATTAGTTGTAGAATGGCAACGCGTAAATTCTTGCGAAATTTTGTGAGGAACGGATCGTATAATTAGAATTTTTTTTAAAAATCATAGAAAATTATTGAAACAAATTCTATATATCAGAAACCATTCGTCTGATATCGCTGAAATTTTGCGATGGCCTTCAAAACCTAACCCTACTACCAAGTTCCAAGTTTGAACATGATCGGATGTATATTGTTGGAGATCCGAGTAGCCATGTGTGAGTTCAGTAGCGGGTGAGCGTTGCCTCGACAACTCTCGAACGAAAGGAGATAGGGACTTGAAAATTTCAGGATAGGTTGGTTGCTCATCTGAATGGAAGAGTTAAGTTCGCTGTTGGCCATAATCAGCCCAACGGTTTCGGAGTTATACCCATCTGGAATATTATTTCATCGAAAACGCAAAAAATATAGACTCGATCGAATTGAAGCTTGGTAAGAAGTTGTAGAATATCGACATGAAGACGAGTGTCAAAATTTTGTGGGGACCGTACCACTAGAAAATTTTAAAAAAATTACGAAAAAACATTATGTATCTCTTGATACCTTGAGAACCGAAAGAAAGATTTGCAGTTTTCAGGGTAGATAACGCATCTGAATAGGACATTTAAGTTTGTTAACTAGCATAATCGGACAAATGGTTTTGGAGTTATATCAATCTGAAATTTGATTTTATTTCCTCAATAACTCAAAAAATACAAATCCAATCCAATTCAAATATGGTTATTAGTTGTAGCGAAAATTCGCGAAAATTCAAGCGAAATTTCGCGTGGATCGTAGCGCTAGAAAATTTTAAAAAAGTCATTGAAGAAAAGAATTGGTTCAAGCAATGACGTGAAGTCAGAAGCTTTTGCGCGTATGTTCTCTTGTCCCTTCTCCTTTATTGGACAGTCATAATCGGATTTACCATGGTAAATTCTATTTCTGTTGTCATGTATTGGACACTCCGAATTTACCATGGTTAATTCGATTGAGAGTGTCCAATAATACAGGAGAACAGACAATATAATTCACCATGGTAAATTCGATTAAGAGTGTCCGATAGAGGAGAATGGACAATAGAATATACGCGCAAAAGATCCTGACTTCACGTCAGTGCTTGAGCCAATTTTAAAATTATAAATCTTGTCAGCCATGCAAGAAAATAGCATAATTGAATCTTCCAACCACTTTATTTTACGTGAAATATTTCCAGTAACAACAAGGGAAATTTTCTTCTACAGTCGCCAGGACTGTGGAATTATCGAATTCACATAATATCCTCTCAAATTCATTATTTTTCCGAAGTAAATTCACATTGTGAAAATACGTAATTACTACGACAGTTATCTGACAGGAAAATGACTATAACCTAACATTTTCGAAATATACATGGTGAAATGTGTCAAATTTTCATGGCCAAACGGGAGACTTTATAAAAGTGAATGGATTATATGTGGTATGTTGACATGTAAAACTATCTGCGTTGTTTGTTCTTGCGCCTGATAATAAAACAAAAAATGTCGTGTGTCACAAGGTACTTAACTGAAAGAATCTTTAAAATACTTAATTTTTGTATTTGTATTTCCTAATAACAAATAGAATTTAATAAAATCCAAAATCTGCTTATTTATTGCCTCTACGGCGGAACAGAGTTCGCCGTGTCAGCTAGTATCTAATAAAATCTGAGAAAACGGTCTATATATGGTAAATTCAATTAAGATTGTCCGATAGAGGTGAATAGACAATAGGACATGCGCGCACAAGCTCAGTTTCGTCAGTGCTTGAACCAATTCTTTACTGTTTCTACGATTTGGAATTTCCTAGAACTCCAAAGAGTTTTCCGATTGTCAAGACTCGGGTTCCCAGGTGGAAATGTACCCTCGTAAAACCGCTCAACGAAGGCGTCTTTTCTACTGCGTGACTGAAACAGGAAACACGACAAGCGGAGAGGCACGTTATAAAAACTTCGACACTTTCGTTATCACGCTTCTTCAAAGCGTATACACACGCACCGCTGCAATAAAAAACCGATAAAATGCCTTAGGTGTGGGGGCATTCAAATTAAAAGCCGTCATTCCGAGTTGATGGTTTTTCAGGTTGAAACAAAATAGATGAAGAATGGTCCGAACTCGAATTTGCATGAATTGAATTCAGATTAGTGTGTTTTAATCGAAATTTGTGATGTTACAAGGGGATTCGGGGTGGTAATGGGCCTCCAACAAGGTTCGATATTGAGATCGTGTCTTTTGGCATATGGTGATGAATGTACCCATTGCGGTAAATGGCAAGGGTCTCTTTGGAATGACTAATTGGAGAAAAAGTGATATCTGGCAAACTTGTAACAGTATAAAATCGAGTCACTCTTTCTAACATTACCTTGTGGTTTATTTTAATCATACATATGTAGGATTTTTATCATTGTCTAGGGTATATTGATTCTACCTTTACACTTTGGAATAAATAGAACACTGTATGTTAATATGTACAGGTCTATTCACACAACTTCTACAAACTTCAACCTCGCCGTCACATCAAATACCGTCGATTACTGAGGTTTCTAACAGTCTTGATACTATAAACTTGTACGTTATGAGACTCTACCGTGTAATAAACTTTCACAACAGTCGAACGACTAATCAGTTTTTTCGTCTAAGCAGGAATTCAACTACCTTAACTATCTCACGTCTGTCATGCTTGGCTGCACAACTTCAACCTTCTTCTAATTCTACTACTGATCAACCACCAGTACTTTCTTCCCTCCCTATGAGCTAGGGCTGTACTACCACGGTAGTAGTCAAAGCTGATTGGTAGATCATCTACCTTGCGGTACTTCGCTGGAACCAATGGGGTTCCATGAGGACGATATCTGGAGCATTATTGACTTCCAAGAACTCGCTTACACACGAAGGCACTTCCAAGATTAAGGTGACATCTAAACATGGAAATGGTATTTGGCACTTCCTCTTCAGAGAAGTACTCGGAGACCCAGACTGCTTAATTGACTTCGAGGAGTCTCCAGAGTCAATATTCAATATTATGGGGGTGGAAATGCGTCTAAAATATCTGTGCGAACGTCGTTCAACTTCATCTGCACCAGTAAAACTAATGTTCAGTATATTATTTATAAGGGTGAAAATATAATTTTAAATCCTACACATATAGAATATCAAATCATTCAAAATAGCAGATGAAACTTCCTGCGAATCATTGCCGAATACAAATACCATATAAATCCAGTTTGGTTTGTTTTGTCCTAAATCACACCAATTTACAATTGAATCACATATATAATATAAAATAATGTACAATAATAATATATTTAGCATTCATTCCTTACATCTAGCTTCATGTTAGGTTCAATATACCACTTGTTATTAGACCAAAACCCGTAAACACACAGATTTGATTTACTGGTAACCGGTGATTTGAAATCGTTAATTTATTTTCTATCTAAATTATAAATGTTTTGTTTAATGAATCCCTGATATTGATATTCGATAGTTAATATTTCAGTATATTATAGAAATTATTTCGGTATAATTTTGTTCAGTACGTAGATTTTATCCTTTTGATTCCGTGCGCCAACGGATTTATAGTTTTCTGTGGCGGAAGATACTTGTAAGCTCTGTCTTGAGCGAGATACTTCTTTAACGTTTCTCGTTGAAATAAAATGAATACTGTTCTGAATATCAAATAACAGCTGTTGTGATTATTTGTAAGAATACATACGTCAAGGTAGACGGTGAGTTTAAATATGGTCTTCAAACAGCGAAATAATATATTTTGCAAAGTAGTATGTGTAACCCTGATCTCATTGTTCGTAGTTTTTGGCTTGTAGCAAAGCTCTATCTAACATATCTTGAGCTGAAGCTATTTTTTGATTGGGGGGAAAGTAGAATATCTCCATATTTTGAACTGAGATTGATCCTTACATTATCTATATCTTATCTGGAGAGATTCTGAGCTCCTATTCGAAGAATCCCTCTACCTTACCTGGAAGGATCCTGAGCGGTCATTTTGTAACTCAGAAACGATGCTTTGTAACGATTCAATAGCCACTAGAGTGTTTTCTCACGCCCTACCAACGATACGCCACTGAATTAAAAATTCAGGTATGTCAATGTGGATCGATTGAATTCGGATCTCCGTGTTCTACGAGATTTTCCGATCCCATCGAGGTCTTTCATTCTTTGAATTCATTCAGATTTGACTCGTTCAAGAATAATTACCGACTTTTGATTATTAGCGTGACTTATATTTGAGATTTTCATAGATATTATCAGGTGAAAGGTGAAAGTGAGTTTTCTGGTTGCTCGTTTGGATAAGTATATCTTTCGATTATACTTGATCTGTTTCAGAAATCAATTACCGTTGAAATTTCAATCGGTATTATTTACGTTTATAGATTTGAGATATTCAATTTTTTCTATCGTTTCTTATCTGTACTGGCGTTCTGTCAGTGTTTTCAAAGGTTTTTTTTTTTGAGCTACCAGGAAGCGAGAATTCTCTTTCATACTGTTTTCTTTAAATCATTTCATATTCTTTTAAACTTCTAATTAACTTCATTCTTTATTCAATTAATTCTTTCGGGTCAAATATAACTTTTCTAAATTGTAACAATATCATTCAATCATTTGTATTGTAACTTTCCGGAAAGCATTTTTATATATTTTTGTTTCTTATCTCAATTTGATTTATTATTATTTTTGGATTCAATTCCTATCAGTTTGAAATTTGTCAGGACATATTTAATATCTAATTTTGTACAAAACTAATGTCTGATCTTCTCTCTACGCATGTTCGAGTGCCCATTGAATCTGAAGAATCTCCGGAACCACGAGGAGGATTTTCATATGTGCTGAGAAAATCTGCAACTTGGACAGCACCAATATTCAAGTTTGGCAATTCCACATCATATTGTCGTTGAGGCTGAAATTACTACCCCAAGAGTGCATCTACCAATTCAAAGTACCACATGATATTACAGCAATTTTCCAAATTCCGTCTGGCATTCACCATCAAAATTTTTCATGGTTAGAGCATCCACCAAATTTCTAAATTGGACCACGTGAGAACAAATTATTTCCTCAATACTGGGTATCATTTCCAAATTCTGTCCGGAGCCGAAAAATTTAAACTAGAGATCAGAGATTAGATAGTTAATATTTGTCAATGTTCTGATAATATTGTAGTTTTTCTAAATTTTCTTTGATTCAAAATTTCTCATAGCCTTCAGCTAAATTCTAATTTGTATCTAGTTTTAATAAATGTTAAAAATTGCTTTTTTTCTTAAATTCCATCAACAGGCAAGATTAATTTTCTTATTTTTATTTTTTCTTTTGGTTTAATTTATTAAACCTGGCGCCCAACTAAGTCAAGTTTTCAGTATACATTATAAGCTTGTAGTCGATCCACACCCTCTCCGTATCAACTGAGCAGCCGACAGGCGTACGTGGAACTAGTAGTTTACACAATTGGCGCCCAACGTGGGGCACGACTGCTAGCAAAGAGGGAATTAACTTGACCTTTTTCTTTTCTTTTGATTGATTCTTGCCTGATGGAAATTTTCTTGTAATATATTTGATCCGACAGAATTTGGTTTCTTGAAATTTAATACTGCATTTTTTTTTTGAGTTATTTTTTATTTCATTGATGAATGAACGACCTCTCCGTATATAATACCTATGCTTTGTTTTATCTACTATATCATATATCTATATCATTGATAATTATTAATATTTGAAATCCTAAATATTTCCTATCTGTATCAATATGAATCCTAATCATTTGAAAAATTCAGAGCTGTCTTATGAAATTTTAATTCGTGGTATAGAACCTACTGGCGATGTTGTTAATAAGAGAAAAATATTGAGAGGACTACTAAGTCAAGAAAGGGCAAATCGTAGTTTCCATAGCTTGACCAATCCCTATTCTCATTCCCAAGATATTACTGAAATTAAGGAAACTGTCAGTGACCTGAAAAAGATTATTTCTGATTTCTTTGGAAGCAGAGATGATCCTATTTTTAGTAGAGTTTCGAGTCGTTTGGCACATTTGTCTAATCGTTTGTCAAGGTTAGTTGCTGAGGAGGATGCTGAAATTTTGGCAAAGAAAGGAATTCAATATGAGGTGTTGGAATTAGAGGCTGATCTTGATTTGAAGAGTTCTCCTGCTAGAACTTCTACCCCAACTGAAGTTTCTGTTCCTGTGAACCACGCTGGACCATCAAATAGTGGATTTGTCGCACCCTATATATGGAATATTTCTTTTACAGGCAATCAGTCTGAATCCGTCACTTCGTTCTTAGAGAAAGTGGAACTCTTGAGGCAGGCTCGAGGTGTTTCAAAGGAGGAATTGTTCCGTTCTGCTTGTGATTTGTTCAAGGGTTGTGCTTGGACTTGGTTCGTTAATAATAAATGTAAATTTCGAACTTGGGACGAACTAGTCGGGGAGTTGAAAAAAGATTTTCATCCTTACTTTTATGAAGAAGATCTAGAACAAGAAATCAATTCCAGGACACAAGGTTCTAATGAGAGGGTATCTCTCTACATTTCGTCAATGGAAGGCCTATTCAACCGGCTAACGGGTAAGCCAGATGAGGAGAACAGGGTTAGGAAGATCCGTAGGAATTTGTTACCGTTTTTTATATCCGGCTTGGCTTTATATAATCCTAAAACTGTAAGTGAGCTTTCCGAATTATGTAAAAAGTTGGAGGAGTCAAGAATATGGGCTGATCGTTATAGGGCACCGCCTACTCATGATACCGGTCTCTTGGAACCTGATCTTAGTACACCCTTCCGGGAATCAATCCCTTCTACTTCCGTTGGTCATCGACCGATTTTTCGAAAAAATATCTCTTCCCCTAATGTCTCTACTGTGTCTGGTTCTCGATGTTGGAATTGTGGTACTGCGGGTCATAATTATCCGCAATTTAAGAAACCTAGATCAATTTTTTGTTTTGGTTGTGTTTTGAAAAATACCATTAAATCAAGTTGCAGTCAGTGTCATCCAAAAAACTCCAATCGAGGTGGCGAGAACCTAAATCTCGTCACCAGCCAAATATCGAAAAGTTCAGTAAATCCACCTGCAAACTATCGCGCTCCCAAACACCCAAGAGGAAGACAAATTGCTCCAAATCAGTAAAACAATCACCAACTGAGTGGCAAGAATGGTTGGATATTAAAAACAAAAATTGTTCGTCCCCTGTAAAAATTAATCCCCTTTTCGTTAGGAAACCTAATGATAACCGCCCATACCTCAACGTTGACATTTTTGGTCAGAAAATTCTAGCTCTTGCCGATACAGGTAGTACTTCTTCTATTTTGGGTTCTGCTGGTTTTACACTTTTACAAGAATTTAACATTCCTATCCAGTATGAATCTCCAATTGATGTTACAACCGCCGATGGTAAACCGCAAGATTTCTTAGGATATGTTAGAGTCCATATTTCCCTTGAAGGTATCTCGAAGGAGTTGAAAATCCTCATTATTCCATCTGTTACGCATAATTTAATTTTAGGAATGGATTTTTTCAAGATTTTCCTTATGGAAGCTAATTTTTCCAATCTCTCCTATTGCCTAGATTCTAATTTATGTGCCGTAAATGCCATTGAACCTTTTTCTAAGTTGACGTTATCCCAAAAAGAGGAACTTCAGAAGGTTGTTAACTGCTTTCAATCGATTGCTCCCAAAAATAGAATTGGTCGTACTCATCTAATAACTCATCATATCGACACGGGAAATGCAAAACCTATTGTCCAACGGCAATATCCCTTATCTCCTGCTATGCAGAATCACTTAAATAAAGAAATCGATGAAATGTTGAAATTGAAAGTTATTCAACCATCCAACTCGTCTTGGTGCAGTCCCTTGTCGTTAGTTCCTAAACGCACCGGAGAGTATCGTGTTTGTTTCGATGGTCGAAAATTGAACGAGGTAACCGCAGACGATGCCTATCCTATGCCCATGATAGATGGTATTCTTAATAAACTGAGAGACTCTAAATATCTCTCATCTATAGATTTGACGAAAGCTTTCTTTCAGATACCTTTGGACAAGTCATCCCGGGAAAAGACAGCTTTTGCCATACAGGGTAGAGGTCTTTATGAATTTGTTGTAAGTCCATTTGGACTTAAGAACAGTCCGAAAGCGATGACTCGCTTGATGGATAAGGTAATAGGTCCTGATTTAGCACCCTATTGCTTCGTATATCTTGACGATATCATCATAGCCACTCCTACTTTTGAACACAATATTAAAGCTCTGAGAGAAGTTTATCGGCGCCTGAAAAACGCAAATCTCACCGTAAACATGGATAAATGTGAATTCTGCCGATCTTCTCTTGTATATCTAGGATTTGTTGTAGATGAACGTGGTTTGAGAACCGATCCAGAAAAGGTTTCGGCGATAGTCAAATATCCAACTCCAAAGTCTACTACTGAAATAAAACGATTAATAGGTCTTGTCAGTTGGTATCGTCGCTTCATTAAAGATTTTTCCTCTATTTGTTCCCCCATATCTGATCTTTTACATGGTCGGAAAAAAGGACAACCAATAAGCTGGACTCCCGAAGCCGAAGCAGCTTTCACTGAAATAAAATCTCGATTAGTTTCAGCTCCTGTACTCGCCAGCCCTGATTTTTCAAAGCCTTTCATCATACAGTGTGATGCTTCTGATACCGGTGTTGGAGCTATTTTATATCAAGAATGTGATAGTGTGGAACATCCTGTAGCTTATGCTAGTAAAACTTTGAATAGTTGTCAGCGTAAATATACTGTAACCGAAAAAGAGTTATTAGCTGTCATTTTCGGAATTGAAAAATTTCGTAGTTATGTTGAAGGTACTAAATTCACCGTTGAAACTGATCATGCTTCACTCATTTACCTCCATAATCTGTCTAATCCTTCAGGACGTTTGACTAGATGGGCAGTTAAACTGTCGCAGTATGATTTCACCATTAAACATAGAAAGGGTTCTTTGAATGTTGTAGCTGATGCATTATCGCGTTCGGTCGTAGATGTTTCTGTTATAAATGTTTCCTCTTTTATACCTGATAAATGGTACACTTCTATGATTGACAAAGTTCGGAAAAACCCAGAAGCTTATCCCTCGTTTCGTGTCGAAAATGAAGTTCTCTATAAACATATTTTGTCGCGAAATACTATAATTAGTAATTTGACTGATTGGAAAATTATTGTGCCTTCTGCTAATAGACAAGAAGTTCTCAACTTTTATCACGATAAAGAAACTTCTGCTCATTTAGGAATTTCTAAAACTCTTTCCCGTATATCTGAATTGTATTACTGGCCTAAAATTAGAACAGATGTTTACAGATATGTTAGAAAGTGTCCTATTTGTGCTGCTTGTAAAAGTACGAACTTACCTCGGGCCGGTCAAATGGGTTCATATAAAAACATAAATTTTCCGTTTCAGTGTATTTCTGCAGATATTTTAGGTCCATATCCAAGGTCTAAAAATGGAAATCAGTATGTGTTGGTAGTTGTAGATTGGTTCACTAAATTTACTTTGGTTCATCCGATGTCGAAAGCCACGTCGAAAAACATAATTAAATTTGTTGAGAATAATGTATTCCTCATTTATGGTGTACCACAGATTATTATGGTCGATAACGGCAGTCAATTCATCAGTAGGGAGTTTAAGCATTTGATGGAAACTTATCGTGTACAGAAAATTTGGTACAATGCGAAATATCATCCGCAAGTGAATTTCTCCGAGAGAGTCAATAAAGTTATCGTAACCTCAATTCGATGCTATATTCATGATAATCATAAGTCTTGGGATCTATCTATTTTCAAGGTAGCTCAAGCTATCAGATTGGCGAAACATGACGTCACGGGATTTTCTCCAGCTTTTCTTAATTTTGCTAGGAATGTTCCGGTGACAGGAGATTTTTATGGACTGATTTCCGACAATGAAAATAACATCATTTCTATTTCAGTAAAATCCCAGCGTATCGACGATATTCAGAAATTTCCGGATTTATTCGTTGATATCCGTAAAAGGTTACATGAGGCGTATCTTAGGAATTCTCACCAATATAATCTGAGAAAGAGGAATATAAAGTTTCGCGTCGGAGACAAGGTGTGGAAGAAAAATGTAACGCTATCTTCTGCGGCTAACAATTATTCTGCAAAGCTGGCCCCTAAATATTTGCCCTGTGTTGTTACCAAGGTCGTAACTAATTTGGTGTACGAACTTAAAGACATGGATGGTAATGATTTGGGTCGTTGGCATATTAAAGACCTGAAGTCTGCTTATGCTGACGACGATTCAGAGTCAGATGAAGAACAATACTTCAGCGCAGATTCAGACTGCTCAAATTAATGTTTCTCCTATTTAATTTGGATTTTTATCATTATTTCGACATGGAATAATTCGCTGAGTATTTTTTTTCAGTGTAGAGTTAATGTGATTCATGATGGTTAACTGTTGAATGGTTCAACTCCTTGAAATAATCTACCTTATAGTAGCTCCTTTATGGAACATTTGTAATTTCGTAAGCCAAACTTTTCAATAGTGATAGGATGAGTTGATTCTGAATTTTTTGTAAAATTTTTATCTGGGAATTAACCTTTTTCCTTATATCACTTCTTATCATGTCACGTTTATTCCTCCCTTAATTTACCTTTACCTATTTACCTTATCTTTGTCATTTGGATTTTTCAAGTGATATATTTCCTTTATTTTGAGTATTAGCATTGAGTATTTAAATGATTCAATGCTCGATGGTATCAGTATTCATCTGGTATTCTATTTATTTCAAGATATGATGTTACGATACTTTACCATATTTTGAATTATGAAAAAAATTTGTGGACTTCTAAAGTTCCCAAATTTTTTCTACCTAGTTGGGGTGGTGTGTAACGATTCAATAGCCACTAGAGTGTTTTCTCACGCCCTACCAACGATACGCCACTGAATTAAAAATTCAGGTATGTCAATGTGGATCGATTGAATTCGGACCTCCGTGTTCTACGAGATTTTCCGATCCCATCGAGGTCTTTCATTCTTTGAATTCATTCAGATTTGACTCGTTCAAGAATAATTACCGACTTTTGATTATTAGCGTGACTTATATTTGAGATTTTCATAGATATTATCAGGTGAAAGGTGAAAGTGAGTTTTCTGGTTGCTCGTTTGGATAAGTATATCTTTCGATTATACTTGATCTGTTTCAGAAATCAATTACCGTTGAAATTTCAATCGGTATTATTTACGTTTATAGATTTGAGATATTCAATTTTTTCTATCGTTTCTTATCTGTACTGGCGTTCTGTCAGTGTTTTCAAAGGTTTTTTTTTGAGCTACCAGGAAGCGAGAATTCTCTTTCATACTGTTTTCTTTAAATCATTTCATATTCTTTTAAACTTCTAATTAACTTCATTCTTTATTCAATTAATTCTTTCGGGTCAAATATAACTTTTCTAAATTGTAACAATATCATTCAATCATTTGTATTGTAACTTTCCGGAAAGCATTTTTATATATTTTTGTTTCTTATCTCAATTTGATTTATTATTATTTTTGGATTCAATTCCTATCAGTTTGAAATTTGTCAGGACATATTTAATATCTAATTTTGTACAAAACTAATGTCTGATCTTCTCTCTACGCATGTTCGAGTGCCCATTGAATCTGAAGAATCTCCGGAACCACGAGGAGGATTTTCATATGTGCTGAGAAAATCTGCAACTTGGACAGCACCAATATTCAAGTTTGGCAATTCCACATCATATTGTCGTTGAGGCTGAAATTACTACCCCAAGAGTGCATCTACCAATTCAAAGTACCACATGATATTACAGCAATTTTCCAAATTCCGTCTGGCATTCACCATCAAAATTTTTCATGGTTAGAGCATCCACCAAATTTCTAAATTGGACCACGTGAGAACAAATTATTTCCTCAATACTGGGTATCATTTCCAAATTCTGTCCGGAGCCGAAAAATTTAAACTAGAGATCAGAGATTAGATAGTTAATATTTGTCAATGTTCTGATAATATTGTAGTTTTTCTAAATTTTCTTTGATTCAAAATTTCTCATAGCCTTCAGCTAAATTCTAATTTGTATCTAGTTTTAATAAATGTTAAAAATTGCTTTTTTTCTTAAATTCCATCAACAGACAAGATTAATTTTCTTATTTTTATTTTTTCTTTTGGTTTAATTTATTAAACCTGGCGCCCAACTAAGTCAAGTTTTCAGTATACATTATAAGCTTGTAGTCGATCCACACCCTCTCCGTATCAACTGAGCAGCCGACAGGCGTACGTGGAACTAGTAGTTTACAGCTTTAGATATCACTGAAATTTTACGAGAATGTTCAAAACTTTATTTATCAGCAAAAATCTAGATTCAAATTCGATTGGATCTATATTATTGGAAATATTGGGAATATATCGAAATAGGATATCCCAATACATAGTGGGCCAGTATTCGTTCCAGTAAAACAGAAAACTAAGGGCGAAACAGTTTTATCAATTTTTTTCTTAGGGAATTTTGGTGTACATTGTGTGCTATTTAGACAAGTGGTGCGAGGTTGATGTTTGATGAGGAAATCTTGAAGAGATATTTCGTGTATTTTTAAGAGATTCACGGAATTCATTTTTCCTGTATAAATCATTAATTTTGTTGATTGTTTAGACGGGTGGTGGGGGTTGCTGTTTGAGGAGGGAATCTTGAAGAGAAAACTCTAAATTGACCCTTAGGCTATAGACGTGTTTCCGACTAATATTTCGTGTATTGTTAAGGAATTCGCGGATCTGACGTTATGTCAACAACCATGACTTTCCTTAATTATTTCAAATTAATTATACGGGGAGCTTCGAATTTTTTTACACCACATGACGGAAACTTTGTGACGGCAATTTTCTTATGCGAAACACGAAATTTCGATAAGTGTAATATGTCAATAAGAATAAAGGAAAATTTCTAACAAATTATCACTATCACGGCTATAACACCAGCGAGAATAGTAATTTTACTCTTCCGTATGCTAGAATAAAAAAAAAGGACTGACGTGAAGTCAGTACTCTTCGGCGTGCGTGTTCACGGTGGCTAATTTGAAATTAGTGATGCGTACTCCTTTTTGGGAAGATCTTCGGCTCGCTCTATCCACTGAGCTTGAGGTACTCATCATTCAATTCGAATTAGCCACCGTGAACACGCGCGCCAAAGAGTACTGACTTCACGTCAGTGCTTTTGTTTTCAAGTTCATTTACCAAATATAGGTATCGATACAGTTTGGCTGTTAGCTTTAACGTAGATCGAAAAAAATGCGGTTATGGGACCTCCGTTAGGAACGCAATTGCCTATTCTCCAAATCCGAACGTATTTTAATATAGATCTACCGAATATAGTTATTTATAAATTCGCCTCAGGGCCACCATACAGACATTTCAACTCGGAAACAACGCTATTTCCCCAAATCTGACTTGTGTCCGTGCACTGAATTGACTTGTGTCCGTGCACTGAATTGACTTGTGTCCGTGCACTGAATTGACATGAATATTCTTTTAAAACCTCAAAATATCGGCTCATTACTGCCAACATAACCCATACAACCCAAAAACAGTCACTTCTCGTCTGCGCATGCGCAATATATTCATGGCTGCAAGTCCTCCCAAAATTACACACCTCACAAAAAACTCCGATTCTCCAACACCAGTGTTTCAGGAGATATCGCTTCTTGAATCCACGCATGCGCAGACCCTCACCAGGGGATTCTATGGAGGAATAACACCCGCCACCCCCAAACCTCAATCCTCTTTGACGAAAACACCAGCAGTTAAATCACTGATGGTCTGCTCATGCGCATAACGAAAAATGCCCGTAAGGTTTAACATCGATTTCAAAATTAGCCCCAGGGCCACTGTATGGACAGTTCAACTCGGAAACAACGCTACAACCCCCAAACTGACTTATCCGTACACTAAATTGACATGAATATCCTTTTAAAACCTCACAATATTGGCTCAGCACTCCCGACATAACCCGTACAACCAAAAAACAGTCACTTCTCTTCTAAGCATGCGCAATCTACTTGCGGCTTAAAGTCCTCCCAAAATCACACACCTTACAAAAAACTCCGATTCTCCAGCACTAGTGGTTCAAGAGATATCGTATCTTGAATCCACGCATGCGTAGACCCTCACCAGGGGATTATATGGAGGAATAGCATCCGCCACCCCGAAACCCTAATCCTCTCTGAAGCAAACACCACTAGATGAATCGCTGATGGTCTGCTCATGCGCATAACGAAAAATGCCTGTAAGGGGTAACATCAATTTCAAAATTAGCCCCAGGGTCACGGTACGGAAACTTCAACTCGGAAACAACGGTGCATCCGCCAAACTGACTTGTCCTTGCACTGAATTGCCATGAATATTCTTTTAAAACCTCACAATATCGACTGAGCATTCCCAACATAACCCATCCAACCCAAAAACATTTACTTCTCTTCTGCGCATGCGCCATCTACTCGCGGCTAAAAGTCCTCTCAAAATCACACACCTTACAAAAATCTCCGATTCTCCAACGCTAGTGGTTTGGGAGATATCGCATCTTTAATCCACGCATGCGCAGACCCTCATCAAGGATCTGGATTCTATCGAGGAATAGCATCCGCCACCCCAAAACCCCAATCCTCTCTGACGAAAACTACAGCAGTTAAATGACTTCTCATCTGCGCATGCGCACAACGAAAAATGCCCAGAATGGGCATCATGGACCTCTAATAAATAGGTTTCGGCATTTTAAGCAAAGTATTCCGAAAAATAGTAGTGATTTTTTGATTTTTTTCATGTCACGTGATCTTCACGAAACATTGTAAAAGTGTTTGCTTTGGTCTTTTGCATCTAACTACAGTAAAATCTCACTAATCCGGCACTTCAATAGACCAACACGTCCAATAATCCGACACACTCCGCCCGTGCCTACTTCACCCCTCATCATGGAAAAAGCTATGACCTACACTGAATATTGTATCACAAGAATTAGAAGAATGGTATCCTCACAATGATCTAGCAATTGCATATTGATTACAAAATTTATCAGACTACAGATACAGCATTTAATTGTTTCAATACCAGCATAACATGGGTTGAAAACACAGCTTACCTGCTAAAGAGGCTATAATTTTTCGAAACATGCGAGAAAAGGTTTTCAAACAAGGTTTACGACTTGCACAAAAATAGACCTCAATTAAAGATGATTTAGATAACTCGATAAAATTGTGAGATATGTCATAAGAAAATTCTATGTACACATTATGTTTTCTATACAATCCAGTAATCCGAACATTCCAATAATCCGGCACACGCTGGTTTTTAATGGTGCCGGATTACTGAGATTCTACTGTACTGAGTTTCAATTTAATCAGATCAGTATTTTTCGAGTTATCGGGAAAACTATGGATGAATAACATCCGCCACCCCAAAACCCCAATCCTCTATGACGAAAACACCAGCAGTTAAATCACTGATCACTTATGCTCATGCGCATAACGAAAAATGCCCGTAAGGGGTAACATCAATTTAAAAATTAGCCCCAGGGCCACGGTACGGACACTTCAACTCGGAAACAACGCTACATCCCCCAAACTGACTTGTCCTTGCACAGAATTAGCATGAATATTCTTTTGAAACCAAGCAATATCGGCTCAGCACTCCCAACATAACCCATACAACCCAAAAACAGTCACTTCTCTTCTGCGCATGCGCAATCTACTTGCGGCTAAAAGTCCTATCAAAATCACACACCTTGCAAAAAACTCCGATTCTCCAACACTAGTGGTTCAGGATATATCACATATTTAATCCACGCATGCGCAGACCCTCAACAGGGGATTCTATGGAGGAATAGCATCCGCCACCCCAAAACCACAATCCTCTCTGACGAAAACACCACCAGTTAAATCACTGATGGTCTGTTCATGCGCATAACGAAAATGGGTTCAAGCCCTGTGGACAGGTGCTTTCTGGCGCTCTAGTTCAAACAGACAAATTATATCTCCGAAAGTATTGGTTTCTCTGAGTTGGGAATTATATCAATGTATACATATGATAGAGCTGCATCATAAAGGAAATTCAATTCAAATAATAGTTTATTTATCAAGATTAAATGAGCAATCATGAGAATGAGAACTGCACCATGGAAGAAATCGAATCAAATCTGGCCAATTTTGCCCAATAACGAACTTAACCGAGATATTCATCTCCCTAACCTACTCTGAAATTTCAACTACCTAGCTCATTCCGTTCGAGAGTTATTGTGGAAAAACTTTTTTTAAATTTTCAAATTTTTTTTTTACACTTTGCGGTAATCTGGTCAATACAAAACTTCACATGCGTATAAAGGTCATGATTCTACAATTTGATGCTAAATTTCAGATAGATCGAACGAACTTGTCCGAGATATTTACGCTCCAAAACCACCTTGCAACTTTCAATCCGCTAACTCCTTTCGTTCGAGAGTTATCGTGCCTACGGCCGGTCGGCCGGCTGGACAGAATCGATTTCGCACTCGCATTCTTGATCAGTGAGTCGAACCAAATTGTTTGAGACCATTTTCAGCCAAAAATTTCAAAATTACAGACACTTGGGCAAATTGATAAGCACACTGTTCCGAGGAACTAGAGCGCCAAAAAAACAAGTTTCGTATGACAATTGGCCAAAACAGGTTTAAAGTACCTACAAATAGTAGGTATTCCATAAAACAAATATGAAAGAAGATAAGTAATAATAAAAAATTACCTTGTAATCGATCAAAAATCTCCTGATCTACGTTCACCAAACTACAGAATTATGCTTTCAATATTTACGTAATATTTTCAAACATTTTCGGGTGAGGTCCCCGTTGCATCGCTAAAATACGAGTATTTCAACCCCAATATTTTTGAAGTTACAATATTCCCTTCTGTCAAGTTGACATTATGAGAATTCATACATAGAATAATAATTATATCAATCTGTGAAATAAGATTTACATTGAAATTTTAAAAAATCATATCTCCGAAAGTATTAGCTTGTTAGAGTTGAAAATGATATGAATGGATTGTTATGATAAAACTGCTTATTAAAATTAATTTGATTTGGAATTTGTTTCGTAAAAAAAAATTTTTTGTTTTTGTTACTCCGAAACCATCCGTCCGATTTTGCCCAATAACGAACTTAGCCGAGATATTCTTCCCCCAAACCTACTCTGAAAATTTCAACTCTCTAGCTCATTCCGTTCGAGAGTTATCGTGCTTACGGCCGGCCGACCGGCCGGAAAGAATGAATTTCGACCACGGATTCTTGATCAGTGAGTCGAACCAAATCGTTTAAGACCATTTTCATCGAAATATTCCAAAATTACAGACATTTGGGCAAATTGAAAAGCACTCAGTTCCGAGGAAGTAGAGCGCCAAAAATGCCTGTAATGTGTAATATCAATTTCAAAATTAGCCCCAGGGCCACGGTACGAACACTTTAACTCGGAAACAACGCTACATCCCCCAAACTGACTTGTCCGTGCAGTGAATTGCCATGAATATTCTTTTAAAACCTCACAATATCGACTCAGCACTCCCAACATAACCCATCCAACCCAAAAACAGTCACTTCTCTTCTGCGCATGCGCAATCTACTCGCAATCTCCTCTCAAAATAACACACCTTACAAAAAACTCCGATTCTCCAACACTAGTGGTTCGGGAGATATCGCATCTTTAATCTACGCATGCGCAGACCCTCATCAGGGATCTGGATTCTATGGAGGAATAGCATCCGCTATCCCAAAACCCCAATCCTCTCTGATGAAAACTACAGCAGTTAAATGACTTCTCATCTGCGCATGCGTTCAACGAAAAATGCTCAGAATGGGCATACAGGACCTCAAAAAAATAGGTTTCGGCATTTTAAGCAAAGTATTCCGCAAAATAGTAGTAATTTTTTTATTTTTTTCATGTCACGTGATCTTCGCGAAATTTGCAAAAGTGTTTACATTGGTCTTGTGCATCTAACTACTGAGTTTCAATTTAATCAGATCAGTATTTTTCGAGTTATCGTGAAAACAAAATTTCAAAATTTTTGAAATTTTTTTTTGCCACTTTAGGGCCGTCCGGTCATTACAAAGCTTCACAGGCATATAATCAATCTACAATTTGGTGCCAAATTTCAGAAAGATCGAGTGATCGATTCTGGAAATATTCATAATAAAAGTTTTGACTAAAAACGGCCTTAACTCCGAAACCGCTCGGTGGATTTCGCCCGTTAACGAACTTGTCCGAGATATTTACGCTACAAAACTACCCTGCAAATTTCAACGCTCTAAGTCATTCCGTTCGAGAGTTATCGTGCTAACGGCCGGCCGGCTGGCTGGACTGGACGGACAGAATTGAATTTGACCTCGAATTCTTCATCAGGGAGTCGAACCCAATCGTTGAGACCATTTTCGAAAAAAAATTCGAATAATACAGACATTGTGACGAAATGATAGCACGCTGTTCCTTGCGGAACACGCGCGCAAAAAATTGATTGCTCATTAACCGTTGGACCTGTAATGCCCATATATTATTATTATATTATACGAATTGTGTTGGGCAGATGAAACCCTTAGACTATAGAAATTTCTATAGTCCAAGATGAAACCCGCTCCGCCACTGTGAACAATCGGTCAATTGTGGCACACTTATAATCTATAGTTCACCCACAAGCTCAAACCTCTTGATAAGGGATATGAGTCTGGTGGGTGAGAACTTGTCCAGTTGCCTAAGTTTCAGTTTGTGGACTCCTAGTTCCTCAAATCTGATCCTGTCCCCAGCGGGGCAGACACATATGATGTGTTCGATAGACTCGTCGTCCTTCAAGCATAGTCTGCACTCGAAGTCCTCAGTCAACCCTAGCGTACTAACACAGAATATACCCTAGAAGAAGTGATAACTATGACCAACTATGTCAGTGTCAGAGTAAATCTGTCAAACCTTCAAAAACTCTACTCTACTCCGTGGAGTTAATTTTCGAACACAACTCAGGGCGCCCGCTATATTTATCGAGTTCTGAATTATTTATTCATGTTAGTATAAATTTGCACTAAAAATGTCGATTCATACATTCATTAAAAACTACAAACCATCATACATCTTGACAGCTGTTTGGAAATCGTGGCCAGGCCAGGGAAGCCGAGAAATCGAGGCGACAATTCAAGTGCTCGGTGCATTTACTGATTTTTGAAGAAATGTATTCATGTAAGTATAAATTTGCACTGAAATGGTCCGCACATTCATTTTATACATCTTTACACAAATTGTTGCCAGGGAAGTAGGGAAGACCGGCGTGAAGTTCGCAGCCAAAATCTGGCAGCCAGTTTCCGATCTTTCCCGAAGGATCATTAGCGTCGTGAATGTTGTCTATAATATTAATTTCGGTTACGTAGTATTTTTGAGGCAAAAAATAGGTTTTTCCAAAAGATTTTATTTTTATGAAGCTGTGAACTGAATATTTCGTGAGTACAGTATAAATAAAAATATTCGCACAATTTATCCTGACTAAGCTCGAGTGAAGGTATAACAAAATGAAACGAGTAATCACAAACATGTTCTAAGAAAAGAAACTCCATTTGGCCCCGTCGATGAGGGTGAAACTGCCCCCGTTAGCATGAAAGAATAATTTTTAACATGATGGTGACGATAAGCCAAGTTGAAACTCATACAGAAAATCATAATAGTGACGATAAGTATGCCTTATAATGGAAAATCCCTTCGGCTTCGTCGAAGAGGGTGAAAACAGCCCTCCTCAGTATGAAAAAATAAATTATTTTCATCATGATGGCGATGAAAAGCCAAGTTGAAACTCATACAGTATATCATAATAGTGATGTCAAGTACACACTATAAAGGAAAATCCCTTCGGCTCCGTCGAAGAGGGTGAAAACATCTCTCCTAAGTATGAACAAATAAATTATTTTCATTATGATGTAGATGAATAGCCAAGTTGAAACTTATACAGTAAATCATAATAGTAACTATAAGTATACCATATAACGGAAAATCCCTTCGGCCCCGTCGAAGAGGGTGAAAACAGCCCTCCTAAGTATGAACAAATAAATTACTTTCATTATGATGGCGTTGAATAGCCAAGTTGAAACTCATACAGTATATCATAATAGTGACGTCAAGTATACACTATAAAGGAAAATCCCTTCGGCCTCGTCGAAGAGGGTGAAAACATCCCTCCTAAGTATGAACAAGAAAATTATTTTCATTATGATGGCGATGAATAGCCAAGTTGAAACTCATACAGTATATCATAATAGTGACGTCAAGTATACACTAAAAAGGAAAATCCCTTCGGCCCCGTCGAAGAGGGTGAAAACAGCCCTCCTAAGTATGAACAAATAAATTACTTTCATTATGATGGCAATGAATAGCCAAGCTGAAACTTATACAATATATCATAATAGTAAATATGAATATACCGGATAACGGAAAATCCCTTCGGCCCCGTCGAAGAGGGTGAAAACAGCTCTCCTAAGTATGAACAAATAAAATATTTTCATTATGATGGCGATGAATAGCCAAGTTGAAACTTATACAGTAAATCATAATAGTAACTATAAGTATATCATATTACGGAAAATCCCTTCGGCCCCGTCGAAGAGGGTGAAAACAGCCCTCCTAACTATGAACAAATAAATTATTTTCATTATGATGGCGATGAATAGCCAAGTTGAAACTCATGCAGTATATCATAATAGTGACGTCAAGTATACACTATACAGGAAAATCCCTTCGGCCCCGTCGAAGAGGGTGAAAACAGCCCTCCTAAGTATGAACAAAAGAAATTATTTTCATTATGATGGCGATGAATAGCCACGTTGAAACTCATACAGTATATCATAATAGCGATGTCAAGTATACACTATAAAGGAAAATCCCTTCGGCCCCGTCGAAGAGGGTGAAAACAACCCTCCTAAGTATGAACAAATAAATTATTTTCATTATGATGGCGATGAATAGCCAAGTTGAAACTCATACAGTATATCATAATAGTGACGTCAAGTATACGCTTTAAAGGAAAATCCCTTCGGTTCCGTCGAAGAGGGTGAAAACATCCCTCCTAAGTATGAACAAGAAAATCATTTTCATTATGATGGCGATGAATAGCCAAGTGGAAACTTATACAGTAAATCATAATAGTAACTATAAGTATACCATATAACGGAAAATCCCTTCGGCCTCGTCGAAGAGGTTGAAAAGAGCCCTCCTAAGTATGAACAAATAAATTATTTTCATAATGATGGTGATGAATAGCCAAGTTGAAACTCATACAGTATATCATAATAGTGACGTCAAGTATACACTAGAAAGGAAAATCCCTTCGGCTACGTCGAAGAGGGTGAAAACAGCCCTCCTAAGTATGAATAAATAAATTATTTTCATTATTATGGCAATGAATAGCCAAGCTGAAACTTATACAGTGAATCATAATAGTAAATATAAGTATACCGTAAAACGGAAAATCCCTTCGGCCCCGTCGAAGACGGTGAAAACAGCCCTCCTAAGTATGAACAAATAAATTATTTTCATTATGATGGCGATGAATAGCCAACGTGAAGCTTACACAGTAAATCATAATAGTAACTATAAGTATAACATATTACGGAAAATCCATTCGGCCCCGTCGAAGAGGGTGAAAACAGCCCTCCTAAGTATGAACAAATAAATTAATTTCATTATGATGGCGATGAATAGCCAAGTTGAAACTCATACAGTATATCATAATAGTGACGTCAAGTATACACTATACAGGAAAATCCTTTCGACTCCGTCGAAGAGGGTGAAAACAGCCCTCCTAAGTATGAACAAATAAATTATTTTCATTATGATGGCGATGAAAAGCCAAGTTGAAACTCATACAGTATATCATAATATTGACGTCAAGTATACACTATAAAGGAAAATCCCTTCGGCCCCGTCGAAGAGGGTGAAAACAGCCCTCCTAAGTATGAACAAATAAATTATTTTCATTATGATGGCAATGAATAGCCAAGCTGAAACTTATACAGTAAATCATAATAGTAAATATAAGTTTACCGTATAACGGAAAATCCCTTCGGTCCCGTCGAAGAGGGTGAAAACAGCACTCCTAAGTATGAACAAATAAATTACTTTCATTATGATGACGATGAATAGCCAAGTTGAAACTCATACAGCATATCATAATAGTGACCTCAAGTATACACTATAAAGGAAAATCCCTTCGGCCCCGTCGAAGAGGGCGAAAACAGCCCTCCTAAGTATGACAAATAAATTATTTTCATTATGATGGCGATGAATAGCCAAGTTGAAGCTTATACAGTAAATCATAATACTAACTATAAGTATATCATATTACGGAAAATCCCTTCAGCCCCGTCGAAGAAGGTGAAAACAGCCCTCCTAAGTATGAACAAAAAAATTATTTTCATTATGATGGCGCTGAATAGCCAACTTGAAACTTATACAGTAAATCATAATAGTAACTATAAGTATATCATATTAAGGAAAAGCCCTTCGGCCCCGTCGAAGAGGGTGAAAACAGCCCTCCTAAGTATGAACAAATAAATTATTTTCATTATGATGGCGATGAATAGCCAAGTTGAAACTCATACAGTATATCATAATAGTGACGTCAAGTATACATGTAAGTCTTGGGTTCAGGACTTAACAGAAAACAATATAGGGTTGAAGAACCAATACGTGGAATGCAGTATAAAACTGTAATACATAAAAAAAAGTGATGAAAAATAGCACAATCTGTTCCATCATATCAGTTACCTGAATTAACACAAATTGTGGGTTTTTCACCACTACTAAATTACAAGAAGAATGTATCTCGAAAACAATATAAATTATCTCTAGGTATGTACGTATTATCAGAAGGCGGCTGAGTTTAAAGGAATGAAACTTACATCCCCCCCCCCCCCGTCAGGAAGCAGGACCAGGAATGGAAACAGGGAAATAAGGAATCAGTTTGCTAGCATGAAAAATATTTGATTCATTTTTTTAAGACCGCTATCAATTACAAATATTACATCTGATACTTTCTTTTTAATTTTGTACGGTCCTGGTCTGATCGGATCTAATTTATTTCTATTCATTTTACTACTATTTTGTATATACACTAAATCTCCCTCATTATGCTTTATCGTGACTGTATTTTTATCATAGTATTTTTTATTTTGTTCATGAATTTTTTTCGAATTTTCATATGCTGTTTTCCTGTTATTTTCTAAGTTTTCTTTGTTATTTTAACTTAGATCTTTCGGTAACATAAAGTCGTCCACCCCCGTTAATAGATATTCTGGAGTGAAACCTGTCGAGCTATGAATCGTGTTATTGTATTCATTAACACATTCTTCTGCAAGTACAGACCATGGTCGGCTTTTCTCATTGTATATTTTACATCTTATCCTATTCACTAATATTTGGTTGGATCTTTCATTTAAGCCATTAGAGAAAGCGCAATCTACTGCAGTGAAAATTAATTTAATTTTTTCTGATTTCAAATATTTTTTGAAATCTTTCGAATTTATTCCTCCATATTGATCTGTTAAAATAGTTTCAATATCGTGTTTATTTTTCATTGATTTTATCAATTTTATAAAGTCTGTGGCCGTTTGTGATTTCGAAGTCACGATGAAGACAAATCTCGTAAAATGATCTACAAACAGATGCATATATTTTTTTGTGCTTTTGTTTCCCCCAAAACCACCTATCGTATCAAGAGAAACTATTTCAAATGGTCTCATCGCGGGCCCTATTTGTGAAAGTGGAGCTTTATATTTTGCAATTCTGGATTTATTTTTTATACATGTTTCACACTTTCGGGATATAATTTTTATATGTTTATGCATATTCTTGAAATAAAATTTTCTCGTGATCGTAAGTGTTAACTGTTTTATTCCTACATGGCCGTGTTTCTCGTGCACGGTTTTTATCAATTCAATACCGAAATCTTCGGTGACCCAAATTTTTTTCTTATTGTTCAATGTTCTAGAAATTATACCATTTTCCACATCACATTTTTCAACCGTTTTTAATTGCTTTTGATCATTAATTATATCCATTATATTAATAAAATTTACAATTTTGATTATAGAATGATCACAGTCATTTTCTTTTTCATGTAGGACTGGATTCTGGGATAAACAATCTGCCTCCAAGTTATCTCTACCGGGGTTGTATATAATCTCGAAATCAAATTGTGAAATGTAATTCAGAACTGGTTCAGAACACAACCAATCCTTTACTTTCTGAAAGTTTTCTTGGCACACTTCCGTCCATTTAAATTCTATGTTCAGCATGTCTCAGCAAATTATGAAATGGTTCTAGTACTATTGAAGCTTCCGGTATATATTGTAAATAAAAATTTATTTTTCCCAAAAACTGCCTGATATTTTTCCTTGTCTTAGGTGTAGGAAAGTTTTTTATGGCAATTACATTATCATTTAGGGGCTTAATACAATTGAATCCAATCTCGTGTCCTAAATATCTTATTTTAGTTTGCGCAAAAAATCACTTTGATACGTTTAATTTAAAACCAATTTCCAATAACGTTTTTAGAACCATATCAATTAATATGTGTCAGATGATTTTCATAAGTGTCCGAGTAAATCAGAATGTCATCTATACAATGTATACAATGTATAGTTCACGGCGAATTTTTCTAGCCCATATTTTCTTATTTTACTGGATAAAAATCTCTGGAAAACTGCGGGCGAAATTTTCAGGCCAAACGGTAAACAACACCATTGCCAATGCCAGTGATGGGTTACAAATGCTGTCTTATACCGGTCCTTGGTACGCAGCGGGATCGACCAAAACGCCGAGTTCACGTCAAGTTTCGTGAAATATTTACAATTTCTCGCCCGTAAGACCAATTCATCAATTCGTGGAAACGGTTGACTTTCTGGTACGATAATTTTATTTAGTTCTCGATAATCAATACACAATCTAGACTTCTTGCCCTCTTCCCTTTTAAAGGCTAAGTTTTACCGTTGCTTCGAAATCTTTTACAGTACCAACCTCAAACTTTGCTGTTGCAAATACTTCATCGTATTTAGTTTTTATTTTAAATAAAGGATCATTTTCCTTCACTGTATGCAAATTGTATGTTGATATGTCTTTGATGAGATTTATTCTTGGTTTTTCATAGCTTTGGCTTATTTTTAAATTTTCATTTTGACACAACTTAAATTCTTTGATGCTATCTAATCCCAATAATATATCGTCCTTGAATGATTCACTTTTTATTATAAAAAATTTAAAACTCTTTGTGATGTCAAAAAATTTCACTTCTACCGAGACCATACCTTCCTATTTCGAAGTTCCTGACAAAGTTTTAATTTTCCCCCCACTTACGTTCTTGCATATTTTAAGCTTCTTCCAAAAATCATAATTAATCAAGGAGACATTCGCCCCTGAGTCATATATAGCAATTGCTGGGTTATTATTTATTGATATTGATATTCTTATAAGTGGGGTGACAATTAGTTTTTTGCCTCTTCGGAAGAAGAGATTAAGTTTTCCAATTCAGTATTATGCGCGAATTTGATTCTTTCATTTTTTTGTATGTTTTTGTTCATTAATTTAGTTCGACATACCGTTTCTGAATGGTATCTGTTTGGATATCCAATGTTTACACAATATGTGCAAGGCGAGTTATCATTCGCACGTCTTTCATACAACTTTTTTTGTGTTTGTTTACCGTTGTCTACCGTCCCATTCTTGAATCTATTTATTATAGGTTCCATTCTTTTTAAATCTCCCATTAAATCCTCAATATTTTCTATCTTACAATTAAGTTTTGATCTGACATACCTTGGTGAAGCTATTACTATTAAGTTTATTTGAGAATTTATTGGCAATTCAGGATCGGCATCTATCAATAAATTTCGTTTCTTTAGTGCAAATTCGAAAAAGGGCCCACTGAAATTTTTAAACGTGTATGCATATTAAATCTCAGACCATGATTGATTAAAAGTATCAATAAAAGAATTATTCCAAAAATCCCATCCGTAGGTTAGTGAATTTGTTTTCAAAAAGATTGCGTGCCATTCTAATGCACTACCTTCTAAGAATAATCTCAGAACTTCCGCATATTTTTCCTCGCATATATTCAAACGATTACATTCTCCAATAAAATTTTTCAGCCAAGATTCCGCATTAAAATTTTTTCCATTAAACTTTTCCAAAATCATATTTTTCGCTATTGATTGCATTGGTTTTTCGGTAGAGGAATTTGATGGTGAAAGTGATTGAGGAAAAGGGATGTCAGTCACAACCTCCAAATAATACTCGCCAAAAACAACGTTACCTTCCTCGTCCAGATATTCATCTCGAAGTTCCTCTGATAAAGTGATGACCACCTTTTGAAATTTGTTCCGTTCCTTGAGACTTTTAACGACTCCTTTTACCACTTTTTGTTCAAACAGTTTTTCATGGTAGGTACTCGTTTGTTGGTTGACAGGAAAGCCATATAGGTACTTCCGGCTGGTTGATAAGTTGCATCGTTTTTACTTTGACCACAGTGATTTTCGTGTTTACGGAAGCGGCTTCTGCTGCAAAGTGGAATCTTGCCCTGAGATCGTCCATGTTATTTGTGTTAATTTGTAAGTCTTGGGTTCAGGACTTAACAGAAAACAATATAGGGTTGAAGAAGCAACACGTGAAATGCAGTATAAAACTGTAATACATAAAAGAAAGTAATGAAAAATAGCACAATCTGTGCCATCATATCAGTTACCTGAATTAACACAAATTGTGGGTTTTTCACTACTAATAAATTACAAGAAGAATGTATATCGAAAACAATATAAATTATCTCTAGGTATGTTCGTATTATCAGAAACATATCTCGACTGAAGCAGGCCCCCCTCCTAGAGGCACGATGTCCACGGCGAGTATCTGCTCAGCCGCCCCACTACAGCACGTCACTGCGCGTAGGCGGCTGAGTTTAAAGGAATGAAACTTACATACACTATAAAGGAAAATCCCTTCGGCTCCGTCGAAGAGGGTGAAAACAGCCCTCCTAAGTATGAACAAATAAATGATTTTCATTATGATGGCAATGAATAGCCAAGCTGAAACTCATACAGTATATCATAATAGTGACGTCAAGTATACACTATACAGGAAAATCCCTTCGGCCCCGTCGAAGAGGGTGAAAACAGCCCTCCTAAGTATGAACAAAAGAAATTATTTTCATTATGATGGAGATGAAAAGCCACGTTGAAACTCATACAGTATATCATAATAGTGACGTCAAGTATACACTATACAAGAAAATCCCTTCGGCCCCGTCGAAGAGGGTGAAAACAGCCCTCCTAAGTATGAACAAAAGAAATCATTTTCATTATGATGGCGATGAAAAGCCAAGTTGAAACTCATACAGTATATCATAATAGTGATGCCAAGTATACAATATAAATGAAAATCCCTTCGGCCCCATCGAAGAAGGTGAAAACATCCCTCCTAAGTATGAACAAATAAATTATTTTCATTATGATGGCGATGAATAGCCAAGTTGAAACTCATACAGTATATCATAATAGTGACGTCAAGTATGCACTATAAAGGAAAATCCCTTCGGCGCCGTCGAAAGGGGTGAAAACATCCCTCCTAAGTATGAACAAATAAATTATTTTCGTTTTGATGGCGATGAATAGCCAAGTTGAAACTTATACAGTAAATCATAATAGTAACTATAAGTATACCATATAACGGAAAATCCCTTCGGCTCCGTCGAAGAGGGTGAAAACAGCCCTCCTTTATAGTGTATACTTGACGTCACTATTATGATATACTGTATGAGTTTCAACTTGGCTATTCATCGCCATCATAATGAAAATAATTTATTTGTTCATACTTAGGAGGGATGTTTTTACCCTCTTCGACGGGGCCAAAGGGATTTTACTTTATAGTGTATACTTGACGTCACTATTATGATATACTGTATGAGTTTCAACTTGGGTATTCATCGCCATCATAATGAAAATAATTTATTTGTTCATACTAAGGAGGTATGTTTTCACCCTCTTTGACGGGGCTGAAGGGATTTTCCTTTATAGTGTATACTTGACGTCACTATTATGATAGAATGTATGAGTTTCAACTTGGCTATTCATCGCCATCATAATGAAACTTAGGAGGGCTGTTTTCACCCTCTTCGACGGATCCGAAGGGATTTTCCGTTATATGGTATACTTATAGTTACTATTATGATTTACTGTATAAGTTTCAACTTGGCTATTCATCGCCATCATAATGAAAATAATTTATTTGTTCATACTTAGGAGGGCTGTTTTCACCCTCTTCGACGGGGCCGAAGGGATTTTCCGTTATACGTTATACTTATATTTATTATTATGATTTACTGTATAAGTTTCAGCTTGGCTATTCATCGCCATCATCATAATGAAAATAATTTATTTGTTCATACTTAGGAGGGATGTTTTCACCCTCTTCGACGGGGCCGAAGGGATTTTCCGTTATACGTTATACTTATATTTATTATTATGATTTACTGTATAAGTTTCAGCTTGGCTTTTCATCGCCATCATCATAATGAAAATAATTTATTTGTTCATACTTAGGAGGGCTGTTTTCACCCTCTTCGACGGGGCGGAAGGGATTTTCCGTTATATGGTATACTTATAGTTACTATTATGATTTACTGTATAAGTTTCAACTTGGCTATTCATCGCCATCATAATGAAAATAATTTTCTTGTTCATACTTAGGAGGGATGTTTTCACTCTCTTCGACGGGGCCGAAGGGATTTTCCTTTATAGTGTATACTTGATGTCACTATTTTGATATACTGTATGAGTTTCAACTTGGCTCTCCATAGCCATCATAATGAAAATAATTTATTTGTTCATACTTAGGAGGGCTGTTTTCACCCTCTTCGACGGTGCAGAAGGGATTTTCCGTTATATGGTATACTTATAGTTACTATTATGATTTACTGTATAAGTTTCAACTTGGCTAATCATCGCCATCATAATGAAAATAATTTATTTGTTCATACTTAGGATGGATGTTTTCACCCTGTTCGACGGGGCCGAAGGGATTTTCCGTTATACGTTATACTTATATTTATTATTATGATTTACTGTATAAGTTTCAGCTTGGCTTTTCATCGCCATCATCATAATGAAAATAATTTATTTGTTCATACTTAGGAGGGCTGTTTTCACCCTCTTCGACGGGGCGGAAGGGATTTTCCGTTATATGGTATACTTATAGTTACTATTATGATTTACTGTATAAGTTTCAACTTGGCTATTCATCGCCATCATAATGAAAATAATTTTCTTGTTCATACTTAGGAGGAATGTTTTCACTCTCTTCGACGGGGCCGAAGGGATTTTCCTTTATAGTGTATACTTGACGTCACTATTATGATATACTGTATGAGTTTCAACTTGACTATCCATAGCCATCATAATGAAAATAATTTATTTGTTCATACTTAGGAGGGCTGTTTTCACCCTCTTCGACGGGGCAGAAGGGATTTTCCGTTATATGGTATACTTATAGTTACTATTATGATTTACTGTATAAGTTTCAACTTGGCTATTCATCGCCATCATAATGAAAATAATTTATTTGTTCATACTTAGGAGGAATGTTTTCACCCTCTTCGACGGGGCCGAAGGAATTTTCCTTTATAGTGTGTACTTGACGTCACTATTATGATATACTGTATGAGTTTCAACTTGGCTATTCATCGCCATCATAATGAAAATAATTTATTTGTTCATACTTAGGAGGGCTGTTTTCACCCTCTTCGACGGGGGCCGAAGGGATTTTCCGTTATATGGTATACTTATAACTACTATTATGATTTACTGTATAAGTTTCAACCTGGCTATTCATGGCCATCATAATGAAAATAATTTATTTGTTCATACTTAGGAGGGATGTTTTCACCCTCTTCGACGGAGCCGAAGGGATTTTCCTTTATAGTGTATACTTGACATCACTATTATGATATACTGTATGAGTTTCAACTTGGCTATTCATAGCCATCATGTTGAAAATAATTTATTTTTTCATACTTAGGAGGGCTGTTTTCACCCTCTTCGACGAAGCCGAAGGGATTTTCCATTATAAGGCATATTTATCGTCACTATTTTGATTTTCTGTATGAGTTTCAACTTGGCTTATCGTCACCATCATGTTAAAAATTATTCTTTCATGCTAATGGGGGCAGTTTCACCCTCATCGACGGGGCCAAATGGAGTTTCTTTTCTTAGAACATGTTTGTGAATACTCGTTTCATTTTGTTATACCTTCACTCGAGCTTAGTCAGGTTAAATTGTTCGAACATTTTTATTTATACTGTACTCACGAAATATTCAGTTCACAGCTTCATAAAAATAAAATCTTTTGGAAAAACCTCTCTTTTGCCTCAAAAATACAATGTAACCGAAATTAATTTTATAGACAACATTCACGGCGCCAATGATCCTTCGGGAAAGATCGGAAACTGGCTGCCAGATTTTGGCTGCGAACTTCACGCCGGTCCAGGGAAGAGAGGAATCGAAGCAACATATAACATAGACGTTGGGGTAGCAGCATTCTAGTTGAACAGCTAAGCTTTTTTCATTATCATCTTTAATTATTGAAATTAATATGTCGACTCCGAGACAGGTTTATTCTTGTGAGTATCCAGATTGCTAGAATGGATATTTTGTAGGATGTGGAAAACAGTTTTTCAAATTGCTGCAGGAAGAAATTTAGCTTTCTAAAAGGAGGAAAATTTGTTAGATTAAAGATTTCATCATTTGCTCAAATTTCAGTATTTATGTGAGGATCATTTCAATGATACTGATTTTGTTAGTAGCAGAACAAGTAAACTCGTTAAGCATGCTTACCTCATACATTTTTGACTTCAGTTTGCAATAAATCATTCTCGGAACCACGATGTAGCTCCTTGAATGTTCAAAAACTTTCTGAAGATCTCTCAATCAATTCACATTCAAATTCAATTTTTAAAGAACACAATTATTTCATACCACATTATTCAATAACCATTCAATTCTTGGTTGTTTATTCATCTTTTATTTAATAATAAAACATACAGTTGGTGTCTGTATTCATTTTTGAATTGGTTATATGTATTATTCATTTCGAAACTTGATAGCGATGAACATTTATAGTTTGTGTATTTCTTGATATCTGGTTTACGTTTATAAAGTATTATACATTTTGGGAAAATCTATTTAAATTTATAATTTGTTAGAGCATTGTTATTTAAATTTTTAAGTAATACACTATTAATTCATTAAAGAATATGTAAATTATTTTGTTTATTTATGTTCAATTTTGCAATAAAGCATAATTAGAATTTGTATTTGTATTCATTTTTTTTTAATCAATGGCCTTAATGAAAGTTATCAATTGAATTTTACCATTCAAAATACTGAGCTTTGAATGGTAAAATTTAAATTGATACGTATTATTCAAATTCATAAGGAATAATATAGAAACATGGAAGAGTGGTTCAAATTTACCGCCTATTTTAGTGTTCAAATTTTGCGCCAACCAAATAATACAGCATCCGGACACCAGGGTGCGCTATTTTTAGTTGCCATACAATTTGTTTGGAGCTTGCACTTCTTCTGAGGTATATTCTGTGCGTACTAAGGTGTTGCCTAAGGCCACAGTGGCCCGTGTATACATCTGATAGGTATCTCAGGTCTACCCTAGAGAATCTGAGCCATTGTCTGGCTCTTTCAGCTGATGGGCCAGGTATGCTGCTCCAGATTTCCTGGACCTTTTGGTCCAACCATCTGTTGTTCTCCCTCGCAGCTGCCTTGAGAGATATACCGGGTTTCCCGGTATACATGTTCCAATGGATTATCTCAGCCATTTCAGAAGATACAAATTTTATAATATTAAATTCAATTCGTCCAAGGAACTGAAAAAAACAAAAATGGAAAGTCCCTTTCAGTTTGACCGGAAGTGACTCTGACTTTTTGGCGCTCTAGTTCCTCGGAACTGAGTGCTTATCAATTTGCCCAAATGTCTGTAATTTTCGAATATTTCGATGAAAATGGTCTTAAACGATTTGGTTCGACTCACTGATCAAGAATCCGTGGTCGAAATTCATTCTGTCCGGCCGGTCCGGCCGGCCGTCCGGCCGTAGGCACGATAACTCTCGAACGGAATGAGCTAGAGAGTTGAAATTTTCAGAGTAGGTTTGGGGGATGAATATCTCGGCTAAGTTCGTTACTGGGTAAAATCGGACAGAAGGTTTCGGAGTAATAAAAAAAAAATTTTTTTTTTACAGAACAAATTCCAAATTAAATTCTTTTTAATAAGCAGTTTTATCATAAAAATCCATTCATATCATTTTTAACTCTAACAAGCTAATACTTTCGGAGATATGATTTTTCAAAATTTCAATGTAAATCGTATTTCACAGGTTGATATAATTATTCTATGTATATTCTATGTATATGAATTGCCATAAAGTCAACTTGACAGAAGGGAATATTGTAACTTCTAGAATATTGGGGTTGAAATACTCGTATTTTAGCGATGCAACGGGGACCTCACCCGAAAATGTTTGAAAATATTACGTAAATTTGAAAGCATAATTCCAAAGTTCGAGAGAGGAGAAAATTTTGTGAACGTAGATCAGGAAATTTTTGATCGATTACAAGGTAATTTATTATTTTATACATGTTTTATGGAATACCTACTATTTGTTGGTACTTTAAACCTGTTTTGGGCAATTGTCATACGAAACTTGTTTTTTTGGCGCTCTAGTTCCTCGGAACAGAATGCTTATCAATTTGCCCAAGTGTCTGTAATTTTGGAATTTTTGGCTGAAAATGGTCTCAAATGATTTGGTTCGACTCACTGATCAAGAATCCGAGTGCGAAATCGATTCTGTCCGGCCGGCCGACCGGCCGTAGGCACGATAACTCCGAACGAAAGGAGTTAGCGGATTGAAAATTGCAAGGTGGTTTTGGAGCGTAAATATCTCGGACAAGTTCGTTAATGGGCGTTAACCATCAAGGGGTTTCGGAGTTATGGCCGATTTTAGTAAAAATATTTTTTATGAATATTTCCGAAACCGATCACTCGATCTATCTGAAATTTAGCACCAGACTGTAGAAGACAGTAGAATCATGACCTTTATACGCATGTGAAGTTTTGTATTGACCAGATTACCGCAAAGTGTCAAAAAAAAAATTTGAAAATGTGGTGCAGTTCTCATTCTCATGATTGCTCATTTAATCTTCATAAATAAACTATTATTTGAATTGAATTTCCTTTTTGATGCAGTTCTATCATATTAATACATTGATATAATTCCCAACTCTGAGAAACCAATACCAGATATAATTTGTCTGTTTGAACTAGAGCGCCAGAAAGCTCCTGTCAACAGGGCTTGAACCCATTTGTTATCCCAAATAACACCATATATATTTTTTGTAATTTTTTATTTCTACTTAAAATTAAATTATATTTGTTGTAATCTTGATTTTGAGTCCAATAATCGAGTTCAATTATAAAAAAAAGCACTGACGTGAAGTCAGTACTCTTTGGCAGGCGTGTTCACGGTGGCTAATTTGAATTGAATGATGAGTACTTCAAGCTCAGTGGATAGAGCGAGCCGAAGATCTACCCAAAGGATAGTGGATACCATTCACTGTCGGTTCAAAAATTAATAGTGCTGTATCTAAGCTGCCATCAGGATAGAGTAACAAAGTTGGAAAAGAACAAAACTGACTCTCCTTAGTCGCACAAGCTCCTAGAAGATTTGGGAGGGTCAGTATAATCCTAATCATGTTTATAGCACGCGCGCCAAAGCAGATTGGCTTTTTACACTTTTTCTTTCATTGTTAAGTCAATCTGCTTTTGCGCTCGTGCTATAAACATGATTAGGATTATACTGACCCTCCCAAATCTTCTAGGAGCTTGTGCGACTAAGGAGAGTCAGTTGTGTTCTTTTCCAACTTTGTTACTCTATCCTGATGGCAGCTTATATACAGCACTGTTAATTTTTGAACCGACAGTGAATGGTGTCCTCTATCCTTTGGGAAGATCTTCGGCTCGCTCTATCCACTGAGCTTGAAGTACTCATCATTCAATTCAAATTAGCCACCGTGAACACACGCGCCAAAGAGTACTGACTTCACGTCAGTGCTTCTTTTTTAAAGTTCCTTTAACAAATATAGCTATCAATACAGTTTGGCTGTTAGCTTTACCGTAGATCGAAAAAGATTGCGGTTGTGGGACCTCCGTTAGGAACGCAATTGCCTCTTCTCCAAATCCGAACACATTTTAATATAGATCTACCGAATATAGTTATTTATAAATTCGCCTCAGGGCTACCATACAGACATTTCAACTCAGAAACAACGCTATTTCCCCCAAACTGATTTGTGTCCGTGCACTGAATTGACATGAATATTCTTTTAAAACCTCACAATATCGGCTCATTACTCCAAACATAACCCAAACAACCCAAAACCATTCACTTTTCGTCTGCGCATGCGCAATATACTCGTGGCTGCAAGTCCTCCCAAAATTACACACCTCACAAAAAACTACGATTCTCCAACACTAGTGGTTCAGGAGATATCGCTTCTTGAATCCACGCATGCGCAGACCCTCACCAAGGGATTCTATAGAGGAATAGCATCCGCCACCCCAAAACGCCAATCCTCTCTGACGAAAGCACCAGCAGTTGAATCACTGATGGTCTGCTCATGCGCATAACGAAAAATGACCGTAAGGGGTAACATCAATTTCGAAATTAGCCCCAGGGCCACGGTACGGACACTTTAACTCGGAAACAACGCTACATCCCCCAAACTGACTTGTCCATGCACTGAATTGCCATGAATATTCTTTCAAAACCTCACAATATCGGCTCAGCACTCCCAACATAATCCATACAACCCAAAAACAGTCACTTCTCTTCTGCGCATGCGCAATCGACTTGCGGCTGCAAGTCTTCCCAAAATCACACACCTTACAAAAAACTCCGATTCTCCAACACTAGTGGTTCAGCAGATATTGCATCTTTAATCCACGCATGCGCAGACCCTCACCAGTGGATTCTATGGAGGAATAGCATCCGCCACCCCAAAATCCCAATCCTCTCTGACGAAAACACCAGCAGTTAAATCACTGATGGTCTGCTCATGCGCATAACGAAAAATGCCCGTAAGGGGTAACATCGATTTCAAAATAAGCCCCAGGGCCACGATACGAACACTTCAATTTGGAAACAACGCTACATCCCCCAAACTGACTTGTCCTTGCACTGAATTGCTATGAATATTCTTTTAAAACCTCACAATATCGACTCAGCACTCCCACCATAACCCATCCAATTCAAAAACAGTCACTTCCATTCTGCGCATGCGCAATCTACTCGCGGCTAAAAGTCCTATCAAAATAACACACCTTACAAAAAAACTCCGATTCTCCAACACTAGTGGTTCGGGAGATATCGCATCTTTAATCTACGCATGCGCAGACCCTCATCAGGGATCTGGATTCTATGGAGGAATAGCATCCGCTGCCCCAAAACCCCAATCCTCTCTGACGAAAACTACAGCAGTTAAATGAGTTCTCATCTGCGCATACGCACAATGAAAAATGCCCGGAAAGGGCAGCATGAACCTCAAAAAAATAGGTTTCGGCATTTTAAGCAAAGTATTCCGCAAAATAGTAGTAATTTTTTAATTTTTTTCATGTCACGTGATCTTCACAAAATTTTGCAAAAGTGTTTGCATTGGTCTTGTGCATCTAACTACTGAGTTTCAATTTAATCAGATCAGTATTTTTCGAGTTATCGTGAAAACAAAATTTTTAAATTTTTGAAATTTTTTTTTGCCAGTTTAGGGCTGTCCGGTCATTACAAAACTTCGCAGGCATATGAAGGTCATGATTCTACAATTTGATGCCAAATTTCAGAAAGATCGAGTGATCGGTTCCGGAAATATTCATAAAAAACGTTTTGACTAAAAACGGTCTTAACTCCGAAACTGCTCGGTGGATTTCGCCCGTTAACGAACTTGTCCGAGATATTTACGCTACAAAACTACCCTGCAAATTTCAACGCTCTAGTCGTTCCGTTCGAGAGTTATCGTGCTAACGGCCGGCCGGCCGGCTGGCCGAACCGGACGGACAGAATTGAATTTGACCTCGAATTCTTCATCAGGGAGACGAACCCAATCGTTTGAGACCATTTTAGAAAAAAATTCGAAATAAACAGACATTGTGACGAAATGATAGGACGCTGTTCCTTGCGGAACACGCGCGCAAAAAGCTTCCCCAAGGAGAAATCAACTATGAGCAACTATGTTCTGAATGTTAAACAAAGAATGAATAGTAAAAGAATGAAAAAATTACAAAAAAGGGGGCAAAAAAATACCTATAATAACTAAAGCATATGTTCGAAATGTTGACCATCTGCTTCTACACATCTTTCAGCTCGGTTAACTACTTCACTTCCCAACACCTCAGCATTAAGGGCTTTATATGCATTCCTTATTTTGTTTTTGAGATCTTCCAAATCAATAAGAGGAGTCTGGTACACACGATCTTTCAAATATCCCCAAAGGAAGAAATCCATCTGTGTTAAATCTGGAGATCTTGTAGGCCATTGTATCGGTCCATATGAAAATAGATGGATCGTCACACACGGACCGATAAGATGGCCTACAAGATCTCCAGATCTAACACCGATGGATTTCTTCCTTTGATGATATTCGAAAGATCGTGTGTACCAGACTCCTCCTATTGATTTGGAAGATCTAACAAACAAAATGAGGAATGCATGTAGAGCCCTTAATTCTGAGGTGTTGAGAAGAGTTACTTCGCGTGAACTAGTCCACCGAGCAGAAAGTTGTGTGGAAGGAGATGGTCAACATTTCGAACATATGTTTTAGTTATTATCGGAATTTGTTTGCCCCTTATTTTGTAATTTTTCGTTTCTTTTACTATTCATTCTTTGTTTTACGTTCGGTAAAGTACATAGTTGATTTCAACTTGGCAACGTTTTGGCAAGGTTTTTTTATTGATCTCGATTATTGAAGTCAAAATCAAGATTACACTAAATATCGTAGCCTACTGCAATTCTTCCAATTTGAAATTTCAATGGACGTTTTCTCCATCAAATAAAATGTAAAATACAAAGTGTGATACATCGTTGGAAAGCTGATTTCAAAGAGAAATAAAAAATTGCGAAAAATATATAGGGTCCTATTCGAAATAAAAAAGTCTAAGTCAATTCCGGTAAAACCGAAAGTGACTTTCAATTTTTGTGTTTCTCGGTTGAAGTTTCCTTGAACGATTTGATTATCATCAAATTTTTAAATTTGTATCTTCTAAAATGACTGAGATAATCCATTGGAACATGTATACCGAGACACCCGGTATTATGCCCAATGCGACGGACAAGTTCGTTTTATGCCCATTAACGACATTGGATCACGCCACCTACCCTGAAAAACATACGGGTAATTTATTTAATCAACAAATACATCTGAATTTTTCTCCGTTACTCAATCTATTCAAATAGAGAATTAATTTATAATAGTATGAATGAATTATTGTAAATGTTTACAAAGAACTAGCAGTGTAAGATCATGCAATTCGTTTTATATAAATTGTAAGATAAGAGGAAGTAGGAAGAAGAACAGACTCTATGTCCAGGTCATCGAGGTACAGGGAAATCATTACTTGTTAAGAATTTATCATGATGTAATCTGATGCCCGTATAACAATTCGTTATCGATTCGTTAGAGGTAGAATATCTGAATGTCCGGTACGCTAACGAAAAATCACTATCTGAACCAGCAACAAAACGTTATCAAAAACCTCTACTCCTTTGATACAGATCAAATAACGAAAAACTATCATCCATACGGTAAAGTTTTAATACAGAAATTCTTTATCGAACAGATACCTATTTTGGGAGCAAGAATTAATAAGAATTACGGTGGAAAAACATAATTTTAAATGTTTTTCTTATATTTCTGCGTTTCATCGTTCGGATATCTCAATCATCCCTCTCATTTTACCCCTATTATACCACATATTGTATTAACGTATTGAATTAAATTTTCGTCCCTCATTTGGATTCGAACCTGCATACCTTAGCTCCAATTTTCGATCTGACCACCACCTTAACAATCCATCCATCCACTAACCTTGTTGTAGGGTATCACAAGTGCGTGCATTTTAACGACGGATTGGTGCAATGGATACACATAATAAAATCATGCGATATAACTGTCGATTGGAGACTGAATATTCACCATTAATTCTTAGAAAAAAAGAGAAAATCGAAGCCCCGCATAATAAAATTCGTAGAAATAATGGTACTTAACCGTAATATTAATGATACGATGAAGGAATGCTGTGGAAGGAATATCAGTGTAAGAACTTCATCACTTTATTTTACATTTTTCACTCAAACGCTATAATCAATACTACGTATCAATTTATTTTGATTTGTTACCACAGTTAGTGAAGGCATAAACATCAACAATAACATTTCCTCCAGTGAAGACAGTACTAAGCTGTGATACATAAGAGTTCACACATGACCTATAAGTGATTAGCTGATTACTGATGATACAATACCTATATTGCTAGTGATCTATATTTATATTATCATGAGCTTTATTCGAATAAACTTGCCTGACCATTTTCGATCCAATGGACGGAAAGACAACAAAATATGTCGTTGTGGAATTAAATATGAACTTACTGTAATGAATGCCAACATAACACTACATATATAGGAAACCTATGAACAGTAGGACAATCCCGATTTTAACAAAGATCTGTTCCTGTGTAGTGTGCATTAAATTAAAAAGTATTAAATATTGTAATATCATTGAATTTCAACGCGACAACGCGTTGTATGCGTTTGGCATGTGATATTAAAGGCCTGGTTTCGCTAGTGCGTCGGCTGCATGCAGTGACTGCAGAAAGTTGCTGCACCGTCTTTCGAATAGACTGCTACTTCGGAACTACGAAGAAGTGGTTTCGCTTCGGCGTCCGACGCAACAGCACTGCAACAGCCAAACGGCTGACTGCTTGGGGTACCAGTCTGTGCGACGTCGCTGCAGCGAAAACAAGAGAAAATAAGTGTCGATAAATTCAAAAGGGACGAAGAGATTAATCTCATTGAATTAGTTTCGCAAAATAGATGCATATATGATGCATCTCATGATAATTATAAAACTAATAATGTTAAAGATCTTCTTTTTTTAGTGCCGTGTAGATTCCTGCGTAGGCGTTCATCCTCATATATTCCCATCATATGTTTCTATTGAATGCAGCATTCTGCAATGTTAGGAAGTTTTTCATCCCCGTGCATTGAAGGATATTTCTGAGCCATGATAACTTTCTTCTGCCCATTCCTCTTCTTCCTCCCTCAATTTTACTCTGGAGAATGAGACGTTGAAAGTGGTAGCGTTCTCCACGCAGTATGTGTCCGAGGTATGTTAAAGATAACATATGGAAAATGATCGCGACAGAAATGGAGAGAAAACAGTTGAAATGAAGTTATATTTTAAAAAAAATTTATTTCCTATGCTAATATGAACAGTTTTGTACAATTTTATATTCATAATTTCGAGCTCTACGTTCTTGTTGGAATTTTTCTTAATTATCTAGAAGATGTATCGTTATGAGGTTGTTGAAGATACCTTCCTCATCCCTGTTTTCATACATTAAATGCACAGGTCACCATTTTAAATTTTTTTGCTTCAGAAATTTCAAAATCAATTCATTCTCTGCTCTTCTTCCAAAATATAAAGCGCAAGTACATACTCCATTGCTAAGCAATTTTCACTGACGACTCACAGAACACAAATAATAATGCCGGCTGCAGTAGTTCCGCTGCACCTAATGAAACCACTCCGACGACGCAGCGAACGCAAGCATTCGCTGCACGCAGTCACTGCATGAATCCGACGCACTAGCGAAACCAGGCCTTTACATTTCATTATTGAAAGGAAAGCAGAGAGTACAGTAGAGTAGAAGCAGAGTATATATCTAGAAGTAGTAGAAGTATATTATTTTTCTCTGAAAACTGTATCTATTGTCTATCGATTCATAGTGAATTTTCGATAAAGAATTTAATCACGGAATAGTATAGAACCTACAGAGTTTTTTGATATAGGAATATCTCCGAATATCGTTATATATTCTTTACAGAGGGATTAAAGATAACCGTTAGCGATTTTCTTACTGAATGCGTAGCGAATAGATATCGATTTATCGATACAGATATTGTTTGTAAGATCTTTACCTAGTCTTTGTCGAATTTATATATTAGGGATGGCTATGATGTATACAGATTATCTTTAAAGTTTGGATATAGATTCGATTGAGTTTTGCTTTAACTTTAAGAAAGTTATTCAGTCGTTACGATCGGATAACGAAATATACGGACGATAACGAATTGTTATATATATATATATATATATGTATATTATTTTTCTCTGAAAACTGTATCTATTGTCTATCGATTCATCGTGAATTTTCGATAAAGAATTTAATCACGGAATAGTATAGAACCTACAAAGTTTTTTGATATAGGAATATCTCCGAATATCGTTATATATTCTTTACAGAGGGATTAAAGATAACCGTTAGCGATTTTCTTACTGAATGCGTAGCGAATAGATATCGATTTATCGATACAGATATTGTTTGTAAGATCTTTACCTAGTCTTTGTCGAATTTATATATTAGGGATGGCTATGATGTATACTACAGATTATCTTTAAAGTTTGGATATAGATTCAATAGAGTTTTGCTTTAACTTTAAGAAAGTTATTCAGTCGTTACGATCGGATAACGAAATATACGGACGATAACGAATTGTTATACGGGTGAAGTTGGTGTGTCGACGGAAAGCGTCGCAATAATAAATAAATTAGTGTAAATCGTACATAATTAGGGCTTCACAGGAGACGAGAGTAGGCTTCACAGGAGACGAGAGTAGTCTCGTTCTCGTCTCGTTATCAGTTCTCTCGTCTCGTCTCGCTTAATACTGAATAGCGATAATAAATATTATAATAGGTATATAAACGAAATGGCATACAATAATGAATAATTTTGTAAAGCTATATTTATTAAGCTCTTATACAAAAATATTTGTACATGTACATTATTTTTAATTTTAAATACTGATAATTTCAATTTTTAAATTAGTCGATGACCAAGAATTCAAACATAATCACGCTTGCATCACATCATTTTTCGATGATGTACGTGTTTTTGCCATGATCATACCTGCTGTGGAAAATGATCTTTCAACAGGTACGGATGCCCGTATAACAATTCGTTATCGGCCGAAAATTTCGTTATCCGATCGTAACGACTGAATAACTTTCTTAATGTTAAAGCAAAACTCTATCGATTCTATATCCAAACTTTAAAGATAATCTGTATACATTATAGCGATCCCTAATATATAAATTCGACAAAGACTAGGTAAAGATCTTGCAAACAATATCTGTATCGATAATCGATATTTAATCGCTACGCATTCAGTAAGAAAATCGCTAATGGTTATCTTTAATCCCTCTGTAAAGAATATATAACGATATTCGAAGATATTCCTATATCAAAAAACTTTATAGGTTCTATACTATCCCGTGATTAAATTCTTTATCGAAAATTCACGATGAATCGATAGACAATAGATACAGTTTTCAGAGGAAAATAATATACTTCTACCAGATATATACTCTGCTTCTACTCTACTGTACTCTCTGCTTTCCTTTCAATAATGAAATGTAAATCTCACATGCCAAACGCATACAACGCGTTGTCGCGTTGAAATTCAATGATATTACAATATTTAATACTTTTTAATTTAATACACACTACACAGGAACAGATCATTCTTGAAATCGGGATTGTCCTACTGTTCATACTGCTCATTACACCAAGTTCATTTTTAATTCCTCAACAAGGACATATTTTGTTGTCTTTCCGTCCATTGGGTCGAAAATGGTCAGGCAAGTTTATTCGAATAAAGCTCATGATAATATAAATATAGATCACTAACAATAGGTATCGTATAATCAGTAATCAGCTAATCACTTACAGGTAATGTGTGAACTCTTATGTATCACAGCTTAGTACTGTGATCACTGGAGGGAAAGTTATTGTTTATGTTTATGCCTTCAATAACTGTGGTAACAAATCAAAATAAATTATGATACGTAGTATTGATTATAGCGTTTGAGTAAAAAATGTAGAATAAAGTGAAGTTCTTACACTGATATTCCTTCCACAGAATTCCTTCATCGTATCATTATTACGGTAATTTGCATTATTTATTATTTCTACGAATTTTATTATGTGGAGCTTCCATTTTCTTTTTTTTAAAGATTTAACCGTGAATATTCAGTCTCCGATCGCCAGTTATATCGCATTATTTTATTATGTGTATCCATTGCACCCATCAGTCGTTAAAATGCACGCACTTGCGAAGTCCTACAACAAGGTTAGTGGATGGATGAGTTGGTAAGGTGGTGGTCAGATCGAAAATTGGAGGTAAGGTATGTAGGTTCGAATCCAAATGAGGAACGAAAATTTAATTTAATACGTTAATTCAATACAATGGTAATAGGGGTAAAATGAGAGGATGATTGAGTTATCCTAACGATGAAACGCAGAAATATAAGAAAAACATTTAAAATTATGTTTTTCCACCGTAATTCTTATTAATTCTTGCTCCCAAAATAGGTATCTGTTCGATAAAGAATTTCTGTATTAAAACTTTACCGTTTGGATGATAGTTTTTCGTTATTTGATCTGTATCAAAGGAGTAGAGGTTTTTGATAACGTTTTGTTGCTGGTTCAGATAACGATTTTTCGTTAGCGTACCGGACATTCAGATATTCTACCTGTAACGAATCGATAACGAATTGTTATACGGGTGTAGCCATTAATAAATCATTGGCCATCTTGGAAAGTGTAGGAAGAACTATTTCATCACTCTCCACCACTGTAAAATTCTTTAATTCCTATTTGCTCTTTCTAACAGCAAATATTCTTCAAACTCAGATTCCCAATATTTAGAAAGTTTTGTTGATGTTTTAAATAGGCTATCGATGTCGATAAATTTTTTAATAGAATTGATCAATCTGGTACACTTTTCAAAGAGTACCTTCCCAGTGGGTAAATCGTTGAGGGTGTTATTATTATTATTATTATTAATACATAATTAAGAGTAGAGGTATACACCTATATACTCAAACAAAAATAAAATAACATTCGATTGAAGTGAGTTAATGAAAGAAAAACAAGATTTGTGAGAGAAAAGAAAAAAAAACAAAATTAATCAATTTGACTCAATATAAAAACGAAAGAAACTGTAAGTATCATTTCCGAAGCCTGTCGTAAGCATTCTTGAAAGCGTTCGTACTGCCGGCGTCAACCACCCCACCAGGTAGACCATTCCAGTGATGAAAGATTCTGTTAGTCAAAAAATATTGGCGCTCACATGTGCGAAACGCCTCTCTACCAAGCTTGAGAGAATGACCACGTAGATTATTTGGATTCAACCTGAAGATGTTCGCTATTTGATCTCCAAAATGACCATGCAGAGCTCTAAATGTGAAAATCAGGTCACCACGCAATCTTCTATCCTCGAAAAATGGCAAATCAAAAATTTGCAACCTATCTCCATAGGAAGGTCGCACAGGACCATATGGCAACCTTGTGATCCAGCGCTGAACCAACTCCAATCTATTCCTGTCTCCCTGTGTACAGGGATACCAGGCAGGACCAGCATATTCTAGAATAGGGCGTACATAGTAGCGATAAAGAAGGTTGAATGTTTTGGGATCACAGCCCTTGAAGCACTTGAAAAGAAGATATGCGGTTTGTCTGGATTTAGAAACGATGTTCGAGATGTGTTCTGTCCAACTCAAGTTAGCCGATACGGTGATGCCGAGATCGTTATGACTATTAACCACACGCAGAGCCTGACCGCAGATATTGTAGACAACCTTAGGATTACTTTTTCCCAAATGAAGCACCGTGCATTTCTCTACGTTCAGCGGCAGCATCCAGTCCAAGCACCACTGGCGAAGAGAATTCAAATCATCCTGAAGGGTAACAGAGCCGGAAATAGCACGGTTGTATAATTTACCATCATCAGCAAAGAATACACTCTTGGATACGAACAGGCGTGGTAGATCCGAAATGTAGAGCAGAAACAATATAGGTCCTAACACGGAGCCCTGTGGGACACCAGATTTGACAGGAGTGTCCGAGGAGGAGTAGACACCTCCGACCCTCACACGGAAGGTTCTGTTTGATAGAAAAGCACTGATCCATGTCAGAAGGTTTCCCCGGATGCCCAAGTGCTCAAGCTTCACAAGGAGCCGACGATGAGGCACTCGGTCGAATGCTCTGGAGAAATCGAGATATACAACATCAACAGGATCCCCACAGTCCCAAGCCTTCGTCCAATCAGATAAGCATGATAACAGGTTAGTGACTGTAGAACGTCCTGGAACAAAACCGTGCTGCTCCTGAGGTATGATACCGTTAGCCAGAGAGAACTCCATCAGTTGATCGCAGATAATCTTCTCCAATACTTTTGCTACCGATGATACCAGGCTGATAGGTCTGTAATTGAGCGGCGACATCTTATCTCCTTTTTTAAATATGGGAGTAACATATGAAGTTAACCAATCGGATGGAAGAGTAGATGATATGAGGGATGCAGAAAAAATCAAATGCAAAGGGGCAACAAAACCTCTGGCACAACTTCGGAGAAGGTTTGTTGTGATTCCATCCCCGCCTGGGGATGTGTTGAGCTTAACGTTGGCGAGGTATTTCTCTACAGTTTCTTCACTGATGGTGATGCCAGTTAAACTGGCAACACCCCGTGCCACCAGAGGAGATGAAATCATTCCAGGTAGCTCATGGGAAAAGGCAGCAGCGAAGACTTCCGCGAAGACATCTGCAGATTCCTCTGAACTATCACACAGTACTCCATTGGCGTTTTTAACGGAAGGTATACCAACTTTCGAACTAAGTGCTGACCTAACGTATTTGAACAATATCTTTGAGTTTTTTGTTGCGGCCAACTTATTCTCAAAGTTCGACTTCGCAAGTTCAATCTGTTGGCTGACAAAATTAGAGAAGCTGCGATGATTTTGATAGTCGAATTCTGACCTTGAACGAGAGTACCTCTGCCACATAGATTTTTTCTGTTTTATTAGTCTAATCAAATTTTCACTGATCCATGGCTTAGTTGGGCTTGCTCTGATGCATCTAGTGCAAGTATTCAAAGATAGGACCTTCCTCACAGTGCTTAGGAATATAGACCACATTGAATCCAAGTCCACCCCCGCAAACAATTCACCCCAATTCAGTGACAGCAGCTCTGAAGAAATTGCATTATAATCGACTATTTTGAGGGTTTTGGTTGGAGCTCCTGCCCTAGAGTAGTACTGATGTTGGATTTCTGTTGTTAAAGTTAGGTGATCTGATCTTCCAAAAGGAGGAAGATAGGTTATTTCAGATAAAAGGCTGGCATCAGAGGTGAAGAAGAGGTCAAGAACTGAGGGCGTCTGTCCAACGCGGTATCTTGTTGGTTTGACGATAAGTTGCTGAATAACTGATGAATCAACCATTTCCGCATATGGAAAAGAAGATGAATTTTGAGATGGCAAAGTTGTCAGGGGCCACTTGACGTCAGGGCAGCTGAAGTCCCCAGTGATCAACATATTATTGTATTCGAAAGAGGATTGCTTTAAGTATTCCACACAGCTTATGTCAGCTGCGCAAGGACGTGGACGATAGATGCACCCAACGAACAAAACAAAATCTTGGTTGTGAATTTTAAGAAATAGATTGTCGATTCCCGCCCAATCGTTGTGTATTGCGTCCACTTCAAACGAATCAGAGATACGGGAACTGACATAGATACAAACTCCTCTAAAGCCCGGAGCTTCCTGGTTATCATCGCGATAAAAATCATAATTTGGAATGGCGTAAATTGAATCAGGTATAGAGGGATGAAGCCAAGATTCTGAAATGAATACAAGATACGGGTTGTGGACCTGAACAAATGCTAATAATTCGGGGAACTTGGGGGATATAGATTGTATATTAGTATACATAACCGGCCATGAGTGAACAGTATTCAGTTTTTTGAGATGTTTCCTTCATTGGTCGGTTTCAACTTCACAACAGTGGGACATCCATTAATGTATTTGATCGTTAAGTTTGCTTCCCCAGCTGCCTGTCTCCTCTTGAGCTCGTTTCTGATCGCATTCAAGGTTGAAATCTGTTCCTTGGTTTTGTCATCTTGTATTCTTATTGTTCGGAATTTGGGATTACCATTCAGGGATTTTTTGTTTCTCAGTATATTGGATACAACCTCAGAATTCGAGAACGACACCTTCATCCAGCGAGGCCTGGTCCCATCCTTCGAGGGCAGTCTAGTTACGTTGGTGATTGACTTGCTTGCTGATGGTGCAACATGTTCTATAATTTGAACAACGGTAGCATCGTCATCTTTATCTTCTGGTGCGTTAATGATTATTAAGTTCTGAGACCGCTTAACTCTTTCCAGAATCTCTGGAAGTGAATTCGTGGCACTTCCGGTTTTTGGCGTATTCCTCATAACACTTTTCGAAACATTGAATAGCTTCATTTCTTTACCTGTTTTATTATACGTAGACCTACAGATGTATACAATAATTCTTCACATCTTCACTACAAGGAGCACAAGAGAATACATTTCTCCAGATGTTCAGATGGAGACGAAATTTTCTAAGCATTGGGATTTAGGGGCAATAAAAGTTGTCCGTTAAGTATTGAATTCATAATCACATCTGTTTTTATGGTTGTGAAGTCTATTTTTTCTTGAAAAATAATCTCAATTATCGCAAGGTCATAACGAATCAATAATTTTCTAAAAAAATCGTTAATTTCTAGAACGTTCGAAGCATAATATAGACAAAATATATCGGAAATTACAGTGGAAACTCTTCATATTCAATTGGTTTCTGTGGGTGTTGAAAAAAGTCGAGTCGTATATAAAACTTCATAGAACAAATTTTACGAGACCAAACACGAGACTTTCGTGTTGCGCTGTATGTGGTCTCGGTATCGCCTATGATATTTTTGGAAACGTCTCGTCTCGTCTCGCTTTTGTGAGACGAGAACGAGACGAGACTAGAAAAATCTCGCTATCGCGTGAAGCCCTATAACATAATTTTTCATTGAGTTAATATAGGGATTTGCATTAAGTAAAAGCCGCAAGCCTTCTAACATACAAGGGGTGTAAAACCCCAAATTAGTTCATTAAAACACAAACATTACGACATATCTACATATCTTCAAATATTAGATTTAACTACGCGACTATTGTCAACCAGTCCAATTCGCGAAAAGGCCCTTCTAAATATCACAACTAGAATTATAACTTGATACGAAAACATAATTGTCGTCTCCATAAAGCGAAAATTCACGGATGGCAGGTCATAACTCAAGTTTCGAATATTATTACTCCCCAGACATGAGAACTTTCAATTCATTGTTTTCAAGCTAATTAAACTTCCAGGAAATGTCGAGGTGACCACTTGGTAGCAATTATTGGAGGTCTCCACAGGAAGAGATCGATGGAACTGTTATGCAAAGTTGAATAAGCGCAGTCGTACAGGGTGCGAAATTTCCATTTCAGTTCATTATTCATTCAGGAATGAAATTCAAAAATCGTGCTCTGCACATATCACGAAGGTTAATATACACCATGTTTATCAACTCTTGTCCACCCGTTAAGGAAATTAACACCACGTTAGGTGATAATTTACGATTATTATGCAGAAATGAATGACACTGTTTAAGAATTAATCTTTAAATGCTCATACTTGGATGAAAAAAAGCACTGACGTGAAGTCAGTACTCTTTGGCGCGCGTGTTCACGGTGGCTAATTTGAATTGAATGATGAGTACTTCAAGCTCAGTGGATAGAGCGAGCCGAAGATCTACCCAAAGGATAGTGGACACCATTCACTGTCAGTTCAAAAATTAACAGTGCTGTATCTAAGCTGCCATCAGGATAGAGTAACAAAGTTGGAAAAGAACACAAGTGACTCTTCTTAGTCGCACAAGCTCCTAGAAGATTTGGGAGGGTCAGTATAATCCTTATCATGTTTATAGCATGCGCGCCAAAGCGGATTGACTTTTTACACTTTTTCTTTCATTCTTAAGTCACTCTGCTTTTGCGCGCGTGCTATAAACATGATTAGGATTATACTGACCCTCCCAAATCTTCTAGGAGCTTGTGCGACTAAGAAGAGTCACTTGTGTTCTTTTCCAACTTTGTTACTCTATCCTGATGGCAGCTTAAATACAGCACTGTTAATTTTTGACCGACAGTGAATGGTGTCCACTATCCTTTGGGTAGATCTTCGGCTCGCTCTATCCACTGAGCTTGAAGTACTCATCATTCAATTCAAATTAGCCACCGTGAACACGCGCACCAAAGAGTACTGACTTCACGTCAGTGCTTTTTTTTTCAAGTTCCTTTAACAAATATAGCTATCAATACAGTTTGGCTGTTAGCTTTACCGTAGATCGGAAAAAAAATGCGGTTGTGGGTCCTCCGTTAGGGACGCAATTGCATCTTCTCCAAATCCGAACATATTTTAATATAGATCTACCGAATATAGTTATTTATAAATTCGCCTCAGAGCCACCATACAGACATTTCAACTCGGGAACAACGCTATTTCCCCCAAACTGGCTTGTGTCCGTGCACTGAATTGACATGAATATTCTTTTAAAACCTCACAATATCGGCTCATTACTCCCAACATAACCCAAATAACCCAAAACCATTTAATTCTCGTCTGCGCAAGCGCAGTATACTCGTGGCTGCAAGTCCTCCCAAAATTACACACCTCACAAAAAACTCCGAGTCTCCAACACTAGTGGTTCAGGAGATATCGCTTCTTGAATCCACGCATGCGCAGACCCTCACCAGGGGATTCTATAGCGGAATAGCATCCGCCACCCCAAAACCCCAATCCTCTCTGACGAAAGCACCAGCAGTTAAATCACTGATGGTCTGCTCATGCGCATAACGAAAAATGCCCGTAAAGGGTTACATCAATTTCGAAATTAGCCCCAGGGCCACGGTACGGACACTTTAACTCTGAAACAACGCTACATCCCACAAACTGACTTGTCCTTGCACTGAATTGCTATGAATATTCTTTTAAAACCTCATAATATCGACTCAGCACTCCCAACATAACCCATCCAACCCAAAAACAGTCACTTCTCTTCTGCGCATGCGCAATCTACTTGCGGCTAAAAGTCCTCTCAAAATAACACACCTTACAAAAAACTCCGATTCTCCAACACTAGTGGTTCAGGAGATATCACATCTTTAATCCACGCATGCGCAGACCCTCAACAGGGGATTCTATAGAGGAATAGCACCCGCCACCCCAAAACCCAAATCCTCTCTGACGAAAACAACACCAGTTAATTCACTGATGGTCTGCTCATGCGCATAACGAAAAATGCCTGTAAGGGGTAACATCAATTTCAAAATTAGCCCCAGGGCCACGGTACGGACACTTTAACTCGGAAACAACGCTACATCCCCCAAACTGACTTGTCCTTGCACTCGCATCTTTAATCTACGCATGCGCAGACCCTCATCAGGGATCTGAATTCTATGGAGGAATAGCATCCACCACCCCAAAACCCCAATCCTCTCTGACGAAAACTACAGCAGTCAAAGGACTTCTCATCTGCGCATGCGCAATACGAAAAATGCCCGGAAAGGGCAGCATGAACCTCAAAAACATATGTTTCGGCATTAAAAGCAAAGTATTCCGCAAAATAGTAGTAATTTTTTTATTTTTTTCATGTCACGTGATCTTCACGAAATTTTGCAAAGTGTTTGCTTTGGTCTTTTGCATCTAACTACTGAGTTTCAATTTAATCAGATCAGTATTTTTCGAGTTATCGTGAAAACAAAATTTTCAAATTTTCAAAAATTTTTTTTTCCACTTTAGGGCCGTCCGTTCAACACAAAACTTCGCAGGCATATAAAGGTCATGATTCTACAATCTGATGCCAAATTTCAAAAAGATCGAGTGATCGGTTCCGGAAATATTCATAAAAAATGTTTTTACTAAAAACGGCCTTAACTTCGAAACCGCTCGATCGATTTCGCCCGTTGAACTTGTCCGAGATATTTACGCTACGAAACTACTCTGCAAATTTCAACGCTCTAAGTCGTTCCGTTCGAGAGTTATTGTGCTAACGGCCGGACCGGCCGGCCGGCCGGACCGGACGGACAGAATTGAATTTGACCTCGAATTCTTCATCAGGGAGTCGAACCCAATCGTTTGAGACCATTTTCGAAAAAAAATTCGAAAAATACAGACATTGTGACGAAATGATAGCACGCTGTTCCTTGCGGAACACGCGCGCAAAAACTGATGTAAGCTCCGATGAAATAGATTTTTGATACAGCTGAGGATTCTGGTGATGATCAGTAACTGGATTAGAAGGATTGGTAGCAGATGAATTCAGATATAATTGCAACGGTATAAAATCCCGTCACTCTTTTAAACATTACCTTTTTAAAGAAAATAGGATAATAATAATAATAATAATAATAATATCGGTAATATCGGTAATAACCGAAGAAGTTAGACAAGCCCCAAAGAACAAACATGATTTCACGGCACCTGGACTGGATGGGATCCAAAACTACTGGTGGAAGAACTTTTCAGCTACTCATCAACACGTAGCCAGATTATTCAGTGGGATAATAATTCACCTGGAGCCAATTCCATCATGGTTGGTAGAGGGCAGAACTGTACTGATACCAAAATCAGGCGATCTAGGACAGCCAAAGAACTACCGCCCTTTCACGTGTCTCAACACGTCGTATAAAATTCTCACAAGTGTCCTTCAAAACCGGATTCTGGAGGTTATTGCACCAGTGTGGAACCAAATCTACGAACAAAGAGGGACACGAAAAGGAGTACAGGGGTGCAAGGACAACCTACTCATAGACAAGAGCATTTGTCAAAATGCAAAACACTACAAGCGCGATCTACATACATCCTGACTGGATTACGCGAAAGCATTTGACACATCGTTGCACAGCTTGATATTACAGCTGCTTGAGATGCTCAAAGTCCACACTAACATCGTCCATGTGATGAAAAACATCATGGCGCTATGGAAGACTAAGTTCGCCGTTCGATCGGAAGGTCGAACCACGTATACGGGATGGGTGAAATACAGGCGAGGCGTATTTCAAGGAGACTCGCTAAGCCTGTTACTGTTCTGCATAACACTTCTACCATTAACAACTGAGTTGAGGGAAAGCAGAATAGGGTACAAGGCCGGGCCACCAGGCAGAAGAGAACATCTGGTTTCACATCTCCTGTACATGGACGACTTAATACTGTACGCTCCCTCCAAGGCAGCGCTACAACAACCTCTTAACATCGTTGCGGAATACACCACAGCAATAGGAATGTCATTCGGTTTGGAAAAATGTGCTGTTTTCCATCTGAGCATAGGAAGAACTGAAGAGGTAGGAGAAGACCCGCTTCTGAAAATGGTAGCTCATCATGAAATTAGGAACCAAGGAGCTTTCCTATTTAGAGCTGGACGGAGAGCCTTGGAAAAACTCAGCATAACTGGAGTATCTACGACTATGAGCTAGTGGGAACACCTATCACGCCAGCAGACCAGAGAAGAGTAGACAGAGAGATCAGACAGGCACAACTGAAGACGTTACTCGAAGACCACATGAGTAAAAGTCTGCACTCTATATATTTCAGGAGTTTGAAAGATCAGGGCCTATCGGAGGAACTATCCTTTGCGTTTTTGAAGTCGGCTGGTCTAAAGTTGGAAAGGAGGGATTCGTTATGGCTTGTCAAGATGGAGTGATAAATACAAGATGGTATAAGAAGAACATCATGAAAGTGGACACCCCAACAACTTGCAGAGCATGCCACAGTCAGCAGGAAACTGTCATGCACATCCTGTCTGCTTGCGGAGTCCATGCTCCATCAGGATACACAGAAAGACACAATGCAGCACTTCGGATTCTCTACTTCCATCTGAGAGAAGTGTATGGTATAGACAAGGAGCCAGTGCTACCATTTGTGCCTCTGGAAATTGAATCAGTCATCGAAAATGATAGAGCTCGAATCTACTGGAACTATGCTTTTCCAACAACTCGGCAGATCCATGCCATAAACCCAGATATAGTACTGGTGGACAAAGATCTCAGGGAATTGTTTGTTGTCGAATTTTCCTCCCCCGCTGTAAATAATGTGGTGATGAAAGAACAACAGAAGAGGGAGAAATACAAGGATTTGCTGTTTGAGCTGGGAACCCTATATCCAGGGTATAAAGTAAAAATGGTCGTTCTGATCATAGGATGCCTTGGCGGAATGAGAGCGAACTATGTGACAGAATTGAAGATTATTCCGGCCTGTACATCCTTGGCCGAGGTTTTGGCGAACAGAATGCAGAAAGCAGTGTTGCTCGGGTCACTACGAGTGATGAGGTCCCATCAACTATGAAGGCCACTTGCAGCTCATCTCTTTTGTTAACCCTTTACTGCGCAACTTTTTATTTTTTTTCGAAAAAATTATATGAGTTCCCGAAATGCTTTCAGATATCGGGAAAAATAGTGAAAAAAATCCAGATGTAAAAAACTAGTCTATTTTTGTGATTTTTTTTCATGTTGCAGATATGCTACAATGCCCTTTGAGTGACCGTCTCTATAGTCGTCTTAGAAGTTGTCTACCTGCTTTATATTCTATATAAGTGCTTTGAATGCAGCTGATTTATATCTCTGTATGTAGTTTTCATCCCTCCATTCCAGCTTTGATGAGATATCTCTTACTTTCTTGTGGTTCTTACGCAGATTTTTTTTTCCACATCAGCGATTTTTTCTACGTTCTTGCGTTTTTGATGAGATCGCTAATGATTTTTACGTTTTCTGACGTTGATGGATCTTCAGGTGATATGATTTCCAAGAAATCAGATCCGTTGGGAGGATCCGGTGAAAAATTATACAATATTGGCATTTTGTCCATGTCCAAAAGTTCATCACTTTCAATTTCAGTATCACAAGGCAGAAGGTTTCCTCAATCTTGAAGAAGAACGTCATCTGCATCATTTCCTGAGAAAATTATTATCTATCTTCACTGAGTTCTGATAAATGATCAGCGAAGTATTTCAAGCTCCGCCAGCGTCAGAATTTAGTTTTTCGATGCGTTTTTCTGAAAAAATATAAGATAATGTAAATTCTTCTCGTCGGATCTACAATGGGCACTATTACAGATATGCTACACTCCAATGAAAATATTTCATGCTCAACGGGGCATTGTAGCATAAATGCAACGCTCATTCAAAAAGCGCTAAAAACTTCTAGCTAGATTTTATTTTTACGAAAATATGATTTTGTAATACTACTTACCATATTCAAGCTCCCTATATTTTTTTTACACAAATTCACTCCGAAATTGACCTACAGAAAATCAAAAAACTTAGTCAAATTCTAGTTCTCTCACTTGTCTGTTAACGTTTGTATTTTAAACTGGCATTTACCGTTAGATAGACCTCCACTTATGTAGTAATCTATGAATTATGAAGCATATTAGTTTACGAGTAAAGTAATCTTCATAGATTTCTCTAATATGAATCGTTTGCCGAAATAAAAAGTATGAAAGCTAGCGTAGCATATATGCTACGTTGCGCAGTAAAGGGTTAAGGGACGCTGTAAGGGCAGGACGAAGAACAGTCCAAGAAGAGTGAGAGGTTTTTTAGTGGGTAACCAAATAACATCTGGAGTCTCACACTGCCGCTTGCGGCGCCTATAAAAGGTTTTTCCTCTTACGCCACAGAAAATAATAATAATAATAATAATACAGATAGTATATATTCGGCATTCATTCATTACCTCTAGCTATGTGGTTCATCATACCCCTGCTTATTACTTGGCAAGACATCAAGCACGAGTGTGCTTTATTGACCACCTGATAGTTTGTTCAGCTTTTTAATATTAATTTATTTTCAGTCTAAATTAGAGATATTGTGTCTTATGAATCCGAATGATTTTCCACATTTAATATTTCAATATATATAATAGAAATTATTTCAGTATAATTTAGTTCAATACTGTGAATTTATCGTTTTTTTTTCTGTGCTACCATAATTATCTGTGGTCATACGATTGATGGGTATAGCAAGCTCTAGGGGATTTATTGGTTCTTCACGTTCGAATCTCTCGAGTGAGATACTTCTCTAGAAAGGTTCCTCGTTAGATCGTTTTGTTCTCAATAGTTGAGATGAAAGAAATTGTGTGATTATTTGTAAAAATATACGTCAAATTGACAGTGAGTAATATTTGATATGTTTTAGGGATGTTGAAATTGGTTTTGCTAATTAACTTACGTGATGATTTCAGATTGAAATTAGTTAATATAGATTTGCACGCCATCTTTGTTAGAAAAAATGTAGAGTACTTTTTGTTTGATTATCTCGATTTCTACTTATTTTTCTGGTATATGTGAATTCTATATAGATGTTGTTCTGAACGAATCAGGGGAGAGTTCCTTCAATTTTCAAGGGATTGTGTGCCTCGTGTTTTTCTAGGCTGTAATGAATTCCGATGAATACAGTTAATGTTCTGTTAAATTATATCCCCAGATTCGTACAGAGACATAATGTAGTTTGAGAGTACTGGGTATGTGTAACACTCGTTCTATTGTTCGTAGTTTTTGGCTGGGGCGAGAAACTGTGAGGCTGCATGCATAACATATGTTAAATTGAAGCTATTCTTGGATTGAGGTGAAAATCAAGCTTAGTGAAACTTTTGAGTATTTTGATGTTTGATGTTTTACAGGCACTGATACCTACATTACCTGCACCCTGTCTGGAGAGATCGTGAGTTCCAGTTGGATGAACTCATATGCATCAACTGGAAGTATAATGATCATCCATCAAGAAGAATACCTTAAATTTTCCCCGGAAAATATAAGCTATCTGTTTTCTTTGGGATTAAAGGAATTTTTTTATTAAACCTTTAAAAACCAGTTGTATCAATTATCACCCTATATCTCAGCAAGCATAAGTGTATCGTTAACATCTCAGCTATTTTTACAATATGAATCAGATCGAGATTAAATCTAGAACTGTAAATACAAGTTTTGAGGGCTTTCGCGAAATTTCAACGATATCTGACGTATAGTTTCTGTGATACAGTATTTATTTAATTATACAGGGTGTATCTGAATAACACCAAAAAAATGTAAGGGGTAATTCTGTGACGAAAATTAAGGTGGGTATTTGGTATACAATTTTTTGATAAAAAAAATAAAAAAATATAAAAAATAAAAAAAATTTAAACACCTCCGAAGATTAACAAAAGAAATTGTTTCTCTTTTTTATTTTCCCTGTTGTTCACGCCAAGTGAACGTTCTTTTTTTTGTACATTTTAAGTTTTCAATAATTTTTCAGTTATTACATTTCAAATGGATTTAATTTCGGTATTAATTTCATTTGTTTACAAAAGGTGAAATTTCCATAAGTAATTTTAAAACAGATGTGATCCCTGACGCTTCGCGCACACATTTTTAATTACGAGTCAGTATCATTCTTTACGTATAGTACGAAAGATCGATTGTTTCCTTTTCTGCCTCCGAAAATAATTATAATTCTCTTCGTAGTTTACGTACACAATCTTTGGAAAATATCGCATTTTCATTCGCGGTGTTCGCTGAAAAACGAAGTAGTGTAATCTGCATTACAGTGTTTCCATTCAATAAACTTTGTATCAAAATACTCCGTTGTGAGAAAATAAGTTGTCATCAGTGGCGTACTCTGTGACACTCTTAAGGATAAGTGGTGTCGAATTAATAATTTCCAGCTTCTCAATCATAAAGGATCTTCCACTACTGGTTCAGTTTGTTGAGCTCAATCATTCTGCTTCTGGTAAGTGAGGACTGCTACAAGATCCATAGCTTTCAAGTTGACCCACTTTTAGGTAAGAATATTTTACTTTATTATTTTGATTTCACTTGTCCATTTCGTGCTGTGTTGGGATAAGATTTAACGCTCAAAAAAAAAAAACAGTCCACTTAAATTCTTCTAGGTAAATCCCCAACATAATTGGTCCTTAATTCGAGCCAGATTGGACTTAATTTCACTATCTAATTCTAAATTTTCATTAACTTCGTCTCATATTTCTTTTTTTTACGGTCATCAAAACAGTTTTTATACGCATCCATATATTAAAATCTGGCAACATTCAGCATAACTGGCAAGTGATCGTATTCAGAGCTCACATCTGTTTCAATTCAATCGATAAATTTTTAAATCTGTTTCTTCTTTCGCTTATTTACAATAATGCCACCTAAAACGGATACAGGCAATTCCGTATTGAATAAATTGGTCGATAAAAGAGCCAATGTATTCTCTATTGTAACCGGAATATGGAAAAAAATAAAGGGTTACGATTCTTCAAATTTTTTTGAATTACAAGCGTATCAGGAGAAAATACCTGCGTACGAGGCAAAATTTGAAAGCATTCAAGAGGAAATAATGGAAGTTAATTCGGAATTGTTAGCAACTGAACACGTTGAAACGGCACAGTCGGAGTTGGCGTTTGCTGAGGTGGTATCTCACATTAGGGCTTTATTTTTTTCATTAAAGCAACAGCAGTCAGTAGCAAACCAAGCGTCCAATACACAGGTTTCAAATTTCGAATCACTTTTGCTACCGAAAATAAATATTCGCCCTTTCTCAGGCGAAAGCTCAGAATGGCCAGAATTCTTTCAACTTTTCAATTCTCTAGTCCATAAAAATAAAAGTTTAGTGCCAATACAAAAATTTCAGTTATTGAAATCTTATTTAAGGAATGAGTCTCTTGCAGTTATATCAGGACTGCAGTTATCCAATGAAAATTATGAATTGGCATATGAAAACTTGAAATCACGTTATCAAAATCCAAGAATGTTAGCGACTATGTACTTAAATGAAATACTAAATTTCAAGTCTTCAACTAATAATTCTGTAACACATCTCAAAGAATTCTTAAATTGCCATCAAACCTCCGTGAACGCAATAAAAGCACTAAACATAAAAGATTTATCAGATTTTCTTTTATTTTCACTAGCGCTACGTAACGTTGATAATTATACTAGAAAAGCATTTGAAAGTCAATTAGGCTCGTCTGATATTCCTGAATATAAGGCTTTGATTGATTTTGTTACGAAACAACTTAAAGCTCAGGAGTTTTGCGAACAGAACTCTTCTAGATCTTCGAATAAATCAACAGGTTTAAGTTCATCTCATAATAAAACAAAAAATGTTTTGCTCACGAGTTCTGCTGGTTCTTCTCAGAATAGTTCTCTCGGTGTATCATCTCGTTCAGCGAATTCAAGAAAACTTAATTGCCCAAAATGTAATGATACACATCCTTTGTTTGCGTGTCCATCTTATATAAAAATGTCGAGGCAAGCTAAATTTGATTACTTAAAATATTGCAAACGTTGCTTCAACTGTCTTGGACTCCATAATTTTAGAGATTGTGCTTCCAAAAATTCATGTAGAGTATGCAACTCAACTCGTCACCATACTACTCTTCATCCAGATAACCAATTTGTCAATCAGTCAGACAATCCATCTAAAATTCCAGAAATTAAGAGTCTCCACAAACAGAATAAAGTTTCGGACTCTGATTTTGATAATCCCAATGATATTATCAACTCTTATCATATCAACAAAAAATCGGTTTGTGTCGGTCAAGTGCTTCTTGGTACTGTTCAAGCTAGAATTGAATCTGCCGACGGTACAATGATGCAAGTTAGAGCTGTGCTAGACCCTGGGTCTCAAATTTCTGCCATCAGTCAGAAATTAGTGAACAAATTGGGTTTAGATATTAATTCAGTTAATATGTCTATTTCTGGTATTGGTCAGACCAATGCGCAACCTTTAGGTCTGATAGATTGTAAGTTGTATCCCAGAACGGGATTAGAGTACTTGCATGTGCACGCTGTTGTGTTACCTGAAATAACCAGCAATATACCTTCTGTCCCTTTGCCACCAGAAATAATTAAACATTTCAAGCACTTGAATTTAGCTGATGAATCGTTTCATATCTCTCAGCCCATAGATATGTTGTTAGGTGCTGATACCTATTCAATCGTTTTCGAACGTGACGGGCGTATTTCGTCTCCTGGATACCCTACGGCCGTTAATACATTTTTCGGTTGGACAATCATAGGTCCCATAAATGAAATGTGTTCTTATGCTAAGTCGGTTCTTTTGACTAAATCTGATCTCAGCGAACAGATGCAAAAGTTTTGGTCGTTGGAAGAAGTTGCACAGGCTAATATTCTGGATGACTACGTGGAGAAACATTTCGCATCTACTCACTTTCGCGATGAAAGTGGTCGATACGTAGTGTCGTTGCCTTTCAAGGTGGATAATCCAAATCCAGTTCTCTCGTTTAATTCAAAAAGATCACTAAAATCCTACTTTTCGCTCGAAAATCGACTAATGAAGGATGAAGCTTCCTTGAATTTATATAACGATTTCATGTCAGAATATTTAAAATTGAATCATATGGCACGTGCCAAAACTTCCAATAGATATGTGATACCGCATCATGTTGTTCGTAAGGACTCTAGCTCAACCACGAAGCTGCGAGTTGTATTTAACGCCTCAGATTTAGATATGTCGGGCAGCTCGTTGAATGATATGTTGTTGGGAGGTCCTAAATTACAGAAGGATATTCAGATAATTTTACTTTCATTCAGAATGTATCCTGTAGTCATTTGTGCAGATATAGAGAAAATGTACAGACAAATTCTAGTATGTCCTTCTGACCGCAAATTTCAACATATATATTGGCGTTCATCTCCCGATCAGCCTGTAACAGAATTTGAATTGAACACTGTCACTTATGGGTTGAAACCTTCGGCGTTCTTGGCTATACGAGTGTTGAAACAACTCGTAATTGACGAGGGGAAACATTTTCCTAGAGCATCCAAAGTATTGAACGAGGATATATATGTTGATGACATTTTAACAGGCGCTTTTGACGTTCAACAAGCTATCGAACTGCGCAATGAGCTTCAGAAAATGTTGAAGAGGGGCGGATTTTTTTTGAAAAAGTTTTCGAGCAATTGTCTCGATATTTTGAATGACCTACCCCCTGATCATATTGAGGCTAAGTTAAATTTTGACGATGATTGCATGGGAATAAAAATTTTGGGTTTAAGTTGGATTCCAGCAATTGATTCATTCATTTTCAATGTGAATGAATTCAAGGAAAAACCAAGTAAACGTTCAATTCTTTCTTATATTGCACGTATATTTGATCCAGTGGGATTTTTATCTCCTATTGTAATTTCAATGAAGCTCCTAATAATAGGTTGTCAAATATCTCCCTTCCGCCTTTTTGTCTTTTGAATTTCGCTGCTATGTACAAAGCGCTACAGAGGTCGTATCTGGCAATACTATACATAATTTGAAAGGTCTTGACATAACCTACAAAACGACGCTATGCATGATTAGTTTGGATATTGCATTCAACAGTTATAGACGTGTAAACATGGAGTTCACTAACGCCGAAATTCGCGCTATTTTAAAGTTTTCCTTTGTTAAAGGCAAATCCGCTAGAGAAACGTTCCGTGAGATTAATGGTGTTTTTGGGGATGATACTCTATCAGTTCAAACCGCGGAGGAATGGTTTCGACGATTCAGAGCCGGTGAAAACGACACCATGGATAAGCCAGCCGGCGGAAGACCTGTGATGACAAATACCGATCAAATCATGGAGTACATCGAGTTAGACCGGCATGTGGCATCTCGTGACATCGCCCAGGAGATGGGAGTTAGGCACCAAACCATTTTAAACCATCTGCAGAAGGCTGGATACAAAAAAAGCTTGATGTTTGGGTGCCGCATGATTTGGCCAAAAAAAAACTTCTGGACCGAATCAACGCCTGCGATATGCTGCTGAAACGGAACGAACTCGACCCATTCTTGAAGCGGATGGTGACTGGCGACGAAAAATGGATCACATACGACAATATCAAGCGAAAACGGTCGTGGTCGAAGGCAGGTGAATCGTCCCAAACAGTGGCCAAGCCGGGATTGACGGCCAGGAAGGTTTTGCTGTGTGTTTGGTGGGATTGGAAGGGAATCATCCACTATGAGCTGCTCCCATATGGCCAGACGCTTAATTCTACCATCTACTGCGAACAACTGGACCGCTTGAAGCAGGCGATCGACCAGAAGCGTCCAGGAAGGGTGTAGTGTTCCACCAGGACAACGCCAGACCACACACTTCGTTGATGACTCGTCAGAAGCTACGGGAGCTCGGATGGGAGGTTTTATCGCATCCACCATATAGCCCGGACATAGCGCCAAGTGATTACCACCTGTTCCTGTCCATGGCAAACGCCCTTGGTGGTGTAAAGTTAAACTCAAAAGAGGATTGTGAAAAGTGGCTGTTCGAGTTCTTTGCAAATAAGGAGGGGGGCTTCTACGAGGGAGGTATGATGAAGTTGCCGTCTAGATGGAAACAGATTATCGAACAAAACGGCGCATATTTGAACTAAATCCGATTACTGTAACACTTTTTGTAAAGCATTGAATAAAGAGCAAAAAAGCGGAAGGGAGATATTTGACAACCTATTACAAAAATTATGGTCGGAAAACCATGCTTGGGATGACCCCTTGTCAATTGCTTGTAATAATGACTGGTCTAAAATAGTGAATGATATTAACTTACTTACGAATATTAAAATTCCACGATCTGTAATTTCTGCTCCTAAAAGTAGCATTATATTAGCGGGATTTTGTGATGCGTCCGAAAAAGCCTACGCAGCCACTGTTTACCTATCTGTTACATTAAAAAATATCATACACGCTCATCTATGGATTGCAAAATCCAAAGTGGCTCCATTAAAAACCTTGTCTGTTCCTCGACTGGAACTATCTGCCGCAGTCTTGCTGACCAAGTTGCTAAAGCTTATTTTGAAAAATGAATTTCCAGTGCCAATTTCGGAGGTTCGTTTATTTTCCGACTCTCAAATTGTCCTTTCCTGGATAAAAACCCCGCCTCATAGGCTCAAAACGTTTGTTGCCAATCGTGTAGTCGCAATAAACGATTCTGTTTCTGATGCTTCATGGCATCATATTCCAACTAATTCTAACCCCGCCGATTTGGCCTCTCGAGGTCTCGTTCCTCACCAGTTCGTGAATCCGGAAACTCAAAAATTTTGGTTTCATGGTCCTGAATTTCTGTCGATGCCCGTTGTAAATTGGCCACCACCATTTATCAATTCTGACACTGAGACTTGTTTATTACCTGAATTGAAACCTAGTCTTCATGCTGGAATTGCAACCAAACCTACTATTAGCCCATTTCTGAATATTTTGGATAGCTTTTCAGATTTAAACAGAATGAAAAGAGTATTTGCTTACGTTCGGCGATTCACTTATAATTGTCTGAACTCGAAAACACGTTTGACTGGTCTTCTTTCACAATCTGAGCTTAAGAATGCTTTACATTCCATTATTTTGATCACTCAAAATCACTATTTAGATCAAATGAATCAGAGATTATCAAACAAAAAATCAATTGAAAAATCTTTGAGGAACTTAAGTCCTTATGTCGACTCTGCGGGATTGATCAGGGTGGGCGGTAGACTACAGTATTCTTGTTTATCTGAGAATGCTAAGCACCCAATTCTCCTTCCGAAGAAATGCGTGCTTTCGCGATTACTTTGCAACCATTATCATTTGGTTTCCCTACATTCAGGTCCAAACACGACCATGAGTTTGATTCGGCAGAGTTATTGGATTTTGTCTCTCAGAGGTCTGGTGCGAGAATGCATCAGAAAATGCATCACTTGCACTAGATTTCGTGGTGCTACGTATCAGCCTTTAATGGCTCCACTACCTTCACAAAGAGTAAATATTGCTCGTCCTTTCAGTAAGGTGGGTGTGGATTTTGCCGGACCATTTTCCTATCGGTCAAATAATTCACGTAAGCCAACTATGTTAAAAGCATATCTTGCTTTATTTGTATGCTTTTCAACTAAGGCCGTTCATTTAGAACTCGTTTCATCTCTCAATGTGGAGGGATTTCTATCAACCTTGGATAGATTTATTGCAAGAAGGGGTTTACCCCTAGAGATTTGGTCAGATAACGGTAAAAATTTTGTAGGTTCAGCGCGTTATATTTCTGAAGTTAATTACTTTTTCAGCCAAAATAATTCGAAAATTTGTCATCAAGATCCATTAAATGGAAATTTATCCCTCCATATGCTCCTCATTTTGGTGGTCTCTGGGAAGCCGGTGTGAAGTCAGCAAAAGGGCTTCTTTTCAAAATGTTAGGTGCAACTGCCTGTACCTTTGAGGAGTTAGCAACACTTTTTGCTCGTATCGAAGCTGTATTAAACAGTAGACCGATTTGTCCATTATCTCCAGACCCCTCTGAGTCCGGTGAATTTTTAACACCAGGACATTTCCTAATAGGTGCCCCACTCTTGTCCAGTCCCGAGTTGACATATGATGATGTCAAAGCTCCATTGAATCGTTGGGAACAACATAAAAAATTATTCCAACAGTTTTGGAAAAAGTGGTCAAGTGACTATTTGCATACTATGCTTCAGCGCAATAAGTGGCATTCAGAAAATGCTTGTCCTTCTGAAGGAGATATAGTTATTTTAAAGGGTGTAGAATCAAGCCCTGCCACTTGGCCTATCGGACGTATATTGAAATTACATCCGGGACCTGATGGTATAATTCGGGTAGCGTCTGTTAAGACCGCAACTGGTCAGTATACGAGAGCGCTAACAAAATTGGTGCCTCTTAACCTTTAAGATAATAAGGTATTCTAGTTCATTGTTTCTTCTTGTAATGTCGTTTGTCTGTAAAATTGGGTAAATTTTAGGTGAGCGGTTATGTTCACGCCAAGTGAACGTTCTTTTTTTTGTACATTTTAAGTTTTCAATAATTTTTCAGTTATTACATTTCAAATGGATTTAATTTCGGTATTAATTTCATTTGTTTACAAAAGGTGAAATTTCCATAAGTAATTTTAAAACAGATGTGATCCCTGACGCTTCGCGCACACATTTTTAATTACGAGTCAGTATCATTCTTTACGTATAGTACGAAAGATCGATTGTTTCCTTTTCTGCCTCCGAAAATAATTATAATTCTCTTCGTAGTTTACGTACACAATCTTTGGAAAATATCGCATTTTCATTCGCGGTGTTCGCTGAAAAACGAAGTAGTGTAATCTGCATTACAGTGTTTCCATTCAATAAACTTTGTATCAAAAGACTCCGTTGTGAGAAAATAAGTTGTCATCAGTGGCGTACTCTGTGACACTCTTAAGGATAAGTGGTGTCGAATTAATAATTTCCAGCTTCTCAATCATGAAGGATCTTCCACTACTGGTTCAGTTTGTTGAGCTCAATCATTCTGCTTCTGGTAAGTGAGGACTGCTACAAGATCCATAGCTTTCAAGTTGACCCACTTTTAGGTAAGAATATTTTACTTTATTATTTTGATTTCACTTGTCCTTTTCGTGCTGTGTTGGGATAAGATTTAACGCTCAAAAAAAAAACAGTCCACTTAAATTCTTCTAGGTAAATCCCCAACACCTGTATATTAAAAGTCTTCAAGAAAGGTAATAGAATGGGTGATGAAGAAAATAGAAAGCAAGAACTTGGAAAATATACGGACTATAAACAAATGAATTAGGTTAGGGAAAATTCACCTTGGAGCTTTTTGAAAACGCATGGCATTTTTTTCTCGTAAATGCTTAAACTTGCAGAGATAAAAAAGTTTGTAAATGAGTTGGGCTTTTCAGCCATGTTTTTTTAAAAGGAAAATTTTTATCCAGAAAAAGTTTCAAAAAAATTATCTTACGAGGTTGACTATTTCAACCCCTTCTAAGCATACTTCAGGATTGAAAAAAAAATCAACAGAGTGGAAATTTATAGTTTCATTGACAAATGATATTTACCAAGTTTCGTATCTTTAGCTCGATGTACAGGGAAAATAAAAAAGAGAAACAATTTTTGTCGGTAATCTTCGGAAGGGTGTAACTTTTCCGGAAGGAGGTCTTTCAAAAAATTTTACACCAAATACCCACATTTTTTCGGTGTTATGCAGATACACCCTGTATATTTTTTACTTCCTTGTCATATGATACTGACGGAATTTTTTCCTTAGTCTTTGTATCGGTATTATTCAAATGGATAGGTGAATCTAATTATCAATCAAATTTTACAGGTAGTAGCGGAACTAGAATAAGTGTGAGTGTATAAAAGAAATAGAGAAAATATCCTATGATTTATGAAAACAATGGATGTGAAAACTAGAGAAATAAGGGTATGCAGACATAAATAGTGGCAAAATAGCATTTTGATGCGGCGTGTTTTTCTTCGTTCATTCAAATTTAAATAATATATTGATATTACATTTGGATATAGCTTACTCTGGAATAATCTAACAGGCCACCAAATTAGAAGGCTTTTGCCTTTATTCCACCTTAAAGAATGAAAAGAAAGAGTATATTTTGTACTGAAAGTCAAATAATAATCATTGTCTTCCATCCAATCAGATAAAAACAATGAGAATAATAATAATGAATTATCTTTATTGCATCAATGTTTTACAGATATACAGAAATCACAGCAGTAAATTAATCGGTGATAAATATTTATAGCGAAATTTCTGAGAGTAACATCATCAGGAGGTTAATAATTGTCACAAAATTCGAAGAAATTGAAGATGATTCCTTCAATCTCACCTTTCCTAATGAATTCAATATTATCAAAAAATGATTCTCTAACACAACATGCTATACGTTAAATTTGACTAATATGAAAATCAACTGATACTCAATCCCCCCGCTAGGGCCATACTGCGAGAATGGTCCCTGCCGCGGCACTATAGTTTCACGAAATTGCTCTCCCACGAAGTAAGATAAGTTGTACCCCAAAATATATTCGACAACTAATACTAATATGTTCTTAGCGATTTCCTGTTCAGAAAAAGTATTATAAGACACTAGGTGGGTTCGAGGCACCTCCTGAGTTAATTTTTACGTGTAATGAAGATGGTTTGGGACATGAATAGCATCCATAAATACGTCTGAATTATTGGTTTATGGATACGAACGTAGGTCAACGTCATGTGTACCAATAAGTCTTCTTTTTATAAGGATTAAAATATAATTCCTACAGGACTATCATCTCCCATAGATGATAGTAGACTTCGTATCGGTATTATTGAAATGGATAGGTGAAGCTAATTATCAATCAATTATTACAAGTAGTAGCCTGAAACTAAAAATAACTAAAATAAGTGTGGGTGGATAAAAGAAGAACCGTAAATATCTTACGAGTTATGAAAACAATGGATGTGAAAACTAGAGAAATAAGGGTATGCAGACATAAATTGTGGCACAATAGCATTTTGATGCGGCGTGTTTTTCTTCGTTCATTAAAATTTAAATAATATATTGATATCACATTTGGATATAGCTTACTCTGGAATAATCTAAGAGGCCACCAAATTAGAAAGGGATCCTCGGTTTCGCGCATTACAATGTCAATGTTAGTAAAACAAAATAAATTTTTCAAGTACGAACAGAATCTCGTTTCAGATTCGTGCATATTTTAAATGCTCCAAATCCTCCATTAATTCCGAGGACATTCAGGTTGGAGGGCCGGACGATAAATCTTGCATTATACGTCTCGTTTTGATAAAGTTTCAGAATTTGTTCGAATAAAAAAGGCGGAGTGTTCAGATAAGGAGGAAAAAACTTTTCTAATAAAATAATTTCAGATATCTCCGGAGAAGTTTTGAACATCTCTGTTTTATATTCTTGTTTGTCGAAGTGGATGATAGAAAAATATGGTTTGTGTTGAGTAGAGGAAATAATCGCATGTTCAAGCGATCGTCCAGAGTGCCATCATTTTATCCCAATATCTGAAATTCACGAATTTTACTCCGAAAATGGTCTCAAGTAATTCCATTTAACTTACGTTTTCAAAGTTTACTATGTCTTTTTGAATCAATAAGTTTAGAGCGTCCCTGCCAATAGGGTCTTCATATGGCTTCGTATAATTAATATACTTATGAATATATTTCACAAGTCAAATAAACCCCAGGGGATTTCACTAATTTGCCGAGAAGCAAGAGCAGACGCGTTTCTGGCTTCTTGGCCTTCATCAGCACTCTGTAGCTTCCCAACAAATTCAACTAAACTGAACCGTGTTAAGCCTCTCACAGCCGGCTTGGTCGATTATACATAATCGCCCACGCCACCTATGAGACAAAACAAGGAATTCAGCCTTTCCCCACCAGTGAAAATTTGAAGCGTGAAATCATATGCCACCATTCGCTCAATTTTAATCGAGAAACGAGTCCCGCAGAGCTCAGACAGTATCTTCCCATGGCCATGAACGCTGTTTAGTGTTTTCAAATATAAATATATTCTTTTGACGGAGAGCTTTATATGTGTTAGCAGAGGTGAGTGTACAATTCGACGTATGATACAAGAGCTTAGGGAAAAACCTCAGCAAAAAAACTCTGTCTTCCCGTGAGTGTTGTGATTTGTAACTATTGTTTACAAAATTTCCTGACATTTGAAAATATTGATAGGCATTTATTTCTTCAATATGGATTCCTTCGTCAAAAAAACCGAAAGGTTTCTACAAGGTACCCGAAACTCCTGAAAAATGAAAAGACAAGAGGAAAAGAACAAATTATAGATAATACATAACCTCTCAAACGTCTCCTCTCACGAATATACTTCTCTGTAGGCGCATAGAATCTCTTGGAGAAGAATCACCTCCGCTAGTTTTGAAAGATACTCCTTCTTGTTCTTAGGAACCCCTTCAATATTTGAATTCAAAAAGGCAAATGTTGTTCGTAAGGCCAGGAGGGTCTCTTTCAAAACCAGGTCTGAACAGTCCAAGCGATGATTATTCAGAACTCGAGATGTTTGAAGACCGCTACAGGGCCCTTATGTAGGGCTATCATCTCCTATAGATACAAAAATAATAATGAAAAATGGGTTTCGCCATTTTTCATTTTTATATGTCTTTTTGTCCGGATAACATCTTGAGAAAGAAGGCTGGATTAACCGTTCGAGCATGGTCCACCTAATATAACGAGTCTTTTATTAAGAGCGTCCCATTTGGTTATTGGTAATTAACAAAATTAAATCAAATATCTATGAATTATATGTAAAAATTCTCATACATATAAAAAATTAGGAATTTAAACAATATCTTCAGAATGTGCGTTTTGAATGCACGCAGGAATAGTACTGTAAAGTTGGTCGGATGGATATAACGAACCTTATGTGCACTCAAATCCATAAGGTCGCCACTAACATGGACTACTATTTATAGGGGTTAAAATATAATTCCTATAGGACTATCATATCCCATAGATATAAGCTTCAATTTCAAAAGGGAAATCGAAATAAAATATGACCAAGAAGAATTGAATCTGTCATGCGATTCGCTTATTGCTAAGTGGAATAGGTCGACATTTTACTTCGTCGATTTCGTGATATGATCAAATACCAAAACGTTGATCATGTTGATGATGAGATGGAGGGTGAAATGACGGGTTGAAACTAGTTACTGGTTATAATATTATTCGAAAAGCACAAATTCGTAACACTGCTTGCTACGATCACGCTAAAGGTAAACTCGCGAAAATATCAAGTCCTATTCATGAGCAAGCTTGATATCGACCGATCCTTTCGTTTCCGTCGAACTGAAAACTCCATCGCAGTTTAAAAATTCAGTAGAGGACGTCCGAATTCTGCTTCGAAAGCATCGTGCTCGTAATTCGGGTCAACTGATTCTAATGGGTGTCCACACAGGAACGAGAAAATTACAGACACATATCCGATTTCGAGCCGACACCGAATTACGCAAATTTTCTGAGACACATGTAGCATTCTTTGAATAAAGGTGCGTGGTTTGAATATGGATAGGAAAGACTTTATGATATCTTCAAGGAAATGCAGAGTGTAGCTACCGTTTCCGATAGGTATGGTTTGATGACTTTTGAAGTGAGAGGTAGGGTAGCCAAGTTTTCCCATTTAGAAAATGCCTGAATAGAGTGTAACGTTATGAAATACAGTTAACGTCCCTGTTTGATACTCCACTGCTGGAGTAGATCACGTATTCGAGTGGTCTATCCCACAGTCATGAGTTCATGAGGTCATGGTGGAAATCTACCAGTTGGTTAGACTAAGGCAAAATTGGGAGTTTTCGGACCTTCAGATCACTCATATCTACCGCAGAGTAGCACTCTGCTCCGCACCTTGTTCAACCTTGTTGGTGATTGGGCTGTCAAGGCTTAGAGCTGCTTATCGAAGATTAGTTCATACTGCTCGGAAGATAGACTCATACCGAATAAACAGAAGACTTTGAAAGTGGTTTCCTCTCCAAACTGTAGAGTTGAGCCTTTGGGCAGTAATTGATTAATTGATTTGGTAGGAAAATGAGAAGAATTCACAGTCCACACAGTAAATAGATTAATAGATACGAGTGTTGCGTAGCGTCCCGCCACTGTGACCAGTCACCCTATTGTGTCATGCCAAAATCTATACTTCTAGACTCCCAGTTCCTCAAACCTGTCGCAGGGCAATCACATATAAAGTGCTCAATAGACTCATCGTCCTCTAGGCATAGTCTGCACTCAGAGTCCTCCACCAAACCCACTTTACTAAGGTGTTTCCTGATGCCACTGTGTCCCGGGGTCTCAATTGGAGAGTTGCTGGACAGTTCAGCTAAGGTACCAATAATGCTTGTGCGAGCATGTCTGAGACCTGATATGTTGCTACAGAGTTCTTGGACCTTAAGGTCCAACCATCTGTTATTCTGCCACCTTGCTGCCTTGAGAGAGATGCCACAGGTCAGTTCAGGTCCATTGATTTCCATGGAAGCCCCACACGATGCCAATGAGTCCGCTTCCTCATTGCCTTCTATGCCCGAATGGTCCGAAATCTAGATGATCTGGAGCCTGCAGCGTTTTCTTAATTATCAAGTGCAGTCCAATAGTCTTGCACGAGTAGGGACTTGCAAATCTATCCAGGCTGATGGAAGCTGCATAAACTCTGACACCACTCCCAGATCCTACCCCTTGGGTGGTAGCACAGCAATCTGTGAACCAACATCGACCCTCAAGCATTGGGCAAGAGATAGTCTAATTGTATATGCTGGGGAAGATACGGCAGGGTCACTCTATGTAGGTGTTGGATAGCAATGTCTGCACCTGCATTATTAGGTAAATACCATTTATTACAGATCTCACCTCATCGAGAGTGATTCCTCTGAAATCAAATCATTTTTTTTGGCGCGCTTTTCAGGTGAACAGGGTGCCTATCAATTCGTCCAAATGTCTGTATTTTTCGAATGTTTGGCCAAGAGTGGTCTCAAACGATTAGTTTCGACTCACTGATGAAGAATCTTAGGTCATAATTGTTTCTGTCCGGTCGGTCGGCTGTCCGCACGATTACTCTCGAACGCAATGCGGTAGAGAGTTGTAATTTTCAAAGTAGGTTTGGAATCCAATTGCGCCGACTAAGGTCGGCAAAATCCACTAAGTGGTTTTAGAGTTATAGCCATCTGCAATTTAGTTTTCCCAATGACAACTACTGATCTGATCGAATAAAAGTGCGTTAGTTAGTTGAAAAACACCGACACAAAGGCTTATGCAAATTTTGTGAGGATCGCATGACTGGGAAATTAAAAAAAAATATGTACCTATTTAAAAAATTGTGCATCTCAGAAACAATCCGACAGAGAACGTTGAGATTCTGCGAGAGCTTTCAAAGCCTTATTTCAGAGTAAAGTTCTAGATTTGAACTCTATCGAATCTGATATTGCCGAATATCGAAATATTCCAAAGATCAATATGTACTGGTCCACTGGTTCTACACTCCACCGATGGAGTTGACAACAGTTTTTGATTTTTGACTCGGAGAGAATTTAATTAATTAGATCAGCCGAAGTCAAATTTGACATGTCGATACGTCAGTAATAACATTCGTTCAATAGCTAGTGAGAATTGGTATATCTTGTCTATGATATGTAACTTATTTTGCAGCCAAATTCTCGATTCAAACTTGATCAAATAATATGTAACATTATGATATTTTCTGAAATTAGAAATTTGATAACAAGCTATCAAAGGTCAGTAATAAGATATGTTCAAGTTACAGAATTCACATCAATTACTTACTGCTGCTCTGGTCTAGTGATAGGGATTTGTCTTCATGGCAAGTAGGTACCGGGATTGTATCTCGTAGCCAAAATTATTGTACTTTTTCATTTTTTCTCCAATTATATCGGAATAATAACTTGGAGAAAAAGGTCATGGATGGGTATTTTCATGAAATCACGTGAGTATTTTCGCATATTATTAGATATTGAAAATATTACTGCGATACAGGTTGTTCTTGATAAAATTTTAATTCATAGTTCCCCATGGTACAACCGTACTATTCGACTGATTTGTATCATATGAATAATTCTCGGAATCAATTAATTATTGAAAATAAACCACTGCTATACAGGTGTTTGCATCTCATGGCAGAATTGAATTGTGTCCTCACGCTGCCACAAACAGAGCATTGTATATTTTTGACCCAACAGAAAATGTATGTATTCAAATGGGTCCTTACGCCACTACAAACACAGCACTTTTTATTTTTGACCCAACAGTGAATCTATGTATTTGAGTGGGCTACCTCAAACACAGTACTGTTTATTTTCTACCCAGCAGTGAGTGGTATGTATTTGCCAAAAACTGGACCAGTTTTTTTGGAAGTTTGTGTTTACAGTTGAATTTATATTCTTGGAAATATTGGTAATATTATTTTTTTCCTGGCGCTAAGCAGCCTTCGGCGAGTTCAGACCTGGATTGCTAATTGCTTTGGCTATAAATTTGAACAGCGTGCCAATGCTCCAGACCACAGTGCTTTTCCAACTCGTTTGTACTCTAGGATTTTTATCGTTGTCTTAGGGATAATGATACATTAATACTTTGGAATAAATAGAACACTGTAGGCTAATATGTACAGGTTTATTTACACAACTCTACAAACTTCAACTTCGCCGTCACATCAAATACCGTCAATTACTGAGGTTCGTAACAATCTCGATACCATAAACTTGTACGTTCTAAGTCTCTACCGTCTAACAATCTTTTTTCACACACGTTTAATCAGTTTTTTCATCTAAACAGGAAGCCAACTTCCATAACGATTCTAACGTCCGTCGTGCTTGGCTGCCCAACATCGACCTTCTCCGTGAGCAAGGGCTGTAGTACCACGGTACTGGTCAAAGCGGATTGGTAGATCGTCTACCTTGTGACACTTCGCTGGATCCAATGAGGTTACATGAGGACGATATCTGGAGCGTTATTGAGTTCCAAGAACTAATCACCCACTAAGGCTCTTCTGAGATTTAGGTGACAAAAATGGTATTAGCCACTTCCTCTTCAGAGAAAAGTACTCGAAGACCCAGACTACTCAATTGACTTCGAGGTGCCTGCAGAGTCAATATTCAATATCATGGGGATGCTTTAGGATTTCTTCAGACAGGGCTATAATCCAGAACTACTTCTGAACTATCCGTACAAACGTCGTCTGCGCCAGCTAAACCCATCTTAAGTCTACTATTCACAAGGGTAAAATATTATAATTCTTACAGTACTATATGTTGATAAAATTTCTTGTGAAAATGTTATTGATTCTTTCTTTGTCAAATTATTCATTCTGAGTCTAACACTTTTGTTGCAGACTATATTCCGAGAGTATTAAATTTCCAATTGATTTGTCCAGCTCTGTTACCACTTTCCGATCATGGAACCTCATCCTTCGATATATTCCATGACGTGGGGTAAATTCGCTATAATAACTCAATGTTGATTTCGTACCATGACTTATCAATTCCATACATCCATCAACTGGAACAATACACCCGATTAACAGAAGTTGGCGTTTTCACAGGCAGTCGTGTCCGATCTCCTTTCATGTACGTTCTAAGTATCTACCGTCTAAGTGTCCTTTTTCAAACACTTTTAATCAGTTTTTTCCATTTAAGCAGGAATCCAACTTCCTTAACAATTCTAACTTCCGTTGGGCTCAGCTGCCTAACATCGACCTTCTCGCAATTCGACCAACGATCAACCCTTAGTATGTTCGTACCCCTCTCCGTGAGCTAGGGCTGTACTACCACGGTAGAGGTCAGAGCTGATTCGTAGATCGTCTACCTTGCGATACTTCGCTGGAACCAATGCGGTTCCATGAGAACGATATCTGGAGCGTTATTGAGTTCCAAGAACTGCTCACCCACGAAGACCCTTCCAAGATTTAGGTGACATCTAAACATGGAAATGGTATTAGGCACCTCATCAGAGAAAAGTACTCGGATACCCAGACTGCTTAATTGACTTTGGGGCGCCTCCCGAGTCAATATTCAATATCATGGGGATGGTTTAGGATTCCTTCAGACAGGGATATAATCCAGAAATATATTTGAATGATCGGTACGAAAGTCCTCTGCACCAGTAAAACCAATCTACTATTTACAAGGGTGAAAATATTACAATTCTTACAGTACTATATGTTGATAGAATTTCTTGTGAAAATGTGGTTCTTTCTTTATCAAATTATTCATTCTAAGTGTAACACTTTTGTTGCAGACTATAGGTCGAGAGTATTAAATTTCCAATTGTTTTGTCTACTCCTTGTATTTCGAGAAAAACCACTCATATTGGAGAGACTATAGATTTAACGTCCAGCTCTGTTACCACTTTCCGATCATGGAACCTTATCCTTCGATATATTCCAAACGTGGGGTAAATTCGCTATAATAACTCAATGCAGATTTCGTACCACGCCTTATCAATTTCATAAATCCATTAAGTGTAACAATACACCCGATTAACAGAAGTTGGCGTTTTCACAGGCAGTCAATTCCTATCTCCTTTCATGTTCATTTGGTTCTAGGATTCGAATTCACAGACCTTTCCGTTGCACACTATTTGTCGTATTCAACAGACCCCATTCCCAGTTGAAAGGGAATAGGGAATCCTGTAGTTTCTGCGCTGGCTCCGAGGCATGTTTTTTGCACGTATTCCCATAACTAATTTACTGCCACTTCGTGATCCCGCTGGAGGTGTTCGGATTACTGAAAAATTGATGAGGCAATTATGGATTATGTCTTTTTCCTTCAGATTTTGTAATTACCTATTAGGGATTCGATCGGTTGACGGATGAAGTTCCTTAGTGAAGTGATTTGAATAATTGAACTTAGGGTCTATTTTTCATTGTGGGATTATACGCTTCTCGGTATCAGATAATTGCTATCAGTATTTCTCATCATCATTATTACTGTTTATTCATGAAATAAATATTATTTGATTTGATTGAAGGATACTCTCGGAAATGAATTCATTACTAAATAGTTCGTTTCTGGGTTTTCTCTTCCAAACTCTGAAAAAATATCTATAAAATGAAAAATTGGTTCGAGCACTGACATGAAGTCAGGAGCTTTTGCACGCTTGTTCTATTGTCTAAACACATCTATCGGGCACTCTTAATCGAATGTAGCATCGATATTTACTGTTTTCTCGGCTTTTATAATATATGAATACGTTTCATACCATTTCAATGACAGGCTTCAGTAAAAAATCGTCTACGATCACAGAATTTTTAATTCTTACATATGTCATATACATACGCGTCAAGTAACTCCAGGATACGATATTTACGCAATTCTGCGAAAATTACTGGGTCAGTATTCTACAAGTAATCACCGAGTTTTAATTGGATCAGTTTTGTATATTTTGAGTTTTAAAAGAAATAACAACTATCATTCAGATGAGTATAACTACAAAAAAATTTGGCCGATTATGCCAATAAATAAACTCAAATGTCTCATTCGGACGTGCAACCTTCCCTGAAAATTGCAAGTCGCTATCTCTTTCCGTTCTCAAGTTATGGTGTGATACATAGTATTCTTTCGTAATTTTTCAAAATTTTCTAGTGGTACGATCCTCCTTTCAAACACGTCTTTGTGTCGATATTCTACAAGTTATTGAGCTTCATTTCGATCATGTCAGTATTTTTTTAGTTATCGAGAAAATAGTATTCCAGATGGGTAGAACTCCGAAACCGTTGGGCCGATTATACCCAACAACAAACTTAACTCTCCCATTCGAATGCGCAACCAACCCTGAAAATTTCAAGTCCCTATCTCTTTTCGTTCGAAAGTTTATCGGGTAACGGTTAGCCATCCAGCTACTGAACTCACCCAACGCTGCTCGGATCTACAACAAATTTGATCTTGTTCAAACTTGAATCATGGCAATAGAGGTAGGTTTTAAAGGCTCTCACAAAATTTCAGAGTTGTCGGATGAATAGTTTCTGATATACAAAATTTCTATCAATGATTTCCGATGATTTTGTCCCAAGAAAGAATCACTACACTAATGCTGGGTTTCACGAAGCTTCGATTAGCTTACTCGTGGATTTATTTCGATGGTTGTATCAATAATGAACTGAAAATTGATATAGAATCGCACTAATTTGGCAATTAAGAGCTGTCAAAGCTTCGTGAAGCCCAACGTCAATGTTCTATATTTTTGACGATTGCTCAAATGGAAGCAAAAAACCTCAGTTTTATTTGGAATCGGTCACAAATGCCACTCTAATAGGTAATATTTCAGAATTTCTTAATCTTCAGATAGATCATTTTGTATACTCCGGAAATCAGAATGACGAAATGCAAGGGCAATGTCATCAGCATATATGAGTTTTTCAGAGGAAGTAGCAGGAATATCACAGAGGGCACCTTGTGGGAGAACATTATTCAAAATTTTGAAATTCTACTATCATTATCAACAAAAACACGAAACTTTCTATCTGTCAACATATTTGTTAGTAGACGAACCATTTTTCCACACTTCAAATGGTTATAGAGTTTGAAAATCAAACCATCTTTCCAAACTGTGTCATATGCTGCCGACAAATCCACAAATACTGTTCCTGATCACAACAATTCCTATTTTTCCTGGAGCCGGCCCCTGGCAATTCTGTAAAATGTCTTCTACAGACGATTCAATCCTAAAAAGAATCAATCTTTCTAAAATGTTTAAAGGAACACTCAACAGATTAATGGGTCGATAACTGCTAGGATCAGAATAGTATATTCTAAAACAAGTTGCAGAAAGGGCTCCCATTGAAATACGAATGCGAAAATCGAAAACGAGCGACGAAGGAGCGAGTTTTTGAACGCATGAGTGTTGGAATTGCCTTCTGCAACGAGTATTAGACGATATTTTCTCTATTTCAGGCAAGTTTTGTAAAATACTGTTGAAATTTAATGAAAAATTCGGATTATACATCCTAGTGACTTTTGTATTGTATCTTGGCAGTTGGTGTGACTGTTACGAAAGTTGACAGATTACGGAATTTGAAGTTGAATCGTAGGTAGTGCATATGGAGATCAGATTTAAAACAGTTCCCTATTAGCATGAATGATTCAAAATTACCAAGAAGGAAATCTGTAGTACCTTAGTGCGCGTATGTTCTGGGGAACATCGCGTTATCATTTTGCCCAAATGTCTGTAACTTTCGAATTTTTTGACGAAAATGTTCTCAAACGATTTAGTTCGACTCCCCAATGAAGAATTCGAGGTCAAATTTGATTATGTCCGTCCGGCTGAAGCCACGTTAACTTGAGAACGAAAAGAGCTAGCGACTTGAAATTTTCAGGGTGGGTGGCGCATCTTAATACGACGGACAAGTTCCATAATGGGCATAATCGGACCAGTGGTTTCCGAGTAATAATTTTGTTTTCAACCAATATAGATACGATCGAATTGAAACTTGGTGAGTAGTGAGTAGAATAGGAACCTAAGCACGTTTTAGAAATTTTGTGTGAATCGTATGGCTAGAAAATTATTAAAAAATTATTGAAGAATATTTTTGTTGTCACGATAACTTGAGAAGATAGAGGCTTGAAGTTTTCAGGTTAGGATCTGCATCAGAACGCGACATTTCAGTTTGTTTATGAGCATAATCGGCCAAACTGTTTTAGAGTATTAGCCATCTAAAATTTGGTTGTTTTTTGTTCCTCATGAACTCGAAAAATACTAAACCGATTGAATTCAAACATGGTTATTAGTTGTAGAATACCAACGCGAAAATTCTTGCAAAATTTCGTGCCTATAGTATTTGTAGAAAATTCTTAAAAAATCATTGAAAATTGAAAAAAATGTTCCATATATGAGTAACTATTCGTCTGAAATTGCTGCAATTTTGCAAAAGCCTTGATAACTTTCGAACGAAAGGAGATAGGGACTTGCAATTTTCAGGGTAGGTTGCGTATCCGAATGGGAGAGTTGAGTTTAATTCGAATTTACCACGGTAAATTGTCCATTCTTCTGTAATGGACAACCCTTCATCGAATTTACCATGGTAAATTCGAATTAAGATTGTCCAATACAGGAGAATGGACAACATAATTTACCATGGTAAATTCGATTAAGGGTGTCTAATACAGAAGAATGGACAATAGAACATACGCACAAAAGCTTCTGACATCACGTCAGTGCTTTTTAATGAAAATTAAACTTTTCTTGTCAACAATTATTTCACTCTATCCAGATTATAATATACAGGGTGATTTTTTTAAGTGTTTCATTAGAAGTTTTCGAGGAAGGAATTGTAATGCAGATTCAAGATTTTGGATTTTCGTTTTAGAATACATGAACTTTAATTGTAAAATATTTTCAAGAGGAATCTACCTCCGGTTTCACCGGAAACGAATGTAACTTCGCTATTTCAAGTGCAACACCCTGTATATTTTTACGTATTCGAATTCTTCGTTTAATTCTACACTGATTTGATGTATGATATATGCAACCATTCAAGCGGTTTTTGAATTATAGCCTGATTATCAAATTTTTCGAAAAAAAGGTTGTCACAGATTAGTTTCCATATCTTAAAAATCCCTCATTACAAGAATTTCTTTTTGCGAAAGTGGAACAAAAGAAAGTACGTTGATACTGTTTCTTGTATAACTTATGAGGAAATATTATACAGGGTGTCTGAAAAAGGGCCCCAAAGTGAGCCTCAATAAAACTATGAAATCTCACTTTTTTCAAATGGCAACCCTATAATTTTGTAATTCCAATCGATTGCTCGTCAAAAACCAGTTATGGTGTCCCGAACATTTCATGCCTCTAAAATCAGTATTTTTGCCGTTATTCAATAAATTTCGAATTTCACGATCAAAGACAGGTTTCGCACAGTTTGTAAGCTTGCATTTTTGAAGTAGGCTATGTCATTCTTACTTTTTCTTACAGATCAAGCACTAAGCAAAACATGCAATAATAATTTCAGTGGAATGATATATCAAGGGTATGTTCTTTATTTGCGGCAAATGTAACAAATTCCTAGAAAAGGTAATTAGAAATTCAACGAACGAAATTCACATTTACTGACTTTAACGAAATCAAAGTTCAGGAGGTATCAAAACAATTTTCTCGGTACTGGAAGCCTTAACCCTAAACGGACTCGAGTGAATACAGTAATAGATAATGAATGATCTCTTAGTTTAAAACTATCACAAAAATTTGTATCCGCCCAAAAATGTTTATTTCTTGAATTGAACACTCCATCCTGTGAAAATTTGGCATCATCTGTCCAGATAATTTTTTTTAAAATTTGGGGATCAGCGTTCAGCATTCCAGTAAGGTTCTCGCAAAATACAGTTCTTCTCTGATGATCTCCATTTACCAGGGCCTGACCTTTATGCAATTTATAATTATGCATATTGGCATTTTTGAGCACTTTTTGACATGACGAATATGAGACTTCTAATTCTTGTGCAACCTGTCTGATGGAACCTCTTGGATTTTCGTGAATATGTCCTAGAATATTTATTTGATTTTCTTCATTATCTGTTACTGTATTCACACGATTCCGTTTTGGGTTAATGCTTCCACTACAGAGAAAATTGTTTTGATACTTCCTGAACTTCGATTTTGTTAAAGGTGGTAAATGTAGATTTCTTTCGTTAAAAGTTCTGACTGCCCTTTCTAATATTTTGTTACATTTACCATAAATGAAGAACATATTCAATACATCACTGTTACTGTAATTCATATTTTGCATAGTGCCCGATTAATCAAAAAAGTATAAATGACAGTTCTCTAAAATGCATTATAAATCAACAGACATAGCCTTCTTGAAAACTTCTATCCTAATAAATCTATGGTTAGACTAAGAAACCTTGATTCAATCCTGAAATTCGAATTTTATTCAATAACGGCAAAACTACTGATTTTAGAGGCATGAAATGTTCGGGACACCATAACTGGTTTTTGACGAGCAATCGATTGGAATTACAAAATTATAGGGTTGCCATTTGAAAAATGTGAGATTTCATAGTTTTATTTGGGGCTCATTTTGGGGCCCTTTTTCAGACACCCTGTAAATATTTCCTCATAAGTTATACGAGAAACAGTATCAGCGTACTTTCTTTTGTTCCACTTTCGCAAAAAGAAATTCTTGTAATGAGGGATTTTGAAGATATGGACACTAATTTGAAACAACCTTTTTTTCCAAAAATTTGATAATCAGGCTATAATTCAAGAACCGCTTGAGTGGTTGCACATATCATACATCAAATCAGTGTAGAATTAAACGAAGAATTCGAATACGTAAAAATATACAGGGTGTTGCATTTGAAATAGCGAAGTTACATTCGTTTCCGGTGAAACCGGAAGTAGATTCCTCTTGAAAATATTTTACAATTAAAGTTCATGTACTCTAAAACGAAAATCCAAAATCTTGAATCTGCATTACAATTCCTTCCTCGAAAACTTCTAATGAAACACTTAAAAAAATCACCCTGTATAGACAATAATTGACGCGTGTTGAAATTTGATAGGATCGAATGTCAGTGCTGACTACCACAAAACGAAAAATATAACTAGAAACAATGCGGGAATGAGTTGCATACAGTACTGTTTTTAGTGCTAATATAACTCATTACGATACTGAAACATAGAAAAATTCTTTCAACGTTTTAAAATTCCTATGATTTTCGCTTTGCGGAATTCTTTTGGAACATTCCCGGTATTTAGTATATTATTATAGAATGATAATAACGAAGACAATGCCCTTTTGCCCAAGTGTTTGAGGAATTCAGGATAAATTCCATCACATCCTGCTGCTTTTCGAGATTTTGTACATTTAACTGCTGATTCGAATTCATCCAAGTTAAATGGGTTTGAGATACTGACTACAGTACAGATGAAGAAGATGTCCTATGCAAATTATACTTCATATTTTTGCGCGTATGTTCTGGGGAACATCGCGTTATCATTTTGCCCAAATGTATATAACTTACGAATTTTTTTACGAAAATGGTCTCAAACGATTCGGTTCGACTCCCCAATGAAGAATTCGAGGTCAAATTTGATTCTGTCCGAGCGGCCGTTGCCACAATAACTTGAGAACGGAAAGAGCTAGCGACTTGAAATTTTCAAGGTAGGTGGCGCATTATTAGCCCAATGATTTCCGAGTAATAATTTTGTTTTCAACCAATATAGATCCGATCGGATTGAAACTTGGTGGAAAGTTGTAGAACATAAACCTAAGCACGTTCGTGAAATTTTGTGAGAATCTTATCGCTAAAAAATTATTAAAAAATATTTTTGTAGTCACGATAACCTGAGAACGGAAAGAGATAGCGGCTTGAAGATTTCAGGTTAGGTTGTGCATCTGAATGCGACATTTGAGTTTGTTTATGAGCATAATCGGCCAAACTGTTTCAGAGTTATAGCCATCTGAAATTTGGTTGTTTTTTGTTCCTCATTATTAACTCGAAAAATACTAAACCGAATGAATTGAAACATGGTTATTAGTTGTAGAATGCCAACGCAAATACTCTTGCAAAATTTCGTGAGGATAGTATCTGTAGAAAATTTTTAAAGAATCATTGAAAATTGAAAAAAAAACTCTATATATCAGTAACTATTCGTCTGAAATTGCTGCAATTTAGCAAGAGCCTTTAGAACATATTTCTACTGCCAAGTTTCAAGTTTTAACACGATCGGTTAAATATTGTTGGAGATTCGAGCAGCCTTGTGTGAGTTCAGTAGATGGGTGGCCGTTGCCTCGATAACTTTCGAACGAAAGGAGATAGGGACTTGCAATTCTCAGAGTAGGTTGCGTATCCGAATGGGAGAGTTAAGTTCGTTTTTGGGCATAATCCGTCAAACGGTTTCCGAGTTATACCCACCTGGAATATTATTTCCTTGATAACTCAAAAAATAAAGATACGATCGAATTGAAGCTTGGTAACAAGTAGAAGAAAATCAACATATAGACGTGTTCAAAATTTTGTATGAACCGTACCCCTAGAAAATTTGAAAAAAAAATGACGAAAAAAAATTTCAAGAACCGTACCCTAGAAAATTTTAAAAAAATCACGACAAAAAAATTGGTTCAAGCACAGACGTGAAGTCAGAAGCTTTTACGCGTATGTTCTATTGTCCATTCTTCAGTAATGGACAACCCTTAATCGAATTTACCATGGTAAATTCGAATTAAGAGTGTCCAATACAGGAGAATGGACAACATAATTTAGCATGGTAAATTCTATTAAGGGTGTCCAATACAGAAGAATGGACAATAGAACATACGCGCAAAAGCTTCTGACATCACGTCAGTGCTTGAACCAATTTTTTTTATTTTTGTTCTTGAAATTTCAACCGAATTGGAAACATCAACTAGTCGACGAACAATCAATTCAGGATCAATTTTAGAAGATGACAATGTTAAAGGAGAAGCTTCTCCTAATTTCCTCAAAACATCCCATGTACACCCTCTGTTTCCTGCCACTAATGTGACTTTTTCCATGAAATCCAAGAAAACTCACTATAATAGTACTGTTAATTCTAATTCTTCATTTACGCTGACAGTAATCAAAATACCACTAACTGGCACGAGGCAAGCATTTTTTCACATTTCAGCTTATTTTCATCGTCTTGAGTTATCGTACCAATTAAGCTTCCTCCATTCGCAGCAAATAAACAAACATCCCAATTAGGGAGAAATGTAAATAAAATTAATTATCGAATGACGAGCATTGGATTGTAAACAGAAGGAGACGAAAGGAAACAAGAGTTTGCCTCGAATATACACAACGTCAAAGATGGGGCTGATGGGGGACTACTTAAAACGTTTCCAAGAAATTATTCACCAGGCACAGAAGCTGTATAGCCTCATAATAATATAACATGGGTATTCCTATTATATTATCCACGCGGGTTAGATTGAAAATATTTGAAACATACTAATTGTTTTTGTTTATTCTCGATTAATTAACCTCTGCAATCGGAAGTGGAAGATTTGATAAATCCACACTGGAATTTCAAGACGTTGTTGAGCATATATACAAGTAAAAAATCTAATAAAAAAAGTCATAATAAGCTGAAGAGAAAAGTGAATATAACGATTGACCGTCTTCTGGAGGAAATTGAAAATTTGGTTGATGAAAAATCAGTTTTAGAAGGTTTATTTATTACCAACAAGATTTCCCGTTTTCAGTTCATGCCATATCTAACAAATACAAATTCAATCTTCGTAGATGGAAAGGCCACATCCCTATAATTACCAACACAGGCTTGTAAGTAAGGCTCATGAACGTTGTAAGCAAAAAAAAAAAAGGATAACAAAGAAGTAGTGGAGCTGAGATTTTGGTAAAATCTTCAGGCGGTGTGAGAATGCAGAACATTATATTGCAGGGTATGTAAAGTTTGTATTGATCATTATAGTTGTAGGAATTACAACATTTCCACCCTTGAAAATAGTAGACTTAAGATTACTGGTACAGATTAAGTTAAAAAGTCCGTACCGATAATTCAGACGTGTTTCTGGATTATATCCCTGTCTGGCGAAAACCTAAAACATCCCCATGATATTGAATATTAACTTTGGAGGTGCCTCGAAGGACTTTAAGGGGGGGGGTAAGGTCAAATCATACAAAAAAAGCCATGTTTTTTTTTTCGTCTAGAGTGGCAGACTATCTTTTATCGAACAGGAAAATGATAATACCATTTCCATGTTTAGATGTCACCTAAATCTTGCAAGTGCCTTCGTGTGTGAGAGAGTTCTTGGAAGTCAATAACGCTCCAGATATCTTCCCCATGGAACCCCATTGGTTCCAGCGAAGTATAGCAAGGTAGACGGACTACCAATCAGCTTTGACCACTACCGTGGTAGTGCAGACGTAGCTTATGGGGAGGGGTAAAGGTACTAAGGGTTAACTGGAGGTAGAATCGAAAAAGGGTCGAATTTGTGCAGCCGAGCACGACAGACGTTAGAATAGTTAATGAAGTTGAATTCCTTCTTAGACGGAAAAACTGATTAGACGTTAGAGTGTTGTAACAAAACCTGTACATATTAGCATACAGTGTTCTATTTATTCCAAAGTGTAAATGTAGAATCATTATCCCCTAGACAACAATGAAATTCCTACATTGTAGTGAATGTCCTGAATTTTCCATAAAAACTACCATGACTCTTCGTTTCGTAAATCACCGAGTTACATCACCATATAAATTGCAACTAAAAATAATTTTGAATTGGATTGGAGTTGGCTCTTTTTTCAAAAAAAGGGGATGATGAAATATAAAGTCAAGTTTTCTATTCAGAAAATAATTCTCTGCGAATCTAATTCAGCTCGAGTGAGCATCAGCTGTAGAATTCAACCTAATTACGCTTTCTTCGAAGAGGAAGAAACTCATTACTAGAAAGATATTTTCAATTTGTTTAATCAACATTTTGTACTGAATTTCAGAATGCGAACTCTGTGTTTCTCCAGTTGGAATGACTGACGATAGACCAATTAAATAGGAAGTTATAAATCTTTCACAGTAAACAGTTTGTTCGCTTCTTCAGAGAGGCAAATAAAATAAAATGTTTTTCATTTCAGGCAAATCGTTCTATAAATGGAAAGAACATTATTCGCACTTGCGTCCATACTGATATACAGACTGATTTTCAGCTAGTTCACGAATTCTGAACATCCGAATTATCATGTCCATTCGAATAACAAATTTTTAATACCGTCCGGCTGGTCTGTCCGGCCAGCCGGCCGTAATCACGATAACTCTCGAACAGGATGAGATTAGACAGTTGAAATTTTCAGAGTAGGTTTGGGTGGTAAATATCTCGGATAAGCTCGTTATTGGGCAAAATCCACCATGTGGTGTAGGAGTAATAAAAACAATTTTTTTTTCATTTCTAAGATCAATATCTTTGAGAACTAGCGGAGGTGATTCTTCTCCAAGAGATCCCATGCGCCAACAGAAGAGTATATTTGTGAGAGGAGACTTTTGAAAGGTTATGCTTTATTTTAGTTTGTTCGTTCTTCTCCTCTTGTCTTTTCATTTTTCAGGTTGAGTTTTGGATACCTTGGAGAAACCTCTCCGTTTTTTGACGAAGGAGTCCATATTGAAGGTATAAATGCCTATCAATATTTCTAAATTTCAGCAAATTTTGTGAACAATAGTTACAAATCACAACACTCACGGGGAGACAGGGTTTTTTGCGGAGGTTTTTCCCTAAGCTCTTGTATCATACGCAGAATTGTATGGTACCCCGTTACACCAACCTCTGCTAACACATATAAAACTCTCAGTCAAAAGAATATATATATATATATATATAGGAATATGTTATTTTTATTGGGAAATCAAGAGTGATGCTTGCTGTTAGACTACCATTTATTGTTTATATTAAGCTTTAGCAAGACCTCGCTTGCTTCTTCAGAATATCTATAAAAAATAACATAACCATTAGTTAGACTTAGACACTTTGCTACGGTTCACTACAATTTTTGGAATTTTTTAGCAAATCATTGATGAGCGTAATCTTCAAAATTTCCTGTAGGATTACTAAGAAAAAACAAGTTAAATATCCAACAATTTTGGTCCCGAAAAAACATGAAGCCAATCAATGGCAATTAACTTATTGTATGACATTTCACAGAAAAACAACATTGACAGTCCGAACACAGAAATATTTAAATGGTCTTCCTTATTTTCTTTTCTTCTTCCTTTCATTCTTCCTTATCCTTCTTCATATCCTTCATATTCCTATATTCAAGACAAGAGATGAATCTGAATCAAACTATATATATATATATATATATATATATATATATATATATATATATATATATATATATATATATATATATATATATATGTGTTCGGATAGGTTTCCGCGGCTAACAATGTTAGGAATAAGAAGGTTCCGGGTTGGACCGCGTCTGGAGTTTAATGTCGTTCGACGTTTCGGCTCCGATTTTGGAGCCATTATCAAGAACAAGATGTAAAATGTGAATTAATATATATATATATATATATTTATATATATATATATATATAACATAGAAATATGGATCATGCGGAGTAATATATATATATGGAAAGGTTTAACGGCAGGTACCAGCAGAATTATTTTTAATCTGCTCCTTTTGCGGAATTACCCGTTAAACCTTTCCATATATATATATATATATATATATATATATATCCCAAGAATCGATTGATATCATTCTCAACTCTAACAAACTCATATATTCGAAGATATGATGTTTCAAAATTTCATTTGCTGATGTATATGTAAATTCAACATGAGGTGAGTCATAGACCTACGTTTTGAATATAATTACGAAAATTCTTCAAAATTGACGCACAGAGGCCAAATTGAAAAAAGACTACAGCACGCAATGTTCCCAAGCAGTCACCCATCCAAGTACTAACCACGCCCGACGCTGCTTGACTTCAGTGTTCAAATCAAATCAATATCGTTTATTTCGCCTATTCTGTTTACAGTCTATGAAATATTTCACACTTATATTAATTAATTTATTTAGATTTATAGTTCCTACTTATAGTATTGGCTATAGTTTTAGTTTATTTGATGTCTCTCGATTAGTGTCCGACCGAAACTGGTTTTTCAGCCGAAACCGAAACCGAAACCGAACTTTCGGCCAGAGTCTCAGTTTCGGCCGAAACCGAAACCGAAACCGAAACTTTTTATTTCATACTGAAATCTACTGTATTTTTCACAATTTTATTTGCATATACATAAAAACAGTTAACAAGTGTTAAATAAAATAAAAAGACAACTTTTTTGATATCTTTATTTATTATTTTGGTATTACCAAGTTATAAAAATAATTAGTAAGTATACATGGTAATTCCAAATCAGACGTCAACCTTGGAGGATGCTAGTATGGATAATTTGCTGTGGTTTGAGCCATTTTTATTGATGACCAAAAATCAACAGTTTCCGAGATATTTGAGTTCTGGTTCTGGTGAAAAAGAATTAGTATGATTTGAAAGGGGATGTAAGAAGCAAATAGAGAAAAATAACGAATTCAATATTTTTTTGTTGCAAATGAGCTCGAAATTTCATTAGAAAATGTATTCATGAATTATGTTCCACAATTCCATATAGGCAAGCACATTATTGAAAGGATTTTTTTCTGGATTTTCTCTCCCAAACTCTGAAAAATACCTATAAAATAAAAATTAATTATTTTGTGATTTGCTTCTGCATAAGAAACACAATATACCACTATATCGTAACGTTTCGGAGTCTATATCAGACTCCTTCGTCAGAGGCTTAATGAAAATCTTTAGAATTATTTTGTAGATAGTTATTGTGAAATTCTTGAATTATTGTGACAATTCTTTTTTCACAATAACAATCAACAAAATAATTCTAAAGATTTTCATTAAGCGTCTGACGAAGGAGTCTGATATAGACTCCGAAACGTTACGATATAGTTGTTTCTTCGTTGATGTTGTTTCGTTGTTATTTGGAAGGCAACATTGTTCAATTGATTGCTTCTGACAAATATCTTGTGTTTCTTACGCAGAAGCAAATCCCAAAATAATTAATTTTTATTTTATAGATATTTTTCAGAGTTTGGGGGAGAAAACCCAGAAAAAAACTTTCAATAATGAGTATACCTCCCACAGTATCCTTTAATGATTACTCAAGGCAAGCACATGCCGTCTTTCTGATATCTTCAGTTGTTATTTTCCGCCTGAAATTTACTCACGCTGTCTTTTGATACACATTCACTATTTTATATGCCGGACATTCAAAAGGTTGCTTATAAAAAATCTGCTGAAACGAAACTAGTTATGCAATCTAACGAAATCTTTTATAGAATGAAGAAGGAAGTTTTCAAAATAATTTTGGCATACAAAATTGTGAAATTCGAAAATTGCAGACAAATTGATATTAGAAATTGATTTTTCATTTATTCATATACCACATTTCAAATCATACTAATTCTTTTTCAACCTCTTATACAGCATAGTTTCGATTTTTTCGTACATATCATATCCTTTTCTGATGAAAATAAACCAAAATTATCATCAAATTTGGTCAACGTAGAAAAAATTGACGAAATATGAACTAAGTTCAGAAATCTTTTAGAAATCACCCGAACTCCAAAAACTGTTATTAATAAATATGGATTAAACAACAGCTAATGAGACATACTAACTCCTCCTCCAAGTTTCACGTCTTATTTGGAATCACCCTATGTAATCTATATAATAATCACTAAAGTGAATTCTCATGAATTCTCAGTCTTAACAAAGATAGATTATAATAACTTGTACTACAATTATGTATACCTACTTTTAACTCCTGGCCAAACGACCAGGATAATTCACGAACAGTCAAGTTTCGGCCCGGCCGAAAGTTTCGGCTATTTTTGGCCGAAACCGAAACTAAGGCCGAAACTAGATTTCTTGGCCGAAACTGGCCGAAACCGAAACCGAAACCGAAATTTCGGTCGGTCACTACTCTCGATATGTACAGGTTTACTTACAGAACTCTTCAATGTTCTACTAATCACCGTCGTAATCATATATACATCACACATCCAAAAAGTCCCGAATATACTTCCTTAGGGTCTAAAGCATTCCACCGAATTGCCGTACTGATCTCAACCGCGTTCGACAATACCAATTAATTAATTTCAGAATAACTATCAACAAAATAATTCTGAAGATTTTCGTTAAGTGTCTGAGTCTGATATAGATTCCGATACTTTACGATATAGCTGTTTCTTCGTTGATGTTGTTTCTTTGTTGTTTGTTAGGCAACATTGTTCGATTGATTGCTTCTAACAAATATCTTGTGTTTCTTTCGCAGAAGCAAATCACAAAATAATTAATTTTTATTGTATAGATATTTCTCAGAGTTTTGGAGAGAAAACTCAGAAAGAAACCTTTCAATAATGAGTATACCTCCCACAGTATCCTTTAATGGTTACTCAATTAGACTCTTCGATCAAATTTTACTCTTCACCCATTTACTGCCGCTCGACTCGGGGTACCTTCCACCTCCCTTCCTGAGCATTTTACTGCTCTCATAGGGTTGTACTCCCAAGGTTGTGTTCAACGCTGATTGGTGAATACCTACTCCGGCTGAGATACTTCACCTGGAAATATGGCATTCCGCAGAAACGTTGGACTTGCAGCGCACTATTGTTCCACGAAATTAGGTCTCCCACGAAGCAAGATATCATTTTTCCATTTTCGCCAAGCAGCCTGGATGGGTGATCGCTTTGGCTATACATTTGAATAAGCGGGCTGACCGCTTTCCAGTGCTTTCCCAACTGTTTGTATATCGTGACTACTCGCAAGTGGATGAAAATTCCTAAATTCGATATAGAATAATTGGAAATCAGTATAAACGCTCAATGTAGCGGTTCATCTTTGGACATATCGTATGAATTCTACATATTTTTCCACATCTAAGCTAACACATATTCCGCATTTGTTCTCGAGAATAAGAGATCGATACCAATATTGTAGGTATATACGTTCCGAATATTCCTTTCTGTGTGCTTTCAACCGAGACGGGGTTATATTTTCCTCCACATTCTGCTTCTATCGATAACAGTGAAGTACACAGTATATTCAGCTCGTTTATTGTTCTGTTGAGACTGCTACTATCGAATTTTCCGTCAAATATTGAGAGAAGATGGGGAGAGTTTGGTAATACCGAGCCTTTTTTTTTGTCGGATTTATATTCTTCAAAATATTGGGAATATTATTTTTTTTCTGAAGCATCAAATCTCCTTGCCGCAGTGCTTTTCCAACTGTTTTTTGTAGAATTCATTCAAGTTATTTTCAGGAACTTGTTTTTATAATATGTTTGAAATTTTTAATGAGTAATAATTGTAATGAATTTAAAAATACGCCTTTGCTTACACGTCTTCATCATGAAGCTATCCCTAGATTTTTACCCTATGTAACTGCCCACGATGATTATTGTTGTGCAGAAAAATCTTCTTCTGATTTGAATATCAACAGTACCCGTATTTCCCTATACATTCTTTTTTTAAGTTTTGATGCTGCGTTTATTTTCAAGAAGACTCTTCGAGAATAAGACAGCCTAAAGAGAAGATGCCTACCCGACTGATGAGCACTGCGATATCATGTGATATTGTTGGAAAGCATACTTCTTTTTAATTATCTGAATATTTTTGAATGATTTATTCAATTGTATGAATTTACTGTTTTAAGGAATATTTGTCGAGTATTTACAAATAATAAATAAAATGCTAAATTTCATCATTGTGCTTATTTTCCCTTCTCTAGTTTATTAGTTTTCGATGTAAATTATGGCTGTCAATGATAAATTCTATTTGCAGAATCAGATTTTATAATAGAAGCTGTAAATTTACATTGAAGGTGAATACAATACACGAAAAGCACTTGTAGCTTGAATATGTACCTATATAAATTCAAAATTCCCGCCGTTCAATCATTTCTTACAACCAAACATAGCGACTGTATGAAGGCATTAGGTGTGGCCTACGATTAGTTAGGAGTTTTCATTTTTCTTATTATTAGTGTTCTGTGATTCAGAAGGCGGTGTTGCTCGGATCACTTCGAGTCATCAGTTCCCATCAACTGTGAAGGCAGTTTGCAGCTCATCTCTTTTGTTGAGGGACACTGTGAGGACAGGACGAAGAACTTTACTCCAATAAATGTGCGAGAGGTTTTTTAGTGAGTAACCAATCAACAACAGGAGTCTCACACTCCTGAGAGAAGCGGACTCTCTCAGGGCGAGCCTAGAGAAGGTTTTTCCTAGGGCTTCACACGAAATCGAGATTTTTCTCGTCTCGTCTCGTTCTCGTCACGAAAAAGCGATACGAAACGTGACGTTTTGAAAAATATTATAGGCGATACCGAGACCACATACAGCGCAACCCGAGAGTCTCGTTCTTGGTTCCGTTAAGTTTTTTTTATCAAGTTTTTATTCGAAAAATTAGAAAAGGTCTACATCAATATATCAATATTTTTTACAAAATATCAACTCTTGTGACTATCTGTGAAATGTTTTATTTTAAATTAAAATAATTTTTAAACATTTTTATCATTTCAACTTGTTAACTATTCTTATAACTTCTTATAGTAACGTATCACTTATGATACATATCTATCCTTGCATAGGTTTGAATGTGTTTTTTGCGCGTATGTTCTGGGGAACATCGCGTTATCATTTTGCCCAAATGTCTGTAACTTTCGAATTTTTTTACGAAAATGGTCTCAAACGATTTGGTTCGACTCCCCAATGAAGAATTCGAGGTCAAATTTGATTCTGTCTGGCCTGCCGTCCGGCCGTTGCCACGATAACTTGAGAACGGAAAGAGCTAGCGACTTGACATTTTCAGGGTAGGTGGCGCATCCCAATATGACGGACAAGTTCGTTAATGAACATAATCGGCCCAATGGTTTCCGAGTAATAATTTCGTTTTCAACCAATATAAATCCGATCAAAATGAAACTTGGTGAGTAGTTGTAGATTATGAACCTAAGCACGTTTTTGAAATTTTGTGTGAATCGTATGTCTAGAAAATTATTAAAAATATATTTGGTGTCACGATAACTTGAGAACGGAAAGAGATAGCGCCTAGAAGTTTCCAGGTTATGATGTGCATCTGACTACGACGATTGAGTTTGTTTATAAGCATAATCGGCCAAACGGTCTTAGAGTTATAGCCATCTGAAATTTGGTGTTTTTTTTTCTCCTCATTAACTCGAAAAATACTAAACTGACTGAATTGAAACATGGTTATTAGTTGTAGAATTTCAACGCGAAAATTCTTGCAAAATTTCGTGAGGATAGTATTCGTATAAAATTTTTAAATATTCATTGGAAACTAAAAAAAAAATCTAGATATCAGTAACTATTCGTCTGAAATTGCTGAAATTTTGCAAAAGCCTTTAGAACCCAACTCTACTGCCAAGTTTTAAGCTTAAACACGATCGGTTAAATATTGTTGGAGATTCGAGCAGCCTTGTGTGAGTTCAGTAAATGGGTGACCGTTGCCTCGATAACTTTCGAACAAAAGGAGATAGGGTTTACAATTTTCAGGGTAGGTTGCGTATCCGAATGGGAGAGTTGAGTTCGTTTTTGGGCATTATCGGTTTAACGGTTTCCGAGTTATACCCACCTGGAATGTTATTTCCTCGATAACTCAAAGAATTAAGATTCTATCGAATTGAAGTTTGGTAACTATTAGTAGAAAATCAACATAAAGACGTGTTTAAAATTTGAAAAAAATTACTCTCGGTTGAGTATAATATGTGTCTATATACTACTGAGTAATAAACGTATATACTATTGAAAGGATTTAATTGACTGAAAGATTTCTACCTGGAAGATCGTCTTATTTACTAAAGATACATACAGTAAACTTTTCCTATATTCGACTAGACCTCTTTCAACACCCATAGAAAACAATTGAATATGAAGAGTTTCCACTATTTTATTTTCTTGACTTGTGTAAACATTGCATAATGTAAAACACCAATAAAGAATCTAATCTAACTATAATTACAAATATATTTTGTCTATATTATACATCGATCGTTCTAGAAAAACACGATTTTTAAAGACCTTGGGATAATTGAGATTATCCTTTAAGAAAAAATAGAATTCACAACCATAAAAATTGATCCCATTATGAATTCAATACTTAATGGACAACTTTTATTGCCTCTAAATCACAAAGCTTTTAAAATTTCGTCTCTATTTGAACATCTGGAGAAATTGATTGTTTTTTATTGTGCTTCTCGCAGTGAAGATGTGAACAATTATAGTATACATCTGTGGAAGTACATATAATGAAACTGATATAGAAATGAAAAATGAAGCTATTCAATGATTCGAAAAGTGTTATGAGGAATTCGCCAAGAACACCCTCAATGATCTACCGATTAGGAAGGTATTCATTGAAAACGATACCAATTTCTACAATTCTATCAAAAAATGTATCGACATCGATAGCCTCTTTAAAACATCGACAAAATCTTCGAAACATTGGAAAGCTGAGTTTGAAGCACATTTGCTGTTAGAAAGAGCAAATAGGAAACAAAATTGTATTTTAGAGTGCTGGAAAGTGCATGAAAAAGTTCCTGCACATTCCAAGATGGCCGATGATTTATTAATGGCTACATCCGTACCTGTTAAAAGATTATTTTCCACAGCATGGCAAAAATACGTACATCATTAAAAGATGAAGTGATGCAAGCGTGATTATGTTTGAGTTCTTGGTCATCGAGTAATTTAAAAAACGAAACCAACAGTGTTTAAAATTAAAAAAATTATGTACATGTACAAATTATTTTGTATAAAAGCGTAATAAATATAGCTTTACAAAATTATTCATTGTTATCTACCATTTCGTTTATATATTATAATATTTATAATCGTTATTCAGAATTAAGCGAGATGAGACGAGACAACTGCTAACGAGACGAGACCGAGACTTGAACGAGACTTAAGTTTTGGGAATTGGCGAGACCGAGACGAGATTTTTTATATTCGCGACTACTCTCGTCTCGTGTGAAGCCCTAGTTTTTACACTCGCGTGGAAAAAAATTCATATAATAAGAATTTATTATAATGTCATTGAGTTAATAAATTCAGTGTATGAGGCATATTTGGAAGTTATTTCTCATGAAGGATATATTCTAAATCCGGTATTTGGAGTATGTATTTGGAATGAATATCCATTAATTAATTACTCAAGCTTAAGATGAACTCAGTATATGAGTGTTAATACACAATTACACCTTTGCCTAATGGAAAAGGTGTTATTTGTATCATTTCAGCGGGAAATATTAATCCCTCGTGTTGATTCCGTAGGTTCATTATAAACCTCGAGCATTAGAACTTGTTTTTATCTAACAATAAAGCATGTGTATGAAAAAAGTGTTAGCAGAGGTTAGTGTAACGGGGTACCATATAATTTGATATAAGATACTAGAGCTTAGGGAAAAAATCTCAGCAAAAAAACCATATCTCCCCGTTAGTGTTGTGATTTATAAAAATTGAAATTGTTAACAAAATATGCTGAAATATTAAATATTCAAGGCATCTTTTTCTTTACTATCGCTTCTTCCTTCAACAAGCAGAGAAGTTTCTCCAAGGTACCCGTAACTCAATATGGAAAAGGCAAAGACAAAAAATAGCACTGACGTGAAGTCAGTACTCTTTGGCGCGCGTGTTCACAGTGGCTAACTTGAATTGAGTGATGAGTACTACCTTTTGGGTAGACTTTGGCTCGCTCTATCCACTGAGCTTGAAGTACTCATCATTCAATTCAAATTAACCACCGTGAACACGCGCGCCAAAGAGTACTGACTTCCGTCAGTGCTTTTTTTTTCAAGTTCCTTTAAAAAATATAGCTATCGATACAATTTGGCTGTTAGCTTTACCGTAGATCGAAAAGAATTGCGGTTATGGGACCTTCGTTAGGAACGCAATTGCCTCTTCTCCAAATCCGAACGTATTTTAATATAGATCTACCGAATGAAGTTATAACGACAAACGACTATTCCCAAGTCGCAGTGGTTAAATTCGGAGCTACTAGAACTCAGGGATCCGCTGTCTAGCTCCAGTGGAGATGGGAGTGGGTTTCTAAAAAGGGAACCTAGTAAATGGGCGCCAGGTAAATTTAAGTCTCCCAGATACCCCCGCGTAATGTAATAATTCCTAAATTCACCAAAAGAATATTCACGCTATAAACAAACAATTTATTCCAGTAGCTTACAACCCAGGTCTTTAGATTCACCAAAATAAAACTACTGTAAAACCCTGAATGAGGGTGGCGGAAATTGTACGTAGATATTTCTCTTTGATTCAAATACGCGTCGCTTGAGCTCAGGCGCATCCACGTTTCTTATCTATGATCTTGTATGATTTACACAAATCTTTCCCCATTTTCCGCTTTACAACAACAATAATTTATATAATTGATGATAATATATGTTCAAGTTGCATATAGCAGGTATAAGATATATTTCGAAAGATGTTTCCAATAACTTGCGTGCTATTCCTTATTCCTGAACGTAGTATTGTGTCGATGGTTTCGCAATACTGTCCTCTTTCTCTCTGTGCTCGTAGTCTGCAACCCTCGATTGAATGTCCCACAGCGTTGCTTACTGGCCACCTTGTATATACACTCGTGATCTGCATTCTGCAACCCTACGTTGGCTGTCTCACAGCGTTACTTATGGACCACCTTGTATATACTCGAATGCCTCAGTGCTACTCTTCCTGACATAAAAATCCTTCCGAATGTTCACAAAATGGACGACTTCATCTGACCGACGCACTCACAAAATTTCAGACTGTCACAATGCAACAATATTGCCAACTCATTCGGCTCTTCGAATACAATAATTCTTTAGCGTCGATTGGTACCACTGAGACCCAACCTCAAATTCAATGTCAACCCGAACGATAACCTTATCGCACGCCGATGGTAAACAAACGAACGCTACAAAGTTATTTATAAATTCGCCTCATGACCATACAGACATTTCAACTCGGAAACAATGCTATTTCCCCCAAACTGACTTGTGTCCGTGCACTGAATTGACATGAATATTCTTTTAAAACCTCACAATATCGGCTCATTACTTCCAACATAACCCATAAAACCCAAAAACAGTCACTTCTCGTCTGCGCATGCGCAATATACTCGTGGCTGCAAGTCCTCTCAAAATTACACACCTCACAAAAATCTCTGTTCTCCAACACTAGTGGTTTAGGAGATATTGCATCTTGAATTCACGCATGCCCAGACCCTCACCAGGGGATTCTATGGAGGAATAGCTTCCACCACCCCAAAACCCCAATCCTCTTTGACGAAAACACCACTAGTTAAATCACTGACGATCTGCTCATGCGCAGAACGAAAAATACCTGTAAGGAGTAACATCAATTTCAATATTAGCCCCAGGGCCACGGTACGGAAACTTCAACTCGGAAACAACGCTGCATCCGCCTAACTGACTTGTCCTTGCACTGAATTGCCATGAATATTCTTTTAAAACCTCACAATATCGACTCAGCATTCCTAACATAACCCATCCAAGCCAAAAACATTTACTTCTCATCTGCGCATGCGCAATCTACTCGCGGCTAAAAGTCCTCTCAAAATCACACACCTTTAAAAAACTCCGATTCTCCAACACTAGTGGTTCGGGAGATATCGCATCTTTAATCCACGCATGCGCAGACCCTCATCAAGGATCTGGATTCTATCGAAGAATAGCATCCGCCACCCCAAAACCCCAATCCTCTCTGACGAAAACTACAGCAGTTAAATGACTTCTCATCTTCTCATCATAACGAAAAATGCCCGGAAAGGGCAGCATGAACCTCAAAAACATAGGTTTCGGCATTAAAAGCAAAGTATTCCGCTAAATAGTAGTAATTTTTTGATTTTTTTCATATCACGTAATCTTCACGAAATTTTGCAAAATTGTTTGCTTTGGTCAAAATTTTAAAATTTTTTTAAATTTTTTTTGCCACTTTACGGCCGTCCATTCAACACAAAACTTCGCAGGCATATAAAGGTCATGATTCTACAATTTGATGCCAAATTTCAGAAAGATCCAGTAATCGGTTCCGGAAATATTCATAATATACGTTTTTGCTAAAAACGGCCTTAACTCCGAAACCGCTTGGTCGATTTCGCCCGTTAACGAACTTGTCCGAGATATTTACGCTACGAAACTACCCTGCAAATTTCAACGCTCTAAGTCGCTCCGTTCGAGAGTTATCGTGCTAACGGCCGCCTGGCCGGACCGGACGGACAGAATTGAATTTGACCTCGAATTCTTCATCAAGGAGTCGAACCCAATCGTTTGAGACCATTTTCGAAAAAAAATTCGAAAAATACAGACATTTTGACGAAATGATAGCACGCTGTTCCTTGCGGAACACGCGCGCAAAAAGAGAAAACGAGCAAATCAAAAATGAGATATTCCATATTTTATTAAATAGATTTGAAACTCGCTATCCATTCTAAGAAAGATTCAGAAACATTATGAATAGCCCAAAAACCATCTTTGAATCTATATATGCGACAATTATTAACTAAATGATCTATGGTTTCCTCTGCTTCCCCGCATTCACAATTAGGGCTGTCAACTGAGTTCCATCAGAAAAGCATGCTGTTGCAACGATCATGACCGGTTCTTCAACGATTCAGAATAGACCATATTTTCCTTGGAAGATCAAACCCCGGAACTCTATATGACGGATCAGGAGTTGAATCTTTGTTGAATAAATTGCAAGAAATCCATTCAGACCGCCAAACTTCCTTGTCACTTTTATTCGAATTGAGAAAATAGTTGGACCATAAAGGATTTCGTGACTTCAATCTGGGAATCTTATTTTCTGGAATGTAGGAGAGAATCTGAAATGAATTCTGAAATTAATGAAATTTATTACAAGAATTTGAAACAGCAGTCTGCCTGCGAATGTGGGGCGGGACAATGTTTGAAAGACCTGGCAACCAATGAATAGGTGTAGATCTAATAGTTCCAGTGATGATCCTCATAGACGAATTCAGCTGTGAATCAATTTTTTGAGTATGAGCACTATTAAACCAGACGGGGCAACAATATTCAGTGGCAGAGAAAACCAATGCTAAAGCTGCCGTTCGAAGAGTAGCTAAATCAGCACCAACTAATTTCTGCAGAATATTATTTCTTGTTTTCAACTTCAGACGCAAGTCATCCAAATAGGTTTTGAAATTCAAAGAAGAATCTAGTTTCATTTAGGATAAAAATTATGTCTCAAGAAAGAATTACCGAAAATTTCACTCAATGTTCTATAGTTTTGATGATTGTTCGAATGAAAGCAAGAAAACTCAGTTTTATTTGGATTCGGACACAAACGCCACTGAAATAGATACATTTTCAGGATTTCTAAATCTGCAGATAGATTATTTTCTATACTTTGGAGATCAGAATGACGAAATTCAAGGCAATGTCATCAGCGTATATGAATTTCTCAGAGGAAGTAGCAGGAATATCACACACATATAAATTGAAAAGAAGAGGTGCTAAAACTGAACCTTGTGGGAGACCATTATTCAAAGTTTTGAATTTACTATTATTATTATCAACAAAAACACGAAACCTTCTATCAGTCAGCATATTTTCGAGTAAACGAACGATTTTTCCACACTTTAAATTAGTATAAAGTTTTAAAATGAAACCATCTTTCCATACCGTGTCATATGCTGCTGCTGAATCCCCTTGTGAAAAAATAATCAACCGTAACGAAACAACCATCAATTCGGTGAAACGTCCGAAATGGTCGATTTCTCGTCCGCACGGCGGCGTGTGTAAAATCATAAAATCGTTATTGAATCGAGTTTGCGGTGGCGACTCCGGTCGTCCACCTAATGAACGATAAATAATCGCATTGGTCGGCCGAGTTTTGGCATGGATGAGGCGGGAAATCTCTTGGGAACCTCGGCTCCAACACTTGGAAATGGCCGTGCACGGGCAGGACTGCGGTTCGGAGACCGTCTGTCCGTACAAACCGCCATCAGGCCGTCGGGATCGACTGCCACCTCCGTTTTGTTACTTCGTTAGTTCGATTGTTCAGCAAATGCCGATACTGTCCGAGTCGCTCCTGATTCCGCCGGCTTGTTGTGCGGTGGCTGGAGGAACGATTTGCATTCCGGTAGAGAAAAAAATGGTTCTAGCACTGAAGTGATGTCAGGAGTTTTTGCGCGCATGTTCTATTGTCTACTCACCTCTGTTGGACACTCTACTACGAATTTAGCATCAATACAGGGTGTCCCAAGTTCGAGTGCCTATTAGACGTTTCTGGAGAACTGGACATATTTGAAATCTGAAAATTGGGATTACGATTTTGCTTGAAATTCTCTACAGAGCTAAAATATTTTCGAAGCCTAAGCGCTTCCGGTTATACAGGGAGTGAAAATAAATTTGATGAAAAAAAAGTTTTGCATTCCTGGTATGATCAAGTATTCAATGCTGAATACATTTCTGTTAAAACCATCGTATTTATTCGAATAGTTTTCAAAATATCGAAAAGAAACCGAAAAAAAAGTTAAATATATTTAGTCAGTATTATGTTCATTATTATTATTTTAAACAACCTTAGCGTGAACCGTTTTTACAACACAGAAAGGAAAGAATGTGGAAAGGTTATGCATCTTTTGAAACTCAGAAAAATCATCACAGGTTGTTTCAAATTTCGTGTCGAAAATTGTGATAAAAATTGGCTTCTGTTTTTCAAATTAGAACCCTATTTTTTGCGCGTATGTTCTGGGGAACATCGCGTTATCGTTTTGCCCAAATGTCTGTAACTTTCAAATTTTTTGAAGAAAATGGTCTCAAACGATTTGGTTCGACTCCTCGATCAAGAATTCGAGGTCAAATTTGATTATGTCCAGCCGGCCGTCCGGCCGTTGCCACGATAACTTGAGAACGGAAAGAGCTAGCGACTTGAAATTTTCAGGGTAGGTAGCGCATCTCAATACGACGGACAAGTTCGTTAATGGGCATAATCAAATTCACCATGGTACATTCGATTAAGAGTGTCCAATACAGGAGAATAGACAATAGAATTCACCATGGTAAATTCGATTAAGAGTGTCCAACACAGGAGAATGGATAATAGAACATACGCGCAAAAGCTCCTGACTATACGTCAGTGCTTGAACCAATTTCTTTCGATATTTTGAAAACTTTTCGAATGAATATAATGACTGAAAACAGAAATGTATTCACCATTGAATACCTGACCATACCAGGAATGCAAAACCTGAAAAATTTTGTTTTCATCCAATTTATTTTCACTTCCTGTATAACCAGAAGTGCTTGGGCTTCGAAAATATTTTAGCTCTGTAGAGAATTTCAAGCAATATCATAATCCCAATTTTCAGATTTCAAATATGTCCAGTTCTCCAGAAACGTCTAATAGGCACTCGAACTTGGAACAGCCTGTATATACCGTTTTCTCAGCTTCTATACGATATGAATACATTTTGTACCATTTTAATTTAAGGCTTGACTGCTTGAGTAAGGAGAGACCTATAACAACCTATAAGTATACAATACAATATTTGAGGAAATCGTAGAATTTTCTCTGAGGTATATGCGTAGATGCCTATTAATTGGTATTTTAAGATAGTTTATATACTTGAAAGACCTACGGAAAATTTTAGACCATCAAAATGTATTTCATAGAGAAATGGGGAAGGGGCTAAGAGGTTCTGGGCCTACCTGTTATTTCCTAGCATTTTCTGATAAAATTGACCATAGTAATGTATATTATTCTACTTTTTTAAAAGAACAGAGATTTTGACGTGAGAATTTTCGATTGAAAATTAATCTGCTTTATCGATACTGAGTCAAAATAAGGTGAAAAATAGATATTTTGAATTGAAAAAATTATAGAGTATTTGGGACATAAATTGGTAAGTGTTCGCCAAACTTCATGAAAAATGAAACATTTTTTGTAAAAGATAAAAATAAAAAACTAAAAACTTGGTTATTAGAATTTTTCACATAAATTTTGAGGATAAGTGAAAAAAATTTAACATTAAAGTTGTAGATCTTTTTATTACCTACAACTTTGCCATTTTTCCTTTTTTCCATGGGACTTGTAGTTTTGCCGGAAATCGAGATAAAACGTTTTTTACTCTTAAAAACTCACCCCTTTCCACTTCCCGACCTCAGATCACCTGTAAATTATTTTTCCTTTCATTTTTGTTACATTCTCTTTCTTTTCCAATGGGTTTCATCATACTATAATTTTTTTTCTCTCAAAAATTATCGACGCTGGTGTACAATCCTCACGAAATTTCTCAAAAATTCGCGGGTCGCCATTCTGCAACTAATTACCATGTTTGAATTGAAACGGTTCTATAACTTTTGAGTTATTGAGGTAATAACAAAAAAACTTCAGATAGTTAACTGTTAACAATCTCAAATGTCGCATTCAGATGCGCATCCTATACTAAAAATTGCAAGTCGGTATCTGTTTACGTTCTCAAGTTATCGTGAGATAAATAATATTTTTAAATATTTTCTTTTATTTTCTTGTAATATTATTCTCACAAAATTTCGCAAACGTATTTAAGTTTGTATTCTATCCTCACAAAATTTCACATTCGTCTTTATGTCGATATTCTACAACTAGTAACCAAGTTTCAATTTGATCGGATCTGTATTCGTTGAAAACAAAATGTATACTCGGAAACTGTTGGGCCGATTATGCCCATTAATTAAATTGTCCGTAAATTTCGATGCGCCACATACCCTGAAAATTTCAGGTCGCTATCCATTTCCGTTCTCAAGTTATCGGGGCAACAGCCAGACAGAATCAAATTTGACCTAATCTGCCTAAACTTTTGAGATAATTGTCGGCAATCAATTTGAAAGTTACAGATGCTTGGTCAAAATTATAACGCGCTGTTCCCCAGAACATGCGCGCAAAAAGTAGAACCTCGGTCTGTACTTATAATGATTTCGAGCAGAAGAAATCTAGATCATGAACATATCCTCAAGAATTTGTTAAGTCGCGAATAAATGAGCGGGTAGCCAGAATCTTTCCCTTTTTCCTTCGAATATAATTCAAATCCTTGAGAATCTCCGAGTGTGGCCAATGGCAACCTCAGCTTCATAGTGGAAAGTTGTTAATTCGATTAATATCGAGATGGAAGATATGCCTTTGAGAGATCTAAAACACTCCAAGCCACGCTTACCTGAATTTCTTCGTGACTTCAAGGAATAATTTCGTTTCAAAGGAGAAAATGGCTTGCGGACAGGTCTCCAGGAACAAATCAAGAAATGATCCAAATTTCACACAACTGTAGATTGAGTTATCATCAAACTTCACAAATTTCATCAATTTCCTATATTCTTTATCTACATCTATCGATGTTTTCATATTTTCACCACTTCTGTTATATACAGGATGTCCGGTGAGTGAGGGTACTTTTTTTATGCCTGAGTAGAAGAAGTCATGGTGACTTCGAATCCAGTTATACAGGGTGTTTCAGGAATAATTGTACAGGGTTTCAGTGCAGATGCAGGACATTTTGCTGAGTCTGAATCAGTGTTCGAAATAAGTCTTAACTATATTCGTTTAAGAGATACAGGATGTTTGATGTATTTCAACAAAAACTTTCAATCGGCATAGCTCTTAAACGCCTGCATGGATACTTTTTGGTATCACAGGTACAGACTGAGAAAGTTTCTTTCTTTATAACGCATTCAGAAATTTCAAAATTGAAATTGACTTATAACGGGTGATTTTTTAAAAGCTTTCGGATTTGATTTGAGAAAAAATCACATAAAATTGAGAAAAATGTATGAAATCTTTATTTGAGTCGATAGAACAATTCATATAATTTAATGTTTGAAGTAAAGGTTGGCCGCGGCTGCGCTTCAAATGGTCCACGCCGGGTCCAATTTTGACATGCTCTCTCCAATATATCGGGTGTATCTCACGATTAAATTCTTCAATATTGGCTTCCAGTACGTCAATCGTTGCGGGCTTCTCGCTATAGACATGAGCCTCAACATAGCCCTACAAAAAATAATTTAAAGGCGTTAAATCACACGATCTAGACCGCGACATAATTTAGTGATAAAAAATGGGTTCAAGCCCTGTGGACAGGAGCTTTCTGGCGCTCTAGTTCAAACAGACAAATTATATCTCCGAAAGTATTGGTTTCTCTGAGTTGGGAATTATATCAATGTATACATATGATAGAGCTGCATCATAAAGGAAATTCAATTCAAATAATAGTTTATTTATCAAGATTAAATGAGCAATCATAAGAATGAGAACTGCACCATGGAAGAAATCGAATTAAATCTGGCCAATTTTGCCCAATATCGAACTTAACCGAGATATTCATCTCCCTAACCTACTCTGAAAATTTCAACTACCTAGCTCATTCCGTTCGAGAGTTATTGTGGAAAAACTTTTTTTAAATTTTCCAAATTTTTTTTTTACACTTTGCGGTAATCTGGTCAATACAAAACTTCACATGCGTTAAAGGTCATGATTCTACAATTTGATGCTAAATTTCAGATAGATCGAACGAACTTGTCCGAGATATTTACGCTCCAAAACCACCTTGCAATTTTCAATCCGCTAACTCCTTTCGTTCGAGAGTTATCGCGCCTACGGCCGGTCGGCCGGCCGGACAGAATCGATTTCGCACTCGGATTCTTGATCAGTGAGTCGAACCAAATCGTTTGAGACCATTTTCAGCCAAAAATTCCAAAATTACAGACACTTGGGCAAATTGATAAGCACTCTGTTCCGAGGAACTAGAGCGCCAAAAAAACAAGTTTCGTATGACAATTGGCCAAAACAGGTTTAAAGTACCTACAAATAGTAGATATTCCATAAAACATGTATGAAAGAAGATGAGTAATAATATGAAAGAAGATGAGTAATAAATAAAATACCTTGTAATCGATCAAAAATTTCCTGATCTACGTTCACTAAATTTTCTCCTCTCTCGAACTACAGAATTATGCTTTCAATATTTACGTAATATTTTCAAACATTTTCGGGTGAGGTCCCCGTTGCATCGCTAAAATACGAGTATTTCAACCCCAATATTTTTGAAGTTACAATATTTCCTTCTGTCAAGTTGACATTATGACAATTCATACATAGAATAATTATATCAATGTGTGAAATACGATTTACATTGAAATTTTGAAGAATCATATCTCCGGAAGTTTTAGCTTGTTAGAGTTAAAAATAATATGAGTGGATTCTTATGATAAAACTTCTTAATAAAAAAAAATTAATTTGGAATTTGTTTCGTAAAAAAAAAATTTTTTTTTTGTTACTCTTAAACCATCTGTCCGATTTTGCCCAATAACGAACTTAGCCGAGATATTTATCCCCCAAACCTACTCTGAAAATTTCAACTCTCTTGCTCATTCCGTTCGAGAGTTATCGTGCCTACGGCCGGACAGAATGAATTTCGACCACGGATTCTTGATCAGTGAGTCGAACCAAATCGTTTAAGACCATTTTCATCGAAATATTCGAAAATTACATACATTTGGCCAAATTGATAAGCACTCAGTTCCGAGGAACTAGAGCGCCAAAAAATAGATCATCATCCAACTTTGCCAGCGCTCATTCATTAAAAGTTATCCGTTGTGGTAGGTCATGCTGCTTCAATTCTTGCCCCAGCTGTATTTTAAAAGGTTTCACAGCTGAATCCTTCCGCAAAATTTTCCATGTAGTGGAGTAACAAAGGCCCAATTGCTGCGAATGGTGCCGAATCGACAATTTACTGTCATCACTAACACTGGCGGCTACAGCTGCGATATTTTCCTTGATATTGGTGGTTTAATATCCAATAATGTAAATTTGGTCTTTGGTCACAATATTCCGAATAGCCGCCTGAGAAGGTCGACCAAACTGACCATAAAATGGAAGAAATGCACAATACACTTTTTTAACCGAGCATAAGTTTTGATAATAAATTTCAATAATTTGCAAGCGTTGTTCGTTTGTAAGTCGATTCATAGTTAAATTTTAGACCACACTGAACAAGTTTGACAGTCACACAAGGCACGAAACCCCCGTCAGCTGTAAAAAACAGGGTTGCACAAAAAAAAGTTGTTAAAAAATCACTCGTTAATTTGTTCAAGTATGATAAAACATTTTGAAATATTATTTAATTTCTGCTATATTTAATATACCTTTTATTTCTACGTTAGGCCTTAGTTATTTTTTTATTAGCTCAGGTAAAGATAATATTGACTTTGCAGATCAAGTTTGATCTGAATTATTATTAGGTAGACACAGATTATTCAGGTAGGTACTATTTGAAAAATTCTTCTATTTTATTGCAATATTTATTCAAGAATAATTCAAAAATTTACTGAATATGTTATTTTCTTCTTTCCACATGTTGTAAAATACCCTGTAGGTACATCAAAAATTCAAAAAGTGGAATTTTTCTCAGAATATAAAATAAATACTCTTTCAAACAAGCCTATTGGCAATAATGGCACACTTCGCATCAGTATTTTATGAACCATTGAATTCTGGAATTTTCAATTCATAATAAACACGGACCTTACAAGCAAGATCCCCAATTCTTACATGCTTGGATTATTTCCTCTGGGAACACTTGAAAAATATAGTTCACTCTGAAGAACTCGTGGATTTGGATACGAAATTGACGAGAAATTATAAAGAAAGCTGCAGCGTATTTGATCACAAAGAGCTAGAAAATATTTAGAAGAATACACATAATGGTAGGTTGTGCAGCTTACGGCTTTCAAAGTCCCAACATGAAAAAGGAAACTGGTTGTGTAATCATGAGGTGCCCATTTGGTTTCAATGTCAGGGAATATGCTATGCGTCCTCTCTCTTCTATAGTCTAAGAACGATACTAAAAACTTGTACGTTGTACGTTTAACAGTCTTTAATCTCACGTCTAATAAGCTTTTACAACACTCGAACGTCTAATCAGTTTTTCTGTTCAAACAGGAATTTCACTTCCTTCGATTCTCACCTCCTTCCCGCTCAGCTGCCCAACTTCGACCTTCTTCCCTAGACCACCGGTCAACCTCCCTAGTACCTTCCTACCGCTCTCGCATAACTAGGGCTGTACTACCACAGTAGTGGTCAACGCTGATTGGTAGATCTTCGACCTTGCGTTACTTCGCTGGAACCAATGGGGTTGCATGAGAACGATATCTGGAGCGTTATTGACTTCCAAAAACTGGTCACCCACGAAGGCACTTCCAAGATTTAGGTGATATCTAAACATGGAAATCGTATTATCAGTTTCCTATTCGACCAAAAGTAGTCTGCCACTCTAGACGACCTAAGTGCCTTCGAGCTGCCTCCAGAGTTACTATTCAATATCATGGGGATGTTTTAGGTTTTCTTCAGACTGGGATATAATCCAGAAATGTGTTAAAATATCGGTTCGAACTTTGTTCAACTTCATCTGCACCAGTAAAACTAATCTTAAGTCTACTATTTACAAGGGGAAAAATATTATAATTCCTACATATATATTCGTGAATAGAATTAAAAACGTGATTGGTGAGTCACATGATTCACCAATATCTCCGTAACGAATTTTCATGCATGAATCATATTAAACGCTTAATAATCAGTGTAAAAAATTGACACAAACTTGTTTTCACAGGATGGAAAAAGTCGCATAAACCAAAAAGTTATTAATCTAATGGATTTTTTGGAAAAATTCGAAATCAGCCTGTATCGCGAAAACGATCAGCGATACCGAAATAAAGTTTTCGAAATTTAATTCGTCTTCAAAATCGAGATACAGGAAGTGAAATTTGTTTTCTCCTAGAGTTTGTATATTCCGAGATTTCATCAATGGACATCGAATACGGGACACCCTGTGAGGCTATGAGGATCATCACTGGAATTATTATTATATTATTAGATAGATGATTGTTCTGACCTGACTCATATTGTAGAAGGCAGACTCCTGTTTTGAATTCTTGGAATAAATTTCATTCTTTTATCTACTCCTATTAAATTATATACTCATTATTCAATTGCTTTCTCGCAACTAATAGTATTTGTAAACAAACAACGTGAGTTTTAATAACTCACTACTATAACTCACTGCGTTTCTTGGAATTATCCACCAGTCGAATATCAAGGTGGTTCTGTGCTTCTGTCACCAGAATAATTTTGACGTTTTCAAATAAAGTTGATACCTAATTACCGTGGATATTTTGCTGAAGAAGATGAATTCAGATAGTGAAGATGAATTATTATGCATACCTCCAGAAATAAGAGAAGCAGCTAATGTAACCTTACAGCATTCATTGCCCGAAAAATCCCAAAAGTATAAAGTTGTATACAAAAATTTTCAAGATTGGTGTAGCAGAGAATGTTCTTCTGGCATATTTTAGTCAACTTAGCCCTAAATATAAAGCATCGTCTTTATGGACTTCCTACTCCATGCTAAGAAGCATACTCAACATAAATAGAATCAATATAGAGAATCAGAGAAACATGTAGCTAAAAAGGCAAAAATTGTTACGCCAGAATAACTAAATAATTTCATAAATGAAGCTCCTGATGAGGAATATCTGGCGACAAAGGTAGTAGATCTCATAATAATTCAATCGTTTTCATCATCTAGTTAATATCATAATTTATTTTATCTACAACTGTCAGATAATGACTGTGATTTGACACTCATAAAAATGTCATAACATTCTTCATTAACACACTAGTGCTGTAATGAATTCATTACAACTCTTGTACTGTAAATGAGAACCACAGAAATAACAATCCTATCAAAGTATATCAGAATTGCAAAACGAAAATTATCCAGGTTACGATTATTGGAATTATTTATTATCATTATTATTATACACATTAATAACAAAATCTTTGCAATTTGAAATCGAAATAGGGAACGATGACTGGCCTAACACTCCACTAGAAATATTTTGAGTATAAACTTATGTCCTTAGAAGTAGAGGCAATATTCTTTGGTTCGAGAAAGACTTTCTTGTTAAGACCTAGAATTGCCGTTGCGGTACGTTTTTTGTTTGCTTCAGAAGTTTCAATATACCCTTCAGCGACAGTATTTGATTTCCATCCACCGTGTCGTTTCACTGTTAAAAGATCCTCTCCTGTATCAGCCAAGAGAGAACTTGAAGACCTCCGAAAGCAATGCCCAGTATATTCCTTTGAATTAGGCAATTGCAGAAATTGTGCGATTAGGCTTGGAACACTACTGTTGGGTTTCACGAAGCTTCGATTAGCTTAATCGTGGATTTATTTCGATGGTTGTTTCAAAAATGAACTGAAAATCGACATAGAATCGCACTAATTTGGCAATTAAGAGCTGTCAAAGCTTTGTGAAACCCAATGTACCTATGGTATTCACACCAACGGGCTGCTTCGTGCATTTTCCTGCTTTATAAAAAATGAAAAATCGTTCATGATCACAATTTTCTGGTCTCAATTTGATATATTTTCGGATAGTTTCCACGTGATTCAACCCTTCATTGTTCCCTGACGTTACAAAAAACTCTCTTCTCGTCTTTGTCTTGCAAGTTGGGATGATGATATGAAAACATGATCCTTCGTCTTTTACATTTTCTACAAGTAATTTTGTGATTTCGGCCCGCCGACACGCCCCTGCCAGACCAATAATCAAAATGACCTGAAATAATTATTGCATCATAATTCTTTTCTCGGAAGAATGTCGATAAGTTACCTTCATGCATAGAAATCTCTCGTCAGGAGCCTCCAATAAAAATCTTGCTATTTCCTCCTTGATAAATACCCTGGATTTTCTAGGCGGTTAATTTGCAGTTTAACGCCCCCTCACCGATTTTCAAAATATTCTGTATATAGTAACTGCATGATGTTTGTATACCACAGTTTCAATTTTAGCACTGGCAAATGAGTATTTTTTGAGAAAATTCAAAATTATAATTGAAAATTAGAATTGTAAAATATCTAGGAACAGCTTAGAAATAACAAATTTATAATTGTCATGTTGATAGATTTATTGAAAATATAAAATTATGAAGTAGAGAGAAACCGAGGTAACGGAAAAATAAATGAAATTATCTAGTTTGAAAGAAGTCAAAGTACCCAAGAGAAGAATATTAAAGGCTCCTAAAGAAATATAGAGCTGAAATTGGTATCAAGTTAAAGAGGATATTATTCCAGACAAAACAATAAAAGAAGAAACAAGTTATATAGAGATATCTCAGTTTTTTGAAAGGGAGAAGATTTTAAGACAGAAATCGAAGGAGGATACAAGGATTTCATTAGATTAAAGGGAGATAATAAGAGAGAAAACGCAAGAAAGAAATTGAAGGTGGATTCAAGGAAAATATTAGGTTAGTTAAAGATACTAGAATCATATTAGGTTCAATATATATATATATGCATGCTAAATCTATCCAAATGTGTTTTTGTAGCAACCGGTTTTGTCCATTCATCTGTATTATGATAGACACTCAGAAACGTAAGCCCAAACTGGCAGCCATCTTAGTTTTAACTGTTTCCAGGCCCGGCTTTAGAGAAGCATTTCGCTTTTCATTATTTCGAAAAAAAATTGTATCGTGAAGTGAATTTTGATGATTTTAAATAGTGGCAAAATAGTCCATTTTCTGGAATCTAAACGGGAGGGGAAGTGAACGAGAGTGCTGGGAGGGGTAATATATTCAATACGATGAATTTTTTATTTCAAAAATTTACTTCAAAATTTCAATTTTCGTCATAAATTTTACCATTTTTCTCATTTTATTAGCCAAAAATTTGAAAATTCTAAGCTATCCTAGTGAATTTATTACCCCACCCAGTACCCCAATTCACTCCCCATACCGTTAGATTGCTCCAAAATAACTGATTTGCCACTATTGAAAATGATCAAAAATCACTGTACAATGCATATTTTCTTCGAAAAAATCGAAAAAGTCGAAATTTACGAGGGGGCGTTAAACTGCAAAATTACCTTCTAGGCTTGTACCCTTCTGATTTTCGTTTTAAGAATGCAATTAAATTGAAATATTTCTTGATATCGACATTCTTTTTTATCGATATTATTGTCCTCAACATTGAATAATAACACCAAAGTGATGTGGGCTTTTGTGTTTCGCTCATTTCCTTGTAATAAACCAACAAAACCTTTTCGCTTGTTATATGTTTGACATTCTTCTCACTACACCATTTTTCATATCGATCAAATGCATCTTCATATTTCTTTTTTGATGTAGATGGCACCAGATCCGTTATGACATTATGAGCTTCGTTTTCTATATCAGAAGGAAGTTCATCACTTGAACTCATTTTGAAAACTTAATATATAATTCAGATAAAATGAAAATTTGAAGAAGCGGCATTTATATCTGTTGTTATTGTTACATGTGTGTAGCCCAAGATGCATAGAATAACAAGGTGTGGACACTCCCTACTAATTCCTGCTAAAATTTTCGGCCGAAAACCGGACCAAGAACTGTCAAATCACGTACTTTATGTACTACTTCACTTTATTAACGATGGTGCCGCTAGGGTCGATTTCGAAGATTCTGACAAGCGAATAAATGAAAACTGACAAGCGACAAAGTTCACTTTTCACCGTTGCTAGTTCGTAAATTCAAATTAAAAGAATATAATGAAGCAGTTTATTGAAAAATCAATCCATTTTTTGATTAATCAGATATCTGTTCGGAGATAATATGTAAACCACATTGGTTTGGAACAGAAATTTCATCTTGCCAAGACATAATGAGGTCAAATAAGGGATTTATCAGTAAAGAAGTTTCTTTGGAACATTTTGAATGGAACTGTAAATGAAGAAATCTGTGAAATCATTATTTTTCCATTACGAAAGATCACATCCAACGTCATTAGAGTACAAGCATTTAATTTATGTATTTTGAAATACATTGAATGATACAGAATTTTCTGTAATACCTCTACATACAATATCTTTCGATATCATATTATTATTCAAATGTAGTAATTCCTTTATCATGTAAGGCTCTTTTAAATTGAGCATTTTACTTATTATATTATATGTATAATTTGAAATTTCATCAAAACATTCTCATGTATACAGCATTTTTTCAGTCACCCAATACCCCTTGACAACTTTTCATGTTCTCAGCAATTAGATTGCTGAATATAGATATTTAATTCGATAGCTATTATTCAGAACTAAGTATATACTGATGAAATATCGAAAAATGATTCATTAAATTGATAAACTAACCAAATAGGGGGTAGTGTACTACGTTTCAATCTTTTATTCAATATACATATATTCGCTAGAAAAATATTTTGAACAAACAAATGTTCTAATTTTCGATACCCTACCTCTAGCACAAGCCAGTTGCCATTCTTGTCGTTTAACAATATCCTTGAAACAAATAATATTATAGTATAAGAGCGCCAAAAAGAATGACGCCTTAGGAAAGCTATTCAAATTGATGAAATCACACTGTGTGGTTGCTCTGAACTTTGTTCTCTGCTAGTCCTTTCATCGTTCACAAATAATATTGTTAGTTTTCATAACATGGCATTTCATTCCTTCTCAATATATAACTGAATTGTATAATGAATATAATTATTAATCAATAGAGTTATATCTGGTTGGACAGAGGCCGATGGAAACTAGGAACCGGAAGGCGGTTAACGCTATGAACCCGGATATACATATACTATATATATATATATATATAGAGTTATATCTTAATTTCAATTGTTGAAACAGTTTATGTTCATCAACCGGCAAGATTATAGTAAATCAACAAGTCTTACGTTCTCCTATGTTGATTTATTAACAATTAACGGTATCAGCGATCTTTCAATATTATTAATATTAAAATTAATAACTATCTTGATACTAGAAATCTGCCCCTGATCCGGTAAGAATATACAATTGTTAAAAAAATATATTCGCATAAAAACGAAGTATTTTCGAAATGAAAATAGTATTTGATTAAAATGGTTCTGGATACTCGTTCAGAGTTCACACAGCAAACATTTGACTTACTTTCGGCGCGGCAAACGACTTTCCACAAGAAACTGGAATAAGCAAAGATTCAAATTTAATTTGACATGTCGGTAATTTTGTCCATAAAATTTCTACTGCCGGCATCTATCGGCGAAAATTGAAGTAAAACAAAATCCTTGTATTTTGACAGTATTTGGACCGCAAATCGGCCGAAAATATGTCAAAGAGTGTCTTCACCATGTATTCTATGCATCTATGTGTAGCCATAGCAACGCACAACGCGACTTGCTCCATGCATAGACAAACTGAACGTTTTATCTATGGCTTCATGTTGAATATTTAATTGAGAGTACGAATTAATTGATCATTTCAGAATATTTCTCGAAAGGATGAAAACAAGCAGTTGTAGATAAAATTTTGTACGTAACTCGTAGGATACTATATCATTAAAGCACTCATGTTAAATTAAACAACTCGGCCTACGGCCTCGTTGTTCAATTTTGACATTCGTGCTTTAATGATATCTGTATCCAACTCGTATCGTAAATAACTATTAGGATGCTTTAATAATGGGCCTTATGGATGCATGGATCTATTTTTATGGTCAGAGTATCAAATACAAAAAAAAAATTGCCAGAAAATTCACTGTTAGGCTTGTTTCACATGCATACGGTTCCATTCGGTTCGTTTTCGGTTTCAACCGAAAACGAATGAAGGCCTTTCACACATATACGGTTCATATTAGGTTTTATGTTATCTTCCGACACGGGCTCACAATTCCAATTTTTTCGCGACGTCAGATTCATAAAATCCATTCAAAATTGAACACATACATCTTTGAATGCATCCTACGTCTTTAATTGATCTTTATATTTCTCGGAAGTTTTGTCCCGCAGCACTGGTTTAGATTTACAGCAGAAATCAGTCGATCCACATTTGGTAAACCATGATTTTCTCATGAATACTGAGACTGCAACAATATCCCAAAAATATGTATGTTTATATTTCAATATTTGAACAATTCGGGAAACATTGAAAGATATCTGCTCGATTTGAGGTTAAAACCACAGAACGAGACAGAAAACATATGTAAATATTTATTACTTTATGGTTAAAACCGAAACTAAACCGTATTTGTGTGAACGCCCCGGTTGATCTGTATTCCCTACACACGAATCCAAACCTGATAGAAACCTATTCGTGTCGAGGGAGTATTCGGTGCTGTACGGTTTCTATTCGGTACCGAATCTAAACCGGAGCACCGTTTCACACTTATCGCCAGCGACCGAATTGAAACCGAAAACGAAACGAACCGAATGGAACCGTATGCATGTGAAACAAGCCTTACGGAAAATGTATATCCCATAGTTAAACAATATTTGAGTCTTCACCCTACTGATATATCGCAAACGATATTATTCCTTAAATTTCAAATTGGAAAATATCACTCACAAAGAATTGGCATTAATAAATTTGGAGCAATGGGGAAAGACATTGCTACATGTTTGAAATTGCCAGACTGTAATTTATACACAGGGCATTGTTTTCGTCGACAACTTTATCAGTAGATGCTGGAGGGGATATAACGGCACTGAAACGCCATGGCGGTTGGCGATCAACTACTGTGGCTGAGGGGTACATTGATGATTCCGAAAAGAATAAGACAGATACTGCAAATAAATTATACAGTTCAATAACACCTCAACCATCAGTTAATGAATCAACAACATATATGCAACAAACAAAAAATGAAATTATAAACTTGCATAATTCAGTCCCGCATATTCAGTTTACTAGTTGTATAAACTTTTCAGTTAATTTTATTAATAAACGAAATGAGTAAATACATCTAAAATTTTCATAACATTGTAATATGTAATTATTAAGATTTTTCAATGAAGTTCTTTCTCTGTACTTGTATCTTAGTCATTTATTGTTATAGTCGTAGATAAAGTATGGTATTCAACTTGCGGTAATGGTCATAACTCACTTGATGAATTACAGCACTCGCCTGCGGCTCGCGCTGCAAACTTCTTCTGCATGAGTTATGACTTACATTACCACTCGTTAAATAATATACTATTTCGAATTCATTTCCAATTCTCTCCTATATTCCAGACAATAAAATACACAGATTGACGTTGTAAACCTTTGTGGTCCAACCGTTTTTTCAATTTGAATATAAACGTCAATTCAGTTGGCAGTCTGAATAGAATTCATGCCATTTTCATCAAGGATTAAATACTGTTCCTTCGAAATGAGTTCCGGGGTTTGATCTTCAACGGAAAATATTATCTGTTCTGAATCATTTAAGAACAGGTTATGGTCTTCCATATTATTACATCTTCATATGTTCAGCATTATATGTTAGACACCCTTCGGTAATTAACAAAAAAATATGTGAGATACAAAACTTTCTCTAGTTTTAGATAAATTGTCTGATGCAATGATAACGTCAATGTCGTAGTATACAAATCTCGTTCCAATTTCATGATATACTCGTTTATCTCTAATTTCTCATGAATCCCTGGCATTTTCAAGAAACAAGCAAATTCCAAACTCATTCTAATAGATTTGATTTTCTGCTCCGATAAAAAACTGCCGGCTATGAGAGAATCATTTCCTTTGTTGCTTTAGCCTACTCCTACATGAATAGCAGTTATTTCGACCATTCATCCAAACAGCGAAATAATTGTTTTAATTGCTTCAATCCCTTTGTTCAATCAGGAATTCTAATCAACACAAAGCGTTTCTGATTCGTCGATTTCCACCTCAGTCTTTCTTCCTCCTTCTCGTCTGATTTCCATGACGTTCAATTACAATTAACTAACTCGTTAGGGAAACGCTAATTTAACAAACTTATCCACTCAATGTTGAAGAGAAGGCTCGTCGTGATAGCACTTTTACTTCAATCCATCACACCTTTGAAATTCCATTTTCTCGTTAAGTTATAAGCTCTATCTCTGACCTGGAATCTGGCGTTATCTCCTGCCGTTTTACAGGTGTATATGCATTTAACAGGTCCATGTTTGTTTTGGTAAGTACCAAGACGCGCTACTGCTATATTGCGTGGATTATTAATTCCCTGGATACAGCACTTTCCGAGCATGCATATACCTAGTCTTGTCCGAACTCTGTTATTCGATGCATACATTAATCTTGCATGCCTAGATACTTGTTCTATATAACGTGGAAGATTACTTTCGGTGGTTTAATTGGACACAAAAACCTTATGATAAAAAATTGGTTCAAGCCCTGTGGACAGAAGCTTTGGTGCTCTTGTTCAACTTTGACAAATCATATCTCCGAAAGTATTGGTTTCTCAGAGTTGGGAATGATATCATGGATTCTTATGATATGATGATGATATGAATTAAATTAAAAAAAGTGTCATTTAAAAAAAAACAAAAAGCCAAAAATTATTAATTCGAAACCACCAGACCGACTCTGTTCAGTAACGAACTTATCCGAGATAATCATTCTTCAAATCTACTCTGAAAATGATATTATATCAATTGGAACTTAGCCAATATTCCAGTTTCGTTTTTACTGGAGATATTCTGAACCCAATTTGATCAACTTACCGAGGTATATATTTCCATCATCATATGGAATATCCGAGGGCATAATACTATCACCAAAATACGATAACAGAGGTTATTTCATTGGTCATTTTGCATTCAATCATATTTTGTTTTCTAGAACGGGAGGGCTATTTGATATCAAGAGTAACGAACCAGAAGTAAATTTAACATAATGTTTCTCATATGAAAATAAGATGTCATAAACACAGATCATATATATAGAAGTACGATTTATTATTGAAATTTTTAAAAATCATATCTCAGCAAGTATCAGCTTGTTGTAGCTGCTTGAGTTTAAAATGATATCAATGGTTTCTTATGGTCAAACTGCATCTTGAAAAAATTAATTTGAAATTTGTAATGTGACAAAAAAATTTTTCATTACTCCGAAACCATAAACATTTTGCCTAACAATGAAATTAACCGAGATATAGGTATATCTCCCAAACATACTCTGAAAAATTCAACTGCCTAGCTAATTCCGTTCGACAGTTATTGTGCCGGACCGACCGGCCGGACAGAATCGATTTTGACCATGGATTCTTGATCAGTGAGTCGAACCAAATCGTTTAAGACCATTTTCATCTAAAAATTCGAAAATTGCAGGCATTTGCGCAAATTGATAAGCACTCTGTTCCGAGGAACATGAGCTCCAAATATTTGTTCAAGGTCTGACGGGAAGTCATGAGCTTTTGCGTGTATGTTCTATTGTCTATTCATCTCTATTGGACACTCTTAAACGAATTTACATTCGATATAGTCCGTTTTCTCAGTGCTTATAAGACATGAATACATTTTTGTACCATTTTAAAGACAGACTTGAGTAGTGAGAGAATCGTTTATGATCACAGAATTTTTAATTCTGACATATATGTATTCTCTGGTAATTGAAATTCTGAATATCTAATAATATACGAAAAAACTTACGCAAGGATATGATATTCACGAAATTCCGCGAAAATTATTGAGTCGGCATTCTACAAGTAGGATTACCTAGTTTTAATAGGATCAAATTTGTATATTAGTTGTAGTTATATAGTAAATTTGTTGTAGTTATATAGTAAATTACAACAAAATTTCAGATGTGTATAACTCCAAAACCATTTGGCCGATTATGCCAAAAATACACATTGATGTGTATAGAACTCTCAAAAGTTTCAAAAAGCAAACTAAAGAAATGAAGAATCAAGAATTAGATATAAAATTCTCAATCAATGGAAAGGTTGTTCTAAAACATCATCAACAAAATCCTTCAGTTTTTGGAAGGATTTGTTCATTATAGATTATGCATTGGGATGACCAATTCTTCATCACTTTCTCTACTACTGCTGCCCATTATCTCCAATAAGACGCCAAGTAATCGTAGGTATTTGTATATTATTTTGTATATTATTATTATCAATTTTTAATAACCAAAATTAACTGTTCTGAAACATATAAACATAACCTATTTTTTTGAATTGACCTGCTCCTGACTCAATCTTTTGAGCGCGATCGAAAATAATTACGCTGAGAGCAAACAAATTTGCCCTGGTTTTTCGATGGAATATTGACATTCGTCATACAATGAGGTTATGCATGGTCATAAACCTTTTTGTTTCATCGGATACAGTGGACGAGCAGAGATCGGACGTCTAACTCGGCCGTTTAATCGACCGAGTATCTACTCGGACGAATATACGGTTCCATCAAACGGCAAGCCTTACCACCATCTGCAAATTTGATAGCAGAGGCCAATCAAAAATCTGTATTGATATATATCTTCAGTGATGATTGCTGACTACCCATCCTCATGCAAAGTTCGAAAATTGCAGATACTTGGTCAAAATAATAACACTCTAGCTGGTACGGCCCAGGTAGCACATGACATCTATTTAACGTCTATTGGAAGGTCAAAAAGACGTCCAAATGACGTAAGCAAGTCACAGCCAAAAGACGTCCATTGGATCGTCTATCATACGTCCAAACAACGTCTTACAGTATTCATTTCAAAATGAGACCCAGCCACATTAGCCCTAGAGGGAAGCTTGGTATAAAAATAATAATTGATGTAATTTCTTTGCATATATCTCCAACATTTTGTTCAAATATTTGGTTTAAGAAAATTATTCGTTACGAATAATGACTTGGAGGAAAGTAAACCATTGATGTGAGCGTAAATAATTTGATTCCATCCAAGGGGTAAACTGCTAGGAATTCTGGTGTACAAGAAAGTAGAGTTCTATGGAATTCCTATTGAATTCCTGGAATTCCTATTGAATTTCCGGAATTCCTATTGAATTCCATGGAATTCCTATTGAATTATTGAGGATTCCTATTGATGTTAGAGTGTGACACCTACCGCGGACAATCATGTATACAGCTCCGAATATTTGGTAAACCTCTAGGAATTCTGGTGTACAAGAATATAGAATTCCAATAGAATTTCAAAAGAATTCCTATTGAATTCCAATGAAATTCCGGTTGAGTTGGAATTCTGGAGTACAAATTTTTGTCAGCGGTTTCCCCCTCGATTCCATCGGACATATAAAGAACATAGATTGAGGTATGTACGACGTACCAGACTTTAAGTAACATATCAAGAAGACCATTGATGGACGTCTAAACGACGCCACTTGTAGAACATCCTCTAGGCGTCACAGAAATGACGTCCTCTGGACGTCATTATTTGGTGGAATGACGAATGGGATCAAGAAGACCTTAGATAGCGGTCCTACGGACGTCGTATTCGTAATTCTCGCCACCAGGGGGGCGCACAAAAACTGCTCCATACAATCCACGCGCGTAATCAGTGCGTGGAGATGATTTGCCACAGCGACCGCGGCATAATAACGCTCCTTTTCACACCCACCCAGACACACTCCAAAAGGTACCATGTGAAACAGAGTAATTCCAGGACGTTACGCACGCCCGACCAACAAAGGAATCCGGCGTCTGACGCTGCTGCCGCGCTGGCGAGACTCGTTATCCTCTTTCCTTCATCGAACCGCTTCATTACGGAGTGCTTTCTCGTTTTTGTTTCGCATCGGGCTCTGTTTCTGTTTTGTTTTGTTCTTTTGCTCTGTAACGGCACGATTCTCTCTGGAAAAATTACCGAACTGGGCGCTGGGGATCCACTAATTTCAGCCCCTTTCTTCGGCCGTATAAGTTCTTTCGGAATTTTCAAGAGTGAGGGAGGCTTTTGTCTACGATACTTTTCAGTTCGCGGCAACGTTAATGCGGTAGAATGATATGAGAGAAATGCGGAACCTTTATAAAGGATTATTACATTGTATATACAGGCTGTTTTCAAAGGTGGTGAACTGGCAAAAGGTTTTAGTTTGAGTTCACTGTGGAATGGTTATGAACACTACACTAGTAACTATAATAATAATAATATAATAATAATAATTTATTCAGCATCAATAATTTACATGCTTCGTCAATAGTTATTAATTTAAGAATTCCTCTAGATTATATATTGTATTCTGTATCAGGATCGCTTTGACATGTTTCTTGAATTTTTTCGCATTCAGATCTTTAATGGCATTGGGAAGCCTATTGTAGACTTTAGGTCCCCAGTAGTCTACTCCCTGCTGTGCATACTTCCGTTCATGGTATGGGATGGTTAGTTTGTTTCGGCTTCGTGTATTAAAATTGTGGAATGTGCTATTGGATGGAAAGTTGTCTAAGTTTTTGTGGACGTATGTGGAGCACTCCAATATATATACTGCTGGTATGGTGAGTATGTTAAGTTCCCGAAACGCTTCCCTACAGCTTTCTGTCTGTTTTAGCCCTAATATAGTTCTCACCGCTTTCTTCTGGAGGATCAGGATGTCAATGGCATGCACCGACGTGCCCCATAAGAGGATTCCATATGTCGCCAACGAATGGAAGTGGGCAAAATAGGAGATCACTGCTGCCTTCCTAGAGGAAACTCTTTTAACAGCAGAGATGGTGTAAATTGCCACTGCAAGTTTTTTTTTTAATAAATCGATGTGTGGCTCCCATGAAAGTGCCCCATCTAATGTAATTCCAAGCAGTTTGATGGTGTCATTTTTGTTGCTCTTAATTTTTAAATTTTGTGTTTTTGATTCATTTATGGCCATAGAGTTACAGCTGAACCAGTGCTTAGATGTTGAGAGCACATATTTCTCCAACCTCCTCAGATTCCCCTCATCCAAGGCTTTTAGGAAAAAAGAAGTATCATCTGCAAACAAAAGAGTTATTAGATGCATGGTCGACTCATCCTTTGTCAAATTCAGGTCGTTCACGAATATCAGGAAAAGTAAGGGTCCCAGCTTCGATCCTTGTGGAACTCCAGATGTTATGTTCCTGCCCCCAGACAGCAAGTTATTCCACAAAACATGTTGTTGTCTATTCGACAGAAACGAGCAGATGATATCAAGGGCCGCACCTCCTAAACCATAACATCGCAGTTTACTGTGAAGGATTTCGTGGTCTACAGTATCGAAGGCTTTTGATAAATCCTGTGAAACAATTTCTGATGGCCATTTTTCATCCAGGGACTTGATTATTTCGTTCATGACCTCCATCAGCAGAGTTGTAGTTGATTTGCTGGTTCTGAATCCATGCTGTTGGTTACTGAGTAATTCATTGTCTTCAAGATATGCTAGAAGCCTAGATTTGATTATTTCCTCTAGAATCTTTGATATAGCTGGCAGGATGGATATCGGTCGATAGTTTGACAGGTCATTTATACTTCTGAGACGAAGCGTTACTAAGGCATGCCATCCAATTACTACTCTCAAGGAGTATGGATTTACATTACAATCTCAGTACTTCATAAACCAATAGTTGAGAACAATTGTCAATAGAGGGGTTAAATCATAATATGCATATCATCATAAATTGAAATATTTCAAAATCAATGATAAAGACCGCTTCATTTCGTGGGACGTAGTTTCATTATTTCCGTACACCCCTGTTAAAATCGCAATAGAGCAGCTGCCTTCCAAGTAAAGGTCTACCTCATATAGAAATTAATGAGCACTTGATGTTGACCTCGCTTTGCATAGAGGAATATCTATATATCTTTTCTTCCAGCGATAAATACTAAAATATTATAAACAAACGTTCGATACGGCTATATGGGTAACCCCCTTTCTCCCATTACCCAGGTAGCACAAGACGTATATTTAACGTCCATTAAACGTCGTCTTATTGGGACAAAAGACGTCCTTACGACTAAATAAATAACGTAAGCAAGTCACAGCCAAAAGATGTCCAATGGACTATCTATCAGAATCAGACGTCCAATGGACCAACTATCAAACGTACAATAGAAAGTATATCAGACGTAAAAACAACGTCTTACCAACGTCCAGAATACCGTCCGTTGAACTTCCGATAGACCTTTGAATGCCTTTGGGTACCAGTATTCGTTTTAAATTGAGACCCCAGCTCGTGAGGGAAGGATGGTATATAATAATCATATACTAGCTCTCTCATAATTATTGATGTAGCACATGAGGAGGGATATTTTCTTATAGCATTTAGGAAATAGCATGATATCTAAAAACTTTTGCAGCAATAGCAGAAATTATCATTCGCCCACACAACAACGATACTCCTGAATGATACAAGTCGCGATTTTGATGGTTATAAATCTGAAAAGGTAGAATAGGGATTATTTTTGACAAATGGTTGATTTCAACAAGGATTATATTCACAAAAAAACATCTACGTACAAAGTTCAATAACATAATTGAATTTTAACAATAAAATTAAAAAGTTTTTTGACTTTGAAGCAAAATACTAAAAATGAAACTTGAATAATTATTACCCAGTCTTGGAAAACCCATACATTTACTATCTAAATCTGAGTGTTCGAGACGTAGTGATAACTCTGGTCAAACTGAATAATACAATATCCCAGGTAACACAGGGACCTCGCATCAGAAATATCTCGGTGAGCTCCCCGGGATATTGTGACGCCATTTGCGATATCGCAGAGAGGTCGCCCAGACCTCTCTATCACCTTCAAATGTCCGCCACAGGGGAGGAGCCCAGTAACACAGTGAAGTTCTCAAACGGCTCACCCTGGGGAATATTTTGAGAGGTTAGCAGCGATGTCGCTGGGACGTTGCCCAGACCTCTCTATCACCTCCAAATATCCGCCACAGGGGATAAGCCCCAGTAACATCTCAGAGATATAACATGGAGAAGTTCTCAAACTTCTCACTCTGGGCAATATTATGAGACGATCACTGCAATATCGCAGGGAGGCCGCCAGGCCTCTCAATTCACCTCCAAATGTCCACCACAGGGGATGAGCCCAGTAGCATCTCAGAGATATCACATGGGGAAGTTCTCAAACTGTTCACCTTGGCCAATATTTTGAGAGGATCGCTGAGATAGGGAGGTCACCCAGATCTCTCTATCGCCTCCAAATGTCGGCCACAGGGGATTAGCTCAATCACATCTCAGAGATATCACATGGGGAAGTTCTCAAACTGCTAACCCTGGGCAATATTTTGAGAGCATCGCTGCGATATCGCAAGGAGGTCGCTCAGAGCTCTCTATATCACCTCCAAATGTTCGCCACAGAGGACAAGCCCATAGTAACATCTCAGAGATATCACATGAGGAAGTTCTCAGACTGCTCAACTTGGGCAGTATTGAGAGAAGATGGCTGCGATATGGATCTATAAGCAATATATCCTTCAAATGTGCAGTACACGTGTGGCGCCGAATACTTTCACTTCGATATTTATCTCGGGTTATAAACGATGAGGTTGTTCTTCCGGGTACATCGTAGAAGTGAATAGGAGTGGAATAGATCCCTGCAACACGCCCCCTAATTTCCTGATTCTTGTTGAATTTGAGATGACTTGATGAGCTCGCAATAGAAATGCGTTATTCTCGTTGCACTTGGGATGACTTGAGGGAGCTCGCAAGATATGAGAATGTCTTCTTTTGGTTACAAATGCATAATCTTGGGGAACTCCGCAATAGGAATTTCCTATTCTCGTTGCACTTACGATGTCTAGCTGGCAATAGGAATCTCTTATTCATGTTACATAATATATACGCAATATCTTGAATATGTACGTGATAGGAATTTCTTAATCTCGTTGCATTTATTGCGATATATATAGAGAAGCTCGCAACAGGAATGTCTTGTCTCGTTACGTATGTGATATCTTGAGGAACTCCACAATAGGAATTTCTTATTCTCGTTTTACTTGCGATGACTTGAAGAGCTCGCAATAGACTGTCTTATTGAATGAGTTGAACTGTGGCTAATTGCCAATAACTGAAACAAGACACACTGTGAAATATTTATTGATTTTAACCATCAACAAATATTCCGCGAGTTCAGGCTAGATCACCTCATAGCTCAGTGTTTCCCAAAGAGGAAAGCGTCATTCAAGGGCAGACACAAACCCAGGATCTCATGGTTATTACTAGACATAGGATTATATGCATTAACAAAGTGGTAAAATATGCACTAAAAAAGGGTAAAATATGCACTGAAAAAAAACACCTACTTTCATTGATTCTTCAGTTTATTCTTATACTCGTTAATTATAATTTTTTTGGCAGTACACAATTAGACATTCCTCCAGGTTCTCTTTAGAGAACTTGTGATGTTTTGTCAATTAAAATCAATTTATATAGATCGAAACTGACCTCTATACATCCACTGACGTTACTGGACAAAATTTGAATTTTGGCGCCATTTCTGAAGTTATCTCCGGAGGCAAGGTTTGACTAGTGCCATTGATATATGCATTGATCTTCTTGATTGCTGCAAGACCCGGGATCTTCTGCAGAACGGTACTTAACTTTCCACGGACCTTTTCGGACAGTGAGGTCCGTTTTCCAAAAAAGGATTTGAACAGAGGAAGGTTCTTGGTTTCCAAACTCTCTATATCTCCGTGTATGTGACGATCGACCTAATGCGCGATCATTACCAATACCGAAATATGCACTATTGACAAGAAAGTAACAAAATATGCAATAACGTCTTAAATATCGCGTTATATGAATTGGCATATATATGCTTAAATGCAATTGCATATAGTCCGATGTCTAGTTATTAACAATCAACAGTGTGACATAGTCGACACTGAATGAAACTGAAAGCGTTCTAGGAAACTTAAATTAATCGGTCGCGAACTGGTAGAGAAAGAATTCTACCAGCGGCACCTATATGGAGCTCCTCTTTGATGAAGAAACCATGAGCGATGTTCAGTGACGTTCATTCTTTTGCCGTAAGAGGGTCAGGAATGGCAATGCCATCTACCAATAAAGCGACCTTTATGGACTGAAAACACCCGATTCAGTGTGGTTAGATAAACCACCAACCAGTGAACATTGAGTGAGGTGAACTAGCTGTGGCTATTTGCCAATAACTAAAACAAGACACACTGTGAAATATTTATTGATTTTAACCATCAACAAATATTCCGCGTGGCCGGGCTAGGTCAGTGTTCCCCTTTGGGGATGATGCCTAGTTATATGGGGGATATGTGGGTTATATTCCAGACCTGTATTGGAAAAATATAGGAAATAATGGATTGCTGATATGGTACTGGAATCAAAGCTAGGTTGAGGTTATCTAAAATTAAATTAAAAAAATCTTGAAATCAGAAAAATTTATTTCTCAAGTTTTTACATTATATACAAGAAAGCAACAATTGACCAAGAGCTTGATGATGATTCCTTTTGATGTGCCCCATTTGTATACAGCTTAATATATACAAATCTAACTACTATCTGCTGCATCAACTTTGGAAGATTGTTTCAGAATCTTCTTCTTCTTTACCTTATCTGCAACACTGAAAAATATATTCTAAATTAAAATGTCGAAATGGGGAAATAAATATAATCAAAACCAAGGGCGTAGCCGGGGGGGGGGGGTTCAAAGCCCCCCCCAACAAAGTTAAATAAACTCAAGGACAATAAAGAACGGGATAGTACCAACGTTTCGGCCGATATTTATGTGAAAGAGCGCTGCAAGTGTGCCTGTCGGGTAAAAATGAACAAGATCGAATTTAATAGCTGAATATAATATATTGTACCTGCAATGAATTTCAGCCCAATATTTATATTATTTGTGTTTTATTTACGTACGAAATAAGTTATGTTCTTACTGAGAAACCCGATATATTTCCGTTAACAACTATGCAAGAAGAGCATTACTCATAAGTCCTTACCTTTTCGTTTTCCCACTCTTAACCAACTTATTGTTACGTGTCACCTTGCCCTTGTTGACCACCAGCCCAGATTTATCTCTGAAAGAATAAGTTATCAAAATAAAACTAATTTCCAAAAATCATATCATATCATATATCCAAAATCAAATGCGTAAAATAAATATACTCAGTAAAGAAAGAAGGATCACACCCAGTGATTAAGGTAGGGTTCGCATATTTTTTTTGTTTGTGAAATTTTTGCACTTGCTAACATTTCACCCTTTAAGTATGACTACCACATTGCCAAAAAATTAAGTTGACCAAACTATTTCTTCTGGGTGTAACACTTCTAATGTCACTGAGTACGTATTTCAACCACCGCCAGTGACACAGTGGAACGCATAAAATGTAAGGGGCCCAGCACTAGTCGTAAGGTGCATTTTCATGCTGACGATCGACGCTGCGCTGGTTTTCAGCGTCAAATACGGTCACGTAGGATTATTCAAAATGATTCGCGCTAATCATGCCCGATGAAAAAGCTAAGCAATATTTAGCTTTGACGCTTGACACTACTTGTTGACGCTCGGCGCTCTATTTCAGATGGAATTCTAAAACATACGTCGCTAGCGTCTAGCGTCAAGCTGAAGATTCACCTGGACCTTGGACATAATTTTGCTTCATAGAAGTTTATATAGATGTATGATTTCAATTATGATTGGAATTCTACTTGTATGTAGTTAGAATTAGTATTAGGTATATTTTAAGAGTGCAAGCTACTTGTTATCGACACATCAAACGTTCTCTGGAACCTCTGTCGCCAGAAATCCATTAGCATACCGTTAGAGATACTATACAAATCCTGAAAACGATGTTACACTAATAGGAGATAAAGAATTGAATACCAAACCCCGACTCTCTGGCGCCTCCAAGAAGGTCTGTCTTGTATAGTTCCCGAAGAGCGCTTGACGTGAAAGATCAACAACGGCTATAGATTCCAGGAATTGCCTCAAAACCGTGGGATTCTTCCCAGGGAATCCTATTGGTCTAAGACAGTTCAGCCAGAGAATCACCAATCATTGCACTACCGTCTGATCGAGGGCAAGCCAAGTGCAGGGGGGGCTAAAAACGGACTAGATACCGAGAGTACGAGCAATCAAGGGGTAGTGTTTTCTGAGCAGGGAAAGACGGTAGACGTTGAATACGGTTCGGAAGTACGAGTTTTTATCCCTAAGACTAAAGACGGTTTCATTGAATTCTGACTTAGCCGAATTTAAGGTATATCGGTAGTTGACGAACTTCATTGATTGCGTAAGTAAATAATGTCAGAGTTGTAAATATTTCTTCGAGTTGAATTGTAAATAAAGTATGTAAAAAGCAGAACAAGTGTTTTGTTGAAAACCAGAGACGTCAAAGAAGAATGTTAGGAAAGTAACTCAATCAACCCCTAGGCGATTGATATAAAAATCCTTATAGATGTGCCGAAATAATGCTGCTAGAAATGTCATAATTGTAGGAATTATAACATTTTCACCCCTGTAAATAATAGACTTAAGATTAGTGTTACTGGTGTAGATGAAGTTGAACGACGTTCGAACAGACATTTCAAACACCTTTCTGTATTTTATCCCTGTCTGAAGAAATACTAAAATATCCCCATGATATCGAATATTGACTCTAGAGACGCGTCGAAGGCACTTAAGTCATATAGACTGGCGGACTACTTTTCTCTGAAGAGGAAGTGCCTTAAACCATTTCCATGTTTAGATTTCACCTAAATCTCGTAACTACCGTCGTGGGCGACCAGTTCTTAGAGTCAATAACGCTCCCGATATCGTTCCCATGAAACAATTTGGTTCCAGCGCAGTATCGCAAGGTAGAGGGTCTACCAATCAGCGTTGACCACTACCGTAGTAGTACAGCCCTAGCTCAAGTAGAGGGGTTGGAAGGACGTACTAAGGGTGAATCGAAGGGCGAATAGTAAGAGGGTCGAAGTTAGGTAGCCGAGGCCGATTGACGTGTGACGGTGTTCGACGTAATCCGTAGAATAGAAGGCTATTGAATTCCTGCTTAAACGAAGAAATTGATTAGATGTTCGAGTGTTTTAAAATCTTATAAGGCGGTAGAGACTTACAACGTACAAGTATAGAATATCGAGACTGTTAGGAACCTCAGTAATCGACGGTATTTAATGTGACGGCGAAGTTGAAGTTTGTAGACAATGATAAAAATCCTACATTTGGGGGCTCAATCCGTGATGAATTAGTGGACTTTGGATCTGAATAATATTATATTTCGACGGGGCGTTGAAGACCACACGAGAGGGCGTTGAGTAGTAGATCCAACGAAGATGGAATATTAAAAAGTGTTGTGAAATAAGGGCCTACAGTGATGTATTTATTCCAAAGTGTGAATGTAGAATCATTGTCCCCTAGACAACGATAAAAATCCTACATAATTTATATTGAAATAATATCATTGAACATATTTTTTTAATGAAAATGAACTTAAATTTGAAAAATAGATCACATCTAATCTTCCACAACTTCATAAACTGTTCATAGGATGAAGTAAGGCAATGCATTTCATCAGAATCATTTGAACAACATATTCAAATTTCAGCCAATTCACCCTGAAGGCAATTTCCTTTTTTGCGGGGACCTTGCTCCTAGACAAGAATTCATGCTATACTTGACATTTAGGGCCTCAAACTTATATGAAATCATCCAAATACGATCATTTTGTCACCTAACAGCTGTTGGCGAATGTCATTGAAGAGTTAGTTCACAAAGCAAAAGGAAAATTATTAGAATCAACATTTATACATATACATGTACTCACTTTTTTGTTGTTTTAGCCTTATCTGCTTTCGCTCCTTTTGAAATGCTATCAGTTTTGGACTCTAATTTCGCTTTTTCTCTGCAAAATGAAATTATTATGTTGAAATAGAATTTCGATCCAGTTGATGATTCTGAATATGAACAATGAAATAAGGCTATTGACCATTGCTACAAATTTTTCCCTAAATATTTTTTATTTTATTTTGTAGTTCCTTCTGGGACTGCCCTCTTAGTATCTCGATAATATTCGAAAATAAGAACTGTTCCCCAAATCTATGATATGAAGGTACAAAATTGGCTGAACTCGACTCCATCAGCAGATGTATGGCCAACACAGTACTAAAAAATTATCGATTTTTTCACTTACTTTTTTGCTTTCAAGGCCCTCTTCTTTCTCTCTATCCTGTTTTCAATCAGATTTTCCGGTACTTCACATCCAGATGCTACCAGCTTATGAGCAATTCTGAAATGAATTAAAATAAATTATAGACTAATATCAAATACATACTCAGGATACTTTTGGAAGTCATCATTAAATAGTTTTTAGCGCCCTTGTTCCTCGGCACAGAGTGCTTATCAATTTGCCCAAATGTCTGTAATTTTCGAATGGTCTAATTTGGTTCGACTCACTAATCAAAAATCCGTGGTCAAAATCGATTCTGTCCGGTTGTCCGGCCGGCCCGCCGTTAACACGATAACTCTCGAACGGAATGAGCTGGACTGTTGAAATTGTTAGAGTAGGTTTAGGAGATAAATGCCTCGGTTAAGTTCGTTATTAGGCAAAATGGTTTGGGAGAACGAAAAAAAATTTTATATTACAAATTTCAAATTCAATTTATTTTAAGATACAGTTTTATCATATGAATCCATTTATATCATTTTCAACTCTAAAAAGCTAATATTTCGGGGATATTATTTTTTTAAATTTCAATAATAAATCGGGATTCTATGATTTTACAGGATGCTGTAATCGAAAATTAACATCCGTATTTATATCTATGATTTTAATGATCTGTGTTCATGCATCTTATCTACCGATAAGAGATATGTCATATTTATTTCTGGTTCTATTCAAAATTCAGCTATCGTAGAATTATGAGGATTATAGTATATTCTAATTTTTGGGTGATAATATATCCCTTGGATAATCCATATGATGATGGAAATATATACTTTGGTAAGTTAAGCAAATTGGGTTCAGAATACCTCCAGTGAACACAAAACTGGAATATTGGCTAACTTTCAATTGATATAATATAATTTTGAGAGTAAATTTGAGGAATGAATATCTCGGATAAGTTCGTTATTGGGTAGAATCGCTCTGGTGCTTTCAGATTAATAATTTTTGGCACTATTGTTCTTTAAATGACACTTATTTGAATTTAATTTCTTTTATGATGCTGTTCTATCATAAGAATCCATTGAAATCATTCCGAACTCTGAAAACCCAATACTTTCGGAGATTTGATTTGTCAAAGTTTGAACAAGAGCGCCAAAGCCCCTTTTCACAGGGCTTTCCCAGGGAACAGAACAATTCACTTACTTTCTTAGAGATTCTACATCCTCCGTATTATATAAACTGATTGCTGCTCCTTTTTGTCCTGCCCTTCCAGCCCTTCCAACACGATGAATATAAGATGATAAACTTGGTGGGAAATCAAAATTGATTACAAGATTTACGTTCTTGAAGTCCATACCTCTCGCCATCAGTTCGGTGCATATAAGTACCCAAATTTTCTTATTTTGAAAAGCTCTGACTGTATTGGCCCTCTGTGAACAAATATCGATGAGCAAGATTAAACCACATTCAGGAATCTCAATAATCATCGTTCTAGCATTAATATAGAATTACTTTATTTTCATCTTGCGTATATCGCATATAATTTTTATTGAAATATACTGAATGGCTTTAGAAGTGTTACACCCAGAAGAAATCATTTCTTCAACTTGATTTCTTGACAATTGAATAATAATTTTATTCAAAACATGCTTCGATAATTATATTTTTTTTATTTCTTTCCGAGAAATAAATATATCTCAGTTTGTGTAGTAACGGTATAAAACCATTTCACGCTGTTTTCGTAGTTATGCAACCCGTGATGCGTTGAACGTGAATGGATGGCCGCGTTATGGTTTGACATAGTTGTCTTAATTATACGAGTCTAAATTGGAAAAGTTTCATCGTATCAATCCGTAAAGATTTTCCACGTTCAATATATTTTAGAAATCATTTCAGTATAATTTTCGTGAATTTATCATTTCAGTTCTGTGCGACTAGAATTTTCCTTGGTCATACGATTGACGGATATTTCCCTGGTCCCGGAGAATTATTCCTTCTTTACGATTGAAGCTCTGGAGCAGGTAGCTTCTTCTAACGTTTCTCGTAAGATCCCTCTGTTCTCAATAGTTGAGATGAAAGAAATGGTGGTCTGAATATGAGCGAAGCTACCTAATGAGTTTTTGGGTGGGGCGAGAAACTCGATCTACGTTTTTGGTGTTCTTGTTCCTCGGAACAGTGCTTATCAATTTGCCCAAATGTCTGTAATTTTCGAATTTTTGGCTGAAAATGGTCTCAAACTTTTTGTTCTGACTCACTGATCAAGAATCCGTGGCCAAAATCGATTCTGACCGGCCGTCCGTTGACGGCGTTGACACGATAACTCTCGAACGGAATGATCTAGACAGTTGAAATTTTCAGAGTAGGTTTGGGAGATAAATATCTCGGATGAGTTCGTTATTGAGCAAAATCGGCCACGTGGTTTTTTTTTGAGATGCAGTTTCATCATAAGAATTCATTGATATCATTCTCAACCCTAACAAACTAATACTTTCGGAGATATGATTTTTCAAAATTTCAATAATTAATCGTAATTTTATGATTTCATGGTAGGCTCTAATTATAATTTGCTGATGTATGTAAATCCAACATATGAGGTGAGTCATAGAACTACGTTTTGAATATAATTTGTTATGATGCAGTTCTATCACAAAAAACCAATGATATCATTCCCAACTCTGAGAAACCAATACTGGCGCTCTTGTTCCTCGGAACAGAGTGCTTATCAATTTGCCCAAATGTCTGTCATTTTAGAATTTTTGGCTGAAAATGGTCTTAAACGATTTGGTTCGACTCACTGATCAAGAATCCGTGGTCGAAATCGATTCGATAACTCTCGAACGGAGCGACTTAGAGCGTTGAAATTTGCAGGGTAGGTTTGGAGCGTAAATATCTCGGACAAGTTCGTTAAGGGGCGAAATCCACCAAGTGGTTTTGGAGTTATGGCTGTTTTTAGTTAAAACCATTTTTCAGGAATATTGATCGGGTTGCCGTAAAGTGTTTATTTTCAAATTTTGTTTCCTCAATAACTCTCGAACAGAATGAGCTAGGCAGTTGAAATTTGTAGGGTAGGATCCAGAATATCTCCAGTAAAAACAAAACTGCAATATTTTCTAAGTTTTAATTGATATAGTATAATTTTCAGAGTAGATTTGAGGAATAAATATCTCGAATAAATTCGTTATTGGGGAGACTCGGTCTGTTTGAATTTAATTTGTTTGATGATGCAGGTTTATCGTAAGAATCCATTTATATCATTCCTAGATACCAATAATCGGAGATATGATTTGTCAAAGTTTGAACAAGAGCGCCAAAGCTCCTGTCCACAGGACTTGAACCAATTTTCTTCTTATTATTATTGGGTTGTGCTGGGCAGACAAAACCCGCCCCTCCACTGCGACCAATCGGTCTATTGTGGCACACCTATAGTATATAACCTATACTTCACCCACAAGCTCAAGTCTCTTGATGAGGGATATGAGTCTGGTGGGTGAGAACTTGTCCAGTTCCCTCAGTGTCAGCTTGTGGACTCCTAGTTCCTCCAATCTGATCCTGTCCCCAGCGGGGCAGTCACACATGATGTGTTCGATAGACTCGTCGTCCTCCAGGCAAAGTCTGCACTCGGAGTCTTCAGTCAACCCCAGTGTATTGAGGTGTTTCCTGAGGCCGCATTGGCCCGTGTATACAGCTGTAAGGATTCTCAGGTCCGCCCTAGAGAATTTGAGCCATTTTCTGGCTCTTTCAGCTGATGGGCCAGTAATTGTTGAGCGAGCATGTCTGTGTCCAGGTATGCTGCTCCAGATTTCTTGGACCTTTTGATCCACCCATCTGTTGTTTTCCTTCGCCGCTGCTCTGAGAGAGATACCGCAGGCCGGTTCAGGCCCAATGAGCCCCATGGAAGCCCCCCGTGCCGCCAATGAGTAATTTTCTTCTTAACTACGTCCAAATATATATCAACAAAATCTTACCTCTTCTTCTGTCCTGTCAGCATGAATGGCATCCACATAAATGCCATCATAGAGAAGTTCTTTGAATAAATACCTCGCTTTATCTTTAGTTTGTACAAAAATAAGTACTGGAGGCTCAATACCATTCCTAATGATATCTCGAAGAGCAAATAATTTATCTTTGTCATCGCCAACGAAACGCAATTTTTGGTCTACGTCAAGTGATGCAATATTTCTGAAATTGAAAAATAAACATAATTACAATAAGAAAATAAATATGACTGAGCGACAGGGTAAGTGGATTGATCCCTGGCCAAAGGCTCTGGTGATGTCCAAACAAACACATTATTCTTTTATTTTCGGATTGCATGTGTTACATACAATTTATTGCAAATATTATCGTTTCATTATTGATGTATGCCAAATCTAAGCAGTAGGTACATCCAAACTTTTTCAATAGTTGAAAATATTCTTACCTTCTTCCTATATTTACTTGCACCACATTTTTCACATTTTTGAAGAACCATTTTGAGACCGACGACCTGGACGTTGCCCCAAACATGGCAATTTTTCGTTGCTCATTGCTGCATGCTTCTAAAATTTGCTTGAGCTGTTTGCTGAAGCCACAGTTTCCAGATTCAAAAAGTTTATCTGCTTCATCAACAACGACTTGCTCAATACTGAAAAAGCAAATTCAAAAATTAATTATACAATGTGCACAAGCTAGAACTCCTGCAAAGTTAAAAAACAGAGGGATGGAAGTAATGAAGAAAACCGAAAACCTGTTCTTACGTTTGCAAATTTAGAGTTGAATTTTCCTGGTTTAGTAGAAGACATAAGCGGCCAGGAGTAGTTATCAACAAATCTGGAACAAAGAAGTGAACATCTGTCAGTTGGAAATGTCCAAAAAACTTTTTCAAACTGTTAATCAGGCCCATTTACAATATAAAATCCTATTACAATCATAAATATGAGACTGAGAATGAGTCATCTAGTTCCCGACTGTTCAGCTTTCATGCTAAAATATAGTTGATGCTTCTGTCTGTTGATGAACTACTGTAGCACCTTTGTCTCCATTCATGTCAATATTTCAAGAACAAAATATAATTTCATGAGTGTGGTAATGAATTGGGGTATCAATTTAACTGTAAAGTTAAAACTCACCATAATTTTGTTTTCTTTCAGAGCTAAATTCAACTATAGCTTTTTTCTTATTTCCAATTGTGAAGATCCTCAACTTTCTACCTTCTGAGATTTTAACGCACTCATTTTTGATTTGTTTTACCAGTTCACGAGTTGGACATAGAATGAGCGATCTAAATCCTTTTTTTCTATGTTTCTTTAGTTTTTGGATGATAGGTAATAGGTAGGCAACAGTTTTTCCAGATCCTGTTGGAGCGAGAGCTAATAAATTTTTGCCCTGAAAAAAATATGAGTCAAAGTAAAACTGAGAGATAGCACAGCTGGACTGGGAATCATATGGTGCGAAGTCCAATCCCATACTAAGAATGGAATACATAGAACGCAACTTATTCTCCTGATTCTGACAGATATCATCTAGTTACTTACCGAGTTTCAGGATAATCATATATGTGATACTTACTTTCATTATAACTGGTACAGCTTGTTGTTGAATTAAAGTAGGTGTCATAAATCCAACTTTGAACAAGTTTTCTCTTATATCTGCATCAATTTCAAAATCTGTGAATGTTTGAGCTGGTGCAGGGATGCTTTTCCCTTTCACTTTGATTTTATTTACATTTCTATAATGATTCAATTGCTCGCTTTCAAAAATTTGTTTTTTTCTAAAGATGTCATCTTTACTTTCAAGCTTCCGTTTTTTTCCTCTTCGTTTCGCATCAGTGTTGAATGAATTCAAAATTGTGATATCATTATCTGAATAGTGGTAGATATCGTTTTCTTCTTCTAGTTCTAATTTTACTGATACTGTATTATCATCATCGTTAATTTCCTCCTTTATATTTTTTATATCTGCTATTTTAGTTTCCTGAAAGCATGGGTTATGATGGTTCAAACTGAATACATAGATGATCGACTCGAAAGATTAGGAGCAATATTCCGCATAGGCTCCTGTCCTAAGGATTTCTCAATTTAAGATATACTTACTTTAGAATAAAATGTTGGATTAGTTTGTTTTGGGAATCTTAATCCTTTGGAGAGTTTTTTGAAAATTTCTGAAGAGTTCATGATAATTAAAACTTGAAATCACTCGATATCTTTCACAAAGATAAATTTTGTTGAAGTTCTTTTTAAAGCCTGAACTGATTAAAAAAATATCAATGCTTATACCTTATACTTTATACTTATATTGCTTATGTTAAAAGTTAAAGCAAATGTGTCTCTGGCATAGATTATAGATGGTCTCTGGCAAATGTAAAGATCCAAATTTTATAGGTTAATTTTGACAACCACAGAAAACTAGTAAAACTACCGGCTGTAATGCGGCTGTCATTGTAACACAGAACATACCCCACAGTACACTGATAATTTTTCTAGCATTGGCTGTATTGTGATCGTCTGAGCGTCTAGTCTAGTGAGTTGGTGGAACTACTCAATTATGTTGTGTAGGCAACCCGAGTTACACTCAATGACACAGGGCAAATAGGCGGGAAGTTCAAAGATTCCAAACAACACATATGGTATCATCGTAATTACATCAATAATTATTATACACACGCGGAAATAGAGGATTCACTAATAATTCAGATCCTCTAGTACAGGTAAGTTTATTACACAATATAATACACATGTCAAAAGATACACAAAGGAAGGACCGAATCATGAGATGTATTTAAAAGAATACAGTAAACTCGGAACGAAATAAGACACAACGACCAGGTATATTGACAATGGGAAAACACCAGACTGGCTTTGAATTCTTACCTATTGAATAACTTGTAAATTGCTGATATAGTTCTGATCGAGTTTAAATCTAGAACTCTGTCTTAGACGGAGGTTACACGCCGGTCAATCTGGTATCAATCTCGCACCAATCCCGATCATCAGTATATGTATATAGAACTAATTTCCCGTAAATCTGACAATAATCCATGATTGATGTGATGCCAGACTGATACCATATCGGCTGTGTAACCTCCGTCTTTCACCGCATAGGAATTCATGGTAAGAAATAGTACTGGCCTCTTATTTCATGGTTGCTAGACGGAGCTATGCAGAATAGCTGGATCCTGTACAACAAAACAGTAAGAAATAATGTCTCGTAACTTGGATTCAAAACAGAAGGGGGGTAATAAGGAATAGAAGGCGGTCATTTTCATGTGCTTCTTCCTCAGATAGTCGACTTTCTGATTCAAGAAGGTTTGATGCAATCCAGCAATTTGCGAAGCACACAGAAAAAAAGAAAAATAAGTTGATAACAGAAAAATTCCAAAAAATAAAAAAAAATTAATTCTGCCGCTAATGGATTTTACACATTTCCGATTTCGGCAAATCCTCGAATCTAGAGTACTCTTAAGGCTGGTTTATGCTGGCTGGTAACTTTAACTTATTCCCTAACTTAAAAATTGAAACATATATTTCTAACGCTATGGTTGATACTGAGACGGGATAATCCGTTTACTTATTATTAATAATAATAATTAATAAGTTAACGGATTATTGAGTCTGATTATAAAGCGTAACACTAAAAATAAATGTCTATATATATTATATATATATGATTAAGTTAAAGTTACCAGCCAGAATAAACCAGCCTTTAGTACATCGAGATAAAGATATCGTTATCCTTTCAATCAAACCTAAATATATGGGGACCAATTCTTTGAAATAAGTCCATAAGTACCATATTTAAAATCTGATTTTTATTCTATGCATGATTTTCCAGTTTCCTGGACTGTAAGGATCTTATATTGATTCATATATCTTTTTAATTTGAAGAAAGTAGTTAATTTCATCAATTTTTTATCCAATCTAATGAGAAAAGACCCCTTACTGTGAATCCTATAGTTATAGAAAGGTGAATCGTGAACTGTGAAAATCTACAGAGAGATCAGAATTTTTTTCACCGCTAGATTCTCGTTATGTTTGCTATCGGAAATGTAGCTGTATATATATATATATTCTTTTGACTGAGAGCTGTATATGTGTTAGCAGAGGTTGGTGTAACGGGGTACCATACAATTCGACGTATGATACAAGAGCTTAGGGAAAAACCTCAGCAAAAAACCCTTTCTCCCCGTGAGTGTGGTGATTTGTAACTATTGTTTACAAAATTTGCTGAAATTTAAAAATATTGCTGTATATAAACCTGGACTTGTTGCAAATTCCGTTTGATGTGTTTCTATACATTTACAATGCAGAACTGGTAATAATAAACTTATCACGTTCAATGTCACCTGTGAACGACCCATTTCCTCGAATCTCCGTTACTTTAGAAAGGATTATTGTGAATTTAGTTACGAGTAGATCCTCAATGATGTTTGAACAATACCGTTAGTGGCTGCTAAATGGAGATTGTGTACCAGTATATAGGAAATTTTTCTGATGCTGATGTGAGTCAAAGTGAAAGTATATATTTATATGTAATAGGTTTCGTGGTTCAATGGATTGTTTTCTCCATATAATAAACCGTAAAATGAGGCGACTTCGGACGAATTTCACACTTATTTCCGATTAAAATTTGAACAGTTAATGATAATTTCATAAAATTTTAAGCAGATGGTACCTTCATCCTTAGGGAACATAACAAAATATTTTAAGTGGGTGAAAATATTATAAAAATCCTTTTTTTTGTGTGTCAAATTGTGTCCTAAGTCACCCTGATAGGTGTGGTGATTTCGGACACCCCTAGAAATCGTATAAAACGATGATTTACGGCACCATATATCATATATATTTAATTTTAAAATAAATCAGTAAAACAGTCTTTTATTCTCAGAAAACATACAAAACAAACACATATTTCTTAAACAACTTAATTTAGCCGATCACAGCCTTTTTTCAAACATAATAATAAGGAACAAAACAAACTATCAACTAAAGGAACGAAAGAAAATGAGTGGAAGAAATATTGCGATATTGGAAATTAGTAACATGAAGTTATCATGGAGTTTCTTCGGATTAACCCTTTTTGTCCAAATATTGTCTGACAATTAGCCAAATATCGTATTCAGTAAGGGGGAAACCCCATTCAGCATAATTATGGTTACAACTAAACATAGTCTGCGTTATTCAGCTAGTCAAAGTGCACCTCCCACTGTTTTTGTACGAGTGCCTTTAATTGCGTCATATACAGGGTGTCCCAAGTTCGAGAGCCTATTAGAAGTTTCTGGAGAACGGGACATATTTGAAATCTGAGAATTGGGATTATGATATTGCTTGAAATTCTTTACAGAGCTAAAATATTTTCGAAGCCCTAGCACTTCCGGTTATACAGGGAGTGAAAATGAATTCGATGCAATTTTTTTTTTAAGTTTTGCATTCTTGGTATATGGTCAAGTATTCAATGCTGAATACATTTCTGTTAAAACCATTGTATTCATTCGAATATATAGTTTTCAAAATATCGAAAAAAAACCGGATAAAAAGTCAAATATGTTTAGTCAGTAGGTATTATGTACAATATTCTTATTTTAGATATCCTGAGCGTGAACATCTCTGATATTTCTGAAATTTAAAAGATGCATGATCTTTCCACATTCTTCCTCTTCGATGTTGTGAAAATGGTTCACGCTCAGGATGTTTAAAATAAGAATAATGAACATAACACTGACTAAACATATTTGACTTTTTTCCGGTTTTCTTTAGATTTTTTGAAAAGTGTTCGAATGAATACGATGGTTTTAACAGAAATGTATTCAGCATTGAATACTTGATCATACCAGGAAAACAAAACTTGAAAAAAAAATGTTTCATGAAATTTAATTTCACTCCCTCTATAACCGGAAGTGCTTGGGCTTCGGAAATATTTTAGCTCTGTAGAGAATTTCAAGCAATATCATAATCCTAATTTTCAGATTTCAAATATGTCCAGTTCTCCAGACACTTCTAAAAGGCACTCGAACTTGGGATACCCTGATGGTAGATTTTGGTGCACCGTATGCTTCGGCGGCCTGCCGTAAGAATCTTTCGTTATTCTTAACATCTCGTATGGCGATTTTGGAGCGATATTTATTGGTAATTTTGACAATTTCAACCCCCTAGCTGTTTTACGTAAACACGCACCATGTCCGAAGTTATACCTAAAATTACAATTTTTTTAGAAACATGTGTATATAGCAAAAATTGTGTATATATATATATGTGTGTGTATATAGCAAAAATTGAAAAAAAATTATAATGAATTTGATGTCTATAGATTCTTTAAATATAAGGCTTTGAAAAGCAATAATAGATAAAAACCTAAAAAATACCGTCTTTCCCAGGCATCAGTTACTTCTTCGATATGTCCTAATCGCCCGAAAATGGGAATTGGACAGAAACGTGTTAAATTATTAACGGTAGGTACTGACCTAAATGTTGATTGAAGACGTTAGACCTACTGTTGAAGGTTGAACTATAAATTCTCAGTCAAACGAGACACGCACAGCGCATGGTCATAAAATGAAGGGAATAAAGCCGTTATGTCCGAAGTCACCCACGGTGTCCGAAGACACCTCATTTTACCGGTACCGATTTTCTATTCGTATATAACTCGTGGTGCAGCTTTCAATGCGGAAAATTCAGGGGGCGATACAGACTCGGAAAATCATTGGGGTTTATTATAGTGGAACTACTTATATTCGGGAGATGATTCGTTGAGAAAGTACATGGTATTCAAGTTTGGCTTGAAAAAAGCAGATCCATATTAATTATTGTCGCTAAACATCTGGGCATACTTTGAAGAAATTTTGTAGTAGCTATCAGTCATCGCTAGGAGGCACACGTTAAGCGTTGATAAATATCGACAATTTTTTGTCGCCAATAGCGTTCGTACTGACACCATACTGGATATTTTCAAACGAAATATTGATACGTGATTGCTTTCTCTTATGCGGTCCACACTTATTGTACAATATTTTGGTTTTTGCAATATAAAATATAATTGATCGTATGTGGGCGATATTGAAATGTTTGCGCAATAGCGCAATATATTGCACAACCATCAATATCGTCTCCATATATGATACAAATGTTTGCACCTACCAACATATTGTACAATAATATTGACCGTCTAGGGGCCACCGTCAATATATTGTGCAACCCACATTGCACAATAATATTGAGCATGTATGGGACGCTTAAAATAAAAATCAATCTTCAATTCGTCGCTTGTTGAGTTGTGAGAAAAATGCTCTTTTCGTTTTTTCTTTGCTACTAAGAAAACTGGAAATCGGTGTATCCACCGATTTCGAGGAAAGAATATAATTCCTTAAACTTTTACTTGTTCTTTTGTCTATTCACGCCTCACACACCCTCTCGAATAAATACTGCATGAACCTTCAAGCGGTCTTTTTTCAACCGAGTATTAGATTATTTCATCTCAATCGGATCTGTATTTTCAGAATATTGGGGAAATAATATTCGACTTGAGGGTTAATAAGGAATTTCAACGTAATCTGACAAATAGTTAGTGAAATATCAAATTTTGGTGGAATTTTATTTTTCAAACATTTCTATTATTTTTTCTAGTGATCCTTACGAAATTTCTAAAATTAGTGCGTCGGCATTCTACAAGTATTTACCAAGTTTAAATTGGATCAGATTTGTATTTATTGAGGAAAAAACAATAACATTACAGACGAGTATAACTCCGAAGGCGGTTCAGGGGAACAGCGTGCGATTATTTTGCCCGAATGTCTATAATTTTCCAATTTTTTTGCCGAAAATGGTCTCAAACTATTAGGTTCGACTTACTGATGAAAAATTCAAGGTCAATTTCGATCCTGTCCGGCCGCCCGTTGCCACGACAACTTTCGAACGGAAAGAGATAGCGACTTGAAATTTTTAGGGTAGGTGGTGCATCCAAATACGACAGACAAGTTCGTTAATGGGCCTAATCGCTCCAAGGGTTTCCGAGTACTGGTTTTGTTTTCAATAAATACAGATCCGATCGAATTGAAACTTGGTAACAAGTACTACGCACAAACACGTATGTGAGATCGCATAACTAAAAAAATTTCAAAAAATTATTAAAAAAAATTATGTATCTCAAGATAACTTGACAACGAAAAGAGATAGCGAGTTGCAATTTTCAGGGTACGTTGCGCATCGGAATACACCCTTTAAGTTCGTTAATACGCATAATCGGCCCAGAGCTGTGCCGAGCACTGTAGAAAAGTGCTTCGAGTCCTAAGCACTAAGCACTCAATAAAAATGATCCCGAGCCTCGCGCACTAAGCACCGCATTTTCACAAAAGGCTTGCGATTACTAAGCACTTTATAGAAGTAATTCGGTTTTGCGAGCACTAAGCACTTTTAGATGGAAATGAGGATATTCTCTGCGAATTGTTATATAGAATTGTATTCAATTGGAGAAACACGTAAACTAGCAAACTTGCATTGCCCATATGCATCATTGAAGGATAAGAAATAGAGTGCAGCGGAACAAATTTCTATAAAACTAACGATATCAAAATTCGTTCTATTCTCACACCTTTGAAATGACTTTATTATTTAAGGAAATGATACAATGAATAGTAATTTGAATTCCATAAGCGTCTTAGTTTTTTTCTGCACATGTAAAATGTATTTCCCTATTTAACACTGGGACAAAACCCGAAACATATATGACAACAACATAGTATTATATTGGGCCAAGTATTTTCTTTCCCTTTATAATAAAAAAAATCACTGACGTGAATTGAATGCTCTTTGGGGCATTTTTCCATTAATACATAATTGAATTCGAATTGATCAACATGAAGTCAGTTTTTTTTATAATTTCTCAAAATGTCAAAAATTCAATCCGCAGAAATCGGTTAGCATTATTTTCTATTGTGATTGTTTTCATAAGCAATTTAGCATTGTAAATAAGATAGAAATTTAAATGCATATACATATATCGAATAAATCTGGTACTCGTTAATTCATCCGCAGCGCGTCAGCGTCTATTCGTGTTACGACATGATTTCGGAAAGGCTTAGTGCTTAGGCCCAGTTCCATAATCGAACTTAAAGTCTACTTTTTCGACAAAGTCTCCTTTTACTAAGTAAAATGAGAGTAAAAGGAGACTTTGTCGAAAAAGTAGACTTTAAGTTCGATTATGGAACTGGGCCTTAGTAATCCTCGGAAGTGCTCGGCAGCACTTAAGGGATTACTAAGTACTAAGCCTTTTCATGAAGTGCTTGAATTACTAAGCACTAAGCACTGGTTTTAAAAAGTGCTCGGGAGCACAGTACTCGGGAACACAAAAAGGCTTCAAGCACATTCACAAGCACTAAGCACAATGCTTCGGCTCAGCTCTGAATCGGCCAAACGGTTTTGGAGTTATGCCTATCTGGAATTTTGTTGCTATTTCCACAATATCTCAAGGAATACGAAAGAGATCCAATTCAAACATGGTAATTTTAGCAAAATTTCATGTGAATCAACGTATCACTAGAAAATGTTTTAACAATCTTTGAATAAAATTCTGTATCTCAGAAAGTATCAGTACATTATCGCTGAAATTTTGCGAGAGCCTTCGAAACCTAACTTCAGAACTAACTTCTTAATTTAAACACGATCGGATCTATATTAATTGTTGGAGATCTGAGCAGCCTTGGGTGAGTTCAGTAACTGGATGAGTGACCGTTGCCACGAAAATTTTCAAACGGAAAGAGATAGTGACTTGCAATTCAAGGTAAGTTGCGCATCTGAATGGGACAGTTAGGTTCGTTGTCGGGCATATTCGGCCAAAGGGTTTCGGAATTAAACCCATCTGGAATATCGGAAACTTGATAACTAGTTAAAGATTACCGACATGAAGACTATGAATATGAATTTTTTTGAGGATCGTGTCACTAGAAAATTTTGAAAAAATGTTGAAAAAATATTATGTATCTCACGATAACTTAAGAACGGAAATTGATAGAGCCTTGCAATTTTAGAGTAGGTTGAGCATCCAAATGCAAAATTTAAATTCGTTCATAGGCATAATCAGCCAAACACGGTTTGGGTTTTGTTGTTATTTCCTCTATAACTCAAAAAATACAAATCCGGCGATCCGATTAAAACTCGTACTAAGTTGTAGAATGCCGACGCGCTAATTATCTTGGAATTTCGTGAATATCGTATTTTGAAATTACTTGAGACGTAAGTTTTTCCGTATATTATTAGATCATTAACGAATTTCAATTCCGATAGAATACAGTGATCTTAGACACGATTGTCTCATTACTCAAGTCTGTCATTAAAATGATTCGGAATGTATTCATATCTTATAAAAGCTGAGAAAACGGTCAATTTCGATGGTATATTCGATTGAGAGTGTCCAATAGAGTTGAATAAAACATTATCATCAGTGATATGGTCGATTTAAGGTTAAATTTAAATTTTTTTAGGCTGTCTTGTAAAGTTCGATATTTCAGAAACTATGTGTCAGAATCAGCTGAAATTCCGCGCCTAACTTCGTGCCACCATTTTACAATCGTGTACCGAATTTCAGCTCGATCGACTTCGTATGAGGCGTGAATAGATCAGAGTTGAGCCAAAGCACTGTACTTAGTGCTTGTAGAAGTGCTTGAAGCTTTTTTGTGCTCCCGAGCACTTTTCAAAATCAGTGCTTAGTGCTTTGTATTTCAAGCACTTCATGAAAAGGCTTAGTGCTTAGTAATCCTTTAAGTGCTCCCAAGCACTTCCGAGGATTACTAAGCACTAAGCCTTTCCGGAATCATGTCGTAACAAGAATAGACGCTAACGCACTGTGGCCCGAGGAGTGTGTAGCAGGGTGATCAATAATTGAGGCATGAACGGGACTTGTAATTATCAGTTGTTGGTTATTGATTCATGGAATGGGACGGGATATGTCAATATTATGTGGTTCGTCTATCAGGAAGATATGAGTGATATTTTTTTGGAAAATTTTCATGTTAATTCTCACAGATCTGTCCGATATATTCATATTCAAATTTCCATCTGATTTACAATGCTAAATTTCTTATGATCACAATTCCAATAGAAAATAATGCTATCCGATTTCTATGCGGATTAATATTTTTGATATTTAAAAAAATTAAATAAAGCATTTACGTTATGTTGATCAATTTGAATTAAATTATAAATTAAACTACCGCAAAGTGCACTGAATTCACGTCAGTGCTTTTTTTATTAGTAAGGGAAAGAAACACTTGGCCTAAGTTTCACAATATAATACTATGTTGCTGTCATTTTGAAATTGGGAAATTCATTTTGCAGGTGCACAAAAAACTGAGATGCTTATGGAATTCATATTTCCATTAATTGATCATCATTTCCTGAAATATAAAGAACATTTCAGACTGTGTGAGAACAGAACGAATTTTGAGTTCGTTGGTTTATAGAAATTTGTTTCGCTGCACTCCATTTCTAATCCGTCAATGACGCATATGAGGAATGCAAGTTTGCTAGTTTAGATGTTTCTGCAATTGAATACAATTTTATATAACAATTCGGAGTAAATATCCCCATTTCCAACAGTTTTCTAAAAGTGCTTAGTGCTTAGTGCTCGAAAAATCGAATTACTTTAAGAAAGTGCTTAGTAATCGCAAGCCTTTTGTGAAAACGCGGTGCTTTGTGCTCGAGGCTCGGGAGCATTTTTATTGAGTGCTTATGGCTTGAAGCACTTTTCTTCAGTGCTCGGCACAGCTCTGGAATAGACAATGGAGCATGTTCGCAAAAGCTCCTGACTTCAGGTCAGTGCTTTTCTGAAATATTGTTTCTGAGGTTTCTATGAGCTCTTGTATCATACATCGAATTGTATGGTACACCGTTACACTAATAACTTTTGAGTCAGTAAAAAGTCAGTATCTTCGCATATCTCAGGTAATTATTGATAATTCAATTTTTCGTCAGATTTGAATGTAGATAATGTAATAGCTTAATGCACTGTCAGCTATCTTTCGAGATAGGTACCTAACTATTGTACCTATAGGTATTCGATGTGTAGGTTCATCACAGTTTTTCATTTCTAGTAGGGGCTTGATTTAATGTACTCAATAGTTAACCTGAGATAAAGTAAAACTCCTGGATTCATTTCATGAGTTCTATTAGGTACCTACATATTGTGATATCTGTTACCAAAATAGATTTAATCAAAATTAATATCGCCGAACTTCAAATTCGCGCTTTCTAGTCGATTAATCTATACGTAGTGAAGTGTGTATCTTGGTTACAATAAATAATATATCTACTTTATAATGTTTCCGATATCAGATGACTACTTTAGAATCTTCAGAAAAATAAATTGATGTAAGTGTATATGATTTTATCGTCATTTCAAAACTACTCTATATCAAATGCCTTATTACGGACAGCTATTTGGACGACTATCATATAGTTCTCCCTATCTAATTCTGCAGACTGCAGAGAACAAGTCAATGAGAGAATTTGCCTGAAAAACGGATGTGCTTTCTGTATTAAGTTATAACATCATTGTATCAATGTAGTGTTGTCTCATAAACAAAGATATGAAACTCGCCACAATGTTCAATAGGTGTTAATCAATATATTATGTTTTGTTTCAAATCTATATGATTCAATTTTCAGGTTGACTTCGGAGGAGCTGGATTAAAGAAAAAATCACCATTTTTCTCAACATACCTGAGTATTTTTAAGATATATCAAGTAGAGATAAACCTATAAAATTCCCGAAGGGCATACCAATGGACGATAATGAAATACACGCAAGAATCGCCAAAACTGACCAACCTACCAGCACGATTTCACAAAGACAGGATACTGATGATAATGAAACATCAGTCGAAGTCCTTAATATCGAGGAAGGGAAAACAGATAACATTATTACAAATGAAAATGAAACTAAACGGGAAACACAGTGTTGGAAAAATCCCATCAATAGTATGAAGGCTTTCTGGAATCATCCGGCAGGGCCTAAGACTATTTTCTTCTGGGCACCTGCTTTTAAATGGGGTCTTGTTATAGCGGGATTGAGCGATTTGCAGAGACCAGCAGAAAAACTTAGTGTACTGCAAACATTAGCATTGGCTGCTACGGGTATTATATGGTGCCGATATTCCCTTGTTATCATACCCAAAAATTATAGTTTATTTAGTGTGAATTTGTTTATAGCGGTCAGTCAATGTTACCAACTATATAGGTCTATACGTTACCAATATTTCTCCGACAAAACTTGAAATATTCACAGTTTTATTAATAAATTTTCGTGTATATACCTCATTAACAGAATCTTCATAGCATAAGTGTTTTATTTTCGGCAGAACATGAGAATTTTTGTGATATTATCAGAAATAAGAATTATTATACTAATAATAATAAAGTTCAAAAATCGTAAAGAGAATAAATTCTCACAAGTTAAATCAATAAAATATCGAATAAACAGAAATCACAGAGTGAATAAACAGTATTTTTTCAATATCTGATTAACAGGATAATAGAATGTCTCATTCGAAAAATACAACAATACTCAACCCAAAGACCTTATCAGAATTCCGTAATGTGGGTGCGATTATGATATAGAAAACAAGCTTAGAAAACGATCAAAAATACAATAGCTGAATAATAACAAAAATATATATAACAAAAAATTTGTGTATAGGTTAAAACTAGTGTATAAATAAAAGAATATACTGAATGATAAGTTATAGAAATAAGAATATAAAATTAAGATGAGTCAATAAGTTAAAATCAGCCTATGAATAAAATAATATTTCAAAGAAAACATCAGAAAAATTGTTATTAGATTAAATTATAAATGAGTAGTTAATAAAGTTAAAATTAGTATAAAAATAAAGTAATATATGTCAATGAAAAAGAAATTGTGTAGATGAAATAATGAAATAGTGTTAGTTAAAACTTTTGTATAAATGAGATCGGTTTAAAGTCGAAATGTCAAAGAAATCTTCGTAGAGATATTGTGTATGAATAATCTAATTTGGTGCCTGAACTGTGTTGAACCAGTCAAATGACGCAAATAATCTGGCAGTGTGCTGTACATCTTGGGTGCATTATAAAAGAAATCCGGCTTACTAATTACTTGTTTAGGTACCTGTAGAATGATAATATAGTTCCGTTTCTGTCTGGATTGAAATTCTATTTGTATATAGTTTGAATTAAGATTATATTTTAAGGGTACAAGCGACGCATTATCGTCACATTAGACGTTCTCTGGACCCTTTGTCGCCTGAAACCCATTAGTATACCGTTAGTGATCTTAGACAGATCCCATAGACCATGTACCATCCGACAGGAGATAAAGTATTTAATATCGAACCCCGACCCTCTGGCATCTCCAAGGAGTTCAGGGTTGATGGGATATCTGTATCTGGAGTTTATAGTAATCGAACAGCTCTCGTAACGTAAACAACGACTATATTCCTGGAATTGCCTCAATACCGTGGGATATCGTCCCCATGGAATCCTATTGGTCTAAGGCGGGGTAGTTTCAGCCAGGGAATTATCAATCGTTGCACACCACCTTGGGCGTACTACCCAGTTCGGATCGAGGAATGGCCAAAGTGCAGGGAGGGAGGGGGGATTAGATAGACGACGAAGAAGATGGTGGAATTTAGACGATTTTATTGAAAATTGAATTCTGATTTAGACGAATTTAGAGTATATTGCGGTAGTTGGCGAACTTCAGTAATTGCAAAAGTGAATACTGTCAAAGTTGTGAATATTTCTTCGAGTTATATTGTAAATAAAGTGTTTAAATATCAGAACAAGTGTTTTCGAAAATCAAGTACGTGAAAGCCGAAATGTTAGGAGCGAAATTCAATCAACCCCTCTAGACGACCGATATAAAAATCCTACATCATTATCACATTGAAGAAGTACAGTTGGCAGATATCAAAAACTTCGGATTCTCCGAAGAGTTGATCGAACCGAAAACGTGAATTTTTGCCATGAATCATTTTAAGAAAGCGTCGCTGCAATAATCCCAAAGGCCCATGGGTCCTAAGCTCACCCCCCACACCACTATGTCTTAATGAGTTTCCACGAGTGCATGATAAAGCATAGCAATAGCTGAGGTGTAGGTAGGATTTGTTTTAGAGATTTTATTTCATAGGGAACGCCTTGTAACTTTTTATTTAAGAAATGTATGTGTCCCGTTTCGCACCCATGCAACACCAGAATAGGTTTGAGACTTAGCAAGTTTTTTTTTATTGTTGCTAAATGGTAGGTAGCAAGTCTTTTCGAAGTTCATAGTAATGTATGTTTTTACTAGCCATTTTTATACTAGCACGAAGTATGTCTCAACAATTCGCTTTATTTCCTCCCACGCATCAGCCCTGCAGAACATTGCCATGTCGTCAGCAAATCAAATGATCCTACCTCTGATCTTCAAGGAAAACAATCCATTCAGATGAATGTTGAACAGGAGGGATCCAAGAGGTACGCCATACTGCAAATTCAGAGATTTTTCAGTCGTACCTACTGTTCACCCTCAGATTTTTCAATTGAAAATATTTCTTCGACATGTTGGAAAGGAGTTTCAAATTGAGCAATATCCAATATTTTCTGAGAAATTTATTTAAATTAATATAAATAGGTACAGCAGGTAAATATAATGCTTAACATATTGTACATAGTTTCAATTATACATACAGTATAACCTCAATAAAAAGTTCATCACATATACTAGTACATATTTTCGAATTCCAACAATTCAATAGTGCTATTTGTCTATGACTGCGTTCCAGGTTGAACAACGGAACAACAAATGCGTTTGTTGGAGTCCAAGCTTATTCGTTATTTCTGTTCGTTTGACATTTATTCTGTACCTTACTTAGTAATGTACATTTACATTAAAAATCCGAACAATACATCACAAAAAGTATAAATCTGCTAATCGAATTGAAACAACATCTTTCGATAGCAACCACCTCTTCTATTTGCCACAATTCCCACAACTATTTGAAAATCGAAACGAAAAACATCCAGACAACTATTTTTTTCGACATAAAGTGCGTTATGAATATCTTGCAGACTAGTAAACGGTTCAATAAAATATTAATAGCTTCTGAGGCAGGTATATATCTTCTGGTAGTGAAAATACTTCAGCAGCGATAGGAGTTGCGATTTCTACAGCAAATTGATAGTCGTTAACCAGAAATTATAGTTTTTCAACCACATATACTTTTCCCATATCTCTGAACGCAAAAAGCAATGTACTTGATCAAAGCACATATTCGAGATCTTTTTTCTAAGCTTACATGATTAATATATAATTGAATTTTTTGGTTAGTACTTCATGACAAAGATATTTTGGAAAATAATTAAATTAAATAATACAAATCGATTTTACCTTCACAATATGATGTTATGTATAATATGTTGCTGACATTTATATGTTTCGCGTTTTATTCCAATTTCGAAATGAGGAGAATAAACTTCACGATACAATTTTCGTGTTTACCAACATTAATATTTATAAAAGGTTCAGACTGCGTCAAGTAGAATGCAGGGCATGGATTACAATGTTTTTTATACCGGTTTTTTTCGACACAATCTCTGTTGGTGATTAAAAGTGTGAATAGGTGATCCAAGGTTTTTCTTAACTGTAAAAATGCTGTTAATTTAAAGCTCTTTCGTAAATTGCATATTTTGTTGCAAATTTGGGAGACATCTGCCCTTATATTATACAGAAATATCATTCAATGAATTATATCTTGCAAATTAGCAACCAAATAAAATATATTGAAACAACCTAAAATTAACACCACAAACAGATACAATATGAATACAAAATTAGAATATCCATTGTTCACTCGTAAGCAATATCGAAAATTGTCTTGGAAGTTTGGAACAACCTAGGCAACACAGATATGTCGATGATCTCTTTCCAGAAAATTGTGGTGACTTTTGTGATATCCCTGGGAGGTCATCAAGAGCTCTATATCTCCTCCAGATATCCACCACATGGGATAAGCCCAATAACATCTCAGAGATATCACACGGGGGAAGTTCCCAAACAACTCATCCTGAGGAATAGTTTGAGAGGTTCGCTTTATATCGCTAGAAGGTCACCAAAGAGCTCTATATCTCCTCCAGATGTCCACCACAGGAAAAAAGCCTAAAAACACCTCAGTGATATCACATGGAGAAGTTATCGAACTGTTCACCTTGAGGAATAGTTTGAGAGGTTCGCTGCGATATCACCACCAGAGCTCTATATCTCCTCCAAATGTCCGTCACAGGGAATGAGCCGATGAGCCCAATAACATCTCAGACTCAGAGATGTCACATGGAGAAGTTCTCAAACTGCTCACCGTGAACAATAATGAAGAGAAGATCGCTGGTTATGGATCTATTATCCCTCCAAATTTGCTGTAGACGTGTAGCGCCTGAGACATAATTTCGATTCGTAGATCGATATACGACTCGGGTTATTGACAAAGCGGTTGTTCTTCCGGGCATGGCGTAGACGATTGCTCCATCTACCGATGTAAACGAGAGGTGGCTAGTGTTGTAGTAGATCCCCTAATTTCTTGTTCTTGTTTAATTTGCGATGACTTTGGTAGGTCGTAACAGGCATGTCTTATTCTTGTTACCTCGTAATATCTCGAGGAACTCCACAATTGGAATTTCTTATTTCGTTATCCTTGCGATGACTTGAGGAGCTCGCAATAGGAATGTCTTATTCTGGTTATCTGTTTAATATCTTAATTAACTCGCAATAGGAATGTCTTATTCTAGTTAGATTCTATATGCTTGCGATATATTGAGGTTGACACAATAGGAGCTCGCATTACATCCTCAGTGTAATCTTTCAAAGATCTCTCTGAGTGGTCTGAGATGCCTGGGATATTATTGTAATGAATGCCCGCAATTCTTAGTAGGTAGGCTAATAGACATTTTATAAATATTAGGGTCGATAAATACAAAAAATATATACTTATAATAATATAATAACCGGCTTTGCCAAACATTGTAAAAACAAAGATGAATTTCGTGAATTTCACCAGAATATGAATTTCACATTCATGTAGTGAAATCAAAGGATTTGTTAGGAACTGTAGAAATTTCTTACGCTCACAGACAAAATCTATACCTGTTAATAATAAACACCAACTAGAATTTATCATTTACCCACTCCTCTAGAATTGGCCGGGTATTGGACGCAAGCCAGTTTTTTAACTCAATTCTTTTTTACATATTCGAATTTCAATTCCAACACAAATATCAATTAATTTCAGCAGGAATGATATTCACATGAGAATCGCACAAATTATTACGTCAACATCAATCTTAATCATTTTATGATTCCATCTTGTATGCTTGCTCGTAATCTTCACTAGCAATGTGTGTAATCTGCACACCTTTTTATTATCTTTATCAATGGACAATGTACAAAAGTAGTACTCATATATTTTAATCTCCAAAAGCGTCAAGATTATTTGATTTTATTACTGTTACATTATTTTCTTATTATATTTCTCGCTAGTTCACATTTTTTAAAGGTCTTTGTAATTTTGGAGTGAAAATATTTCGTATACGTACTACCAATTTGCTTCATCACCGTTTCAACAAAATATCATCTTCCAAAAGTGCATCGTTTACAGACGAACATCCATTTTATTTCAAGGTCTCATAAAACATTGCACGGAATACACATGACATATTAATTCAAATCACCGATATGACATACACTTCGAAAACTAATAAAATGATAATTTTTATCATTTTCAATATTAATTGCACTGAGAACAAAAACTGGTTTCGGATATATTGTTCAGCAAGTGATTTCATATAATTCGGTTGCATTTCCTTTCAGGCCGATTTACATCAGACGAGCGAATGCTCATTCTATTCCCTCTCTATCAAATTCTGTCATTGTAAACAGATGTATAGCATTCTTTCGTTGTTCTTTCTGCGTTCGCAAAGATTCTAAGGATATTCTAAGATTGCTCGATCGCTTGATATAAACGGCAATAGAGCGTGTGAACAGTTGCTCATTCTATCCCCTATCCAGCAAATTCTTTTAGCGTAAACAGATGCAGAGCATTCTTTCGTTGCTCTTTCTGCGTTCGCAAACATTTTGTGGAATATTCTAAGTTTGCTCGATCGCTTGATATAAACGGCACTAGGGCGTGTCAACAATTGCATAGAGCATTCTTTCGTGTTCAGAAGCGCTCGCTCCCCAGAGCGATCTCATCAAAGCGTTCTGGTGCTCTAGCGATTTGTTTTTATCCGATCAATTATGAATAAGTCTACAGAAAAAATGCCTTTTAATGATTGGAGCCTACCAAAATTCCAGATGTCTGTGGGATCTGACGTATGAACAATATAAAAATACAACCCACAAACACGATGCTTGCCACGAAATTTCAAATTTACTTGAATGTACTGTAGCAGAATAAAAAAAATTGGTTCAAGCTCTGTGGACAGGAGCTTTTTGGCGGTCTTGTTCAAACAGACAAATTATATCACCGAAAGTATTGGTTTCTCAGAGTTGGGAATTATATGAATGGATTCATATGATAGAACTACATCATAAAAGAAATTCAATTTAAAAAAAGTGTTGGTCAAAAAAATTGTTTCAAAAATTATCTTTTAAACAAGAGCGCAAAAAAAGAGCAATCTACAATGCTTCAAAAATTGTCATTAAATTTATTTATCAAGATTAAAAGAGCAATCTGCAATGATTCATGATGGGTGTTGCAACTTAGACACGGTACATAGTTTTCACAACTCGAAATACCTAAGGAAAGTATCATCGAAATGTCTAGAGCAAGGCTGGAGACCATCATAGCAGATTGTCCATTTATTCCTGATATTCGAGTAGGTAGAGGCTTACGAACAAATTATTTTAATAGTTCAAAATATATTAACTAGCAACATTATGAAAATACTATATATATGAATATGTCTCACTATGTTATGTTATGTTCTTCTTTCCTATTGCCTTCATAAACTACATCATTAAAATGATCCAATTCTAAATCTTCTGAAACATCATCCCGAATTTATACGTAAAGTCTTTTATGTATTCACAAATTCAAGAATCGAATACTTATTTCAAACTACGAACTGACATGACTCTAATAGCTAGATAAGATTACATTTATGAATAGTGAACACAGACAGTGAATACATAGAACTACGATGTATTATTGAAATTTTGAAAAATCATATCTCCGAAAGTATTAGCTTCTTAGAGTTGAAAATTATATCAGAGGCTTCTTGTGATGAAACTGCATCTTAAAAAAAAATTGAATTCGAAATTTGTAGTGTAAAAATATTTTTTTTCGTTACTCCGAAACCATTTTGCCCAATAACGAACTTAGCCGAGATATTTATCTACCAAACCTACTCTGAAAATTTCAACTGTCTAGCTCATTCCAGTCGAGAGTTATCGTGTTAACGGACGGACTGAATCGATTTCTACCACGGATTCTTGATCCGAACCAAATCGTTTGAGACCATTTTCACCCAAAAATTCTAAAATTACAGACATTTGGGCAAATTAATAAGCACTCTGTTACCAGTAACAAGCTCGCCAAAATGGTCAAAATCCTCTGACGCCATTCTAGAGAAATTTCGGAATCGACCACTTTCTTCTTGTTCTTGCATATCCGTCATCATTTCACCTACATTATTCAGTGTCGTCCGCTGCATTAAATTTGTTACCCACGAACACCTCTTCCTTCTTTTCTTTTTGCGTGTTTGAGACAAAATAACAAATGCAGCACTTGCAAATTATAATATTGCTCTCAGAGTCGGGCATAACGAAGCACCGCCAATCACAAAATTGAGATGAATGAGCAAGAATTCTAGTTCTTTGTTCTCGTTCTTGCTCGTTGATATTTTGGTGTAAACGCTTTCGTTTACACTAAAAGATCAAGAAAGAATGTTCTTGTTCTAGCTCTTGCTCTTTGTTCGTTTGGTTTAAACCCACCTTTCCAAATATTCCATGGATTCTCGGATGCCTAGCGTTCGAAGCATGAAAAGTTGTGTATATTCTACTCTGGGTTGTGTTCGAAAATTAACTCCACGGAGTAGAGTAGAGTTTTTGAAGGTTTGACAGATTTACTCTGAAGTTTACTCTGACACTGACACTGACAGTGACAGAAGGTGCCAATATCGGAAAAATGTTATGTTGGTTTAAGAAAGAACCTATTATTATTGTTTTCTTCACATATATGTAACTCTAATCATAAATATATATTGTGAGCAGTATTAAAACTATTAAATTACCTCACAGAACATTCATAAAACAGTGAGACAAAGATACTAGATTTTCCTTCCCATGGTCATGGAGTAAAATTTACCCAACCTTTCAGTTTTCGAACGCAATGGAGTGAATAAATTACTCTACGGAGTTAATATTCGAACACAAACAGAGTAGAGTATTCGACTCCGAATTAAAGGCGAAAATTCTAGTTCTCGTCGTTCGTTTAGTCATTTGAACGACGTCGTTGTAATGCTGAATTCATCTAGCATTCCTCCGACCATATAATATAATAACATACCTCTGACAGCCGCAAAAATTTTAAATGGTTCAAGCACTGACGTGAAGTCAGGAGCTTTTGTGCGCATATTCTATTGTCCATTCATCTCTATTATTGGACACTCTTCATATTATACGTCCCGCTCGGCTCAGCTCAGCAAGATGATAGTGCGATATGTGTCCCCTAGAACATGCGCGCAGAAAGTAGGATGTGCAAAGTATGCAGGTTTTTTCAAGCAATTGAATCTGATCTAGAATTCCAACCGGCAAGTATATTATTAACACGCCACCTAAAATTTTCTTTTTATTATATTCTTTTTTGTTAGCAATCATAACTGGAGCTGCTGTGATTTTTTCTCTTTTGCAATTTAATGCATTTATATTATTATCAGAGATAACTGTAGTAGTTTGCATGTACTACTGATAATATTTCAAATAACAGTATGTATACCACAAATTGAAATAATGATTATAATCACTCATTCTGTTTATTTTCAGTTGTAAACCTCAATAAGGTTATGTTTTTAAATCAGTTCAAAAGCTGTCGTCCGATTTCGTCGTTCCGCGAAAAGGATAGGAAGGAAAACTTTTAACGACAGCGTCGTTGCTTTTTAACGACAGCATCGTCTCATGAATTTTCGCCTCAACTCTACAAAATAGCTGGGTTAATTAAGTCCGAAAAATTGACATAACTGGGAACGAAAAAACTCTTATTTTTGAGTCACCGTTTTATGAAGATTGGAGAGTATATTTTATGTTCTGTGAGTAATTTAATAGTTTTGATACTGGTCACAATAATATTTATTGTTAAAGTTGCATATATATGTGGAGAGAACAATAGGTTGTCTCTTAAAACCAACATAACCTTTAGTACTTAAGTATTCCGATATCGGCACCTTCTGTCACTCGAACTCCAAATGAACACCGGAACCGTTCGAATATTGCATGAAGATTAGTCAACTCTAGAGTAAATTCATCAAACCTTCAAAAACTCTAGTCTACTCAGTGTAGTTAATATTCGAACGCAACCCAGGGTGATACCGAATAGACCACATTAGTTAGGTTAGGCGGGAAATTTGAATTACGATCCATCCGTGGATCCGAGCACTGAATTCCCCATGCATTTCTTATGGACCTAAAGTTTACGCGAATTTCTCGCCTGTTTTTAGATACTTTGGCTAATTTCTTAAGGTTTATTTCGGTTGAAATAGATTCTGTGAACCTTTCTCAACCATCTAGAATCAAGTTTTCATAACAAAATTGTATATTTCCAAAATAATTAATAAATATAAAAGTGTTCACCAAATTCGATTGACGTATGTCCTAGCTCACTTGAAATCAGTCAAAAATAATAACATAACCCTAAATCGGCCTTGTAATGACGCACAACAGAAGTCATCTACGACATACGGTAATCTTTCGAACTACACTGGTTTCAATTTTGATTTAAGAATAAATTGAACTAGATTTTAATGTGGAAATAACATGAAAACATGCACTAATGATGAAGGTACCCAATACTTGATGTCTCTGTACTAACATTCTCTTTTAAATAGGGTGGTTTCATCTCAAAGTTGAAATTCCTTGTTAGAAAATTTGAATATGGATATCACGCCAAGAGAATGATTCTAACCTAACTAAGGTGGTCTATAGAATTGGAAGCAAATGTTCAGTGCTTTATACAGTATACCGATAATCTTTCTTATCTTTACCTCGTTTGTGGCGCGCTTGTTCTCCTGAACATCATTTTGCCCAAATGTCTGTAATTTGCGAATTATTGGCTGAAATGGTCTCAAACATTTAGTTTCTACTCACTGATGAATAATGCGTCCGGCCTTGAGCACGATAACTCTCGAACAGTAAGAATTAGAGAGTTGAAATTCTTAGGGTAGGTTTGTAGTCCAAATGCGCTGGTTCAGTTCGTGAATAAGAAGAATCCGCGAGTTTTTCCAGAGTTACAGCCATATGAAATGTTGTTTTCCCAATAACTCTAAAACTACTAATCTGATCAGATTTTAAATATCGTTAGTTAGATCGGTAGTTAGATATAAAACACTGACACGAGGACTTATGCAAAATTTCGTGAGAATTTTAGGACTATTGCAAGGTATTTTCAGACGGGGCATCACCAATCGTTGGGGCGTACTACCCTATGGGAACAAGTGAAAGCCAAAGTGCAGGGGTGTAAAGAGAGTAGATACCTAGGATTTCAGGAGTCAGGGTAAAGACCAGTTTTGATTAGGGACAAGAGGAAGACGGACCTCGATAGCGGAATACGAGTTTTTATCCCATACGCTTAGAAGATTTTGTTGAATACAAGAACTCTGACTTGGACGAAGTAAGATCATATTGCGGGAGGGGGCAACCTTCGAAGTTGTGAATATTTTCATCGAGTTGTATTGTGAATAAAGTGTAAAATCAGAACCAGTGTTTTGAAAACCAAAGACTGTATATATTAAATCCCCCTGTATATATTATATCCCCCCAATATCTGCAGCTGTCATGGCCCCACTTCCTTTCAGTGTAAATCATGTTTATACTAAAGTTTTCTATTCGGCAAGTATAGTATTGTGCAATTTAATAGAATTGTTTTATTATAAGCAATTTTTGCACATGATAATTGTAAAAAAATTGTAAAAAAAATTTACTCTTGATTTTTGACAAAATCTATTGAACTCTCGTCCTGCTTACATTGATCAATGAATCACAGAAGCTATTTTATGCGAAATGGTGTATAAAATAACAATAACCTTCCTCTCTTTTTCTCTGAACAATAACAAACAGTTCAGCACTGCTACGGACGCTATCGATTGCGGAAAACGTTGACGTACAGTACTCCACCGTCATAATCTACCCCTATGAACGCTATCCCATAGTGGAAGTGTATTCTTACACAATGCGCTATCCTATGTACCTAAAGCTTTCTTGGATACCTCTACCGCGGTATCCCATAAAACAATTTCTTGTGACGTCACTCACCGTAATATTACGACCGCTATATGACGTTACCGCTTCGTGTGGAAACCAGAGCTTTACAGGAGCCCCAAATGAATACTCTTGCCGAACAATTACATGTTTCACTGCAAATAAAAAATAAGGAATTATATCTCATAATCGAATTTTAGAAGTGCAACTCATATCGTTGATTTGAATTCTCTGAATGCTACGTAGGAGACGGTTCGCTATTTATCGCATCGATATCGCTTATGCTCCTCACCCTCCTGTGCTGTTTCCTGGGCTTGTGATGCGTCTTACCACCGACGTAGGTCTCGAACGGGTTCAACTTCCCCGAATGGGTGGAATCCCTCTCTCTGTCAGTCTTAAGCAATTGGGAATTTTTGGTTTCGTAGTCTTCCATGGATCTCCTGTTCAGATAAATGTCGTAGTCTTCGGATTTCCTACTATATACGGACGAGGGATGCTGGTTGGCGAAGGGCTGCGCGTATATGGGTGATTCCCCGCCCGAGCGGGACGATTTGTAGAAGTAGGTGGGACTTGCTCTGCTCCTTATCGATGAACTCTCGGAACTCGAAGTTGGTGAATGCTTTTCTCGGTCTCGTTCGGCTTTTGTCTTCGACAGGCCGAGAGCTCGTGTTATGGATCCCTATAAGTGTAAAAATATATTAGAAGTGTTTCAAACTCATTAATCTATATCTGAATTGCTTTCCGGTCACTTTATCTAATTTATTTTCTATAGTATATTTATGGCGAGGACCATGTAATGACCGCCTTTGTGTTTATACGTTCAAACTATGGAAGAACGGCTTTTCACTGAACAAGAGACTTTAATATTATCAGACGAGATGTGAGGCAGCCATTTTCCAGTGATGGATTCATAATGAAATAGAGCTATCTCAGTATTATTGATTTCAGTTCTATGAATTATTTATTTGATCTTCTCTTTTTATGGATTCCGCCTATCGAAAGAAGGTTGGACCAAATCTTCCCGTGGGTCAGGAAATGGTAAAAATGAAACCAAATATGTATAGACAACCTAATTTTCCTAAATAATTATATAAATCTATTATAAATGTAAGGAGGTCCAGGTAGAAAGTAAAGACTTAATGAGGAGTGATAAGACCTGTCGCTTCCAAGTAAAAATATAAATTGACTATTAGGAAGCACCTTAGTGACTTTTATCTTATTACTCCTCAATTATAAATCAATTTTACTGAAATTGATTTATAATTGAGGAGTAATAAGATAAAAGTCACTAAGGTGCTTCCTAATAGTCAATTTATATTTTTACTTGGAAGCGACAGGTCTTATCACTCCTCATTAAGTCTTTACTTTCTACCTGGACCTCCTTACATTTATAATAGATTTATATAATTATTTAGGAAAATTAGGTTGTCTATACATATTTGGTTTCATTTTTACCATTTCCTGACCCACGGGAAGATTTGGTCCAACCTTCTTTCGATAGGCGGAATCCATAAAAAGAGAAGATCAAATAAATAATTCATAGAATTGAAATCAATAATACTGAGATAGCTCTATTTCATTATGAATCCATCACTGGAAAATGGCTGCCTCACATCTCGTCTGATAATATTAAAGTCTCTTGTTCAGTGGAAAGCCGTTCTTCCATAGTTTGAACGTATAAACACAAAGGCGGTCATTACATGGTCCTCGCCATAAATATACTATAGAAAATAAATGAGATGAAGGGTAAATAAATCTATATAGGCGATGATCAATATCACGGACTTCAAAATCTCGTTAGCCCCAAAATTAAATAATAGAAACTGAAAAAAGCCCTACCGGTCCGACTGAAAAATGAGAAGGATTCTGAAGATGCGGGGTTATAGGTATGGTCAAAGTCTAAGGAGAATTGGCAAGAGCATTGGAAATAAATCACTACGAAAGTAACTACACTCTTATCCACTACAGTTTTTGTCGTCTGACATATGTCTCGGAAACAAAGTTTCCATCTTCAAAGACGAAGCGTTACTAAAGCATGCAATCAATTTCTACATTCCAGTATGGGTTGACATTATACCCTAAGAGTGTAGTTAATTTAGTAGTGTTCATAATAAGTCCACAGTGAACTAAAAATAGAATAGGGAGAAAATCAGTCAGCAATTTCAGAATGCTGGTTATGATTAAAAAGCAAGGAAATTGTGTTTCGTACGAATTGGAATCATAATATGTTGGCCAGTTTTTGCTTCCAAACAATCGCGTGAAATGCAAAGCAAAGGGATATCTGCATGGCATTCTGGTTGTGGCGAAACATTTTATCACTGTAGCTCGACACTGCTCGAAAAATTATGGAGATTTCCTGAGCATGCTTCCATGATCCAGCCAATCCGAGTTTTGTCGGTTATAAGGCCATACTGAGTGTATCAAACTGAGCTGTTGAAAGCGAGTAGAACATTCACAGGTGATCATTATCGAAGGCAATACTTGGTTTCCCGCGGAGTAGTGAAAGACGAACGGATACAATAAATTAATTCCACAACATGACAATATCCGATTACTTGTCTGGGAAGTGGTCCAAACATACATGAAAATGATCATACAGGAACCTACTCGAAGGAGGGCAGAAGGTTGGCGATAGACAATACATTTACTCATGAATGTATAGCCAGTTTTTTACAACCACATAATTCGATGTATAATACTAGCTAAGGAAAACCCCTCAGCAAAAAACCCTGTCTCCCCGTTAGGGATATCACGTGAGGATGTTCCCAAACAGTTCACCCTGGTGAATAGTTTGAGAGGTGCACTGCGATAACGCTGGGAGGACGCCAAGAGCTCTATATCTCTTCCACACATCTGCCACACGGGATGAACTCAGTCAAATCTCAAAGATATCACATAGGAAAGTTCTCAAAGTGCTCACCCTCGGCAGAATTTTGGGAGGAACGCTGCGATATCGCAGGGAGGTCACCCAGACCTCTCTATGACCTCTAAATGTCCGCCACAGAGGATGAGCCCAGTAACCTCTCAGAGATGGGGATGTTCCCAAATAGCTCACCCTGAGGAATAGTTTAAGAGGTTGGCTGCGATATCACTTGTTGGTCACCAAGAGCTCTATATCTCCTCCAAATGTCCGCCACAGGCGAAGAGCCTAGCTACATCTTAGATATATCACATGGGGAATTTCTGAAACTGCTCACCCTGGGCAATATTTTGGAAGGATCACTGCGATATCACAGGGAGGTCGCCCAGACCTCTATATCACCTCCAACTGATGATATGAGCGCAGTAACATCTCGGAGATATCACATGGGGAAGTTCCCAAATAGCTCACCCTGAGGAATAGTTGTTGAGAGGTTAGCTTCGATATCGCTAGGAGGTCGCCAACAGCTCTATATCTCCTCTAATTGTCCACCACAGGGCATGACCTCAGTATCATCTCAGACATATCACATGGGGACGTTCTCAAACTGCTCACCCTGGGCAGTATTGAGAGAACACCGGTGCGATATGGCTCTATATCTCCTCCAAATGTGCTGCACACAGTGTGGTGCCGGACTTCACTTCGATCTGTAGATCGAGATGCGACTCGTGTTGTTAACTATGAGGTTGTTCTCTCGGGTACGGAGTAGACTATCGCGCCATCTACCGGTGGAAACGAGTGGCTGGGAATTAACTAGATCCCTACAACACCTCCCTAATTTCTTATTCTTGTTGAACTTGCGATGACTCGAGGGGATCGCAATAGGCATGTCTTATTCTCGTCAAGAATATGATATCTTGGGAACTCCACAATAGGGATTTCTAATTCTCGTTTTACTTGCGATGACTTGAGGACATTTCAATAGAAATATCTCATTCTGTTTAAACATACGATATCTTCCGGAATTCCGCAAAAGGAATTTCTTATTCTCGTTAAATATGTGATATCTTAAGGAACTCGCAATAGGAATGTCTTATTCTAGTTACATGTGTAATATTCTGGATATTCAGGAACTCAGCAATATGAATTTATTATCCTCGTCATACTTGCGATAAAAATGCCTTATTCTAATTATCTGTGTGATATCTTAAGAATCACGCTATAGTAATATATTACTCAGGTTACATGTGTGATATCTTGAGAAATTCCGCAATAGGAATTTGCTATTCTAGATACACTTGCGATTTCTTGAGGATCTCGCATTACATCTCTCAAAGATCAACAATTTATAGGAAATTAATCCAGACATTAGAATACACCACACGATGTTCTCATTTCATCAAGCATAACATATTTAGGGCTTTACACGAGACGATAGTATGAAAAATCTCGTCTCGGTCTCGCCAATTCCCAAAAAATTGAGTCTCTTTTAAGTCCCGTTCTCGTCTCGTCTCGCTTAATTCTGAATAACGATAATAATATTATAATATATAAACGAAATGGTATACAATAATGAATAATTTTGTAAAGCTATATTTATTACGCCATCATACAAAAATATTTGTACAATATTACATATTATTTTTAATCTTAAACACTGATAATTTCAAGTTTTAAATTACTCGATGACCAAGAATTCAAACATAATCACGCTTGCATCACATCAGCTTTCAATGATGTACGTGTTTTTGCCATGATCATTCCTGCTGTGGAATAGTACATTCTAAAACAAGTTGCAGAATGGGCTCCTATTAAAACACGAATGCGAAATTCGAAAACGAGCGACGAAGGAGCGAGTTTTCGAATGCAGTGTTGGAATTGCCTTCTGCAACGAGTATTAGACGATATTTTCTCTATTTCAGGCAAGTTTTGCAAAATACCTACTGTTGAAATTTAATGAAAAATTGGGATTATAAATCCTAGTGACTTTTGTATTGTATCTTGGCTGTTGGTGTAACTGTTACGAAAGTTGACAGATTAAGGAATTTGAAGTTGAATCGTAGGTAGGGCATGGAGATCAGATTAAAAACAGTTTCCTAATAGCATGAATGATTCAAAATTAGCAAGAAGGAAATCTCTAGTACCTACCTTATTATTTTAATGAAGATAAAACTTTTCCTCAAACAATTATTTCGCTATAAACAGATTATATTATATATATTGACAATTGACGTGTGTTGAAATTTGATAGGAATGTCAGTGCTGACTACCACAAAACGAAAAATATAACTAGAAACAATGCGGGAATGAGTTCATTCCAGCACTGTTTTTAGTGCTGGAATGGACTCATTACGATACTGAAATAGAGAAAATAATATTTCAACAGGTACGGATGTAGCCATTAATAAATCATCGGCCATCTTGGAAGGTGTAGGAAGAACTTTTTCATCACTTTCCACCACTGTAAAATATTTTGATTCCTATTTGCTCTTTCTAACAGCAAATATTGTTCAAACTCAGCTTTCCAATATTTCGAAAGTTTTGTTGATATTTTAAATAGGCTATCGATGTCGATACATTTTTTAATAGAATTTAACAATTAGTTTTCAAAGAATACCTTCCCACTGGGTAGATCATTGAGGGTGTTCTTGGCGTATTCCTCATAACACTTTTCGAAACATTGAATAGATTCATTTCTTCACCAGTTTTATTATACGTAGTTCCACAGATGTATACAATAATTATTCACATCTTCACTACAAGGAGCACAAGAGAATAAATTGCTCCGAATGTTCAGATAGAGACGAAATTTTCAAAGCATTGGGATTTAGGGGCAATAAAAGTTATCCGTTAAGTATTGAATTCATAATGGCATCCGTTTTTATGGTTGTGAATTCTATTTTTTCTTGAAAAATAATCTCAATTATCGCAAGGTCATAACGAATTAATAATCTTCTAAAAATCGTGTATTTCTAGAACGATCGTGTATAATATAGACATAATATATTGATAATTATAGTGGAAACTATTCATATTCAATTATTTTTTATGGTTGTTGAAAAAAGTCAAGTCGTATATAAAACATACAAAAAATTTAACGAGACCTAAAACGAGACTCTCTTGTTGCGCTGTATGTGGTCTCGGTATAGCCTATAATATTTTTGGAAACGTCTCGTCTCCCTTTTCCGAGACGAGAACGAGACGAGACGAGAAAAATCTCGCTCTTGCGTGAAGCCCTCAACATATTGCCAATCAGTTCACTCGAACATTTCGACTCATTTTCGGTTACTCCTGATATTTTGAACTCGTTTCGGTACTCACCCTTATAGTACTCCTCCGTGTCTCGGTCATCTGCTGGTCCCTACTCAGAGCAGAGGGTGGGTGGGGTGCTGCTAGGCCTGCACAAGATCGGGAAAAGGTGCGACCCAGGGAGCCTCCAGGAACACGTGATTTTGCTCTTAGGCGAACATAGTGTTCAAGTGTGGATCTAACATGAGGAAACAGTGCGAAATCAAAAACAATGATATAAGCAGTGCAGGACGGAAAACTACAAGCATTCTATGTTATAGTTGCATTGCAATCACTTTATCTTACTGCAATGTAATTGAACCGGAAGGAAGAGATTCCGGATATTGGATAAATAAAATTTTTTGATCGATGTGAGGAAAAAAAATCATGCATATTTCGTTCAGTTCAAAAATGAATTCCAACTATCGGGTTTGTTTTTTGGAGTCGACATTTATTTTCTTCTATTCTAACACTTAAGGGACATGCATTGAGATGTAGTAAAAGGGTTTTCTATAGACATATAGAACATTCAATTTGGAAATATGTAACACCATATGGGACATAGAAAATTCATCGCATAGTGAAAAAGTCTATATTTATCATGTGTCTCTATGAACTGACGCTGAGGTTCTTTATCTTCTAATGTAGATTTAGAAATATTGCTCCATTTGTTATATTTCTATGAACGTAACTACTATGGTTACTTTTCCCCTTTATTTTTTTATTATCGTTACAGGAACTGATTTTCAAATTTAATTTTCGGTTTAGTTCCTCTGCAAATTCGATTTCTTCATGTTACTTTCTTCAGGCGAAGATCCCAAGGAGATCAATTGATGTTGATGTTTCGACAAATCTGTGAGGGTCTGCTGAGGGCCTCGATTACTTGGTTTAGAAGTTCACATTAGACTAATGGCCTTCGTTTGGAATTAATAGAGCCATTCTGTACTTCTACCAATGAAATCATGTTTGCGTTATTAGGCTCAATTCACTCAGGAAGAATTTCTCCTTTGCATATTTGATGACCTTCCTTGCAGACTTGCCTGTTATTTGTGTGTCTGTGGCTTTGCATTTGCCAAGTATATGTTCGATGGTTACGGCAGCCCATTCACACAACCTGCAAGTATTGATTTTTTTCATCAAACACACGCCATATTGACCAGTTAGCAGTCCTCTTAAAGTAGCCTTACCTCGTTCTTGTACAGTGATAGAACAAGATGGGCCATTTCTTTTCGAGGACCATAGGTATACTCCGTGGTTTGCTTTTATCTTGGAGTATTTCTCCAGAAGCCTTATATATTATTCTGCATCTTTACTCATTGATCAATTTAAACCTACAACGAGAAAGGTGCCAACCACACGAAAGCAAAGAAGGGCCTCAATAATTTGATCTTAATGTCTTTTGCGATGCAAATTCTTGTTGTTCGTAATCACCTGGAGAGGCAGTCTTTGGGACAACATTGTCTTCAATAGAATTTCCTCACGATTTGTCATTGGTTGGGCTGATACTTTCAAGAAAGTAGGTAGCTAATCATTTGCTATTTTGAGATCGGCATTCTCTAGCATTATATCTTTCCGAACAACAAGACTTATAGACATCATGTTGGGTACTTCTATGACTAACCTTGTACAAGAATCATAAGAATTTTGTCGGCCATTTATGAGAAATATAGGTATTATGAAACTTTAATTTTCACTCTGCGATGTCGGGTTTTTGTCACATACAATATTGAGTTTGTGCGCTAAACATTGAGGTAAGGTAATGACATTGCAGTGCAAAGCAAAGCAACAGAATAACATAGAATATTTGTGTAAATGTTCAGTTCAGGTGTAAAGTTCGGATTGAAGTAGGAATTCATAACCCAAATCGTACCTGTCGTTCGAATACCTACCTGTAGCTGTCATTTCCAAGAAACTAATAAAATATTCTCAAACCTAATAGAAGAAAAATTTCGCAGACTATCAATACATCTGTAGCAATTTCTTAGTTATATTCGATGATTTTGTATATCAGTCCATGATTGCTTGTGCTGAAATTCTTGTTGAATTTTGATTGTATATTAAAACTAAATGATCTTGAGTTTGGTTGCTCAACTCATCAAACTGCCTGAATGGAGATGAAAATTCTAGTTTTAATTGAAACTTGAACAACATTCTTATTTTGAATCATGTCTATTATCAAGTAAAATATTTTAGACTAAAATAAACATTAAAATGATTGCAATTTCCTAACCAAAGATTTGATACCCACTCATCTGCCAAATAAATCCAAATGGTATTTCAAGTGTCCAGAATTAATGGCACCCGTGTATTCATAAAGGCTGGTTTATGCTGGCTGGTAACTTTAACTTATTCCCTAACTTAAAAATTGAAACAGATTTCTAACGCTATGGTTGATACTGAGACTGAATAATCCATTTACTTATTATTAATAATAATAATTAATAAGTTAACGGATTATTTAGTCTGATTATAAAGCATAACACTAAAAATAAATGTCTATATATATTATATATATATGATTAAGTTAAAGTTACCAGCCAGCATAAACCAGCCTTAACACTTAATTATCTCTTATTCTATTAGCCTTCTTATAGAATCCTAAGGAAATTGTGGTGAACTGATTTCGTTCCTATTACAAAAGTTACCCCTGAAAACAACATGTAGGTATTCTATCCCTTGAAGGAGGGAAATCCTCTATCGATATTATTCTCATGAGAAAAATAGGCGGCTTATATAACCGCATAGAAAGAATCAAAAGAAGTTTGGATCAGGTTGACTGGGTGGCCACGAAATATGCAATAGACTTTGGCAATTTAAATGTAGGTACATATTGTAAAGAATTAACATTTAAATTCTTCAGTAGTTGAATCTTTAGAATGCACTAACAATGTCTGTGGATGCTACTATACAGGGTGAGTCTTTAGTTTGTACATTAATTTTAACCATAGATTCCTGTCATCATGAATAACATTTTTTTCATTTACCACTTCTCCAGATTCAGTTCAGGTAAAAAGTTATAAGCGGTAAAAGATTTCACAATATGCTAATACAACCCTGCAACCAGAAAACTTTTGCTGATATCTATTGTAGTGTAACAAAAAAAAAAAAATTTCTGATAGTTGTAATTCAATGAAATTATTTGGGAAAACTTCTATAGGTACCTACTACTCAATCTTATAATTCAGCTTTAAGTAATATACCACCATTGAAACAATGAACTTCAACTCAACTTTCCTTCAATAACCATCAGTTGTGTCCACTATAAGATTATACATAATTATGTCATCGCGCATTCTTGAAATAATATTTTTATTGAAAATTTCCAAGAAATTCTAAAATCGACTAGTTGTGATGTGATTCCAACTGACAAAGAAATCATAATAATTAGTAGCTAACGTTAACAGAGAATCATTTCAACATAGACTTTATATCTATATCTCCGTTCGCATGCGGCATTGCCAAACCATGTACCAGGCTCTGGTATATTATTCAATCGAGGAGCATGAATTATCTAAATCTTGTAAAAAAAGTAAGTGTGGTAACGTAGAAATACATCGATTCAAGGTCATCCTACTTCGGGAGCTGATCAACCAAAATAAGGAAAATAGTCAGATTTTATAACATTCAACGTTGAATATCTCCAAAACGATGCGTTTTAGGAGAAATGATGTGGAATAATTTATTTTGCTAAAATGATGGAAGATTCTCATGATGAATCAAAATAAACTCCATGTGATTTCCAAATGCTAATTTCATTTAGTTTTATGAATCCGTGAGTCTATAACTGGGAAACCAGTGGAAGTAAGAGAAAACCGTTAATCGGAGAACATCATAGTTATGCAAAACTTGTCAAATATACATAAGAAAAGCTGATTTTTCCGCAATTTCAACAGCCTGTATCTTTTTATGTGAGCCGAATCTAGGAAAATGGAAATGGAATCTATAGTTACAATTAATGTACAACTCAAAGACTCACCCTGTATATTGATCAAAGATCGAAGACTTTCAGGAATCTAAAATTCTACCTTCGAAATATACTTTTCAGGCGTGAATTTATTGCTAAAAGGACTGGATATATCAGTAATCTCAAGGCTCCATACATTTCACAACCTTTATTCGAAATAATAAGGTTCCATAAATTCAATATCAATACCACAAAGGCGAATATCTATCTCCATGATAGACAACATGTAAACAAAACAATATAATTCACATTTCAATTTAGTGATATTTTATTTATTCCACAATTATTTGGACATTTTAATTTTCTACTATCCATTCCGATGATCTTCAGAGGACAGGGACTATTCAATAATTCATTTCGTTCATTTATTATCCTTTATGATTTATCGGAGAACCTCGTAACAGTCAAAGAGCTCGGAGTCAAAAGGAGCCTTCGGCAATAAAACGGTAAATTTTAATATTTGTTTTTGGCACCGATGTACCTAATATATTGACAAGCTTTAGTCATTCTAGCCCATTCTAGGAATTGAATAGGTGAGTTTCCAATCATTTCGGGCCGTCAAAACAAGTTAAAGTCGTCGAACAATTTTTTTTTCGCATGAAGGACGATTCAAAGGAATAATTCGAAATATTTATTTTACATAAATCTTCAATTATAATAATTGTTTCGATAGCACAGCAGCATTTACAGATACAGAATAATTTGGATAAAATCATTTTTGGTATATGGGTGAAAATGCATTCAATGAAAACGATATCGATTTTATCATAATTATTCTTTGATTCTAAAAAAGTGAACTTTTATTCGATAGTGTATTCTGTCAACAGAAATTGTATAAGTGGAATTGTTTTAACTATTGAGAATACTCAGGAGTTCTTGTATTTTTTTTAGAAAGTACTGTCTGTCTTACGTAAACTTTGTATCAATAACTGATTACATTTATAACTCCTGACTTATTATTTTTGATTAATTTGCTATGCTTTGGATTCAATTTAAATGACGTTCACGAATTCATGTCTGTTTGAGGGAAGCAGTTAATTTTTCAGGCTTACTGTTTGCGCGTTTTACACATTGAAAATCAACATTCCAACCTAACTCTTTAAAAAATGAATGAATATAATAAAATCTAAACAATAAAAACATACCTATGTAAAATACAGGGTAAAATAATCCTTCGTCATGAACAATTTTGATAGACTGAATTTTCAGCTGAATAAGTGCAGTATATCAAGAAAAGAAATATTTCCGAACTTACGAAATAGATTTACCTACTCTTAAAGTAAATTATGTATCTGAGAAGCTACTCCGTGTGCGGAATAATAGATATATTCAAAATGAATATGTGGAGTTTTAAACGATTCATTACAAATAACTTGTAAACCAATAGAATAAAAAATATAGAAGCCAGTTATTTAGCAGATATTTAGAGACTGTGACTGCTAGGTACTGCTGTAATGTGGGGACCTATTCAGAGTTTTTTCGATTATTTTCTCATTCATTAGATATATTCAGAGATTTTGCTTGCAGACTGTTGTTATATTTACTTTGTTTTTTACAGTTCTACATTTGAATTCTATTTGGTTTTTCATTTTTGAATCACCACAAGAAAAAATCACACAATTGGCAGTTGTGAAATTTCAAGAAAGAATTGATGTGGAATATACTGACGATAAAAAGAATTAGAGCAGATTCCAACTATCATATTTTATTGCTGAAATAAGTTGACTGTCGAAAATATTATTTGCTTTCCGTTCCAATTCTCAATCTTTTTCATAGAATTGTAATTCACGAACAATGTATACATTCGCATGGATTATGATTGTTTTTAGTTGGAATTATGTATGTTTATTGTCTCGATTCATATTATATCGTTAGTGTCTGAACCATACACTTAAATACGGTGGATATAAGTCCACAGCGAATTGTAATATTGTATGAAATTATAGCCAGCGCTGATGAGATACTAAAAGGCTAACAACTTAATCTCTGCACATACGTCCTGATGGTCAATAAGACACCTATTGAGTATTAGTTTGAGTTTTGAACTATACGATGAATGATGTCATTTACGAATTTTGGTGGAAACATCACACCTTTTCAGGAATTGGGTTGACTGATCACAGTATATCAATTACACAGCACTTCTGAAATCGAAATAACTGACCTTTTTGTTTCCAGGGTGGCTTTCCGATCCAAATTTACCCACAAAAAAGTTGTAATATAACGTAGGATTCTTAAAGTTGTCAATAAAAAATCAATACGGATCTGGACCGGCCTTTTCGTTGTTCTAATATCGACCACTTTTTGCGAAAGTCAAACATTTATTGACTATGGTTTTCCTTTAATTGAGTTTTCAGTAAATTGTTAATAAATTTGGTGAGATATTGTTTTATTAAGATTGGAGTCAGTTGGCTAAGGAGACCCTCAATCAGATTTTCATAAATCTGATGAAATCCTTAGGAGCCTTGGATGTCCCGTGCAAATGTTCTCAGGCCAGTCATTTCTAGATATTTACACACTACATGTTTAGCCACTACTTTCTTCGACTGACAGAGCCTGCAAAATGTGTCTGATGACTAACCCATTCAGTACAAAAGATACCAACGGATATCACGGACCTGAACCAAATGTTCCAAGTCAACGAACAAATTAACCGGTTTGTTTTGTTGGTCGTCGAGATGGTTGAAGTTCCGGTTGATTGTACACATTTGTGGACTAACCTGGCGAGAAAACTGTGGCTGTTTAGACTACCCATCGGCATGTTTAGAGGACCCATATAGATGTTTATAGTACCCATTCGAATATTCCGGCAATAAAAGGTCAGGTTGCCCGTGGAAGTTGTCATCTAGTCCACATAGCGAATACTGCGTGTCACTATCACAATAAATAAATAGTATACCTATAGGAGAATTTTGTTTAGTTTTGCTTCTTATCTATCACTATCACTCTCAACCCCTGCATGTACTCGAGTTTGTTCTTAATTCCACGAGTACCCACCGGAGATTTGTTTAAGAACTATATAGAGTGAGTGGTACCTTACAAGTAGTCTCAGTTCTATAGTTAGGGGTACAGGGTAGAATATAAATTCTCGGATTAAAATAAACTCGTGATAGATTGAAAACACCTTGTACTGCTGAGGTATCTTTCCAAAAATCCAACAACGAGGTAAATTGTGATAAGCCATAAATTATGACACGGTCATCATATTGTCTCTAACATTCCTTCTGAGGACGATAAATTATTTATTTATCTAGCGTTCGGGAAATATTTCACAGTTGAATTATTATCCCTCTAGAAAATTGCTAACCCCTTCAACTCCGAGCTCTATAAGAGTTCGATGTTCTGTACCACTGAAATGTTTCGAAATGGTTCAACATTAAAGTTATTCGACTACAAACATCAATTTGAAGCTATTTCTTAAGCATATAATGGCATGTTATAGGTAAGACATTCAGTTTTTTTGAGTTTCACCAAACAAAGTTAACATTACAACAAGATATAATTTTGATAGTTGCTCAGGAATTCCGAAAAACGGTATGTATTGAATATTATTGTACTTTTTTTGGTTGATTTTTGCCACTGAGTATTCAGTTACTGATTTTCGTTGTATAAACATTAGGCGAGGGGCAGATTATTCGACGCTACACATATTTTGGAACGAATTGTTGGTTGTCGAAATAACTTTGGAATATTTTGGAGATTAATATGATATCTATTCAGTAGATTTTTGAACGAATTCATCTGTGTTTGGCTAATATTCTTGTAGCTTCTGCTTGGAGTTCATCCATTTGACAGAAGATAACGTACCTTGCAGGTAGAACTAAAGCTTCCAGTTCGGCTGTTAAATGGCGTCTTATGATGGTTTTGCTACCGGGTATACCCAACGCTGTTGCCATGGTATCACCATTGAATGAGGGTTCAAGGACAACCAGCCCTCCATGGACTCCGCTATCTGAAAATGGAAGGAAAGAGATGTAGATTATTATTTATTTCTCTGCAAAAGGGATCCTAGAGTATCTCTGTGCCTCTGGTACATGAGCTATCTTACAGTCAGAGAAACTATAGGTTGTGTTCAAAAGTGTTTGAAAAGGAACATAAAGGGGGCGCACATCTATCCCAAGTAGCACAATGTTATAAGCGAGCTGTAACAACTCCTAAGGTAGTCGTATAGACGATGTAAATCAGTTACTTTTCACATGAATACTCAGTATCTGCTATACAACTTTGATGCTACATTATTTTATAACGATATAAAACTTATACTAAAATGTTGTGATGTGTTTGTACACTGAGAAAAAAGTTACAAGTAACCACTTTCACTTGACTGCGTTTTACTTGAGATAAATGAATTTTAATCAACGATAAGCAAACATTTATTTGCAGCAGATAATCATATATTTATCGTTAACAGACACGTTCACCTAAAAATTGACAATTGTTAGAAGTAACTTTTTTTCTTAATCCCACTTAAAAAGTTATTGAATCCGAATAGCGCTGTTATTTAAATGTTGTTGGTTAATGATAAATAAGCTGCGTATACAAGTCAAGCAATGAATTAACTTATCACAAGTTACTTTTACACTAACGCATTTTCATTAGCTGCGAATAACAAAGTTATTTAACATATTCAAACATCGACTTGCGGTAGGTACGTGTGTTTATTATAATAAGGGCCGATTTATTCAACCTCTCCGTAAAGTATTCGTTTACTACGTGCTCGTTCAATTTGCTACCCCTCTTTAAAGTAATAAAACCTATTCATGTTTCGCAGATATTTCTCATATTTGCAGATCACTTTGTGTAAGTGGGAGGTGAATAAACATTTACAGAATACTTTCCTTTCGGTAAGGCTACTTGACAGTTTACAGATAGGTGAATATATCGGCCCTAAGTGTAAAAAATATTCGTAAAGTAACCGATTTTAGCCGAAGAGCACCCGATCTCGTTGATTCTTTGAAGATAGCCGTTGGATGTTACATAATCATCATTCAGTCATCAGTGGTCAGAATTCAGAGCATTAAGGTCAAAGGAATCATCATCCATAAGGAGTGGTTGAATTCGCACCCCGCCGGTATCGTCGAGTTGTGTTTCACTGATTACGAGGGTTTATCGAGATATTCTTTCGAAGAAGGTCTGCGGTTATATCTATACCTCCGTATAGTGTGAAATTTCTCCACTTTTACTTGAGCATGTTTATTGTATTTCCTTAAAATGGATTACGAAGACATCTTAAGCAATGGGAGTTCGAACATTACGTGGAAAATTCAGAGGTAAGTCAAACCTTTCAGTGTTTTAGTACAATGTTCATATACCTATATGCATATTGAATGGATTTTCTCTCCCAAACTCTGAAAAATATCTGTTAAATAAAATTTATTATTTCGTGAATTGCTTCTGTGTAATAAACACAAGATATTTGTCAGAAGCAATAAATTGAACAATATTGCCTAACAAACGATAACGACACAACATCAACAATGAAACAACTACATTTCTAAACGTTTCGGAGTCTAAATCAGACTGTTTCGTCAAACATACTTAACGAAATTCTTCAGAATTATTTTTTGTTGATGGAGCTATTCTGAAATTCGAGAATTTTCCAATTAAATTTCGAAACATTTCGGAGTCTAAATCAGACTCCTTCGTCTCGAATTTCAGAATAGCTACATCAACAAAAAATAATTTTGAAGGTTCTCGTCAAGTGTCTGACGAAGGAGTCTGATTTAGACTCCGAAACGTTACGAAATTTAGTTGTTTCATCGTTGATGTTTTGTCGTTATTGTTTGTTAGGCAACATTGTTCGATTTATTGCTTCTGACAAATATCTTGTAATTATTACACAAAAGCAATTCACAAAATATTAATTTTTTATTAAACAGATATTTTTCAGAGTTTTGGAGAGAAAACCCAGAAATAACCATTCAATATGCATATATATATGAACATTGTACTAAAAAACTGAAAGGTTTCACTTACCTCTAAATTTTTGACAGTACTTGCGCTAAGTAACTGCGCCTCTTTAACGTAAACAAAACATGTAATTGCCAACACAAACTGTTTATTGGATCTCAGTGAAAAAGTTACTTGTAACAGACAGAGGTTTTCACTAACTGCAGTAACAAAAATATTTGCGATATGAAAAATTATGATAAGTGTACGTTCAATCGTTGCTTACACCGAATAGCATTTTTAGTTCTGGTGTTTAGCTGGATTTTCTATCAAGTAACACATGCTACTTGGATCAAGTCAATAAAGTCAGTTATTCTGAATAAAAATGAAATACTTATTACAATTAACTCTGCCAGCTTGTGATAGGCTACTTTTTACCAGATAACACGCAAACTTGTTGCAACTAAAAAAAGTTATTTGTGTCTATAGCAAGTCGCAATTTTTATTTGTTGTAATTAAAGTTTTTTCTCAGTGTAGTATACAACAATCTATATATGCCAAAATATTAACATCATTACGACGTTTATACAACTTCCATTACAGAATATATAATATACTGGTTATTTAAATGTAATTAGGTACACCGTTATTACATAAAATATTGTGCAGATTATATATCCTGTTGTTTTATATATATCATGTATGTTTATCTTGCTTTGATTTTCAACGAAATAGCATTAAAATTAGATTTTAATAAAATGAATAGATGTTGCAGGAAACAATACAAGCATTCAACTTCGTTTTATAACCGTATTGGGTACAAGAAATGCAATAATTAAGGGATAAGTGATTGAGACGGAAACAAGTAATGTTGATAATCGGTTAAAACCGTCTAGTTCAGGAAATTTTCATAGGACTCCTTCCTCACTTCACATGTGGAATTTTAGTCCAATATCTCTTGGGTGCACAATGCTCCTTTCTGATCTTCTTACAATCTCCCGATGGAAAATATAAATACATCCCCTTTATTCAGGAAGTTGGAACTGACGTAAAAAATATCGATCGTTTTTACAATTCTGAAAATTCTTCAAAACACTGTAGAGTATTTTAAAGAAGTTAGTAGTTAAAAGTTACAACTAACTTTTTTCACTTGACTACGTTTTACTTGAGATAAATAAATTTTTATCAGCGATAAGCGAACATCTATTTGCTGCAGATAATCATATATTCATCGTTAACAGACACGTTCACCTAAAACTTGACAATTGTTAGAAGTAACTATTTTTCTTAATACCACTTAAAAAGTTATTGAATTTAAATTTTGTTTGCTAATGATAAATAATCTGCGTTTACAAGCCAAGCTTTCAATTCACTTATCACAAGTTACTTTTTCGCTTACGCATTTTCATTAGCTGCGAATAACAAAGTTATTTGACATATTCAAACATCGACTTGGGGAAGGTACGTGTGTTTATTATAATAAGTGTAAAAAATATTCGTAAAGTAACCGATTTGAGCCGAAGAGCACTCGATCTCGTTGATCCTTTGAAGATAGCCGTTAGATGTTACATCTGGTCAGAATTCAGAGCGTAAAGATCAAAGGAATCATCATCTATAAAGAATGGTTGAATTCGCACCCCGCCGGTATCGTCAAGTTGTGTTTCACTGATTACGAGAGTGAATTGAGATATTCTTTCAAACAGAGTCTGCGGTTATATTTATACGTTTAGTGTTAAATTTCTCCACTTTTACTTGTGCATGTTTATTGTATTTTCCTAAAATGGATTACGAAGATACCTTCCAGCAATGGGGGTTCGAATATTACGTGGAAAATTTAGAGGTAAGTCAAACCTTTCAGTGTTTTCGTAAAATGTTCAAATATATATGCAAATTAAATGGTTTCTTTCTGGGATTTCTCTCCCAAACTCTGAAATATATCTGTTGAATAAAAATGTATTATTTTGTGAATTGCTTCTGCGTAATAAACACAAGATATTTGTCAGAAGCAATAAATCGAACAATGTTGCCTAACAAACAATAACGACACAACATCAACGATGAAACAACTAAATTTCGTAACGTTTCGGAGTCTAAATCATACTCTTTCGTCAGACATACTTAACGAAAATCTTCAGAATTATGTTTTGTTCATGTAGCTATTCTGAAATTCGAGAATTGTCCAAGTAAATTTCGTAACGTTTCGAAGTCTAAATCAGACTTCTTCGTCTCGAATTTCAGAATAGCTACATCAACAAAAAATAATTCTGAAGGTTTTCGTTAAGTGTCTGACGAAGGAGTCTGATTTAAACTCCGAAACGTTACGAAATTTAGTTGTTCCATCGTTGATGTTGTGTCGTTATTGTTTGTTAGGCAACATTGTTCGATTTATTGCTTCTGACAAATATCTTGTCTTTATTACGCAGAAGCAATTCACAAAATAATAAATTTTTATTTAACAGATATTTTTTAGAGTTTGGGAGAGAAAACCCAGAAATAAACCATTCAATATGCATTTATATATGAAAATTGTACTAAAAAACTGAAAGGTTTGACTTACCTCTAAATTTTGACAATGTGTACTTGCGCTAAGTGAGAGTGTCTCTTTAGCGTAAACAAAATATGTAATTGCCAACACAAACTTTTTATTTGATATAAGTGAAAAAGTTACTTGTAACAGAGACAGAGGTTCTTACTAACAGCAGTACCTAACAAAAATACTTGCGATATGAAAACATTATGATAAGGGTACGTTCAAACGTTATACTTACACCGGATAGCATTTTTAGTTCTGGTGTTTAGCTGGATTTTCTATCAAGTAACACATGCTACTTGGATCAAGTCAATAAAGTCATTTATTCTGAATAAAAATGAAATACTTAGTACAATTAACTTTGCTAGCTTGTGATAGGCTACTTTTTATCAGATAACATGCGAACTTGTTGCAACTAAAAAAAGTTATTTGTGTCTATAGCAAGACACAATTTTCATTTGTTGTAATTAAAGTTTTTTCTCAGTGTACATAATATCACATACATAACACATAACCTAACTCTGTTTTCTATCATTCTATCGCACCTAAGATAATAGAGTTCTCTTTCGCACCTATGTATATCAGTTGCTTAAGAGGTTGTAATTACAACTTTACAACAGTCGTATATGTAGTGAAATCATTCCCACTTTTGTCGTAGTAACCGTGCTACTGACGTTATGATGTACTAATTTGATACTGATTTACGTAGGCTATCGGTTTTTTGGATTGTTATATAGACGTCCATACGACCGATATTCATAACACTTTTGCTACTTGGGATATTATAACGGACACACTGAGGATCACATATCCAAGGTCCTGTGAATGCCGGCATACCATAAAGCAACTGGCTGGAGGCAATAAGGTGACTCTTCTATGGATGCCAGGGCACAGTGGTTTTGAAAGAAATTAAAAGACCGATGAACTTGCGAAAAAAGCCTCCAGATTAATGCCTGCTGGACCAGAACCCTTCTATGGGCTTCACAAAAACCACTAAAGGCAGAGGTCCAACAATGGGAGCTAAACAACAGATTAGCTTTTTGAAGAAATACCCCAGGTGACAAGATTCATGAAGTCATCACCATCCTATACCAGGAAGCTCCTGCAGTTGCCAAGAGCAGAGCTTCGGGTGATAGTGGGACTGCTAACAGTGCACTTTGGCAAATAACAATTGTACCACTTGGTCAAGTCACCAGACGAAACATGCAGGCTCTGTGGACCGGAGGAGGAAAGTGCTGAACAAATAGTTTGTCAATGACCAGAGCTGGCCAGCCTAAGAGTTTTACATATGAGTGAGCTAAACATACAATTGAACGTTCAGTGAAGAATTCTGAAACAAATTTTACACTTCATGATGTAACAGTGAGACAAATAAATGCAAGAAGTGAAGAGAATATTGCTGCCGTACGTAAAAGTGTTAGTAAAAACCCCTTTGTTTACATCCATACAAAATTGTTTTAACACAAGAACTCAAACCAACTCATTAATTTAAAGCGTCGTGTATTCAGTAATTGGGGCTTAGAAAAAATCGGAAATGATTCAGATTTTCATAAGAAAATCATTCTCAGCGAAGAGGCTCATTTATGGTTAAACGGTTATGTTAACAAGCAGAATTGCCTGGAGTGATGACAAACCTGAAGAATGTCAAGTTCTGCCTGATAAACTTACTGTTTGGTACGGATTTTATGCTGGAGAAGTAGAGTCAGTGGCAGTGGACCTCATTTCTTTTTCACGCTCATAAAGCTGTAACTGTCAATGGGAATCGTTATCTTTCAATGTAACCTGATTTTTTTATGGCCTGAATTGGCTCGTCTTGAGTTGCAGAGCATGTGGTTTCAATAGGACGGTGCCCCTTGTCATAATGCCAACGACACAAGAAATGGGCCTTGTCATAATGCCAACGACACAAGAAATGGGCCGATAAATTATCCGCCTCATTCCTGCGATTTAACTCCATTGGACTTCTTTCTTTGGGGTTACATTGAGTTAGGGATTTAGAGCAATCATCCAGTTGATTTAGACGATTTACAGATCAATATTGAACGAGTAATTGCCATCATACGACCTGATTTGTGTGACGGAGTCATGGAAAATTGGGTTCAACAACATTCCTGCCAGAGTTTCCGTGGTGGACATTCTAATGATGTTTTGTTTCATAACTAATAGTATACATTGTACTATACTCCATTCACATTTATAAAGTCCCCCGGTAGGCCATGAAATTTTGACACATTTCACAGTGTATATTTTGAAAATGTTAGGTTATGCTCTTTTTCCTGTCAGATAACTACGCAACGTTGTCCTCTCTACATAGAAGTCGTGGTAATTACGTATTTTTCACAATGTGAATTTACATCGGGAAAATAATTAATTTGAGAAGATATTAGTGATTGCAACAATTCCAAAGACCTGGCGAATTTTTCATTTGTGGTTACTATGGAAATATTTCACGTATATAAACTGATTGGAAGATATTTTCTCTATTTCAGTATCGTAATGAGTTCATTCCAGCACTAAAAACAGTGCTGGAATGAACTCATTCCCGCATTGTTTCTAGTTATATTTTTCGTTTTGTGGTAGTCAGCACTGACATTCGATCCTATCAAATTTCAACACACGTCAACTATTGTCAATATAAGATAATCTGGACAAGGTGAAATAATTGTTGAGAGGAAAGGTTTTATTTTCATAAAAAAATGAGGTACTAGAGATTTCCTTCTTGCTAATTTTGAATCATTCATGATATTACGAAACTGTTCAATCTGATCTCCATGCTCTACGTACATTTCAAATTCCATGATCTGTCAACTTTCGTAACAGTCACACCAACTGCCAAGATACAATACAAAAATCACTAGGATGTATAATCCTAATTTTACATTAAATTTCAACAGTATTTTTACAAAACTTGCCTGAAATAGAGAAAATATCGTCTAATACTCGTTGCAGAAGGCAATTCCAACACTCATGCGTACGAAAACTCGCTCCTTCGTCGCTCGTTTTCGAATTTCGCATTCATGTGTAAATATCAGCCCATTCTGCAACTTGTTTTAGAATATACTATTCTGGTACGGAAATCAAGAATCAAGTGTTGAAATTTTAATGAAAAATAATGGAGACAGTAGCCCGTTACTTCGTGATAGTTCATTTGAAAAAAGAATAAAAGTACCTGAATAACCCGGCAGGAAAACTTCTAAACGAACGGACGTACCTATGGAATTCCCCACTTTTCGAAATTGTCAAGATATGAGCCTACAGAAGATAGACTTGTTGAACCACTTGAAATAGGGGAAGTATGTCTGAGACGGTTGATGAGATGGCATACAAGGTGTTGCTCAGCTGACGTTCAAGATTTGAAGCCATTTATTTACGCCGATTATAGAATACGATGTAATGAGGCATTTGCCTAAGTTCTAGTCAATTCTGAAATACGATCTAGTCAGTGCATGCGGGGACAGTTTGCCGTGGTGGCTGAAAATTTATAGTAGTGAAAGTTTTCTGTGAATAGTTAAAAATAATGGATCGATCGGTAAGTGTGCATATATCTTTGTTTTTTTGCATATCCTTCAGTATCAAAACAATCTGTTATTTTTGCGCGTATGTTCTGGGGAACATACGCGTTATAGTTTTGCCCAAATGTCTGTAACTTTCGAATTTTTTGAAAAAAATGGTCTCAAACGATTAAGTTTGACTCCCCAATGAAGAATTCGAGGTCAAATTTGATTCTGTCCGGCCGGCCGTCCGGCCGTCCGGCCGTCCGGCCGTCCGGCCGTTGCCACGATAACTTGAGAACGAAACAAGCCAGCGACTTGAAATTTTCAGGGTGGGTTGCGCATCCCAATACGACGGACAAGTTCGTTAATGGGCATAATCGGCCCAGTGGTTTCCGAGTAATAATTTTGTTTTCAACCAATATAAATCCGATCGAATTGAAATTTGGTGGGTAGTTGTAGAATATGAACCTTAGCACGTTTGTGAAATTTTGTGCGAATCGTATGGCTAGAAAATTTTAAAAAAATTATTAAAAAATATTTTTGTTGTCACGATAACTTGAGAACGGAATGAGATAGCGGCTTGAAATTTTCAGGTTAGGATGTGCACCAGAACGCGACATTTCAGTTTGTTTATGAGCATAATCGGCCAAACGGTTTTAGAGTTATAGCCATCTGAAATTTTCTGAAATTTGGTGGTTTTTTGTTCCTCATTAACTCGAAAAACACTGAACCGATTGAATTCAAACATGGTTATTAGTTGTAGAATGCCAACGCAAAAATGTTTGCAAAGTTTGGTGAGGATAGCATTTGTAGAAAATTTTTAATAAATCATAGAAAATAAAAAAAAAAAATTCTATATATCAGTAACTATTCGTTCGAAATTGCTGAAATTTTGCAAGAGCCTACATAACGTAACTCTACTGCCAAGTTTCAAGTTTTAATACGATCGGTTAAATATTGTTGGAGATTCGAGCATTCTTGTGTGAGTTCAGTAGATGGGTGACCGTTGCCTCGATAACTTTCGAACAAAAGGAGATAGGGACTTGCAATTTTCAGGGTAGGTTGCGTATCCGAAAGGGAGAGTTGAGTTCGTTTTTGGGCATAATCGGTCTAACGGTTTCCGAGTTATACCCACCTGGAATATTATTTCCTTAATAACTCAAAACATAAATATTCGATCGAAATGGCGCTTTGTAACTAGTAGTAGAAAATCAACATAAAGACGTGTTTAAAATTTTGTAAGAACCGTACCCCTAGAAAATTCGAAAAAAATTACGAAAAAAAAATTTTAAGAATCGTACCCCTAGAAAATTTTAAAAAAATCACGAAAAAAAAAATTGGTTCAAGCACTGACGTGAAGTCAGAAGCTTTTGCGCGTATGTTCTATTGTCCATTCTTCTGTATTGGACACCCTTAATCGAATTTACCATGGTAAATTATGTTGTCCATTATCCTGTATTGGACACTCAATTCGAATTTACCATAGTAAATTCGAATTGAGAGTGTCCAATACAGGAGAATGGACAACATAATTTACCATGGTAAATTCGATTAAGGGTGTCCAATACAGAAGAATGGACAATAGAACATACGCGCAAAAGCTTCTGACTTCACGTCAGTGCTTGAACCAATTTTTTAACTTTGCGTTTACCCTTGTTATAGAGAAAGAAAAATGTGCAGGTGTATCCTACAGGGTGAGTTGGCATACATGGTATGTTGATGAGATGGCATAGGTATGCTAGTACCTACATACTTTTAACAAGGAGATAATTGGAAAATATTTTTCACTACTTTCTGCTGTATTGAAAAAGTATAATTTTGAAGCCAACTACAAATGGGATGTTGACGAATAAGGATTCTCAACAGCGTCTTCAAAAATATTAAAATTTTCGCCACAAGTGGTCGTAATCAGGTAATTCTAACTAGTGCTGAAAGAGGAAAGCACTTCACTGTTGTCTGCAGTATGAATGCAGTTGGGACATTCCACCAGTTATCATTTTTGCGAGGAAGTATATGACAAATGAATTAATGGAGAATGGACCAACAGCAGGGGTAGGTTTTCCACAAGAAAAAAGTTTGGAGTGTCCAAATGATGTCTTAAAACCTGATGATTCACTTTTTACAGATCCTGAAAGAAAAAAATGTTGAGGGGGAGGCTAAACTTCGACGAAAAACGAAAATCATCACGAAACGTCAAGAGGCGTGTTGTTATTGAACCTGATGGGACAACGGAAAATCATTTTAGTGTAAGCGGTGATGAAAGTGGTGACGTAGCATTAATATACTGCAACGACATGTTTTCCTGACATCGTTCCAAGGAAATATGTCTGAGATGTAACGGATGTAGTCAGTGGTGTCATGCAGAATATGCAGGCATCGATAAAAAACAAAACAATTCATTAACGATATATGTATGTCATAATTGATCACGTATGCCATCTCATCCTTAGTATTGCTGGTGAGACGGCATACGCAGGCCTTTTTTTATTTTCATGTTATTCTTTCAGATTATTAAAATATTCAAAAATGAATGAATCCTAGCATATTCCACACATTGCACTAGATTTTCTTCCCATTCTAACCTTTTTAAAATACTTATGTGAATAGATATAATCCTTTTTCAAAAAGTATGCCATCTCAGGCACACTTCCCCTACACCAGTTTCAAAATGTACTAGTACTACGAAACCCGAGTCACTGTTAAACATTAATAAAATATAGTGATAGGATAGAAGACTAAGTAATTTCAATGGAGAGTTCAACTTGTCCTAAGACAGAATGAAGTTTTCCTATTGTAGATTTCAGTTCTATATAGCACTTCCTCATACTTTGTCTACTTCGAAACTGCTTACGGCATTTTCATTTTCAAAGTGAAGAGTTCTTTATTATTCGAAGATAATGATCTGTGATAATATCTTGTCTAAGATGAAACATGTTTATCGTTGAGAATAGAAATTGGCAACGTCTCAGAGAATTGTTTTGACATTGACGATATTTCAGAAGTGCCAACCTGCCTATGTTTTAGTTACAAAAACGTGATAGATCTAAATCATGTTCAACCGGGAGACTTTATAAAAGTGAATGGAGTATACTTTATAATAAAATAAAAATTTAACAATTTTCAAATAAATAAATGTGTTTTCACAGATTAACCAGATACGCCACTCCCAGTATTTATGAATGAACTCTGCTGACGCGTATTGTTGACCATGGAATTCTCGGCACCCCCAAATAGTTCCTAGCTCCTAACTATTTGGGGGTGCCAATAAAATCGCAGATATATGATCACGTGACCTCTCGGCCAATCGCAACTATGGTAGAGGCAGAACGACGTTCATTCATAAATTTATAACAACAAACGGAAAGGTTAGCTAAAATACTCAGCTTATGTATGAAAATTTGTAACTCAAGTGGGATTAATTTAATGAATTTTATAAAGTGTAATGAAGACGTTTAAGATGCATTTTGTGGCGTATGTGCAAGAAATAAAAGGAATATGATTATAAGTGATTTGTGAAGTTGAGGTTAGAGTTTGTTTAAAGAGCGAGAACGTAGTTCACTTCTCTCTGTCATTTTACTACGTCTTCATGGGTAGTAAATATGAAGGTCAAACCTACGTGCTTCCCGCCAACTGTCGATTGCACTATCTGGTAATCTGTGGTGTTTTATTCACAAATCAAAATGGGGCGCTCTTAATGAAATACCCGTTAATATGGGTGGAATCCCCGGTCAATTACCTTTCAAATTGTCAGCGTATTCTCCTAGATCGATGCTTCTGGCCCATCTTATAAATCGATGATTCGTCCAAACCAACGGATCCGCATCCATGGTTTCGCATTGGTGTCGTCGGACCGCTAAAGCCTGTAAATTTTACCCAACTTATTGCACGATAATATTGAGAAATTGTTTCCACCAACCTGCCTATCGTACTTCATTATTCTCAGTAAATGAATACCGTGCACTATAGAAGCCTGATGGAACTTTCTTGTTACACCCAAGTATTTCTCGAGTTCTTTTTTGCTCAGATGTTCCAACATTCTAGCATCCACCATGTTAGAAGAGAAATTTTCTGCATACTGAAAAACACATATTGCATATTTGAAAATTTGATGAGAAATACAATATTTCCTTCCGAGATAATTGAAAAAGCAGCTGCTTGAAATTTTTCGCTTACTAAAAAACACTTCTTGCATATCTGAAAATTTTCATGAGAAAAACAATTTTTCCCTCCGAGACAATCGAAACAGGAGCCGCTCCTGCGTTTATGCAGAGCTGTGCCAAGCACTAAAGAAATGTGCTTCAAGCCCTAAGCACTAAGCACTCAATAAAAGTAATTCGATTTTTCGAGCACTAAGCACTAAGCACTTTAAGAAATCTGTTGGAAATGAGGATATTTACTCCGCATTGTTATATAAAATTGTATTCTATTGAAGAAATATGTAAACTATCAAACTTGCATTTCCCATATGATTAATTGACGGATGGAGAATGGAGTGCAGCCAAACAAATTTCTATAAAACTAACGAACTAACAATTAGTTCTATTCTCACACAGTTTGAAAAGGTCTTTATTATTTTAGGATATGATGATAGCTACATTTAATGGAAATATGAATTCTATAAGCGTCTCAGTTTTTTCTGCACATGTTACATGTATTTCCTAATTTCAAAATGGAATAATACCCGAAACATATATGACAACAACATCGTATTATAATATTATGAAACTTAGGCCAAGTGTTTTCTTTCCCTTACTAATAAAACAAACACTGACGTGAATTCAGTGCTTTTTGAGGCAGTTTTCCATTAATACATAATTTAATTCGAATTGATCAACATGACATAGGTAAATGCTTTTTTAAATTTTTCAAAATGTCAAAAATATACTCCTGTAGAAACCGGATAACATTATTTTCTATTGTGATTGTATTCATAAGCAATTTACCGTTGGAAATTTAAATATGAATATTTCGGATAAATCTGTGAATTCACACGACAATTTTCAAATATAATTCACTTATATCATCTTGATAGACGATCCACATAATAATGCTTTGATACTGAATAATTTACAGGAGTTGGTAATATTCATATATCTACTTCCCATTCCATGAATCAACAACCAACAACTGATAATTACAAGATTTACAAGTTCCGTTCATGCGTCAATAATGTATCTCCCTGGTACACATAAACTCCTCCGACCACAGCGCGTCAGCGTCTATTCGTGTTACGACATGATTTCGGAAAGGCTTAGTGCTTAGTAATCCTCGGAAGTGCTCGGGAGCACTAAGTCTTTTCAAGAAGTGTTTGAATTACTAAGCACTAAGCACTGGTTTTGAAGAATGGTCGGGAGCACAGTACTCAGGAGCACAAAAAGGCTTCAAGCACTTTCACAAGCACTAAGCACAATGCTTTGGCTCAGCTCTGTTTATGATTGATGATAATTTATGGTCTTCAATGGATAGAGCTCTCTCGGAATATCGACGAAATTTCCAAGAACAATTAAATAATCTGTTTCCGGAACAAATTCAATAGTTACCTGTTATGAAATGTGAGTATTATTAAATACTAAATTTCGAAACTTTCAAGTTTCGTCAATATGGAGTAGGTATGAACAAAGAGATTACAGTAGAATAGCTTCTTCTGATTGGAATGATAGATCCCATTGGTGCTTATACAGGTACTTATTGTTCACATCTATGTGGAAAAATATTCAGAAGTAGGTTTACTAGCTTCCAGCTTTAATACTAGACCTGCTCACTGCTACTCTGATGGTATTGCCGTTTTAGGGAATCAATGTAAACCCGACCAAAAATCTTTGTCCCGTTTAGACGCCGAAGGAAAGTCAGAATGACTGCTGCGGTTCTGAGGGAAACCAAATTAGAGTTTCCTAAAGATTTCAAACATGTGGAACTCGCATCTAAGCAAATTGATTGCTATGGCCACTGTGGCATTGTGGATATCCCGCAATTTTAACAGCAAGATCTGGAAACTGAAACAAGAGATGATCCACTGCCTGTATCAATCTTAGGGCATACCCATCACATATGCCTCTATAGTGTATAAGCCAGCAGAGTCTACAGAAACTTGTCTGGGCATCATGAGGGCTATGTATATACCATTTCTACGGCAGCAATTCAAACCCTATAGAAACTCCGCTGCACATAATTGGTACATGGACATTCTGTACTCTGTTGGAGCCCAGTTCCTATTGTGCACAAAAGATTAAATGTCAGTTGAGTTCATCTTCGGCGCCAGATATGAAGTGGTTATCGATAACCACCAAGAAAGCATAAGGGGGCAGACCATCTACTGCTGTGTAGCCTGATCATGGATGGACTTCTGTAAAGGCTTTCGGCAGACGGTTTCAATGCCCACGCATACGTTGATGACATTAGTGATAACTGTTGGGGGCAACCATAGAGGAATACTGAGTAGCCAAATGCAAAATGCCCTCAGAATCAACGAAAAGGAGTGTTAGGAAGAAGGGCTTAACATCAATCCCTCTAAGAACATATTGATTCCCGTCGCACTAGAAGAAGGAATCATAATCTCCGAGCTCCGGTCCTAAATATCCCGACTCTGAACTTCTCCAATGAGTGAAAATATCTAGGAGTCACAATAGATAGTAAACTCAAGTGGAGAAATTACATATAAAAAATGATTTCCAAAGCCACAGTGGCTAGGTTGGCCTGCAAAAGGATATTTGGCAAGACAGGGGGGATGAAACCGGATATGGTAATGTGGTTATACAACGCAGTAGTACGCCTCATTGTCGCCTACGCATCCTAAGCATCTGGGGGACAAAACTGATAAGGTGACCACACGCAGTGGGTTTCGCCTTGCCTGCGTCGGTGTCAACCAAAGCATACAGCAGCGCTTGAGGTCATATTTAATCTGCCTCCCTTGCGCTTAAATGTAAGGAAATTAAGCCTGCTGGATGCATTAAACATTTCTCGTAGTGGAAAACTCCTATCTGGTAACTGTATCAACTGGATTCAAATCTTTTGGCAAAGCTCTCAGATGTAATGCCAACTATATTCGATTTCAAAGCACCATTTGCAACCGTCTGAGTACGGTGAACCTCATCAATCGATTGTCTCTGGGATATGAGCCATCTCTAACAGGAAGTCCATATTTGTGTTCAAGAGAGTGTCTAAAAACGAACCTCAACTTCCACATTCTGGTGAGCAGGTATCCAAACCAGGCCTATTTTGTCACTCGTTGTTCGATAGAATTTCTGCAGCTCTAGACTGATTTCAACTTACAGTCCGTGGCTTCTAAGGGTTCGATAGCATGGTGCTGACTGTAATCGATAATCAACGATATCTGCACAAATTATATTTTGATACAGAAAACCCAATCGATTATATTGTATGGCGAGATACAAATTTCTCCATATAGCTCTCAATGAGTCTGATATGATCAGGTTGATGCACGATTTTCTGCAGGCTGAGGCCTAGGAGATAATGAGAATGTGGCTTGACATACCAACAACCAAAATCTACAGAGAGTGGGCCTATCGGCCTGTATCGTCTCTACCAGTAGAGACTTGGATTTTCTCTGGTACCCCACCTCTTGAAAGTTCTTTTGGTTCACAGATGGCTCCATGGCCACCCAAGTGGTGGGTGCGGGCAGCAGTGGTCTCAAGATTTCTTATGGAGAATCTATCCGCCTGGGTAGATTGCAACTATTTCAAGCAGAAATTTTTGCGTAAAACTATTACTTGAAAAAACGAAGCAGACTGCAGCTCATCTAGGTTCCGGGCCACTCGGACAAAGAGGACAATTAGTAAGCGGACTCATTGGTGGTGCCGGGGGTTTCAACGGGACCCATTTGTTATAGATCGGCCTGTAGCATAGCTTCTAAGGCCGCAAGATGGGAGGACACCACTTGGCTGTACAAGTACTCAGTGTTCCTCCAAAGAGGAAAGTGTCATTCAGGGCAGATACGTATCGGTTTCATGGCTGTTACCAATCATCAGTGTAACTTAGCACATTAAATGACAAACGAAGGAGCTCTAGGAAACTTTATTCCTATTGTTGCGAACTACTAGAGAGTAAAATCTCACCAGCACCGCCTAGGGAAATCCTAACGAACTTCAACCCTCTGTGATACGGAAACCTTGAGAGATGTTCAGTAAAGTTCATTCTTTTGCCTCGAGAGGGAGTCAGGGACTACAAGGAGGACTACCTATATAACTCCATTGCGACATGAAAAGCTTCGGTTTAGTGTAGCTGGAGAAAACCACAAACCAGTGAACATAGAATAAGGTGAACTGTAGCGAATTCATAATAACCTGACCAGCCCGGATAACAATATTTGTTGATGGTTAATGAATATTTCACCGTGTGTCTTTAAATAAAGGTACTGAATCAACCGGCCAAGAAAACATCGCGAGAATGAAGACTGCATAAATATACTGACCTGTGATAGTCCTAGATCTGGTAACCATTCACTCGAAACCCAGGTGTGTCCCAACTGGGCGATAGCTGGATATCTTACCAGGGTGGGATGACGATGCTCCTCAATAGCTAATCGAAGTTTTTTCCTGTGCATGGGGTGGGTTATACCAAGACCGCATTCCAGTTCCAGGTCACTGAGCTCTAAGAGCACCTGGCCATGCAAAGGACCAATCTATAAGGTTTATACACACAATCATAGCCTTCGCCCGGTAGGAGTTCATGGAGCCAATCATTATTGCAAATGCAAGAAGCGAAATGGATATTGATACTTTTGTATATGTACACAGGACGTTCAGTAAGTTCTGATGCTACAGAAAAAATGGATTCTTATTTCTTGTACCAAGTTCAGACGGTTAGAAAAAGGTACTGGCCAGGGCTTCACACGAGACGAGAGTAGGCGAGAGTATAAAAAATCTCGTCTCGCTCTCGCCAATTCCCAAAAAATTCAGTCTCGTTTAAGTCTCGTTCTCGTCTCGTTATCAGTTGTCTCGTCTCGTTTCGCTTAATTCTGAATAACGATAATAAATGTTATAATAATATAAACGAAATGGTATACAATAATGAATAATTTTGTAAAGCTATATTTATTACGCTCTTATACAAAAATATTTGTACATGTAGATACATATTATTTTTAAATCTAAACACTGATAATTTCAATTTTTGAATTACCCGAATTCAAACATAATCACGCTTGCATCACATCAATTTTCAATGATGTACGTGTTTTCACCATGATCATACCTGCTGTGGAAAATAATCTTTCAACAGGTACGGATGCAGCCATTAATAAATCATTGGCCATCTTGGAAAGTGTAGAAAGAACTTTTTCATCACTCTCCACCACTCTTAAATACAATTTTGATATCTATTTGCTCTTTCTAAGAGCAAATATTCTTCAAACTCAGCTTTCCAATATTTCGAAAGTTTTGTTGATGTTTTAAATAGGCTATCGATGTCGATGTTTTAATAGAATTGAACAATTTGGTATAGTTTTCAAAGAATACCTTCCCAGTGGTTAGATCATTGAGGGTGTTCTTGGCATATTCCTCATAACACTTTTTGAAACATTGAATAGCTTCATTTCTTTACCAGTTTTACTATACGTAGTTCCACAGATGTACGAGTATTCAATAATTGTTCACATCTTCACTACAAGGAGCACAAGGGAATAAATTTCTCCAGATGTTCAGATAGAGTCGAAATTTTCAAAGCATTGGGATTTAGGGGCAATAAAAGTTGTCCGTTAAGTATTGAATTCATAATGGCATCCGTTTTTGCGCGTATGTTCTGGGGAACATCGCGTTATAGTTTTGCCCAAATGTCTGTAACTTTCGAATTTTTTGAAAAAAATGGTCTCAAACGATTAAGTTCGACTCCCCAATGAAGAATTCGAGGTCAAATTGGATTCTGTCCGGCCGTCCGGCCGTTGCCACGATAACTTGAGAACGAACAGAGCTAGCGACTTGAAATTTTCAGGGTAGGTGGCGAATCGCAATACGACGGACAAGTTCGTTAATGGGCATAATCGGCCCAGCGGTTTCCGAGTAATAATTTTGTTTTAAACCAATATGAATCCGATCGAATTGAAACTTGGTGAGTAGTTGTAGAATACGAACCTAAGCACGTTTGTGAAATTTTGTGCGAATCATATGGCTAGAAAATTTTGAAAAAATTATTAAAAAATATTTTTGTTGTCACGATAACTTGAGAACGGAATGAGATAGCGGCTTGAAATTTTCAGGTTAGAATGAGCACCAGAACGCGACATTTCAGTTTGTTTATGAGCATAATCGGCCAAACGGTTTTAGAGTTATAGCCATCTGAAATTTTCTGAAATTTCGTGGTTTTTGTTCCTCATTAACTCTAAAAGTACTGAACCGATTGAATTCAAACATGGTTATTAGTTGTAGAATGCCAACGCGGAAATGTTTGCAAAATTTGGTGAGGATAGCATTTGTAGAAAATTTTTAATAAATCATTGAAAATAAAAAAAAAAATTCTATATATCAGTAACTAATCGTTAGAAATTGAGGAAATTTTGCAAGAGCCTTCGTAACCTAACTCTACCGCTAAGTTTCAAGTTTTAATACGATCGGTTTAATATTGTTGGAGATTGGAGCATTCTTGTGTGAATTCAGTAGATGGGTGACCGTTGCCTCGGTAACTTTCGAACGAAAGGAGATATGGACTTGCCTTTTCAGGGTAGGTTGCGTATCCGAAAGGGAGAGTTGAGTTCGTTTTTGGGCATAATCGGTCTAACGGTTTCCGAGTTATACCCACCTGGAATATTATTTTCTTGATAACTGAAAAAATAAATATTCGATCGAATTGAAGCTTGGTAACTAGTAGTAGAAAATCAACATAAAGACGTGTTCAAAATTTTGTAAGAACCGTACCACTAGAAAATTCGAAAAAAATTACGAAAAAAAAAATATTAATAACCGTACCCCTAGAAAATTTAAAAAAAAATCACGAAAAAATAAAATTGGTTCAAGCACTGACGTGAAGTCAGAAGCTTTTGCGCGTATGTTCTATTGTCCATTCTTCTGTATTGGACACCCTTAATCGAATTTACCATGGTAAATTATGTTGTCCATTCTCCCGTATTGGACACTTAATTCGAATTTACCATGGTAAATTTGAATTAAAAGTGTCCAATACAGGAGAATGGACAACATAATTTACCATGGTAAATTCGATGGACAATAGAACATACGCGCAAAAGCTTCTGACTTCACGTCAGTGCTTGTTATGGTTATGAATTCTATTTATTCTTGAATAATAGCCTCAATTATTGCAAGGTCATAACGAATTAATAATCTTCTAAAAAATCGTGTATTTCTAGAACGATCGATGCATAATATAGACAAAATATATTGGTAATTATAGTGGAAACTCTTCATACTCAATTGTTTTCTGTGGGTATTGAAAAAAGTCGAATCGCATATAAAACTTCATACAAAAAATTTAACGAGACCAAAAACGAGACTCTCGTGTTGCGCTGTATGTGGTCTCGGTATCGCCTATAATATTTTTGAAAACGTCTCGTCTCGTCTCGTCTCGCTTTTACGAGACGAGAACGAGACGAGACGAGAAAGATCTCGCTCTCGCGTGAAGCCCTAGTACTGGCGTTGGCAATTTAAACGAGAATTAGTTAAAAAAAATCCATTTATAATCACAGAAATACGGATTTTTTTAAAAATTCTAAATCTACAGGATCACATTCAGTTTAAGAACATATTGAACGGAACGTGTACAAGAAAAAAATTTTCGAATGAAAAAGAAATCTTTCGGAACGTCAAAAAAAAGAATAAGTTTAATATATTACTTAATCAACGGTACAATTGAGAGGAAGTAGATGAAATTAACGAAATAATGCTCAACGCTCATTTATCTCCGCTCAAAATACAGGGTGTTTTCAAAGCTGCGTCTCTTGTGCGCGCATATTCTAGAGAACAGCGGTCCCAGCGAATCCGAAATTCGGTAATTTTCGATTTTTTTTTGACGTAAATGATTTCAAACGATTAGGTTCGACTCACTGATGACGAATTCGAGGTCAAATTCGATTCGGGGGGGGGCAACCGCTCCCACGATAACTTTCGAATGGAAAGAGATAGCGAATTGAAATTTTCAGGGTATAATCGACCAAGCGGTTTCGGAGTTGAAAATTCTGTTTTCCCAATAACTAAAACAAAACAGATCCGATTGAATCGATACTTGGTGACTATTTGTGTTATGCCGACTCAAAGACTTCTGCGAAATTTCGCGAGGATCATATCACTAGAATCTCAGAAACTATCCGTTTGATATCGCTGATTTTGCGAGAGCCTTCAAAACCGAATTCTATAGTCAAGTTCCAAATTTGAACCCAATTCGATTTACATTGTTGGAGTTATTGAAGAAATACTGGAAAACGAGCAGCATTGGGCGAGTTCAGTATCTGGATGGGTGACCATTACCACGGTAACTTTCGAACGAAAAGAGATAGCGACTTGTAATTTTCATTGTATGTTGCGCATCCGAATGAGACAGTTAAATTCCGTGATAGACATAATCGAGCAGACGGTTTTGGAGTTATAGGCATCTGATTTTTTTTGTTATTTCATCAATAACTCAAAAAATACAGATCTGATCCAAATTAAACTTGGTAATGAGTTGTAGAATACCGACACACAAATTTTTGCGAAGTTTCGTGAACATCATATCACTAAAAATTTTTAAATAAATCCGACCGGCCGTTGCCACGATAACTTTCTAACAAGACGAGATAGCGACTTGAAGTTTTCGGAATGGAGATATTCAGTCAAAGGGTTTCGGAGTTATAACCATCTGAAATAAAAAATAATTGAAAAAATACAGATCCGATCGAATTGGAACTTGGTAATTACTTGTGGAATCTCAGCGCTCAGATTTCTGGAAAATTTCATGTGGAGCGCATCACTATAAAAAAAAATCTTTAAAAATGTGTTATTTCTGTCAGATTCCGTATAGATCTACAAGCCCCCATTCCACAACCGAATACCGGATTTCAGCACGATAGGATTCGTATTTCGGCAAACACAATGAAAATAAAATTATCAACTGAGCGTTCTACCGGAAGAGGCATTGTCAATTGGGTTCGTAAAACTATGTATACTCAGAGGAGTTTTCATTGATTTACCGAGAACAAGAACCGACACGTTTTTCAGAATTATTGGTCTTCATCAGTGTTCTGAGCTCTGAAAAATTCAAATGAACCATGTCAACCTTCGCATAGCCGACGCTTTCTGTTTCCCGTAAAAGCCCATGCAGCCTATGTGATAAGACACTCCTGCTGGTATTCAAATAGTGAAAACATATGCCCCAATCCCACGATATATAATCGAGAGGAGATTCCTATAGGGCTCAAACAGAATCTTCCTATGGCTAGATTCACGAGCCCAAATCGCGAAGCGCTGTTGCCAGAACGCTCAGATCTTGTTCAAACGTTCTGATGTTGTCTTTGTGTGATTGAACCCTTGACGTGGCATTGACACAACATAAATTTTCAAATTTTTTGATAGAAGGGTTGAGCATTATTTCATTTTAGTATATTCATCATCAATCCGCCAAACAAAATGAAAAATAGGGGAGTATCAAGTTATGCGGAGCTTCTACCAAACTACTCATTAAACTAATTGGTGTTAAATACCTTTCCACTCTTGATATTTTCAGCGCATCTGGCACCGTACTGAGGCATTCCTAGAGCGATTTCAATCCAGGCTAATACAGTAGGAGCCCTCCATCGCTCCATTGGTATCGTGGACGCTTCCCTGAGTAACCTTAACTTTTCTGCATATCCTTCCTCTGTTAAAGGTGACCAGCTCCTATAGGGTTCGAAGACGTGTTCACCTGGAATTCGAAATTAATGTGTTCATACCTAACTTGCATATCCATTTTCACTAATTATACAGGTTGATTCACCGCGGATGGAACATTACGAGTTCATGATGAATCAGGCAATAAATAAATGATATAAAACATATACGGACATACTGTACTGTATATTGTGGTGTAGCCACCTATATAAGAAACTAGTACAGCTTTGATATACTGTATATAAGGCTTGGCTTTCAATACGAGCGCCTCATTGAAGCTCTTTTTGACTTTACTCCTATTGACATATTGTTGGAAAGATAGACCAGCCAAAGGCTATAGAAATGAGAGTCTGGAAGACCTCTTCACACACAGTGCCCTATTTATTATTATTATTATTATTGATAAGGGGGTTACGTTGCACCGCGACCTTGAGATCTATTGTGCCCCCCAACAGAGCTGTTCTCACCATTACGCCATCTACAGCTCGCCCTCCAGTTCCAGAGTATAAATGAACCTCAATATCTGGGAAGGCTTCAAGGATATTATGTCTTCACTCCTACAAGTTTCCTGTCCAAAGCATTCCTTTCGCTGACTTGCAATGGCGAGGCATTCTGTAACAAGGTGAAGAGGAGTTTCTTCCTCCTCCCCACAGAATCTGCACTCGTCAGTATCTGATAAACCTATTCTCATCAAATGCTTCCTGAGGCGACAGTGTCCTGTGAGGAAGCCAGTGACCAGGTGTAACTTATTCTTGCAGAGATCCAGATACCTTTTGGATCTCACTTCTTTAAAGTTCCTAAGGAACTTTTTGGAATGAACCAAACCTGGAAGATTCCGCCAGAGTGTCTCTCTTTTGGTTTCCTCCTTCTCCAGAAACTCTTTCTTGTAGGTGCATTTTCCTATACCGCAGAAAGGTTCTGGGCCGATAAAAGGAGTTCGTGCTGCCTTTCTGGCAAGTGTATCGGCCTCTTCGTTCCCCTTGACTCCCGAGTGACCGGGGACCCAGACTAAAAAGACCTTATTATTCTTGCCAATTTCATTTAGTTTTCTTCGGCACTCCCATATCAACTTTGAATCGATGGCATGGGAGCTCAGTGCTTTGATAACAGATTGACTATCCGAATGGATTGCTATGTCGCATTTCTGATATTTTCTTTCTAGGTTAATATCTGCACATCTTTCGATTGCGAGTAATTCTGCCTGGAAGATACTCAAACGGGAGCCTACCGACAGTGCGCACTTGGTGCCTGTCCCATATACCCCAGCGCCAGCTCCCGTCGTGGTTTTTGAGCCATCTGTGTACCATTTTATGGTATTTTCTTTGAAAGTCTGGGTGGTGAACTCCCTTTCCCATTCTTCCTTTCTACTTATCATCGTGGTGAAGTTCTTCTCAATGCTTACTTTTTTGACCATTGCATCACTAGGAAGGTTCACTGATGGGATGTACTTAGTCAGAGAGGTCCAGGCTCTCTGACATTTAATCCTCTCAGTTCCTGTACCTTCCTTAGATATTCTGAGGGTGGCCTCATGGGCTAACCTCTCAATCACTAGATGCAGAGGTGAGAGATCTGTGATGATCTCAAGTGCCCTGGTTGGACACGTTCTCATAGCTCCCGTGATGCACACACAAGCTAGCCTTTGCACTTTGTCAAGCGCTTTCCTAGTAGTTGTCTGATCTGCTTTGGCATGCCAGACTACTGCCCCATAGGTAATTATTGGTCTCACAATCATGACGTACATCCATCGCAGTATTTTAGGGCTACAGAGTGCCCTAAGTATATCCTCAGATCTAATTCACAAAATAGCAAGCTGTGACCAGAATTTCTAAGCAATCATTCCAACAGGGAGGATTGGAATCAGGCACCTCCCAAACATATCTTAGGGAGCTCTCTCCAGGACGTCTTTTGTGATATCGATGGCAGGTCGCCAATAGCTCTCTATCAGATCCAAATGAGAGGTTTGCTGGGAGGTCGCCAACAGCTCTATATCTCCTCCTAATGTCCACCACAGGTGATAAGCCCAGTAACATCTCAGAGATATCACATGAGGAAATTCCCATGTTCACAAACAGCTCATCCTGGGGAATAGTTTGAGAAGTTTGATGGAATATCGCTGGGAGGTCACCAAGAACTCAATTTCTCTCTCAAATGTCCGCCACAGGGGATGAGCCCAGTAACATCTCAGAGATATCACATGGAGAAGTTTCCATGTTCACAAACAGCTCACCCTGGGTAATAGTTTTGGAGGTTCGCTAGGATATCTCTGGGAGGAAACCAAGAGCCCTAATGTTTCAGATATATCACATGGAGAAGCTCTCAGACTGCTCAGCCGGGGCAGTACTGAGAGACGATGGCTGTGATATGGATTTATAACCTATGTCCTCCAAATGTGCAGTACACGTGTGGTGCCGGATACTTCCCTTCGATGCGTAGGTAGATCGAGATTCGACCCGCGTTATTAACGATGTGGTTGTTCTTCCCGGTAGGGCGTAGATGATTGCGCCATCTACTGGTGGAAACTAGAAGTGGCTAGAGATGGAATAGATATAGCTACAACTTCTCCCCTAATTTTCTATTCTTGTGACTTGAGTAACTCGCAATAGGAATGTTTTATACCTACTCTTGACACTTGTGATATATTGCGAAACTTCCTAATATGAATTTTCCATTCTCGTTATACTCACGATGACTTGAGGAGCTCTCAATAGAAATGTCTTGTTGTGGTTAAATATGCGATATCTTGAGGAACTCCGCAATAGGAATGCTTATTCCCGTTTTACTTGCTACAACTTGAGGAGCTTGCAATAGAAATATCTCATTCTGGTTACTTGAGGAAATCGCAAAAGGAAATTCGTATTATCGTTTTACTTCCCACGCCTTGAGGAACTCGCAATAGGAATGGCTTATTCTGGTTATTTGTGTGATATCTTGAGGAGCCCGCAACAGGAATGTCTTTTTCTGGTTACATGTGTGATATTCTGAGGAACTCTGTGTGATATTCTGTAGGAATTTCCGATTCTCGATATGCTTGCGATATATTGAGGATTTCACAATAGAAGCTCGCAAAACATCCTCCTTGTAACCTTCTAAAGATCTCTATGCGAGGTCTGTGTTACCTGGGGAATTGTCCAGTATAGCTGAAATGATAATTTTGTAGCGCTCTGGTTCAGTTGTCAAAAATAAATCCAGTGCATATTCCTTATATGTTGGATGATCAGAAAGTCTTGTTGGCTCTTCGACCAGTTGGTTGAAATTGCGGCATATGTAGAAGCCTTCGACTTGCTTGTCAGCCTCGTCAGTCATGTTTGAGTGTTTGATCCGGTTTAAATGTTGTGCCTTAAAGCCGCCCAATACGAAAACCTTGGCGTTTCTATGGTTGATTCGAATCCAGTCGACCTTACGTGAGAGATGTTCGTAGAATCTAACTGTGTTCTGGTCATTGGGAGATCGATAAGCATAAGACACAAAAATGATGTGACCGCGTATCAAGAGTCTGAGCTACATGATATCCAGTTTGCTGGGTTCCATTGCATCTTCTCTCTGACTAGCCAGAATTGAGCGTGGATATAGGTAAAGCCAACCCTGAATCAAAACCTTGAGTGGAGTTCATATCCAGAGCAGAATAGAGATGTATTGTTTGTATTTCGTGTTTCTGGATTTTGGTAAGGATGAGTCGGGTTTGTCGTTCTGCAGATGTTGATGAACACAATGTACATATACAAATTCAAACCCACGCCTATTATATTACAAGATTGGATAATGAACTCGACAGTGTAACAGCTAATCATGGTTTGTACGGTATTATTGATAGCCGAATCTGCATGCAGATATCCGAACGGAAGGTGAGTTTAACTCAGGAATATTTACCCCTGGAAACGACAACATGACTAAAACGAAAAACCCCGGTTGCAACCTGGCTATCTACCAACTCCCGAGATTAGAATTTCCATCTTGTGTTTGAATAATTATTTTTCAATAGAGTTGTGTTTTCTTCATTAGACCGGGAATTTATCAGCCAATATAATATTGTGTCTACCAACATGTATTGAAACTCAATTAATAAAAATCCCATACCATACAAACTCTGACTCACTTGTTTCTTGTAGAGAACTGGCTTTATTCCTATGCCTGGAACGAGCAAAAACTCTAGAAATACTACCCCATGTACCTCCCCGCCCCCCACTGGTTCTTGTTTGCGGTTGTTTTGGTCGACGACTAATATTAATTGGTTCTGGTTCTATCGGCGAACTGAGTTGTTCCACAGATCTGAAATATAAAATTTAATTCAATACATCATTGTTAAAATGCTGTGGTATTTGATGCATATATGACTTAAATTCTGAAATGAGAAGAATTGTGCGAGAACAACTTGAATTAAATATTATGATCTGACGAAGTGCTATTCGAGTTCCTTTACTTTGAGTAATATAATATAAGTACACATACCACTAAAATATTGAAACCAACACAAATCATACAAAGCAGCTTTCTCTCACTCACCTGGATAAAACGCTCGAGTCAATAGATCTAGAGAAATTGTTAGCGTTTAGTGGTGATAGCGTTGGACTGCAGTCTTTAGTTGAAATAGCTGCAAAATATTAGTAAAACATGCTTAGTAAAATTATTGTTAGACCAACAACCGACTACACAATATATAAGTTAACTAATACTGATAGTTTAAATTTCCATCACCTACTCCAACTTTAATTTATTCTCATGCATGTATATTCATAGAATACAATATAATACTTTCATTTATTTAAAGTTGGGATTAATCAAATATATAATATAGTATGCATTGTGAAAATTTTTCTTCTATTTTTCTTGCGATTTAATTCCGACGGCTTTTCTGACCTAAAACATTGGAACATAAATTACGAATATAAACATGTCATGCAGCAACATGGTTATGAGAACGAGTCACCAGAGAAGGTACAAGAGATCATCACAAATCTCCTGCCTCGACATCTGGTGATATACAGAGAAGCCTACGAAGCTGGTTTCAGGATATCTATAGAAGAAATCAGTAAGAAAATAAAAGATCAGAGTCTCATCATCTGAGACCAAATGTATCTCATTTGCAAACCTTTTTAGCAAACCATAAAAATTGTCAGCTTCGAAAACACAATGCTAAGCAGAAGGAAAGACTGAAAAGGGTAATACACCACAGATGATTCTGAAGAGAATACCACATTATAGTTCTTACCTCAGCATCTTTCAGAGAATTAACAAAATCGGAAGATTTATTCATTATAACGTATTTATTCATTTATAACGTAGAAAAAAGCTGTCAATTGGCTATCAAAAATTGGTTCAAGCACTGACGTGAAGTCAGAAGCTTTTGCGCGTATGTTCTATTGTCCATTCTTCTGTATTGGACACCCTTAATCGAATTTACCATGGTAAATTATGTTGTCCATTCTCCTGTATTGGACACTCTTAATTCGAATTTACCATGGTAAATTCGAATTAAGTGTCCAATACGGGAGAATGGACAACATAATTTACCATGGTAAATTCGATTAAGGGTGTCCAATACAGAAGAATGGACAATAGAACATACGCGCAAAAGCTTCTGACTTCACGTCAGTGCTTGAACCAATTTTTTTTTTCGTGATTTTTTTTGAAATTTTCTAGGGGTACGGTTATTAAAATTTTTTTTTTCGTCATTTTTTTCGAATTTTCTAGTGGTACGGTTCTTACAAAATTTTGAACACGTCTTTATGTTGATTTTCTACTACTAGTTACCAAGCTTCAATTCGATCGAATATTCATTTTTTCAGTTATCAAGAAAATAATATTCCAGGTGGGTATAACTCGGAAACCGTTAGACCGATTATGCCCAAAAACGAACTCAACTCTCCCTTTCGGATACGCAACCTACCCTGAAAATTGCAAGTCCCTATCTCCTTTCGTTCGAAAGTTATCGAGGCAACGGTCACCCATCTACCGAATTCACACAAGAATGCTCCAATCTCCAACAATATTTAACCGATCGTATTAAACTTAGCGGTAGAGTTAGGTTATGAAGGCTCTTGCAAAATTTCATCAATTTCTAACGATTAGTTACTGATATATAGAATTTTTTTTTTTTATTTTCAATGATTTATTAAAAATTTTCTACAAATGCTATCCTCACCAAATTTTGCAAACATTTCCGCGTTGGCATTCTACAACTAATAACCATGTTTGAATTCAATCGGTTCAGTACTTTTCGAGTTAATGAGGAACAAAAACCACGAAATTTCAGAAAATTTCAGATGGCTATAACTCTAAAACCGTTTGGCCGATTATGCTCATAAACAAACTGAAATGTCGCGTTCTGGTGCTCATCCTAACCTGAAAATTTCAAGCCGCGATCTCATTCCGTTCTCAAGTTATCGTGACAACAAAAATATTTTTCAATAATTTTTTTAAAATTTTCTAGCCATATGATTCGCACAAAATTTCACGAACGTGCTTAGGTTCATATTCTACAACCACTCACCAAGTTTCAATTCGATCGGATTTATATTGGTTTAAAACAAAATTATTACTCGGAAACCGCTGGGCCGATTATGCCCATTAACGAACTTGTCCGTCGTATTGGGATGCGCCACCTACCCTGAAAATTTCAAGTCGCTAGCTCTTTTCGTTCTCAAGTTATCGTGGCAACGGCCGGACGGCCGGACGGCCGGACGGCCGGCCGGACAGAATCAAATTTGACCTCGAATTCTTCATTGGGGAGTCGAACTTAATCGTTTGAGACCATTTTTTTCAAAAAATTCGAAAGTTACAGACATTTGGGCAAAACTATAACGCGTATGTTCCCCAGAACATACGCGCAAAAACTGAGCTCCAATAACGTACAACAAGATGCTACACGAGTGCCTGGGACAATCAACAAACTAGGCAGGTATAATAAGGTCTGCTTGCTCAAGATTTCCAGACATTTGCGAATCAGGGAAACCAAATAAGCCACACTTATGAAATCAAAGTTCGGACATAAAGAGTAATCTTAATGAGAAGCGCTAAGTCGGAATATCTGGAGCGTTCAATAAAGTTTCCGTTATCTCAAGGCAAAAAAGATAAAAATCTTATTTGGATCTTAATAAGAAGTCAGATCTAGGTAGAATTCTTATTTGCTACTTCTCCACAGGTTTTCTTAGCAGGAATTTTGGCATCAGAAACCTGAATAGGTTCAGCAGAAAAAAGTAATTGTAGATTCTGATTGGATACGATAGATTGTCCTCAATACCTAGCAACAGAATGGTATACCATTGGTAGAAAACGCAAATAATGCTTTGGACACGAACTCATGAAGAATGGAGACATATCCATAGTTGTCTTAGCTGCTTAAGTTCCAGAGAAATTCCAGAGAAATAGAACTGGATGAAGAACTGATACTTGGTATATACCTCATACAGTTTAAGAAAGGGAGATCACGGTGTATCAAAATCCGATGTAGTGCTCGATGTGGTCTTTGAATACTATTACAAGTATTGGAGACAGTTTTGGTACCTACACCGTGATCTATTTCGACCTCCTTTCTTGAACTGTATGAGGTATATCCCAAGCATCAGCTGGTATCCAGTTCAAGAAAGGGGGACAAAATATATCACGGTGTAACAAAACTGCCTCTAATACTTATAATATTATTCAAAGACCAAGTCATCGGGCAGTCGACAAAATGTAATACAATTAACAGAATTAATACAAAACACACACTTACTTTGATACATATGTGGCGGGGGTAATGACGATACTATGGACACTGAATCAGCGTCAATATTGCCACCTTCAATGGTAATAGTTGGTGTACCATCAGTTGTAGAGTCCGACAGATTGCCAGCTATAGAAGTAGCACCACTTTCACGATCCGAACTGACCCTGACTCCAGAATCAGCACTACAGCTCCCACGATCGCCAGAAATCAAACCTAAGCCATGGTGTCCTGAGATCAAACCTCCTGAACCTGGTGTGAGTGCACCTCCATTTATGCCATGTCTGGGAAGTGATGCAAGAGATTCCTGATCCGATAAACAGCCACTGGACGCAAGTTGACGACGAGCCTGGCAAAAATAAATAAAAGTTTTCCAGTTAAAATTCGTTACAAACGATAGGAAAATTATCTTTGCAAGCAACCACTTGTCTTCGCAAGCAACTACTTGTCTTTGCAAGCAACCACTTGTAAACTGCAGCTTCAAGGATGAAAATTTATACTTGTTCTGCAGTTAATTTTTTTTTACGTAACCTACAGATTATCTTTTCAAACACGCAATGGTTTTCCGAAAATCACGTGCGTCTATATTCCTATTCACAGCTTGACAACTTTCGATTATAGAGAATCTGCTCCATAAAGTTGAAGGTTGAAGGCCTAGCTTTTTCATATATACATAATTACATATATACAGGAAGAATTTTGTCGCATACCACGAACACTTGAAAATATCGAAGCGCAAATATTCGCGGAATTTCGTGAATGTCGTATCCTGAAATTACTTGAGAATGATATCGATGGATTCTTATGATAGAACTGCACCATGAAAGAAATTACATCGAAAAATCATAAAAGAGATTAAATTCAACAAGAGTACGAAAAATTATTGATCCGAAACCATCAGACCAATTCTACCCAATAACGAACTTAACCGAGATATTCATTCCTATAATCTAAATAATTATATTATATCAATTGTAACTTAGTCAACATTCCAGTTTTGTTTTCACTGGAGATATTCTGAACCCAATTTGATTATCTTACCAAATTTAAAGGGTGTCCCAGCAAGAACTCGAATTTTAAAAATTTAAAAATATATATTTATTTAATATTTTATTGACATTTTTTTCTACAAATGTATGGAGGTAGTGATGGCGTTTAGACATGAAACAAAATATCGCTTAAATGGCCACCGTTACTCTGTTGGCAAGTATGCACTCTTTTGATGAAATTTTGCAGTACATCTTGCAGTAAGGGCTGCTCGATTTGACGAATATGCCGTGCAATTTCTTCTTTGAATTCCTCAGTTGTCTCAGAATGATTCGCATAGACGTTACTTTTCAAAAAAACCCAGAGAAAATAGTCCAAACAACTTGAATCACAATTTCTTGGCGGTCAGTTTTGGTCTCCGAAACGACAAATTACTCGTGGTGAAAACTTGGTTTGAAACAAAGTCATTGTTTCCATTGCGGTTCCAAGCTATAACGCACTATTTTTGTGAATTTCTACGTTTTAATTGAACATACAACGAATATGGCTGACTCAACAATTGACAGTCACAAATCAAATCACATATCATCATCATCAAAATGGCCTGCAATTCGAAATTCAAATTCTTGCTAAGACACCCGAGCTATATAGGATAGCTGAGGTAATTTCAATGTTCATTTTGCATTCAATCATACTTTGTTTGACATGTCTCTTATCTGTAGATGAGATGACAATGATGACATGTATGAACACAGATCATAACATTCATAGATATGGACGTTATTTTCGATTACAGCATTCTGTGAAATCATAGAGTTAAGATTTAATATTGAAATTTTGAAAACTCATATCTCCGAAAGTATTAATTTGTTAGAGGTTTAAATGATAATGGATTCTTATGATGAAACTGCTTCTTGAAAAAAATTTAATTTGAAATTTGTAAAGTTAAAAAAAATTCTTTTTTCGTCCATCAGGCTGATTTTGCCCAGTAACGAACTTAACCGAGATATTTACCTCCCAAACCTACTCTGAAAATTTCAACTGTCTAGCTCATTCAGTTCGAGAGTTATCGTATTTACGGCCGGCCGGACATAATCGATTTTGACCACGGATTCTTGAACATTCAGTCAAACCAATTCGTTTAAGACCATTTTCATCAAAAAATTACAGAATTTTGGGCAAATCGCTAAGCACTCTGTTCCGAGGAACAAGAGCGTCAAAAAATAAAGTTTTTAGATGAAATGATAGGGCATTGGAAGAAGCGTGCAAAATGAGAGAATTGGTCGATTATCAGCGGGAGATAATTAATACGTCCTCATTTTACTAGGATATTATAAACTTCTGTGTAAAATTAGCTGCCTTTTTCATTTGATGGCGTATCGATCTATGAGAAGAATTTCATCTCTAGCGCTCTAGAATGCCATTAATGTAATCTGTAATCTTGACATTTCAGGGACTTCAAGGAAAACTCGCTTCGAGTCAGTTCCTGTGCTGCCGTTTCGTTTCTGGTAAGAACTTCCGACGCTTTGCAATAGTTCGTCATTTTGCTTTTCACCCAGACATAAGATTATGATCTAAAGTTTGAATTGTCACATCCAGAGTGAAATCGTGCACCCATATTAGACAGGCGGCTGTCTCAATTTGTGAATAATGTCAAAGAGATGTTGTAAATTAGGTTCAAATCACAGAACGTCATATACGAGTATTGGACAATGTTTTCTGTCAAACAGTCCCCCGATTTGTCTTTCAATGAACTGATGCTCTAGATTTATAACTTCCATCCTACCAAAATCATATATTAAAAAATTCTTAAACAGCACTGCCGTGAAGTTAGTAGCGTTTGGGCGCATATTCCATTGTCTATTCACGCCTCAAACAAAGTCGATCGAGCTGAAATTTGGTACTTGATTAAAAAGCGGATTCTGTCTCAACTGTCCTATTAGGATTAGGGATTCCCATCCCGCAAATGCTGGATCCCGCAAATGCTGGATCCCGCAAATGCAGGATCCTGCGGGATCAACATTACGAGATTTTCCGTGCGGGATTTGCGGGAGTCAATATTAAAATTCCGTATTCGACAATGAAAGCGCAAACGTCCCAGAAAAAGAAAAAGTACTTTTTCATCTGTTGTGGTCACTATGAATACGGCATGTTACGGTTCAATACAAACATAAGTGCCTGTAAGAATAACTGCCAGTCGCTGTGGTCACTATGAATATAGCATGATACTATTCAATACCAACATTAGTGTATATGAGAATAACTGTCATCTGCTATTGTGAAATTATTTAAGAGGTCCGAAATTCATAAAAGTATGTAGAGGTCGGCGAAAAAATGAAATATGCACCATGGCCAAAAACTGTCTATTGCCTCGCTTGCTTGCTATCCTCGGCTCCTCCTTGGATATCAATTTGCAGGTCCGACAATAATAGGGAGTTTTTGGTCATTGGTACATAAGAACCTCATATGCTACTACTAAAGTATGTTTTTAATTGCATAAGACCTTTTAGCGCGTGAAGAATTCGAGGTCAAATTTGATTCTGTCCGGCCGGCCTTGGCCCCGATAACTTGAGAACGGAAAGAGCTAGCAAATTGTAATTTTCAAGGTAGGTGGCGAATCCCAATGAGACGGACAAGTTCATTAATGGGCATAATCAGCACAATGGTTTCCCAGTAACAATCTTGTTTTCAACCAATACAAATCCGATCGAATCGAAACTTGGTGAATAGTTGTAGAATATAAACCTAAGCATTTGTGAAATTTCGTGAGAATCGTAAAACTAGAAAATTTAAAACAAATTATTAAGAAGTAATTTACGATAAACTTAGTATGGAAAGAGATCGGCCAAACGGTCTTGGAATTATAACCATCTGAAATTTGGTTATTATTTCCTCAATATAATAACATGTAAACTAGCAAACTTGCATTGAAGGATAAGAAATAGAGTGCAGCGAAACAAATTTCTATAAAACTAACGATCTCAAAATTCGTTCTATTCTCACACATATTGAAAAGGTCTTTATTATTTAAGGAAATGATACAATGGATGGAAATATGAATTCCATAAGCTTAGTTTTTTTCTGCACATGTAAAATGAATTTCCCTATTTAAATATAGGCCAAAACCCGAAATATATATGACAACAACATAGTATTATATTATGAAACTTAGGCCAAGTATTTTCTTTCCTTTATAATAAAGAAAATCACTGACGTGAATTCAGTGCTCTTTGGGGCATTTTTTCATTGATACATAATTGAATTCGAATTGATCAACATGAAGTCGGTTTTTTTTTAAATTTCTCAAAATGTCAAAAATTTAATCCGCAGAAATCGGGTAGCATTATTTTCTATTGTGATTGTATTCATAAGCAATTTAACATTGTAAATAAGATGGAAATTTAAATGCATATATCGAATAAATCTGGTACTCATTAGCTCCTCCGATCGCAGCGCGTCAGCGTCTATTCGTGTTACGACAAGATTTCGGAAAGGCTTAGTGCTTAGTAATCCTCGGAAGTGCTCGGGAGCACTTGAGGGATTACTAAGCACTAAGCCTTTTCATGAAGTGCTTGAATTACTAAGCACTAAGCACCGGTTTTAAAAAGTGCTCGGGAGCACAGTACCCGGGAGCACAAAAAGGCTTCAAGCACATTCACAAGCACTCATCACAATGCTTCGGCTCAGCTCTGCCCTATATTAGGTCTGATTCTTGGAAGTGTCCCGTTGAGTAGCGCTGCGCGGCGTAGCGACACATGAGTGTGTCTCTGCCCTTACGTAGTCCGGACAAACAGCGACTGGAATTCGATAATAAGGATGAAGTTACATATTCTTGATTCTCATTATATCGACGTACAAACAGATATTTAATAGGAATCAATGTAATCAATACTAAGAGCGGTAAATTAAGTATGTATGTAGGAGGAATTAATGAACCTTTGTGTAGATTTTGCAACGTTGAGCATGAATTGTAATGGACGAATGAATATGGTCAATACAGGTACATCTACGTGGAAATTGATGGGACGGTGAAATACGGGGAAACAACAGAATTTCCATCCTTCATTCTGACATAATCGGATTAGTCGATTTCAATAACTATAATGGGTTGAATGCTTCCATTAACCCCAACATGAAGGTTGTACTTTAATCAGTATTGAATACCGTTCAATGAATCTTTTTGCCGGATGGCTCCTTTATAATTCGATTCAGTGCATCCGGAAGAGAGATGAAACGATTCACTTTGGAGCCCGTAGTGGCACAAAATTGTTTTCAGTGTTATCGCTTCGTGGACTTTTCGGAGTAGAAATCAGATCTTCATTTGGGTGGGCATGGCATTAGGAAATTAAAATCAACGGTAAATGCCATCATGGACTTCCTTGATAGTATTTTTCAAGCATACAGACAGCAATTACGAAGAGGAGAGTTGGAAATGACATGCATTGACGCGACAAGAGATTTCGAAAGTGTATATCAAGATATAAAATTGGTTCATGCCCTGTGGACAGGAGCTTTGGCGCTCTTTTTCAAAATTTGACAAATCATATCTTCGAAAGTATCGGTTTCTCAGTGTTGGGAATGATATCAATGGATTTTGTGATAGAACTGCATCATAAAGGAAATTAAATTCAAATAATTGTTTAATTATCAACATTAAATGAGCAATCTTCAATGCTTTAATGCTTCAAGAATTATAATTAAAAAAAAACAACAGTCCCAAAAATTATTAATCCGAAACAACCAGATCGTTTCTACCCAATAACGAACTTATCCGAGATATTCATTCCCTAAATCTAGTCTGATAATTATATTATATCAATTGAAACTTAGTCAATATTCTAGTTTTGTTTTTACTGGAGATATTCTGAACCCAATTTTATTAACTTACAAAGTATATATTTCCATCATCATATGGATTATCCAAGAGATATCCATGATAGCTGAGATTGTATCATGGTTCATTTTGAATTCAATCATACTTTGTTTTCCTAGAACTGGAGGTATTTTATATCAAGAACTAGCTGACCCAGCGAACTCTGTTCCGCCTTAGAGGCAATAAATAAGCAGATTTTAGATTTTATTATACACGTTTGTCATAAAATATAGATAGTTTATATTCACCGTTTCTATACAATAATTTTATGTCTCAATAATTGAACGTACAATTGTGCAATTAGAAAAAAAACACCCTGTACAGTAATGATTTATTTTCAATGATGTATCCCTCTAAAGTTTATTTTTTAACACAAATGAATGAAATTGTACGATTGTGGCATGGAAAACAGCAAGTTGCAATTGACGTTAAAAGAAGAACACCCTGTATGGAGATTTCGGACGAATACATTATGAGAATCCATCCAAGGTACCTATTTAGTTAATGCTTTGTTTGTGACACAAATCACTTCAATCACGTACAATTGTGCCATGAGAAAAAGGACACCCTGTATAGTAATGCTTTACTTTCAATGGTGTATGCCTCGAAAGTTTATTTTTAAACACACATGACTAAAATTGTACGATTATGGCAGGAAAAACAGCAAGTTTCAATTGACGTTAAAAGAAAAACACCCTGTATAACACAAAAAAGTATCCTATGTCCGTCTCCTGGTTCTAAGCTACCTCCCCACCAATTTTGAGCCAAATCGGTATAGCCGTTCTTGAGTTATAAGTGAAGTAACTAACACGACTTTCTTTTATAAATATAGATTATGAATAGAACTAGAAATAAATATGACATTATACTCAGTTCGAAATCTCTTATCTGTAGACAGAGACAAGACCTTCTATTACTCTATGAGATGACAATCACAGAATACTAATATATGACAATGACGACGCATAGAATATATCTTACCTAGGGTATATTCTGTGTGATATGTATGAACCCGGATCATATTCATATTTACGATGACAGCATTCTGTGAAATCACAGAATTACGATTTAGGGTTGAAATTTTGAAAAATCATATCTCCGAAAGTATTATTTTTTTAGAGTTGAAAATGAGAGCAATGGATTCTTATGATGAAATTGCATCTTAAAAAAATTGAACTTGAAGTTTGTAATGTAAATTTTTTTTTTCTTTTCTCCGTAACCAAATAACCGATTTTGGCCAGTAACGAACTTAACCAAGATATTTATCTCCTAAACCTACCCTGAAAATTTCATCTGTCTAGCTCATTCCGAGAGTTATCGGCCGGCCGGACAGAATCGATTTTGACCACGGATTCTTGATCGGTGAGTCGAACCAAATCGTTTAACACCATTTTCAGCCAAAAATTAGAGTTTTTTTTCTCCAATATAGGAGAATGGACAAAACAACATACGCGCAAAAGCTCCTGACTTCACGAAAAAAAATTGGTTCAAGCACTGACGTGAAGTATGGACAATAGAACATACGCGTAAAAGCTCCTGACTTCACGTCTGTGCTTGAACCAATTTTGTTTCGTGAAGTCAGAGGTTTTGCGCGTATGTTGTTTTGTCAATACTCCTGTATTGGATATTCTTAATCGAATTAACCATGGTGAATTCTATTGTCTGTTCTCCTGTATTGACACTCTTAATCGAATTTACCATGATAAATTCGGAGTGTTCAATACAGGAGAACAGACAATAGAATTCAAAATGGTAAATTCGATTAAGAGTGTCAAATACAGGAGTATGGACAATAGAATATACGCACAAAAGCTCCTGACTTCACGTCAGTGCTTGAACCAATTTTTAGTGACACGAAATTTGGTGAAAATTAGCGCGCCGAAATTCTTCTATTCATTACCAAGTTTTCATTGGATTGTATATTTAGTTAGAGAGGAAATAAGAACAACATTTCATATGGGTATAACTCCGAAACCGACCCTGAAAATTACAATTCGTTATCTTTTTCCGTTCAAATGCTATCGTGGCAACGGTCAGCCATCAAGCTACTGAACTGACCCAAGGCTACTGGGCTTCCAATATTTTTTGGGCGCATGTTCTAGGGGAACATCGTCCTATCATTTCGTCCAAATGTCTGTAATTTTCGAATTTCGAGCTGAAAATTGGCTAATAGACTAATTCGGACTCCCTGATCACGAATCCGGTGTCAGATTCTTGGGTGCCGTCCGGCCGGCCGGCCGGCCGGCCGGCCGGTTTCCCGGCCGTAAGCACGATAACAGGAGCACCGAAGGTCCTATCGACTTCAAACTTTCAGGGTAGGTTTCTGATCAAAATGCGACGGTTAAGTTCGTTAACGGGCAAAATCGGCCGGACGGTTTAGGAGTTATAGACATTTAAAATTTTGAGGTTATTTCCCTGATATTTCAGGAACTAAAGAAGATGTTGAATCAAAACTTGGTAGTCAGTTCGAGGATATAAACGCGCAACTTTTGGCAAAATTCTGTTATGATCGAAATGTTGGTAATTTTTAAAAAAATATTTCTTTTAATTTTTTCGAAAAAAAAATTTTTTTTTCGTGAACTATTCATCAGATTGCAACAAAAACTTGTACTAACGTCAATTGTAGTATTTTGCAACATTGTGCAAAATTTTGGCTCTATACGATTTCAAGTTCTGGAGATATAAGACAAAATGTGTCAAATTTCCTGGGTCTCTCTCAGTATTTTCATCGATTATTATATAATAATCAATAATATTAAGGTATTCAACATGATACTGCTTTTTTTCTTTACTGGTCAGTACGGGCCACAAGGAAGATGAACATGCGCCCAATAGCTCCTGTCCACAGGGCTTGTTCAATATTTCCAGCGATAAAATTTGGAACTTGGCTGTAAAATCAAAGGTCTCGTAAAATTTCAGCTAGGTATATCTGACGGATAGTTCCTAGGATAAAGAACTTTTTCATGATTTTTGCACGCGTGTTCCGCAAGGAACAGCGTGCTATCATTTCGTCACAATGTCTGTATTTTTCGAATTTTTTTGTGAAAATGGTCTCAAACGAATGGGTTCGACACCCTGATGAAGAATTCGAGGTCAAATTCAATTCTGTCCGTCCGACCCGGCCGGCCGTTAGCACGATAACTCTCGAACGGAGCAAGTTAGAGCGTTGAAATTCGCAGAGCATGTTTGGAGCGTGAATATCTCAGACAAGTTCGTTAATGGGCAAAATCCATCGAGCCGTTTCGGAGTTACGGCCATTTTTAGTTAAATCGTTTTTCAAGAATATTTCCGAAACCGATCACTCGATCTATCTGAAATTTAGCCTCAAATTGTATAATAATGACCTTTATATGCCTGCGAAGTCTCATAATGATCGGATGGCTGTAAACTAGAAAAAAAAAATGTTAAATATTTGAAAATGAAATTGAAGTTTTGTTTTCACTATAACTCGAGAAAAACTGATCCAATTGAGTTGAAACTCGGTAGTTATATGCGAAGTACCAACGAAAACACTTATGCAAAATTTCGTGGGGGTAGCATGAGTAGAAAAAATCAAAAAAATTTTTAACTATCAGCGGAATATTTTGCTGGAAATTCCGAAACCAAATATCGGAATGAGTTCAGTTTTCGCACTTCGGTGACCAATAATGACCTCTTGGGGTGTGCAAAATTTCACTGCGGACAGACCACTAGGAGCCTCAAAAAAAATTAATAATTTTGAACCTCCAAACTGGTCAAATTATTTCATTTGGAAGTTCTACACGGAATACATAACATCTGGTGACAATATTCTGACGGGTTTTTACGCGTTTATCTGAATCAATACGATATGTACGAGGGCAACTGATTAAAATATGGACTACTTACTAGCATGGCAATTGAATTAATGCGTAAACGATGTGTGGAATTTTAAATTGGTTTTCAAAATTAGTCTGAACGGTGAACGACTGGGGTGTAACTGCCTCTTTTGGGCATTTGTTGTTATTCGCAGCAGACGAGAAATAATTTAACTGCTCGAGTTTTCTTCTGAGAAGATTGGGGTTTTGGGGTGGAGGATGTTATTCCTCCATAGAATCCCCCGGTGCCGGTCTGCGCATGCGTGGATTCAAGATGCGATATCTCCTGAACCACTAGTGTTGGAGAATCGCAGTTTTTTGTGACTGACAGGATGGCCATAAAGTGACAAAAAAAAATTTCAAAAGTTTTAAAATTTTGTTTCCACGATAACTCGTAAAATACTGATCTGATTGAATAGAAACTCAGTAGTTAGATGCGAAAGACCAAAGCGAACACTTTTACAAAATTTCGTGAAGATCATGTCACATGAAAAAATTCAAAAAGTTACTCTATTTTGCTTGAAATTCCGAAAAATATTAATTTGAAATTCATGCTGCCTCTTCCGGGCATTTTTCGTTATGCGCATGCGCAGATGAGAAGTCATTTAACTGCTGTAGTTTTCGTCAGAGAGGTTTGGGGTTTTGGGGTGGCGGATGCTATAACTCCATAGAATCCCCTGGAGAGGGTCTGCGCATGCGTGGATAAGGGATGCGATATCTCCTGAACCACTAGTGTTGGAGAATCGGAGTTTTTTGTAAGATGTGTGATTTTGAGAGGACTTTCAGCCGCGTGTAGATTGCGCATGCGCAGAAGAGAACTGACTGTTTTTGGGTTGTGTGGGTTATGTTGGGGGTGCTGAGCGATATTGTGAGGTTTTAAAAAAATATTTATGACAATTCAGTGCAAGGACAAGTCAGTTTGGGGGATGTAGCGTTGTTTCTGAGTTAAAGTGTCCGTACCGTGGCCCTGGGGCTAATTTTGAAATTGATGTTACCCCTTACGGGCATTTTTCGTTATGCGCATGAGCAGACCATCAGTGATTTAACTGCTGGTGCTTTCGTCAGAGAGGATTGGGGTTTTGGGGTGGCGGATGCTATTCCTCTATAGAATCCCCTGGTGAGGGTCTGCGCATGCGTGGATTCAAGAAGCGATATCTCCTGAACCACTAGTGTTGGAGAATCGGAGTTTTTTGTGAGGTGTGTAATTTTGGGAGGGCTTGCAGCCACGAGTATATTGCGCTTGCGCAGACGAGAAGTGTATGGTTTTGGGATGTTTGGGTTATGTTGGGAGTAATGAGCCAATATTGTGAGGTTTTAAAATAATATTCATGTCAATTCAGTGCACGGACACAAGGCAGTTTGGGGTAAATAGCGTTATTTCCGAGTTGAAATGTCTGTATGGTGGCCCTGATGCAAATTTATGTATAACTGTATTCGGTAGATCTATATTAAAATACGTTCGGATTCGGAGAAGAGGCAATTGCGTTCCTAACAGAGGTCCCACAACCGCAATGTTTTTCGATCTACGGTAAAGCTAACAGTCAAACTGTATTGATAGCTATATTTGTTAAAGGAACTTGAAAAAATAAAAAAAAGCACTGATGTGAAGTCAGTACTCTTTGGCGCGCGTGTTCACGGTGGCTAATTTGAATTGAATGATGAGTACTTCAAGCTCAGTGGATAGAGCGAGCCGAAGATCTACCCAAAGGATAGTGGACACCATTCACTGTCGTTTCAAAAATTAACAGTGCTGTATCTAAGCGGCCATCAGGATAGAGTAATAAAGTTGGAAGAGAACACAACTGACTCTCCTTAGTCGCACAAGCTGCTAGAAGATTTGGGAGAGTCAGTATAATCCTAATCATGTTTATAGCACGCGCGCAAAAGCAAATTGACTTAACAATGAAAGAAAAAGTGTAAAAAGTCAATCTGCTTTGGCGCGCGTGCTATAAACATGATTAGGATTATACTGACTTTCCCAAATCTTCTAGCAGCTTGTGCGACTAAGGAGAGTCAGTTGTGTTCTCTTCCAACTTTATTACTCTATTCTGATGGCCGCTTAGATACAGCTGTTAATTTTTGAAACGACAGTGAATGGTGTCCACTATCCTTTGGGTAGATCTTGGGCTCGCTCTATCCACTGAGCTTGAAGTACTCATCATTCAATTCAAATTAGCCACCGTGAACACGCGCGCCAAAGAGTACTGACTTCACGTCAGTGCTTTTTTTTTTTTTTTTTAATTTTCTAGTGATACTCAATATATTTCACGAAAAATTGCGCGTAGGAATTCTACAACAAATTACTAAATTTAAATTGGATCGGATCAGTGTTTTTTCAGTTATTGAGGAAATAACAACAAAATTGCATATGGTATAACCCCAAAACCGTTGGGCCGAGTATGCCTATTATTAACGAATTCAAGTGTCGCTTTCGGATGCGCAACGTACCCTGAAAATTGCAAGTAGCCATATTTTTCCGTTTGAGAGTTATCGTGGTAACGGTTACCCATCCTGATACTGAACTCGCCCAACGCTGCACGATTTCCAATATTCTTCTATACCTACAACACCATATATCTGATCGTGTTCAAATTTGCAGCTCGGCTGTAGAAATAGGTTTTAAAGGTTTTCGCAAAATTTCAGCGATATCGGACACATAGTTTCTGCGGTACAGAATATTTTTCAAATTTTCTACGATCCTCACGAAATTTCGCTTAAGTCTTATGGCATTCTACAAGAAGTAACCAAGTTTCAATTCGATAAGATTGGTATAAATCCGGAGCCACTTCACCTATTATACCCAACAACAAACTTAACTGTCCCTGAAAAGTTCCGTTTTAAAGTTATCGTGGCAACTGTCACCCATCCAGCTACTGAACTCATACAAGACTGCTTGGATCTGCGACAATATAAATCCGATCGTGTTCAAACTTGCCTCTAAAGTTAGGTTTTGAAGGCTCTCGCGAAATTTTGGGTATATCGGCAGGTTAGTTTCTGAGATACACAATTTCTTATTTAAAATTTTCTAGAGTTCCTCACCAAATTTTTCAAAAATTTGCAAGTCGGTATTCTACAACTAATTATCATGTTTCAATTGGATCAGATTAGTATTTTTTGAGTTATTGAGGAAATAGCAACAATATTTCAGTTGGGTGTAACTCCAAAACCGTTCAGCCTATTATGCCTATTAACGATCTTAAATGTCGATTTCGGATGTATGTATCTTGGGATACATAATATTTTTTAATCATTTAAAAAAAAAATTCTGGGAGTACTATCCTCAAGAAATGTCGGTTATGTGTAAGTATTCTACAAATAGTACCTAACCAAGTTTCAATTCCTTTGAATCTGTAGTTTTGGAAAATGTAATTAGTACTCGGAAACCGTTTGGTCGATTATACCCATTAACGAGCACAACCGTCGCATTCGGATCTGCAACCTACCCTGAAATTTTCAAGTTGCTATCTCTTTCAGTTCTCAAGTTATCGTGAGGTAAATAATATTTTTTAATAATTTTTTTTTAATTTTCTGGTGATACGATCCTCACAAAATTTCACACACATCTTTGTATCGGTATTCTACAACTAGTAGACAGAATCAAATTTGACCTCGAATACTTCATCAGTGAGTCGAACCTAATCGTGCGAGTCCATTTTCGGCCTAAAATTCCAATATTACAGACATTTAGGCAAAATGATAACACGCTGTTCCCAGAATATGCGCGCAAAAACAGAAGGAGGTAAAACACTGCAAGACGTTGCAAGCGGACCGTTATCATATTGAACATGTAAGAGAATCGGTTAGATGTTAGAATATCAGCTCTTGATTTATTCAAAGAAAAAAATTGGTTCAAGCCCTGTGGACAGGAGCTTTCTGGCGCTCTAGTTCAAACAGACAAATTATATCTCCGAAAGTATTGGTTTCTCAGAGTTGGGAATTATATCAATGTATTCATATGATAGAACTGCATCTTAAAGGAAATTCAATTCAAATAATAGTTTATTTATCAAGATTAAATGAGCAATCATGAGAATGAGAACTGCACCATGGAAGAAATCAAATTAAATCTGGCCAATTTTGCCCAATAACGAACTTAACCGAGATATTCATCTCCCTAACCTACTCTGAAAATTTCTACTACCTACCTCATTCCGTTCGAGAGTTATATCTATGTCGATGGATGAAAAGCAGTCTCACTACTCTCAGATCTCTTACTTCATGTTCCTTTCCGAAATGTAAGACTTTTCAAAGAATTATATCTCCGAAAGTATTGGTTTCTCAGAGTTGGGAATTATATCAATGTATTCATATAATAGAACTGCATCCTAAAGGAAATTCAATTCAAATAATAGTTTATTTATCAAGATTAAATGAGCAATCATGAGAATGAGAAAAGCACCATGGAAGAAATCAAATTAAATCTGGCCAATTTTGCCCAATAACGAACTTAACCGAGATATTCATCTCCCTAAACTACTCTGAAAATTTCAACTACCTACCTCATTCCGTTCGAGAGTTATATCTATGTCTATGGATGAAAAGCAGTCTCACTACTCTCTACTTCACTCACTAATCTCTTACTTCATGTTCAGTTCCGAAATGTAAGAATTTTCTGAGAAAAACTAATTTCGGAGCAAACAACTGAGATTTTTCTCACTTCGATCACAATTCTTCGATTGATTAGATCATCATTTGACATTATGACAATTCATATTCATACATAGAATAAATAATAATATCATTCTGTGACAACGTTGAAATACGATTTATTATTGAAATTTTGAAAAATCATATCTCCGAAAGTATTAGCTTGTTAGAGTTGAAAATGATATGATTGGATTCTTATGATGAAACTTTTTATTAAAAAAAATTTAATTTGGAATTTGTTTCGTAAAAAAAAAATTTTTTTTTTGTTACTCCGAAACCATCTGTCCGATTTTGCCCAATAACGAACTTAGCCGAGATATTTATCCCCCAAACCTACTCTGAAAATTTCAACTCTCTAGCTCATTCCGTTCGAGAGTTATCGTGCCTACGGCCGGCCGGACCGGCCGGCCGGACCGGCCGGACCGGCCGGACAGAATGAATTTCGACCACGGATTCTTGATCGGTGAGTCGAACCAAATCGTTTAAGACCATTTTCATCGAAATATTCGAAAATTACAGACATTTGGGCAAATTGATAAGCACTCAGTTCCGAGGAACTAGAGCGCCAAAAACCTTTGCGAAGTATGTGAGGTAATTCACAGAGAACAGTTGCAGAGAAGATAATGTACAGGGGATAGGATTTGAAGTTGGATATGCTAAATATTGGCAGGTATATCTTATCGAAATTTTTAATATGCCTTATCCTTATCCTATCACCAAATATCACAATATATTATTACTTATAACTATTCTGTATCTTCAGTTTCTCGATATTTTATTGTTTTGACTTAATTCTTTGTTTTTGGCGCTCTAGTTCCTCGGAACTGAGTGCTTATCAATTTGCCCAAATGTCTGTAATTTTCGAATATTTCGATGAAAATGGTCTTAAACGATTTGGTTCGACTCACCGATCAAGAATCCGTGGTCGAAATTCATTCTGTCCGGCCGGTCCGGCCGGCCGTAGGCACGATAACTCTCGAACGGAATGAGCTAGAGAGTTGAAATTTTCAGAGTAGGTTTGGGGGATAAATATCTCGGCTAAGTTCGTTATTGGGCAAAATCGGACAGATGGTTTCGGAGTAACAAAAAAAAAATTTTTTTTTTACGAAACAAATTCCAAATTAAATTTTTTTTAATAAAAAGTTTCATCATAAGAATCCAATCATATCATTTTCATCTCTAAGAAGCTAATACTTTCGGAGATATGATTTTTCAAAATTTCAATAATAAATCGTATTTCAACGTTGTCACAGAATGATATTATTATTTATTCTATGTATGAATATGAATTGTCATAATGTCAAATGATGATCTAATCAATCGAAGAATTGTGATCGAAGTGAGAAAAATCTCAGTTGTTTGCTCCGAAATTAGTTTTTCTCAGAAAATTCTTACATTTCGGAACTGAACATGAAGTAAGAGATTAGTGAGTGAAGTAGAGAGTAGTGAGACTGCTTTTCATCCATAGACATAGATATAACTCTCGAACGGAATGAGGTAGGTAGTTGAAATTTTCAGAGTAGTTTAGGGAGGTGAATATCTCGGTTAAGTTCGTTATTGGGCAAAATTGGCCAGATTTAATTTGATTTCTTCCATGGTGCTTTTCTCATTCTCATGATTGCTCATTTAATCTTGATAAATAAACTATTATTTGAATTGAATTTCCTTTAGGATGCAGTTCTACTATATGAATACATTGATATAATTCCCAACTCTGAGAAACCAATACTTTCGGAGATATAATTTGTCTGTTTGAACTAGAGCGCCAGAAAGCTCCTGTCCACAGGGCTTGAACCCATTTTTTTGAAACTACAGTTGGACATAAGCTCTTTCAGTTTTTTTGAGATGCCAAAGTTTAAGTTGAGCAATTTTTTTAACTGTTAATTAGATGTGTTGATACATTTTTGGACGTATGTTCTGGGGAACATCGCGTTATCATTCCACCCTAATGTCTGTAATTTTCGATTTGTAAATGGTCTCAAACGATTGGGTTCGACTCCCTGATCAATAATTCGAGGTCAAATTTGATTCTGTCCGGTCGGCCGGCCGGCGCCACGATAACTCGAGAACGGAAAGAGATAGCGACTTGAAATTTTCAGGGTAGGTGGCCCATCCCAATACAACGGACAAGTTTGTCAATGGGCATAATCGTCCAATAGTTTTCGAGTAATAATTTTGTCTACAATCAATACTAATCGGATCGAATTGAAACTTGGTGAGTAGTTGTAGAATATAAACCTAAGGAAGTTTTTGAAATTTTGTGTGAATCGTACTGCTAGAAAATTTTTAAAAAATGTTGTGAAATATTATTTACGTCAGGATAACCTAAGACCGGAAAGAGATAGCGACTTGAAATTTTCAGGTTAGGTTGATAATCTGAATGCACAATTTGAGTTTGTTTATAGGTATAATCGGCAAAACGGTTTTGGAGTTATACCTATCTGAAATTTGGTTCTCAATTCCTCAATAACTCGAAAAATACAAAACCGATCCAATTCAAACATGGTTATTAGATGTAAAATGGCAAGGCGAAGATTCTTGTAAAATTTTGTGTGAATCGTATCACTAGAAAATTTTTAAAAACTCATAGAAAATTATTGAAAAAAAGTCTAACTTCAAAGCATGAAATTTCATTTTATTGTCTCTTTTACAACAGTGTAACCAAAGCGAATTCGATTTTTTGAAACACAATTTTTCATGTGAGCAAAAAAACATTTGTGTTTTGAGTCATATTTTTTTAATCAACCTCAGAAGGAAAGACATGTTTATCTGGATTTTGCCCCGACATAAATGAATTCATATTACGAAATTTCGCTGATATCCTGTATTTTTGTGTTTTCGGAGGGACTTGAATGAAATGAATATGATGTAATAAATTACTGACAGGTGGCCTGACCAAAATTTGGAGCATAAACTTCTAATTTTAATTGAATGAATTACGATTAAATTTTTTGAGAAAATGTTACGTCATAGTCTAAGATTTCAAGAGAGGTAATTATATCCTTCGTTAATTATATCCTTCGTTTGGAATTCCTTCTGGAATGGAATTGGTCCAAATAACTGGCAAAATATCATCTAATATGTTGTTTAGCCGATACGGAATCCATGATTTAACCATCTCCAAGCAAATACAACGGAAACGAACGACAGCGTCGTTCGTTAGAAAAGTCAGCCAAAATTCTGTGATTTTACGATTTTTTGCGCGTATGTTCTGGGGAACATCGCGTTATCATTTTGCCCAAATGTCTGTAACTTTCGAATTTTTTGACGAAAATGGTCTCAGACGATTAAGTTCGACTCCCCAATGAAGAATTCATGTCAAATTTGATTCTGTCCGTCCGGCCGTCCGGCATTCCGGCCGTCCGGCCGTTGCCACGATAACTTGAGAACGAAAAGAGCTAGCGACTTGAAATTTTCAGGGTGGGTGGCGCATCCCAATACGACGGACGAGTTCGTTAATGGGCATAATCGGCCCAGTGGTTTCCGAGTAATAATTTTGTTTTCAACCAATATGAATCCGATCGAATTTAAACTTGGTGAGTAGTTGTAGAATATGAACCTAGGCAAGTTTGTGAAATTTTGTGCGAATCGTATGGCTAGAAAATTTTTAAAAAATTATTAAAAAATATTTTTGTTGTCACGATAACTTGAGAAGGGAAAGAGATAGCGGCTTCAAGTTTTCAGGTTAGGACGTGCACCAGAAGGCGACATTTCAGTTCGATTATAAGCACAATCGGCCGAACAGTTTTAGAGTTATAGCCATCTGGAATTTTCTGAAATTTTGTGGTTTTTTGTTTCTCATTAACTCGAAAAATACTGAACCGATTGAATTCAAACATGGTTATTAGTTGTAGAATGACAACGCAGAAATGTTTGCAAAATTTGGTGAGGATAGCATTTGTAGAAAATTTTTAATAAATCATTGAAAATAAAAAAAAAATGTATATATCAGTAACTAATCGTTTGAAATTGCTGAAATTTTGCAAGAGCCTTCATAACCTAACTCTACTGCCAATTTTCAAGTTTTAATACGATCGGTTAAATATTGTGGGATATTCGAGCATTCTTGTGTGAGTTCAGTAGATGGGTGACCGTTGCCTCGATTACTTTCGCACGAAAGGAGATAGGGACTTGCAATTTTCAGGGTAGGCTGCTTATCCGAAAGGGAGAGTTGAGTTGGATTTTGGGCATAATCGGTCTAACGGTTTCCGAGTTAAACCCACCTGGAATATTATTTCCTTGATAACTCAAAAAATAAATATTCGATCGAATTGAAGCTTGGTAACTAGTAGTAGAAAATCAACATAAAGACGTGTTTAAAATTTTGTAGGAACCGTACCCCTAGAAAATTTGAAAAAAATGACGAAAAAAAAAATTTAAGAACCGTACCTACCCCTAGAAAATTTCAAAAAAATCACGAAAAAAAAATTGGTTCAAACACTGACGTGAAGTCATAAGCTTTTGCGCGTATGTTCTATTGTCCATTCTTCTGGACAATAGAACATACGCGCAAAAGCTTGTGACTTCACGTCAGTGCTTGAATCAATTTTTTCACTAGACGTCACGTTTTTCGGCCGAGACGGAAGAAAGTCCTTACTCTCTCCGACGGTACCTCCGTTTTCGTCCCATTTTCACGAACGTAAACGGGAAAAATCTTCAAGAAATAGCCCTTTTCGAAAAAAGTTTCCTTGATCTCCGTCGATGGTCGGTCCTTGTGTCAAGATATCTTTTAGCATCTATCTGTTTACCAGATGAAACATACATTTCATAAAGTCTCATATACAGGGTCGTTGATATGTATGGAAACGGTCAATTATCTCCTAAACTAAAATAATTAGCTAAAAATGTTGGGACCCAAAATTTTAGGGTTTTTTTAAAAACTATTACATTAAAAAAATTTTAGCATACAGGATATGTCACGAAACAAAGTTGCTTCTTTTTTAATGAAAGACCTGTATATTATTCCAAATATTTTCAAAATTTCAAACGAAATTGATAGAGCATTAATGATGCGAGTTCACAAACAATCCAGTGACTCAGGCTGGGTAGCGTAAATCTTGGATTTCAAGAGACCCCATAGAAAAAAGGCCAGTGGATCCAGATCATGTGATATGGGTGGCCACTCAATATGTCCCCTTCTTCCAATCCAGACAAGAGGAAGCTTTTCTCTAATACTGGCAGGAGGGCTGAATAAATAGCGTTCTCCAATAGATCTGAATAAATTTGGCCAGTGAGATTACCAGCTATAAAAGAGGGCTGATTGTGTGATTTCAATAAATACCCGCTCAAACATCTAATTTTTGGGGGCGCTGAGTATGCACCTCACGAAATAATCTTGGATTTTCATCTGACCATCGATACCGACAGTTATGCCGGTTTACAATGCCGTTAAGGTAAAATGAACACAGTCCGAAAAAAAAATATCGAACAAGTAGTTTTGATTACCGTTAATCTATTCACTGACCACTTCACAGAACTGAAGTCGGCGATCGGGATCATCCTCATTCGGTTCCTGAACGAATCGTATCTTATAAGGACGGAATTTATGTTGTTTCTAGGGCTTCACACGAGACGGGAGTAGGCGAGAGTATAAAAAATCTCGTCTCGCTCTCGCCAATTCCCAAAAAATTAAGTCTCGTTTAAGTCCCGTTCTCGTCTCGTTATCAGTTGTCTCGTCTAGTCTCGCTTAATTTTGAATAACGATAATAAATATTATAATATATATATACGAAATGGTAAAATTACTCGATGACCAAGAATTCAAACATAATCACGCTTGCATCACATCATTTTTCAATGATGTACGTGTTTTTGCCATGATCATACCTGCTGTGGAAAATAATCTTCCAACAGGTACGGATGTAGCCATTAATAAATCATCGGCCATCTTGGAAAGTGTAGGAAGAACTTTTTCATCACTCTCCACCACAGTAAAATATTTTGATTCCTATTTGCTCTTTCTAATAGCAAATATTCTTCAAACTCAGCTTTCCAATATTTCGAAAGTTTTGTTGATGTTTTAAATAGGCTATTGATGTCGATACATTTTTTAATAGAATTGAACAATTTGGTATAGTTTTCAAAGAATACCTTCCCAGTGGTTAGATCAATGAGGGTGTTCTTGGCGTATTCCTCATAACACTTTTCGAAACATTGAATAGCTTGATTTGTTTACCAGTTTTATTATACGTAGTTCCACAGATGTATACAATAATTGTTCACATCTTCACTACAAGGAGCACAAGAGAATAAATTTCTCCAGATGTTCAGATAGAGACGAAATTTTCAAAGCAATGGGATTTAGGGGTAGTAAAAGTTGTCCGTTAAGTATTGAATTCATAATGGTATCCGTTTTTATGGTTGTGAATTCTATTTTTACTTCAAAAATAATCTCAATTATCGCAAGGTCATAACGAATTAATAATCTTCTAAAAAATCGTGTATTTCTAGAACGATCGATGCATAATATAGACAAAATATATTGGTGATTATAGTGGAAACTCTTCCTATTCAATTGTTTTCTGTGGGTGTTGAAAAAAGTCGAGTCGTATATAAAACTTCATACAAAAAATTTTCGCTTTTACGAGACGAGAACGAGACGAGACAAGAAAAATCTCGCTCTCGCGTGAAGCCTAGTTGTTTCAGTATATTTATAATTGTTGTGCGTGAAACACCAGATACATCGGACAATTTCCAGTTGCGCAACGAAAGCATCGGATACATTTTTTACAGGATATCGTTGGTTAAATAAAGCCGCTGATGTTCGCGCAGAGTCGTAAAAATTAATTTTATCGTTTCCACCCTTTCTTCTACGGAATACACCATTTTAATTCTACTACAAATTTACAATCGCTTTGACACACTTGTAACATTCTTGAAAATTCATAGGCTAAGGTAAATCTAAAACATGGTACTTCTACTTTTTTGGACAAAAACTTAACATCAGAACTACTACATACCTTTGAAATGTGTCCGATACAAATAATATGCTCAAGATAAATTCCACATTGCCTCTTTCACTATTTTCGCTGTTATTTCATTATCGAGGGATATTTTGAATGTTAGGGTCAGATAGTAGTCAATATTAGTTATCGTAACAACCCTCATCCCTATTCAAAATCAAGGGGATGAAAAAAGCGGAAGAGTTCTTTCCCCAGAAATCAGAAATTGACGGGTCCGAGCCATTTCCACATTTTCATTTTAAAGTCGGAAAATAGAGGTGTTAAGTTTTCGTTGGACCACCCTGTGTATATATTTATGGTAGTACACAATTTCAAAATTGTATGCTGCAGAATTTATTACATCTCTTACAACGGATGATGAAAGCTCTTCGGAACTCCAGATCCACAGTTGCACTCCAAATGAATCAATTCGAAAGCAGCTTAAAGTCTTTATCTAAAAGAAAGTTGTCGAAATTTGTAATTTATCCATCAAATACATTCACGAACATTCTAAAACTCCGAAGAAACAAACTTTTCAACTACTAAACTATGATTTTCTTTCGTCTTACGCTCTTCACCAATTAACATGTCAGAGTTGAGATTTTTCGACTGCCTCGACAGAGTCCTAGTTATATTAATGAAAAACCAGCCTCGGAAGGCCTTCACCGTCGTTTTTTTCATGGAATTACGTTGGAGAGAAAATTTCTCATTTGTTACGATTAAGTTTTTCGCAGTGATTTTTTTTATAACGGAAGAACCCGAGAAACAGTGGACCGTAATTTGGAACTTCTTACCTCTTAGGAGACTGTCATTTTAGAAAGGGAGTATCCCCCCTTTACATTTCAGTATCTGACAGTTACTTCCTAGGGATCTCAACGATCCTCCGCATAAACTTATTTACGAGATGATTCAGAAAGACATATTTTTGAGGCTCAAGGAAACTAATATGATATGAATGAATTAGTGAATGTAGAGGTTGTCCAAAATTCGATGTCCATTGATGAAATCTCTGAATCTACAAACGTTAGGAGAAAACAAAGTTCACTTTCGCGATCTCGATTTTCAAGACAAATCCAATGCCGAAAACTTTATTTTGATATCGCTGATCGAGATACAGGCTGATTTCGAATTTTTGTTTATGCGAATTTTTCGATCCTATAAAAACAAGTTTTTGTTAATTTTTTCCACCGATTATTATGCGTTTAATATAATTTATGCATCAAGATTCGTTACGAAGATATTGGTAAATCATTTGATTTTTCTTATGTGACGCCCTATATATTTTCGTTTAGTTTGATCACGTTTTTAATTATATTCACGGATATACAGGGTTACAGGTTAAGTCGACCTAAATCCTTTAAGAGGTGGTAGTTTTCATCATTCCTGACTGATTTGACTATGGAACCCCATACCCCAAACTTAACCGTTCTCAAGTTATGGGACTTTGAAGAATATTTATAGATAATCCAGATTGTTTGTCTATTGTGCCCTTTTTTGTGTGTTTTGTAACTCTAATGTTTTTTTTTTGTATGTTTTGTATAGCAGATTAGTCGCTCCATTATTTTAAACACAAAAACTGCAGGTAACTTTACCAACTGAGTCATATTAGACGACTAATTGTTAAAAAAAGAAATTAAATTGTGAAAAGTTTTTTTTTCTTTGTAAGATATTTTAAAAAAAGTCTATGACAGTTGTGCTGCAGATGTGCTTAAAAATATCTACGGTTCTTCAGCTTTCCGATAAGGTATAATTTGCTAGGGTATTATCAGGATTTTCGGAAAAAAACATCGATGAAAGACTCCCAGGTTATAACAAAAATAACGGTATATCGTGAAGTTGCTCGCAGCGCCTATTGTCCTGCAATGGGTAGGGCGTCGCGTGCGAGTGGGATATCATACAATGTAACCGGGTGCAAGAGAGACACAACTTGGCTTGTTTCTCTGGACTGTTTCCTTCTATTCGTGACTGTGCTTGTGAACTGGACCTTGATTTGTGCTTCTGATTTAGAACTGTTGAAGATGGCGACCTTTACGTACGAAGAATATGCTGATATTGTGTTATGTTATGGGTACTGCAATTGCGTATCCTTACAAGCTCATCAAGAATACATAAGACGTTTTCCTGGCCGCCGAATTCCAGATATTAGTGTCTTCGACGGAGTTTACCGACGAATTAGAGAGACTGGCTCTGTTTCGAGGCGACGAACAGACCTGGGTAGACCACGTAGTCCACAAGATGCTTCGAAAAAACGAAGGATCTTCCAAATCTGCATTCAACATGAACCTGCAGAAATCCAGCCTCCTCACAGGATCTCCTTCTTCGATAACATGAACTGGCGTGTAGTGGTAGGGGTAGAAACCCGCAGTATGCATAAGGCTTGTTTTGGATCGCAATTCGGACTGTCCTAGAACAGTTCAAAGTAGTCACACAGTCGTTTATTGTAATTGGACTTGCGCAAATGGGTGAAATCTTTCACACGCTACGTTTGGCCCACTCTTTAGAACCGATTCGGAACTGTCCCTACTGCGAACCAAAACAAGCCTATAGTAAACCACACTTTCCATTGTGAGAATCCAAGTACTCGGGCAACAACGTTGGTTGACGTAGTCGGATCCCGCCGAAATCGTCGAACAATCTCATTATGTATCTTCCTCTTCATCATCATCAATACGTGGTCTACCCAGGTCTGTTCGTCGCCTCGAAACAGAGCCAGACTCTCTAATTCGTCGGTAAACTCCGTCGAAGACACTAATATCTGGAATTCGGCGGCCAGGAAAACGTCTTATGTATTCTTGATGAGCTTGTAAGGATACACAATTGCAGTACCCATAACATAACAAAATATCAGCATATTCTTCGTACGTAAAGGTCGCCATCTTCAACAGTTCTAAATCAGAAGCACAAATCAAGGTCCAGTTCACAAGCACAGTCACGAATAGAAGGAAACAGTCCAGAGAAACAAGCAAAGTCGTGTCTCTCTTGCACCCGGTTACATTGTATGATATCCCACTCGCACGCGACGCCCTACCCATTGCAGGACAATTAATAGGCGCTGCGAGCAACTTCACGATATACCGTTATTTTTGTTATAACCTGGGAGTCGATGTTTTTTTCCGAAAATCCTGATAATACCCTAGCAAATTATACCTTATCGGAAAGCTGAAGAACCGTAGATATTTTTAAGCACATCTGCAGCACAACTGTCATAGACTTTTTTTAAAATATCTTACAAAGAAAAAAAAACTTTTCACAATTTTATTTCTTTTTTTAACAATTAGTCGTCTAATACGACTCAGTTGGTACAGTTACCTGCAGTTTTTGTGTTTAAAATAATGTAGCAACTAATCTGCTATACAAAACATACAAAAACAAAAACATTAGAGTTACAAAACACACAAAAAAGGGGACAATTGACAAACAATCTGGATTATTTATAAATAATCTTCAAAGTCCCATAACTTGAGAACGGTTAATTTTGGGGTATGGGGTTCCATAGTCAAATCAGTCAGGAATGATGAAAACTACCACCTCTTGAAGGATTTAGGTCGACTTAACCTGTAACCCTGTATATAAAATTAGGTACTAAATTAGATTGATTTTTGCGCGTATCTTCTGGGGAACATCGCGTTATCATTTTGGCCAAATGCCTGTAACATTCCTATTTTTTGACGAAAATGGGCTCAAACCATTTAGTTCGACTCCCCAATGAAGAATTCGAGGTCAAATTTGATTCTGTCCGGCCGGCCGTCCGGCCGTTGCCACGATAACTTGAGAACGAAAAGAGCTAGCGACTTGAAATTTTCAGGGTAGGTGGCGCATCCCAATACGACGGACAAGTTCGTTAATGGGCATAATCGGCCCAGTGGTTTCCGAGTAATAATTTTGTTTTCTACCAATATGAATCCGATCGCATTGAAACTTGGTGAGTAGTTGTAGAATATGAACCTAAATTGAACCTAAACGGTTTTAGAGTGATAGCCATCTGAAATTTGGTGGTTTTTTGTTCCTCATTAACTCTAAAAATACTTAACTGATTGAATTCAAACATGGTAATTAGTTGTAGAATGCCGACGCGAAGATACTTGCAAAATTTCGTGAGGATAGTATTTGTAGAAAATTTTTAAAAAATTGTGAAAAAAAACTGAAAAAAAATTCTTTATATCAGTAGCTATTCGTTTGAAATTGCTGAAATTTTACAAGAGCCTTTATAACCTAACTCTACTGCTCGGTTTCAAGTTTTAACACGATCGGTTAAATATTGTTGGAGATTCGAGCAGCTCTGTGTGAGTTCAGTAGATGGGTGACCGTTGCCTCGATAACTTTCGAACGAAAGGAGATAGGGCAATTTTCAGGGTAGGTTGCGTATCCGAATGGGAGAGTTGAGTTCGTTTTTGGGCATAATTGGTTTAACGGTTTCCGAATTATACCCACCTGGAATATTATTTCCTTGATAACTCAAAAAATAAAGATTCGATCGAATTGAAGCTTGGTAACTAGTAGAAAATCAACATAAAGATGAATTTACCATGGTAAATTCGAATTAAGAGTGTCCAATACAGGAGTATGGACAACATAATTTACCATGGTAAATTCGATTAAGGGTGTCCAATACAGAAGAATGGACAATAGAACATACGCGCAAAAGCTTTTGACTTCACGTCAGTGCTTGAACCAATTTTTTAGTTGATTCATCGAATATATCAGGTATGAATTCATATACAACTTAAATTTCGCATTACCTTGAAAAAAAAAATTATGAATATTCGTAAATAGAATCAAAAACGTGACCAAACTAAATTATATGGGTGCCCCAAAAGATAAAACACATGAAAAAATTATATATATTCGTAAATAGAATTTCAAACGTGATCAAACTAATTGAAAATATATAGGGTATCCCATAAGAAAAATCACATGATTCACCAATATCTCCCTAACGAATCTTCATGCATGAATCATATTAAACGTATAATAATCAGTATAGAAAATTAACAAAAACATGTTTTCGAAGGATCGAAAAATTCGCATAAACAAAACAATTATAGATTAAATTGCTTTTTGGTGAAAATTCGAAATCAGCCTGTTTCTCGAGAACAATCAGCGATATCGCAAAATGGTTTTCAGTATTTAATTCGTCTTCGAAATCGAGATCGAGAAAGTGAACTTCATTTACACCTAGGGTTGCCAACTCTGAGCTATTGGAATAAAGGACATCAACGACTTCGGTCCTGGGGAGGGGGTGTTGGAAAGTAGTCTGGGTTGAATATCTTTTTTACATTTTACTAAAATTTAGCGTGCAAATAGAGTATTTATGTTTTGGAAGGCGTATGGAACATTTTGAAATTATTTTGAAAATATTTTTATTTATATTTTCGGGTGATTTCTTGAAAATTCTGTGATCATAGACGATTTACTCGTCATTGAAATGGTGTGAAATGTATTTGTATATTATAAAAGCTGAGAAAACAGTACATATAATAATAATAATAACAGTTATTTATTGCTATCGCAAATGGCCATCGACCTTGGGTCCTTCAGCCTCTTAGATTGTACAGTTATTATAATTTCTATAATTATCATGATATATTCGCTTAAATTAACTAAGTTGTACAAAAAACAGTACATATTGATGCTACATTCGCTCAAGAGTGCCCAATAGGGTTGACTAGACAATACAACATGCGCTCGAAAGCTCCTGACCTCCCGTCAGTGCTTGAACCAATATTTTTCATTTCTATCGAAATTATAACTTTGATGAATAATGTATCTACTGAATTTAAGTCGATCTTTCAATGTAATTACTTGAGATGTGAGCTTTTTCGTATATTATTATATTTTTAACGAATTTCAATTCCGATAGAATACATGTGTCACAATTGAAAATTCTGTGTTCTCAGAACATTCTCCTAATAGTAAACTCTGTCATTGAAATGCTACGAAATTAATGCATATCTTATGAAAGCTGAGAAAACAGTCTATATCGAGTGTCCAATAGAGGTGAATAAAAGAACTTTAGTCAGTTCAAGCTCCTAACTTCACGCCAGTGCTTTTCTCAAATGTTTTCATTTACATTTTTCTCAGCTAAAAAGTTACAAGCGTTTAAAGATTTCACATTGTGCTACTCCTGCACTTCGTGTACGCGTTCAGCACATAATACTCTTTCTCTATTTCAGTATCGTAATGAGTCCATTCCAGCATTGAAAACAGTGCTGGAATGAACTCATTCCCGCATTGTTTCTAGTTATATTTTTCGTTTTGTGGTAGTCAGCACTGACATTCGATCCTATCAAATTTCAAGACACTTCAATTGTCAATATAATATCTGGATGTAGTGAAATAATTGTTGAGAGGAAAGAGAGGAAAAGTTTTATTTTCATTAAAAAATAAGGTACCTACTAGATATTTCCTTCTTGCTAATTTTGAATCATTCCTGTTATTAGGAAACTGTTTTAAATCTAATCTCCATGCCCTACGTACGATTCAAATTGCGTAATCTGTCAACTTTCGTAACAGTCACACCAACTGCGAAGATACAATACAAAAGTCACTAGGATGTATAATCCGAATGTTTCATTAAATGTCAACAGTATTTTACAAAACTTGCTTGAAATAGAGAAAATATCGTCTAATCGTTGCAGAAGGCAAGTCCAACACTCATGCGTTCGAAAACTCGCTCCTTCGTCGCTCGTTTTCGAATTTTGCATTCGTCAGATTTTGTAATTATCATAGAAGAATCTCCAAAAGTTTTAGGAGAATTGACGAAGAATAATTTTCCAAAATAATTGAATGTTCTTGGAATGACTCAACATAAACTTTATCTGCTTCCTTTATGCTAATTTCATTTAATTTTATGAATCAGCGAGTCTATAACTAGGAAACAAGTGAAGCAGAATGAATATGATAATTGGAAAATTTGTGGCATAGTTAGAAAACACTTCCCACCAACATTCATTTGATTCGGAAAACCATGTCAAAGCTAGAAAAATAAAAACTGTTTATGCGCGCATGTTCTGGGGAACAGCGCGCCCAAAAATCTGTAATATTTGATTTTTGCCGAAAATGGTCTCATATGATGAAGAATCCGAAGTCAAATTTGATTCTGTCAGGCAGGTTGCCACGGTAACTTTCGAACGGAAAGAGATAGCTACTTGAAATTTTCAGGGTAGGTTGTGCGTCCAAGTGCGACGGAAAAGTTCGTTAATGGGTATACTCGGCCCAACAGTTTCCGAGTAGGTACTTGGTTTATTTTCAACCAATACAGATCCAATCGAATCGAAACTTAGTGACTAGTTGTAGAATACCGACATGAAGACGTATGTGAAATTTTGTGAGGACCGTATTACTAGAAAATTAAAAAACAATATATTAAAAAATATTATTTATATCACGATAACTTGAGAATGGAAAGATATAGCGATTTGCAATTTTTAGGGTATGTTGAACATCCGAATGCGACATATGAGTTTGTTAATTGGCATAATAAGCCAAACGGTTTTGGAGTTATACCTATCTGAAATTTTGTTTTTATTTCTTCAGTAACTCAAAAATTACGGAACCTATCCAATTCAAACATGGTAATTAGTTGTAGAATGCCGACGCGCAATGCTCCGATAGCGAAATACCCATAACGATTTCTATTGATACGCTCGGAGCACTCGAAGTCATATTTTTGTTTTCCAATGAGCAGATGAGGTCGATAATTTATAATCCATTGAAGAAGATGAGCAAATCTGTTTGCTCTCAGGGCAGTTATTATTGCTCGCGTTTGAAAGCTCGAGTCAGGGACAAATCAGTTCATAAATTAGGTTATGTTTATATGTTTTCAGAAGAGGTAATTTACATTATTCGAAAATAATAATAATTTTATAGCTAAATCTTGATCATCCATTTCTTTAGTATGCTATTTGAAACTTTTGAGAGTTTTACATAAAAACTTGGGATTATATCTACCACACTTCACTTCAAAAACAAATTCAATCCTAAGAAAGGAGCGGGGAACCATTTTCCATTGAGGTTGCTCTAAGAGCGGCTTTTGACGGATCTCGATCGGTGTCGGTAAACCCTCAGAGTGATGGGAGTTATTCAATGGAAATTGTTTTTGCACCCGACGTAAATCGACAGCTTCGAGTTTTCCTGAACGCTTGAATTCACAACAGCTATGAACAACATCGTACTCTCGTTTCAGTGACAAAGAGGCGTAGCAACGATTTCTATAATAAAGTGTAATGATTTGTTGCAAGGGTTGATCAATACTTCAACTTGTTGCTTCATCATCTTTTCGCTATAATCTGTTGAAATCCACGATTGAGAACCCTTAAACCTAACCAGGTGTGGCTGGTTAAGGAGGTCTGCCGGGCACCGCCCTTCCCAGAAAAATGACGTACATACATGAACAATTAATTTGTATATATCATATTCGTGTCTTTGTCTTCAAACTGGATTCAATTAAAATTAAAACTTTTTTACCTAGCCGCCATCTATATTTTACAATAATAACATTTGCGTTAAGCGTGCGCATAGACAAGGTAAACTATGAGTGACGAGCGGCAGCATTATGCGGGGCAGAATCTCGAAAGCCCAAAGCGTAAACGCCGGTTACTATGGAAACGGCAAACGTCACCAATCAGAGATCAGTCTAGTCAGCTAGTTCCACGCAGTTTTTAATGACGATTTGTGCGCGGAAATAGGAGCCCATGCAGAGAGTAATAAGCCGAATAAATTATAAATTAGCTGGGCTCAGTAATAGTATACCTTGTTTATGGTTACGCTAAATAGATATATATTGTAGGTTTATTGATCTAACGAAATTAAACTTTAGTTCATTGAGTTTGGTGGACAAGGTAAATATGAAAAAAAATTACTGACCTATGCCCGTATTGAATTCAAGTCAAGTGCAACCCGGCTACAAAGAATCAGGCGGGGTTTACGCGAAAGTTTGACACAAAGTTTACGGAAAGACTGTGTGTGTGTGGATGTGAAGAAAAAAATGCGTTTTTTTGTTTCGTTTGCTTACTGATGGTGGTGACGATAACTGGACAAAAGAAGGTATACGTGATTTGAAACATCTGGGAGAAAACATGAAAAAATACGAAAAATCGGCCGATCATATGAACAATATTCTAAGCTTCCAGCTATTGGGCACAACGCTTCTGGTTTAAGTAGTGCATATGTCGAAGACATTCGTGAGCACAACGAAATGGCATCAAAAAACCCTTACGTCCTGTCAAAAATTGTCGATATCCTGAAGTTGTGCGACAAATGCAATCTTGCACTACGTGGTCATAATGAGTCAAAAGACTCGATTAATAACACAAGAAAACTAGAACGTGACCGTTTGCTTACGTACCTACTTTAAATTTAATATAGTCTCGTATAGTTTGGATTCAACGTTTTGTGAAATATGTAAAGTTCTGGTTATTTCAATATCGATGCCAATGACAACCGCAGAAACTGAAAGATGTTTGTCTACTTTAAAATTGATCAAGATGTTTCTAAAATCCTTTTTACACTATGCCTTTTTCATGCCTATTTGTTAGCCTGACTGACTGCGCCTGAAATTTTGGAGAAATACGCATGCGCCCGGGACTATTTTGTAGACTGTTTCAGGCTTGAAAATAAATAGAACTGGTTGTATTTGTTCCTCCTGAATCGAATATTTATCTGTCTGACTTGACGTCTTCTTAACATAACCTAGTTTATTCTATCCTTTGAATCGCAGCCTTCGTGAATTTTATAATAAATTTATGTTTATTACTCTGAGGATGTAAACTAACTGAACTTACGAAGGCAAGATATTCTGTGATGGCTATCCCCTAGTGATATGAAGTTTTCGCCTAGTATCGCAAAGTAATTATTAATTTCGTCTTTGGAGAAAGGCTTTCTGGAAATACAGTGTCTTTTTCTGTATGTGAATTTGCCCTCTATGTAGTAGCATATTAAACGTTTCTTCAGACATTCTTAACAATATGGTATTGTTTTAAAAATATACGAACGAAACAAGAACTTAAGGTAAATACGAGTATGTCAATTTCTTCAATGTTTGCAGCTTTGAAATTACTGCCTGAAACAAGCGCGGTGTAATAGTACCACTCATTTGGGGGGAAATTCAACTAACAAATAGCCATGAAAATAGGCGCAAATATAGACATGAAAAAGGCATAGTGTAATAAGGGTATAAGGAATACAATTTCGGAAGAAAGACAGACAGCGCTCGCAATGTTGTCCATCGAACAAAATTTAGTTAAAGACATTCCTAGCTTCAACGAAATGGTGATCGGGAAGTTCATCTGCGACAAAAACATAACAATTGAGTTTAATTTTGAGAAGTAGGCACTTGGTAATTACCTTTTAAATTATATATACTTTTTTCTTATTATTGAACCAGCGCCCCCTGAACAAAATTATCACCAGCCGCCACTGAACCTAACCCTTTCTCCAATTCTCTATTCTAACAATGAGATACTCACTTCTTGAAGCTGTTCTTGTGCTATCTGAAGCTGAACTTCCTTGGCATTTAGTTGGGCCGCTAACGATAAGCTCCTCTCAGCCTCATCTCTCGCGTGCCTCAACAAACTCCAACGTTCTCTTTCTCGTTCTTCTCTTTCAGTAGAGAGCTGTTGTACCGAGCTGTTTGTGTCTCTTACTCTCTGCGAAGAAAAAATATGTGAGATGCACCAGCTTTGATAGTGAAATAATTGTCTAGTAAGTTCACGCTTTTCCGGATGGTAAACAAAGAAAATTTAAGATCCTAGAAATTTTCATTTGGAGGTTTGTGGATTCAAATATCGGGGAAGATTCAGTATTTCCTCATCAAAATATTGAAATGATCTCTTTCTGCGCGCATCTTCTAGGGCACAGCGTGCAATCATTTTGCACAAATGTCCGTATTTCGAATTTTTTGCCGAAAATGGTAGTATCTTTACAAAGGAAAATATCCAAAAAACAAGCAAGTGTTATACCATTTTGAAATCCTCATTAAATGCGCCAACTTTTAAAGTGGTATTCCAAGCCGAAGCAGTTGGCTTAAAATATCACGCACCAATTTAGATACATTTAGGATACCATTTAGGATACAAAATAAAAATAAAATTGAAATTAAAATAAAGATTCGTAGTAGTGGGAGTTAAGACAGCACCACAGGGTGAAGATTATCTCGATTTTTGAAATGCTTATAATTTTGATATAACTTGGATTTTTTGCGCGCATGTTCTGGCGAACATCGCATTTTGCCCAAATTTCTGTAATTTTAGAATTTTTTGCCGAAAATGGTCTCAAACGATTAGGTTCGACTCACCGATGAAGAATTCGAGGTGAAATTTGATTTTGCCATGATAACTTGAAAACGAAATGAGATATCGACACTTGAAATTTTCAGGGCCGGTGGCACATACCAAAACGACTGACAAGTTCGTTAATGGGAATAATCGGACCAACGGTTTCCGAGTAATAATTTTGTCATCCACTAATACAAATCCGATTGCATTGAAACTTGGTATCTAGTTGTAGAATACTAACTAGCGACTTGCAGTTTTTAGGATAGATTGTGCATCCGAATGCGACATTTGAGTTTATTTATAGGCATAATCGGCCAAACGGATTTGGAGTTATTCCCATCTGAAATTTGGGTTTATTTCCTCAAAAACTCGAAAAATACAAAACCGATTATATTCAAACATGGTTATTAGTTGTAGAATGCCAACGCGAAAATTCTTGCGAATTTTCGTATCGTATTACTAGAAATTTTTAAAAAAATTATTGATCATTGATCATTAAAAAAATTCTATATATCAGTAACTATTCTTCCGACATAGCTGAAATTTTGCAAGTGCCTTCAAAACCTAACTCTAATGACAAATTCCAAGTTTGAACAGATCGGATCTATATTATTGGAGATCCAACCAGCCTTGGGTGAGTTCAGTACCTGGATGGGTGACCGTTGCCTCGATAACTTTTGAAGGAAAAGAGATAGGGACTTGCAATTTTCAGGGTAGGTTGCGCATCCGAATGGAAGAGTTAAGTTCGTTTTTACGCATAATTGGCTGAACAGTTTCGGAGTTATACCCATCTGAAATATTTCATATTTATATAACAAATATATATATTATATATTTTCTCCATAACTCAAAAAATACAGACCCGAGCGAATTGAAGCTTGGTAACTATTAGTAGAATATCAGCATAAAGACGTGTGTGAAATTTTGTGGGGACCGTACCACTAGAGAATTAAAAAAAAAATACGAAAAAATATTATGAATCTCACGTTAACTTGAGAACGAAAAGAGATAGCGTACCTATAGACCAGGGTCGATAATTTTTGAAACCGAATAAAATTATAGTAGAATGAAACCCGTTGTAAAAGGAAGAGAATATAACAAAAATTAGAGGAAAAATAATTTACGGGCGACCTGAGGTCGGGAAGGGGAAGAGGGCGAGTTTTTAAGGGTAAAAAACGGTTTATCTCGATTTACGGCAAAACTACAAGTCCTATGGAGAACAGTTAAATAACAAAGTTGTAGGTTTTATAAAGATCTACAACTTTTGTTCCCACACTTTTTTCACATAACCTCAAAATTCACGTGAAAATTTCAAATAACCACGTTTTTGGTTTTTAATTTTTATCTTTTACAAAAAAATTTTTTTTTCACCAAATTTGGTAAAAACTTACCTTTTTATGTCCCAAATACACTGTAACTTTTTGGATTCAAAATATTTCTTTTTTCACCTTAATTTGACTTAATATCGAAAAAGCATCCTAATTGTCAATTGAAATTTTTCACGTCAAAATATCTGATTTTTTAAACAAGTAGGTGGGCTTTTTGTTCGCTGAAATCTCTACTTTCTGATGGTCTAAAAAAAATATACATTACTTTGGTAAATTCTCTCAGAAAATGCTACGAAGTAACAGGCAGTAAGGCGCAGACCCTCATAGCTCCTTCCTCACTTCTCTATGAAATACCTTTTGATGGGCTAAAATTATCCGTAGGTCACTCAGGTGTACAAGTTATCTTAAAAAACCAATAAACAGGCATCTACACATATAATTTAGAGAAGATTCTACAACTTTCTCAAAATATTGTGTATATCTTATTAAATCTTAACTTTATTAATTTAGCATTTTCCGAGAAAATTTACCATAGTAATGTATATTTTTTTTACACCATTAGAAAATAGAGACTCCAATGAACAGAAAGCCTATCTACTTTTTTGAAAAAGCAGATATTTTGACGTGAGAATTTTTGATTGAAAATTTGGGTGCTTTTTCGATATTGAATCAAATTGAGGTGAAAAAAAATATTTTAGATCCAAAAAATTACAGTGTATTTGGGACATGAAAAGGTAAGTTTTTACCAAATTTGTTGAAAAAAAAATGTTTTTGTAAGAGATAAAAATTAAAAACCAAAAACGTGGTTATTTGGATTTTTGCATAAATTTTGAGGTTATGTGAAAACATTGTAAATACAAAAGTTGTAGATCTATTTATTACCTACAACTTTGCTATTCATATTTTTTCCATAGGATTTGTAGTTTTTCCGGAAATCGAGATAAACCGTTGTTTACCCTTAAAAACTCACCACCTTCCCCTTCCCGAACTTTGATCGCCCGTAAATGATTTTTCCTATCATTTTTGATATATTCCCTTCCTTTTCCGATGGGTTTCATTCTACTATAATTTTTGTTCACTTCTTATCATTTTTAAAGGCTTCGACCCTGGTCTACTACCCGAATGCGACATTTTAGTTCGTTAATTAGCATAATCAGCCACATTGTTTTGGAGTTCCACTCATGTGAAATTTTGATGTTATTTCCTCTATAACTCAAAATATACAAATCTGATCCAAGCTCGGTGATTACTTGTAGAATGCTGACCCACTATTTTTCGCGCAATTTCGCGAATATCGTATTTCGGAGTTTCTTGAGGCGTAAGTTTTTTCGCATTTCAATTCCAATGGAATACATATGTGATAATTAAAAATTCGGTGATGATACATGATTCTCTCGTTATACTGAAGTATGTCATTAAAATGGTATGACATGTATTCATATATTATAAAAGCTGAGAAAACGGTGTATATCGAAGCTAAATTCGTAGTAGAGAGTCCATTACAGCTGAGTAGACAATAGAACATACGCGCAAAAGCTCCTGACGTCTCGTCAGTGCTTGTTTCAGTACAGACAGTTGAAACACTAAGTTGAACGAAAAGTGACATTTTCTTCCAAGCTGGAGCAGTTGGCTTAAAAGTATTATCCATTACTTATAACAAAATTGATTCAAGCCCTGTGGACAGGAGCTTTGGAACTCTTGTTCAAACTTTGACAAATCATATCTCCGAAATAATTGGTATCTGGTAATGATATAAATGGATTCTTACGATAGAACTGCGTCATGAAAGAAACTAAATTCAAACAGGCCGATTGTCCCCAATAACGATCTTATCCGAGATATTCATTCCGCAAATCAGGGGGAAAATTATATTATATCAATTAAAACTTAGACAACATTGCAGATTTGTTTTTACTGGAGATATTCTGATCCCAATTTGATTATGTATCTTACCAAAGAATATATTTCCATCATCATATGGATTATCCACGGGCATTATACTATAACCTCAAAAGTACGATAGCTGAGGTTATTTCATTGGTCATTTTGCATTCAATCATACTTTGTTTTATAGAACAGGAAGAGTATTTTATATCAAGAATAACGAACCCGAAATAATTTTGACATTAATCTCTCGTGGGAAAATAAGATGACATGTAAAAACACAGATCATATAATAATTCATAGAAAAATTAAGTACTGCATTCTGTGAAAACATAGAAGTACGATTCATCATTGAAATTTCGAAAAATCATATCTCCGAAAGTATTAGCCTGTTATGGTTGAAAATGATATCAATGGATTTTATGGTGAAACTGCATCTCGAAAGAAATTGAATTCGAAATTTGTAATCTCAGAATTCGAATATGAATATTCAGAAAGCTTTATATGATATAATAGTTATTTTTTTCAGAATGTTTTGAATTCAGGAAATTTTTTCATGAGCCTTTTTAGTTGTAGTATTTTTTTGATTTTTATTCCTTGGTATTTAGGAAAGAAATTAGGAACTGCATTTTTTGTGCCACCTTGACGAGGCTGTTTAAAGGGTATTGAAGAGGCGCTATATTTTTTAACAAGAAATCTCCGTTAGAATGTTGTTCGCAGTTATTAATTTACACCCTGTATATTCCGAGGAATACCTAAATCCGTTGAACTTTCCAGAAAATGTCACTTTTTGATGCCAGGCTTCAATACAATTTTGGGAATTTGTGAACTTGTCAAACTGATGTCTTCAATGCAATATGATTCCTAAAATCCCAAAATTTTTCAGTAAGGAATTGTTCGATTATGCCATTTTCACACTTCCACATTCAAGCTACATTTGATACCATTTTTGGCGCTCTTGTTACTGGTATTTTTTTACATTACAAATTAAATTTATTTTAAGATGCAGTTTCATAAAAATTCATTGTTATCATTTTCAACTCTGAGAAACAGAATATCACAGAATGCGAATTATATCTGTCTGTGTTCTATCTGTGCTCACTGTTCATACATATAGTCCGTTTAAGATATATTGACATCGAAGTAGGCCTTGAACGTCTAGTTGGTGGATTATTTCTAGTTACAAAAAGTTACTGTTCTGTAACCAGAGAAAAGATATATTAACATAACCTTGAATATTTTCAATGCTATATCCTGTTTGTAATTAATTGAAGAACTTATGAATGCATTCTTGATGTACTTTGGAAATTCAAATCCCGAATGTATTTTATCCTGAGATTTTGGAAGGATAATTTTCCAAGTTCAACTGCAGTAGACTGATGAAACACACATAAATATGAGGTTGATACCCAGGAACCATTCCAAGGAATTGGAAAAATCATCATTTATAATAGAGGTTCCTTATCCAAAGCCATTGGAGAATCAATCAAGGTGTAAAAGCCCATAAGAAACTCACTTTTCATTTATTTAATCCATATTGGTTATTGAATTATTTCATTAACATAATGTTAATAAATATAATTTTATTATTATTGCTTCGTCAGTATAAATTATTGAGTGGTGGGTTAAATAATGGAGCATTATTTCAGAAGAAGAGTTAATTTATCAGTGTTTCAGCAGACTTATTATGTCTGTCTTAATTTAACTTGGAAAGTAATAGCTTGAAAAATCTTTATGCAATGATAATAGTTTGTTTGTTCATTTTTCCACAAAAAAAAATCGATACCAAAATTTTACTACATAAATTTTGTTTAGTTTTATGGATTTCAATTGCAACTAGGAAGAGAAAAGATTATTTTCCATTTTCCTGTGAATTGTGGTTTCAGTATTATAATTTATAATGAAAAACTTAATGATTTAAAATTCTATTTCAAACTTTGATTTGCTTAGTTCGTAGAGCTCATGAAGGAAAGAACTAATCAAAGAAAAGCTTCAGTGAAGTGCTCTCTCAAATTTACAAAAACTTTAATTTAATTTAATGTCTCTTTAAATGTATATTCGTATATCACAGGAGTTCTTTCACAACTGCTGCCAGGTTTTAATGATTTGCCTTCCTCTTTTTTCCTAAGAATTCTTTGAACAGTACTTGAAGAAATCTGAAATATTATGGCCATTGTAATAATCAGTATACACCCTTAGTGGTTGAATAACAGTTAACCTGGAACACTAGAGCAATGCTGGCGGTAATATCTACAGATTCCCTGAAGAATCTGAAAATTCCTGAATTCCTGAAAATTTCATCTTTTTGGCGTGAAGGGAAAAGAAATAGCTGAAAATTCAAGACGAAAAACAGTTTTTTGTGAATAACTCAGAAAATATCCATTTTAGGGCAAGGGTGTGATGCATACACTCACATTATTTTTTAACGTAGATTCAATATCTGCCATAAAAAAATGGGGTTCTAATTTGAAAAAATTGATTTTTCACGATTTTGTCATCCCTAACTTTGAAAGCGATTTTTTCACCCTCTGTATCATGAATCGCGATTTCGATTTTTAAAGTGGATACATCAATCTTACATCTTGATAAATCCCAAAAATGAAAATTTTCCATCCAAAAACCTCGAAGTTATTCTTGTTTCAGCGGAGCTCTATTTTCGATTTTTTTTTTCGAATTTTCCCGCTCAGAGAGAATTTTCCAACCAAAACTGAAAAATGTTACATCAAAATAACTTGAAATTTTCTAAGGAATCTATTTCTGCAATAAAAAATGGTGTTCTAATTTGAAAAACGGAAGTTGACGTCATTTCCGGAAAAACCGGAGGTGCTCATGCCTTGAAAATATTTTAGATTTCATCAGCATCGTGAAATACTTATAAGTGCTGAATTTCATGAAAATACGTTCAGTAGTTTCCCGTATAAATATGGGTGAGGTTCCTCGTGAAAGACCCTGTATACTGCTTCGAGTTCCCTTTTTGTTAGGAGAGAGGTATCGTAATCAATTCCAGACATTATTAATAGCATAAGGATGCGGAAATACTCAAACTCGAATGATTAATTATAAACACACATGTAAAAACTATAGCAAATTGTTCGATTTTCGTTATATCGAAATTGTAAGAAATAAATAATAAATGACAGTTCATCAGCTCCTGCTCATGGGTATTTTCAATGCGAACAACCTAAATTATGTGACTTGAAATATAACTAGACCGGCCTTTGCCAACTGAATTTCGATTTTCCATAGGCACCCTTGATGTCAATATATCTTAAACGGACTATATATTCTTATCTACCTATGGCAGATATGTCAAATATGTTGATTTCTGTTCCAACAAAATATGATTGAATGCAAAATGAATAATTATAGGATATTATAATTACCCCTACCCTATATACCCTTGAATAATCCATATGATGATAAAAATATATTCAGAATATCTTCAGTGAAAACAAAACCGGAATATTGGCTAAGTTTCAATTGGTATAATATAATTTTCAGAGGAGATTTGAGGCATGAATATCTTGGATAAGTTCTATTATAAGAATCCATTGATATCATTCCCAACTCCAGAACCAATAATTTCAGAGATGAATTGTCATAGTTTGAACAAGAGCGCCAAAGCGCCTGTCCACAGGGCTTTCCCACATTTTTTAGCAATCATTTGATACCATTTTTAGCTGCAATTGCGGGAATGACAGTCATTCGGAAGGATGTATAGCTCTGGGCTTCGATCCGGCTGCTCACATGCTATATAAATTTAACGACTGATAAATTATGGAAATGTGGAATTTCTGTTATGGTCATTTCGATGTTATGTTTCGAAGTTCATTCCTCCTTGTTGTTGTGTGAAATGCAGTAATAATTCAAAAATCACAATAATTATCCATATAAGATGTAACTCTGATCCTCGAATAGTTGCTTTGAAGCCAAAAGTTGACGTGCTTCATTTAGTAGGTATCATAATATAGGCCTGAATATTTCCCACAATATTATAACATTGAGAAGCAATGTGATGAAGGAATTAAAATAAATAAATAATAATTAATTCTGATAATAAAACGAGTACAATATGGGGTTTAATGAACTCACTAACTGTTGAAAATTATTCAAACCAGCAAATTCTTCCATTAATAAACCTACATATAGAAGTGAAGGATTAAATGAAATGTTTTGTAAATGATGCTTTCAACATTTCTATATCAATCCAAAAGATCAAGATAAATATGATATAAAACGTAAGTCTTTGTTATATACGAAATAGATTCAATGGAAATTATAAAGGTTGTTAAATAATTGAAACACACATTAAAAGGGTGATACATTTAGTTCGTATAATCAAAGTTATTGTAGCTGATATATTTCCATCTGCACTTAAAATATCAATCATATCTCCTTTATACAAATCTGGACCTATAAATGTTTTTGGTAATTGCCGACCAATTAATTTGTTGCAAACTTCTCAATTCTCAATATTTTAGAATGCATGAAAATTTCTGTTCACCACAATATAATTTGATGAATAAGAAAAATACAACCACCGCAATTTTTGAACTAACAAATACTGTGTTGGAAGCGATGGAGAAGGGGGAAACTAATAAGGCACTATTTATCGATTTATCAATTTATTATTATTGTATATTATTATACTGGTCCTCCTAGGTCTTCCCATCGAGACCCCTCATAAGCTCTCGAAAAGCTTGAGCAAGTAAGGAGAACCAGTTGTGCTCTGTGTGAATCACATAAATAAATAAACTTGAAGCTCATGGTATAGAGAGAAACAGCGTGAACTCATATAAAGCTATTTGAGTGGCAGAAAACAAAAAGTATGCATCACAGTGAAGACCGAAATTTTCATCGCTGAAGAAAATGTGGTCAATCTTGGCGTTCCATAAGGTAGTATTTTGGGTCCCATTTTCATTTATTGTCTACATAAATGATCTTCCACATAATATTGATCAGTTACTGAATCTGAATTGAATGCTTTAAAGTTAAATATAAAGAAGACAGTATGTGCTATTTTGAATACACCTCGATAAAAAATTGAGGTAGCGAAGTCGATATTGATAGATGGTCCTCAGATCGAAATTACAGTCACCTCCAAGTCTCTAGGGGTATATGTTGATAATTTGATTTGATGCGGAAAAATTGGTTCAAGCAATGTGGACAGGAGCTTGCTCGCGCTCTAGTTCAAACAGACAAATTATATCTCCGAAAGTATTGGTTTCTCAGAGTTGGGAATTATATCAATGTATTCTTATGATAGAACTGCATCATAAAGGAAATTCAATTCAAATAATAGTTTATTTATCATGATTAAATGAGAAATCTGAGAATGAGAACTGCACCATGGAAGAAATCGAATTAAAATATAAATAAAAAGCACTCAGTTCCGAGGAACTAGAGTGCCAAAAATCGATGGATGTATCCACAGTAGATGTGCTAGGACAGTTTTGGCGCAAAATGCCCCATTTTTACATGTAAATCCCCATAAGGAAATCTAAGGTCCAACTTGCAAAAATTGTACCCTTATGAACGCGGAGCCAGCGTTTTCAAGGTCATTTGTTTTGGACGGCTGAACAGTGAGTTGTGCAACGCCACGCCCCCTCCGCTGAGGCTTTGGTAGGGAGGGATTGAAGCGCTGACGTGAAATCAGGAGCTTTTGCGCGCATTATCCATTCTCCTGTATTGGAATTGGATATTCGTACACAATTTATCCGGTATAAATGATGAAACCAGAATCGACCGTCATATGGTACATTTCAGGCTTGTAGACCCTCCCCCGCACATGTAACTAGCGGCCTCTTTTACATAAACAAAATATAGGTCTAGATCCTTTTTTCGAATTATCATTGGGACGGCATTTATCGTTTATATGAAAGGGAATACAGGGATTATTTGGTTTACGCAGACGAGCAATATAAGGGATTCCAGCGTCATATGGTACATTTCAAGATTGTAGACATAAACAAAAGCAACCGCAATTTTAATTGAGTCAGCTGCAATATGCCCACATACGTGTTGTTCGCATTATGTAGCCAACTAGGGGTTCTATTACATAATCAAAAGTAAAGATGAGCAGGGCCGTACTTATTCTTCCAATTTGAATCTGAAGAATTAGTGAAAATGAAATGTTTGAAAAAATTCATTCAATTTGAATCGTTTGAAAGTTGATGAAAGAATGAATCCATGAACATTAAGAACAATCTTTGAAATGCGAATACGAGTAGGTTTTTTAAATCGCAGCAATATTCAGTTTCCATTTTGCATCTATACTTTTCAATTCGTTGATTTGAAAAAACATCAGATCTGAAAACTGTTTAATTAGCAGTAGATTCAATGAAGAAATTTCATTCAAGTGAAAATAAAATCTGTCAGTTATATTATAGTTATGCAAGGAGCCGTGAACACGGTGCTCTCAAAAAAAGATGTAATTATGATATTTTTCACCCCATATTTAGGAAAAACCTTAATGTATCGAAAAAATTTCCAATAATTCGATGATTGTAGATATCATTGAGCAGACTTTAACGAAAATATTGAAAATGTTTGAAAAGATGAAAAAGTTGAGCAAATCTATTTCAATAAGTCAATGAAAAAAAATGTTTCCATGAATTTACACATCTTTGATATGCGAGTAGGAGGTTTTCAAAAATAATCTGCATATTCAACATCAAAAGCATTTGGGGAAAAGCGGATATTTTTCCCTTGAATCTAAAATAGCAATGTAGAAAAAAGCGGAAATGTATCAAAAGGAATTGCTCCCTCTTTAATTTCGATTGTTCAGATATGGTTGAAAATATAATTTGGCAGACGCCTAGGAAAATATTGTACTTTCCAATTTCATGTATTTTTTCTGTTCGTTTCTGATCCGAAAACTTGAGATTTTTCTTAAAACATAAAATAGATAATCACAAATTCCAATATTTAAAGCTGCGGTAGACTCTTTTGTGTACAATCGACTAAAATGTAAACATTTGCGTGACTCGCGATCTCCGGCAGAGGGTGGCTTGATTATATAAACAGCCGTTTTGCTTAACGTAAGTCAGGTTTCTATTATTTCCATATAGGAACACATCGTTGATCATTCGTGTGCCGATTGAAATTTTCATTTGTACTTTGTCGGAGCATCTGAATTTGTGATAGTGTGATCTTTGGGTAAGCAGCAATTAGAAAATTATGTATCCATATATTAAAATATTTTTCTTTCCAAACAGCAGTAGCAGAAAAATCGTATATTACCCAACCAGCAGTAGCAGTAGTTCATTAGAGAAATTTCGATACTAATCCCTACAGAACAAAGTAAGTTTCTGTTCATCTTACATCTCAGGCATATTTTTCTTATTCATTTTCATTATAGACAGGGATTTAAACAAAATTAACCAAAAATCTCTTCTTGAAGATAAGCCAACAAGGCGTATAGCAGAGTTGGAGAAGGATAAGAAATACCACATTCTAAAGTGTATTTTGGTGAAGACCAGGTTCGGCCCAGCTGTGCTCTTTGAATTCAACGAATTCAAAGCGTTCCTGCCAAAAAGGCTGACGGAGGACTACAGCGCACATACGACCGAGCTGTCATCAGGAAAATATTCGCTAATATTCCGAGGGGCCATAGATACTGGGAAAACACATCCAGCCATTTCCTTGGAGATTGTAGATAAATAAGGTAATTCATCAATATCACTGCATCTCCACTTTTTTCTTTTTCTTTTTTGGTGTTATTGTACTACGCAGAAATGAATCGTTTTGAAGGTACATTGCGCAATATAGATATTTTGGAACATAGATTTAAGTTCAAGTCAAAAAGATTTAATATTTGCTCAGCACTGAGAATAAAATATGGCCATTCGGAATTTTATATTCTTACAGGCTCAAAAATACAGGTCAAGCGTAGTTGAGCTCAAATAGCTAGTTTGTATGGGTGTTCATAGAGAAATCGATGAGGTAATGTTACCATATCAAGAAGAATTATTCTTATGGGGCCAGGAATGTCTACATATTGTTTGAATACGTCATAGTAATAATATAACTTGCAAGTGTGCATGGATGGTCTTTATGATGAAATAAAAATCTACTATTCGGACGAATCATAATTCTTGATTTAATTGAACATTGAGTCTGATGAGTATCCATTCCATCTCCACTCAAAATGTAGAGGTTGGTTTTATTGTATTATCCAAAATAAATCATTCATTAATAGCATATTTCACAATACAATAAGTTTAGTAAAGATATCGCATAAGTACATTCGCACGATTAACTGAATTACCTACACTTCATGAGTAATTTCTCAGATATATATATAGAACAAAAGCTCGTCATGGTGTTCAACCTACTTTTAACGAGGCTTTTAGATGAAACCAGGAATTGCTCTATAATTCATTAAAAATCGGTTCTGAAACAACAAAAACAAGTGAAATTGCAGTATTACATTTATCTGAGAGAAACATTTACATAGTAACAAAAATGAAATATTTTTTGAATACCAATCTTTAGCTAATTCGAAATCTGTGACTCTTTTGCGAGAAAAATGAAGATTGTCAATAGCCATCCTCCCTTATCATCGAGTCTTTTGAATCGGTTATCTTCGGATATCCTCGTATGTATTCGGGTATTTTTGTGAATCTCTAAAAGTTGAAACAAAGATGTTTTCATTTCAGTTATATCGAAAGGGTCAACATGGAAGGTTGTATTCGAGCTATAAAGTCGTTGATGACTCTATTCATTGCAACAAATGATGAAAGTATATTTGTCGATGGGTTGAAGCAGTGTTCTTTAGCTGTGCGAAGAATCAACAAAAAACTGAAAAATGCCACGACTGTTGGAGAAAAGCATAGTCTCTTAAGCACATTGAATCACGTGAAGAGTTACAGATCCAAATTGAAATACTTGCGTAAAAAGGGATCTGGCATCAAAGATCGAGGGGAAACAGCAACAAATAGAGTTAAATGGGGTGAATCGACATCCGCATTCGAGTCACGAATTCGAACTGGAGTTATTACTAATTTAAAACATAAAGACATAAAATATTTCTTATTAGATGCCGAGGCTATCTTACGTAGACGATTGATGAATGCTCTAAAAAAAAATGAGGCAGTAAAGGTGAACGCGGTGTTTTGTGGAGAGTTTAAAGTAATAACAGCTAATAAAATTCAAACAGAATATAAATACTTTACCACATCTAACGCTGCTATATACAGAAGCACCAATTTGAGTGACTGGTTTCAAGAGAAAGTTAAAGCACCAATTCTTACAGAGCTCCAGGAATTCCAAGAAAAAGATAGTGGCTGGAGTCTTTCGAATATTGTTAGCTTGGGTGTCAATATAAACAAGTTCACACCGCAACTTGGAACTTCATACATAGAACTTCCTACTCAAATTCGAAATAAAAAGCCTGCGTCAATGTGAAGAATGAGGATGAAGCATGTTTTGCATGGGCTGTAACTTCAGCATTACACCCCGTTGAGGAAGATCCGCAACGTACTTCCAAGTATCCCCATTATTCGAAGATATTAAAACTAAAAGGAATACAGTTCCCAATGACACTGAAACAGATACCGAACTTTGAGAAACAAAACCAAATATCTATTAATGTTTACATCTTAAAGAAAGAAAAACATCTCATCACACTACCAACCTACCTAACCAAGAACAAAATGGACACACATGTTAATTTACTCCTAATACAAGATAGCTATACAGATGAAATTCCTGTCCGATACCATTACGTATGGATAAAAAATTTATCACGACTTGTATCGACTCAGTTGAGTAAACACGATGGCCAGAAATTTATTTGTGATAGATGTCTACGATACTTTCGATCCAACGAAAAACTTGATAACCATTCAGAAGATTGTGGTAATATGAATGAAACAGCTATCAAAATGCCTACATCAAAGGATAATATTCTGAAATTTAAAAATCATAAAAATAAGGAGAGGGTTCCTTTTATTATTTATGCGGATCTCGAAAGTATATTGATACCAACAAATACCAAAAATAATTATCAAGAACATAAAGCTGCAGCCGTTGGCTATCATGTGAAGTGTTCATATGATGATACTCTGAGTTTCTATCGTTCATATCGAGGCCCCAATTGTATGAAATGGTTTGCAGATGTCTGAATCAATTTGCTGAAGATGTTGAAACTGTTTTCCTATGCCCCTATGATATCGATATGTCACAGCAGCAGGAAGCTGAATTCCAGAAAGCAACACAATGCCATATCTGTGAAGAAATATTCAAACCTAAAGATAAAAATTGGTTCAAGCCCTGTGGACAGGAGCTATTGGGCGCATGTTCATCTTCCTTGTGGCCCGTACTGACCAGTAAAGAAAAAAAGCAGTATCATGTTGAATACCTTAATATTATTGAGATTATTATATAATAATCGATGAAAATACTGAGAGAGACCCAGGAAATTTGACACATTTTGTCTTATATCTCCAGAAATTGAAATCGTATAGAGCCAAAATTTTGCACAATGTTGCAAAATACTACAATTGACGTTAGTACAAGTTTTTGTTGCAATCTGATGAATAGTTCACGAAAAAAAAATTTTTTTTTCGAAAAAATTAAAAGAAATATTTTTTTAAAAGTTACCAACATTTCGATCATAACAGAATTTTGCCAAAAGTTGCGCGTTTATATCCTCGAACTGACTACCAAGTTTCGATTCAACATCTTCTTTAGTTCCTGAAATATCAGGGAAATAACCTCAAAATTTGAAATGTCTATAACTCCTAAACCGTCCGGCCGATTTTGCCCGTTAACGAACTTAACCGTCGCATTTTGATCAGAAACCTACCCTGAAAGTTTGAAGTCGATAGGACCTTCAGTGCTCCTGTTATCGTGCCTACGGCCGGAAGGCCGGCCGGCCGGCCGGCCGGCCGGACGGCACCCTAAAATCTGACACCGGATTCGTGATCAGGGAGTCCGAATTAGTCTATTAGCCAATTTTCAGCTCGAAATTCGAAAATTACAGACATTTGGACGAAATGATAGGACGATGTTCCCCTAGAACATACGCCCAAAAAGGTACGTGATCATAATCATCTTATAGCAGGAAACAACTATAGTGGAGCAGCCCACGAAGGATGTAATATCAACTATAAAGATAGTCATATGATTCCTGTAGTATTCCACAATCTGAGTGGGTATGATGCCAATTTCCTGATAGAAGATATCGCTGTAAGAATGGAAGGAATGATCAGCTTGTTACCCATAACGAAGGAAAAATATATCAGCTTTACTAAACATATCAACAGTCACCAAATCAATTTCAGATTCATTGATAGCTTCAGATTTATGGCTTCCTCACTTGAACAGTTATCATCAAACTTGGAAGATTTCCCTAATCTCAAAGCACAATTCCCTGATGAGTCCGAAAAACGTATCAATCTCATCACGAAAAAGGGGGTTATGCCATATGATTATATCGACTGTAGCGACCGATTTAATGAAACATCTTTACCACCCATTGAAGCATTTTACAATAAATTAGAGGGCAGACCATGTCCCCGAAGGATGTATATGAGAGCCCAGCTTGTATGGGAAGAATTTCAATGTCAGAATTTGGGCGAATATTCAGATCTTTATATGAAAACAGACATTCTATTGTTGGCCGATGTATTCGAGCAATTCCGTTCAAGCTGCTATAAAACTTATGGATTGGATCCAGCTCATTATTTCACCTTACCAGGAATGGGATTCAATGCTGAAACATACGAAACAGGAATTGGAACTTCTCACAGATGTTGACATGTTTTTGTTTGTTGAAAGAGGTATCCGTGGCGGTCTGAGTCAAGTTTGTGAAAAACGACGGGCTCATGCAAACAACAAATACATACCTAACTATGATTCAACTAAACCAGAAAACTACCTTATGTACTTCGATATCAATAATCAATATGGGTGGGCTATGTCGCAATATCTTCCATATGGAAAATTCCGATGGTCTGATACAAATATAGATGTTACTCAAATGGCTGATGATGCTCCAGAAGGATATATTTTGGAAGTTGACCTGGAATATCCTAGAGAATTACACGATAAACATATAGATCTGCCGTTCTGCCCTGAACATTATAATTCTAAAACTCGAACACCATGTTATGCTTCTCAACCAAATGTGAAACTTATGGCAACGGTGAATTCCAAGAAGAAATATATTATTCACTATCGAAATTTGAAGATGGCATTGAAGAATGGATTGATTCTTACAAAAATACATCGAGTTCTCAAGTTCAAACAATCTGCATGGCTCAAATCATATATCGACCTCAATACTAACTTGAGAAAAGAAGCTAAGAATGAGTTCGAGAAAAATCTCTTTAAGCTGATGAATAACGCGGTGTTTGGTAAAACGATGGAGAATATACGGAAGAGGGTTAATGTTCATCTTTGCACAAAATGGGAGAATCGTTTTGGCGCAGAAGCGTATATTTCCAAGCCGGAATTCAAGAATTCTGTTATTTTCAATGAGAACTTAGTGGCAATTGAGCTTCGAAAACTGGAAATATATTTGAATAAGCCAATTTATGTGGGAATGAGTATTCTAGATTTAGCTAAAACCACTATATATGATTTCCATTATGATTATATGAAAGAAGCTTTCGGAGACAGCTGCATAGCGCTGTATACCGATACAGATTCTGTGATTTATGAATTATTCAAAGATCCATATGAAATATTGAGAAGAGATTGCCATAAATACTTCGATACCTCAGACCTTGCTAAGGATAATCCTTATGGAATTCCTCTGGTTAACAAAAAGGTATTAGGGATGATGAAAGATGAAAACAATGGTATTCCGATGACCGATTATGTGGGCCTAAGATCAAAACTATACGCATTGAAAAACTCAAGAACGATTGATGAAATTAATCTGAAGAGACTTCAGTGGGAAAAGGAAGAGTATGATCCTGAGGAGATTCATTCTATGCTCAAGAATTATTGTACCACGAAAAAAGCAAAAGGTGTGAAAAAATCTATCGTCAAGAATGAGATATGCTTTGATGATTATATAGAATGCTTAGAAACTTGGAAACATAAAATTATCTCTCAAAATTTGATTCAGGCGAAGGAACATCGAGTGCATTCGTCCACGCAACAAAAGATAGCTTTGAGTCCAGAAGACGATAAAAGATATTTGATACCTGGAACATTTGAAACATTACCATGGGGGCATTATTCTCTCAATAAACGAAAGAATGAAGAACCCGATGTACCTAAGAAGAAGATTTCTATATTAGAAATATTATTAACAATGTAATTGATTTTTCTGCGATTGTACAATAAACGATAGATTTCTTCTTATAGTTTCAATTTACCTACCTATATTCTATTACAGAACAACTTGTATATTAGATGTGATCAAGGTTGAGTTTCCATTCGCCTCATAATATGTCTCAGAGAGAGAAAATAGCTTTATTGAAGTTATAGAAAATCAGTGTATGAATATTGTACCTATATATTTTTCATACGAGAAATAACTATCCCCTATATCAACCAGAAAAGATATCAGGTATATTTTCATTATATATCTTCGTAAAAGAACTACTATCTACTCTCTAGTATATGCTATCTACTCTTTACTATCTGCTACCTACTACCTACTATCTACTATCATCATAAAATATTTGAGCAGGCATTCTAAAACTAATAACAATGTTTGAATTGGAGCAGTTTCATATTTTTCGTGCTATTTTTCTGAATATATGTATACACTCATACACTTTCATAATTTATAAAATTCGTTCAAGCACTGATAAAATGCAGCAGTCAAAACTGCAGCAGTTTTGACTGCCGCAGTGCAGCAGTTTTGACTGACGCAGTGCAGCAGTCTAAACTGCAGCAGTCTTAACTACGGCAGTCTAAACTGCAGCAGTCTAGACTGCTGCAGTAATGCGGCAGTCAAAACTGCAGCAGTCTAGACTGCTGCAGTAATGCGGCAGTCAAAACTGCAGCAGTCAAACTGCAGCAGTCTAAACTACAGCAGTCTAAACTACAGCAGTCTGTCTGTCGGGGCAAAAATTAACAGTGCTTTGTCTAAGCTTCCTGAAGGATACGGTGCTGTGCCTAAGCTTCCTGAAGGATACAGCAACTATTTTGGCGCGCCAAAATGCGCCAAAATTACTGCAGCAGTCTAGACTGCTGCAGTTTTGACTGCCGCATTACTGCAGCAGTCTAGACTGCTGCAGTTTAGACTGCCGTAGTTAAGACTGCTGCAGTTTAGACTGCTGCACTGCGTCAGTCAAAACTGCTGCACTGCGGCAGTCAAAACTGCTGCAGTTTTGACTGCTGCATTTTATCAGTGCTTGAACGAATTTTATAAATTATGAAAGTGTATGAGTGTATACATATATTCAGAAAAATAGCACGAAAAATATGAAACTGCTCCAATTCAAACATTGTTATTAGTTGTAGAATGCCTGCTCAAATATTTTATGATGATAGTAGATAGTAGGTAGTAGGTAGCAGATAGTAAAGAGTAGATAGCATATACTAGAGAGTAGATAGTAGTTCTTTTACGAAGATATATAATGAAAATATACCTGATATCTTTTCTGGTTGATATAGGGGATAGTTATTTCTCGTAAGAAAAATATATAGGTACAATATTCATACACTGATTTTCTATAACTTCAATAAAGCTATTTTCTCTCTCTGAGATATATTATGAGGCGAATGGAAACTCAACCTTGATCACATCTAATATACAAGTTGTTCTGTAATAGAATATAGGTAGGTAAAATGAAACTATAAGAAGAAATCTATCGTTTATTGTACAATCGCAGAAAAATCAATTACATTGTTAATAATATTTCTAATATAGAAATCTTCTTCTTAGGTACATCGGGTTCTTCATTCTTTCGTTTATTGAGAGAATAATGCCCCCATGGTAATGTTTCAAATGTTCCAGGTATCAAATATCTTTTATCGTCTTCTGGACTCAAAGCTATCTTTTGTTGCGTGGACGAATGCACTCGATGTTCCTTCGCCTGAATCAAATTTTGAGAGATAATTTTATGTTTCCAAGTTTCTAAGCATTCTATATAATCATCAAAGCATATCTCATTCTTGACGATAGATTTTTTCACACCTTTTGCTTTTTTCGTGGTACAATAATTCTTGAGCATAGAATGAATCTCCTCAGGATCATACTCTTCCTTTTCCCACTGAAGTCTCTTCAGATTAATTTCATCAATCGTTCTTGAGTTTTTCAATGCGTATAGTTTTGATCTTAGGCTCACATAATCGGTCATCGGAATACCATTGTTTTCATCTTTCATCATCCCTAATACCTTTTTGTTAACCAGAGGAATTCCATAAGGATTATCCTTAGCAAGGTCTGAGGTATCGAAGTATTTATGGCAATCTCTTCTCAATATTTCATATGGATCTTTGAATAATTCATAAATCACAGAATCTGTATCGGTATACAGCGCTATGCAGCTGTCTCCGAAAGCTTCTTTCATATAATCATAATGGAAATCATATATAGTGGTTTTAGCTAAATCTAGAATACTCATTCCCACATAAATTGGCTTATTCAAATATATTTCCAGTTTTCGAAGCTCAATTGCCACTAAGTTCTCATTGAAAATAACAGAATTCTTGAATTCCGGCTTGGAAATATACGCTTCTGCGCCAAAACGATTCTCCCATTTTGTGCAAAGATGAACATTAACCCTCTTCCGTATATTCTCCATCGTTTTACCAAACACCGCGTTATTCATCAGCTTAAAGAGATTTTTCTCGAACTCATTCTTAGCTTCTTTTCTCAAGTTAGTATTGAGGTCGATATATGATTTGAGCCATGCAGATTGTTTGAACTTGAGAACTCGATGTATTTTTGTAAGAATCAATCCATTCTTCAATGCCATCTTCAAATTTCGATAGTGAATAATATATTTCTTCTTGGAATTCACCGTTGCCATAAGTTTCACATTTGGTTGAGAAGCATAACATGGTGTTCGAGTTTTAGAATTATAATGTTCAGGGCAGAACGGCAGATCTATATGTTTATCGTGTAATTCTCTAGGATATTCCAGGTCAACTTCCAAAATATATCCTTCTGGAGCATCATCAGCCATTTGAGTAACATCTATATTTGTATCAGACCATCGGAATTTTCCATATGGAAGATATTGCGACATAGCCCACCCATATTGATTATTGATATCGAAGTACATAAGGTAGTTTTCTGGTTTAGTTGGATCATAGTTAGGTATGTATTTGTTGTTTGCATGAGCCCGTCGTTTTTCACAAACTTGACTCAGACCGCCACGGATACCTCTTTCAACAAACAAAAACATGTCAACATCTGTGAGAAGTTCCAATTCCTGTTTCGTATGTTTCAGCATTGAATCCCACGTATATCCTGGTAAGGTGAAATAATGAGCGGGATCCAATCCATAAGTTTTATAGCAGCTTGAACGGAATTGCTCGAATACATCGGCCAACAATAGAATGTCTGTTTTCATATAAAGATCTGAATATTCGCCCAAATTCTGACATTGAAATTCTTCCCATACAAGCTGGGCTCTCATATACATCCTTCGGGGACATGGTCTGCCCTCTAATTTATTGTAAAATGCTTCAATGGGTGGTAAAGATGTTTCATTAAATCGGTCGCTACAGTCGATATAATCATATGGCATAACCCCCTTTTTCGTGATGAGATTGATACGTTTTTCGGACTCATCAGGGAATTGTGCTTTGAGATTAGGGAAATCTTCCAAGTTTGATGATAACTGTTCAAGTGAGGAAGCCATAAATCTGAAGCTATCAATGAATCTGAAATTGATTTGGTGACTGTTGATATGTTTAGTAAAGCTGATATATTTTTCCTTCGTTATGGGTAACAAGCTGATCTTTCCTTCCATTCTTACAGCGATATCTTCTATCAGGAAATTGGCATCATACCCACTCAGATTGTGGAATACTACAGGAATCATATGACTATCTTTATAGTTGATATTACATCCTTCGTGGGCTGCTCCACGATAGTTGTTTCCTGCTATAAGATGATTATGATCACGTACCTTTTTATCTTTAGGTTTGAATATTTCTTCACAGATATGGCATTGTGTTGCTTTCTGGAATTCAGCTTCCTGCTGCTGTGACATATCGATATCATAGGGGCATAGGAAAACAGTTTCAACATCTTCAGCAAATTGATTCAGCTCATCTGCAAACCATTTCATACAATTGGGGCCTCGATATGAACGATAGAAACTCAGAGTATCATCATATGAACACTTCACATGATAGCCAACGGCTGCAGCTTTATGTTCTTGATAATTATTTTTGGTATTTGTTGGTATCAATATACTTTCGAGATCCGCATAAATAATAAAAGGAACCCTCTCCTTATTTTTATGATTTTTAAATTTCAGAATATTATCCTTTGATGTAGGCATTTTGATAGCTGTTTCATTCATATTACCACAATCTTCTGAATGGTTATCAAGTTTTTCGTTGGATCGAAAGTATCGTAGACATCTATCACAAATAAATTTCTGGCCATCGTGTTTACTCAACTGAGTCGATACAAGTCGTGACAAATTTTTTATCCATACGTAATGGTATCGGACAGGAATTTCATCTGTATAGCTATCTTGTATTAGGAGTAAATTAACATGTGTGTCCATTTTGTTCTTGGTTAGGTAGGTTGGTAGTGTGATGAGATATTTTTCTTTCTTTAAGATGTAAACATTAATAGATATTTGGTTTTGTTTCTCAAAGTTCGGTATCTGTTTCAGTGTCATTGGGAACTGTATTCCTTTTAGTTTTAATATCTTCGAATAATGGGGATACTTGGAAGTACGTTGCGGATCTTCCTCAACGGGGTGTAATGCTGAAGTTACAGCCCATGCAAAACATGCTTCATCCTCATTCTTCACATTGACGCAGGCTTTTTTATTTCGAATTTGAGTAGGAAGTTCTATGTATGAAGATCCAAGTTGCGGTGTGAACTTGTTTATATTGACACCCAAGCTAACAATATTCGAAAGACTCCAGCCACTATCTTTTTCTTGGAATTCCTGGAGCTCTGTAAGAATTGGTGCTTTAACTTTCTCTTGAAACCAGTCACTCAAATTGGTGCTTCTGTATATAGCAGCGTTAGATGTGGTAAAGTATTTATATTCTGTTTGAATTTTATTAGCTGTTATTACTTTAAACTCTCCACAAAACACCGCGACCACCTTTACTGCCTCATTTTTTTTGAGAGCATTCATCAATCGTCTACGTAAGATAGCCTCGGCATCTAATAAGAAATATTTTATGTCTTTATGTTTTAAATTAGTAATAACTCCAGTTCGAATTCATGACTCGAATGCGGATGTCGATTCACCCCATTTAACTCTATTTGTTGCTGTTTCCCCTCGATCTTTGATGCCAGATCCCTTTTTACGCAAGTATTTCAATTTGGATCTGTAACTCTTCACGTGATTCAATGTGCTTAAGAGACTATGCTTTTCTCCAACAGTCGTGGCATTTTTCAGTTTTTTGTTGATTCTTCGCACAGCTAAAGAACACTGCTTCAACCCATCGACAAATATACTTTCATCATTTGTTGCAATGAATAGAGTCATCAACGACTTTATAGCTCGAATACAACCTTCCATGTTGACCCTTTCGATATAACTGAAATGAAAACATCTTTGTTTCAACTTTTAGAGATTCACAAAAATACCCGAATACATACGAGGATATCCGAAGATAACCGATTCAAAAGACTCGATGATAAGGGAGGATGGCTATTGACAATCTTCATTTTTCTCGCAAAAGAGTCACAGATTTCGAATTAGCTAAAGATTGGTATTCAAAAAATATTTCATTTTTGTTACTATGTAAATGTTTCTCTCAGATAAATGTAATACTGCAATTTCACTTGTTTTTGTTGTTTCAGAACCGATTTTTAATGAATTATAGAGCAATTCCTGGTTTCATCTAAAAGCCTCGTTAAAAGTAGGTTGAACACCATGACGAGCTTTTGTTCTATATATATATCTGAGAAATTACTCATGAAGTGTAGGTAATTCAGTTAATCGTGCGAATGTACTTATGCGATATCTTTACTAAACTTATTGTATTGTGAAATATGCTATTAATGAATGATTTATTTTGGATAATACAATAAAACCAACCTCTACATTTTGAGTGGAGATGGAATGGATACTCATCAGACTCAATGTTCAATTAAATCAAGAATTATGATTCGTCCGAATAGTAGATTTTTATTTCATCATAAAGACCATCCATGCACACTTGCAAGTTATATTATTACTATGACGTATTCAAACAATATGTAGACATTCCTGGCCCCATAAGAATAATTCTTCTTGATATGGTAACATTACCTCATCGATTTCTCTATGAACACCCATACAAACTAGCTATTTGAGCTCAACTACGCTTGACCTGTATTTTTGAGCCTGTAAGAATATAAAATTCCGAATGGCCATATTTTATTCTCAGTGCTGAGCAAATATTAAATCTTTTTGACTTGAACTTAAATCTATGTTCCAAAATATCTATATTGCGCAATGTACCTTCAAAACGATTCATTTCTGCGTAGTACAATAACACCAAAAAAGAAAAAGAAAAAAGTGGAGATGCAGTGATATTGATGAATTACCTTATTTATCTACAATCTCCAAGGAAATGGCTGGATGTGTTTTCCCAGTATCTATGGCCCCTCGGAATATTAGCGAATATTTTCCTGATGACAGCTCGGTCGTATGTGCGCTGTAGTCCTCCGTCAGCCTTTTTGGCAGGAACGCTTTGAATTCGTTGAATTCAAAGAGCACAGCTGGGCCGAACCTGGTCTTCACCAAAATACACTTTAGAATGTGGTATTTCTTATCCTTCTCCAACTCTGCTATACGCCTTGTTGGCTTATCTTCAAGAAGAGATTTTTGGTTAATTTTGTTTAAATCCCTGTCTATAATGAAAATGAATAAGAAAAATATGCCTGAGATGTAAGATGAACAGAAACTTACTTTGTTCTGTAGGGATTAGTATCGAAATTTCTCTAATGAACTACTGCTACTGCTGTTTGGGTAATATACGATTTTTCTGCTACTGCTGTTTGGAAAGAAAAATATTTTAATATATGGATACATAATTTTCTAATTGCTGCTTACCCAAAGATCACACTATCACAAATTCAGATGCTCCGACAAAGTACAAATGAAAATTTCAATCGGCACACGAATGATCAACGATGTGTTCCTATATGGAAATAATAGAAACCTGACTTACGTTAAGCAAAACGGCTGTTTATATAATCAAGCCACCCTCTGCCGGAGATCGCGAGTCACGCAAATGTTTACATTTTAGTCGATTGTACACAAAAGAGTCTACCGCAGCTTTAAATATTGGAATTTGTGATTATCTATTTTATGTTTTAAGAAAAATCTCAAGTTTTCGGATCAGAAACGAACAGAAAAAATACATGAAATTGGAAAGTACAATATTTTCCTAGGCGTCTGCCAAATTATATTTTCAACCATATCTGAACAATCGAAATTAAAGAGGGAGCAATTCTTTTTGATACATTTCCGCTTTTTTCTACATTGCTATTTTAGATTCAAGGGAAAAATATCCGCTTTTCCCCAAATGCTTTTGATGTTGAATATGCAGATTATTTTTGAAAACCTCTTACTCGCATATCAAAGATGTGTAAATTCATGGAAACATTTTTTTTCATTGACTTATTGAAATAGATTTGCTCAACTTTTTCATCTTTTCAAACATTTTCAATATTTTCGTTAAAGTCTGCTCAATGATATCTACAATCATCGAATTATTGGAAATTTTTTCGATACATTAAGGTTTTTCCTAAATATGGGGTGAAAAATATCATAATTACATCTTTTTTTGAGAGCACTTTGTTCACGGCTCCTTGCATAACTATAATATAACTGACAGATTTTATTTTCACTTGAATGAAATTTCTTCATTGAATCTACTGCTAATTAAACAGTTTTCAGATCTGATGTTTTTTCAAATCAACGAATTGAAAAGTATAGATGCAAAATGGAAACTGAATATTGCTGCGATTTAAAAAACCTACTCGTATTCGCATTTCAAAGATTGTTCTTAATGTTCATGGATTCATTCTTTCATCAACTTTCAAACGATTCAAATTGAATGAATTTTTTCAAACATTTCATTTTCACTAATTCTTCAGATTCAAATTGGAAGAATAAGTACGGCCCTGCTCATCTTTACTTTTGATTATGTAATAGAACCCCTAGTTGGCTACATAATGCGAACAACACGTATGTGGGCATATTGCAGCTGACTCAATTAAAATTGCGGTTGCTTTTGTTTATGTCTACAATCTTGAAATGTACCATATGACGCTGGAATCCCTTATATTGCTCGTCTGCGTAAACCAAATAATCCCTGTATTCCCTTTCATATAAACGATAAATGCCGTACCAATGATAATTCGAAAAAAGGATCTAGACCTATATTTTGTTTATGTAAAAGAGGCCGCTAGTTACATGTGCGGGGGAGGGTCTACAAGCCTGAAATGTACCATATGACGGTCGATTCTGGTTTCATCATTTATACCGGATAAATTGTGTACGAATATCCAATTCCAATACAGGAGAATGGATAATGCGCGCAAAAGCTCCTGATTTCACGTCAGCGCTTCAATCCCTCCCTACCAAAGCCTCAGCGGAGGGGGCGTGGCGTTGCACAACTCACTGTTCAGCCGTCCAAAACAAATGACCTTGAAAACGCTGGCTCCGCGTTCATAAGGGTACAATTTTTGCAAGTTGGACCTTAGATTTCCTTATGGGGATTTACATGTAAAAATGGGGCATTTTGCGCCAAAACTGTCCTAGCACATCTACTATCCACCTTTGTGATATGGTTCCTTTCCTGCCACCTTATTTGTAAGACAAAGGCTTTTAGGGGCGTTTTCAAGGCTAATAATATATGTACTTACATTAGGTGTGTCTATCATTGTGTTAAGTTCGTTGCACAACATAAATAATTATTTGAAATGTATGAAAATTATAATGTTGAAACGAAACAAATAGATCTAAATTTTTATTCAGTTTACCCACTAACCATTACAAACAATAATTCTATGTTTATGTGTATTAAATTGTTCAACTCATCACTTAAGCAATTTCGCTTAAGATGATACGATTTTTTTCCAAGAATATCCATTCAGTAAAAATAAATTGTGAACCATAAAATATGAATGAGTATTTAGAAAATTGTGAATTTTACAAAAATAGGTGTAGTTGTTAACTTTTATTAATTATAGTGTAATTGGTGGTTTGACATTTTTCTCTGCACAATAAGTAGTTTTTGTATTGTGAACTGAATAAAGTTTTTATATTGTTTTGTTATATTGCTAAGCGTGAGTTCTTCTGTCTGAGCTTCATAATAAAATCATTGAATGGGTGATTCCAATATAGATCCGAGTTTAAATCTAGAAATTGGCTGTAAAATATGGTTTTGGAGACTTCCGCAAAATCTCAGCGAGATCCGACGAATAGTTAATGAAAATAGTTACTAAGTTTTAAGTTATTCATGTACCAAGGACGTAAAACTGTCTATTATAGTGGAGCTTGCCAATTGGCTTCGCCTCGGATAGCAAGTGGGCTAGACAATAGTCAGTTTTCGCCGAGGTGAATATACATTTTTTCGCCGACCTCTGCTTAATTTACAAAAGTAACTACACTCTTGTCCACTACAGTTTTTGTCGTCTGACATATGTTTCGGAAACAAAGTTTCCATCTTCAAAGACGAAGCGTTACTAAAGCAGGCAATCAATTTCTACATTCCAGTACGGGTTGACATTATACCCTAAGTCATAAACCAATTAGTGAGAATAATGGGTTGCTAATAGTGGTTAGGTCATTATTGAGTGAAATATCCTTTCTCTTATACATTTCGATACCTTCGAGTGTTCCTTACTACACTTTATTGGAATTGTTCAATAATTTGACGGAATTTTCTGAAATTGAGTGACCAGTTGTTAAAACGTGATTTGCAACCGCAGATTTATCGATGTTGTTGTTCCGGATGTGTTTCGTATGCTCTTTATTCCGAGTGAGAATGTTTCTGGTTGTTTGCCCGATGTTACGTCGGGCAAACAACCAGAAACATTCTCACACGTAGTGGACAAGAGTGTAGTTACTTTTGTAGTGTTCATAATAAGTCCACAATGAACTCAAAATAGAATCTACATACTTTGGCCGAAAAATACTTGCCTTCAGAAATAGTTGATTTTTCAGTCGCAAATTAGTAGAGATGGATGAAAATCATAGTTTCAACATGTACCAAGTATACTAAGGCATTTAGCAATTTCCGATTGTTACAAAAAACTGATATGAGCCAGAATAATCTTGCGTTTTATTCACCTAGAAAAGTAATTGAGAGAATGGATACATCTTTTGGGGTAAATTCTGACGTTGACAGATCATGAAATTCATTCAAGAGTGAATTCGTATTTGAAAACAAAATTTGTATGTTCCTTTTATAATCTAATTAAAAAAAACGGTTGAATGGATTACATTCATTAACGATCATTTTCTTCATCTCCGTATTTACAACGATGCTAGAGAAAGATTCCCAACTAAGGGCAATTTGTAATAAATCCACGAAAGAAATCCAAATCTATTTTCTGTTTTCTCGGTAGTTCACGAGAACCGAAGCACTTTTCCGAACAAATTGGCGTACTTGAGCAATAAAATGAAAAGACTTGGCCCCTATCAACGAATGTTTCCGGAAAGTTCGAGGCAGAAACCTAAAAATTACACTCACTGTATTGAAGTTCCTGATGAAATCCCGCAGCTCTTTCTCCTTGTCATCCAAAGTTCCGTACAAATCCTTCATCTGATTGAGAAGATCATACTTTTCGGCTTTCAGACGTCTCCGATCGGACTTTAGTGCTGAAAGAATAAAACAAAGTCAATTTTATTCAGGAACTAGTGGAATATGGATCTAGAAACGATTCGAAGTAATGGAATATGACCATGCCGTATCGATGATGAAGCAAAAAATGAAACAAAATTATTATAAACGGACTGGCGTGGCGCCAGGAGCCTAATAGAGCAGGGTCAATAATTTTTGAAACCGGAAAAAATTATAGTAGAATGAAACCCATTGTAAAAGGAAGGGAATATAACAAGAATTAGAGGAAAAATAATTTACGGGCTATCTGAGGTCGGGAAGGGGAAGGGGGTGAGTTTTTAAGGGTAAAAAACGGTTTATCTCGATTTCCGGTGAAACTACAAGTCCTATGGAAAAAAGTTAAATAGCAGAATTGTAGGTAATGAAACGATATACAACTTTTGTATTCACTCTTTTTTCACATAACCTCAAAATGTATGTGAAAAATTCCAATAACCACGTTTTTGGTTTATAATTTTTATCTTTTCCGAAAAATTTTTTTTTTCACCAAATTTGGTAAAAACTTACCTTTTCATGTCCTAAATACACTGTAATTTTTTGGATTTAAATTTTTTTTTTCCACATCAATTTGACTTGATATCGAAAAAGCACCTTAATTTTCAATCGAAAATTCTCACGTCAAAATATCGGCTTTTTTAATCAAAAAAAAATTACGGTGTATTTGGGACATAAAAAGGTAAGTTTTTACCAAATTTGGTGAAAACATTTTTTTTTGTAAAAGATAAAAATTAAAAATCAAAAACATGGGTTTTTAAATTTTTCACATAAATTTTGAGGTTATGTGAAAAAATTATGAATACATAAGCTGTAGATCATTTTATTACCTACAACTTTGCGATTTAGCTTTTTTCTATAGGATCTGTAGTTTTGCCGGAAATCGAGATAAACCATTTGTTACCCTTAAAAACTCACCCCTTCCCCTTCCCGAACTCAGATTTCCCGTAAATTATTTTTCCTATAATTTTTGTTATATTCTCTTCCTTTTACACTATGATTTTTTTTCACTTTTTAGCATTCTTAAAGGTTTCGACCCTGGTCTATAAGGGAATCTATTCATTGAAAGAGAAATACATTTTTCGGATTTGTAATACCTAACACTAATAATTGTAAAAATTGTAACAGGTATACAGGGTGAGTCTTTGAGTTGTTCATTAATTTCAACCCTAGATTCCTCTCATGAAATAAAACAGTTTTTTCATTTTCCATTTTTCCAAATTCTGCTTGGAAAAACAGTTACAAGCGTTTAAATATTTCACAATTTGCTAATACGCTCCTGCATATAAATTATCTATGACTTCGATAGAGAATGATAAAAAGGTAAGACAACGTAGCTTACAGCTTGATTATCGAGTAACAAAGTTCTGGGGATCCATAAAAAATGTGTGTGAAATTTCAGGTCAGAAACGGTTGGTATAAGGATAAATGATTAAGGATAATTTAATTTTCTAAAAGTGGGAAAGGTCTGTGGACTGGGCTTGGCGCTCTTATCATCAATGGATTCTTATGATAGAACTGCGTCATAAATAAAAATGAAATTCAAAACGTAGGTCTATGACTCACCTCATATGTTGGATTTACATACATTCGTAGAGCTATTCTTCAAAGGAATAGATTTCTATTGGAAAATTTTAAAAATTATAAATTTTTGTTTTGTTATGAACAATTTAGTTGAGTGAAGAATTATAAAGCTTCAATTTATAATATTACTATAGATCCGTTCTCTTATGATCAGAAACTACTTAAAAATAATTTTTAATAATAATTATCTCCTATTGTTTAAGAAAATGTTATAAACCAATGCGTAGTTCATGAGATAATTCAAAATTTCCTTTTGAAAACATAACTGAAGCTCATAATTTTCCACTTAAGGAAATTGTTAATAACAAAACAAAAATAACAATTTTTCAAATTTTCCAACGCAAATCTATTCCAAGACCTTTGAAAAATAGCTCCACGAAAAGAAAAAAAATTCAGATTAATAGTTTAACAAATATCGTACTTGCAATGTTGATATTCCTGCTACAAAAAATTGTTAATTAACTTAAAGATCGCGATAAACATTTTTGGACCTCGGATTATTGTTCATTGATCTATCTTGCAGTTGCCTGATTTTTTTCAATTTTTCATTTTCATATTTAATAAGTTTAAATAATATGTCTTCATGAAAAGTCCGAAGGGGGCGAGGCTTACGCAAGCCGCAGTACCCTTTTTCGGTAGTATTTTCAACTCTCTGGGAAAGTTATAGATATTGGTCCTAGTTCCGGAAGTTGGGACTTTTTTAGGAAATGTATGTCTCTTCTTGAATCTTTTTTCAAATTTGAAATATCTTAGATATTTTTTGAGATATTGGCGAAAAACTAAACCCCCTTCTTTTTTTTTCACTTAATGTTTATAACTATTGCAATGTTTGCGAGCGGCCTTAGCATTTCCTCAAAAACTACATGCCATTACGAATCGAATGACCCCTCAAACATAATTTTCGGAGAATACGCAAAACTGTTGACCTTAAAAGCATTTGTCCTCCTACCAGTCCTTTGTTGTTTTACCAACCTCCTCTTCTTCTTCATATGGTTGTGCGATGTAACAAGATAATTCTAGCTGATAGAGATTTAATCATGCATCATCTGTCTAAAGGAAGCACCGTGTAACAAATCACGTTTGATTATAATGAGTGGACGTTGCTCTTACAGAACACATACTAATGAGCACCATTGAAACACGCCATCATCATTTTCCGTTCCGAATATAATAGAGTTCCAGAAGATTCAACTCTGCATCTGGAAATATTGAATCCAGGCAATATGGCACGCATTCTTGAATGCAATTAAGTTGAAATCAGGAGTTTTCCCCTCTTCAAAATTGAATTACTGATTTCTGCCTGGAATTCCTAATTACAGTCGAACTGTGAATATACAACAGTTGAGTGATTCCAATTGAGGCTGGATCTGAATCTGCGACAGTGGATCGTTTTGAGTGAAACTTCTGGAGTTGCCAAGAACGATATAAAAAGAAAATTGGAAATGATGAAACTTCCGAAGTAAATTTTTTGGCATCTCTTTTATATATCAACCTTTCTTTGAAATGAAATCTCAGATATTCATTCATTTTCCATTTCATATCTTCATATTCATGCTATACAGGGTCTTTTATAAGTTTTTAACAAAGGAGAAAAACAGTATCCACAGAGTATCCACATTTCATTACCAAAAGGCACTTATCAGATAGAATAAAAAAACAAAAGAAAGATATATCAATTTTATTACTATAATATCTACAGCGAAAGGAGTTTTAAACACTGAACAAGTCCATATTTAGACAGTCAGAACTTCAGAGAAAACATTGGGTTAGCTTTTGCTTCCAAGAACTCTTTATTGAAGGCAACAAGGATTGATCAAAAAATTGGTTCAAGCACTGACGTGAAGTCAGAAGCTTTTGCGCGTATGTTCTATTGTCCATTCTTCTGTATTGGACACCCTTAATCGAATTTACCATGGTTAATTATGTTGTCCATTCTCCTATATTGGACACTCTTATTTCGAATTTACCATGGTAAATTCGAATTAAGTGTCCAATACAGGAGAATGGACAACATAATTAACCATGGTAAATTCGATTAAGGGTGTCCAATACAGAAGAATGGACAATAGAACATACGCGCAAAAGCTTCTGACTTCACGTCAGTGCTTGAACCAATTTTTTTTTCGTGATTTTTTTGAAATTTTCTAGGGGTGCGGTTCTTAAATTTTTTTTTCGTCATTTTTTTCAAATTTTCTAGGGGTACGGTTCTTACAAAATTTTCAACACGTCTTTATGCTGATTTTCTACTACTAGTTACCAAGCTTCAGTTCAATCGAATCTTTATTTTTTTAGTTATCAAGGAAATAATATTCCAGGTGGATATAACTCGGAAACCATTAACCCGATTATGCCCAAAAACAAACTCAACTCTCCTTTTCGGATTCGCAACCTACCCTGAAAATTACATGTCCCTATCTTCTTTCGTTCGAAAGTTATCGAGGCAACGGTCACCCATTTACTGAACTCACACAAGAATGCTCGAATCTCCAACAATATTCAACCGATTGTGTTAAAACTTGAAACTTGGCAGTAGAGTTAGGTTATGAACGCTCTTGCAAAATTTCAGCAATTTCGAACGGATAGTTACTGATATATAGAATTTTTTTTTTTTATTTTCAATGATTTATTAAAAATTTTCTACAAATGCTATCCTCACCAAATTTAGCAAACATTTTCGCGTTGGCATTCTACAACTAATAACCAAGTTTGAATTCAATCGGTTTAGTATTTTTTGAGTTAATGAGGAAAAAAAAACCACCAAATTTCAGAAAATTTCAGATGGCTATAACTCTTAAACCGTTTGGCCGATTATGCTCATAAACAAACTCAAATGTCGCATTCAGATGCACAACCTAACCTGAAATTTCACAAACGTGCTTAGGTTCATATTCTACAACTACTCACCAAGTTTCAATTCGATCGGATTTATATTGGTTGATAACAAAATTATTACTCGGAAACCACTGGGTCGATTATGCCCATTAACGAACTTGTCCGTCGTATTGCGCCATCCACCCTGAAAATTTCAAGTCGCTAGCTCTTTTCGTTCTCAAATTATCGTTGCAACGGACGGCCGGACAGAATCAAATTTGACCTCGAATTCTTCATTGGGGAGTCGAACAATTTCGTCAAAAAATTCGAAAGTTACAGACATTTGGGCAAAACTATAACGCGATGATCCCCAGAACATACGCGCCAAAAGATACTGATCAGAAGCAAATTACAGGCGACCATCATCCTACAGAGCGACGAATTCTATGATGAATTTGTATTTATATATGTAAAATATCTAAACCCTGAAGGGGGTTTAAAAAATACTCTGGTCATCGACAACACACCACATCTTCAAACATCATCATCACATCTACTATTTTTCTACGGCTACCTAAAATTAACGTAATATTACAGCCTCTCCATAATTTCAGTGCAACCATGACAAATTCAAACATATAGGGTAATTTTTGCATTTTTTTTTGTATATGTGTTTGATAACCTAATGAACCAGTAAGGTCAATAGGGGCAATTGAAAAATTGATTATGTTATATATTTAAAAAAATTTTTCATTCTTATGGAGTGATACATTCCTGGAAGAGATCTCCAGAGTATACCTGTTTCAGTTTCTTCTTCCATCCGAAATTCACGTTTGTAGGTGTTTCTACCTACCCCACAGTAGAGTTCCGGGCCAATAAAAGGGATTCGAGCTCCTTTCTTGGCAATTGCGTTGGCCTCCACATTTCCTTCAATATTTCCTAGGAGACCCTGTTGTTCTTGTCTAGTTCATGAGGTTTTCTCCGCCACTCCCATATTGGCTTAGACTCGATAACATGCGAGCTCAGAGCTTTAATAGCAGCTTGACTGTCAGAATGGATTATTATATCACACCCCTGATAGTTTCTTTCTAGGTTCATTTCCCCTCATCTTTCTATTACAAGTATTGCTGCCTGAAAGACGCTGGGATAGGAGCCTAGCGATAGTCAGCATTTGGTGCCTGGCCCATATACTCCAGCGCCAGCTCCTATATTGTTTCTTGAATGGTCTGTGTGCCATTAAATGGCATTTTTTAAGAACTTGGTTGGTCGATTCCCTGTCCCAGTTTTTCTTCCTACCTAGCATCGTAGTGAAGTTCTTTTCGATGCTTACTTTCTTTATCAATTCGTTACTAGGAAGATCGGCTGACGAAATGTACCTGGTAAGAAAGGACCAGGGTTTCAGGTTTTGAATACTTTCATAACTTGTTCCTTCCCTGGATTTTCTGAGAATGGCTTCATGGGCCATTTTGTCTATCACTAAATGGAGGGGTGTGAGATTTGTGATAATCTCGAGGACTCTGATAGGACAGGTTCCCATAGCTCTAGTGATACACACACAGGCAAGCTTTTGCACTTTGATGAGGGTTTTCCTCGTACGATTCTGGCTTATTTTTGTATACCAGACTACTGCCCCATACGCGATTATGGGTCTCACAATCATGTCGTACATTCATCGTAGTATCTTGGGGTTGCATCCCCTAGTATTACGGGCTAGATTTCTGCACGCCATTAAAGCCTTTACTTCTTTACTAGCAGGTATTTCAACATGCTTATTTCACAGAAGTTTACTATCTAGTGTTATTCTTAGATATTTAAATGCAGACTTCTATTCTATAATATCTCACAGCTGAAAGTTTCCTTCTCCGAGTAAAAGGAATAACTGAGGTCTTTTTCGAGTTAATGCCCAGTCCCACTGACAAGCACCACTGCTCGATAAATCTAAGGCCGGCATGTAGTAGGTCACACAAGGTGCCCTCAAATTTACCTATGACTATTAGGACTATATCATCGGCATATCTCAGTTCGTAATCTACTACCCATGTTAGCGTACGTTGATTCTGTGGATTTCTGAAGGGTTTTCCAATAAGAGGTGTTATTTTGATATTCAAAGAAAAATGCCATTTTTCAATATAAATGATCAGATAATTATTTCATTATAAAGAAGAAGCTATGCCGTTAATAGTGGAAAATAACATCAGGCAAATGACCACCACGACCACGCTTACAGGACCATATCCTTTTAAATGAAAATTTCCATAACCAAATCGCAAAGTGGCTGCCCTATGTCCTCGATAGCCTCACGAATTCCATCTTTGAGGTCTTGAATCGACGCTGGGCTATTGGCGTAGACCTTCTCTTTCACGTGGCCCCAAAGGAAGAAGTCGCAAGGTGTTAAATCACAAGATCTCGGTGGCCAATTGTGATCACCTCTCCGAGAAATAACACGATCCGGAAACTTTTCCCGCAAAAGATCAATGGTTTCGTTGCTTGTGTGGCACGTAGCGCCGTCTTGTTGAAAGTAAACGTTGTCCAGATCAATACCATCGAATTCCGGCCATAAAAATCATTAATCATCTCTCGATAGCGCAATCCATTCACTTTAACTGTTGCTCCAGCCTCATTTTCGAAAAAGTAAGGTCCAATGACACCGCCGGACCATAAACCGCACCAAACAGTCACAAGTTGAGGATAGAGAGGCTTTTCAACAATAACTCTTGGTTTTTCCGAGCTCCAGATGCGACAATTTTGCTTGTTGACGAAGCCACCGAGGTGGAAATGGGCCTCATCACTCAAGATGATTTTTCGATGGAATTCCGGATCATTTTCATGCATTTCAACGACCCAATCAGCAAAGACACGACGTTGTTGATGATCGGCCGGCTTGAGTTCTTGTGTTAACTGAATTTTATAAGCCTTAAGATTCAAATCTTTATGCAAAATACGGTAATGACGTTTGTGGAATGCCTATTTCCAAAGAACGACGAGGAATGGACCAACCTGGGTTTTCTTCAACACTTTCGGCTACAGCTGCAATATTCTCGGCTGCTCTTGAGCGACGTGCACGGGTTTTATTATTCACATAACTAACTTGTCCCAACAGCTCGAATTTTTCCACCATTTTCTTTATTGCGGTCCGACAAGGTGCTTCACGACTACCCAAAAATGTTCGAGTTTTAGAACCGTCTCTGCCAAATTTTCACCATTTTCATAGTGAATTTTAATAATTTCAATGCGTACTTGAAGCGTGTATCGTTCCATTTTTATTAATGGCGTAGTTTGTACTTGTTAAATGTCAAAAAATGACAGCTTCAAAAGTGACATCTACCGAAATAGCGGGCTATTCAAAATAACACCTCTTATTGGAAAACCCTTTATATTTCATCGTGATTTTCAAAAGGTAGCCCTCGAAGAACTCTTTGTGGGATTTATGAGGTCACATTTGTGATTGTGTGTGCATCGATATTTGCTGCATTATGTAATTTCGGATTGTATCATTAATTTTCCGTTGTTATTCACAATGTTGCGAGCCAGAAGATCTAATCTTTCACCACGAAGCCGTAATGCGATTAGACTCCGGAATATTGCGAATCAAACCACTGCAGAAGAACAAGGAATCACATTATCGAATTATGTAAACGAATTGATATCTTCACCGAAAACGTCAAAATGAATTCTTTTTTGTGAAATCAAAGTTTGCCAGTGTGCTAATTGCGCTATTAAATTTCATAATAATTATCATTATTGAATATCCACTATTCTAGTATACTTCACACTCAAACTTGAACCATGTCTTTATTTTATTATCGAATTAAATTTAACAAACGAGGACTACGAAGAAATTGAAATGTATGTCGCAACCTTGAATAATCTATAACAGAACAATCGATGTATACAAAAGTTTGTGTTCGTGTCTGCCCTTGAATGACGCTTTCCTCTTTGGAGGAACACTGAGCGATGGGGTGACCTAGCTCGGCTCACGCGCAATATTTCTTGATGATTAAAATCAATGAATATTTCATCGTGTGTCTTCTTTAATTACTACAAATAAGCCACAGTTCACCTCATTCAATGTTCACTGGATGGTGGTTTATCTAACCACACTAAACCGGGCGTTTTCAGTTCGCAAAGGTCCTTGCAGTCCCTGACCCTCTTACGGCCAAAGAATGAACGTCGCTGAACATTGACCAAGGTTTCTTCATCGCAAAGGGTCGTAGTTCGTAAGGATTTCCGTGGTGGAATTCTCTCCCGACCAGTTCGCAACTAATGGAATTAAGTGTCTTAGAACTCCTTCGGTTGTTCATTCAGGGTGCTAAGTCACGGTGATGATTGGTAGCAACCATGAAACTGCGGTTCGACTCTGCCCTTGAATGGCGCTTTCCTATTTGGAGGAACACTGAGCGATGAGGTGACCTAGTTGGGCTCACGCGGAATATTTGTTGGTGGTTAAAATAAATGATTATTTCACCGTGCGTCTTCTTTGGTTATTGGAAAGTAGCCACACTTCACCTCATTGAATGTTCAATCGATGTATATATGTATGTTCCTATGGACTCCGAAATGTCTTGACCGATTTTGATTAAATTTTCATCATCTTTAAATTAGCCCTGAGATGATGAGCGGATGCGCTGAACGAACTCTGACTAGTTTGAGAGAACCGTATAATAGCATGACAACATCTGCTAGTTAAATTCAATTTTGAGTTCACTGTGGACTTATTATGTACACTACAAAAGTAAGTAGACTTTTGTCCACTACAGTTTTTGTCGTCTGCCATACGTTTCGGAAACAAAGTTTTCATCTTCAAAAACGAAGCGTTACTAAAGTATGCAATCAATTACTACACTCCAGTATGGCTTGTCATTATACCCTTAGTCATAAACCAATTAGTTAGAATAATGGGTTGTTAATAGGAGGTTAGATCATTATTGAGTAATTATACATTTCGGTACCTGTTCCTAAGTACACTTTATTGGAATTTTTCAACAATACGACGGAATTAGCTTAAACTGAGTGGCCAGTTATTAAAACGTGATCTGCAACAGCAGATTTATCGATGTTGTTGTTCCGAATGTTGCAATATGAACATTCAATTTCATATATACCCGATTTTAACATGTCCGAAGTTTTATCGAATGTATTTCCTAGAAGTTGTTTAATTTTCATCAAAGTTTTGAAAGCCAGTTTTATATGATATCGGAAGATTGTTGTTTGTTTTCAGATGGAATTTGAGAACGTGGAAACCCTTTACCGTATTTATTTCTTTCGTGTGGGGTATGTTACTGAAGAGATTTTCATCTTTATGATTGTCGATAATTTTCTGAACTAGTTGATGACTATACCCGTTTCTTTCGGTAATTTGGAAAATCATTGTTCTTTCCTTGAAGATTACATTGCGTAACGGGAAAATTAAATAACCGGTTAACCAGGAAATATAAGCTGGCTGGTTTATGTGACCGAATAAGATGAAATGTTAATATCAGAATTAGTAGGTTTTCTAAGAATGTAAAAACTAATTGACAGACCTATCAACAGCCCATTATTCTCACTAATCAATTTATGACTAAAGGTATAATGTCAACCCATACTGGAGAGTAGAAATTAATTGCCTGCTTTAGTAACGCTTCGTCTTTGAAGATTGAAACTATGTTTCCGAAACATATGTCAGACGACAAATGTAGTGGACAAGAGTGTAGTTACTTTTGTAGTATCAATTAAGTAAATATTCATCCTCCACAAATTCGACAAAGTATCTATAGCTGCCGAATTGGACAGACTCGATAAAAAGAATTTCAGATTTGAAAGACAAATTCGCCTCGTTTATATGGACCAGAATAACTGTTAACTTCAACTGGTAGTATAGTGGTATTGACATTTCCTTTATCGTGTCGACTAATGGAATCGCGTAGTTCCAGCGTACCGCAATCTGTTGCTACATGAGGCGAACAGATTAACGTTCTGTAGTGCCAATTATTGCGCATTATTCTATGCACCACCTTTCAATATTTAACTGGAACGATGCTGCATAGAAGGGAGAGCTAAGATTTCTTGCATGGATTTATTGTTATGGTGGAGACATTTCAAAAACCAACCAGATAATTTACATCGATAAATGTTGATGATCAGTTTGAACAATTCTCAACGATATAGTTGTGTACAATATTTAAACTTATTACATAAAGCTTTCTATGGAACTGAAACAGATGAATCTCAATCAAACTGAAGGAAATATTTAGGACAATAATTATTATATGTAATGGGAAATTCGCTTGAAATAATAGAAATATTAACTCTGGAGGCGCCTCCAAGCCCATTAAGCCATCTGAAGTCACATAATACTTTTCTGTGAGCAGGCAATCGCCTATACCATATTGATATTAGCTGTCTCAAAAATTTTGGAACAAACCGTATTCTGCTACGTGTGAGATCCAACTTCATCGATCCAGCGGAGTATCGCAAGCTAGAGGATCTACCATTCAGTTTTGACCACTATCCTGGTAGTACAGCCCTAGCTCAGTGAGAGGGGTAAGAACGTACTAAGAGTTGGCCGGAGGTCGAATTGGGAGAAGGTCAAAGGGGTGCAGCTGAGCGCGATTGACAGTAGAATCGTTAAGGAGGTTAATTCCTTCTTAGACTTGCGAGTGTTGTAAAACCTCATTAGTCGTGTGAAAAAAGACTATCAGAAGGTAGAGACATGCAACCTAAGAGTATATATTATCAAGACGGTTAGGAATCTCAGTAATTGACGATATTTGATGTATAATTGATTACGACCGCAAAGTTGAAGATTGTAGAGTTATGTAAATAAACCTGTACATATAAGTGTTATATTCAATCCAAAAGTGTAAATGTAGAATTATTATCCCCCAGATATCGATAAAAATCCTACAGCGTTTTTTCGTAAGAAGAGATAATTCCAAATAATGATAAATATTTTCATAAGAAATCAATAGCCACTATATAACTAGAAAATAACAAACAATGCTGCATAGAAGGAAAATTTTCATAATTTACGAATATTTCGATAGAAAGCTAATAGTAGATTTTAAATTGAGTTGAATAATATTTAACTAGAGAAGATTTATAATTGTAATTTTGATTGGTTAAAATATGTTAGATAGGAAAATTAGTGCAAGAAATCGGATTGGTGAATTCTATGATTAAATATAACGAATCGAACATATTACTTATATGGCAGGGATTGAAAAGAAAACTTTGGAGAAAGGATCAATTATTTCGAAGAACGGAAAAAGTGTTTGGCTCCATAAGAAGAAAGAAATCAATAAGTATGTAATTGAGAAAAAAAAAATATTTATTTATTCATCGATTGGAAATATGTGCATATCGAAATAAAGATAATGAAATTGCCAAATTTTTCAGAGGCGTAGCAAACATCGAAAAGATGAGAAATTCAAGAAAACTTGATTTGAAGGATATCTATTATTTCCAGAGGTTAATTGGTTCTTGGAAATTTCAAGAGCTCGTAAAAAGTCTGAGCACCAGGAAACATGAATGGGATCACCATCATCGTTTTATGAGAGTATTTCGTTTGTCGAGTGTAAACATTCTTGTCAAAGGAACTGATCCACTGTACTGGATCTAAATTTTCTATATTTCCTCAATATCTCCAACAATATAGATGCGATCTTGTTAAAATCTAGAACTTGCCTGTACATTAGGTTTTGAAGACCATCGCGAAATTTCAACGATATATGACTGGTAATTACTGAGATACAAAATTAGTTTTAATATATTTTTATAATTTTCTATTTACACGATCCTCATGGTATTTTGCATTTGTCAGTACTCAACTGACCACCGAACTTTAATTCGGATCAGATCAGTTCTTTTCGAGTTATTTGGAGAACAAACGATGGCTATAACGAACTTGATTGGCGTATTTTGCCTCCAAACCTACCCTGCAAATTTAATCTCTCTAACTCATTTCGTTTGAGAGTGATCATGCTGAAGCATGACTGGACGTATGTACTTAATTGTGTGTGATTAATTAAGTTTGATCTTGGATTCTTCATCAGTGGGTCAAAACTTAACGTTTTGGACCAGTTTCGGCCAAAAATTCGAAAATTATAGACTTTTAGGCAAATGGATAAGATTTCTGTTTAGGCAAATAAGAACGCCAGAGGAAAAAGAAATGACGTGAGGTCAGTCTGCATTTGCGCGCTTGTAATTATATCATTCAAATCAGATTGGCCAACAAGAAAACTGACAGTAAATCATGTTGACAAATTTGAAATTGTTTGAATGATTTCATCAAGTGGCTCACATCTTTCATCATACATGTAAACGGCAACCAGTAAAACACGAATTTAATATACTGGTCACCGGTTAGCGGATTCTACACCACGGAATATGCACTTGACATCTGCATATCAATCAGGAGAAAGATTCCATGAGTAGTCTCGGAGTTAACACTCCAGGCTATGAAAGTGGTAGAAAGCTGGTGCGAGAGGGTCAGCCTCAGTCCCTAAAAACAGTTATTATTCCGTTAACTCTCAGAAGGAATGTGGAAGGAATTAAATCCCCCAAACTCCTGGATATGCCACTAAACCTGGTTGATGAGGTACGCTATCTGGGCGCTATGCTTGATACCAAGCTAACCAGGAACGCACAACTCTCAGCAACTGGAAAACAAGGGAAAGAAAACCCACATGATTGCTCGCACAGCAATTGGCAAACCATGGGGCTTGAGCCCAGAAAATACTAGGAGGATTTACACTGCTACAGCGAGGCCCTCCCTCACAAATGGCAGTGTTGTGGGGTGGACACAAATGAACCAAATACTAGACTTGCTTTGTATTTCTGGAGCAATGAAAAGTACTCCAAATGCGGCAACCTCGCCTTCACCTTCTGGTGAGGGCCGAAACAAAGATGGGGGCCTACAATACAGCAAAACGGTGTCTGGAAACATAGGTCATACGGACACGCTAAGATTGGGGGACTTATTCGTCACCTGATCCTGAATATGGTGAGCGACTGGAGTCCAGTAACTCACAGATTTGGTCCTTCCTTCAAGATGGGGCTAAAGCCCCCCGCGGAGGGTGAGGAAATACTGTAAAGTGAACTAACAGAGCTCACGGACGGTTCAGTGATGGGCGGATGCTCTGGAGCTCTGGAGTATATGGGGCTGCTTCCAATGTGAGCATTTCGATGTCACTTGGGCAATGCACCACTATATTCCAGGCGGAAGTGGTATCATCAAGACATGTGCCATGGAGAATATTCGCATTGGCTAGTCTAGTAGGAACATATGGATTCTCTCGGACAATCAGGCAGTACTTAGGGTAGTAGCTATCTGGAGAATGAACTCCAGGCTTGTGCTGAAATGCCGACAGCCCCTGGATACCTTGGCTGCCTGAATCCGAATTGAGCTCGGGTGGGTTGGTGGTCATGCGGGGGTTGAAGGGAATGAAAGAGCAGATGCAGTCGCCAGAGAGTACTCGGCTATCCATCCTTCGGGCTAGGGTCGGTAGTAGGGGTCAGCAAATTAGCTGTGGAAGGCATTGAAAAATGGATCCTAGCACAGCACACTCGGTACTGGAACAAAACTTCGGGCTAGTGGCATAGTAAGTTAATGACGGGGCAGCCATGCCCCTCATTAACTAAAGAAGTCCTACTACTGAGTAGGAATAAGCTCAGGGCAGTAACTAGCTCATTAACCGGACACTGTCCCTTGAGAAAGCACCTGCTCAACATGGGGATTCTCCGAGAAGACCCTGTTTGTAGGAAATGTGGGGAGGCCGACGAAATAGCCTCACATGTCATATTTGAATGTTCAACCCATGGGTTACATGAGACCCATATAATGTCAGCAGCACAGGACTTAGCTCGGTTAAGTAAACTTGGGTTGCAGGGATCAACATATTCGAACAAAAAACTTAAGCATAAAATGGCCATTACCCGTAAACGAACTTATCCGGATTTGACGCCAGACTATTCAACAGTGAGTAGAATCCATTCCAAAGTAGAGACATTTAAGCTAAACGATTGCACGCTGTTCCTGGAGGAACAAGCAGAAATATTACAATATTGAAAGGGCCAGATTCATGAAATTAAAATTTTCCACTCACTCAGGAGTGCTTCCTTCGCCAGCTGGAGTTCCATTTCCAGGGAGTGAATCTTTCCAGTAGGATCTGCACTGCTCTCTGTGGGTGTTTTCTTGTCGGCCAACACGGATGTAGCGCCCGACACGACTAATCTGCGTAATCTCGTCAACTCCGCTTGAAGACGTTCATTTTCCAACCTCAACTTCCTGATGGTGAGTGCCGACTTCGGATAGGAGGTGGGTGATGACAGCATCGAGGACATCTCATCTTGGTTGCCATCACTGCTACGTGGGGAGCGAGAGGACGATGAATCTGGGAAAGTGAGAGAAAAATATGTTCAAACAGTGCAAGAATAAAGACAATCTTTCAATCCTCGAAAAATATTACGAGAGGTCAGATAAACTAATACAAGCAATGGAGGCGATGGTTTATTTTTACTTATAAAACCATAAATTGAGTCAAACATCTACCGATTTCCTCATAAGGTTGCATGAGTACAATGAAGGCTAAAATCGGTTATGAAGTGGTGAAAATAGTAATTTACGTAACAAGCCCGGAAAATAGGGTTTTTTTGGACGAATAGACAAAATTCTAGGACGAGCGTAAGCGAGTCCTAGAAGTCTTTGAGTCCAAAAAAACCTTCTTCGGCAACCGTGTAGAATAACAAATCAATGAGACGACACATTTCTTTTTTATATATTTTGATTCTTATTCAAATTAAACAGAACAGAAAATATAACATGTTAACTAATTTTATATGAACTGTTAGCCGTTTTCTCAGTGCTATGGTAACTTAATTTATCAAAAATATACCTACCAAGATTTTCATATTTACAATGACCAAAACGACGTGATTCTTCCGGCCTAGTACGGGAGTTACGTACTTCCCGGACTAGGCCGGGAAATGCTTCTTTCTCAAAGAAAAAGCAACCGTCCGGGAAGTGCCGGAAGTAGTAAAAACCAGTTGGAAATTTTATTTTCACATTACTTCCTGAAATACGAAGCCTATCAAGCTGAAATCTGATACTCGCTTGTAAAATGGCGGCTTGATGGTTTGCGCAGAATTTAAGCAGTGTGTGTCTTATAGTTATTCGCAATTAGCTACAGTTCACTTTGTTCTATATTCTATAACTAATTACCCAGTTTCAATCGGATCTGTATTTTTTTAAGTTATTGAGGAAACAATATTTTAAGTTCGAAATTTTATTTTCACAATTATTGCTGAACTACGAAGACGATGAGGCTGATATCCAGTAGTCGATTGTAAGTGTAAAATTTCAAAAGAAAAACTTTTTTCTTAGTTATACGATCCCTACGAAATTTGTGCGTGACATTCAACAACTGTCTAACTAATTACCAAGATTCAACTCGATCGAGTATGTGGTTTATGAGTTATTGAGAAATCAATATTTCAGATGGGTATAACTCCGAAATCATTTGGCCGATTATGCCCATTAACGAACCTAACCGTCGTATACGGATCCTCAAACTTCCGTTCGAAAGTTATCGTGGCAACGAACGGCCGGCCAGACAGAATAGTTTTGTAATTTTGAAGAAGTATCGTTCGAATTGTTGAAAATATTAAAATTGATGTATTTTATAGATTTCATGAAAATAAATAATAACTTACTAATATTGATTTTTATTATATTATATATTATTATTATATTTTTTATTTGAGCTATGTATATCAGTCATATTTGTTCTGTATATGAAGTTGTTTATCTTTAGACTAAGAATTTTTTTTTATTTAAGTTAGATTTGTTAGTAGCCATGCTACCTCAGGTTGCCACGGCTTTTTTGAGTATTTATGGCTGTCGTTTTTGGCTTTGCTTGTTGACATCCTATTTCTTCAGTAAATAAATAAATAAATAATACAATAATAATAACAATAAATGTAACATACTGAAATTTCCGTCAATTCAATCGATACCTAGAAACCGTCTGCGAATCGTACGATTTTTATCATGGAAAATTCTTAAAAACCACTGACTTGACGTCAGGACCTTTTGCGCGCATGTTATATTCTATATTCACGCCTCACGCACCCTGACGAAATGCTGCATTAAGTTGAGTATGAATAAAGGAAGCGTTAATACGTGAAAAATGTGGGAAAGCCCTGTGGACAGGAGCTTTGGCGATCTTGTTCAAACTCTGACAAATCATATCTCCGAAAGTATTGTTTTCTCTGAGTTGTGAATCATATCAATGGATTCTTATGATAGAACTGCATCATAAAATAAATAAATTAAATCAGAATCCATTGATATCATTCCAAACTCTGGAAAACCAATACTTTCGGAGATATGATTTGTCAAAGTTTGAACAAGAGCGCCAAAGCTGCTGTTTACAGGGCTTTCCCACTTTTTCAATTTGGCTTTTGTGCGTCAATTTTTAGAACTTTCGTAATTAAAGTCAAAACGTAGGTCTATGACTCACCTCATGTTGCATTTACATACATAAGCAAATTATAATTAGAGTATTCTATGAATTCTTAGAATTAAGAATAATTATTGAAATTTTGAAAAATCATATCCCCGAAAGTATTAGTTTGTTAGAGTTGAGAATGGATTCTTATCATGAAATTGCATCTTAAAAAAAATCGAATTTGAAATTTGTAATGTAAAAAAAAACAATTTTTTTTTGTTACTCCGAAACCTCAATTTTACCCAATATTGAACCTAACCGAGATATTCATCTACTAAACGGACTGCCGGCCGGACGGCCGGACAGAATCGATTTTGACCACAGATTCTTGATCAGTGACTCAAACCAAATCGTTTAAGATCATTATCAGCCAAAAATTCGAAAGTTACAGACATTTGGGCAAATTGATAAGCACTCTGTTCCGAGGAAAAAGAGCGCCAAAAATGCATTGGGTATTAATTGAATTAAAATTTTTAAAATGAAAAAATTCCAAAAATACAAAGCCGATCGAGCTGAAATTCGGTAATCTATTGTAAAATGTCTGCTTGGATGTTCTAGCGGAATTAGAGTGGAATATGGCAGATAGAAATATAGAATTATTGAAGAAAAATTTTCTATTTATCAGATCCTCATGAAGTTTGGCACAAATTTGCGGGTCGACATACTACGACTAGTTACGAAGTTTCAATTTGATCGGATATGTATTTTTTGATTCATTGAGGAAACAATAACAACACTACAGAAGGGTAGAGGTAACTCCGAAACCGTTGATTATTCCCATTAAGGAACATAACCCTTATATTCGGAGGCGCAACCTACCCTGGAAATTGCAAGGACTTATATCTTTTTGTTTGAAAGTTATCTTGGCAACAGTCAGCCGGCCGGACAGAATCTAATTTGACCTCGAATTCTTCATCAGTGAGTTGAACCTAATCGTTTGAGATCATTACAGATATTTGGCCAAAATGATAGCGTGCTGTTCCCTAAAATATGCACGCAAAAAGATGATTAAAGATGTATGCAATATTTCGTGAGGGTGTCTGAGGCGTGAATAGACGCTAGACAGGGGCACAAACGCTCTGACCTTCACGTCAGTGCTTTGCCCGAATTTTATGTTTAATTTCTCTGAATAAGGCCTAAACATAAACAATCAATCCAGAACAAATTAATAATAAAATGTACATGGGTTTCATTTCAACCATGCTGATTAATTCAAAGATGAAAGGACTAGCAGAGGCCAAAGTTTAGAGCAATCCACAGAGTGATTTAATCAAAGTTGAATAGCTACATAGCAGATACCGGTTTCAACCGTATTAGAAATAATCAATGAAGCATAATTCATAATGCTAGTCCTTTCATCCTTGAATTACTAGTGGTTGCTTCTTAAAGCGTTATTCTCTTTATGCTGATGAAGTTCGTTACGTTCCTGAGAAGTATGATTATTACCTTTTACGCTATTCAAAATATGATTATCTTTCTACGGTAGAGTTTCAGTGATTTTATCATTTTTGGGCTCATGTTCTGTGGAACAATGCGTTATCATTTTGCACAAATGTCTGTAAATTTCGAATTTTCGGCCGAAAATAGTCTCAAACGATTGGGTTTACTGCCTGATGTAGAATTCGAGGTCAAAGTTGATTCTGTCCGTTCCGCCGTTGCCCCGACAACTTGAGAACGGATAGAGATAGCGACTTGAAATTGTCAAGGTGGTTGGCGTGTCCCAATACGACGTACAAGTTCGTTAATGGGCTTAATCAGCCCAACGGTTTCCTAGTAATAATTTTGGTTTCAACCAATACAGATCCAATTGAAACTTGGTGAGTAGTTGTAGAATATAGACCTAAAGACATATGTGCAATTTTATGAGAATCGTGTCACCAGAAAAATTAAAAAAATTATTAAAAAATATTATTTGAGAACGGGAAGAGATAGCGACTTTCAATTTTCGGAGTAGGTCGAGCATCCGAATGCAACATTTGAGGCCGTTAATAGGCATAATCGGCCGAACGTTCTGGAGTTATACCTATCTGAAATTTTTTTTTTATTTCCTCCTCATGAATATGAATCGCTGAAGGCTCCAAAACCTAACTCAATAGCGAAGTTCCAAATTTGAACACGATCGGATCTATATTGTTGGAGATCTGAGCAGCATTGAGTGAGTTCAGTAGCTGGATGGATGACCGTTGCTCCGATAACATTCGAACGGAAAGAGATAGCGACTTGTAATTTTCAGGGTAGGTTGCGCATCCGAATGGGACAGTTATGTTCAATGTATGGGTATAGTCGGCCAAACGGTTTCAGAGTTATACCCATCTGGAATATTGTTTTCTCGATAACTCAAAAAATATAGATGCGATCGAATTGAAACTTGGTATGTAGTTGTATAATACCGACGCAAAAAAGTTTGTGAATTTTTTTTAGAACCGAATAGCTAAAAATTTCAAAAAAATTAATGAAAAATATGATTTACCCCACGATTTCTTGAGAACGGAGAGACATAACGACTTGCAATTTTCAGGGTAGGTTGCGCATCGGAATGCGATATTTGAGTTCGTTAATAGGCATAATCGACCAAATGGTTTTAGAATTATACTTATCTGAATTTTTGTTCTTTTTTCCTCTATAACTTAAAATTTACAAATCTGATCGAAGTAGGTAAACTACCGGGGTCCTAGGACATTTCAAGGCCACCAAAACCATGGTAGTTCCTGGTACACTTCAAGGTCACCCAAATGGAACCTAACCCAAGTGGGTAGGCAACCAAAAATTAATGTAGTAAACGTGTGACGTCATTGCAGGTGACCTTGGGCTGGTAGATCAGGCCTAGCCAGGCTTGCGCAGGTTAATTTTGCGAGAGAAGTGAAAAAAATTTTTTTTCGAACTTAAAAAAATTCCAGACTTAGAAAAATTTCGTTAAGTTCGGACTTGGAAAAATTTCGACAAGTTCGGATTTCAAATCGAATAAAACGATGATTAATTTTGTGAGAATTGTGAAAAAAAAATATATTTTTGAAAATTCTTTATGTTGGACTTGGAAAAACTTTGAAAGGAACAATTTTAGCTACTATAAACCTTAGATATCCTTATGGGAAATTACATGTTGAAATAAGTGAACTTGAACTAGAATTCTGGGAGGAAATAAACCAAGACAATTATAATATTTAATATTTGTTTTTTATTGACAAGCCAATCGTATAGTATATTTACATTTTCGAGTGCATATGTGAGTTCATTCTTTACATGATTTCTACAGGTATATAGTAATCATAGTTGGTGGTCCAATCCAAACCATGGATCGGATCTATATTGTTGGAGATCTGAGCAGCATTGAGTGAGTTCAGTAGCTGGATGGATGACCGTTGCTCCGATAACATTCGAACGGAAAGAGATAGCGACTTGTAATTTTCAGGGTAGGTTGCGCATCCGAATAGGACAGTTATGTTCAATGTATGGGTATAGTCGGCCAAACGGTTTCAGAGTTATACCCATCTGGAATATTGTTTTCTCGATAACTCAAAAAATATAGATGCGATCGAATTGAAACTTGGTATGTAGTTGTATAATACCGACGCAAAAAAGTTTGTGAAATTTTTTTAGAATCGAATAGCTAAAAATTTCAAAAAAATTAATGAAAAATATGATTTACCCCACGATTTCTTGAGAACGGAGAGACATAACGACTTGCAATTTTCAGGGTAGGTTGCGCATCGGAATGCGATATTTGAGTTCGTTAATAGGCATAATCGACCAAATGGTTTTAGAATTATACTTATCTGAATTTTTGTTCTTTTTTCCTCTATAACTTAAAATTTACAAATCTGATCGAAGTAGGTAAACTACCGGGGTCCTAGGACATTTCAAGGCCACCAAAACCATGGTAGTTCCTGGTACACTTCAAGGTCACCCAAATGGAACCTAACCCAAGTGGGTAGGCAACCAAAAATTAATGTAGTAAACGTGTGACGTCATTGCAGGTGACCTTGGGCTGGTAGATCAGGCCTAGCCAGGCTTGCGCAGGTTAATTTTGCGAGAGAAGTGAAAAAAAATTTTTTTCGGACTTAGAAAAATTTCGAGAATTTCGGACTTAGAAAAATTTCGTAAAGTTCGGACTTAGAAAAATTTCGACAAGTTCGGACTTAAAAAAATTTCAACAAGTTCGGACTTAAAAAAATTTCGTAGGTTAATTTTGCGAGAGAAGTGGAAAAAATTTTTTTTCGAACTTAAAAAAATTCCAGACTTAAAAAAATTTCGTTAAGTTCGGACTTGGAAAAATTTCGACAAGTTCGGATTTCAAATCGAATAAAACGATGATTAATTTTGTGAGAATTGTGAAAAAAAAATATATTTTTGAAAATTCTTTATGTTGGACTTGGAAAAACTTTGAAAGGAACAATTTTAGCTACTATAAACCTTAGATATCCTTATGGGAAATTACATGTTGAAATAAGTGAACTTGAACTAGAATTCTGGGAGGAAATAAACCAAGACAATTATAATATTTTAGAGCTGTAGCAAACCGTATGTATTCGTTACTGAGTAACGGGTGCGACGTCTAGTACCGAGTAACGAAACGTTACACACAAATCCATTTCGTTACTCGCATTATTCCGTATTCGTAGTATAGGTACCTATAACTGTTCCGATCACGAAAGTAACGTTGATGCGTGTCTTGAAACGTTTACTGAACGTATGTTTTACTCATACGCGTATAACTTATAATCGATGTAGAATAGATTGCTTTGTTATTGTGATATAACATAAGCACACGGTTAATAGTTTTACACTCTTACTTTCACTATTAAATAAACTAAATTTAGAATAACTTAAAAGGTCTGGTTAAAAATACGGAACAGTGAAAAAATTCACCTTACGCAGCTTGGTATACAATGTATAAGTATGTTTCCTACAAATTACGAATTTTGCGTACTCGATACGATTCAATTCGCAATGCGACTCGATTCGTTACTCTAACACAACATGATATATTATGAGGTATCAAAAGTAACGAGTAACGTAACGATACGAAAATAACGAGTACTAATTGCTAAAGTAACGAATACATACGGGTACGCTTTATTTCGTTACTTTTACACCTCTATAATATTTGTTTTTTATTGACAAGCCAATCGTATAGTATATTTACATTTTCGAGTGCATATGTGAGTTCATTCTTTACATGATTTCTACAGGTATATAGTAATCATAGTTGGTGGTCCAATCCAAACCATGGATATTGTGTAATATACAAGTACGAACTTGTCAGGTAATAAGAATTCTTAAATTACAAATGGTAGTACAACAAACTGGTTTATAAGTACAAATGGGTTGTATGTAAATATATTAACAAAAAAAAAGATTACAAATTGTATATATTATACACAAGCAGTTAGTTTAGGTAACGTACTTGACCTGAGGTAGAAATGTGCTAGAACAAATGATTAATGCATATATTAAATAGGGGAGATTCTGAGGCTGCATTCACAGAATTATATTATACGCAAGTAGTTAGTTCAGGTAACGTACTTGACAGGAGGTAGAAATGTGCCAGTATAAGTGACAGCGACCAACGACACAAGAATAAGAGTACAAAAGGGAGGCACAGTAATGATACTATGAAGAGTTTAAGATCCCGATTGAAGATTTCAGGGAAAAAAAAAGGTTCTGCCTATAAAGGAAGAAAGGAAACAGCTCGTAACAGAGTACATAGGGAAGATTCTGAGGCTGCATTCATGTTAAAAAAAAATATATATGTATTAGGAAGATTATCGATAAGTATTATGTTATATACAAGTAGTTATTTTAGGAAATAAAGTATTTCTTAATAAAAAGGTAAGTATGGATACGAGCATACATATTAAGCAAAATAACAAAATTATAAGTATCTTTATAGAAGAGTGATGTTCTTTTGGTTCAGAAGGAGGCACGTTTAGCCAATCAGATTCTTTACAACTTCGATTTGAAAAAGTATAAATTATTTTGAAAGTATGTATGTTGTAGACATCATAATCATCATCATTTTTAAAGTAATATTTAAATACAGGTAGATCATTGTTTAGCCTGCATACAACCATATTATCACATAGTTTATTTTTATTAGTACATATTTGAGCCTTTATCACTTTAGGTTGGAAATGAACATATAAGATATTTCCAATAAGCGAGTAAAGGATTACTAAATTCATTTTTTTGTAGTAGTAGAAGTGGTAGTAGTAGTAGTAGTAGTAGTAGTAGTAGTAGTAGTAGTAGTAGTAGTATTTTGTGGGGGTGATGATCTTCGTTACGCGTAGTCCTGGAATATTTCCACAACATCTGACCAAATGCACAATCTTTGGAATACTTATAATGATCCTCCAAAGCACTATCCTCCTTCTTCCAATTATGAATTTGCACTGAACAATAAACACAACGGCAAATGTCTCCTTCACCGGTGAAATACAGACCAGCTCTAGCCAAATCGATAGGATTTGCAGCACCGGTCCAAAATTTCTTCTTAAACGTGAGAAGTCGTTGTTCAAAGTCCATGTGATCCATACTTTCAAGACACATCTTCACTGCTCTTGCCACATTAATCGACAACAACTACATCTATGTTTTACTCCATACAGTTTTTTGTCTAGTAATTGAAAAAAACAACGAATACAAGGTGCATAGTATTGTTCAGATTCACCTTTACATATAGGACAGACGTATTTAACGGGCACAGGCATGTTGATCTTTGAGAAATTCTGTATCAAATGAAACAGTGGAGAGACCGAAATGAAACTGGTAGTTCATCGATTACTTTTTCTTAAATAAAATACCGCCTAATGGCACTACTACTACTTCGGGTTAAACATCAATTTCTTAACTTATTAAATAGATATAATATTAACCTAAAGATAAATATAAAACCTAATCTAGTTGTCCTGACACATTACAGCACAATGCGTTAGATAATACTGCTGAATAAGCCAGGCTTTCCAATGACCTGGAATATTGGCCAGTGCCACCAGCCGTCTCAGGTCCTGGAGTGTTAAGTCTCCAGGTTTTTCCAGTACATGGAAAAGTACCTCAAGCTCCCACGCGGCTATTGGGCACCGCCGCAGCTCTGCTCCAGTAGGTAGATTATTCATTCTGGCAATGAAATTTTATATTGTGTTTTAGTTTTTTTTTTTTTTTTTTTTTTGAGAAACAACGATACAGCATTTTCACCGAGAGAGGCTGTGTAGATCAATCAAAATATATAAAGATAGGAATTAATCAAAATACCCCCATGGTACCGTTGATATTTTATCCTCCAATACAATTCTTTTATCATCATCAAAACTTAAACCAACCTTTTCTTGTTGAATTGAGAAAATCTCATGATTTTTCGCAATTATACTGTTCTGAATTATTGAAAATGTTGATTGTTCGAAAAGTGTTTTATAAAAATCCTGAAAGGTTATATAATTTTTTATAGCAGCATACTTTACTCCTTTTACTTTTTTAATTGTTTTCAAAAGCTCAATAAGTTCATGGTTATCAGCATAATTAATATTCTGTTCTTTTTTTTTTTCAATTTCGCAAACTTTATACGTGTACATCTTCGACCTCAACCCGATAAATTCACTCATGATGCAACCATTATTTTCATCCTTCATTAAACCAACTACTTTTTTATTCCGCCTAGGAATATTAAAAATATTATTCTCAGGATAATCGGAGGTATCAAATTTATCAATATCCTGCCTTATATGTTGGTAAATGTCATCTGTGAAAATCTGATAAATAAGGCTATCAGTATCTGTGTACAATAATTTTGCATTGTCGTTAAATTTAGCTTTAATGTATTCATAATGAAAATCATACAAAAATGTTTTCGAAATATCTAAAATACACATACCGATGAAAATTGGTTTATTCATATTTATGGTTAACCTTTTCATTTCTATTAGTACAATATCTTCATCGATAATAGTAATGCTACTAAAGTTCCCTTGTGATATGTAGTAATTAGCACCATATCTTCCTTCATAATGTGTTACTAGCTTTATATCTCTATATCTTCTAACATTTTCTATTGTTTTTCCAAATGGCGCATTGTTCATCAATTTGAAGTGGTTACGTTCAAATTCGTTTTTACTGGCTTTACGCAACTCTGTGTTAAAATCGATGTACGATTTCATCCAAGGTTTTTGAGCAAATTTCAAACACCGATGAACTTTCTCTAGCTTCAACCCCAATTTAATAGCCTGTTTCAAATTTTGGTAATGAATAATATTTTTTTTTTATTGTATAAAGTCAATAATAATTTAGTTGTATCATTATCAGATACAGGTGGTGGCAGATGATGCGGACATAACGGAAGATCTTTATGTTTTTCATATAATGATTTCGGATATTCCAAGTCCACTTCTAAAACATAACCAAATTCAGCATCATCTGGTGTGTTTAAGATAGTGCCTATTTCATTAGACCCTATCTGCACCCATTGAAAATCAGAAAATGGTAATGCCTTTGTCATGGCAGCTCCATATAAATTCACCACATCAAAATACATTAAATACGAAATAGGCTCATCAGACTTGTATTCATCAACACACATGTATTTATTGTTGGATTTCGCATAACGCCTCGAACATTGCGACACTCCTCCTCTAATGCCTTTTTCAATAAAATTAATCATTTCAATGTCAGTGAGTAATTCCAATTCAATTTTTGTAAGTTTTAACATCGCATCAAAGGCCAATCCTGGTGTTGTAAAATAATGGAGTGCATCTGAATTATAATATTTCATGCAATTAATTCGAAAATTCTCGAAAATATCGCTCAAAAGTAAAACATCAGTTTTAAGATACAATTCAGCATATTGTTTTAAATTTTGAATTTTGAAAGTTTTCCATACATTATTTGCATGATTAAAGTCATCATCCGATATTGCCTCCTCAGTGAGCGTATTATAAAAATTTTCCTTCGATGGAAGTTCCTGATCGTCTAGTCTTTTAAAATTATCAAGATACTCATATGGAAATACACCTTTTCTTGTCACTAACTCAAAGTGAGTTTTATCAGGAAAGAATTTTGAAACAATAGTTCTTTGTTCATCATCCAAATACGAGGATAATTTTTCCAAGCTACCGGCTAAAAATCTAAAGGAATCTATAAATCTCAAATTTATTTTATATTTAGTGATGTATTTTGTGAACGAAATGAATTTTTCCTTATTAACAGGCAAAATATTCAAGGGACCCTCAATATCTTTCGCAAGACTTCTAATTAGAAAATGACTATCATAATTGGAAAAGTTATGGAAAACCACAGGTATAGTATTAGATATCTGCAATTTTAAATTGCAAGTTTCATGAGCTGCACCACGATATTTTCCTGAAAAATGACAATGATCACGAACTTTACCATCACTAACAGAAAATTCATTATCGCACACATAACATTGCTTCGCTTCATAAAAATTCTGTTTCTCCTCATCGTTCATTACAATTGGAAGAGGGTTCGATATAATTCCTCCAACATATGCTGAAAGATTTTCCAATTCATTTATGAACCATTTTATACAATCAGAACCTGTATATAAATTGAATTTAGATAAAGAATCATCATAATCACATTTGAAATAATAAGCTATACTAAAGGCTTCATGTTTTTTGCGCTTTATAGTTTTATTATCGATAGCAAAGGAGGAAGAGGACAGATCATAATCAACCAAAAGACTTTCAATGTCCGCATAAATAACGAAAGGCATAGGTATTTGATGTGTAAAATTTTTGAATTTTAAAATCTTATGAGTTTCTTTAGGTAAAACTATTTTACAGTGATTCAAATCTCTACATAATTCCAGATGCCTTTCCAAAGATTCATTTGTAGCGAAATGATTCAAACATCTTTCACAGAAATATTTCCTATTTTTCGAATCTTTAAGTTGACGACTCAAAAGACGGGATAAATTTTTTATTAGAGCAAAATGGTAATATGTTTTAGTTTTCAAATTCATTGAACTCGTTCCAGGATTATTTTCAGCTATTTCATTTGTCAAATTTTCACAAGGCACCATCAAGAGATTTATTATTATTTTGTAAAATGGACTCTTGGTAAGACAAAGAGGAACAATCTCCTTGTTATTCGAAATAGTAAAAATATTTATTCCCAAACCGTTCAATAATTCAAATTTTGGAATATCCTTCAATTCTATTGGGAAATTAATGTTTTCATACTTAAGAAAGCCTTCAAAATCGGGGTAAGAATATACTCTACATTTATTTTTGGATTCATCGTAAACGGGAAAAAGAGCAGCCATTATAGACCACAGGAAACAGTACTGATCATTATTTTTTATATTGATTACACTATGCGTGCTTTTCACAAATGCTGGTAAATCTACATAAGTGGACATACCAACATTTATTGGACTGAAATGATTAATGTTCAATTTCAAATACAAAATTTCATATAGACTCCAGCCCGAATCGCGTTCTTGGAACTCACCCATTCGATTCAAAATAACAGACGATACATTGTTTTTATACCAATCTTTTAAATTTACACTAACGTCAATAACTTCATTTTTTGTGGAAAAAAATTTAAAGTTAGTCTCTAAATCAGAGGGTTTCACAAATAAACCAGCCAAAATAGTGTTAACTTTTAGTACAGATTTTTTCAACGACTTACGAATTTGTATTGCAAAACTTCTAAATGCTTTCTCAAAAAATAATTGAGGATCTTTGAATCCAAGATTTGTAATAATACCACTAGATATACGCCCATTAAATGCCGATTTAATTTCATGCCATTCTAAATTTGCTTCGCATCGTTTTTCCATTAATTTTGATAACTTTTTCCTAAATGTTCGTTGATAATACTTTAAAATACTAAGATTAGATTCAACTCTAGCAAAATTCCCAATAGCATCATTATATTTATTTTTAATCGATCTATTCAAAACGCAAATAATATTTTTCAAATAAGTAATATATTTTAAAAATTCCTCTTTAGTTTTGATTAATCTACTCACCCTTTCCATAGTCTTAACGGCTTCAGCCGACAAACTATCTAAACGGGTGGTTGCTGTACCGCTCATTTTTTTTCTCTGCCTTTTTCACGGATTTTTGCTGTTTTTTTATGGTTTTTTTTCTTTTATGTCTGAAAAATATATTTTCATTTGAAAAATTGGAAACTCAAAAATCAGCCCAAACATTTTTTTTTTAAACAGGTAGAAAATAAAATCTGCTTACCTCGATTCTGCTCTATGCACAAACACAACCTCAAGTAGAATACCTACGCAATCTATTTTACCAATTCGGATCGCAATTACACGTGCCCCAAAATTTTTGTTAATTTGCAATAATTCAATTCAGATTATAATAGTAGACAAAGTTGCATCCTAACAATCTAGATTTTTGCATGTACATCATTAATATTAAAACAATGTATCATTCGATAAAATTAAGAGGACGAATAAATGGTCAAGTTGGTCAATGTATCCGCGGAGATAAATAAACGCCGACGAAGCTCAATTAGCATACCGACTCAATTAGCATACCGATAAGCGTTTACTTAGAGAGTACGCCTAATAAATAATTATCTTATCTAAGGAATGTGCGATGCAGGTCCACGCGCTAGGATGCAAAATGCTAAATAAGCAATATCTAACAAAGTAATATGAATACAGTATGGACCTTTGGAAATAAACCTATCTATTAAATATGTAATTGATTCACACCAATTAATTGATATATGTAATTCTTAATATGGATATTCGTTTGGTGAAAATGAATAACTTCAAACAAATTTCAATTGATATTTCACATGAATTATATGTATTTACATTTTCATATAAAATAAAGGGGAAGAAGGATTGACAGTAAAATATTCTGTCCCAAAATTTAAACATTTTGTCCTTGTCAATCAGCGATTTCAGAGTATAAATTCCGTTCAATTCATCTTGAAAAACTAGTATAATTATTGGAGTTACCAGCTACGAACGTGCACGTGAATAAGAAAAAAACTTTAACATGAATATTCCTTGTACTATTGTTGTTTTCTCTACTGATCGGGACAATTTTACTCCCCGAATGTTAGAGATGGTGTGCAAGCAGATTTTTCAGTAAGTTTTTTTCCTCCCTAATCATTTTTATTTTTTTTTAAACTACCTTCATTTGTTCAAAGATATGGAGCCCCCAAAGTCACTCTTTATGATGATAAGGTAACAATAAAACTATCATATAGTCCAAAAGTAAAAACGATGAAAAAAAAATTTGGTAATTTACCTGTGAAATACCTGAAAACACGATTGGAGGATGACAAAGATCTGGGGTTATTGGAAGATGTCATAAGAAGATACAAGTACAATATTGTCGACGAAGAGGATATCGAGAGTGCTCAAGTAACACAAGCATGTATATCAACACCACCACCACCTTCACAAACACCCCCATTACAATCAGATGGGGTGATATTGAAGAGAGCCTTGAGGGAAGCAGGAGTTCCCATTACCCAAAGTACACCTCATGTGAATAATGGGCTTAATGAGGAGGATTCGAGACAAAGAAGAGCAGCCAAAAGACAACTTTTTGAAATTAATTCACAATTATTAGCGGGGGAGGAGGAAACAATACCACCCCTATCACAACAACCACCCTCATCACAACCGTCGAAAAGAAGAAGAAGGGAAATGCCAAGAATCGAGATTGATGATCATGATTTCATTTGAAAAAAACGTTAACCATTTGGGACTTTGAAGTAATAAAAGAATCATTATTACATTATTGGTGTTTTATTGTAACCTTTAAGATACATTGTCATTTGATATCCATTGATTATGTGTATCGTCAAATCCAACCCATTTAACTAGGCTTTTTCCACCTTTACGTTTCAAAACTTTTTCAACCAAATAAATATCTGGATATTTCACTTTTTGCATTTGCTCCTCATAAAATCCTCCCTTGATTTCTTTATCATTGATATCCTTCAAAATATATGTTGTGGGTGTGCTCAATACTTTTTTTTTAATAATAAAGATTTCAGGAGACCAATTCATATTATATTTTTCATCAAAGACACCCCGCGCTGTGGAAATTCTTACATGATCACCTTTTATGAATTTACATTTTCGTATTGGTGACTTTGGATTACTATAAATTCCACGTAGAGAATCTTCATTTGTTTCTTTTACATCGATCGGTTTCATTCCGATTGTGCGGTGCACAGAATTATTATAGTTTTTAACCACTTCAGCTAAAATACCACCTATCCATTTGTGGGTATTTTGAAAGGAAAATTGAGGATACATTTTTCCTTTAATTGTTCGAATTACACGTTCAACAATTGCTGCTTTTTTATCACTGTAGGTGGAATAATGATTAATAGAATATTTTTCCATTAGCTTTTTGAAAGTAACATTATAAAATTCTGTACCCTTGTCTGTTTGTAAATTTTTCAAACTGTTGTTTTTTTTCGATTTCAACATCTTCAACAAAATAGTTTCCATAGCAGTTGACACATTTTTCCCTGATTTATCCTTGAGTGGTTCAGTCCAAACGTATTTAGAGAAACAATTGATGACAATTAGAATATACTTGAAACCGTTATTTTCTTTGGCATATGGTTGCATATCTATCAGATCAGCTTGGCATAAGTCCCACAAGCCACGTACAATTGTTTTACGACGTTTAAAATTTATTCGGGCCTGCTTATACAGCTCGGTGACAATTTGCCACTTCTTCTCGGTTCTCGATGTCATCGTTATACTATCAAACCAGCCTCGTACAATTCTTCAACAATTGAAGTGATTTCATTTATAACACCACTGTTTCCAGCTTCATGTGATGCCAATAATAATTTCAATCGTTCAACTAATTCATTAGGATCATTCCAAAACATATAGGCTGTGTTTTTATGTAATCTCAAATTGATAGAACCCCCCTTTTTTTTATTAACGGTGCAACAATTTTTTTATATTTAACAGTATTGTTACCATCTATCTGATTGCTTGGGTGATAATAACATTTATATGCGTTTGTTTTAGTAATTATATCATGGTAATTTTGCAAGTCTTCCTCAGAATATTTCTTAGGTTTTCGTTTAAATATTAATTCGTATAAACCTCTAGTACCTCGATACCTTTTATTTTTTACCATAACATCTCCATTATCAATTATTTGCATTCGTGAATTACCAATCGAGAATTTTTCCGTTTCTGGATCAAAACGAACACCATATTTTCGATCGAATTTTGAAGGATTTTCATTCAGACTCATAATATATTTCCTCGCAATGGGTGGATATTGATCTAGGTAATCGATAAACGAAGTATTATTAGCGGTCTCCTTGGTCCTGTCTTTACTGCTGCCTGCTGTGGTTTCCCCAATGGGTGTGAGCGGTGATAAAGACGATTGAGGCATCACCCATTTTAAGTCTTCTTCTTCTAATTCTTCTTCATGATTGCCATTCTTTTCGTCTTCCTCATGTTTCAAATTTTTTTTTATTTCCTTCAAATGTTTCGTTATTGGAGAAAATGCATTTTCTTTGACTCTCTCTCCATACTTGAGTAATTGTCATTTATCTTTAATATTTTTACGTTTTTGAATCAAAAGTCGTTTAAATCTCTTATTGTAAGTGTTCATTTCGGTCATCGTTATCAACGTTCTGCTTGTCAACACCTGTTGTTGAACTGGCAAACTAACATAAGCAGTAATAGAGTTTAGGTATTTATATTGATGAATTCGTCAAAACCTTTTCTATATCGACCTCCATTTAGTTCATTATCCTTAAAGATTGAAACGAAACTAAATGGTTCCCCCGACCAGCACATTGAACATATATTTTTAAATGTATCAAAGGAAAAATCCATCGAACCAATATGATCTGTATAGACATGTTTTAGATTCATTTCATCTTGTTTGAAAAGAATAATAACATTAGCATTTTCTCGTATTAGATTTTTTGGTATTCTAGCGTAACTTTGTGCTAAATAGAAACAATCCACATGATTATGTCTTCCCATACTGAAGAACTCACGCATTACATCTTGTTTGTTGCAGATGACATCATCAAAAATGAATAGAGAATTAGGTTTGGCTCTATTGGGTGGATCTATATTTTCAGCTGTCGTGAAAGTGTTGAAAGTTATTCCTTTTATTGGTTTTAATAATTGCTCGAGGTACTGGTATTTCGGTTGATGTACCGATTTTGAGTATAAGTTAATATTCTCAAATTTCAATCCATGTGGATGTTCAATGAGTGTAATCATAACATTAGTTTTCCCACAATTTGAAGGTCCTACTATAAGATATCTAATAGTAGCGGGAAATAAATCACCATGTTTCGAATGTTGATGATAAGCACCTGCAGTCTGCAACACATCATTATTCTGAACTTTTAGATGAACTTTTTGTTGATGAACTTTCATATTGAACAATGTTTCAAATAAAAATGACTAACATAACTAAAACTATATCATTTATAGCTTTTCTTTATAAAGCGAAGGTTGTGTATGTGTGTGTGTATATATATATATATTTTGGTTAAAATATGAAATTTTATACGGGTGGTGGACTTGTTAACAACCTTATAAATTCCCTGCCATTTGAATTACATATACCTGGGTACAATTATTGTGGTCCTGGAACACGTCTATCGAAACGTTTAATGTCAGGATCCAAACCTATAAATAAATTGGATGAGGCATGCATGGAACATGATATTAAATATTCGAAAGAGAAGGATTTAAAACACCGCCATAAAGCAGATGAAATTTTAACTACTAAAGCTATGGAAAGATATCATTCTTCTGATGCTTCGCTTACTGAAAAGATGGCTGCATTAGGTGTTAGCGGTATAATGCGAAGCAAAGTTAAATTAGGGATGGGAATTGGTAATAAGAGACAACAAAGAAATGTTTTACGAAAACTCCTAAAGAATTTGTTACTCATCAGAAAAAAGTGCAATGAAATCATTCTAAGTGTAGAAGAAGAAAATTCAGGGGAAAAGGCAATAAAACTGTTAAAACCAAGAATTTTAAAATCCAAACCTACTCAACCTTCACAACAACAACAAAATCAAATTCCTACTCCTGCGATGATTAAAATTATGACATCAAATAGGACTGCTGCTGCTGATGCTGCTCCTGCTGTCGCTGATACCACCAATAAAAAGAAAAATCGAAAACCAATTTTGAGGGTGAAAAAGCGTAAAAGCGTCTATAGCAACGATGAGATTGAAAGTAAAAGATTGAAAATAAATACTGACAATGACAAGATAGATTATGAAGAAATACCTTATATAAAACGAAAAAGAACCACAGATGAAGATCAGGACGAGAATGGGGGTGCTAAACGAACAAGAATTTTACCTATAAATATGTGAGCTTTACATAATTGGGGTGCAGTCCTGCTCAACTTTGAGTGTGTATATGTGGTGTAAAAAGAATGAGCATGAAGAAAAAGAAGATTAAACGTGTTTCTTTCAATAAAGTGGTGAAAGAAATAAAAAAACATATAATAAGAAAAAAACCTAAGGATCTATTTTCACGGGTATTTTTGGCAAAGAAATTAGCCAATAAATTCAAATCCAAAATAAAGTCAACAAAAGTGATAAGGTTACCTAAAAAAGGAGGTATTTTACCATTAATTCCGATTTTTGCGGGATTGAGTGCTTTAGGTGCACTAGGTGGGGGGACTGCAAAAATTATTGATTCAATTAATGCTGCTAAACAGGCCAAACAACAATTCGAAGAGGCAAATCGACACAATAAAACTATGGAAGCTATTGCTATGGGAAAAGGAATGTGCTTGAGAAAATACAAAAAAGGATTTGGACTTTTTCTACGAGACAGTGAAGCAGATCGTTACAATTAACAAAAAGAGAGAGAGAGAGAGAGAGAGAGAGAGAGAGAGAGAGAGAGAGAGAGAGAGAGAGAGAGAGAGAGAGAGAGAGAGAGAGAGAGAGAGAGAGAGAGAGAGAGAGAGAGAGAGAGAGAGAGAGAGAGAGAGATGAAACTTCCAAAGCGAGCACTAACAGATCGGGATATTAGCAATTTGGTTACAGAATTAAAAATTGCTAATTTTCGTGGATGCTTTATGAAAGATGAGATGCCTAAACGAATTCGAAAAAATGAATGCGGAATTGTGAATTTAGACAACTCTGATGGGCCAGGCACACATTGGGTCAGCTATCGCAAAAAGGGGGATAACATTTCATATTTTGATAGTTATGGAAATTTACCTCCACCTCTTGAAGTTTGTAAATATTTTAAATCTGGTTGTAAACATCATTGTACGCATAAGAAACAATTGAATATTTTCTATAATTATAAAACATATAAAAAAAAAAACATCGTATAATTGTGGACACTTATGTATAAAATTTTTATTAAATAAATTATCATTCAAATGAAAAATATGGTCAGTGTTATGCAAGCATCATCATCATGTCCTACACGTTCACGTTAAACGACAAGTCGTCAGAATTGAAAGCCACTATATATCCACCAATTGTGTTAAGTGAATCTCATGACTATGTTATCGGATTAATAAACTTTGTCAGTTACAATAGCATTCCCAATGTCGATGAAACAAATAATCGTTTCCATTTTGGTGTAAACAACATAATCATTCTTCCACCTGGTTGCTATGAAATAAGTGATATAAATCACTATCTACAAAAATATATAATTGATAACTATGAAAATAATCCATTGAAAGGTCAAACAGATAGACCAGCCATAAATATTTCGTTGAATCGAACCACCCTGAGATCGGAAGTGAAATGCACGGAACCTATTGATTTTCAACAGAATTGTAGTATAGCACAAGTTTTGGGGTTTACACCGCAAATATTAGCTGCTAATAAAAAACATATTTCCAACAAGCCTATCAATATTTTCAGAGTGAATGCGATCAATATTGAATGTAATTTAGTGCAAAACTCATATTCTAATGATGAAAAAAAACATATTTTGCACGTCTTCTATCCAAAAAATGCACCAGGCACCAAGATAGTTGAAAACCCCTCTAATGTTATCTATTTACCGATAAATACGAAATTTATCAATGAAATTGCTATAAAACTAACAGACCAAGAGGGTAACTTGGTCAATTTCAACGGAGAAGTGGTAACAGTAAGATTACATGTGAAAAAAATCTACAACAAGTGAACTAAGAGCGATCATGAGATATTATAACGTTTTCTCAAGCAACCAACAACAACAACAACAATCTAATGGTATGAAAAATAATAAAAAAGGGGCTGAAAGAAATATATTGTTCAGTACTACAAAAACCAGTGTACCGTTAACAGCGACAAATAAATTATTTTTAAGGTCCTTGGGTTTTAAAGTGAAGACAAAATGAGTTTCCTAAATTTAAATGTAGCTGAAAATGTTCTAATTGATGAATCTATTGCGAATTTTGAATATCATACTCATCAACCGTATGCTTCAACGACATATAAGTGCAGTGATGAAATAAGAATACCCATCCAAACGCAAGATCTATACACTTTACCATCATATAGTTACATTTATATTGAGGGGAAATTATTAAAAAATAGTGATGATGTTAAACATCCACCTACTGAAACTACACATATAAAATTTATAAAAAATGGAATTTCATTTCTTTTCGATGAAATTCGTTATGAAATAGGAGGCACTGTGATTGATCAAACACGGAATTTGGGAATAACTAGCACATTGAAGAGTTACTTATCCTACACGAAGAATCAATTTGATCGTTTGCAAAATGCTGGATTGGCATTAGATGGACTACCTGATATCCTTGATCAAAAAGGTAATTTTACCGTTTGTATACCTCTTAAATTGTGGCTGGGATTTGCAGAGGATTTCCAAAAGGTACTTATGAATGTTCGTCAAGAATTGGTATTGATTAGGAGCAGCAATGATTTGAACGCGATTATTAATCAACCAGTAACAGGAACTGAAAAACCCTTTGTGGAAATCAACAAAATTTATTGGAAAGTGCCACATCTTAAAGTGGCCGATGTGCAAAAATTAAGATTATTGAAATATGTTGAGGAGAGCAGAGATTTATCCATTTCATTTAGAAATTGGGAAATTCAACAATTACCCACTCTTCAAGAGACTACCCATCACACCTGGACTGTTAAATCAAGCAGCTTGATGGAAAAACCCCGAATTGTTATTTTTGCCTTCCAAACGGATCGTAAAAATAGCTTAAACAGAGATTCGGCATTATTTGATCATTGCAATCTAAGGAATATTAAATTATTCCTGAATGCAGACGCATATCCATATGATAACCTTAACCTTGATTGGGACAAGAATCAATGGTCGTTATTATATGAAATGTATGCGCATTTTCAAAGAGCGTACTATTATAAAAACGAAGCTGAACCAGCGTTTACACCCAGTTCATTCAAACATACAGCACCAATAGCTGTCATAGATTGTACTCATCAGAGTGAGACAATAAAGAACGGTGCAGTCGATATCAGACTTGAAATTGAAACAGCAAAACCGGTACCAAACAAAACAAGTGCTTTTTGTTTAATTCTTCACGACCGAAACGTGATATATAATCCATTAAGTGGGACTGTAAGGATTATTTAGAGCTCATACGACGGCACAAAATGGCATTTATTGTGGATTTCCAAGGGTTCCACTACAAAGATAGTGAATTTTACATCAGGGAACTTTCAATTCTAAATATTAACACTTGTGAAAGGAAACATTATTTTATAAGAACACCAGTGCAATTTCATCTACTATCTGAGCATTTCAAATGGCAGATAGATTACACAACAAACAACATCCATGGTTTGGATTGGACGACCAACTATGATTACTATATACCTGTAGAAATGCTAATTTCTGTTTTGAAGAGCCACCTACTACCTGATGCACAAAGCTTAATTTACGTAAAAGGATTGCCGAAAGTAAGGATTCTAAGAACACTATTACATAAAGACTCCGATCGATGTATCATCCTAGAGATGTCTGACTGCCCCAAGCTAAAACTCTTAAAAGAAGCATCCACAACAAGTTATCATTGTAGGTTACATGTAAAGAATGAACTCATATGTGCACTCGAAAATGTTAATTTACTATACGATTGGCTTGTCAATAAAAAACAAATATTATAATTGTCTTGTTTTATTTCCTCCCAGAATTCTAGTTCAATTTCACTTATTTTAACATGTAATTTCCCATAAGGATATCTAAGGTTTATAGTAGCTAAAATTGTTCCTTTCAAAGTTTTTCCAAGTCCAACATAAAGAATTTTCAAAAATATATTTTTTTTTCACAATTCTCACAAAATTAATCATCGTTTTATTCGATTTGAAATCCGAACTTGTTGAAATTTTTGTAAGTCCGAAATTTTCGAAATTTTTTCAAGTCCGAAAAAAAAATTTTTTTCACTTCTCTCGCAAAATTAACCTACGAAATTTTTCTAAGTCCGAACTTGTCGAAATTTTTCTAAGTCCGAACTTTACGAAATTTTTCTAAGTCCGAAATTCTCGAAATTTTTCTAAGTCCGAAAAAAAATTTTTTTCACTTCTCTCGCAAAATTAACCTGCGCAAGCCTGGCTAGGCCTGATCTACCAGCCCAAGGTCACCTGCAATGACGTCACACGTTTACTACATTAATTTTTGGTTGCCTACCCACTTGGGTTAGGTTCCATTTGGGTGACCTTGAAGTGTACCAGGAACTACCATGGTTTTGGTGGCCTTGAAATGTCCTAGGACCCCGGTAGTTTACCTACTGATCGAATTAATACTTGGTAATCACTTGTAGAATGCCGACGAGTAAATTTTCTACGAATTTCGTGAATATCGTATCCTGAAGCTGCTTGAACCAATTTTTTTACACTCTCATGAGTTACCTTACCAAATACAACCTCTTTTCTGCAAGCCTAGCTAGCGAAAAAAAGATGGTGGAGGGAGTAGAATTATCTGATTTTCAAGCGGACAAGCCTCAAAACTTTTTGTGGGTAATAAATGATCATTATTCGTATCATCAATTTCGAAGTTACCCATAAGATATGGAAGGAAGATTGCCCGAAAATGGAGACTGTGGAAGAGCCGGCATCTTAATTTTATTCGCACTCGAGCCATAAATTCCACTATCTCTGTCCTGGATCGCACGAGGACATAAAATCGATATTCTTGAATATGCTTCTCTCTACAGTATTGTAGTTTTCTGTTTGATCGATTGGTTTCTCACGTGCAACACATGGACGAATATGTATGAATTTTTATTATATTTCGGAGGTAAATATGATAGGGTGGGTAGATAAAAAATTCTTTAAAAGCACTGACGTGAAGTCAGGAGCTTCTTTGCGTATGAATGAACAATGTATGCACAATATTATGCAAGGTGCATATGGGGACTAAGGGGGAGATGGGGGGGGATGATCACCCCCTAATGTTCAACGAAGTAGTTGGCAAATTTTCAACAAAGTTGGAATCATTTCGAAGTAGTTAGAAAAATTTTCGAAGGAGTTGGAAAACATTTCGAAGCAGTTGGAAAAATGGAGTAGGAATATTTCTGAAAAAATTGTTATAAAATGTGAAGAAATTTGGCCGCCTGAGCGCATAAATGCAAAACAGGCAGATAATAGGGACGGTATAACATGGAATAACACCATGTACCCTTGTACACATTCCTGGTGCCGTAAATTCAATATTCAGTATAGTAGTTTTCGGCACAATGTGTGTAGCCGGCAAAAAATAGGTATCATAATGTAGCGTTATCCCAAAGCGGGCAGCTCTCTTGATGTTTCAGTTTCACGTACTGGAGTATGTCATAAAACAAACCATCTGGTACCATTTATTAAACTGCTGTAAATCATATAAAAATGGTGAGATTGGATTGAAATTGAGGGAAAATGATGGGATGGTATTGTTATTCCGGAGACTTTTGAAAGGTTATGTATTATTTTTAATTTGTTCGTTTCCTCTTCTTGTCTTTTCATTTTTCAGGTTGATTTTCGGGTACCTTGGAGAAACCTATCCGTTTTTTGACGAGGGAATCCACATTGAAGAAATATATCCCCATCAATGTTTTTAAATTTCAGCAAATTTTGTAAACAATAGTTACAAATCACCACACTCACGGGGAGAAAGGGTTTTTTGCTGAGGTTTTTCCCTAAGCTCTTGTATCATACGTCGAATTGTATGGTACCCCGTTACATCAACCTCTGCTAACACATATACAGCTCTCAGTCAAAAGAATATATATATATATATATATATATATATATATATATATATATATATATATATATATATATATATATATATATATATATATATATATATATATATATATATATATATATATATATTAAAGAAAATCGGATAATGCGGATAAGTATATTTAAATAGAAAAGTATAACGGGTGATTCCGCAAAATAAGCAGAGAAAACAATTCTGCTGGTACCTGCCGACACGTGTTTCTGCTAGTTGGCTTCTTCAGGACAGGGCAACCAAGAAACCAAAAAAAGGTGGAAAGATAACTGAAAACAGGTGGCACCTCATCCAATCGTTGCGGGCTTCTCGCTATAGACATGAGCCTTAGCATAGCTCCAAAAAAATTATTTAGAGGCGTTAAATCACACGATCTAGACGGCGACATAATTTAGCGATAAAAAGGTGGATCTTCATCCAACTTTGCCAGCGCCCATTCATTAAAAGTTATCCGTTGTGGAACGTCATGCTGTTTCAATTCTTGCACCAGCAGTATTTTAAAAGGTTTCACATCTAAATCCTTCCGCAAAATTTTCCACGTAGTGGAGTAACAGAGGCCCAATTGCTGCGAATGGCGCCGAATCAACAATTCACTGTCATCACTAACACAGGCGGATACAGCTGCGATATTTTCCTCTGTCCGCACTCTACGTATGCGTGTTGGTGGTTTAATATCCAATAATGTAAATTTGATGCAAAATTTATTCACAAGATTCGGAATAGCCGCCTGGGAGGGTCGACCAAACTGACCATAATGTGGAAGGAGTTCACAATACAATTTCTTAACCGAGCATAAATTTGGATAATAAAATTCAATAATTTGCAAGCGTTGTTCGTTTGTAAGTCGATTCATAGTTAAAGTATATACCAAACTGAACATGTTTGACAGTCACACAAGGCACGAAACCCCCATCAGCTGTAAAAAACAGGGTTGCCACAAAGAAAGTTGTTAAAAAATCACTCGTTATAAGGTCTCACTACGTTTCCATGATACAGAAAATTTCTCTTCAATCTATTACATTTTCCTTTCGACATTTGGGGTAGATGTGGATATTTTGCGTTGAATGCTTGGCTTGTTTTTCTGAGTACTCAGCCGTTTTCACCATACATAACAAAGAGGTTGAAGATAATATCATTGGAATAACGTGCCATGACGAAAAATAGTTCTTAACTTCTTAATGATAGTAAAAATTCAACAGCTCTGACCAAGAATTCTAAAAAAAAGGTTGAAAGATAAAGTGGTTATCCAATATGTTGAGAATTTTTTATAATAAAAAAATAATACCTATGTTTTAGCATATTATTTCTGCCGAAATTTGTAAGGCATAATGTAATCCCTTGGCGCGAAAAAAACGGTATCCATATGGAACGTAAGATTAAAAAAAAAAGCACTGACGTGAAGTCAGTACTCTTTGGCGCGCGTGTTCATGGTGGCTAATTTGAATTGAATGATGAGTACTTCAAGCTCAGTGGATAGAGCGAGCCGAAGATCTACCCAAAGGATAGTGGACACCATTCACTGTCGGTTCAAAAATTAACAGTGCTGTATCTAAGCTGCCATCAGGAAAGAGTAACAAAGTTGGAAAAGAACATAACTGACCCTCCTTAGTCGCACAAGCTCCTAGAAGATTTGGGAGGGTCAGTATAATCCTAATCATGTTTATAGCACGCGCGCCAAAGCAGATTGACTTTTTACACTTTTTCTTTCATTGTTAAGTCACTCTGCTTTTGCGCGCGTGCTATAAACATGATTAGGATTAGACTGACCCTCCTATATCTTCTAGGAGCTTGTGCGACTAAGGAGGGTCAGTTGTGTTCTTTTCCAACTTTGTTACTCTTTCCTGATGGCAGCTTAGATACAGAACTGTTAATTTTTGAACCGAAAGTGAATGGTGTCCACTATCCTTTGGTTAGATCTTCGGCTCGCTCTATCCACTGAGCTTGAAGTACTCATCATTCAATTCAAATTAGCCACCGTGAACACGCGCGCCAAAGAGTACTGACTTCACGTCAGTGCTTTTTTTTTTTCAAGTTCCTTTAACAAATATAGCTATCAATACAGTTTGGCTGTTAGCTTTACCGTAGATCAAAAAAAAATTGCGGTTGTGTGACCTCCGTTAGGAAAGCAATTGCCTCTTCTCCAAATCCGAACGTATTTTAATATAGATCTACCGAATATAGTTATTTATAAATTCGCCTCAGGGCTACCATACAGACATTTCAACTCAGAAACAACGCTATTTCCCCCAAACTGACTTGTGTCCGTGCACTGAATTGACATGAATATTCTTTTAAAACCTCACATAATCGGCTCATTACTCCCACCATAACCCAAACAACCCAAAACCATTCACTTCTCATCTGCGCATGCGCAATATACTCGTGGCTGCAAGTCCTCCCAAAATTACACACCTCACAAAAAACTCCAATTCTCCAACACTAGTGGTTCAGGTGATATCGCTTCTTGAATCCACGCATGCGCAGACCCTCACCAGGGGATTCTATAGAGAAATAGCATCCGCCACCAAAATCCCAATCCTCTCTGACGAAAGCACCAGCAGTTAAATCACTGCTGGTCTGCTCATGCGCATAACGAAAATTGCCCGTAAGCGGTAACATCAATTTTGAAATTAGCCCCAGGGCCACGGTACGGACACTTTAACTCGGAAACAACGCTACATCCCCCAAACTGACTTGTCCTTGCACTGAATTGCCATGAATATTCTTTTGAAACCTCTCAATGTCGGCTCAGCACTCCCAACATAACCCATACAACCCAAAAACAGTCACTTCTCTTCTGCGCATGCGCAATCTACTTGCGGCTAAAAGTCCTCTCGAAATCAGACACCTTACAAAAAACTCCGATTCTCCAACACTAGTGGTTCAGGAGATATCACATTTTTAATCCACGCATGCGCAGACCCTCAACAGGGGATTCTATGGAGGAATAGCATCCGCCACCCCAAAACCCCAATCCTCTCTGACGAAAACACCACCAGTTAAATCACTGATGGTCTGCTCATGCGCATAACGAAAAATGCCTGTAAGGGGTAACATCAATTTCAATATTAGCCCCAGGGCCACGGTTCGAACACTTTAACTCGGAAACAACGCTACATCCCCCAAACTGACTTGTCCTTGAATTGAATTGCTATGAATATTCTTTTAAAACCTCACAATATCGACTCAGCACTCCCAACACAACCCATCCAATTAAAAAACAGTCACTTCTCTTCTGCGCATGCGCAATCTACTCGCGGCTAAAAGTCCTCTCAAAATTAGACACCTTACAAAAAACTCCGATTCTCCAACACTACTGGTTCGGGAGATATCGCATCTTTAATCTACGCATGCGCAGACCCTCATCAGGGATCTAGATTCTATGGAGGATTAGCATCCGCCACCCCAAAACCCCAATCCTCTCTGACGAAAACTACAGCAGTTAAATGACTTCTCATCGCACAACGAAAAATGCCCGGAAAAGGCAGCATGAACCCCAAAAAAATATGTTTCGGCATTTTAAGCAAAGTATTCCGCAAAATAGTCGTAATTTTTTGATTTTTTTCATGTCACGTGATCTTCACGAAATTTTGCAAATGTGTTTGCATTGGTCTTTTGCATCTAAGTACTGAGTTTCAATTTAATCAGATCAGTATTTTTCGAGTTATCGTGAAAACAAAATCTTAAAATTTTTGAAATTTTTTTGGCCACTTTAGGGCCGTCCGGTCATAACAACACTTCGCAGGCATATAAAGGTCATGATTCTACAATTTGATGCCAAATTTCAGAAAGATCGAGTGATCGTTTCCGGAAATATTCATAAAAAACGTTTTGACTGAAAACGGCTTTAACTCCGAAACCGCTCGGTTGATTTCGCCCGTTAACGAACTTGTTCGAGATATTTGCGCTACAAAACTACCCTGCAAATTTCAACGCTCTAAGTCGTTCCGTTCGAGAGTTATCGTGCTAACGGCCGGCCGGCTGGACCGGACGGACAGAATTGAATTTGACCTCGAATTCTTCATCAGGGAGGCGAACCCAATCGTTTGAGACCATTTTCGAAAAAAAATTCGAAAAATACAGACATTGTGACGAAATGATAGCACGCTGTTCCTTGCGGAACACGCGCGCAAAAATTGGTTCGAGCCCTGTGGACAGGAGCTTTCTGGCATTCTTGTTCAAACAGTCATATTATATCTCCGGAAGTATTGGTTTCTCAGACTCGAGAATTATATCAATGTATTCTTATGATAGAACTGCATCATAAAGGAAATTCAATTCAAATAACAGTTTATTTATCAAGATTAAATGAGCAATCTGAGAATGAGAACTGCACCATGGAAGAAATCAAATTAAAATAGCTGAAATGAATTTGACTCTCTCTTATAGAACAGGATGACATGTACGAGTATGAACACAGAACATATAATAAATCATAGATAGAATAAATATAGCATTATGTGAAAACATAGAAGTACGATTCATTATTGAAATTATTAAGAATCATATCTCCGAAAGTATTAGCTTGTTGGAGTTGAAAATGATATCAATGGATTTTTATGGTAAAACTGCATCTTGAAAAAAAATTATTTTGAAATTAGTAAGTTAAAAAATTTTTTTTCTTCGATCTCCGAAACCATCCGGCTTACTCTGCCCAATAGCAAATCAAACCGAGATGTTCATTTCCCTAACCTACTCTGAAAATTTCAACTGCCTAGCTCATTCCGTTCGAGAGTTATTGTAGAAACAAAATTTAAAAATTTTCACTTTACGGTAACCTGATCAATACAAAACTTCACATAGGTATAAAGGTCATGATTCTACAATTTGATGCTAAATTTCAGATAGATCGAGTAATCGGTTTCGGAAATATTCATAAAAAATGTTTTTACTAAAAACGGCCATAACTCCGAAACCACTTGATGGATTTCGCCCATTAACGAACTCGACCGAGATATTTACGTTCCAAACCTATCCTGCAAATTTCAATCCTCCAACTCCTTTCGTTCGCGAGTTATCGTGTTAACGGGCGGCCGGACAGAATCGATTTCGACTACGGATTCTTGAACAGTGAGTCGAACCAAATCGTTTGAGACTATTTTCAGCCAAAAATTCGTAAATTACAGACATTTGGGCAAATTGATAAGCACTCTGTTCCGAGGAACAAGAGCGCCAAAAAGCATAGTATTAATTATTAATTTCTTGTTTTTTCTTCACCATGACTTCTGAAGAATGGATGAAACTTCAATAATGTAAACGAGAACCAGACCATGAGATTTTGCCCTATATATCTTCAGAAATAAGGATTTTAAAGCAGTAGTATGTAATACAGTCGGGTCCGGTTATAACGAGCTCATCGGTTCCAGAAAAAATGCTCGTTGTAAGCGAGCGCTCGTATTAAACGAGTTAAACTTATTTGCATTGCGGCAGTCCGTACCTTCAGAATTTGCTCGTTAAAACCAAACTTTCATTTTAAGTGGTACTCGTTATGAACGGACCCGACTGTACTCTTATACATTATTTTTGAACGTATATTCCAGCTGACCAATAAAAAAATGGGTTCAAGCCCTGTGGACAGGAGCTTTCTGGCGCTCTAGTTCAAACAGACAAATTATATCTCCGAAAGAATTGGTTTCTCAGAGTTGGGAATTATATCAATGTATTCATATGATAGAACTGCATGATAAAGGAAATTCAATTTAAATAATAGTTTATTTATCAAGATTAAATGAGCAATCATGAGAATGAGAACTGCACCATGGAAGAAATCAAATTAAATCTGGCCAATTTTGCCCAATAACGAAATTAACCGAGATATTCATCTCCCTAAACTACTCTGAAAATTTCAACTACCTAACTCATTCCGCTCGAGAGTTATATCTATGTCTATGGATGAAAAGCAGTCTCACTACTCTCAGGTATCTTACTTCATGTTCCGTTCCGAAATGTAAGAATTTTCTGAGAAAACCTAATTTCGGAGCAAACAACTGAGATTTTTCTCACTTCTCTCACAATTCTTCGATTGATTAGATAATGTCATGTCTCAGGAACATCATTTGACATTATGACAATTCATACATAGAATAATATAATTCTGTGACAACGTTGAAATACGATTTATTATTGAAATTTTGAAAAATCATATCTCCGAAAGTATTAGCTTGTTAGAGTTAAAAATGATATCATTGGATTCTTATGGTAAAACAGCTTATTGAAAAAAATTTAATTTGGAATTTGCCTTGTAAAAAAAAATTTTGTTTTTGTTACTCCGAAACCATCTGTCCGATTTTGCCCAATAACCAACTTAGCCGAGATATTTAACTCCCAAACCTACTCTGAAAGTTTCAACTGTCTAGCTCATTCCGTTCGAGAGTTATCGTGCCTACGGCCGGCCGGCCGGACAGAATGAATTGCGACCACGGATTCTTGATCAGTGAGTCGAACCAAATCGTTTAAGACCATTTTCATCGAGAAATTCGAAAATTAAAGACATTTGGGCAAATTGATAAGCACTCAGTTCCGAGGAACTAGGGCGCCAAAAATGGGTTCTCATTTGAAAAAAAGAGTTTTGAGGTTTTTGTCATGACGGCCTTTGACATTGAAATAGAAAAACCCTGTATGTTCAATTGAATTTTTAATTAACGAAAGAGAAGCATTAGTATGTCTTCTGAAAGAAGCTAGAAAATTAGGAATTTTCATGCTAAAACCTAAAAGTTACTAACATTGGTATTTGCGAACATTTAAAGGGTATTTTTAGATCTCACGAATTTTCTGAGAATAATATGTAAGTGACACATTAAAACAATGTAAAATTCAATGGGTAATCTGATTATTTATGAAAACACTTGGTATTACATTTTAAAAACTAATGTTGATCATTTCCGATAAAACCCGAAGTCGAACAAATCGGAAATTTGGAAATTTTTTCCAAGAATCCTTCTCTCCTAACAAAGCTTTAACTATCAAATCTCAAGTGTTCATCTCGAGTCTTTCTTTGAAATATTCCAACGAATGGTCTTCGTGAATCACCCTGTGTGTAGGAATACATAATTAATTATCTAATTTTTAGCGCTCTTTTTGGCGCTCCTGTTCCTCGGAACAGAGTGCTTCTCAATTTGCCCAAATGTCTGTAATTTTCGAATTTTTGTCTGAAAATGGTATCAAACGATTTGGTTCGACTCACTGATCAAGAATCCGTGGTTGAAATCGATTCTGTCCGGCCAGTCTATCTGACCGGCCGGCCGGTCTAACCCTCCGTTAACACGATAACTCTCGAAAGAAATTAGTTAGAGGATTGAAATTTGCAGGGTAAGCTTGGAGCGTAAATATCTCGGACCAGTTCGTTAACGGGCGAAATCTACCAAGCGGTTTCAGAGTTATGGCCGATTTTAGTAAACAAATTTTTTATGAATATTTCCGAAACCGATCACTCGATCTGTCTGAAATTTAGTATTCAATTGTAGAATAATGACCTTTATATGCATGCGAAGTCTTGTGTGTCAAAAAAAAATTCAAAAATTTTTAAATTTTGTTCCTACAATAACTCTCGAGCAGATAGAGCTAGGCAGTTGAAATTTTCAGAGTAGGTTTAAGCGATGAAAATCTCGGTTAACTTTGTTATTGGGTAGAATCGGCATGATAGTTTCGGAGTAATTCTTGAATTTGTGAATATATTTAATTCTTTGAAATCGAAAATAATATTGACGGATTAAATATTGATTAACTTATGTATAAATATTGGGGATGATGTTTTAGAAGATTTAGAATTGGAACATTTTAATGATGTAGTTTATGAAGGCAATATGAAAGAAGAACATAATGGAATCATCAAAAGAAATTACTGTTGGTTGACCACTGAGGTTAATATTTTACTTTTTACCTATTACTTCCTTAAGTTGTGAGACATGTTCCTATATACAGTATTTTTATAATGTTACCAGCAAAAAAATACTGAAATATGGATCTATATTTGTGTATCAAATATTTTTCTTTGAGTTAGGGTCCATAATACAGAAAAGAATATTTTAGTGGTATGAACTATTAAATTTTAAATTATGAAAAGAGGATAGTATTTTATTAATATATTTTGAACTATTAAAATAATTTGTTCGTAATCCACTACCTACTCAAATATCAGGAATAAATGACCGGTGTGAAGTTATCCACATCCACACATACACTCAACGACAAAAAATGCTCAAATTTAAATATTAATAACTCGATAAGTACTTCGTGAATAATGATGAAATTTGAAAGTGTTGCTCATGGGTGCCTAGAGAATCGAAATAAAATGTCAAATAATTTGTGTAGCCCCCAGGGGGCGGTAGCTGGGGGCGGTAAAACGAAAAATATTGAGTGTTCCACGATGAGCTTTGGATATGTCGTCTGGAATGCCGTAAATAAGAAGATGTAGTAGGTCCCATAGTTTGTGCGGCCCCAGGGGGGCGGCGATCGGGGGCGGTATATCTAAAAATGCCATAACTCGGAAAATATTGAGTGTTCCACGATGAGCTTTGGATATGTTGTCTAGAATGGCGTAAATAAAAAGATGTAGTAGGTCCCATAGTTTGTGCGGCCCCAGGGGGGCGGCGATCGGGGGCGGTATATCTAAAAATGCCATAACTCGGAAAATATTGAGTGTTCCACGATGAGCTTTGGATATGTTGTCTAGAATGGCGTAAATAAAAAGATGTAGTAGGTCCCATAGTTTGTGCGGCCCCAGGGGGGCGGCAATCGGGGGCGGTAAATCGAAAAATGCGATAACTCGGAAAATATTGAGTGTTCCACGATGAGCTTTGGATATGTTGTCTAGAATGGCGTGAATGCAAAGATGTAGTAGGTCCCATAGTTTGTGCGGCCCCAGGGGGGCGGCAATCGGGGGCGGTATACCGAAAAATGCCATAACTCGGAAAATATTGAGTGTTCCACGATGAGCTTTGGATATGTTGTCTAGAATGGCGTAAATAAAAACATGTAGTAGATCCCTCAGTTTGTGCGGCCCCAAGGGGGCGGCGCGGGGGCGGTATATCTAAAAATGCCATAACTCGGAAAATATTGAGTGTTCCACGATGAGCTTTGGATATGTTGTCTAGAATGGCGTAAATAAAAAGATGTAGTAGGTCCCATAGTTTGTGCGGCCCCAGGGGGGCGGCAATCGGGGGCGGTAAATCGAAAAATGCGATAACTCGGAAAATATTGAGTGTTCCACGATGAGCTTTGGATATGTTGTCTAGAATGGCGTGAATGCAAAGATGTAGTAGGTCCCATAGTTTGTGCGGCCCCAGGGGGGCGGCAATCGGGGGCGGTATACCGAAAAATGCCATAACTCGGAAAATATTGAGTGTTCCACGATGAGCTTCGGATATGTTGTCTAGAATGCCGTAAATAAAAAGATGTAGTAGGTCCCATAGTTTGTGCGGCCCCAGGGGGGCAGCAATCGGGGGCGGTATATCGAAAAATGCGATAACTCAGAAAATATTGAGTGTTCCAGGATGAGCTTTGGATATGTGGTCGAGAATGGCGTAATTACAAAGATGTATTAGGTCCCATAGTTTGTGCGGCCCCAGGGGGGCGGCGATCGGGGGCGGTATATTGAAAAATGCGATAACTCGGAAAATATTGAGTGTTCCACGATGAGCTTTGGATATGTCGTCTAGAATGGCGTAAATAAAAAGATGTAGTAGGTCCCATAGTTTGTGCGGCCCCAGGGGGGCGGCAATCGGGGGCGGTATATCGAAAAATGCGATAACTCAGAAAATATTGGGTGTTCCAGGATGAGCTTTGGATATGTGGTCGAGAATGGCGTAATTACAAAGATGTATTAGGTCCCATAGTTTGTGCGGCCCCAGGGGGGCGGCGATCGGGGGCGGTATATCGAAAAATGCGATAACTTGGAAAATATTGAGTGTTCCACGATGAGCTTTGGATATGTCGTCTGGAATGGCGTAAATAAGAAGATGTAGTAGGTCCCATAGTTTGTGCGGCCCCAGGGGGGCGGCGATCGGGGGCGGTATATCTAAAAATGCCATAACTCGGAAAATATTGAGTGTTCCACGATGAGCTTTGGATATGTTGTCTAGAATGGCGTAAATAAAAAGATGTAGTAGGTCCCATAGTTTGTGCGGCCCCAGGGGGGCGGCGATCGGGGGCGGTATATCTAAAAATGCCATAACTCGGAAAATATTGAGTGTTCCACGATGAGCTTTGGATATGTTGTCTAGAATGGCGTAAATAAAAAGATGTAGAAGGTCCCATAGTTTGTGCGGCCCCAGGGGGGCGGCAATCGGGGGCGGTAAATCGAAAAATGCGATAACTCGGAAAATATTGAGTGTTCCACGATGAGCTTTGGATATGTTGTCTAGAATGGCGTGAATGCAAAGATGTAGTAGGTCCCATAGTTTGTGCGGCCCCAGGGGGACGGCAATCGGGGGCGGTATACCGAAAAATGCGATAACTCAGAAAATATTGAGTGTTCCAGGATGAGCTTTGGATATGTGGTCGAGAATGGCGTAATTACAAAGATGTATTAGGTCCCATAGTTTGTGCGGCCCCAGGGGGGCGGCGATCGGGGGCGGTATATCGAAAAATGCGATAACTCAGAAAATATTGAGTGTTCCAGGATGAGCTTTGGATATGTGGTCGAGAATGACGTAATTACAAAGTTGTATTAGGTCCCATAGTTTGTGCGGCCCCAGGGGGGCGGCGATCGGGGGCGGTATATTGAAAAATGCGATAACTCGAGAAATATTGAGTGTTCCACGATGAGCTTTGGATATGTCGTCTAGAATGGCGTAAATAAAAAGATGTAGTAGGTCCCATAGTTTGTGCGGCCCCAGGGAGGGCGGCAATCGGGGGCGGTATATCGAAAAATGCGATAACTCAGAAAATATTGAGTGTTCCAGGATGAGCTTTGGATATGTGGTCGAGAATGGCGTAATTACAAAGATGTATTAGGTCCCATAGTTTGTGCGGCCCCAGGGGGGCGGCGATCGGGGGCGGTATATCGAAAAATGCGATAACTTGGAAAATATTGAGTGTTCCACGATGAGCTTTGGATATGTTGTCTAGAATAGCGTAAATAATAAGATGTAGTAGGTCCCATAGCTTGTGCGGCCCCAGAGGGGCGGCGATCGGGGGCGGTATATCTAAAAATGCCATAACTCGGAAAATATTGAGTGTTCCACGATGAGCTTTGGATATGTTGTCTAGAATGGCGTCAATAAAAAGATGTAGTAGGTCCCATAGTCTATGCGGCCCCAGGGGGGCGGCAATCGGGGGCGGTAAATCGAAAAATGCGATAACTCGGAAAATATTGAGTGTTCCACGATGAGCTTTGGATATGTTGTCTAGAATAGCGTAAATAAAAAGATGTAGTAGGTCCCATAGCTTGTGCGGCCCCAGGGGGGCGGCGATCGGGGGCGGTATATCTAAAAATGCCATAACTCGGAAAATATTGAGTGTTCCACGATGAGCTTTGGATATGTTGTCTAGAATGGCGTAAATAAAAAGATGTAGTAGGTCCCATAGTTTGTGCTGCCCCAGGGGGGCGGCAATCGGGGGCGGTAAATCGAAAAATGCGATAACTCGGAAAATATTGAGTGTTCCACGATGAGCTTTGGATATGTTGTCTAGAATGGCGTATATAAAAAGATATCACCACATATCCAAAGCTCATCCTGGAACACTCAATATTTTCTGAGTTATCGCATTTTTCGATATACCGCCCCCGATTGCCACCCCCCTGGGGCCGCACAAACTATGGAACCCACTACATCTTCTTATTTACGCCATTCTAGACGACATATCCAAAGCTCATCGTGGAACACTCGATATTTTCCGAGTTATCGCATTTTTCGATATACCGCCCCCGATCGCTGCCCCCCTGGGGCCGCACAAACTATGGGACCTACTACATCTTTTTATTTACGCCATTCTCGACCACATATCCAAAGCTCATCCTGGAACACTCAATATTTTCTGAGTTGTCGCATTTTTCGATATACCGCCCCCGATCGCCGCCCCCCTGGGGCCGCACAAACTATGGGACCCACTACATCTTTTTATTTGTGCCATTCTAGAAGACATATCCAAAGCTCATCGTGGAACACTCAATATTTTCCGAGTTATCGCATTTTTCGATATACCGCCCCCGATCGCCGCCCCCCTGGGGCCGCACAAACTATGGGACCTACTACATCTTTTTATTTACGCAATTCTAGACAACATATCCAAAGCTCATCGTGGAACACTCAATATTTTCCGAGTTATCGCATTTTTCGATATACCGCCCCCGATCGCCGCCCCCCTGTGGCCGCACAAACTATGGGACCTAATACATCTTTGTAATTACGCCATTCTCGACCACATATCCAAAGCTCATCCTGGAACACTCAATATTTTCTGAGTTATCGCATTTTTCGATATACCGCCCCCGATTGCCGCCCCCCTGGGGCCGCACAAACTATGGGACCTACTACATCTTTTTATTTACGCCATTCTAGACAACATATCCAAAGCTCATCGTGGAACACTCAATATTTTCCGAGTTATGGCATTTTTAGATATACCACCCCCGATCGCCGCCCCCCTGGGGCCGCACAAACTATTGGACCTACTACATCTTTTTATTTACGCCATTCTAGACAACATATCCAAAGCTCATCGTGGAACACTCAATATTTTCCGAGTTATGGCATTTTTAGATATACCGCCCCCGATCGCCGCCCCCCTGGGGCCGCACAAACTATGGGACCTACTACATCTTCTTATTTACGCCATTCCAGATGACATATCCAAAGCTCATCGTGGAACACTCAATATTTTCCAAGTTATCGCGTTTTTCGATATACCGCCCCCCTGGGGCCGCACAAACTATGGGACCTACTACATCTTTTTATTTACGCCATTCTAGATGACATATTCAAAGCTCATCGTGGAACACTCAATATTTTCCAAGTTATCGCATTTTTCGATATACCGCCCCCGATCGCTGCCCCCCTAGGGCCGCACAAACTATGGGACCTACTACATCTTTTTATTTACGCCATTCTCGACCACATATCCAAAGCTCATCCTGGAACACTCAATATTTTCTGAGTTGTCGCATTTTTCGATATACCGCCCCCGATCGCCGCCCCCCTGGGGCCGCACATACTATGGGACCTACTACATCTTTTTATTTGTGCCATTCTAGAAGACATATCCAAAGCTCATCGTGGAACACTCAATATTTTCCGAGTTATCGCATTTTTCGATATACCGCCCCTGATCGCCGCCCCCCTGGGGCCGCACAAACTATGGGACCTACTACATCTTTTTATTTACGCAATTCTAGACAACATATCCAAAGCTCATCGTGGAACACTCAATATTTTCCGAGTTATCGCATTTTTCGATATACCGCCCCCGATCGCCGCCCCCCTGGGGCCGCACAAACTATGGGACCTAATACATCTTTGTAATTACGCCATTCTCGACCACATATCCAAAGCTCATCCTGGAACACTCAATATTTTCTGAGTTATCGCATTTTTCGATATACCGCCCCCGATTGCCGCCCCCCTGGGGCCGCACAAACTATGGGACCTACTACATCATTTTATTTACGCCATTCTAGACAACATATCCAAAGCTCATCGTGGAACACTCAATATTTTCCGAGTTATGGCATTTTTAGATATACCGCCCCCGATCGCCGCCCCCCTGGGGCCGCACAAACTATGGGACCTACTACATCTTTTTATTTACGCCAATCTAGACAACATATCCAAAGCTCATCGTGGAACACTCAATATTTTCCGAGTTATGGCATTTTTAGATATACCGCCCCCGATCGCCGCCCCCCTGGGGCCGCACAAACTATGGGACCTACTACATCTTCTTATTTACGCCATTCCAGATGACATATCCAAAGCTCATCGTGGAACACTCAATATTTTCCAAGTTATCGCATTTTTCGATATACCGCCCCCCTGGGGCCGCACAAACTATGGGACCTACTACATCTTTTTATTTACGCCATTCTAGATGACATATTCAAAGCTCATCGTGGAACACTCAATATTTTCCAAGTTATCGCATTTTTCGATATACCGCCCCCGATCGCTGCCCCCCTGGGGCCGCACAAACTATGGGACCTACTACATCTTTTTATTTACGCAATTCTAGACAACATATCCAAAGCTCATCGTGGAACACTCAATATTTTCCGAGTTATCGCATTTTTCGATATACCGCCCCCGATTGCCGCCCCCCTGGGGCCGCACAAACTATGGGACCTACTACATCTTTTTATTTACGCCATTCTAGATGACATATTCAAAGCTCATCGTGGAACACTCAATATTTTCCGACATATCGCATTTTTCGATATACCGCCCCCGATCGCCGCCCCCCTGGGGCCGCACAAACTATGGGACCTAATACATCTTTGTAATTACGCCATTCTCGACCACATATCCAAAGCTCATCCTGGAACACTCAATATTTTCTGAGTTATCGCATTTTGCGATATACCGCCCCGGATTGCCGCCCCCCTGGGGCCGCACAAACTATGGGACCTACTACATCTTTTTATTTACGCCATTCTAGACAACATATCCAAAGCTCATCGTGGAACACTCAATATTTTCCGAGTTATGGCATTTTTAGATATACCGCCCCCGATCGCCGCCCCCCTGGGGCCGCACAAACTATGGGACCTACTACATCTTTTTATTTACGCCATTCTAGACAACATATCCAAAGCTCATCGTGGAACACTCAATATTTTCCGAGTTATGGCATTTTTAGATATACCGCCCCCGATCGCCGCCCCCCTGGGGCCGCACAAACTATGAGACCTACTACATCTTCTTATTTACTCCATTCCAGATGACATATCCAAAGCTCATCGTGGAACACTCAATATTTTCCAAGTTATCGCATTTTTCGATATACCGCCCCCCTGGGGCCGCACAAACTATGGGACCTACTACATCTTTTTATTTACGCCATTCTAGATGACATATTCAAAGCTCATCGTGGAACACTCAATATTTTCCAAGTTATCGCATTTTTCGATATACCGCCCCCGATCGCCGCCCCCCTGGGGCCGCACAAACTATGGGACCTACTACATCTTTTTATTTAAGCCATTCCAGATGACATATCCAAAGCTCATCGTGGAACACTCAATATTTTCCAAGTTATCGCATTTTTCGATATACCGCCCCCCTGGGGCCGCACAAACTATGGGACCTACTACATCTTTTTATTTACGCCATTCTAGATGACATATTCAAAGCTCATCGTGGAACACTCAATATTTTCCAAGTTATCGCATTTTTCGATATACCGCCCCCGATTGCCGCCCCCCTGGGGCCGCACAAACTATGGGACCTACTACATCTTTTTATTTACGCCATTCTAGATGACATATTCAAAGCTCATCGTGGAACACTCAATATTTTCCGAGTTATCGCATTTTTCGATATACCGCCCCCGATCGCCGCCCCCCTGGGGCCGCACAAACTATGGGACCTAATACATCTTTGTAATTACGCCATTCTCGACCACATATCCAAAGCTCATCCTGGAACACTCAATATTTTCTGAGTTATCGCATTTTTCGATATACCGCCCCCGATTGCCGCCCCCCTGGGGCCGCAAAAACTATGGGACCTACTACATCTTTTTATTTACGCCATTCTAGACAACATATCCAAAGCTCATCGTGGAACACTCAATATTTTCCGAGTTATGGCATTTTTAGATATACCGCCCCCGATCGCCGCCCCCCTGGGGCCGCACAAACTATGGGACCTACTACATCTTTTTATTTACGCCATTCTAGACAACATATCCAAAGCTCATCGTGGAACACTCAATATTTTCCGAGTTATGGCATTTTTAGATATACCGCCCCCGATCGCCGCCCCCCTGGGGCTGCACAAACTATGAGACCTAATACATCTTCTTATTTACGCCATTCCAGATGACATATCCAAAGCTCATCGTGGAACACTCAATATTTTCCAAGTTATCGCATTTTTCGATATACCGCCCCCCTGGGGCCGCACAAACTATGGGACCTACTACATCTTTTTATTTACGCCATTCTAGATGACATATTCAAAGCTCATCGTGGAACACTCAATATTTTTCCAAGTTATCGCATTTTTCGATATACCGCCCCCGATCGCCGCCCCCCTGGGGCCGCACAAACTATGGGACCTAATACATCTTTGTAATTACGCCATTCTCGACCACATATCCAAAGCTCATCCTGGAACACTCAATATTTTCTGAGTTATCGCATTTTTCGATATACCGCCCCCGATTGCCGCCCCCCTGGGGCCGCACAAACTATGGGACCTACTACATCTTTTCATTTACGCCATTCTAGACAACATATCCAAAGCTCATCGTGGAACACTCAATATTTTCCGAGTTATAGCATTTTTCGTTTTACCGCCCCCAGCCACCGCCCCCTGGGGGCTACACAAATTATTTGATATTTTTTTTCGATTCTCTAGGCACCCATGAGCAACACTTTCAAATTTCATCATTATTCACCAAGTACTTATCGAGTTATTAATATTTCAATTCGAGCATTTTTTGTCGTTGAGTGTATGTGTGGATGTGGATAACTTCACACCGGTGAATAAATGGACAATCTGCTATGATTGTCTCCAGCCTTGCTCTAGACATTTCGATGATACTTTCCTTAGGTATTTCGAATTGTGAAAACTATGTACCGAGTGTAAGTTGCAACAACCCATTCCACGAGGATGAATCATTGCAGATTGCTCATTTAATCTTGATAAATAAATTCAATGACAATTTTTGAAGCATTAAAGCATTGTAGATTGCTCTTTTTTTGAAGATAATTTTTGAAGCATTTTTTTTAAACGACACTTTTTTAAAATTTAATTTCTTCCATGATGCAGTTCCATCATAGGAATATATTGATATAATTCCCAACTCTGAGAAACCAATACTTTCGGAGATATAATTTGTCTGTTTGAACAAGAGCGCCAAAAAGCTCCTGTCCACAGAGCTTGAACCAATTTTTGGCACTCTAGTTAATCTGAACAGAGTGCTTATAAATTTGCCCAAATGTCTGTAATTTTCGAATTTTTGGCTGAAAATGATCTCAAACGATTTGGTTCGACTCACTGATCAAGAATCCGATGTCGAAATCGATTCTGTCCGGCCAGCCGTAGGCACGATAACTCTCGAACGAAAGGAGTTAGAGGATTGAAATTTGCAAGGTGGGTTTGAGGCGTAAATATCTCGGACGAGTTCGTTAATGGGTGAAATCCATCAAGTGGTTTCGGAGTTATGGCCGATTTTAGTAAAAACATTTTTTATGAATATTTCCGAAACCGATTACTCGATCTATCTGAAATTTAGCATCAAATTGTAGAATCATGACCTTTAGACGTATGTGAAGTTTTGTATTGATCAGGTTACCGTAAAGTGAAAATTTTTAAATTTTGTTTCTACAATAACTCTCGAACGGAATGAGCTAGGCAGTTGAAATTTTCAGAGTAGGTTAGGGAAATGAACATCTCGGTTTGATTTGCTATTGGGCAGAGTAAGCCGGATGGTTTCGGAGTATCGAAGAAAAAAAATTTTTTAACTTACAAATTTCAAAATAATTTTTTTTCAAGATGCAGTTTTACCATAAAAATCCATTGATATCATTTTCAACTCCAACAAGCTAATACTTTCGGAGATATGATTCTTAATTTTTAATGAATTTTTCATGAATACTTCCGAAACCGGTTACTCGATCTATCTGAAATTTAGCATCAAATTGTAGAATCATGATCTTTATACGCATGTGGAGTTTTGTATTGACCAGGTTACCGCAAAATGTGAAAAAAAATTTTGAAAATAAAAAAAAAAAATTCTACAATAACTCTCGAACCGAATGAGCTAGACAGTTGAAATTTTGAGAGTAGGTTAGGGAGATGAATATCTCGGTTAAGTTCGTTATTGGGCAAAATAGGCCAGATGGTTTCGGAGTAACGAAAACAATTTTTTTTTTTAAGCAGAAAATTTCAAATTAAATTCTTATTTAAGATGCAGTTTCACCATAAAAATCCATTGATGTCATTTTCAACTCCAACAAGCTAATACTTTCGGAGATATGATTTTTCGAAATTTCAATAATGAATCGTACTTCTATGTTTTCACAGAATGCAGTTCTCATTCTCAGATTGCTCATTTAATCTTGATAAATAAACTATTATTTGAATTAAATTTCCTTTATGATGCAGTTTTATCATAAGAATACATTGATATAATTCTCATCTCTGAGAAACCAATACTTTCGGAGATATAATTCGTCTGGTTGAACAAGAGCGCCATAAAGCTCCTGTCCACAGGGCTTGAACCAATTTTGATAAAAAGTTTAAAATAACAACTTTTTCCACTTTCAATACTAATCTAACTCAATTATTTTTTTTTTTAATTTACTTCTAATTACGAAATATTCCCTCACTATGGCAAGATAACGTCTGCTGGGTCAGCTAGTAATGAATAAAACGCTGCAGTTCCTAATAAATGATGTAATGTTTTTACTACACTGCGACATTCGAATCGATATTCTCGCTATCGAGTCTTTTTTCAACGAATTCCATTAGCTGATGGAGGATAAAGTTGGTTAATTTTTCATAGGGACTATCTTCCAACTTATATAACGTTCCCAAGTTAGTGCATCATTCGTACGAACGTACGAAAATTCTTCTGAATTCAAGTTTGATAAACACGAGCCACGTGAAAAGCGTCCCATATTCCTGAATGACTCCAACTCGCTATACTTTTGTTCTAGGTGCTTTGAAGGTATTGAATGCCTACTCCTGGGGAATATATAAAACCCATTTCATTTGCATTTCACGTCTCGCCATCAAAATGAAGCACCGCCATAATTTTCAACAGATGTAAAAGTTCAAGAGGTTCCTAGACAGTGTTATGAAAATATATTCAAAAACTGAATTGAAACCAGGATGAAGTTCGTGTTTGCCTTCTAAAGAAATCGGAAAACCGTCTGGTTTGTAAAATATTGAATGCCCTCATTCAATATTTCACTTAGGATATTTCGCTTAGGAATTTCAACCAGCTGGCAAAGTGTGATTTATTGAAGAGGATATTTCCGTTATTTTTTTGCTAAATGATGTAGAGCATATACTTCATTCATAATTATTATAAATCGATACGCAATGAAATAAGGCGAAACAAGAAGGAAAGGCACTGTGGCCAGTGGCTTTGGCGCACTGTTCAAATTTGTAGACAGAGCAGTCACCCATCCAGGTACTGAACTCATCTAAGGCTGCTAACCTCCAAGAAAAAAATAATATTCTCAATATTTCCAAGAATATGAATCCGACTGTAAAAAGAAGCGTCCAAAATAATCGGTCCACTTTTTGGCCGAGAATGGTCTCAAACGTTAGTTTCGTCTCTAATATATAAATTCACGGTTGGGTCAAAAATAAAGGTGCTATGTCTGTGGTGGCGTAAGGACCCATTCGAGTACATACATTTACTGTTTGGTCGAAAATAAACAGTGCTTTGTTTGTGGTCGCGTAAGGACACAAATCAGTTCAATCATACAATAATTGTGCTATGATATACATGGTGGTCCAATGAAAACTTAACACCTCGATTTCCGGCTTTAAACAGAAAATGTGGAAAATCTCTCGGACCCGTCAATTCCTTATTCGAGGAGGAACAATTTTCCGCTCTTTTAATCCACATAACTGCAACCCCCTAACGGGGGTGAGCACAACCCCTTGATTTTGAATAGGTATAAGGGGTGTTGCAATACCTCATTTTGAAGATAGAGTAGGTACTATCTGATTGTGAAATTACGCTTCATAAATTTCCATATATAACGAAATGACAGGTAAAATAGTTGAGGAGTACTTACTTTTGTGATTAATTTATTAAATGCTGGAAATGGACACAATTCACTTCCATGCAGTAATATAAGTTTATCTGGAAACGGTCACGTACATTACTCAAGATTTCTTGTGTATTTTGACGGCATTCATTAATTATCCGAGTTCGCAAACAATCCAGTGACTCACACCAGGTAGCGCAAATCTTGGATTTCAGGTGACCCCATAAAAAAGGTCAAGTGGAGCCAGATCAGGTGATCTGGGTGGCCACCCAATATGTCCCCTTATTCCAATCCAAGCGTGAGGAAAATTTTCACCTAAGAACTGACCCACCGGTTGAATTGAATTGAAAATGATCGTTTGATGGTCTTCTGCATTCTCCAATACTTGCACAAGGGCTGGATAAATAGCGTTCTCCAATAGATCTGAATAAATTTGGCCAGTGAGATTATCGGGTATAAAAGAAGGGCCGATTATGTGATTTCCATAAATACCCGCCCAAACATGTAATTTTTGGGGACTCTGAGTATGCACCTCACGAAATAATCTTGGATTTTCATCTGACCAATACCGGCAGTTATGCTGGTTTAAAATACCGTTGGGGTAAAATGAACACTCGTCCGAAAAACAGATATCGAACCAGTAGTTTTGATTACCGTTAATCATTTCAGTGACCATTTCACAAAACTGGAGTCGGCGATCGAGATCATCCTCGTTCAGTTCTTGATGGAATCGTATCTTCTAAGGATGGAATTTATGTAGTTTCAGGATTCTCATGATTTTTGTGCGTGAAAGACCAGCTACATCGGACAATTTCCTAGTACTCAAGGTCGGATCCATTACGACATAACCTAAAGGTAGCATTCGGATCTCGGAAGTCGCGACCAGGCAGCCGCGACCGACAGCCGCGACCCATTACCACTGCTGTGCAGCGCTGCCACGAGCTTTCGGATATCAGCGACCGCGGCCTGGGCAGCGATTCCGACCCGAATGCTCCGTGCAGTAGTCAAGCAGAATTTAATGTGAACAGTTGTGCGTTTCCAAACTGAACTATGTCTGAAAACTTGAATAAACGAAAACGGGAACTCTTGTTGCGATTGATAGAGGATGAAGAAGAGGATGATGAAGTAATGTTGCTCTTGCTTTCATATGAGAAGAGGAATAAAATCGATTCAACTCCATCGAAATTTTTCCAACTGCTGCGAAACTTTTTCCAACTCCTTCGAAATTTTTCCAACTTTTCCAACTGCTTCGAAATTTTTTCCAACTTCTTCGAAATTTTGTCCAACTCCTTCGACATTTTTCCAACTGCTTTGAAATTTTTCCAACTATGTTAAAAATTTGCCAACTCCGTTCAACATTGGGGGTTCATCCCCCCCCTCCCCTTAAGCCCGTGCCTGTACATCCAGAATTGATGAAGGTAGCTACAACATCCTCATAAAACACCACTTCAATTTAAACGAAGAGAAATTCAGGAAGTACTGCAGACTTAATAAACACAATTTGAATTCGTACTTAGTTAGACAATGTTGTCCTTATAGGCTGTGAGTCTGGAATTTTAAAGCGGCGGATTTTTAGCTATTAATTCGACTAAAAACTCGTAATTTTCATCGGTGAACAATGCCATTTTGACTATCGTAAAGAGCGAGCAGTGCGACCATACTGCTCCCGAAGCGGTTTGGCGGCGATGCCGTGGTCGCGTGCAGGACACGCCCCCCAGCAGCGCTGCTGAGTCGCTTGCATCAGAAAGCGTTGCACGCAAATCCCTTCAGAGCGGTGTGCCGCGACTGCGGACGCGGCTGCCGCGTCGCGACTGCTGGGTCGCAACTGCCGAGATCCGAATGCTACCTTAAGACAGTCACGTCGATCGCTTCGTCTCTTTCATGCACCCTCGTTTTGTTTCCGATTGAACCAGTAGCGTCAACTTTGGCAACCATTTGCGCAAGGTAAGCAGCGTATACAATCTATCCAGGATGCCGTTCGTTAAATAAAGCCGCTGTTGTTCGCGCGTAGTCGTTATTCCTAATAAATAATTCGTTCATTTCCACCCTGTCTTCTACGGAATACACCTTTTTTATTCTACTACAAATTCACAATCGCTTTGACACACTTGTAACGTTCTTAAAAATACGCGATAGAATAAGGTAAATCAAAAACATGGTTCAGCTACTTTTTTGGCAAAGAAATTAA